>JAWWNH010000025.1:3530000-4730000 GCA_034641385.1 Darevskia mixta | reverse complement strand
TATTATGTTATATGCATTCCACATATTCCTAGCCCTGCCCTTTCTTAACAAGTTACTTTCTCCAACAAGTCTGTGGTTTGTTTGGGTCTCCCCGCCCCCAAGCAAGCTAAAACACAATGAAGAAATCATCCATCACCACTATGCAAGTCAAAAGGGAGGCTTAAATCAAACCATCCTCGACAACAATGACATTCATTATGCTTTTAACACGATTTTACTGCTTCCTTCCCTGCCCACCCTCCCAGCCCAACACAGACACACACCCGTCCCTCTCCTCCATGCCACATCTGTCTGAACAATATCAAGAAGATTTATGATTTTTTCCCCTTCTTCCCGTAATTACAGACACACAAGCCCGGGCTCACTTTATCAAAATACTTGCTGAGCAATCAGACTTTCTCGCTGCTTTTCTCCGCTCGAGGTTTGCATTGGCAGAAGCCATTCAACACACACACACACACACACACACACACACACACACACACAACCAAAGAAACACACCACCCCTCGAAGAAATCTCTCTAAAAAAGTGTTGAATCAGGAACTTGTTTGTTGCTTCTGAAATGTTCTACAAAGAATTTGCTTGTCAACAAATATACATGTATTTATAGGTGGAATACCTGCAGGGAAAGATTCATTCCGGGGGAGAGGGGTATGCAGGAGAAAATGAGCAAGGGTGCACTGGGTAATTATTATTTTTTGGTCATTTTTTATTAGTTTTATAGAAATACAATAATAAAATCCATCACATTTATCTTCTCATCTTTTACCATTTTGGCTTTTTATGGCCATGACTTCTGTCAAACCCTCTACATGATATTCTAACGTCTATCCCTTATATCTATACTTTCTAAATCAACCATTGCTTTAAATTATCCCTTTTAAAAAAATTAATCACTATAAATTCATATTTACGATATTTCTTCCTTGCATTGGGAAATTGTAGTGTGTGGCGGGTTTGTGTGTGACTCATCGCAGAGCATATAGTCCTTATAGTTTCATGTTCCATGATGAATGTGATGGCCTGGGATTCAGACTCAGATGCTGAACCTGAGGGATCCCAGCCTGCACAGGATTCCCCGCCTCCAGAACCAGCAGAGCCGGGGCTAGGGCCTGAGTCGGAAGGGTCCTCACCTGTGTTGGATCCTCAGGTGCAGGCATCTGCTGAGTCTGCTCTGGCTCCTGATGGGATGGAGGACCCATTGCCTGCAGGTGCTCCACTCCCAGCCCTGTCAGGGGAAGCTGAGGTTGCCTCTGGGTCCGGTAACCCTCCAGCCTCTCCTGAGCTGCAGAGGCTCAGGGCAGAGAGGCGAAGGGAACTGAGTTCCCGCAGGAGGAGTGCTCGCCTCCAAGCCAGGAGAGGGGAATCACCAGAGGATCGGGGCCGCCCTATGCCTCGGGGCAGATAAAAGCCGGCCAGCCCCAGCCCAAGTTGCAGGAGCAACATTGTTGGATACCAGTTCCTGCTTGAAACCTGTCCTGCTTTCCTGCCTGAGCTCCTGACCCACCCTGGTTCCTGCTTGCCTACCTGTTCCTGACTTCGCCTGACTCCCTGCCCTGCACCCAGCTTCAGTTATTACGGACTGTCTTTCGTTGCACCTCAGACCACGGACCGGACTTGGACCTCACCTTTCGGGTAACCCACGGGACCAGCACAATGAAATTGAATGACAGGGGAGGAAACAGACATACACCCGCTTTGCTCAAACTCCTAACTGCCTGGAAAATGAATTAACATCCTCGCAGAAGCTCTCTTGCAGGTCTCTGGCAGTTAGGAGCTCTGCAGACTCAGCTAAGCGGCACTGTGGCAGGTCAGGGTTTGGTTCCGGGGCAAGGAGGTGAGCGGAGGACTGATCTGGCCAGGGACTCTGGTGGGGTCAGACCCAGAAACAGACTCAAGAGTGTGCCATGTCCTTGCAGCTGACATTGAGTACAGCAAAAGTGGTCACCTTGATCAGGAAAGGAGAAAAGGAGGACTGGCCAATTGAGCACCACTCTACTGCCAGTCAATCATAAGAGGCAATGCTGTCTATTTCTAAATTTCTATTGGTGACTGAGTGGACCCTGAGCATGCGCACCAGTTGTGGACCATCACAGCGGTGGATTATTTAAAAGGCTGACTAAGCATGTGTTCAAAAACCATGCCCAAAAG
Organism: Darevskia mixta; assembly: GCA_034641385.1. NCBI lineage: Eukaryota > Metazoa > Chordata > Lepidosauria > Squamata > Lacertidae > Darevskia > Darevskia mixta. The sequence goes on along the minus strand of JAWWNH010000025.1, from coordinate 4,727,848 downwards.
TGCAAGGAGATCAATAGGTACCGTTCCGGCGGGAAGGTAAACGGCGTTTCTGTGCGCTGCTCTGGTTTCGGTGTTCCGTTGCACCAGAAGTGGCCACATGACCCGGAAAAACAGTCTGCGGAGCGGACAAACGCCGGCTCCCTTGGTCTGTAAAGTGAGATGAGCACCACAACCCCAGAGTCGTTTGCGACTGGACTTAACTGTCAGGTGTCTCTTTACCTTTACCTAAGCAGGTGGCGCTGTGGTCTAAACCACAGAGCCTAGGGCTTGCCGATCGGAAGGTCGGTGGTTTGAATCCCCGTGACGGGGTGAGCTCCCGTTGCTTGGCCCCAGCTCCTGCCAACCTAGCAGTTCAAAAGCACGTCAAAGTGCAAGTAGATAAATAGGTACCGCTCCGGCGGGAAGGTAAACGGCGTTTCCGTGTGCTGCTCTGGTTCGCCAGAAGCGGCTTAGTCATGCTGGCCACATGACCCGGAAGCTGGCTGCGGACAAACACCGGCTCCCTTGGCCTATAGAGCGAGATGAGCGCGCAACCCCAGAGTCGTCCGCGACTGGACCTAATGGTCAGGGGTACCTTTACCTTTACCTTTAAGCATGTGTTTAAGGCACCAGCAAACAACAGCACAACAACAACAACAACAACAACAACAACAACAACAACAACAACAACAACAACAACATATTTATATGCTGTCCATTGACTGGCTTGCTCCAGTCACTCTGGGCAGCTTCCAACAAATTAAAGCAAAGCAGGGGCACCGCCGAAAATGAGATTATTGAAAGAATTTGACATTTGGCATTCCCCCCCAAAAAACCCACATCAAAACTATAAATCACGGGGAAAATCAGAACTTTGTGAGACTTTCTTACACCCCACTTTCCCCCAGTTTTCCTGGTCTCCTTTTATCACTTCCTCCCACCTAAACCGGGGGGGGGGGGGCGTTTTACTAACGTAAATCAAAGCAATGCAAGGGAATCAGATCTTGTCATTTGTGGCACATGATAACCATGCGCAGCATTGCAGCATGCCATGTAAGCTTTGTGCCATTTCGAAAAACAAAATGTTATTTTACTATTGTTTTTATTTTGAGTTGTATACGGGGGGTGGGTGCTTTAATCTTTCCACTCCTTAGGGCCTCTAAAGGTCTTAATCGGGTGGTACATAAATGTGATAAATTGTAATAATAATAAATACAAGAATTAAATAAAGGCAAGGGAACTGAACACAAGAATCAGCCCCCCAAAGTCAAAGGATCATGATAACTACAAAACAAACCAATTCCGAGCACTGCTGACATATCCAGTCTTTGGCATTCTAGTTCCAAAACCCAAACAAGCATTGCCACTTTTTCATCAATAGTATCAGAGCTATTTCTTCTTTGAGCCACTTCCGTTAATTTATTCATAGCTGCAATTTTGAGTATTTGTTCGTTTCTGCAAAAGGTCTTTTTCTCTCACTGTTGAATAACCCCTAATGTTCCTAGTCAGAATACGCATTGGAACCTCTCGTGAGGAGAGTGTTCTGATCAAATCTTAGGACCTCTTTTGTCCTTGCAGATAATATAAGAACTGCCACACTGGACTGGACACACATGAAGAAAATTAAAACAAACAAAGCTGGAATGAATTTACAGAGACAGTAAACGGAGCTGCAATATTTAGGTTGCAATCCTTCAGAGTTACTTCAGAGTAACTCCTGTTGAACTCAGCGGCGTTTACTTCTGAGTATAGAAGCATATAGGAATCGGATTGCAGTGAAACCATTTACAAGAAGGATTGAAAAATATTTTAATCAACATTAAAATGATGTTTTATCAGCAGAGAACTAGAGCTCCACCCTCAGCTTCAAACAATGGAACCTCTGCTCAGCCCCCTCACTGACTTCTGACATTCAATCAGGCATAGCTCACCTGTTTGCAAGCTTATCTTCACAGCCATGAGGACTAGGAAGTTGTTTCCCCTCCGGATTTCAAATTCCAAAATCTGGGCTTGCAAGTGGTAAAGGAAAGGTGGATAAACACTGCCCCTGCTTTACAGCTCCATAATCCTTTTGTCAAACGCACACGAATGCTACTCACAACAAGGAATACCTGAGAGGTATGGCCATATGCACCGCAACACTTCCAACCCACCCCCGAACCCATCAAATCTAAATTCCATTGTCTGCCCCTTTGCTGTGAAGGGAGTTCAGTCATCTTAGTTAACTTGCTGTCAAAGAGACAAGCGCGGATCACGGCAGCATTATTACAAGGCGAGAGCAAATGTATTCCTTTTTTATTGTCAAGACAGATTTGGCTCAGGCACTGAAATACAGCGATAGCAAAAGATGTTTCCTCTTGTCTGTTCTGCTACCACTTCAAAAAGAACACGGGGGACACCAGCTCACCGCAAGCCCTTCCTGCCATGCAGGGAGCGATAGGCGAGACCCGACGCAGCGGAGCAAATGAAGTCAGAAACGCTGGCGGGGCAGGTAGAGAGACGGATGCTCGGTGATAAAAACCACTCCGGCAAAACTTTGCACCATATGGTCCCAATGTCCACACCAGGAAAAGACAATTTCAGGGACCACCTATCAGTTAGGTCTGCCAACTTCAATGGACAAAAAAAATATGTGTCACTGATTACGTTTCCGAGCACAATTCAAAGTGTTGGTGCTGACCTTTAAAGCCCTAAATGGCTTCGGTCCAGTATACCTGAAGGAGCGTCTCCACCCCCATCATTCTGCCCGGACAATGAGGTCCAGTGCCGAGGGCCTTCTGGCAGTTCCCTCGCTACGAGAAGCCAAATTACAGGGAACCAGGCAGAGGGCCTTCTCGGTAGTGGCACCCGCCCTTCAGATGTCAAAGAGAACAACAACTACCAGACCTTTAGAAGACATCTGAAGGGAGCCTTGTTTAGGGAGGCTTTTAATGTTTAATAGATTATTGTATTTTAATGTTCTTTTGGAAGCCGCCCAGAGTGGCTGGGGAGACCCAGCCAGATGGGCGGGGTATAAATAATAAATTATTATTATTATTATTATTATTATTATTATTAGTCAGGCAACATTATTATTACTATTATTGGGAGAAATTCAGCATAGCGCTAAGCAGATTGCTCCATCAGTCCAAACCCAATGGAATGATCTAGCTTCTCCTGCAGGGGTTTTCCCGGCACCTCTAAGCCAAGCCAATTTTACTTTTGGAGGGGGCTGCAAGGGTGGGGGCGGGGAGGAGAGGAGAGGGGGGAAATCCCTGTTGCATTAGTAGAAGTCCTTGTGCGGTCTTCTGCTGCCAGGACTATTTAGCTGAACCTGGCCTACCATCGTATAATATGAATATATAATATAGTTATTATATAATATATATGATACAGTCCGATCATATCTTATGCATGATTAAGCCGCACAATTTCGACCTTGTGTGGCTGAATGCTGGCTGGCTGCAATTGTGCAAATTAATTGCACTCAAGGTGGCAAGCTTAACAGTTAATTTTGTTCCCGGCATGGAAACAGCTTTTGAGCTTCCCACCTTGGTTATTGGGCTCTGGGATGCTCTCCTGAGACCTTGCAGGAACTCAGAGGGACTCACGATATATTGCAAGCCTCCCAGAGCCTGGTAAGCAAGGCAGAAAGCTTAAAAGGTCTTGCTTGGGGGGGGGGCATAGTCCACCTTGTGCACTGGCTCTGGAAGGACGGTCACACAGGGGTGGTTTGAGTATACGGGCTTTTGCATCGACCCCCCCCCCAACATAACCCCTGTGCAATACGTGATCGTACTGTGTCATATTAATTTTAATATGCATTGTATAATATCATCACAATAATATATGTACTTATAGCAGGCATAGGCAAACTCGGCCCTCCAGATGTTTTGGGACTACAACTCCCATCATCCCTGACCACTGGTCCTGTTAGCTAGGGATGATGGGAGTTGTAGTCCCAAAACATCTGGAGGACCGAGTTTGCCTATGCCTGACCTATAGAAACAACAGCCAGACGGCATCTCACAACAGGCATTCCCACTCCACATTCACCTAGGAGGGCCTACTGTGATGTAACAAAACATGCCTACAAATAAGGACTAAGTTAGAACTTAACAATTTTACACATGCTCTTTCAAGCAAATGTTCACCATCACAAGGACTAGCAACTTTTAAAAATAAAACCGGAGAGATCCAAATCGACTCCGGGTACTGAGGAAATCTGGAACACCCCCAGCAAGCAGCTCTGATGACACACAAAAGTAGGCGGTGAGGATGCACTGCAAGGGATGAAAAGGCCGATTTTGTGGTTATCATTTTCATGGCATCGCTAATATAAAGAGAGGCTTAGGCGTCTTGTTCATAGCTGTCAACTTTCGGATTTGAAAATAAGGGATTTTTTCAAACTTTCGGATTTGAAAACAAGGGATTTTCCCCAAACTTTCGGATTTGAAAATAAGGGATTTTTTTCAAACTTTCGGATTTGAAAATAAGGGATGCCGCGAGGGCGCTGCAATGGCACCAAGTAGCCTCGCCACCCTGCGCTCCAGAGGCTGCGCGCGAACGAGTGAGCGAAAGAGCGAGCGCATAGACGGCAGGCAGGCTGTCTGTCTGGTTGGGCGTGAGGGTCTGGCTGCACAAGGCATGCAAGCTCCGCCCCCAGTCGGTCTCAGACTCCTTATTGGCAGCCGAGCAACGCAGCTGAGGAGCCTCCCTGGCCGGCAGGGAGGGAGAGGAGCTGCTTCCTTTGAAATCCGGGAAATTTAAGGGATATCAACAATCCGGGATAGCAGCGGGAAACGGCATTGGAATAAGGGAGTTTCCCGCCAAAAAAAGTGAGGGTTGACAGCTATGTTAGCAGGCGCCATTTCCTCAGCGACGGCGTCCCGAGGATGCTCCTGTGAGCAAAGGCTTCTGGGTAATCACAACTAGGCACTCAGAACAAGAATTCCGCCCTTTCAATTCCGCGAAAGGAGACGAGGCAAATCATACCTGGAGCTTCAATCAGTTGCTTGTAAACACTCAGGAACGCCGCTTCGGCTTCTTTGCTTCTTTTACTAAGAGCAACCACCTGAGGGGAAGATAAAAACAACAGTAACAAAAACCACGCAGGAACCATCGAGGGAAATGCAGTTTTCTCCCGCAAAGTTGTGCTCTCAGGTGAAGACACTGCAAACCGGACAGCCCAGGACAGCTTTGGTGCCTGAGGCAGAACCACCCTGAAAGTGGTAAAAAAAACCCAAACATAATAAATTAAGGAATTTAATTTATTATTTAATGAATGCCCTGTTTCCTCAGTCTTGCAGTGAGGTGTAGTGGTCAGAGTGTCAGAAGAGGACCAGGAAGCACGAGGTTTAAATTCTTGTTTTTCCCCTATTTCACCTCACGGGGCTCTTGAGGGGATGAAATGCGGGAGGGATGAGGGGTCGAACAATTTCTGCATGGGAGTTGTAGTTCCAAAACATCTGGAGAGCCAAGGTTGCAGCTCAACAAAGATAACCCAGCTTGATTTCCCTTTGTTGTCAATGTATTGGAGGGGAGGGCCTGGGGGCTGGCGTTGGATAGAAGATTCCTTGAGCCCCCCTCCCTCTTCTCTGTAATCCAGGTGGTCAGCAAAACCTCACTCTCCGTGTGTGTGCTACGCATCAAATCCCTTCCCCCAAACTGCCATTCAAACTGGCAGGAAGACCCAAGAAATAATTAATCTCCTCTAATTAGGTGCCAGGCAGGCAGTCTGGCCCCCTCTTCAACCCCCCCTCTGATAGCCAGATGTGAGAGGAAGAAGTTAAAAAAAACACAACCAAGCGCCCATTCATATTCAGTGCTACATCCCATCAGTGGCATCGGAACAGTCCACCATCCCTGTACAAGCGCCCCCCCAACCTTGAAAACGCACGCTCTATTCTGTCCCTTTAACAGTAGGCCGATGTCAGGGATCTGCCCACCCCTGCCAGTCCAGCTCGGAGTGCTTACAGGGAGCCGCAACTGGTGTTAATGACAGATTCATCTTCGAGTGAATCTGGCAGCCCCTCTTCGGGGGAGGAGCAGTTAGTGACTGGGAGCCAGGGAGGGCCAGGTGTCCAGGGAGTTGCTGAGAGACCTGGCACCACCCAGCAGACTCGCTCGGAGGGGGAGGCGTCAGTTCCAGCACATATCTCACGTAGGAGGAGAAGGCGGCAATTTAGGATGCCAAGGTTTTTGTGTTGGCGCCAAAACAGGAGGGAGGCACTTCCGGATTCTGCTAGTGACTGAGCAGACATGATAGACTGAACTCTGCACTGTAAATAGCTTTGCACTGAAATAAAGAGACTTAAAGACAAGACGGCTTGGTGTTACTATTGAACAAGCGATAAGAGAACCTGACAGCCGATGACCTCCAGGTGCAGAGTCCATACCCTCCAACACTCCTCAAATGAAAATAGGAACATTTTCATCTGAGAAATGTTGGATACACCAGCACAAAAGGGAGCAGGGAAACAGCACAAAAGGGAGCAGGGAAAGGCGGCAGCTTGCGGCCTTTGTAACGCGGGTATTCTTACGCCAGAGTGATATTTATTTATTTAATTAATAAAAGAAGAGCATTTTTAAAAAAATTGCTCAGCAATGCCAATTACCTCGGTATGACACCCGCCCATATCGTAGGTTGTGGGGAATGTGGTTGATGACAACCATGCAGTGTAGCCCACTATTAAAATTGCTGTTCAGATACCCGAAGGAGTCTCAAAGCGGCTCACATTCTCCTTTCCCTTCCTCCCCCACAACAAACACTCTGTGAGGTAAGTGGGACTGAGAGACTTCAAAGAGTGTGACTAGTCCAAGGTGCAGCTGCAGGTGGAGGAGCAGGGACACGAACCCGGTTCCCCAGATTACGAGTCTACCGCTCTCAACCACTACACCACACTGGCTCTCCAACACCACACAGCCCTCGTCTGCTCTTTTAACTCCCCCTGCCTCCACAGACTGCCTCAGAAAATGGGGTCAGTAGCTAATAGCCACCGGGAGACCCTTCATTATTCATGCTACCTTTAGTAGCAGGTGAATTCCACCAGTCATGTATTGGGGGGGGGGGTATTTCTTTTGTCGGTCCTGAATCGAGGCATATGTGGTCAGTAGTCATTCTGAACGCTTTGGGTTACAGACCCCTGCAACACTTCAAGAAGGGGAAAAAGAAAAAGAAAAACATTGAAAGATGGCCATAGCTACCCAGAGCTTTATTTTTCCTCCCCAAATACCACCTGGACATCATGTAAAACCAGAGAAGGTACAAATGTTGCTGCTTCCGCCGCCCAGACCAGCCGCATTCGAAACCGTGCCCGACGCCTCGGGCAAAATTGTTGACGCTCCTGTAATGTCACGCCATCATAAAACTTTAATGTGCCTTGAGTAGGTGAAAATTATAATTTAATGCCATGGCTTAAATAAAAAATCAAATTCCGCCTCTTTGTTCAAATATGTTTGTGGGGAGATAAGTCCCACCTCAGTTCTTCCTCAACTAGCCAGAACAACCGATGTCTTTAAGGAGAGTGTTGGGACATAAAAAAGGGACAGACTTTCATTTCTGTATTTCACTTCCTAAATGTACAGACTGAATACATCTCCGCACTCCTGGATTCAAATCGTCTCCAGAGAGAATGAGGCATAATAAAAATTATTTGGCATGCTAGTGAGATGGCACAGGGATTTTTCACCCCAAAAAAGAAGGCTCAGGTCTGCACAGGGGCGTAGTGTGGGGGGTGCCAGGGCCCTGGGTGCACAATTTTTGAGGGGTCGTGGACCAGGTGACCCCAGCCCAGCCCAGTCCAGTGCTCCTCTCCACCGGTCAAGGGCCACATCGGCCAGCCAGGCTCCTCGTTGCGCCCGCCTGGGGCAGTTTGTGAGACTGCCCCAAAGCCAGAGCAAAGCCGTGTGCGCACATCCCCGGCTACAGGAGTAGTCCGGTGGCGCTGTCATATGTGATTGTTCCCCAGCGTGAAGAACAACACACACAAGCCATAATTAAGGCTAAACTATTTATTATAGGAATAGTGCAGAGAGAATCTCTGCTGCCAGCTCAATAAGACAGAGCTGCCATAAAGCCGTCTGTCCGGCATTAGGTCTAGCCAGGAGAAAAAGCACAAAGGCTAGAATTGCAATAGTACAGTGAAACATAAACATTCCATGTAGGAAAAGATAAGGCAGCTTTCTCACGGCTTAGTGAGACAGGCAAATGTCAGACCATCCTCGCTGCAGCTGTTTGCCGCTCGGACAAAAATCATAACAGGGAGGGCAGGTGGCTCAGTGTGGCACCACTTTGCTCCGCTGACGGTGAGGTCACGGCATCCTTGTGTGAAATCCGAGGCAGCTGCTGCCAGTCAGTGCTGACAACACTGATCTTAAAAATCCACGGGGGAGAACTTCCTGGGCATCTCGGCACTGCTTGGAAAGGAGGTGGGCATGGATGGGAGAAGCAAGATCCCTCCTCTCACTTACATGGCCCTATCTCCCTCTTTCCAAGCTGGCGCCAAGTAAATCTCTCCCAGGCTCTTAACTTTTGCAAAACATTTTTGCACCCCTGCTAAGAACTGAACAGCACGAATGCAACCACAACATTACCACTCGCCAGTGGTGCATGCTCTAGTTATCTCCCGCTTGGACTACTGCAATGCGCTCTACGTGGGGCTACCTTTGATGGTGACCCAGAAACTGCAATTAATCCAGAATGCGGCAGCTAGACTGGTGACTGGGACCACATAACACCGGTCCTGAGAGAGCTACATTGGCTCCCAGTACATTTCCGAGCACAATTCAAAGTGTTGGTGCTGACCTTTAAAGCCCTAAACGGCCTCGGTCCTGTATACCTGAAGGAGCGTCTCCACCCCCATCATTCTGCCCGGACACTGAGGTCCAGCACCGAGGGCCTTCTGGCGGTTCCCTCACTGCGAGAAGCAAAGCTACAGGGAACCAGGCAGAGGGCCTTCTCGGTAGTGGCGCCCGCCCTGTGGAACGCCCTCCCATCAGAGGTCAAAGGGATCAACAACTACATAACATTTAGGAAATACCTGAAGGCAGCCCTGTTTAGGGAAGTTTTTAATCTGTAACATGTTAATGTATTTTAATATTTGCTCGAAGCCGCCCAGAGTGGCTGGGGAGACCCAGCCAGATGGGCGGGGTACAAATAATAAATTATTATTATTATTATTATTCCTCATTTATGAATTATTTACCCCAGTTAAATCTGCAGCACCGCTCTGCAAAACCTAGGGAATTTTCGCAGCTCCATGTGGCTCCAGCTGTAATTAAAACTTTCCTCCGAACTTTGGTCAAACTTTGTGTCAGCCATGATGGATTTGCCACCAAACTCCCACAGCACAGCATCCCCCCCTTTTTTGCTGAAGTCAGAGAAACGTCACCTGTCATCCTTCAATTCTCACATGAGGCTCAGCATCAAACCAGGGAGTGCAGCAAGACACAGCGAAAAGACAAATGCCCGCTTTCCCCAAAAAAGACCTCGGGTGTTTATATACTTGTCAAGTTGTCCAATTTATTGCTTGTTAGAAATGCTAAAATGAGACTCTGAGAGGGTGGGGCGGCTGTGAGATGGGCTCCTTCCAGATCCGAACTGAGCCTTGCAATGCACATGGATATTGCCAATGGCAGGGCCGGATTAATCATATGGTACAACTATTTCCCCGGCCCGCAACCCCCGTTTTTCGATACTTTGGAAATCTCACCACTTCCCTTTGCTTTTTGTCTATGCACAGCGTTCTTTGCAGCTGTGTTAAAATAGAGTAGCAGCTCCAGCTGTTGCTGTTTAAAAGAACACCGCTGAACAGGGTAGCTCAGTGCACCGCAGCGAGGGTCTATGAATCCTAATGCATTGTGACAAGCCAGGGAGACTTAATGGAGTAAAGGCTCCACAAAAGTTGGATTTATTTAGTCAAACTCGCTTTTGCTCAGGGATGGGTCTTGCGAAATCCCTGAAACACATACCGTATTTTTCACTCTATAAGGCGCACCTGACCATAGGACGCACCTAGTTTTTAGAGGGGAAAAGCCCCAATTTTTTGAGGATCAGCTCAAATTTCTGCAGCTTCTTTTGCAAAGGAGAAAAGCCCCATTTTTTGAGGATCAGCTCAAAGTTGTTGAGCTTACTTTGCAAAGGGAAAAAACCCTGTTTTATGGGGTTTGACTCACAGTTCTGCAGCTTCAGGAAGCCATTTCTACAGTTTCCAGACAGATAATCTAATCAGCCAGTCACATGTCGCTGGGGAAACAGCCTCCCTCTGCAAGGGGGCGGGGCTGGAATCTCTCTCCCTTATCTCTCGCCCCGATCGTTTGCTGAGCAGCTGCTCAGCGGGCTTCCTTTCAACACCCCCTTCTCTCTCTTTTTTTTTTAAAAAGCACAATCTGCTTTTGCCCCAGGGCAGTTCAGCTCCAGGGACCACGCATTCGCTCCATAAGACGCACAGACATTTCCCCTTACTTTTTAGGAGGAAAAAAAGTGCGTCTTATGGAGCGAAAAATACGGTACTTAAGCTACACCTCATCGGTCCTCACAACCACTTTACATTCTGAAAGAGACCTGGGGTGCAAAGACCAGCCACCTGTGTTGCAGTTTTGGACCTGACCAGAAAGAAAGAAAAAAACAGCCGCAGAGTCCAGCTCTGCTTGTTTGGCAACTCACCCAGATACCACATGATCACATTGGACCCACTAATCATGGTCTTGTCTGCTCGATCCGCCGGAGCCCTGTCTTCACATTCATGATATAAGTTTATAAAATGATGCCTGGCATGGAGAAAGTGGAAAGGGGAAAGTTTTCCTCCCTCTCTTGCAACACTAGAACTCACGGAATTTTGGAAGATTCAGGACATATAAAAGGAATTACGTTTTCATGCAACACATAAACTATGGAATTTACTCCCCCAGGAGGAACTGGTGGCCACCAACCTAGATGGCTTTAAAAAAAGATGGGACAAATTCACGGATAAGATACCGGTAAGAGGGCTATCAGTGGCTAGTAGCCACAATGGCCTCCACAGACAGAGGCAGCAATGCGTCTGAGTACCAGTTGCTGGACTAGGAGAGTGCTGAAAAATGCTTATCTTTTCTCTTTCCTCCCTTCCATCAGATTTAATAGATTTGGCTTAACAGCTACTGCTGGAAAAGAAAAAGTCATCGACTTAAGATGATGTTCTAGGGTGGATGGTAATGTTGCCTCCCCTCATAGCTGTCAATGTTCGGATTTGAAAATAAGGTATTTTTCCAAACATTCGGATTTGAAAATAAGGGATGCCGCGAGGGCGGTGCAATGGCACCAAGTAGCCTCGCCACCCTGCGCTCCAGAGGCTGCGCACGAACGGGTGAGCGAAAGAGCGAGCGCGTAGACGGCAGGCAGGCTGTCTGGTTGGGCGTGAGGGTCTGGCTGCACAAGGCATGCAAGCTCCGTCCCCAGTCGGTCTCAGACTCCTTATTGGCAGCCGAGCAACGCAGCTGAGGAGCCTCCCTGGCCGGCAGGGAGGGAGAGGAGCTGCTTCCTTTGAAATCTGGGGAATTTAAGGGATATCAACAATCCGGGATAGCAGCGGGAAACGGCATTGGAGTAAGGGAGTTTCCCGCCAAAAAAAGGGAGGGTTGACAGCTATGCCTCCCCTTCTTCTTCTTTGTTACCTTGGCACCAAATTTTAAGACTGTTAACTCCTCAGGGCAGAGAACTATTCCTTTGCACAGTGCACACTGATGGCATCCTATTATTCTAGAAATGCTTTATTAATTTATTATTATTATTATTGACTTGCATCAAGCTCCTAAGACTTGCTGGACCTCACTAAGGGTCCATCTAGTCCTGTATTCTGTTTCCCTCTGTGGTCAGCTGGATGCCCCCAGAAAGCCAAGAAGTGACCCCTTTCATACACACACACAGCAGCCGGTATTCTGCAGCCCACTGTCTCTGGCCTTGGAGGTTCCATTTAGCCTGATGCCAAGACAAGCATTTTTGTAAAAGGCAAAATTGGTACATTGCGAGAAGCTAGAAAACAGAAGCTAGAAACACATTTACACATATTAGAATAAGCTTCTCCATTTTGGGGAGAAGCGGTTATTCCTGCCTAGCTCAGATCCTATCCCAGAAGCCCTGTTGCATTTTAAGCTACACACACACACAGAGCTGAAATTCCCCAAAGATTCTGCCACCATTTGAACCCCGCAGCAATGTTATTAGCAAATGGTTGCCACCAGTCCCAAGTGGTCGTTTTGATAATTATCAAATGAAGTCTGTCCTGCTGCAGTAGCTGCTAAGCCAATCTATTAAATCTAAAAAGGGGGGGGGGCAGAGGAGAGAGAAGAGATGTATTTTTTTTCTTCCTTTTCTTTTCTTCTGCTCAAGAAAGCTTGCAAACCTTCCACACAAGACTGAATTTAAATTGCTTGTCATTCAGAACAGAAGCTGTACCAGTCATTTGTAATTCACCAGCCACCTGAGCAAACGGCCTTCTCTCCATTGCTGCTACTGCTGCTGCTCCCGGGCATTGGAGCACAAAGATCAGCTCTCTCTCCCCCCCCCTCCAATCCACCCCCCCTTCTCTATTGTCAACGTTGCGTAAGGCAGGGTCTTTTTTTAGTGCCCTAGTACACAGCCCTGCTTTCTCCCCCCCCCCCCAATGCTACCGGAGGGAACAAGATCTTTGCAAAGCGTATTTTCATCAGTTTCCACCGACAAAAATAGTGCCCTCGGGGCATTTTATTAAAAACCACAATCCTGGTTCAACTGTACGTATGAAACAAAGCAATCAGGGACTTAGGTGTGCAAGTAGCCCTTCCCACTGTTACTTCCTTACATGTAATATAAGTGACCCAGGTGCTGTTCTAAAGAGATGCAGCACGGTTACTATGGCACAACAAGTTAATGCGATTTTGCAGAAACGGAGCATGATGGGAAATGTAGTCTTACACAGAGGCATAGGAAGGTCAGGTGGTACCTGGTGCGGAAAATTTCTTGTCACACACACATTGATTATTATTTTATTTTATCTTTTGCCTGCAAAAATGGTTTTACATTATTTCATATTTTCTTACAAAGGAATAATAATAAGTAATAATAACAATAATAAACTTTTATTTATATCCTGCCCTCCCCGGCCAAAGTCGCGCTCAGGGCGGCTATCATCAGATACATAACATTGGTATAAAATCAAACAATAATTAAATTACCTCCTAAAAACATGTCAAAATCAAAGTCTAATTAGATGGCTTTCCGCAGGGTTAGGGTTGGGAACAGTAAGTGCGCCACTGAATTGAAATTTCAGCCTTCACGACATAGGAAAACGGGCAAGTAACAGCTATTTTCATGGAGGAGGGTCAAGATATTAACTGATATGCATGAAATTTCATATATAGCTATATAATCCCTAGTGTAGTAAGATAAGACCTTTGGAGCAGGCATTTTTTTTAAAAAAATGTTTTTTATGAACCGCCCTAGTAGCACTGTTGACTCATGTCAAGTTTGTGGTCTACCAAGACTCCTAGATCCTTTTCACATGTACTGCTCTCAAGCCAGGTGTCACCCATCCTGTATTTGTGCCTTTCATTTTTTTTGCCCAAGTGTAGTACTTTACATTTCTCCCTGTTAAAATCCATCTTGTTTGCTTTGGCCCAGTTCTCTAATCTGTTAAGGTCATTTTGAAGTGTGATCCTGTCCTCTGGGGTATTAGCCACCCCTCCCAATTTGGTGTCATCTGCAAACTTGATCAGGATGCCCTCAAGCCCATCATCCAAGTCATTGATAAAGATGTTGAATAAGACTGGGCCCAAGACAGAACCCTGTGGCACCCCACTAGTCACTTCTCCTCTAAAGGAGTTATGAGCCTGATATTCTACTGGGCTGTAGGGCCACTCCTGCAATGGCCAGAGGGGGTGACACAGCTCATCAGCCCAGGCTGGCGGGCATCCATTTGTCCTGGGAAACAATGGGGGACTGTGCCTTGGAGGGTGAAGTCAAACTGTTGGAAGGTTACAGTGCCCAGGCAGGCCTTGTGGCACCAGGGGGAAGGGCTCCCTGGCAGAGCACCTGCCTTGCAGTCCCTGCGAGCATCTCCAGGTGGGTCTGGGACGATTCCCTGCCAGAAACCCTGGAGAGTCATGGCTGCCAGTCAGTGCAGACAATACTGAGCTGGAGAGACCAATGGTCTGATTAAGTACAAGGCAGTTTCCTATATTCCTAACAGGGTCCTGGTTGGTTCTATATAACCAATGGCCCAGGTTAAGAAATATTTCCCCAAGAGAAAGTGCTGAGCAGCCTTTGCCTTGCAGCTCTGGAACTTGCGTTGCGTTCACCACCCCCAGACACACCTGGCAAATTGGCTCACCTGCCAGGAAGGGAACCCCTCGGACCCTCCCTGCAGTGGGCAGCTCCCCCCTGAGCCATAACGGACAAAGCAAGGAACTGGTTGTACCTATCTGACAATACGCAGTCCATCTGACACTGCCTTGTACGGAGCCAGACTGTTAGGTCCATCTACACCAGGGGTCAGCAACCTTTTTCAGCAGGGGGCCAGCCCACAGTCCCTCAGACCATGTGGTGGGCTGGACTATATATTTTTTTGGGGGGATGAACAAATTCCTATGCCCCACAAATAACCCAGAGATGCATTTTAAATACAGTCATACCTCATGTTGCGTACGCTCTGTGTTGCGTACGTTCAGGATACGCACCGCGGCGACCTGGAAGTCCTCCACAGAGCGCGCGATGCACAGGTGCGCAGAAGCGCTCAAATAGCGCTTCTTCCGGTCCCCCCCCCGTGCGTTCGTGATACGCACGCCCGGGTTACGTAGTGCGACCCCGGAACGGATCGCATGCGTAACCCGGGGTTCCACTGTAAAAGGACACATTCTACTCATGTAAAAACACCAGGCAGGCCCACAAATAAGCCAGAGATGCATTTTAAATAAAAGGACACATTCTACTCATGTAAAAACACGCCGATTCCCGGACCGTCCGTGGGCTGGATTTAGAAGGCGATTGGGCCACACCCGGCCCCCGGGCCTTAGGTTGCCTACCCCTGATCTACACCAATGTTGTCTACACTGACTGGTGTTCAACGGAGTTTCTGCGAAGCTGGAACTCCCAAAGAACTTGCAACAGATACACCCGGTGTTCCACTTCAGCTTGCTGAAGAAGTCCCCGGAGGACGACGGTTGGCACCCCGTGGCGGCGCCACCCACCCCGTTGATCCTGGCGGGAGGGGAGCACCATGAGGTCAAGGACATTTTGGACTCCAGACTCTACAGAGGGCGTTTGCAGTACCTGGTGGAGTGGAAGGACTTTGCTACGGGGGACCGAGAATGGGTGTGGGCGTCGGACGTTTTGGCCCCACAGCTGGTCAAGAGATTCCACCAACAGTGGCCAAACCGGCCGGGGGGCCCCGGGACTCAGAACGCTCCCCAGGGGAGGGGGGAGTCAGTTTCGGGGGGGCAGGATGTCGCGACCCGACTAGACACTGATAGACCGGGGTCCGCCAGGGTCGCGCCATGCGGGCGCCAGGAAGGGGAACCATGCAGCGGGCCAGAGAAGGGGGCGACAGCGGAGCCAGGCGCGCAGGGGTTAAACCGAGCGCAGCAAGGCCCGACCTCGCCCAGGCATGCCCCGCGGGGTAAACAACCCCAGAATGGGCGATAACGACCGCTAACGAGCCATCAGCAGCGGGCGTGGTGGAACCGGCAGCATCGCAATAACAATGCAAAAAGCACCCATGAATGGTGCAGGTAGACCAGAGCAGTTAACTCTTTTGTCCAAGCCACCCCGGGTGGGGAAGAGGATTACCCCCGGACCTTTAGGGCAGAAGGGAGGGGGGAATTGGGAGTCACCCAGCAAGGTGTACATAAGGGGGATTCTGAGGTGGCCTCCTCAGAATCCTCACGGACTTTCCACGTTTCTCTGTGTGCTGTACAATAAACTTCAAGACAACTTCCGCTGACTTCTCGGAGTGGCGTGCGTTCTTGACAGCTAGCTACAGTCACCATTGGGGACACGACAGTTGTCTACACTGACTGGCAGCAGTGGCTCTCCAGGATTTCAGACGGAGAGTCTTCCCCAGCCCCCCCCCCCCAGAGATGCCAAGGTGTGTGTGTGTTGAACCTGGGGCTTTCTGCATGCAAGGGGGGGGGTGCTCTACCCCTGAGCTACAACCCTTCCCCTACCTTCCATATCCTCGCACCCCCACCCCACGAAATCCTGCTCAGCCAAACCCTCTCAGCCCCCTCACACTTTTATACATCTCCCCGCCATGCGCACCAACTCAAGGTGAGAGAAAACACAGCCGCGCTCTGTGATTGATGAATTACATTTCTGCGCCGGGTCCCTTCCATGGCTGGTGACTTTCCAGCAAAGCAATTATCACCGTAGAATGCATAATGGCCTAATTAATTACTACTGTCAGGCTGGCCTCTGTGCTATGATTATACCTTATCAAGCCAACTTTCTGATTTTTTCTTTTTACTTTTTTAGAAAGCAACATTTGGAAGCAAAAATATTATTGTAATTGATGGGTTAAAAGGGGGGGGGCGGTTTGCACGCTCTCTCTCTCTCTCTCTCTCTCTCCTGCCCTCCACTTTCTTTCTCTGTCTGTTGATATTTCCCCCCCAGATCAAGGAATGGTTAAACACAAACAGATAAAAAGCGTAAGAATTGGCAGGACTAATTGCAACGGGAGGAGGATTTAGGCTGCATCAAACTTGCTTCAGGTCCCCCACCCCCTGAAACACAGGACTGGTGGCAATTATATTTTAATTTAAATTGTCACTCAAAAAATAAAATCAAGACAAAGCCCTTTTTTTAAAAAAAAAAGTCCTGTTATCCAAGGTGACTCCAGAAAGCTTATGACAGGGATAGGGAGCCTGTGGCCCTCCAGATGTTGTTGGATTCCAACTCCCATAACTGGAACAGAGGAAGCTGCCTTGTGCTGAGTCTGACCAGGCTCCATACTGCCTACACAGACTGGCAGCAGCAGCTCTCCAGGCTTTCAGGCTGGGATCTTTCCAAGCTCTTTCTGGAGATGCCAGGACTTGAACTCAGGACCTTCGGCATGCAAGGCAGATGCTCTGTCACTGAGCTATGGTTCTTCCCCATTTACCATTGGCCATGCCGGCTGGGGGTGATGAGACCTGGAGTCCAGCAACATCTAGGGCCACGGGCTCCCTGTCCCTCGCTGGTGGTGATGTGGACAGGGCCGAGAGAAAGGTGGGCCAATTCTTTGTTCGTTTCATTTTGCTATTGGCATTATAAGCGCCAGTTGTTGAGAAAGGGTTCACAGTCCAGCAACAGAAAGCATGTGCCTTATATCGGTCATAATATAGATATGGGAGCATGGGAACGATTGTGGAATATGGATATAAATTTTACAGCATGTTATGGTTTAAGAGAAAATTACATGAAAATGATATATCATTGGTATCTAACACCAAGTAAACTGGCAAAAATGTATAAATCTAAATCAAACAAGTGTTAGAAATGTAAAGAGAAATAAGGTTCTTTTTATCATATGTGGTGGTCTTGTAGTAAGGTTAAAGCTTACTCCAATGCTTTCTACATTTCTACTACAATGCTTACTTAAAGCTTACTACTACAATGAATTGAAAAGGATGTTCAAGAAAACTTTTGTAAAACAAAAACAAAAACCGGAAGCTGTAATCCCGTGATTTTCCAGGTGAAGGGGGCTACAGTAGCTTTTACATTCAGATATAATGTAGAATGCACAAGGAGAAGGGGACGACAGAAGATGAGATGGTTGGACAGTGTTCTCGAAGCTACTAACATGAGTTTGGCCAAACTGCGAGAGGCAGTGAAGGATAGGCGTGCCTGGTGTGCTCTGGTCCATGGGGTCACGAAGAGTCGGACACGACTGAACGACTGAACAACAACATAATGTAGAAATTAGCAGATGACACGAAAATGGAATAAACAGTTGTGTTAATGCAGCTATTGCCCCCCCCCCCATACCTATTTCCAAACTCAGGAACTGCAAGCTAAAATGGGGAAGGATGTAAATCAGACGTCCCCAAACTATGGCCCGGGGGCCGGATACGGCCCGAGGGGCTCATTTATCCGGCCCCCAGCGACTCCCGCCGCCTGCTCTTACCGGTGCAGCACTGTGTGGCTGCCCATTTCTGGGTCGGCAGAGCGCCAGAAATAGCTTGTGCACATGCGCAAGCGTCATTTCCGGCGCACTTCCGGGTCTGAGGAGGCCCATGTGCACACGCACAAGCTATTTCCGGTGCTCCGCCGACCCAGAAGTGCACCGGAAATAGCATGTGCGCCCGCATATGGGGGCGCGCTCCCCCGCCTTCCAGCCCGCCGTGCAATCGGCGCTGGAGGAACCGGCCCGGGGCCTGGTAAGTTTGCCGAACGCTGATGTAAATGTTAAGACAGGGTCTGCCAGGTGAGGGAAAGATAGAGACCTCCTGCCTTTGTAGAAAAATGGGAGGCTATTTCCCTGTGAGTGTGAAGGAGGAGGGGCAAAGGGATCAGTCTGATGCCTCCTCCTGTCCCCTCCCCCAATTGGTGGCTATTTTGGGTGGCGGTGGTTAGTTTTAGCTGCCCAATGGCTTGCTTTACAAAAAGTCTCAGTCCACCTTCCTTCCAGGTACTGCGCCATCACAATAAAACCCCAAACCGTGGCAGACAATATAAGAACAAAGCTCTTTGGAGCAGAGAGATTTTAAGGGGGCTCATGTTAGTCCAATACGTACACAAGATGGCGCTGCAATAACTAGTAAGGAAGACCTTCACCCAAATGAGTCTCCTCAGATCCTCGGGCCAGGCCTGGGGGCCAAATGGGCTTCTCTGCTTGGCCCTTGGAATTCTCCCTGCCCCTGCTTCACAACTCACGTGTTTTTGACTATAATAATAATAATAATAATAATAATAATAATAATAATAATAATTTATTATTTGTTCCCCAGCCACTCTGTCTGGACCAGGCATCCCCAAACTGTGGCCCTCCAGATGTTTTGGCCTACAACTCCCATGATCCCTAGCTAACAGGACCAGTGGTCAGGGATGATGGGAATTGTAGTTCAAAACATCTGGAGGGCCGAAGTTTGGGGATGCCTGATCTGGACTGTGTACTTGAACTCTGATCCTCTTTTGAAGCCTTCCAAGTTGGTGGCCCTCACTGGCTCCTGGGGGAGTGAGTTCCACAGTTTAACTCTTTTCTCTGTCCTGAATCTTCACTGGATGCCCACAATTCTAGTGTTAGGAGAGAGAGAGAGAACCTTCTCTCTCCGCTTTCTCCGCATGCCTTGCATAATTTTCTAAACTTCTGTCCCATCAGCGAGTGCCCCGGTGTCAGCCCAGCCTCCCCAGCTGGGAGAAGGCAGGACAGAGATCAGCTGAGGTGTGTGAGCCTGGCTGAGGAGACCCCCCAAAATCTCACAAGGCCAAAAAACAAAACTGAACCCCACTTCAGCTTACATCAAATGGATCAAACAGTTGATACTAAAGCATGGGAATTCTAGTTCAAGAGAAGACTGTGTGCTGTTCAAATTCAATATCATCATCATCATCATCATCATCATCACCATCATCATCATTCTGTTGTTAAAAGAAGAAAGATACCGGTAAATGAATCAGTATTATCCTTTGGATGATGCTATTCCTAATGGGATGGATAACAAAGATCTGCTGAAAAAGACCGCTTAACTGAGGAGGAAAACAAAGAGGGGGGGAGGGGTGGCTTTAAATCATTTACTTTGCCAAGATGATGATGCTGAATGAAATAAAATTGCTGCGAGCCCTTTATTTCCTCATAATACTTCCTGACAGGCACAATGGAGCTCTGGCAAAGTTCCTGATATTAGAAGCCAAAGGACGGTAATCTCATTACAACTTTCTCAAGGAGTCCTTTGCCTGTCACGCCACACACAGGGATACCCACACAATCTTGTTTCCACCGCTTGACGGGGATCCTGGCCGAGTTCGAGGGAGGCAGCAGCTGCCAGCTTGTGTATGACGGTTGTGGAGGCCTGGGCAAAGCCTGGGAACTGAGAATAAACCTCCTGTTGGGTTTGGAGGGAGAGAACGGCTTGGCAGAAGCACATGTGAAAAGAAGCTCTCAAGATCTCGGTCAATCAGAAGCTGGTTGCGAGCCAGTCGTGCGATGCGGCAGCAAAATTGGCCAATGCAATTCTTAGGCAGCCCTAACAGAAGTAATAAAAGCATATTTTCTGCAACAGCATGCCCCTCCACCCCATTAAAAAACTTTGGAAACACCAAGCGTTGGGGGAAAGGGGAAAGCGAGGTACTTGCAAACACATTTGGCAATCATATTTTAAGAAGGTTACAGGTAGGTAGCCGTGTTGGTCTGTCATAGTCAAAATAAAATAAAAAATAAAAAAATTCCTTCCAGTAGCACCTTAGAGACCAACTAAGTTTGCTCTTGGTATGAGCTTTCGTGTGCATGCACACTTCTTCAGATACACTGAAACAGAAGTCACCAGACCCTTATATATAGTGAGAGGGTGGGGAGGGGTATTACTCAGAAGGGTGGTGGGAATGGGTGATAGGCTGATAGGTGTGGTAAACCTGTTGACGACTGTTAACGACTGCAATTGGTCTAACAGGGAAAAGCAAGGGGTGAAAGGTTAAAAATAGCTTTGTCATGTATAATGAGATAAGAATCCAATGTCTTTGTTCAGACCAGGTCTCTCCATGGTTTTAAGCTTGGTAATGAGTTGCAATTCAGCAACTTCTCTTTCCAGTCTATTTCTGAAATTCCTTTGCAATAAGACAGCTACTTTGAGATCTTGCATAGAATGTCCTGGGAGATTGAAGTGTTCTCCTACTGGTTTCTCTGTCTTGTGATTCCTGATGTCAGATTTATGTCCATTTATCCTTTGGCGTAGGGTGGCGCTGTGGGTTAAACCACAGAGCCTAGGGCTTGCTGATCAGAAGGTGCTGTTTAACGTCCACTGGAGGGCGCTGTATTTTTTTTTCAGAAAATCACATTTTAACCTGGGAAAGGTGTGGTATTTGTGCAATGTAAGTACATATGATCACTCCCATATGGGCACGGAACGTTGTGTCAAAATTTGAACGGAATCAATCAAGGGGTTACGGAAAAAGGCGATTGTTAACAAACATCCAACTTGAACGATTTTATATATATAGACAGGGTGAGATCTGCTTTTGTTTATTTCCTTTTTAAAGAGGATATGCCTACTCATCTTTCCAACTGTAGCTTCGCAGTGCAGCAAAGGACTTCTAAGATTATCTGCCGCAGAGCCCGCTCTCAGGAGATGCCCAGGCAAGGACTGGGAACCACCCACTGGAAAATCTGCCCAGGCAGTGAAGCATTATCAGGCTTTAGCTTGGCCCCGCCCACCCAGACTGGCCATGGCCCGCTCCTGGACAGGAAGGGCTATGAAAGGCTTCCTGTTTAGGGTGTTGTTATGAGTCTCATAGAGGAGCTGGTTGGACCGGGATGATGAGTGGGGGGCATTCAAGGAGCTGCCCACTGACAACCCTATGGAGGTGCCCAGTGGGCTTTGTTCACTTTTCTATGGAACACTCAAATGTTACTTTCAAATAAATAAATTCCACTGCTTTCTTTGGTTCTCTCCTATTTTTTTCAGCCTGGATCTGGTGATTTGCGGAGTGATAAAACATAACTACAGAACCTCCAGCTCCAGCAGCACCCCTCCTATTCGTATGGACAGGCAAAGCACTATTGAGGCTTTTGGGGGCTCCTGTACTTTTAATTAAAAGGGTCCTGTTTGCCAGTTCTATCCGATGAATACAGGTTGAGGATAAATGATATACAGTCATACCTCGGGTTGTGAACGTGATCCGTGCGGGAGGCACGTTTGCAACCCGCAGAGCCGCGTCTGCACATGACACAATTTGGCACTTCTGCGCATGCGTGTGACGTCATTTTGTGCTTTTGCGCATGCGCGAGCGCAGAAACCCGGAAGTAACCCGTTCCAGTACTTCTGGGTTTGGCGCGGTCCGCAACCCAAAAACGTGCAACCCGCAGCGTTCGCAACCCAAGGTATAACTGTATCACCTCTTAATTCCCCTTGAATAGCCTCTTCTGTCTGAATGTCAGTTTCTGTTCCTGCGGTGGGGAGAGCCTTGTGAAATAACCCAGATTCTTGAACTCGTAACCTTTGGAAGCCCTGTCAGTGACAGCTGGGACACTGTAGTCATCTCTTTGCTTTCCTTCCACCACTATTTTGGATGCTCAGGCATGTCAGACTATGTTACCTTTATTTTAATGTACTAAAACTTTTAATTTAGATGTTTTCACGCATCCAGCCGGAGGAGGAGGAGGAGGTGGGGGGGGGAATAAAGTTTCAAATAATGACTGTAATAAATGAAGGTAATTAATTGTAGTTTGTTCCTTAACTGTCTAGTCAGCTTAATTTTACCTTTTCATCTAATAATGAGAAAATAATTTTTGTGCTCTGAGGGTTAATGATATGTAACTGCAAGAGCTGCTAATTGCATGTTGCAAACTATTCATCAGAATCCCCATCTGTGCTACTTGATTATGTTTGCTAAATTATTGCTTTGAATTATCTTTCATAAAGCAACTTTTGTAATTAGCGGGGTTCTGGCTCTGCTCTTTTCCCTGTCTGCAAGGAGACTCAAAAACTTTGGCCATTTCAAGCTGTCGCCACTCCACTACTGTCGCGGAAAGGCCTTTTGTCTTCCCAGTAATGGAAAATTAAAGGCAGGTTTTTATTTATTTAATCAGGTTAGGGGGGAAGAGAGAGAAGCTGGTTCCCTCTCCTCTGCAATGAGGGTGCCTCTTATTCATTCCTCCCCACAGGCACCGCTGGGTGTGCCCAGAGGCTGGAGGCTCATCACACCCCAGATGCTGGGATCTTACCAGCCAGGCCACTGAGCTAAGGATGGCACCATTCTCCAATCTGCTTCCATGGAAAAGGGGGGCACTGGAAGAACACAAGAAGAGACCTACAGCTGGATCAGGCCAGTGGCCCCTCTCTAGCCCAGCATCCTGTTCTCACAGCGGCCAGACAGATGCCTCAAAGGGAAAACAGCAAGCAGGATCTGGGCACAAGAGCCCTCTCTCCTCCTGTGGTTTCCAGGAACTGGTGTTCAGAAGCATTGCTGTGGAGATAGAATACACCTATTCTGGCTAGTAGCTATTGATAGCCCTCTCCTCCACAAACCTGTTTAATCCATAGCTGTCAACCCTCCCTTTTTTTGTGCAGCCAGACCCTCACGCCCAACCAGACAGCCAGCCTGCCTGCCGTCTACGCGCTCGCTCTTTCGCTCACCCGTTCTCGCGCAGCCTCTGGGCGTGAGGGTCTGGCTGCACAAGGCATGCAAGCTCCGCCCCCAGTCGGTCTCAGACTCCTTATTGGCAGCCGAGCAACGCAGCTGAGGAGCCTCCCTGGCCGGCAGGGAGGGAGAGGAGCTGCTTCCTTTGAAATCCCGGAAATTTAAGGGATATCAACAATCCGGGATAGTAGCGGGAAACGGCATTGGAATAAGGGAGTTTCCCGCCAAAAAAAGGGAGGGTTGACAGCTATGCTGAGGGGGTCGGAGGAGGCACCGCCGCTACGACGGTTTGTACCGCTACGGGCGGCAGGCAAGGCTTTCCCCTTCCCTCCCTTCAGACCCGCAATGTAAGGACGAGGGTTTGGTGGGTCTGTGGGCCGCGGGTTGGGCCCGGTAGCCTCCCGCCCGCCTCGCTCCCACTTTTCCCTCCAGTGGAAACGCAGTCGGTGGGGAGGGGCGCCCTTCTTGACGCCTCTTTCCTGGTGGCTGCAGGATGGCGGTTTCCCCGGTCTCCCGCCTCCTCCCGGCTGCTGCTGCCACACATGCGGTTTCCCAGTCCATGAGGAGGATGCTAGCCCCAAGGTAGGTTGCTTCTTCTCGGCCACATGTGCTCCTCCTGCAGCTCCTCCCGATCCTGTGCATGCTTTCTACCTGGAAGCAAGTCCCACTCCGCCTGCACCGGTGTAGGATGCGCTCGGAGGGAGAGAGAGAAGAATCCCATTTCTGGTTTTCTGAACGTTTTTCTGCAAGTCGTTTTGGCACACACGATTCCGAGAAGCACTCGGTGATTCTGTGCAATTTGGCGTGCTATCCTGGTCCTTTGCCATCCTAAAAATGTTTCGCGAGGATGGGCCGGTGAAATGTAGCTTGCTGCATTACTCTTTAACTAGTAGCAATGACTCCAAATTGCCACAGATAGTTTAACGTACTTAACTGAAACAGGTTACATTTCCATGGGCTCAAGATCATGGAATCATAGAATTGAACGGTTGGACAAATTGATTTATGTAAAATAAGGAATATACGCCTTTGATGTATAGAATCGATGTAATTATGGATAATAAAGCATGAAATGAAATAAAAAAGTGTCCCCGGATTTATTGAAAAAAATCTGGTAACCATACTCTGACCAAGTACTATAAAAGGTAAAGGGACCCCTGACCATTAGGTCCAGTCGTGTCCGACTCTGGGGTTGCGGTGCTCATCTCACTTTACTGGCCGAGGGAGCCGGCGTACAGATTCCGGGTCATGTGGCCAGCATGACTCAGCCGCTTCTGGCGAACCAGAGCAGCGCACAGAAACGCCGTGTACCTTCCCGCTGGAGCAGTACCTACTTATCTACTTGCACTTTGACGTGCTTTCAAACTGCTAGGTTGGCAGGAGCAGGGACCAAGCAACGGGAGCTCACCCGGGAGCCACCCGCGTCCCAGCGCCTCCGAATGGGGTAACCGTGCCCATAAAAGACCAGGCGCACAGCCTGAGAGTCATTTAAAGCCCTAAATGACCTTGGCTCTGTATACCTGAAGGAGCGTCTCCACTTCCATCATCCAGAGGTCCAGCTCCGAGGGCCTTCTGGTGGTTCCCTCACAGAGAGAGCTCTCCCACTCGGATGAGATGACCTCTTTGCTGCTGTGGTATAAGCCAATACCACACGAGCGTGTGGATTTACTTCCTCCATTGAATTCCATGCGCAAGAGATGGATTTGATGAAGGATTCACTGACTGAGTGTTTTTTTCCACCACCCCTTGAAAACCCTTATTATTATTATTATTGTCTGTCCTTCTCCCGCAGGGCAGGTACGACCAGTTAAAATTCAGAAATAAAAACAGTTAAAACATACAGTACTACATTCACAAGAACAGGGTGGGTCCTGAAACACACATCTGAGGTGTCAAAGGCCAGGGCCAAGAGTTGTGTCTTCAGCATTTGCAAAAAAAAAGCTGTATACTGAGGGGCTGCCACAGATAAGGCCCTCACCCAGGCCACCCCCCGAAACTTCTGAGGGAAGTGGAACTACTGAGAGGGCCCCTGGGCAGGTCTGTTGCCATACAACAGTGGCTTTTAATGGCTTCCTTCCTTAACTCCATCCATTAAGGCTTTTTCGCTGTGGGGAATAAGATCTATTCCAGCTTTCGGTGGAGCCCATGGCTCTGAGAGATTTAAATGCTTCCGAGGTGGAGAAGGCAGGTGTTGGAGAAATATCACACTCTGGAGCGTTCCTAAAATCTTCATTATTCTCTTGCCGGGGTGGGGACTGGAGAGAAGCGGAGAAATAGTTCCCCCGTCTGTGCGGCTTCTACCCCGCTTAGCTCGAAACCCCCAGAGAGACGCCGGCGCTCGGCAACAGCACATTAGAGGCTGTCATCTTGCGAGCTTCGCCTTACTTTTAAATCTGTCTCTTTGGAACGACATAACGGCACAAGGAAAAATATTAAAGTAAACAATAACTGGATTTACACAAATGTGGGCTGATTTCCATATTTTTCATCACTTCATTTTATTACCCAGTTTTTACTGATATGCTTATTTATTTATAGGGCAATCCGGTATTGATTCATTCCGAAACGCTCGGCGTAAACACATAAAAGAGAATGATAACAATAGGAATGTATTTCTGGTTGTTTTAAATACTGCCTGTTTCCCCAGCAGATGTCATTAGATCCTCTGGGAGAGAGGGGGGGCGGGGCGGAGGGGGGGGGCGCTGGCAAGACTCAGTAGGTCCTGGCACAGAGAAGGGAGCAGGGCCGGGGTATCCATGAGGGACGGTGAGGCAGCTGCCTCAGAGCTTTTTAACCAGCCAGCTAGTTTGTAGGAATGCAACATAGGAAGAACCCTATTTTCCAGGGGCAGTCCCGGATTTACAGAAGCCGTCCTGGTTTCTGATTGGAATGTCCTTAGGACAGTGGTGGCTAACCTTGGCACTCCAGATGTTTTGGGACTACAACTCCCATCATCCCTGACCACTGGTCCTGTTAGCTAGGGATGATGGGAGTTGTAGTTCCAAAACATCTGGAGTGCCAAGGTTAGCCACCACTGCCTTAGGACATCCCTGTTTTCATCGGAGAAACGTTGGAGGGTATGGAGTTGCCTGACCCCCAAGCCAAGGAAATAAGTAACTATACAACCTTTAGAAGACATGTGAAGGCAGCCCTGTATAGGGTTTTTTTTAAAAAAAAAATATTAATGTTTTATTGTGTTTTTAGATATGTTGCAAGCTACCCAGAGTGGCTGGGGCAACCCAGTCAGATGGGTGGGGTATAATAACAACAACAACAACAACAACAACAACAACAACAACAACAACAACAACAATAATATACAGTGGTATCTCGAGTTACAAACGCCTCAGGTTACAAACACCTCAGGTTACAAACTGCTAACCTGGAAGAGTTACCTCAAGTTGAGAACTTTGCCCCAGGATGAGAACGGAAATCGTGTGCCGGCCCCATTAGCGAAAGCATGCCACTAGTTAAGAGCAGTTTCAGGTTAAGAACGGACCTCCGGAACGAATTAAGTTCGTAACTAGAGGTACCACTGTAATAGACATCCCTATTTTCACTGGAGAAGTGTTGGAGGGTATGCACCATGCCATCTAGGCTGCCTAGCCTAGTCTAGACTGCGGTGGCAGAGCACAACTGTCATGGCTAGCAGCTGTTGATAGCTTTATCCTTCATGAACTTGTCGAGTCCTCTTTCGGAGCCACCTAAGTTGGTGGCCATCCCCATTTGTTCCTCCAGGGAGGTGGGGCCTACTGTTGCATTGGCCAATGCAACACTACCACACTTTGGTCTTCCTACCTGAGACTTCCAGCCGTACCAGCTGCCTTCCGAAACAACTTCTCTTAGCCCTGCCTTCGGTCCTGTGCATTTGACTTGGTCTTGTGAGTGGACCCTGCTTATCTGAACTTCAAGAGCCCACAGAACTAGACAGGAGGGAGCCTGCAATTCCAATCCATCCACAGTAGTCAAGGCCTTGGGACTGATATGGCCTAGACCAGGGCCGTTGGCTGCTGTCTCTAAACCCAGATAGACACAGTGTGTTCACTGGCCTCCCAAGTTCCTGAGGTCAACTGCCGGTCCTGTAAGCCTCTTAGGGCAGGGACCTGTCTTCTTTATGTTTATGTTTCAGAACTGCAACTCTCAGCAGCCTTAGCAAGCATGGCTAGTGGCCAGGGATGGTTGGAGTTGGAGTTCAACAACTTCTGTAGGGCCAGAGATTCCTCACCCTGTAGCACAGTGGTATAGCAAATGGTTTGCACACAGAAGGTTCCAGCTTACGTTCCTGGGACCACAAACTTAACATGAGCCAACAGGGCAATACAGCAGCAAAAAAACACCCAATGCTGTTCTAGACTGCATCGACAGATGTCTAGTGCCCAGGTCAGGGGAAATAACTCTGGTTCGCCAGAAGTGGCTTAGTCATGCTGGCCACATGACCTGGAAGCTGTACGCCGGCTCCCTCGGCCAATAAAGCGAGATGAGCGCCGCAACCCCAGAGTCGTCTATGACTGGACCTAATGGTCAGGGGTCCCTTTACCTTTACCTTACCCCATTCGGAACGAGGGAATCCCTCCTCACCTGCCCGCCCCGTGTCCCCTCGAAACAGTACTTCTGTCTTATCAGGATTCAGTCTCAATCCATTGACCACCATCCATCTTCTAATGGCCTCCAGACACCCACACAGGACATTCACCACCTTCATTGGTTCCGATTTAAACGAGAGGTAGAGCCGATTGATTGATTGCATTAACACCCCACCTTTTGGTATACATAGTTCTCTCCCCATCCTCATCTAATCCCCACAACAACCCTGTGAGGTAGGTTTGGCTGAGAGGCAGTGACTGGCCCAAGGTGACACCCAGTGAACTTCATGGCCAAATGGGGATTCGAACCCTGCTCTCTCCGAGGTCAAAGTCTGACACTCTAACCACTATACCCAACAACATCTGGAAGGGTACCATGTTGCCTACCACTTGAGTTGACACTGAAAACCCGGAGCCATCTTTGGACTTTGAACCTGCTGCTGATGCTGTTGTGTGTGGTTCGTTTTTCTCTTAGACCCTGTTTCTACTTTGTGTCCCCCGAGCGGCTTACAGGAGGCTCACGGTGGCTAAGAAGTACCTTGGGCACAGACGGCTTCTTACCTCTGCCTGGAAGCTCTTCAAAACAGGAGCCACCATGTCGCGGACCTCCTAGAAGAGAGAAAATGGCGGAAGCCCGCAATTAGACCCGAGTCTGGCAACGGGGCTCTTGGTTAACCCAGCCCTCAGAATCGGGACTGGTTCCTCCTATGAAGCTGGGCTGTCACCTAATTAAAGAAGCCTTGGTTTTGATTAATTGAGCAGGTTTCAAATCGACTAATTAGCTGATTGCATTTGCATACTGAGGATAAGAACAATAATACTTAAAGGAGAAACAAAGGCCCGTTTTTAGGCTGGTGTGGTGGAGATGGTGATGTTTTGGGCCAGTTTCATCCTTGGCTACTCTTTCAATGATTGCAGACCAGTGGGGAATGTGGACAGAAATGGGTATACCCACTCACATGCTGATCCACACACTCTCATGTACACACCCAGGTACGCACAGCCCCTCTCCTCAATTTATGACACAATTGCTCACAAAATGATTGATCTAACACCTGAGGAATAATAATAATAATAATAATAATAATAATAATAATAATAATAATTTATTTATACCCTGCCCATCTGGCTGGGTTTCCCCAGCCACTCTGGGCGGCTTCCAACAAAACATTAAAATACAATAATCTATTAAACATTAAAAACCTCCCTAAACCAGGCTGCCTTCAGATGTCTTCTAAAGGTCTGGTAGTTGTTGTTCTCTTTGACATCTGAAGGGAGGGCGTTCCACAGGGCAGGTGCCACTACCGAGAAGGCCCTCTGCCTGGTTCCCTTTAACTTGGCTTCTCGTAGTGAGAGAACCGCCAGAAGGCCCTCAGCGCTGGACCTCAGTGTCTGGGCAGAATGATGGGGGTGGAGACGTTCCTTCAC
Organism: Darevskia mixta; assembly: GCA_034641385.1. Taxonomy (NCBI): domain Eukaryota; kingdom Metazoa; phylum Chordata; class Lepidosauria; order Squamata; family Lacertidae; genus Darevskia; species Darevskia mixta. The sequence continues at coordinate 4,698,598 of JAWWNH010000025.1, read as the reverse complement.
GTATACAGGACTGAGGCCGTTTAGGGCTTTAAAGGTCAGCACCAACACTTTGAATTGTGCTCGGAAACGTACTGGGAGACAATGTAGATCTCTCAGGACCGGTGTTATGTGGTCTTGGCAGCCGCTCCCAGTCACCAGTCTAGCTGCCGCATTCTGGATTAGTTGCAGTTTCCGGGTCACCTTCAAAGGTAGCCCCACGTAGAGTGCATTGCAGTAGTCCAAGCGAGAGATAATTAGAGCATGCACCACTCTGGCGAGACAGTCAGCGGGCAGGAAGGAGGAAGGAGCAATTCGCACCCACAACAGGATGCTAAGCTCAGTCCACTCATGCACAGTATTCCCCTCACCCCCATTTTGCTACTGGAGCCAATATGGTTGGGGCCAGAAACATTTGCCCTTTGTATTTGAGGGGGGGGTGACTGGCTCAAGGAGTCCCCCACCTCTGTTTCTCCCTGGTCCTAGTCCAGCACTCTAACCATTATGCTACACTGCCTTTCATGGGACAGGGTTTGTGGATTTCGGCTCTCTACTTAATTGCCTCCCTCCCCCCACCCCCAATTAATACCTTAGTATAATATAAGGTGCTGCAAACCACCCCACCCCAAGTCTTCTTAATTTAGATACAAGCTAGGAACATAATTGTGGAAGCTGGCAGGAGGCGGTGTTGGGAGGGGAGGGGAGCGAAGGCGGGGGAAGCCCCCAACTGTCAAACTGACTAAAACAACATTTATTTTGGGGAGAGGAAAAGAGCAGCCGCGGCAACGAAAACAGCAACAAAGTGGCGTTCCATCTGCTCGGAGAGGCGGGTGCCAGGATTTCTGCGACGAGGCCTTGGAACACTTTTTCTTGTTATATAAAATAACTTGATGGGGTTGGGGACAGCACAGTTCTGATGGAAGGGACATTTTGTGCCAAGGCGCTGGGCGCCCCGTCATTCCGACAGGCGGGGGCACAAGCCAAGACATGATAGCTTGCGGTTAGTGCAGATTGCTGCAGCGGAATTGCTGACAGCAGTGAGACCCAATCCGCTTACAACGACTAAAGACCTGCACTGGCTCCCAATTTACTGCCGGGTCAAGTTCAAGCTGCTAAGGGACCCCTGACCATTAGGTCCAGTCGTGACCGACTCTAGGGTTGCGCGCTCATCTCGCTTTACTGGCCGAGGGAGCGGGCGTACAGCTTCTGGGTCATGTGGCCAGCATGACTAAGCCGCTTCTGGCGAACCAGAGCAGCGCACGGAAACGCCGTTTACCTTTCCGCCGGAGCAGTACCTATTTATCTACTTGCACTTTGACGTGCTTTCAAACTGCTAGGTTGGCAGGAGCAGGGACCGAGCAACGGGAGCTCACCCCGTCGCGGGGATTCAAACCGCTGACCTTCTGATCGGCAAGCCCTAGGCTCTGTGGTTTAACCCACAGCGCCACCCGCGTCCCTCAGCCACCCACCAATCTAGCTGCATAATCGCTTCACCCCTTAAATACCCACTTGACCGCTTTGATTTGTGGAACTGGCCCTGCCACAGGTGCCACATAGTACCCGTTCCGCATTTGCAAGAAATGGGTATTTTAGTCTGGCAGCACCCGCACTTTGGAACTCCCTGCCTTTTGACATCAGTCAGGTGCCTTCGCTGTACTCCAGGCATCCCCAAACTCGGCCCTCCAGCTGTTTTGGGACTACAACTCCCATCATCCCTAGATAACAGGACCAGTGGTCAGGGATGGTGGGAATTGTGGTCCCAAAACAGCTGGAGGGATGAGTTTGGGGGTGCCTGCCAAAAACATTCTTGGTTTAGACAGGTCTGTCCAGCTGTGTAGAACGTTGACCTGTGTTTTGATGTGCTTTTAGCTTATGGTTGATTCAGGGCCGGATTTAGTTTTGATGAGGCCCTAAGCTGCTGAAGGTAATGGGGCCCTTTATATGTCCAGCTGTCCTTTGTCAACAACAAATTGTCGCTTTTTTGCATTGAATATATGCTATATGGTAATTTATGGACCTAATAGGTACCCAAAGCCTTTTGCCGCCGTTGCTGTATGTAGGTTTTATTTTATTTGTTTTTTATCATTTATTTTGGAAATGTAAATCTAGTCCCCCCCCCACTTTAAATATTTTGGGCGCCCCCAAGAGGGTGGGGCCCTAAGCTATAGCTTGTTTAGCTTATACGTAAACCCGGCACTGGGTTGATTTAATTATTGCCTGACCAATCATTCTAACCATTTTAACGGATCGTTTTATTGTTGGGTGAACCCCTTTGAGGTATTTTATGACGTAAACGACATGCACGGAAACCATGAGGACTAGCATCTAGCTTTGACCAGGGCGGTGGGGCAGAATCCTCTGCTGTAACCGAAGGAAGCAGGCCAGCTTTGAGCGTGAAGGCTGCCCCCCCCCACTTGCATCCTCCGTCGGAGGCAGCCGCCCACCTCTGCCTGGCGGCAGGGCCAGCTGTGCTGATAGCCCTCAGAGGCCCTCCCTCTCCCACAAGTGCCACTCAGTGCATCTCAGGATCAGGACCACACGCTCCTCAGCTGCAATCACACCAACGGATTGTGTTGAAATATGCTATAGTTGGGCATTTGAGGTCATAATTTGGGGCTGATTACCTTATCCTTCTCTTATTGGTCACGCAAGTTTGTAAATAAATATATCATAGAATCATAGAATCATAGAGTTGGAAGAGACCACAAGGGCCACCCAGTCCAACCCCCTGCCAAGCAGGAAACGCCATCAAAGCATTCCTGACAGGTGGCTGTCAAGCCTCTGCTTAAAAGACCTCCAAAGAAGGAGACTCCACCACACTCCTTGGCAGCAAATTCCACTGTCGAACAGCTCTTACTGTCAGGAAGTTCTTTCTAATGTTTAGGTGGAATCTTCTTTCTTGTAGCTTGAATCCATTGCTCTGTGTCCTCTTCTCAGGAGCAGCAGAAAACAACTTTTCTCCCTCCTCTATATGACATCCTTTTATATATTTGAACATGGCTATCATATCACCCCTTAACCTTCTCTTCTCCAGGCTAAACATACCCAGCTCCCTAAGCCGTTCCTCATAAGGCATCGTTTCCAGGCCTTGGACCATTTTGGTTGCCCAAAATCTCTCTTACACACACACACACACACACACACACAACACACACACACACACACACACACACACACACACACACACACAGAGAGCTGTTTGAATGGGAGAGGGGAGGGAAATCCAACTACCCACTGAGTTAATTCTATAATAGCAAATATACTGTACCTCAGGTACATTTTTCTTAAATTCCCGGCTGAGTTCAATTAAATGTTTATGAGAATGCTCGCTTTCTTCCTGCCGCGCCGCCAGTTCGGAAGCAACAGAATTAAGCTCCTTCTGGAACAAAACAAAACCAAAACAGAACAGAGAGAGAGAGAGAGAGAGAGAGAGAGAGAGAGGAATGAGTCGTGGCATTTTACCCCTCGAATATAATGCCTAGCATTTTCTGAAGCGAGTCGTTTCGCACAACTGACTTGAAAGGCAAAAATATGGACATTGCCAGTTTACGAGGCTTTTGCACTAACTGGCGGTGGAATATCCAACGAGGGCACATTTGAATTTAGGAGACAGACGCACCCAGTCGCCCTGTTTTTTTAATGTTTAATGTTTTTGTATATGTTGCGACAGGCAACAGTCATTTGTCCCCCTTCCCCAGGAGCCAAGGGCAATTGCAGAGAGGGGGCGCAGCTTCTGTTGCATAAATTCATCCATTTATTAACGCCCCCCTGAAATGAAGACCCCCACCTTTCCTGTTCAAAGAAACCTCAAGTTGGCTCAGAGTAGGAAAAAAGAAAAACAACCCCAGAAACATGCATAAACACCACAATGGCCTACATGCCCCCCCAAAGTGATCTCCATTACATCAACACAGTCTTTCTTAAAGGAGATATTTGAGGCCGAGCTAAATGTAGGTTGTTGCCTTACTCCTGTTTTTCCTTCTAAGTAACTGTTATTGGTTTTCTTACACGTATAACAAAATATAATAATAATAATAATAATAATAATAATAATAATAATAATAATATATTATTCATACCCCGCCCATCTGGCTGGATTTCCCCAGCCACTCTGGGCGGCTTTCAACAGAACATTAAAATACAATAATCTATTAAACATTAAAAGCCTCCCTAAACAGGGCTGCCTTCAGATGTCTTCTAAAGGTCTGGTAGTTGTTTATCTCTTTGACCTCTGATGGGAGGGCGTTCCACAGGGCGGGTGCCACTACCGAGAAGGCCCTCTGCCTGGTTCCCTGTAACTTGGCTTCTCGTAGTGAGGGAACCGCCAGAAGGCCCTCGGCGCTGGACCTCAGTGTCCGGGCTGAACGGTGGGGGTGGAGACGCTCCTTCAGGTATACTGGACCGAAGCCATTTAGGGCCTATATAACTAGACAACTAAATATATTCATAACACACACCAACACAAATCTCGCCAGCTACCAGGTTAAGTATTCATGTATTTGCAATATTCGTTCCTCCTATGTTATTTGGTCAGGGTTCTACGGAACCATCCATCCACAACAAGGTCATCTTCTCTGGTTAAAGCATCCATAAGGTGCACATGGTCTTGTGGCCCCCAGAGGGTCCCTTAAGTCAACTGAGGAGACGATGGGTGGAAAAGGAATTCAGTTTATTGAAAGACGCAGCAGTGGAGACACAGGTTGAATGAGATCACAAAACCTGCGCCCCCGGGAATTGGGGGGGAAGCAGATATTTATACATATTGCAAATATTCCTGAGCTTGTGCCTGATCCCTATAAGCTTCTTAATTGGCCGAAGTCCTGCGGGGACAAGGCATGCCACATCCAGATTTGTCGGGATGCAGACGATAGCATATTTTGTAGGCCGTTTTCACCAGCATAGGAAATAAACATTGCCACATGTTCTACCATGAAAGTTTATTAAATCATGCAAGGCACGGAGAAAGTGGAGGGAGAAAATTCTCTCTCCTAACACTACAACTCGTGAGCAGTCAATGAAGTTGAAGGCTGGAAGGTTCAGGACGGAGAAAAGGAAGTACTTCTTTGCACAGTGCAGACTTAAAACTATGGAACTCCCTGTCGCAGAAGGCAGTGATGGCCACCAATTTGGCTTTAGATGAGAATTAGAGAAATTCATGGAGAAGAGTGCTATTGATGGCTACTAGCCAGGAGGCAGTCAGAGATGGGCCCCCTTTGGCCTGATGCAACAGGGTCTTCTTATGTCTTCAGAAGTTGAATGGGAACCTTTCCCCCAGATAAGTGGGGGAAAGTCTTGAAGTCCTTAAAAAGGTAAAGGACCCCTGACGGTCTAGTCCAGTCGCGGACGACTCTGGGGTTGTGGCGCTCATCTCACTTTACAGGCCGAGGGAGCTGGCGTTTGTCCGCAGACAGTTTTTCCGGGTCATGTGGCAAGCACCACTAAGCCACTTCTGGCGCAACGGAACACTGAAACCAGAGCAGCGCATGGAAATGCCGTTTACCTTCCCACAGGAGCGGTACCTATTTATCTACTTGCACTTTTTGACGTGCTTTCGAACTGCTAGGTTGACAGGAGCTGGGACCGAGCAACGGGAGCTCACCCCGTCGCAGGGATTCGAACCGCCGACCTTCTGATCGGCAAGCCCAAGAGGCTCAGTGGTTTAGACCACAGCGCCACCCGTGTCCCTTTGTAGTCCTTAAGCACACACATATAGCCTGTGGTCCAGGCCTTTTAAGATAGTGCCAGCCAACTCCAGCAGGGCTGAATATTTTGAACAGAGGGGAATATATTAAGCAGCCAAAAAATAAAATAAAAATAAAACCTAGATTAGAGAGATTTCTATGTAAACAAATACAGATGGGGGTTCAAATTAACAGAGCACTTGGCTGATCAATATTCTTAATAACCCCTTCCCTTTTTTTCTTTGGTAACTGTAAGAAAAACACAGCAAGAGTGTCAAAATAGTAGAAGAGCACCATATTGCACCGTGTGATATAGTTGTTGTTGTTTTTAAGCTCCAAGTCCATGCCATCACCAGCTGATATATATCAGAACAGGAAGAAGGCATCCAAACGATAACTTACTTATGCTTCCAAAGTGTTCATAAATAAGGTTTTAGAAGATCTAGATGGCTTTTTAATTCCAGCAGAATTTGGGGCAGGGGTGATGAAAGCGCCAGGATTGAGTAAACTGACCTTTTGTGTACAGCTCTGTAAATCAAGCTCAGCTCACTTGAAGCGCAGGGAAATGTTTCATTAAAGAATTATGGATTCATATCATGCTGGCTTTGGAGGGGACAGACCGGCACGTGTGAAACCCATTAAGGAAATATGGAATGTTAGGTTCTTCTTTTTAGAACACAGAAAATGACACTATTAGGAAAGAAAGTCCAGAAACATCACGGACAGCACTCAAAAGGATAGCCCACGACTGCATATTTTAAGTGGTGCTTTTCATTAAAGTCCTTCCCCGCATTTGTTGCTGTGCTACTTATTCTTTTCTTTCTTTTTAAAATATTGATTTAAATCACAAAGGCTGGATGGAGAAGGGCTACAGTTCCTCTGGGGCTGGTGCAGGGCGCAGTGGCCTGCCTGCTTGTGGGGGCAAACCCCTGCCAGCCGATAACGTAAGAAGAGCCTGCTGGATCAGGCCAACGACCCATCTAGTCCAGCATCCTGTTCTCACAGTGGGAAACCAGCAAGCAGGATTCGAGCACCAGAGCAACTCTCCCCTCCTGTGGCTTCCAGGGATTCAGGAGCATTTACTGCTTCTGAGCAGAGCACAATCATTGCGGCGATAACACAGTGCTTTATCACTACCCGAAGGAGTCTCAAAGCGGCTCACATTCTCCTTTCCCTTCCTCCCCCACAACAAACACTCTGTGAGGCGAGTGGGGCTGAGAGACTTCAGAGAAGTGTGACTAGCCCAAGGTCACCCAGCAGCTGCATGTGGAGGAGCGGAGACGCGAACCCGGTTCACCAGATTACGAGTCCACCGCTCTTAACCACACCACCACACTGGTGGTACCTTATCACCGATTCCTCACCCCTGTACTACAGCTGCTGTTTTATACGCTTTTGGAAGTTGACTGGTTGCTTTATCCATACTGTTTGTTTGGTATGGTATTTATTATGCTTGTTTAAATACCGTAAGCCAGCGTCAGGGTCCCCTGTAGACCCAAACGCCCGAGATTAAAAGCAGCAAAAATTACGGTAATGATACCCTGGGCTAAAGACATTGGTTTTAATATACAGTTAGAAGAATGGGAGAGGAAGGTATCATGCAGTACGCTTAAAGAAAATGTCATGAAAATGATTACAGGTTACAGGTAGGTAGCCGTATTGGTCTGCCGTAGTCGAAACAAAATTAAAAAATTCCTTCCATTAGCACCTTAGAGACCAACTACGGTAAGTTTATTCTTGGTATGAGCTTTCGTGTGCATGCACACTTCTTCAGATGTATCTTTCAATGTATCTGAAGAAGTGTGCATGCACACGAAAGCTCATACCAAGAATAAACTTACCGTAGTTGGTCTCTAAGGTATAGGTGGTATTTAACACCAGTTAAATCGGCTAAAACGTATAGAACAAAAAATGACTGTTGGAAATGTAAGGAAAAGGAGGGTACTTTTTACCACATGTGGTGGACATGTAAAGAGGTAAAAGCTTTCTGGGAGATGATATATAATGAGTTAAAGAAAATGTTTAAAAACACCTTTGTTAAAAAACCAGAAGCTTTCTTACTGGGTATAGTGGGTAAAGAGATACCGAGACAAGATAAAATATTGTTCTTATATGCAACAACTGCAGCAAGAATTTTATTAGCCCAGAAATGGAAACAGCATGAAGTACCAACAAAAGAAGAGTGGCAGATGAAGATGATGGACTTTGCAGAACTGGTGAAACTGAAGGGAAGAATCCAGAACCAGCGAGATCAAGTATTCCAAAAAAGACTGGAACAAATTTATATTATATTTGAAAGACAACTGTAAGCAATTAACACCATTAGCAAGGTTATCTGAAGATTTGTAAGATGAATTAGTTACCTATTCAGGGTGAGTAATTTAATATTCTAAAGTAATGATATAACAAGAATAGGAAAGGAAGTGAAATGCAAAAATGTAAAATTTTATTTTGTAAACCATTAGGCGGGAGGGAGGGAAGTCGTTTAGCCTCGGTTGAGCCAGGAGATTTAGTAAGAGGATACAATGTTACGTATTGTGATTATACGTAAAATTAATAAAAATTATTATAAATAAATAAATAAAAGCAGCAAAAATTAACAAAGCAGGCTTGTGCGGGAGAATATTACTACTACTACTACTACTACTACTAATTTAGAATTTATACCACCGCTCTATCTGGCCGGGTCTCCCCAGCCATTCTGGGCGGCTCCCAACAGAATATTAAAAACACGATAAAACATCAAACATTGAAAACTTCCCTAAACAGGGCTGCCTTCAGATGTCTTCTAAAAGTCAGGTAGTTGTTTACGGTATTTCCTTGACATCTGAAAGGAGGGCGTTCCACAGGGCTGGTGCCACTACCGAGAAGGCCCTCTGCCTGGTTCTCTGTAACCTCACTTCTCACAGGGAGGGAACCGCCAGAAGGCCCTCAGAGCTGGACCTCAGTGTCCGGGCTGAACGATGGGGGTGGAGACGCTCCTTCAGAAAACCTCCTAATGTTGTTCTGCGCTCTGAGCTGAACTGAGTTTGCCTCCTCTCTCAGCAACCCTAAAACAACGTCCAAACTATGTCACCTGAAGTGACCGCCTTGTGTGAGGGCCTCGCCGGCCTAACAGAAAAAACCGAGCCCAGAATCCTGCACCTAAATTTGTGACCATTGGTCATTGCTCCCCTTTGCTTCCACAGGTGCTGCTGAAGAGAGACCTCTTGTTCTTTAAAAAGGAAATGTCTTCCCTGGATTGTGGTGGTCGGCAGGGTGGGGGTAGGTGACATGGAGAGTCCCGGTGTCATGGCCATGTTTGCGATGCAGGGCAGGGTGAGACAGGCCGCGGCGTGCAAGACGGATGGCGGTGCACATGGCCTCTCGGCAGACAGGCTGGCTTCCAGGAGCTATCAATCATTTTCCTGCGTATTATGTAAATTCTTGATGCTAAAGATGTATGGAGTCAATTACCAGGGGTCACGGCTGGGTGTTAAATTCGTACAAGGAAGCTCCTCTCGGTCTCCAATGAATTTGAGAGAGATTGCAAGCTTTCCGCCTTTTATTGGGCCGTATAAATATTTCACTGTTAGATATAAAAAAAATATTGGAGAAAAAGCAGATAAAAACCGAATCTCCCCCTGTGTATACAGACTGAGACAAGGAGTAAGAAAGCGGGCGTCAGCAGGTTTTTTAATGGCCTTGCAGCACGACCCGTGAATGGCTTGATTTGGGGTTTGTTTTGTTTTTAGCTCTGGGTTTTGTGATGGGCAAGGCAGGGGCGCAGCAGGCAGCCTCACAGCTTCAGCTGCCTTGATTCAGACAAGCATGTGAGGCGGGAAAGTCACCATAGAATCATAGAGTTGGAAGAGACCACAAGGGCCATCCAGTCCAACCCCCTGCCAAGCAGGAAACACCATCAAAGCATTCCTGACAGGTGGCTGTCAAGCCTCTGCTTAAAGACCTCCAAAGAAGGAGACTCCACCACCCTCCTTGGCAGCAAATTCCACTGTCGAACAGCTCTTACTGTCAGGAAGTTCTTCCTAATGTTTAGGTGGAATCTTCTTTCTTGTAGTTTGAATCCATTGCTCCGTGTCCGCTTCTCTGGAGCAGCAGAAAACAAGCTTTCTCCCTCCTCTATATGACATCCTTTTGAACATGGCTATCATATCACCCCTGAACCTTCTCTTCTCCAGGCTAAACATACCCAGCTCCCTAAGCCGTTCCTCATAAGGCATCGTTTCCAGGCCTTTGACCATTTTGGTTGCCCTCCTCTGGACATGTTTGGGGATGAGGCCAGCCGCTCACCCCCAAACAGTGGGCCATGGGGCAACCAAGTGGCAGAAGAGAGCTAGTGCAGAACCACCAGGAACAAACCCATTAAAAGTTTCCAAACCCAGGAAGAGGTTGGTCGTTGCACCCCTTCACGGTATGCTAACCATCAGCCCAGCCTGGAGGCAGATGGTTACACTGCACCCCTCCTGCTCAATCCCTGGGTAGGTTTGGATCACTCAAGCCATTCAGAGAATGCTGCCCACTGCACCCCTGCAAGAGTTGTTGTTTTGGGGTTACTTCCTTCCAAAGAGGAGGGATAGCCAAAGTAACCTCTCATGCAGAAAAATAACGGTAAGCATTTGGCTTCTCTGAGGGTAGGCAAATCTTATCCACCTGGAAATGGAAAATTTTCGTGTGAGAGTTAGGCATAACCCCAGTTTAAATTCGGTGGCCAATTCATCAGCCATCAGAAACAAGGATCTGCTGGTTAATGCCGATTCATGCTTGCAGTCCATACATAAAGGTAAAGGGACCCCTGACCATTAGGTCCAGTCGCGGACGACTCTGGGGTTGCAGCGCTCATCTCGCTTTACTGGCCGAGGGAGCCAGCGTACAGCTTCCGGGTCATGTGGCCAGCATGACTAAGCCGCTTCTGGCGAACCAGAGCAGCGCACGGAAACGCCGTTTACCTTCCCGCTGCAGCGGTACCTATTTATCTACTTGCGCTTTGATGTGCTTTCGAACTGCAAGCAGGTTGGGGCGAAAACCGCAGCGGCGAGGGTGCCAAAATGGAGGGGGCGCTGGCCAGCCTGCCCCCCGCCGCCCCAACCAGCGGTGGAGCAAGCAAACCGTGGCGGCGGGGGGCGCCCGGCCGGGAAGGGGGCGGGGCACTGCTCCGCAACGTGCGTCATACGCAATGACGTCACGTGGCCCGCCCCCTCGCCTAGGGCGCCAAAATTGCCAGCACCGGTCCTGGAACCGCCGACCTTCTGATTGACAAGCCCTAGGCTCTGTGGTTTAACCCACAGCACCACCAATTATACTGGTATTTATATACTTAAACACATACATATAATTATAGTCATATATTTGTGCACACACTTAAATTTATTTTCCAGCCAGGTAACACAGATCCTGACTACAAGATCCGTCGTTACCTGTGCCAATAGTCTCCACCAAGGATGGATCCCCAGGATGGATCTCCTGTAAAGATGGGTGTCCCCCTCACACCCCCAAGCAAAAGCTTTTTGGGCTTGGGGAAGGTGGAAGTATGAGTGACCACAGGATCTAGGAATCAGATGATTATTGTTCTTGGGCAGAGGGAGACAACTTAAATCTACATCTGTATTAAAAAATTGCTATATGCTACATAGGCCACTTGCTGTGCCCACCTACCAAAGCCCTGGGTCTTATCAGCGCGGCATTAGGGGCCGAGAATGCCACTAGGCTGGATGAATAAAGTCATGTGCCTGAATCTTTGGCCTTCCTCTCCAAGTTGATCAACACACACAGCTATGGCTTGTGTAATATGCTCGATAGCATCACTCGTTTCCTGACCCTGTTCGTTTCTCACCCCCCGCGGAAAGAAACCACAGCTTTCATATCTTTCCCTGGAACGAACATCTAACACGCTTGTGAAAATCACTGTCCTTCTTGAGATCCCATTACAACTGTTTTGATAAAGCTCCCAAGCCAGAGATTCCATTTTAGATTACGGGAAGATCACAGGCGATGGAGAGGGAAGGGAATTGTCTCCAAAGGGCTGTGCTGCGCGGCCCAGCGACTCCTCGGCGAGGCGCAAGCACAGGCATTTCGGTTGGCACAAGCGTAGGAAGGTTCGGCCCCGGAATGCTTGCCGGAGTTGCAAGGTAAGAGTGCCTCTGAGCATGTGCGAAGGATCTATCCTGTCACACAGTAAGGTAAAGGTAAAGGGACCCCTGACCATTAGGTCCAGTCGTGTCCGACTCTGGGGTTGCGGCGCTCATCTCGCTTTTGAGAGATGCCTCGGGGCAGATAAAAGCTGGCCAGCCCTAGCCCCAAGTTGCAGGAGCAACATCGTTGCTGACCAGTTCCTGCTTGATACCTGTCCTGCTTTCCTGCCTGAGTTCCTGACCCGCCCTGGTTCCACTTGCCTACCTGTTCCTGACTTCGCCTGCCTCCCTGCCCTGCACCTAGCTCCAATTATTACGGACTGCCTTTCGTTGCACCTCTGACCACGGACCGGACTTCGACCTCACCTTTCGGGTAACCCACGGGACCAGCACACTTGCTTTGTATATGCATCAAAGGTTCTGTAGCTATCAGTATTATTAAGTTCCTAAACGACAAGGGAGCCCCCCCAGTGGAAATGGCTAGCAATCCATACCCAGGGCTATTCACTAAGCCCAGACAACTTGACACTAAGTGGGGTTTGCGGTCTGTGCATGTGAATGCTCTGTCTCTCGCACCCGCCCACCCACTGGCTCCATCATTTCCCTCTTTGATCCCCATCAAGGCCAGGAGCCGGCAATCAGAACAAGGCGCCCAACCCCATTGAGCAAATTAAAGCAGAGCCACTTCACATTGTTCGCTCCCCAACAGACACCCATTGTTCTCGCCTCTGCCGGGCGTAAATAGAAAACCTGTCCAGCTCAGAATAGGCGGTCATGTTTCATCTGCTCTCACTTGGACTGTTAATATGGTGTGGCTCAAGCGTGGTGGGGAGGCAGGGGTTGCCAACTTGAATAAAATATTGGGGGGGGGGGACAGGTAAGCCATGCATAATTGATCACAAGACACACACCGTGTGAATGGCTACGCCCATCAACTTTGATCAGGTTCAACGTCAGCCCTTCCAAATTCTAATCAAGGTGTGGCATTTCCATTTTCTGGGACAAGCATCAAGCCAGAATGGTTTGTCTCGGTTTTAAGAGAGAAGGAGAAGTACTGAGCTTCCTAGTTTTATCAACTTATATCTGTAAAAGAGAGACTTAAGAGATGGAGGCACTGTTTGGTACTTGGATGATGTGAGGAGCAGAAACAAGCCAGATTTGAAGAAAATTTGCAGGTCCAGATAGACAGACGGAAAGATAGATAGATGCAAATTCAGAGAGAAGAGTTTGAGCTTCTTTTTTACATTTTAATGTGGGGCCAATGCAAAACACGCCAGGGTCTGGGCACCCCACAGCAATGCCCCAGCCTAGAAGAAGAAGAAGAGTTTGGATTTGATATCCCGCTTTATCACTACCCAAAGGAGTCTCAAAGCGGCTAACATTCTCCTTTCCCTTCCTCCCCCCCAACAAACACTCTGTGAGGTGAGTGGGGCTGAGAGACTTCAAAGAAGGGTGACTAGCCCAAGGTCACCCAGCAGCTGCATGTGGAGGAGCGGGGACGCGAACCCGGTTCCCCAGATTATGAGTCTACCGCTCTTAACCACTACACCACACTGGCTCTCCTAGAACGCAAAGAGAGTTGCAAGCAGCCTAACCAAGAAACCACGCACCCCAGGGCAGGACCTTTTTGTGCTGGCTGGATTGGGAGTGGGGCCGTTGCCCCGCTCCTCAAGACCTCCGGGTCCTTCTCATTTCCAGGCTCCATCACCTGGGGGGACTTGAGACATCAAATGACGACACAACCGTCTGTTCCGGTGAGCCACGGCGCACACCCAAAGGACCTCCCTGGCTCAACGGGGGCATCCTCGCCAAATGGATTGAACCGAGTAGGAAGGGCAATCAACACTGCGCCGGGCACAGCTGGGACCTCCCTGTGAATTATGGGTCTCATTCCATTGCATGTTATTCTACCGCAGGCAAATGCCTCCACTTCACCTAGCAGCAGAAAGCTCCGGCCCCGGAGCTCTGCTGCTCCCCTGGTCTGACACATTCCACCTCCCTGCGTCCCTATCTATTTTGCTGGCTCTTGGGAGCGATGCTTTCACTCACCCCAGCGGCATGAGAGCCAAGCGTGCATTGTGCATCTCTCTCGCAGATGTATAGGGTCTGTGACAATGGCAGCGGAGGAGAGAGAATGCAGATTCCGGGTCCTCAAAAGATATGCAAATCCGTTAATCAAGAGGCCTATTATTGCAAAAGCTTCACGCACCAGCGGCAAGAAAACTGATCAAGTGCTAATAACCGATTGTGTGGCGGAGAGACATTCCTTACCCAGCTTTGCTGCTGCATTTAAAGATTTTGCGGAGGGGGGGGCGTGTGTTAACCCAACCAATTTCTAATTATGGCAAAATTGTTCTCTCCCTCTGAAAACATCTCACCACAATCCTCCATCCGTCAAGCTGTGCAAGAAATAAATCTGTCAGAAACTAGTTAAAAGGAAGATGCTCCACAGTTTTTTTGGGGGGGGCAGGAGAAGGAAGAATATTTTTTCCTGGAGGGTTGCCATATGTCAGGGGTCAGCAAACTTTTTCATCAGGGGGCCAGTCCACCATCTCTCAGACCATGTGGTGGGCCAGACTATATTTTGGGGGAAGAATATGAACGAATTCCTATGCCCCACAAATAACTCAGAGATGCATTTTAAATAAAAGTACACGTTCTACTCATGTAAAAACACCAGACAGGCCCCACAAATAACCCAGAGGCATTTTAAATAAAAGGACACATTCTAAAATTCTTACAACACTACTCATGTAAAAGCACATTGATTCCTGGACCATCCGCGGGCCGGATTTAGAAGGCAATTGGGCCGAATCTGGCCCCCGGGCCTTAGTTTGCCTACCCATGCCATATGTCCACTTTTTCTTGGGTAGTCTTCATAGTGATCCATAGTTAAAAGTAAAGGTAAAGGTAAAGGGACCCCTGACTATTAGGTCCAGTTGCAGACAACTCTGGGTTTGCGGAGCTCATCTCGCTTTACTGGCTGAGGGAGCCGGCGTAAAGCTTCCGGGTCATGAGGCCAGCATGACTAAGCCGCTTCTGGCGAAACTAGAGCAGCGCACGGAAACGCCGTTTACCTTCCCGCTGGAGCAGTACCTATTTATCTACTTGCACTTTGACGTGCTTTCGAACTGCTAGGTTGGAAGGAGCAGGGACCGAGCAACGGGAGCTCACCCCTTCACGGGGATTCGAACCGCTGACCTTCCGATCAGCAAGCCCTAGGCTCTGTGGTTTAGACCACAGCGCCACCCGCGTTCCTGTAGTTAAAAGTAGAAGTCGGCAAATGTGCCCTCATTTTTGCTCTTCAAAATATGACGACCCTAATCAGTGACAGTCCTTAGGTTGGGAAAATTACTGCTTGCATTTCAGAGAACAGCAGCTTTCGTTTGGAGAAAAAGCAACTGCTCATGTTTCTAGTCCTCACAGCTGAGCAGAAGTTAAACTTTGGTTGATTAACATCCTATACCCTTTTAGGTGTGTCTGTGAGAGGGGATTCTGGGGAGGGGCGCTATTGTTTTTATCATGTATTTTGTGTTTTTATCTTGCCTTCTTATACTATGAACTGCCCTGAGATCCATGAAGGGCAGTATACAAATTTAATAAATAATAATCATACTAAAAACGTTAAGCCCAAGTTAAATTAAAAGGACTCCCAAACTTGTTGTTGTTGTTGTTGTTAAGTCTGGCAACCTAACCTATGGCTTAGTGACTGAGATGGACCAAAATGCCCCCTGTTCTACAGGCAAGATGCTCTGACAGGCCTAATTTGAGACAGGGCTGGTGAAAACCAACAAATGCAGGTGGAGAAAGGCGACTCAGCAAGCTGCCTTCAACGGCTACAAAAAGGCTATTTTTGAAAGCAGCATATACAACAACACTCAAAAGGAAACAGAATTTGAACATGTAACAGGCTTCTGCTGTAGCTTTGTCAGTTGTTGGTTAACTCCCAATTTTAGTCAGGGAAGTTTGTGACCAGACTAGCAGAAATGACATTTGATGTGCTTGACCGGCTGAAACCCAAGGAGTTTTCGCAGGCTGTTTTAACTCTTTCTTTGGATGGCATGCGCCAGAATCTAACTACCCTGATCTTCAGCATTCAGGATCAGAGAGACAAGAATATAAATTACCGTTGGGCAAAGCTGCCTTTAGCGCAAGATGTAATCGTTTCACCAGGTCTACTGGAAGAATGTAAGAAGAAAACCCTCTCCTTAGAAAAGGTTACCAGCCTACAGAATAGCCTCTGGGATAATGCAGCCTTCGTTGGCAATGGTTTTTTGTGTAGGGTCATATTGATGGGAAAGGAAGCGGTTTCTCTGCCAATGAAGAGCACCATTGGCTAAGTCCCACAGACCATCTTCCCTCTGGCTTGGCACCCATGGACCATAAACAACCAAAACCACCACACAATGGCTGAAACTATAATAAAAGATTTACTGGAATCCTCTTCTGAAAAACTAACAGTCTTTCAATAAAGCCACATGATTAACAAGCCATATATGCGTGATATAACAGAATGTATCTCACCATCCAGCCGAAATCAACACAAGTGGCACATGAGAAGGACGATGAAGACCTGTCTTCCGGATTACTCACAGGTTTCGCTATATAGCTTCATCAGTTCAGGTTAAGCATTCTGATTAGCACAACATGCAAAATATTCCACAGGCAAGAAATATTCCATGTTGCAAGACTCATATAAATATGCTTCATCTACTATTACATCCATGAGATTTTTGCTTTGAACTGTTGAAGAATTCTACTATCTACTCACCATCTACCAATTGTGAACGTTTTGTTGGCACCAAGATTTTGTTGCTATACCCAACCTGTTGCTGAATGGTTCAGTCACGTGAACATTATACATTCTGTATAATGTTCTGTATATAGCGCATATATGGCTTGTTAATCATGTGGGTTTATTGAAAGACTATTAGTTTTTCAGAAGAGGATCCCAGTAAATCTTTTATTATAGTTTCAGCCATTGTGTAGTGGTTTGGGTTGTTTATGGTTCATATTATCACCACAGTGATACTTTATGCTGTTTGTGTTGGCACCCATGGAAGCAGGAGATATTGCTCAGCTGGCTGGGTTCGGCACAGGGGCTGCTGGCTGCCAACCCCCACCTACCCTCAAGTCAAGTTTTGCTACCCATCCTGCTGACGGTTGCTGCCGGGGTTGCCAAGGCCAGCCAGACCAGGAGGAGCCAAGCGCACTTGCAGCCGTCAAGGTAAGAGCTGACATTGGCTTCCTGCCTGCCTGTTGGAGGGCAGGCAGGCAGGAGAGGTGCTTTCAGACCAGCAGGAGGAAGACGCCACAGGGCCCAGCCATGCCATTATACACTTTTATTGATGCTGTACTGAAGAAAGCTAATCAATATATTAGATTTCCCAAAGAAAGAAAAACAGCAACCGCCAGAGAGTTTTCCAGCGGGCTCCGAGAGCTTTCAACAGCACCGGCTGAGGTCATTTTCAGGAACCTGGATGGCCTCTCCATCCATCCGTTTCCATTAAAAGAAAGGGCACCTTCATGTGGCGCACAGTTAAACTGTGGAACTCGCTCCTGCAGGAGCAGCCACCAACTTGGATGACTTTGTAAGAGGATTAGGCAAATTCATGGAGGGCGGAGAGGGCTAATGATGGCTTTGCTTCCATGGTCAAATGGCTTCTGAATACCATTTTCCTGGAAACTACAGGAGGGGAGGGGGCTCCTGTGTTCTCAGCCTGCTTGCGGGTTCGCCACTAAGGCATCTGAGTGGCCACTGCGAGAACAGGATGCTGGGCAAGATGGGCCTGATCCAGCCGCGTTCTTCTTACCTTCTGATGTTATGTTCTAATGATTCTGACTCTTGGGCCGGTATACCTGAAGGAGCGTCTCCACCCCCATCATTCAGCCCGGACACTGAGATCCAGCGCCGAGGGCCTTCTGGTGGTTCCTTCACTGCAAGAAGCGAAGCTACAGGGAACCAGGCAGAGGGCCTTCTCGGTGGTGGCGCCCGCCCTGTGGAACGGCCTCCCATCAGATGTCAAGGACATAAACTATCTGGTTCGCCAGAAGCGGCTTTGTCATGCTGGCCACATGACCCGGAAGCTGTACGCCGGCTCTCGGCCAATAAAGCGAGATGAGCGCCGCAACCCCAGAGTCGTTCGCGACTGGACCTGATGGTCAGGGGTCCCTTTACCTTTCCCTTACCTGAACCATACCAACTATAATCCAACGATCCGCGATTACCCCCAACCCCAGATAGGAGGGGGCTTTTTTTTAAAAAAAATGGGTAACACAATCCTACCAGCCAGCCAGCTGCAAAGTTTCAGGGAAAGAGAGGGGAGGGGCTCAGAGCGAAGAGAAACAAAAGAGGAGATTTAATAAGCAGAAAGAGTGCAGGGTGGGGAGGAAAAGCCCTCCCCCAGAAGTGGGGGGCAAGGGGGGGTGTCTAAAGCATCTAATTGCAATCAACAGCAGACATCTGACGCAAGTGACGGGATCAGCAAAAAATTGCTGCTGAGAGGGGCAAAATCTTTGTCTAAAAATAATCAGCCATTCCGCAAGCCACCGATTCCACCCCCCCTTCCTCTCTTTTTGCTATAATGGTAATCGATGCTGCAGGCTTTGAATCCCATCAATTTATAGATCTACCCCAGCTCTCTGTGCCTGGCGATTGTCTGTTGGCTCGCAGAAAGATTGGGGGGGGGGGAGAGAGAGAAGAGGCTGCCATCCGGGCCCCCGCTGTGTGATTAAGATAAGCCCAAATGCCTTCCATAAATTCCTTTATCAGTTTTGAAATTCTCCGCCAGCCTACGGCCTGCTCCCTCTCCCCCAGAGAGAGGCATAGATTACATACGTGTGTGTGTGTGTGTGTGTGTGTGTGTGTGTGTGTGTTATACACACAGACACACCCCTCTGCACATACATGCACACAGACTCCCCCTCTCCTCTGCCCCCGAAGATGTTTGCAGCAGTTAAAGATTAGCCCAAGCTTTCTGAGACGCCAATTTTTTTTTTCTGAGGCTATCGATCAATAAATCAAATCAGAGCCCAATCGATCGCCCAATCAGAAGCGTCTGGCCGATGCATTACTGCTGGCGCCTCGGAGCCTGGTGTGGCCTCCTCTGGCTTCCATCAAAACAGGGCTGGCCTGGCGGGTTGCCAGCTCTCTTTCTCTCTCCCCCCCCCCCCACTTTCGCCTAATAGACTCCGCAGCACAGGAGCTCCCAGCCTGGCGCAAGAGCAATAAATTTCTCATCTAACAGCCGATCGAGAAACAAGGTGAACATCTGTTTTGCTGCAATGAAACTCGCCATGTTCTCCGGGAGTCGCAAACCGGCTCTGACAGCCCTACCCCCTTAAGGCAGCTCCCAATCGCA
Source organism: Darevskia mixta (assembly GCA_034641385.1). Lineage (NCBI taxonomy): Eukaryota > Metazoa > Chordata > Lepidosauria > Squamata > Lacertidae > Darevskia > Darevskia mixta. The sequence goes on along the minus strand of JAWWNH010000025.1, from coordinate 4,679,452 downwards.
TCCCCCCCCCCCACAAAAAAGGCAGGGAGAGGAAGGGAGTGTCCACCAGTTATTTCTATTAAGTAATTTCAATACACCCCCCGTTTTTCCAGCCACTCTCCTCGCCCCCCGCCTCTTGCTTCAGCTGCAACAGAAAGGGAGAGAACCGCAGCTCGCTCTCAGTCGATAGTAAAAACCATCCTGGGACCCTGCAGTATGAAGGCAATTTTATGATACCCATTATGTAGCAATGTAACTTCATTAAAACCTGTTTATCCCCTCTAAGCATTTCAAAGCACTTTCCCGCACCTGTAAAATGGGGACTGGATTAACTGGGAGGCCGAAGGCGCTGTGGAGACAAGGCAGGCTGGTCTGGGAGGCCGGCCCTGCGGTTGGACAGGGGTTCAGAGGAACAATCCATTTGTTGTTTATATCCCAAGTTCTTCTCCAATGAGCTTTCAAGCGGGCCTACATGGTTCCCACCTTCCTCATTCAATCCTCACAACAACCCTGAGAGGCAGGCTAGGCTGAGAGCAGCTGGTCCCCAAGGTCACCCAGTCGGCTTTGTGGCCGAGTGGGGATTTGAACCCTGGCCTTCCAGGTCCCAGCCCGGCACTCCTGCCAATGCACCACACTGTCTCTCTGTCATTTGACGTGACAACCTGGGCATTCCAGCATTCCCAGGCTTCAACTCCCATCGTTGGCCATGTCTAGGGAGAAATGTAAAGTACTACACTTGGGCAAAAAAAATGAAAGGCACAAATACAGGATGGGTGACACCTGGCTTGAGAGCAGTACATGTGAAAAGGATCTAGGAGTCTTGGTAGACCACAAACTTGACATGAGTCAACAGTGTGATGCAGCAGCTAAAAAAGCCAATGCAATTCTGGGCTGCATCAATAGGAGTATAGCATCTAGATCAAGGGAAGTAATAGTACCACTGTATTCCGCTCTGGTCAGACCTCACCTGGAATACTGTGTCCAGTTCTGGGCGCCACAGTTCAAGAAGGATACTGACAAGCTGGAACGTGTCCAGAGGAGGGCAACCAAAATGGTCAAAGGCCTGGAAATGATGCCTTATGAGGAACGGCTTAGGGAGCTGGGTATGTTTAGCTTGGAGAAGAGAAGGTTAAGGGGTGATATGATAGCCATGTTCAAATATATAAAAGGATGTCATATAGAGGAAGGAGAAAGGTTGTTTTTTGCTGCTCCAGAGAAGCGGACACGGAGCAATGGATTCAGACTATAAGAAAGAAGATTCCACCTAAACATTAGAAAGAACATCCTGACAGTAAGAGCTGTTCGACAGTGCAATTTGCTGCCAAGGAGTGTGGTGGAGTCTCCTTCTTTGGAGGTCTTTAAGCAGAGGCTTGACAGTCACCTGTCAGGAATGCTTTGATGGTGTTTCCTGCTTGGCAGGGGGTTGGACTGGATGGCCCTTGTGGTCTCTTCCAGCTCTATGATTCTAGGATTCTAGACTCCACCCCAAACCTGCTTTGGTATTGTGCGAGAGAGAACCTCTCTGAGCATGAGCAGAGTACCTTTCTCTCACTGCTCAGCAACGGCATAAGAACTGCTCTGCTGCAGCATTCAGGTTCCACCAACAGCAGTCAGACCAAAGCCTCTGGAAGCTCATAAGCAAGGTGTGCCAGTCATACGTCTTCCCCTCTTCGTTGCTGGCATTTAGGAATCAGGTATACTTCCTCTGAGCATGGGGGCTCATGGCTAACAGCTTAATCGACAGACTTCTCTTCCTCCCTTACACAGGTTTATACTATGATCAGGAACCAATTTAGACTCAACGTGGGTTAGCAACCACAGAGCCTAGGGCTTGCCGATCAGAAGGTCGGTGGTTCGAATCCCCGCGACGGGGTGAGCTCCCGTTGCTCGGTCCCAACTCCTGCCAACCTAGTAGTTCGAAAGCACGTCAAAGTACAAGTAGATATAGGGACCCAGGTGGCGCTGTGGGTTAAACCACAGAGCCTAGGGCTTGCTGATCAGAAGGTCGGCGGTTCGAATCCCTGCGACGGGGTGAGCTCCCGTTGCTCGGTCCCTGCTCCTGCCCACCTAGCAGTTCCAAAGCACGTCAAAGTGCAAGTAGATAAATAGGTACCACTCTGGCAGGAAGGTAAATGGCGTTTCCGTGCGCTGCTCTGGTTCGCCAGAAGCGGCTTAGTCATGCTGGCCACATGACCCGGAAGCTGTCTGAGGACAAACAGCGGTGCCCTCGGCCTATAGAGCGAGATGAGCACCGCAACCCCAGAGTCGTCTGCAACTGGACCTAATGGTCCCTTTACCTTTACCAACTCTCAGCATCCTTAACAAACTGCAGCTCCCATGATTCTTTGGAGGAAACCGTGGCAGCTCAAAGTGGTATATCACTGAAGCTTTCAAGGCATGGTGTGAATTTGGCCTATAACTCATCAGGCCCAACCAGGGTGGCCAGAAGTCAGGCACGACGGGAACCGGAGTCCACAACATCTGATGAGCACCAGGTTGACTAACTCAAGTGTAGGCGATGCTGGCTAAGATGCGCCATAGACCTGACGAAGGAGAAGGCAGCTTCATGTACCCCCCCAACCTTGCCAAGTTCAAAAGTTGGGGGAATGCAGAAAACGAGACCCTCCACCCATGGCATTCTTATTTTGCTCAGGCCATTGGCATAGCTGTCAACGTTCCCTTTTTTTGCGGGAAACTCCCTTATTCCAATGCCGTTTCCTGCTGCTATCCTGGATTGTTGATATCCCTTTAATTTCCCGGATTTCAAAGGAAGCAGCTCCTCTCCCTCCCTGCCGGCCAGGGAGGCTCCTCAGCTGCGTTGCTTGGCTGCCAATAAGGAGTCTGAGACCGACTGGGGGCGGAGCTTGCATGCCTTGTGCAGCCAGACCCTCACGCCCAACCAGACAGACAGCCTGCCTGCCGTCTACGCGCTCGCTCTTCCGCTCACCCGTTCGCGCGCAGCCTCTGGAGCGCAGGGTGGCGAGGCTACTTGGTGCCATTGCACCGCCCTCACGGCATCCCTTATTTTCAAATCTGAAAGTTTTGGAAAATCCCTTATTTTCAAATCCGAAAGTTGACAGCTATGGGGGCAGCAACCACAATAGAGCCATTTGCAAATATTTAAAACCCATTCATAAAAACATAAAAATAAGCTGCTAGATTCCCCCACCTGTGGGAAAGATGATGCAAGGGAACCAAGAGTTGGTATGAAAGGTCTGGCTTGATGGGGCTCTCTGAAAAAAGCGAGAGAGAAAAGGAAGCACACACAACAACCATTTGCAAACAAGTTGGGCGGGGGGAGAAGCAGGTTCGATGCTGTTCCTTTGCCATACAATAAATAGACCTTTACAACTTTGATATATCCTCCCCCTAATGACTTTTAAGGGCAGCCCAATAAAGCCGAGAAAGAACAGGGAAGAAACCAACAAATGCTTAATATTCAATAAATGTGTCAATTTTACATACAGAGGCAAATGGGCCTTTATTGAGGAATTGGTAAATTTCCTTGGAGAAAAGTAAGTGCGTTTTAGCCTTCAAGGGGTCCCTGGTGAATGGAAATGGAATGTGATTTGTGATAAAACTCAGCTGCTCCATAAAAGACGTTAAATAAATGTTGCTGTTTCACTTGGGATATACAGAATTGATTGCATTATAGACCTGTTCCAAGATGCACAATTCTCCCCGCAAGGTATCTTGCGAGTTTCTGTGCATTTTTGAAGCCGGGGAGCAGAGACGATTTAGATTACATCTTAACTCGCTGGCTAATGGCAGACCAGAATTTGCCAGGGGACGCGACACGTGGAAACCGCTCCCCCCCCACCCCCCGGCTTGCCCTTTTATTCGGAGCTGACACGATGGGCATGTCTGGCTTAGCCAACATGGGAAAAGGGTCAGACAAACTCATCGGAGGGTGGGGGGGCAGAAGCGGGGGCTGCACTTGAAATACTGTGTGCTGTTCTGTACCACACCGTGGAAAGGATATTGTGGAATCGGAAAAGGCGCAGCCGGAATGACCAACGAGCCAGAGTGGTGTCCCCTACAAGCAAACCTTAGAACAAAAGAGGCTTTTTAAGTTTAGGGGGGAAAGGTGAGTAAAAGAGGGGCATGATAGAGGTGTTGAAGATTTTGCATGATATAGAAAAAGAGGAGAGAGCACCCCTCTTTCTCATCGCACTCAGTGCCGGATTTACCTATAACCTAAACAACCTATAGTGCCTTAGGGCCCCCAAAAAATTTAAAGGGAAAGAAACCCCTGGATGTACATTTCCAAAAAATAGGATAAAAAAACCAAATAAAATAAAACCTACATACAGCAATCAATTTAAGTTAGAGCTTAATAATTATTTCACTATTAATATACTTCTTCTTAATTGTATTTCACTATTATTGTATTTCAGTTCAACAATTGCTTTGATGAAATACATATTTTGTTATGTGCAAATGGCTTTAGATACCTATTAAAGGTAAAGGTAAAGGGACCCCTGACCATTAGGTCCAGTTGTGACCGACTCTGGGGTTGCGTGCTCATCTCGCTTTATTGGCCAAGGGAGCTGGCGTACAGCTTCTGGGTCATGTGGCCAGCATGACTAAGCCGCTTCTGGCGAACCAGAGCAGCGCACGGAAACGGCGTTTACCTTCCCGCCGGAGCGGTACCTATTTATCTACTTGCACTTTGATGTGCTTTCGAACTGCTAGGTTGGCAGGAGAAGGGACCGAGCAACGGGAGCTCACCCCGTCGCGGGGATTCGAACCACCGACCTTCTGATCGGCAAGCCCTAGGCTCTGTGGTTTAACCCACAGCGCCACCTGGGTCCTGGAGCTCTACTGATTACTTATTTACATTTCATCCACAGAGCCACCCACAGAGACCACAGAGCCACCCACGTCCCCGGCCCTGATCATACTAGAAGCCAAAGGGGTCGTCCGATGAAGCTGAAGCTTGGAAGGTTAGAGACCAACAAAAAAGAAGGACTTCTTCACACAACACATGGCTGAGCAATGAAATCCGCGCTCCCACTAGATGCAGTGGTTGCCAAACAACATTGAGATCAGACCAATTTGGAGAGGGTCAGGTTGACAGTCTGAGCATGACTGTGTTTTGCCTCCAGTACCGTTGGGGAGCATGGATGAGGAGACGGCTGCCGTTGTGCTCATTCACGGCTTGCGGTCTTCCCATTGGGGCCTCTGGTTGGCCGTTGTGGCTAACAGGATGCTGGACTAGGCAGCCCTGTGGCCCCGATCCAGCAGCCAGGCTCATGGGTTCACAGGACACCAAGGTCAAAGATAAGCAGGCATGGCATAGCGCCAATCATTTTGATCCATTATGGCTGCCCTGCTGTGTGCATGAAAGATACTGTTAGTGCGCAACATGACGCACATGCAGGACAACCAGGACCCAGATTGATGTGGGGATTGTTAGTTTAGCCTTGACAGTGGCCCAGAGGTATATTTCACCACAAAAATTGATCCAGCCTCTTTTGAGTGATGCTGCTATCCCATAGACGCCAGCCTCAGTCTCCAAACGCTCACCTGCCCCACCTCAGCCAGAGTTTATGCGCAGTGTCTGTCAGAGGTCTGCCCGCACATGAGGTTGGGTGGCAAACCCTCGCCCACACACGCAGTTCCCCCCTTCCCATCATCTCCTGCTGAGTGGGCACACTCTCCTCAGGGCCCAAAGCTACAAGGGTTTTAACACAACACCACAACCTCCTGGGCAAGCTCTGGAGCCTAGGGACTGGGGAGAGGTGCATAGCTGTCAACCCTCCCTTTTTTTGGCGGGAAACTCCCTTATTCCAATGCCGTTTCCCGCTGCTATCCCGGATTGTTGATATCCCTTAGATTTCCCGGATTTCAAGGGAAGCAGCTCCTCTCCCTCCCTGCCGGCCAGGGAGGCTCCTCAGCTGCGTTGCTCGGCTGCCAATAAGGAGTCTGAGACCGAATGGGGGCGGAGCTTGCATGCCTTGTGCAGCCAGACCCTCACGCCCAACCAGACACACAGCCTGCCTGCTGTCTATGCGCTCGCTCTTTCGCTCACCCGTTTGCGCGCAGCCTCTGGAGCGCAGGGTGGCGAGGCTACTTGGTGCCATTGCACCGCCCTCGCGGCACCCCTTATTTTCAAATCCGAAAGTTGACAGCTATGGAGAGGTGGGCGAGGAGATCTGAAGGCAATAAATTACCCCTGGATAAATCAGAAATAGCAATAAACCCTGGCAGGAAACAGCAAATGAAGCCCAGCACAGCTATGTAAGCAAAGCAATCTTCATACAGACAAACTGGGGGGGGGGGTGAGCAACCCCGCCATGGTGACGCAATTGTGCTGCTGCTGCTGCTCCAGATTCCCCTCCAATCAATCACATCCTGGGGCTGCCAACGTCTAGGCTCAGCCCGGATCCCGGGCTTTGCCAAGAAGCAGCATGGTGCTAAACAGTCCAATAGTTCTCCACAAGCTAATAGGTGGCTTGCTCCTCCAACCCTGCTGGTATTTTAAACAAACCTAAACTCCCGTAATTGTTTAATGCTTATTTTTTTCTTCAGTTCCAGTTCACAAACTATGCCTCTTCAAGACAGAAATTGATATTTTCCATGCTGCTGCTGCTTCTTTTTAAAGGATAAAAACACACCTGTAATTTCAAGCATGTGCTTGTATAGAACAGGCCAAGTCCATCAGTTGGGACTAACTTTCCTCCACTGGGCCATGGACAGAGGAACTCTTCCCCAGTCCCCACAGCTGTTCCCCTGCACTAATAATGAGCACTAGAAATTTGCTCATGTGTATTTAAAAAGACTCCTTCGAAGAATTGATGCTTTTGAATTATGGTGCTGGAGGAGACTCTGGAGAGTCCCATGGACTGCAAGAAGATCAAACCTATCCATTCTGAAGGAAATCAGCCCTGAGTGCTCACTGGAAGGACAGATCCTGAAGCTGAGGCTCCAATACTTTGGCCACCTCATGAGAAGAGAAGACTCCCTGGAAAAGACCCTGATGTTGGGAAAGATGGAGGGCACAAGGAGAAGGGGACGACAACAGAGGACGAGATGGTTGGACAGTGTTCTCGAAGCTACCAACATGAGTCTGACCAAACTGCGGGAGGCAGTGGAAGACAGGAGTGCCTGGCGTGCTCTGGTCCATGGGGTCACAAAGAGTTGGACACGACTAAACAACAACAACATTTAAAAAGAACAGAGGGGCCATGTTCTGTGCTGGAAAGCCAAACGAAAAGCCCACTTTTGAAAACCCCAACCTCCACCCACTCTTCCCTAGAATTTCATGCACTGCGGTGGAACAGCCCAAGAGCACTGACCAAATTCAACATCCATGCATAAGAACGTTAAGAAAAGGCCTGCAGGATCAGCCCACCAACCCATCTAGTCCAGCATCCTGTTCTCACAGTGGCCAACCAGAAGCCTGTGTTGATGACACATGCCAGGACCTTGCCGTATCATTAGACCTGGCAACCAGTGTCGAAGCAATGATTCTTCAACATCAACTTCATTGGACTGGTCATGTTGTGCAGATGCCTGATTTTCGTCTTCCAAAGCAACTACTCTATTCCGAACTTAAAAATGGAAAGTGTAATGCTGGTGGCCAACAAAAGAGGTTTAAAGACTCTCTCAAGGCAAATCTAAAAAAAAAAGTAGGATAAACACCGACAACTGGGGAACACTGGCCTGCAAGGGCGCCAACTGGAGAACAGCCTTTAACAAAGGTTCCATGAGCTTTGAAGACGCTCAAACTCAGGACCAGAAGGAGAAACATGCTAAGAGGAAGGCACGCTTGGCAAATCCACACCATGATCAACTCCCACCCGGAAACCTATGTCACCACTGTGGAAGGACGTGTGGATCCAGAACTGGCCTCCACAGTCACTTACGGACTTGCTGTTAAAACTGTGTTTATGGAAGACAATCTTACTCGGCTACGAGTGATGGCCAAAGAAGAAGAGACCTGGCAAGCAAAATTTGCAACCCAAACTCATGAGACCTGTGGAAATGTCCTGGTGGGAGCGGTCAGGCGGGGAGGAGGAGGAATAGGACTGAACTCAGATTCAGCTGCCAGTCTGGTACATTGCATGAGGGTCGCCATCTTGTCTTCCTCCTCTGGCAACAAGAACATCCTGAGCCAACCCAGCTCCAGATGTTGCAGGACTCCAACTCCCATTAGTCCCATCCAGGGTGGCCAATGGTCAGCGATGGTGCAAGATGCAGCAGCAGCATCTGGAGGGCCCCCACTCCCTTCCCTTTCCCCTACCCTACAAACAAAGGAGGGCTGTGCAATGGCTCCCACACAAGAGGCGTTCCCAATGGACTGAAGGCAACTTTACCACAAAGGCCCAACTTTACACAATGTCCTCTGCTGAGCCCTCTTGCCTTTGAGCCTCAGTTGAAGGTACTCTCGCAAAAGTACAGGACAGCGAGGAGCCGTCTCTCTCCAGGAGATCCATCACGTCACATTAGCGACTCGGCTTCTTATTAGCAATTTTCCATCCTATCGAATTAATATTTGTTTTCACTGATACAATGCAGGAGTCTTGTCAGATTAGCAACTTTCGGATCACATTAGTGCCGACAAAAACTAATACGATGCAGGACTAATATGACGTGCCCTGACAGGGGACGGCTAATGCGAGATGACTCGCGCTTTGCCATCTTGGGAGAGAGTCGCTGCAAAACCCAAGTGGGCGAAGGTCGCGCCTTGCTAAAAATACCTGAGCGCTTCCCAAGAGGGAGGTGAACACGTTGGTGTCTACCCTCGCCCCCCCAGGGAGGGAGGGTCACTCAGGCTGGGGCCTAACTTGCTAAGTCAGTCCTCAGAAAGTCATGCAGGGGCCTCCAATCTGAATCTATGAAGTGCCATGACCACGTTTTATTTTTTTGTATGTTTCATTTAATTTTTTTTTTTTAAATGAAATATTATAATGAATGCTAAACTTCATATTTATAAGAGTTATTAAGATTAAAAGACTATATATATATTGCAGTTCCCAGCTGCGCTATTACAGCAAATATTATAGAATTATCTAATCCTAAAAGTGATAAATGATGTGCCTATCATCACCTGACTCTACTTAGGTTTTCTTTTGGGTTGGCGGAGCCCCACAAATTAAATTTGGTTTTAGCCTCATAGCCTCAAGGCTGCCAGTGTCAAAGCACAGACTTTTTGTATACACACTGAAGTGGTTGAGATCAATAATGGTTGAGATTGAGGAAGAGTGTCTTTGTCGGTTGATATGTTTAGGTTTACTGAGGCATGGATGTGCCTATAGAGTTCGGCATTTGCATGGGTATTGAGTAAACAGAATCTTATTTTATGGATTTTGATGTTTTATATTCTGTATTTAATTTTGTTCTATTTCCTTTCTAAACTGCTTTGCAATCTGTTCCGATGAAAAGCAGGACGCAAAATACTTGGAATAATAACGCTTGCGTGCGTACTGTTCCAACAAGTAAATGAATGAACTCCAGTTCTTTGCAAGTCTGATACGCTTCTGATCTCTTAATTTCAGTCTTATGTAGTTTGTAAGCTCAGTCATTACAGCATGTTCATAGAATACACAATCTGTGAATGAATAGAATGAAAACCCTTTCAAGAACTGGACCAAAAACCTTCTAAAGACAAGAGATCACCCCAATGCCAGAGAATTTTTGATTAGTACATCCCACTGCTTCTGGGCGCCTTGACCACAAAATCCTGGAGCCAGCACCACATCTCTCCCTTACAGAATGGGAACCTCAGGACAACCCTGCTGGATCAGGCCCAAGGTCCTCCTGACAACTTTGATCTGAACCACAAAAAAGAGGGTAGATCACTGCCAGTCTTTAACTCTGTGAGTAGATCATAGAATAGAATCATAGAATCCTAGAGTTGGAAGAGACCACAAGGGCCATCCAGTCCAACCCCCTGCCAAGCAGGAAACACCATCAAAGCATTCCTGACAGGTGGCTGTCAAGCCTCTGCTTAAAGACCTCCAAAGAAGGAGACTCCACCACACTCCTTGGCAGCAAATTCCACTGTCGAACAGCTCTTACTGTCAGGATGTTCTTTCTAACGTTTAGGTGGAATCTTCTTTCTTGTAGTTTGAATCCATTGCTCTGTGTCCTCTTCTCAGGAGCAGCAGAAAACAACTTTTCTCCTTCCTCTATATGACATCCTTTTATATATTTGAACATGGCTATCTTATCACCCCTTAACCTTCTCTTCTCCAGGCTAAACATACCCAGCTCCCTAAGCCGTTCCTCATAAGGCATCGTTTCCAGGCCTTTGACCATTTTGGTTGCCCTCCTCTGGACACGTTCCAGCTTGTCAGTATCCTTCTTGAACTGTGGTGCCCAGAACTGGACACAGTATTCCAGGTGAGGTCACTGGGGAGTTGGCCACCCCTGAGATAGATCATAAGCAGCAGTTTTGGACCAGCTCCCTTCTACACTCCTTTCCTTCCTATTTCTACTTTTAGAGCCACATCTAGCAGTAATAAATGCTTTGATAACCGAACTATGTGCATGCCCCACTTTATAAAAGAAAGCCTGTAATTCTGCACCCAAGGCGACCAAAAACCTGTACTACCAACAGCTGGTATACAGTGACAGCTACATTCTGCAACCTGTACAAATTGGCATCAGTGTACGTTGATAACTGAATTATGCAACCTGCACAAACCGACAGCTGATTTCTGCAACCTGTGAAATCGATGCCTGTATAAATCGAGTGCTGAATTCTGCAACCTGAATTCTGCACATTTGCCTGCTCCACCTAACTCAGGCAACTGAAAATATTATTAGAATCATCAAACCTTCGAGCTGGAAGGGACACAAGGGTCATCTAGTCCAACCCCCTGCAATGCATAAATCTTTTGCCTAACATGGGGCATGAAACTATGATCCTGAGATGAAGAGTCTCCTGCTCTACCGACTGATTTTAGGTACATAGGAAGCTGCCTTATACTGAGCCAGACCATTGGTCCAACTTGCTCAAAGGAATATCAAGGCTGGAGTGGTTACATAGCAGGTTTTAGCCAATATTAGCCCTACCAAAAGGGACCCAGGTGGCGCTGTGGGTTAAACCACAGAGCCTAGGGCTTGCTGATCAGAAGGTCAGCAGTTCGAATCCCTGCGACGGGGTGAGCTCCCGTTGCTCGGTCCCAGCTCCTGCCAACCTAGCAGTTCGAAAGCACGTCAAAGTGCAAGTAGATAAATAGGAACCGCTCTGGCGGGAAGGTAAACGCCGTTTCCGTGCGCTGCTCTGGTTCGCCAGAAGTGACTTAGTCCTGCTGGCCACATGACCTGGAAGCTGTACGCCGGCTCTCGGCCAATAAAGCGAGATGAGCGCCGCAACCCCAGAGTCGGACACGACTGGACCTAATGGTCAGGGGTCCCTTTACCTTTACCTTTTTAGCCCTACTAAAAATAGACAACATTGAAATTGATGAAAATGACTAACTTGGGGTCTATTAATCCCAGTGGGTCTACTTCTGCTTCCAAAGCTCTTCTTTTGAGTTGGGGCTGCCACAGAAAAAAACAGAAAGTAATCCACAGTTATGTACTTATTCCATGCTACGAATTTAGGTGATTGACGTTAAGTAGTTTTCTGTTCTCAGCAAAAAAGAAAGGGGGCAGAGCTTTGTTCTACTGAATTAGGGTTTTGTATTGAATTAGTATTCGTGTTCCCTAACATGATACAAAAGCATAGTCCCATTAGCAACTCTGAAGTCACATTAATGGGGGTAGCCCTGCGGGATTTGACATCTTTCCACTGGGCCTGCAAGACGGAGCTGTTCCGCCAGGCCTTTGGTCAGGATGCGGTTTGAATTACTTTCCTTTGTATAAAACATGGGTAGGCAAACTAAGGCCCGGGGCCCGGATCCGGCCCAATCGTCTTTGAAATCCGGCCCGCGGATGGTCCGGGAATCAGCGTGTTTTCATATGAGTAGAATGTGTCCTTTTATTTAAAATGCATCTCTGGGTTATTTGTGGGGCATAGGAATTTGTTCATATTTTTTTTCAAAAATATAGTCTGGCCCCCCCACAAGGTCTGAGGGATAGTGGACCGGCCCCCTGCTGAAAAAGTTTGCTGACCCCTGGTATAAAACAAGCCCGAAGGAGGCCCCCAACCTGCTCACAGGTCCTTGTATGATCAATGGAAACAGTTGGTCCTGGCAAGTATTAACCCCTCTCAATTCCAACCTGATAATGGGAGCAGCTCTGTAATGGACAAAAAAGCTTTACAGAGAATAATTAAAATTGCCCAGAATGTTATTGGGCTCCAACTACCAACCCTGGATGAGATCTTCATGTCTCGCTGCTTGAAGAAGTCACACAATATCCTGAGAGATCCCACCCACCCTGCTCACAACCTCTTTGCACTGTTGCCTTCGGGCAGAAGATACAGGACGATGAAAACTCGAACCACACGCCTTCTGAATAGTTTCTATTCAAGAGCTTTGATTGCACTAAATAATGATCTCAGGGCCAGTAGTAAGAAATAGCAAGCAGTGAGTAGTAAGGAATGAGATAGGTTTTAGGTTATGTTATGCTTTTAATAGGTTATGTTACATTCTGGATTATGTTATGTTTTAATAGATTATGTCTTAATAGGATGAGAGTGTTGGAGATATGTGCAAATGTGTACGGTAAATCCGGTCTTTGGGTGTTTGATTTTTGTTGTTGTGTATACTGTGTATATACGGACAATGACAATAAATTTATCTAATCTAATCTAATCTAATAATTGCCACCTGCCCAGATTTTAACTTGTCTGAATTAATTTTAAGATGTATTTTAATTAATTCATGTCTGTTTTAATGCATATTGTGTTGTTTTTATGATGTTAACCGCTCTGAGCCCGGCCTCGGCTGAGGAGGGCGGGATACAAATAAATTATTATTATTATTATTATTATTATTATTATTATTATTATTATTATTAACCTACCTCACTCGCCTGCAGGTGCGGTGCTTAGAGACTGCTAATCAATGGGACTAGCCAAACAATGGGTTGGCTTTCCTGGGAACACACCTCTTGGTAACCCAACGGGACTGATTTCTGAGCAACGGCCACAGGGAACATGGTTTGTAGCATCCTCTTTGCTCCATACCACCAGGTAAACAAACTGGGCTCAAAATAAACGATGTGAAGTCACAGAGGCAACATCTTGGCTCATGGGTTAGGGGTAGGGGTTGGAGGGACCCCAGGAACCAAATGACAAGCGCGTGCAAATTAAACATGAATATTTCCAGCACAAGCCCCCCCACCCCACCGCGCCGAAAAATGAGCAACGGTTTGCGCAGCTTGTCAGCAATTAATTAATTAATTCGTTTAAAAGGCTGGTACCCTTCCTTATCAATCATGAGCATTCTCAAGATGACTAGTAGTTAAACAAATTAGGCCATTGCTACAAAACAAACAGATGAAAGCAGCTGTCAGATCTATTTGAACGGCGCTTGTCAAATGCCACTGAAAGCATTGGGGTTGGGTAGGAAGCAGCGTTTTGTATTTTTTTAAAAAAATGTTGTTCCCTAAATATCGCCAGAGAGAGAAGCTGATGGGCGGTTAAAGGGTTGGAGTTCCAGAAATGAGGTGCCACAACCCCAAAGACCCTGTCTCTTCTCACCAATCACCTCATCTCAGGAGAAGGAAACTCTCTGAGCAGGGACCCTGAAAAAGGTGGGGGGAGTTGGTATCTTATATTGGGAGCGCACTGGAAGGACAGATCCTGAAGCTGAGGCTCCAATAGTTTGGACACCTCATGAGAAGAGAAGTCTCCCTGGAAAAGACCCTGATGTTGGGAAAGATGGAGGGCACAAGGAGAAGGGGACGACAGAGGACGAGATGGTTGGACAGTGTTCTCGAAGCTACCAACATGAGTCTGACCAAACTGCGGGAGGCAGTGGAAGACAGGAGTGCCTGGCGTGTTCTGCTCCATGGGGTCACGAGGAGTCGGACATGACTAAACAACAACAACAATTGGAAGCTTGGGACCTGAGAGACCTGGGTTCAAAACCTGGCTCAGCTATGAAGATCCCTGGGTGACCTTGGGCCAGTCACTATCTCTCAGCTGTGCTTACCTCGCAGGCTTGTGGTGAAGATAAAATTGGGCGAGGCACCACCTCAAGCTCCTGGAGCTCTAAAAGGTAAAGGGTAAAGGGGCCCCTGACCATTAGGTCCGGTCGTGTCCGACTCTGGGGTTGCGGCGCTCATCTCGCTTTATTGGCTGAGGGAGCCGGCATACAGCTTCCAGGTCATGTGGCCAGCATGACTAAGCCGCTTCTGGCGAACCAGAGCAGCGCACGGAAACACCGTTTACCTTCCCGCCGGAGCGGTGTCTATTTATCTTCTTGCACTTTGACGTGCTTTCGAAGTGCTAGGTTGGCAGGAGCTGGGACCAAACGGGAGCTCACCCCGTCACGGGGATTTGAACCGCCGACCTTCTGATCAGCAAGCCCTAGGCTCTGTGCTTTAACCTACAGCGCCACCTGGGTCCTGGAGCTCTTTTGTTGTTGTTCAGTCGTTCAGTCGTGTCCAACTCTTCGTGACCCCATGGACCAGGGCACGCCAGGCACGCCTATCCTTCACTGTCTCTCGCAGTTTGGCCAAACTCATGTTAGTAGCTTCGAGAACACTGTCCAACCATCTCATCCTCTGTCGTCCCCTTCTCCTTGTGCCCTCAACCTTTCCCAACATCAAGGTCTTTTCTAGGGAGTCTTCTCTTCTCATGAGGTGGCCAAAGTACTGGAGCCTCAACTTCAGGATCTGTCCTTCTAGTGAGCACGCAAGGCTGATTTCTTTAAGAATGGATAGGTTTGATCTTCTTGCAGTCCATGGGACTCTCAAGAGTCTCCTCCAGCACCATAATTCAAAAGCATCAATTCTTCGGCGATCAGCCTTCTTTATGGTCCAGCTCTCACTTCCGTAAATCACTACTGGGAAAACCATAGCTTTAACTATACGGACCTTTGTCGGCAAGGTGATGTCTTTGCTTTTTAAGATGCTGTCTAGGCTTGTCATTGCTTTTCTCCCAAGAAGCAGGCGTCTTCTAATTTCATGGCTGCTGTCACCATCTGCAGTGATCATGGAACCCAAGAAAGTGAAATCTCTCACTACCTCCATTTCATCCCCTTCTATTTGCCAGGAGGTGATGGGACCAGTGGCCATGATCTTAGTTTTTTTGATGTTGAGCTTCAGACCATATTTTGCGCTCTCCTCTTTCACCCTCATTAAAAGGTTCTTTTATATAATCAATCAATCAATCAAAACCAATGGAAGACACTGCTTAGTTTCATAGTGAAAAGCCCCTTCCAATGCTAAAAATTGGGGGCACACGCTGCGAGCCCATTGGTCCCCTGTTCCCTACTGTCCTCTGCCTCCCTTGCCCTCGCTGACTTACCCTCCTTTGCCCACACTGCCCATTAATCATAGCAGCCGCGGCACCATTTTGCCATCAAAATCAGGATGCTGCACACAACACGCCGACGTCATGGGTGCCTGGAAAGTCACACAGGGTGCCACAGCCAAATCGGATTAAAAATGACAAGTGTGGGCGAACGAGGCCAAGGACGGCGAGGACAGAGAAGATGATGGAAAAAACAGATCCATGGAGCAGGAGGCAAGGAGAAATGAAAGGGCACGCTCAGCTGAATATTTCTCTGGTCATCCGCTGAATGCGCTACTTTTGAAGCGAACATCAAAACTGGAGGAGGTTTGGCACAGTCCGACCCACAAACCATTCCATGGTCAATGGGGGCAAGACTGCATCATTCAGACCCAGCTCCTTCATTGACCTGGGTTGCACATAGCATGAACTATAGTTAAACTACAGTTTATTAAACTATGGCTTAGTGCTATGTGTGAACCATAGTCTGTCCCTTGTCGTATTGCACCACTATGTGCACATTTCAGGCTAGTGCCGTTTCACAGCAAACAACTATGTATACTGAGAACCTTGTGTTCCTTTTGTCGTATCTGAGTGATTTTGTCAGCAAAGTGCTGAGCAAATTATTCACAGTGGGTTGCTGAGTGGTCTAAATTCTCTCCACGTGGGCCAGAGTGTAAAAGACCCTTGACCACTCAAAACAACTCTGTTGGACTCCTCCTTGCTGACGCAGTGGAGGCAGAGAAAAAATAGTTTTTTGCTGCCCATACTGTCACAGAATAGGACTTCAAAAAGACTCTAGACTCTGTTCAGTCTGACTCCAAGTTTTCTGCCAATATGTGATGGCCTGGGACTCTGGCTCGGACTCGGAACCAGAGGAGTCTCAGTCTGCACCGGATCCTCTGCCTCAGACATCATCTGAACCAAGTCCAGGGCCTGATCCTGAAGAGTCCCAGTCTGCACAGATTCCCCTGCAGCAAACACCAGCTGGGCCGAGTCAGGGGCCTGAGCCTGTCCTGGCTCCAGATTACCTTGTTGCCTTCAGCTGGACCATCACTTACAGCTGGTCCACTACCGGTTTGGTCAGGGGAGGCTGAGACTGCCCCTGGGTCCAGTAACCCACCGGTGTCTCCCAAGCTGCAGAGACTCAGGTCTGAGAGAAGGAGAGACCTGAGTACTCGCAGGAGGAGTGCTCGCCTTCGGGCGAAACAGGGAGGTGAGTCGCCGGGGGATCAGGACCGGCCATTGTCCCGACAAAGATAAAAGGCTGTCGGACCCTGCCCCAGGTTGCGGGAGCAACATTGCTGCAAGCAAGATCCTGCCCCTGTCTTTGCCTGGTCTCCTGCCCCGTATTCCTCCTTGGCTCTGTCGGACTGTGAGCCATGCTCTGAACCCCGCTGCCGCCCCAGATGGGTTCACCACGCCACTGCCCGGCCCCAGGTGAGGCTTCGACTCATTGCCTGGTCCCCACCAAGCAGGGAACCCCCGGGCCCAGCACACAATATCACTCTAGTCACTGTCTCATGTGTTTTGCCCTCACCAGCTCCCCAGAGAACTAGGGGGCTGATATGGCTCTGCTTTGTGAGAGGGGATGATCAGGAGTGATCGAGTCCACCGTCCATTCCAGAGATCCACCAGGACTTCAACAGAATTGCAAGTTGAGGCAACAATAAACTCCCCAAGTGCCTCCTGGGGTGGACCATCTTAATGGGGTCCAGTGCCGAGGGCCTTCTGGCGGTTCCCTCACTACGAGAAGCCAAGTTACAGGGAACCAGGCAGAGGGCCTTCTCGGTAGTGGCGCCCGCCCTGTGGAACGCCCTCCCACCAGATGTCAAAGAGAACAACAACTACCAG
Source organism: Darevskia mixta (assembly GCA_034641385.1). Lineage (NCBI taxonomy): Eukaryota > Metazoa > Chordata > Lepidosauria > Squamata > Lacertidae > Darevskia > Darevskia mixta. Next base: position 4,662,258 of record JAWWNH010000025.1, on the reverse strand, counting down.
ACCTTTAGAAGACATCTGAAGGCAGCCCTGTTTAGGGAGGCTTTTAATGTTTAATAGATTATTGTATTTTAATGTTCTGTTGGAAGCCGCCCAGAGTGGCTGGGGAAACCCAGCCAGATGGGCGGGGTATAAATAATAAATTATTATTATTATTATTATTATTATTATTGGTTCTCCACCCTGCAGAGAGGCTCTGAGTTGCAGCAAGTCTAAACACCACCAAGTAGTGAGCTGACCATGACCACAGAACGTTCCTCCACTCTAGGATCACATCATCCAATCGAGCACAGAAAACCAAGTTCAAAATGTGCCTTCCAGCATGGGCAGGGCCAGAAACTACTTGGGACAGAAATCCTGAGCCACTCTTGACAAAGGAGGCTCAGCATTAATGTTAAAGTCCCCCAGCAAAACCAGCCGCGGGGGGGGGGGGGGAGCGGGGCCGCCAACCCCAACCCAGAGACCACCCTGGCTAGTCAGATAAATAGGGTAAAATTTCTCAACCTCAAGATCTTGCATGAAATATGCGGATAGTAATGCTATAGCCTGCCTCACATGGCTTTTGTAAAGCTGACTGAGAAACTGACTACTACTTAGTACTAAAGTACTTAAGTGCTGAAGTACTTACTAAAGTGCTTGGAAGCACTCTTACAATTCATGCTGAGTATTTTTAAAGATTTTTTAAAAAATATTAATTTTAAATTAATAAATTTAATTAATTGAGGTGTTGGGACGCGGGTGGCGCTGTGGGTTAAACCACAGAGCCTGGGGCTTGCCGATCAGAAGGTCGGCGGTTCGAATCCCCGCGACGGGGTGAGCTCCCGTTGCTCGGTCCCTGCTCCTGCCAACCTAGCAGTTCGAAAGCACTTCAAAGTGCAAGTAGATAAATAGGAACCGCTCTAGCAGGAAGGTAAACGGCGTTTCCGTGCGCTGCTCTGGTTCGCCAGAAGCGGCTTAGTCATGCTGGCCACATGACCCGGAAGCTGTACTCCGGCTCCCTCGGCCAATAATGCGAGATGGGCACCGCAACCCCAGAGTCGGTCACGACTGGACCTAATGGTCAGGGGTCCTTTACCTTTATCTTACTATTTTTAAAGATGTAGGTGACAAAGGCTACAAAAGCGAAAACAGCTTCGATTCTGATCTGTACAAAGGTTCGGTACACCCACGGTTTCTGAAACTTGGGTCTCCAGCTGTTTGGGGGACTACAACTCCTATCATCCCTAGCTAGCAGGACCAGTGGTCAGCGATGATGGGAACTGTAGTCTCAAAAAACAGCTGGAGACCCGAGTTTGGGAAACTGTGGGTGTACCCATCCTTAAAATTCACCCCCCCCCTGTAATACTCCTACCCTGGGACGGGGTGGAAGTGGAGAGAAGAGAGATGGGAATTGTAGTCCAATACATCTGGAGGGCACCCCACTGGGCACATGTGATTTGCACACCCAGTGTCTATGAAATCCCCCTCCTGTATACCTATGATCTGAACAGAATCTCAAGCCTGTGAGTTTGTGCTGGTCCCGTGGGGTACCCGAAAGGCGAGGTCCAAGTCTGGTCCGTGGTCAGAGGGGTAACATAAAGGCAGTCCATGGTAACTGAAGGTGGGTGAAGGGCAGGGAGTCAGGCAAAATCAGGAACAGGTAGGCAAGGAGGGAACCAGGGCGGGTCAGGAGCTCAGGCAGGAAAGCAGGACAGGTTTCAAGCAGGAACTGGTCACCAACGATGTTGCTCCTGCAACTTGGGGCTGGGGCTGGCCGGCTTTTATCTGCCCTGATCCTCTGGTGACTCGCCTCTCCTGGCTTGGAGGTGAGCACTCCTCCTGCGGGAACTCAGTTCCCTTCGCCTCTCTGCCCTGAGCCTCTGAAGCTCAGGAGAGGCTGGAGGGTTACCGGACCCAGAGGCAACCTCAGCTTCCCCTGACGGGGCTGGGAGTGGAGCACCTGCAGGCAATGGGTCCTCCACCCCATCAGGAGCCAGAGCAGACTCAGCAGATGCCTGCACCTGAGGATCCAGCACAGGTGAGGCCCCTTCAGACTCAGGCCCTAGCCCCGGCTCTGCTGGTTCTGGAGGCGGGGAATCCTGTGCAGGCTGGGATCCCTCAGGTTCAGCATCTGAGTCTGAATCCCAGGCCATCACAGTTGCAGCTACAGGCCACCCCTGCCCAGGCGCCAGAATCCCAAGGAAATTCTGAATTTCCCCTGCCGGTGCTGTATATCACTTTGAGATATATACCATATTAGCCAAAAGAACTGAATTATATTGCATTCATGATGCAATTAAACACTTCGCTAGGAATCAATGTAAAACCGATGAGGCCTGAAAGTACTGCATATGGCTTAGAACATTATAAAACATTACCTTCACTCAAATCCTTTTCAGTAGCAATTTAAATCTTCTTACAGTTACCGCTGCCAATGGTAAACCATCTACTGATTCATAACAGCGCACACGAACAGATGAATATATATATATATATATATATATATATATATATATATATATATATATAAAATTATTCAACTACTAAATTACCCATGAAACCGGAATGGCTGACAGTAGTAATCTGAATTATTATTAGCCTCGGCAAGTCGCCTGCATTAACCAATTTAAAACCACGGCTCATGGGTAGAAGCCAGTTAATACAGGCAGGGTGTTAAATGACAACCATAGTTCTTCATTTTACTGCTGCTTATGTTTAAAAGGTCAAGAGATAAAAATTACAGATGACTGCAAACACGGAGAGGGTGTTTATCTTTTTCTCCCTCTCCTCCGCCGACTTGCTCTCTGCCCCTCCTGGATTCCTGCCCCCCTCACAGCCCCCACTTGGGTTAACCATGAGCTTAAAGAGAGGGAATTAAAAGAATTGCATGTCTCTTTCAAGAGGGGAGGCGGGGGAAAAACACATCTGTGCCCCGAGTTTCTTAATGCATCCAAAGGGGCACAATCACTTTTGGTTAAAACTGCCAGTATCACAATGCCGCTGTGCAAATCTAGGGTGCGGCTGCACATGGAATATTGCATGCAGTGTTCTGGTCGCCTCACCTCAAAAAGGAGTTGGAAAAGGTTCAGAAAAGGCCAACCAAACCAGCCAGGCTCCTGTGCTCGGGTCCTGCTTGCAGGTTTCCTACAGGCAACTGGTTGGCCACTGTGAGAACAGGATGCTGGACTGGATGAGCCACTGGCCTGATCCAGTAGGCTCTGCTTATGTTCTTACGAAGGAACTTAGCTTGGGAAAGTTGTCAAGGCATCAGGCTGGCTAGTTTCAAAACCTGAATTTGAGCTGGGTAGTTGGCTGGGATAGATATCTTCACGCCCAAGGGATATTTTTTCGTTTCTCTGGTACGATCATGACTTTGCACTTAACTGACATTAAGTTTCATCAGGACAACAAAATTACATTCACCCAGTTTGGAGAGTCTGGATCTCACCACCCTGAACTGTTGGGCGCCCTCTGCAAACATGACTGCTCCGATTCTCACTAGGGCTGGTTGATATCTGCTTTTCAACATCGTCATGTATCAGCTAAACATCTCAATACAGTCGTACCTTGGATCTCAAATGCCTTGGCTCCCAAACAAATTGGCTCATGAACGATTAAAACCTGGAAGTTGGTGTTCTGGTTTTTGAACGATTTTCAGAAGCCAAACATCTGGCACAGCTTCCGCGGCTTCTGATTGGCTGCAGAACACTCCTGCAGCCAATTGGAAGCCGCGCCTTGGTTTTCGAACGGTTCCGGGAGTCGAACGGACTCCCAGAATGCATTCTGCTCGAGAACCAAGGTACGACTGTATACCCATATATTAAAATGTCAGAAATAAGGATGGACTGGCTGGCTTCACAGTTTTCCCCACATGGTGATTTTTGCCAGCGCCTGCTTTTGTGATTCATTGTCCGCTGCATGAGGCAGGGAGAGCTGAGCCGACAGAGTTAACAGGGACTGCAGGAATCAAGAGAAGCAATGGCTGGCTTCATGGTTTTCCCTACATTGTGATTTTTGCATAGCACAAATATATTTGCAATATATTGCCAGGTCAAAAACTATGAAACTAATATCCCAAGCCGGAATTAAGATTGCCGGAAGAAATATCAACAACCTCAGGTATGCTGATGACACAACCTTGATGGCAGAAAGTGAGGAAGAATTAAAGAACCTTTTAATGAGGGTGAAAGAAGAGAGTGCAAAATATGGTCTGAAGCTCAACATCAAAAAAACTAAGATCATGGCCACTGGTCCCATCACCTCCTGGCAAATAGAAGGGGAAGAAATGGAGGCAGTGAGAGATTTCACTTTCCTGGGTTCCATTATCACTGCAGATGGTGACAGCAGTCACGAAATTAGAAGACGCCTGCTTCTTGGGAGAAAAGCAATGACAAACCTAGACAGCATCTTAAGAAGCAGAGACATCACCTTGCCGACAAAGGTCCGTATAGTTAAAGCTATGGTTTTCCCAGTAGTAATGTACGGAAGTGAGAGCTGGACCATCAAGAAGGCTGATCGCCGAAGAATTGATGCTTTTGAATTATTGTGCTGGAGGAGACTCTTGAGAGTCCCACGGACTGCAAGAAGATCAAATCTATCAATTCTGTTGTTGTTTTTTTATTCGTCTTTTTAATTGTTACAAACAAAACACACAAATAATCCTTTAGCATTGTTTACATATATACAGATACTCCGCCAAGTATTTTGACTTCCCACCCATCCCAAACTGGGATTCCTTTCTTACCATCATTCTTACACCTTTATCTTTTTTAGTTATCATAATTATTATTATACTATATTTTCTTCTTAAGTTTTAAGTTTATGTTACAAGTATTATATCAAAGCCTGTGAGTGTGTTCGTATCATTACAGTATTTTCTTAAATAAACAATATATTTACTCCATTCTATTTGAGGCGCTTGGTCATTTTGTTCTCTTATTCTTCCTGTTAATTTCGCTAATTCCAAATATTCTAGTAATTTTAATCTCCATTCCTCAATAGTTGGTGTTTCTGCCAATTTCCACTTTTGTGCCAATAAGATTCTGGCTGCGGTAGTTGCATATAAAAATAGCCGTTGTTCTTTTTTCCCTATTTCATCAAATCTATCAATTCTGAAGGAAATCAGCCCTGAGTGCTCACTGGAAGGACAGATCCTGAAGCGGAGGCTCCAATACTTTGGCCACCTCATGAGAAGAGAAGACTCCCTGGAAAAGACGCTGATGTTGGGAAAGATGGAGGGCACAAGGAGAAGGGGACGACAGAGGATGAGATGGTTGGACAGTGTTCTTGAAGCTACCAACATGAGTCTGACCAAACTGCGGGAGGCAGTGGAAGACAGGAGTGCCTGGAGTGCATGGGGTCACGAAGAGTCGGACATGACTAAATGACTAAACAACAACAACAACAACAGAGTATCTGTCTTGCCTGCAACCCAAGTGCAACCTCTCTGTCTTGCCTGCAACCCAAGTGCAACCTCTGCCTGAATATACACCTGGAGTGCCATTTCTAAGGGTCAGTGGGCAGATCAACAGTCTAGACTCAGTTTTAAGTAAGGCAGCTCCCCCATAATTCCTATGCTGATTCTCAACAGCCGAGGACACACCAACGGTGTTTCCTTCAAAAGGAGCAAGGCTGTCCTGGAACAATGGGTGAAAGTCGAAGGAACAATTCCACCGCCATAAAATAATGGCATAGGAAAGCAGCAGCAGGGAATCTCATCACATTAATATAATGAGGAACGAACAATAAACCGGCAGTCAATCAAGGCTCCATAAATCTGTGGCTTTTATGAAGCTGTCTTGCTGGCATTTTCGCCAAACACACACACACATGAGACACCAACAGTGCTTTATATATTTAAGCCTAAACTCAGCCACTAACTATACATTTCTGGTACTACTAAATTAATTCATCCTGCCCTCCCTCATCTGCAACCTTTGGACAGTGCTGGACTTAACAGATCCATTGGTTGTATGTTTTAGAGCAGGGTTTCCCAAACGTGGGCCTCCAGCTGTTTTTGGACTACAACTCCCATCATCCCTAGCTAGCAGGACTAGTGGTCAGGGATGATGGGAATTGTAGTCCATAAAACAGCTGGAAGCCCAAGTTTGGGAAACCCTGGTTTTAGAGGGTGCTGTCAGCAGTTTCTGGGAGCCTTCCTCTTGGTGAGATTTTTGTGGAAGAGCCCTGGCTGAGAGAGGGGCACTGTGCTGGAAGGGAAAGGAACTGACGCTGGTGCATATGTTTTAACGATTCTGCATTTTTAAACAACATTTTTATAGGTAACTGCTTGTTTTTGTAAAATCGAGACTGTTGCTTAAGTTGCCTGTTGTTGCTTTAGTGTTTTGTACATCACTTGGATTTTTAAAATATATTAAGCGGGATAGGAATGGAGTTAGCATTATCAGTAATAATAATAGATTTTCAGATGCAGCAACAGAGGCCAACAAATATTTCTCAGCACAAAAAGCTGAGGGGCCTCATTCTGCTCCAGGCTGCACAATGGATGGGTTGGGAACCAAATAAAGCTGGATTGGGCTGCGCTAAGACGGCCGCAGGACCATTCATCAATATTTATTCATTTTTTAAAAACTTATAAAACCACCCTTCATCTAAAAATGGATTTCAGGATGGTAACCCCCCCCCATAACCCCCCCCATAAATTACAAACACAAATCACTAAAGAATAAACCACTCACTCACCTCCCCCACCCCCTGGGAGGGTGCTCCACAGTCAGAGGGGCCACCACAGAAAAGGCCTCCTCTTTTGCACACACATAAGGTACTTCTCATGAAAACGGAAGGTGGAGACGGGTGTTCTCTGACAATCCAGATGCCCGAGAGTGGCCGAGGCAACCCAGTCAGATGGGGGCATATAAATTATTATTTGCTATTGTTATTGTGTCTTTCTTTGCCTGCGCCACCTAAGCTCAGGAGGTGGTTGAGGCAAGCAGCACAGAGCCCCCAGTTCAAGGTATGCTAAGGTCCCACAAGGGATGCAGGTGGGGCTGTGGGTTAAACCCACAGAGCCTAGGGCTTGCTGATCAGAAGGTCGGCGGTTCGAATCCCCACGACGGGGTGAGCTCCCGTTGTTCAGTCCCCAGCTCCTGTCAACCTAGCAGTTCGAAAGCACATAGTAGATAAATAGGTACGGCTGCAGCGGGAAGGCAAACGGTGTTTCCGTGCGCTGCTCTGGTTCGCCAGAAGCGGCTTAGTCATGCTGGCCACATGACCCGGAAGCTGTACTCCGGCTCCCTCGGCCAGTAAAGCGAGATGAGCGCCGCAACCCCAGAGTCGGTCACGACTGGACCTAATGGTCAGTGGTCCCTTTACCTTTACTTAAGGTCCCACAGCTACAAAATTAGCCTATCAGCCAACTGGACCAAACAGCTTCCTGGCACCAAGTTATGGCTGCAAGATGGTATCTGGAAAGCATTTTTTTAAAATTATTGGCTGCCCAAACAGCCACAGAGGCCTCTGAATGGAATCCCATGTCCAAGGAGGCACTGACCATTGCAATGCACTTTTGCCAGAGCAAAGGAACTTTATTTCGATACAATGCGCTGGATTGGTTTTTAAAATGTGTTTTCATTGTGTCGACGCTTGCTGTTGGTCGCCCCTGGGCAACTCTGGGAGGAAAGGCGGGGTATTAATGTAATAAATAAATAAATAAGTTAAAAGCTGCACAGAAACGAGACGGAGGGATGGCCACATACGATGCCAGACACCCATCAACCATAGCTGTCAACCCTCCCTTTTTTTTGCGGGAAACTCCCTTATTCCAATGCCGTTTCCCGCTGCTATCCCGGATTGTTGATACCCCTTAAATTTCCCGGATTTCAAAGGAAGCAGCTCCTCTCCCTCCCTGCCGGCCAGGGCGGCTCCTCAGCTGCGTTGCTCGGCCTGCCAATAAGGAGTCTGAGACCGACTGGGGCCGGAGCTTGCATGCCTTGTGCAGCCAGACCCTCACGCCCAACCAGACAGACAGCCTGCCTGCCGTCTACGCGCTCGCTCTTTCGCTCACCCGTTCGCACGCAGCCTCTGGAGCGCAGGGTGGCGAGGCTACTTGGTGCCATTGCACCGCCCTCGCGGCATCCCTTATTTCAAATCCGAAAGTTGACAGCTATGCCATCAACGGTTTGCAAATATCTGGGGGTGCCCCTCTCATTCTCAGGCGACCAGTGCCGAAGCCCAGGCCTGGCTTCAAACAGGCACCTCGCAAAGTAGCCTCACGTTTCACCTCATCAATAAAAACGATGGGGATCGGTGGGGTTTTCAGAAAGAAGGAGCGAGCCCGAAACAGAAAGAAACATTGTCTCTTTAAGTGAATCTAGCAGTGCATCACCCTCTGTCTTCCCATCCTGGGTTTTATTAGCAAAGCAGCCCAATGTTTATACTGGTGGGTATTACATTTGCCACAACAATTACAGTATGACAAATGGCGCATCAATGTAATCCATCAACTCAGCCCAGACAGGAATCCTTTAGACGGGGCTGCCATTAATTCCAAGGCTCTGATCTCAGGGGTCCCATGCTTCAGTATCCATGACAACGCTGAAGACGCCTAGCGAAAATGGCAGGCCGCCATGAAAGATGGGCACCTGATTGGCGCGCTGAAACTTAACCTTTTGACACCTGCACATTAAGTTTGCTGCAAGGAAGAAATTATAGGTCCTGGGGCTGTAAATATGCAAGGGGCCCTCCTTGAGCCCCATTCGCCATCAAACATTATTTCAAAATAACGATGGAAGGCTGCAGTTGTGTGTGGGGTTGCGGGAGAGCTAAGCAGGCCTTGGGGGGTGGGATGTAGCCAGGAGTTCAAATTCCTTCTCCTCAGCTTTCATTTCAACTTGGGAATCTCACTTTGCGCTTATCATACTGATGATGTGTTCACAACAACATTTTACGTACCGCCTCGGGTGCGCTGGCAGAAAAGTGGCTACGTATAGTATAGTGTCACCGTAAATATAACGCAAACGAATGCATTAGTTTTTATTAAGCCACTTTTTTAAAAAAAAATGGTGTTTGCAATTCAACAGATATGAAAACAAACAAAAATGGGGACGCAACTGGAATAATAATAATAATTTATTATTTGTACCCCGCCCATCTGGCTGGGTCCCCCCAGCCACTCTGGGCGGCCTCCAACAGCTATTAAAATACATTAAAATATCCCAGGTTAAAAACTTCCCTAAACAGGGTTGCCTTGAGGTATTTTCTGAATGTCACATAGTTGTTTATCTCTTTGACCTCTGCTGGGAGGGCGTTCCACAGGGCGGGCACCACTACCGAGAAGGCCCTCTGCCTGGTTCCCTGTAGCTTTGCTTCTCGCAGTGAGGGAACTGCCAGAAGGCCCTCGGCGCTGGATCTCCCGGAAGGGGAGAGGGGAAACAAAAAAATTCAGGGACCACAGCTCAGCAGGGCTAGTGTCAAAAGTGAGCACATCCAGGCATTTGCTGAGGACCTTGGTTATTCCCCTGCCTCTCACAACAGCCCAGTCAAAGGTGGTGGTGGTGGGAAGGAGCAGCGGATACCGCTGCCCACTCGCTCACTAGCTCTCGGCTTGGCAAGCAAGCAGGGGGTAGCCACAAGCAGTGGTGTAGCGTGGGTTGCCAGTGCCCGGGGCTGCAAGGAAGGGTGGCAGGGAAACGGACAGAGTATGCCTGTGCATTCAACTGCCTAACAACGTCCGTTTCACCCGGGAGATGACAGCCACAGAGATAAGAGCTGTTCCATTGTCTGAAGAGGTCACTTCCTGGCTTACACAGAGAAGCTGTTTTCAACAGAGTCCAGAGCCCTAAATGGTTTTGGCCCCCAATACCTAAAAGAACCCCCTCTCTCCTTCCCACTCACCCAGGTGCTAAGATCTGCAGAGGGGGCCCTCTTGGCTGTTCCACCTCCTTCAGACGTCTGGCGGGGTGGGGGTGGCGCAAGAGAAGGCATCCTTTGAAGCAGCCCCTAAGCCAGTGATGGCGAACCTTGGCACTCCAGATGCTTTGGGACTACAACTCCCATCATCCCTAGCTAACAGGAACAGTGGTCAGGGATGATGGGAGTTGGAGTCCCAAAACATCTGGAGTGCCAAGGTTCGCCATCACTGCCCTAAGCTGTGGACTTAGTAATAGTAATAATAATATCATCTTGCCTGAGGATCCACCAGAACCTGGAACAAACAGGTGCTAGGCTGGCAGAAGGTTGCAGGTTCAATCCCCGGCAACTCTCGTCAGTTCAGGTGACACCGCTCTGCGCAACATGAGGAAGCTGCTGCCATACAGAGTGGGCAAGGTCCACCTAGACAGACCATGTGTGGGCAGGAGCAGGGCAGGCTAAGCACAGAAAAGGGGAATCTGTGGCCTTCCTGATGCTGGGCTGCATCTGCCATCAGCACCCATCATCTCCCACCCCACCCTGGTCATTGGTCAGGCTGGCTGGAGCTGATGGGAGTGGGAGTCTAGCAACAACTGGGGTGGGGGGTGGGTTTCCACACAAGGCTTCCCATCACTGCTGTAGGCAGCTCTTGAGAAGTCCAGTGCTCACAGAAAGGAAGAAGTCAATGGTGCCTGTCTCTTGCGAAAAGGGATAAAAGCCAAAAAGGAAAAATAAAAGCCACAGCCTTCTAAATGAGAGATGCTTTCCCCAAGTCTGAAGACCTGGAGAGGTGGGGGCTCTGTCTCCCCTCCCAACCCCCCTCCTGATAAATCAATCTGGCCCCAACCCAAGTATGTAAGCAGACAGAGACAGAGCTCACCTGCTTTATTAAGCCATTACCAGAATCATTTTATTCCCATTTATAATGTTCAATACATGCTCTGAAGCCTTTTCTAATGTAGTAATTAGATGGAACACTAGATAGATGGATTAAATTGGAAGAGTGTTTTATGCAACTGCACTGTAACTTTATAGCTTGATTTAAAAGCCAGAAAAGGTGGCTTTTTTCTTTCTTTCTTTTTTTTACTATGTCTAGAATGCAAAAGCAATCCCGCCTTCTCTCCATCTTTTTTATTTGTCCCCTTTTAGAAAGCAGGTTGTCACTTAGAGAAATGATAGGAATTCTTCCCATTTGGACTTCTGTTAAATAATATATACAAACATTGCACTGAGAGCATTAGACTTTGCCGTTTTCTGACTTTGGACAGCTGAACCACCCCCAAAAAGTTTACTTTTAGTGCAAGAAAGATAGCCTCATTAACTTTCCTCACAGAGCTACATCACACCAGTTTCTATCAATCAATCAGTCAATCAATCAATTTATTCGATCGTCAGTCAGAAAGCACATATTATCCATACAAAAGATAAAACGTATAAACATCTGGAAAATGTCCCTCACTGCGAGAAGCAAAGCTACAGGGAACCAGGCAGAAGTCCTTCTCGGTAGTGGCGCCCGCCCTGTGGAACGCCCTCCCAGCAGAGGTTAAAGGGATCAACGACTACATGGCATTTGGAAAATACCTGAAGGCAGCCCTGTTTAGGGAAGTTTTTAATCTGTGATGTGTTAATGTATTTTAATGTTTGCTGGAAGCCGCCCAGAGTGGCTGGGGAGACCCGGCCAGATGGGCGGGGTACAAATAATAAATTATTATTATTATTATTATTATTATTATTATTATTATTACTATTGCCTCCCACCCCAGCACCACCCTGGGAGCTACCAGTCCACCCTCTCAGGAGGAGCCTGGTTGAGAGATGCTGCTGCCTCCTCCTCCATCATCCGGGTCCCAGAGACCTCGGAGCGAACAGACTCCTCAAGTCCAGCCCTCCAGGTGGAGTTCTCGTTTGCTTGCCCCAGTCCAAGCAACAGGCTTGCTTGCTCTGCAGGTATGATGCCCGGGAGTCCAGGTAGGAGGGGGAAGATGAATGTACCATGCACTAAATTTCTTGATGATGGCCAAATTATTTTGCTGTTCGATATTCTTCAGGCGCTGGTTTATGAGGCTTTTTGCCTTGGATGGGCCCAGTGCTTTACCAGCTTCACTGGCTCCCGGTGGAGTACAGGATCAGGTTTAAGGTGCTGGTTTTGACCTTTAAAGCCCTATGCGGCCTAGGACCCTTGTACCTACGGGACCGCCTCTCCCGGTATGCCACGCAAAGGACCTTAAGGTCCACAAATAACAACCTTTTGGAGGTCCCGAGCCACAAGGCCGTTAGACTGATGTCAACTAGGGCCAGGGCCTTTTCTGTACTGGCCCCAACTTGGTGGAACACTCTGTCACAAGAGACCAGGGCCCTGCGGGATTTGACATCTTTCCGCAGGGCCTGCAAGACAGAGCTGTTCCGCCTGGCCTTCAGGTTGGACTCCCCTTGGTTTTGAGTATGAGTATGGGTGTGAAGCGGCATTTTAAATTTTAAATTGTCTTTTTAATCTGTATTTTAATTAATGGTTTTCTTTTATATTTTTATTGTAATTTTTCTGATGTTAGCTGCCCTGAGCCCGGTTTCGGCTGGGAAGGGCGGGGTATAAATAAAATTTATTATTATTATTATTATTATTATTATTATTATTATTATAAGTAAATGCTGTGCGTGCAAGCCACATGAAAGGAGTTTTTGGTGCACAGCCTTTGCCCATGCGCCTTTGTGTACATCCCGTGTAACTAGGTTGCTCTGTAACTCTTCTTGCTCTGCAGAAGTGGTACCCTCCCCATTCCCACCTAACAGGATTGACGTCTTAGCTTGCTTAGCTACGCAGAGCACCCGTCATGCCTCTGATCCCTATTTTGCCCAAGTACTGCACTGATTTGAGCATTACAGAGTTCTCCATCCTCCAGTGAGAGCCAGGGCTCCAGGTTCCCCGTGCCTCCTCTACAGCCTGTCCCTGCGGTGGAAGACAGCCATGGAGAATTGTGCTCAGTTAAGAGATCAAAGCAAAGCCAAGCCCCAATAGCAAGATGGGTTCTCCCCACCTCCCGTCTGTCAGGACTCCCTAAATCATCCCAAAGCAGCCCATAGCATTTATTGGCGGGACATTAAACATTATGGCCAATGACTATATCAAATTACACCATGAAAGATTAAGTTTAGTAGGAAAATGAATTTTTTAAAGTGCCATCAAATTAAAAGCTAACCAGAATGAAATTAGGGGTTTCTAAACCAAAATGGCTTTTTAATACTTTCACACACAGAGAGATGGAGAAAGGGGGAGAGAATGGTTTTGTTTTGTTTTTGTGTTTTTAAAAAGAGTATTGCGCAACAGTTCCCACCCCCTTGTGTTGGTGCTGGTTCTTCACATCAAATCAGATTCAGACCATTCGTCCAGTTGGTTAGCCCAATGTGGTCAACTCTGATGGGCAGCTGCTCTCAAGGATTTCAGGCAGAGAGAGAGAGAGAGAGAGAGAGAGAGAGAGAGAGAGAAGGAGGGTGGGAAGTGGCAGAGTGTGTGTGCGTGTGTGTGTCTTTCCCATCATTTATTTATTTAATCGGGTGTGTGGACTGCTTTTCGGGCAAAACCATCTCCCAAACACGGTTTACAACCGTACACAAATAGAGAGATATAAATTCCAATAATAAAACCATTTAAACAGTTAACAGATATCCAATTCCATCCTGAAAAGATATTGGACCAGCATACTAAACAGAAAAACAACCCACCTGGATTGGGCTTCCAAACCCAAGAGAACAAAGTCAGTCTTTAAGGCCCATTAAAACAGGGGTCAGCAACCTTTTTCAGCCTTGGGCTGGTCCACTGTCCCTCAGACCATGTGGGGGGCCAGACTATATTTTGGGGGGGGGGAATGAACGAATTCCTATGCCCCCAAAATAACCCAGAGATGCATTTTAAATAAAAGCACACATTCTACTCATGTAAAAACACGCTGATTCCTGGACCGTTCATGGGCCGGATTGAGAAGGCGATTGGGCCACATCCAGCCCACGGGCCTTAGGTTGCCTACCCCTGCATTAAAATATATATGTATAGAAAAGGTGGGGCTTGCTCAATCTCACTTCGAATAAAGTTCCAAAACTGGGAGGGGGGCACGCCACTGAAAGGGCCCCCTCTTCTGTTCCCAAATCCTTCAACGCAATTCTTACAGAAAGGTCTGCAAATGACGCACGACGTTATGTTTACAACACAGATACACTGTGCCATTTAAAAAATCATCATCATCACACAAACAAAACACCTACCATTCATTAAAAGGTAAGCACACACGCACACAGGCAGTTTTGGCAGCAGACTAGTACAAACAGCATTGTCTCAGTCAATCGAAAGCTGAGGGGAAAGGCAGATCTTTACTTGGCATCGAAAATATGTCAGCAAAGGCTCCAGGCGGCCCTCAAAGGAAAGAGGAGGAGCCACAGATGAGGAGCCACAACTAAAAAGGCCCTACTCTCCCCCAGCGGCGGAGGAAGCCACTCAGGCGCCTGGGGCGGCGTGCCCGTAGGGGCAGGGTGCACCGCGGGGCCTCTGGAATCTGCCTCCTCCTCCCACTCAGCCGCCCTACAGCTGGGGGGGAGGCAGCGGGGGGACCATTTGGGCAGCGCGGAGCCTGCGCGGGCCTAAGCCACCGCGTCTCTCCCAGGAGACGCGTGGCTTGGGCGCGCTGCAGGCCCCACGGTGAGTGCCACGCGGGGCAGCCCACACCTACCGCACCCCTTCCTCTTCTCCTGCCCTCCCGTCACAACTTTCCAAGCTTCTCTCAGAGGGAGGACCCGGAAAGGGGCCTCAAAGGAAGCCCTAAGGGTCCATGTACGTTCCTATCAGGAGAAGCGTTCTCAAAGACATTGGGGCCCTGAGCTCTGAACAGTGGTGCCTTGACTGACTCCAGATGCAAAAGCTGAGGCTGCTGAACAGACTCACTTAGAGGGCATCATTTAGGGGTTTTTGTTGCTACTATTGATATTATTTTTTTATATCTTTATTTTTATATCTTATTGTGATTCATTATTTACATGGAAATTGTTCAATTTGGCTGTGTACTTTCTGGTGGGCTTTATTTATTGTGTATGACTACTTTGTTATAATTATGCACATCTTTTCATGTTGTAAGCTGCCTGGCACATGGCTTTAACTATGGAAAAGTGGCATACAAATAAAATGATGATGATAGGAGTATAGCATCTAGGATAGGAGTATAGCATCTAGATCAAGGGAAGTAATAGTACCACTGTATTCCGCTCTGGTCAGACCTCACCTGGAATACTGTGTCCAGTTCTGGGCACCACAGTTCAAGAAGGATACTGACAAGCTGGAACGGGTCCAGAGGAGGGCAACCAAAATGGTCAAAGGCCTGGAAACGATGCCTTATGAGGAACGGCTTAGGGAGCTGGGTATGTTTAGCCTGGAGAAGAGAAGGTTAAGGGGTGATATGATAGCCATGTTCAAATATATAAAAGGATGTCATATAGAGAAGGGAGAAAGGTTGTTTTCTGCTGCTCCAGAGAAGTGGACACGGAGCAATGGATTCAAACTACAAGAAAGAAGATTCCACCTAAACATTAGGAAGAACTTCCTGACAGTAAGAGCTGTTCGACAGTGGAATTTGCTGCCAAGGAGTGTGGTGGAGTCTCCTTCTTTGGAGGTCTTTAAGCAGAGGCTTGGCAGCCACCTGTCAGGAATGCTTGGATGGTGTTTCCTGCTTGGCAGGGGGTTGGACTGGATGGCCCTTGTGGTCTCTTCCAACTCTATGATTCTATGATGATGATGATGATGATAAACATGGAGGTGCCAAGGATTGAAGCGGGACCTTCAACACACAAAGCACAAGTCTCAGCAACTGACATGGGTCCAGAGTAGCAGTGGACAGAAGACAGATCTGGATCTACAAGTACCGGTAGATCTGAGAATCAGTTGCAGTAGATCAGCAGGGATGTCTCACTTCTGTTTTTAAAAGCAATAGAAGCAATAGATGACCACCTCTCTCTCACCCTAAATTACTGTGCTGAAATGAGGACAGCTTGCAGTAAATAGCAGTGGGTTTGTGCATGGAAGGACAGTGAGCTCTGTTCTTTTCCAGTACTCAAAACAATTTCCCGGGTTCAGAATTCTTCAAAACCATATGGCTTTTCCACCTGACTCCAGCTGGCAGATCTCAACAATCTAGTAAACACCAGTGCAAATGCTGCAAACCTGAAGTCCACCCACCCCTGTTTCCCTCTGGGATCCCCATTTCATACCACGGCCAGTCCTTCACCTACTTGAGCATTTCCTCCGATGACTGAAATCCTAGTCATTATTTCATCCCAGTTTTTTAAACCGCGTTCAGCGTATTGGCCTTATCCGCTCACATCTTGATCCCCTGCTGCCTGTGCATTGATAAAAGGGTTGCATAAACAGCTCGGGCAACGGCATACATCTATCGATTATTAACACAGACAGATTTAAACACACACACACACACACACACACACACACACGTATGTTTAATGGGCACCTCCCAATCAGCGGGAAGAGGCCAGGGCAGATCAAGAATGCAGAACACATCTCTTAAAAACAGCCTCATTAGAAAGCTCGGATCGCGCTTAATTATTCACAGATATACTGCTCTCGCAGAAGATTAATGCAGAGGCAGCGAACAAAAATCCAGGCAGCACTGGGGCCTTGCAAAATGGCAACGTGGCCAGGGCTTCTGAGGCTCCTCTCTCAGGTGCTCCTGATGAAGGTGGTTTCCTTCTCTCACCTCACCTCACTCCGCCCAACCTTCTTGGGAACCCGAAGGTAACTGGGAGTTTCCAAGACTTCCCAGGACAATATATCAGGTGAGCTAGTTAGGGTTGGAGCTGTTAAGTAGCACACGGACAGTTAAGTACAGAAGAGCAGCCTCCTGGACCAGGGCCACGGCCCACCTCGTCCAGCATCTAGTTCTCACAGTGGCCAACCAGATGACTGTCCTGCAATCAGGATTCGTGCACAAAAGCCCCCTCCCCTCCTGTGGCTTCCAGCAACTGGGGTTCAGTAGCATTGCTGCCTCTGACCATGGAGAAAAAGCACAGCCACCATGGCTAGGAGCCATTGGTAGGCTGATCCTCCCCGAGGAAGCGTCTAGAGCAGTGATGGCTAACCTTGACACTCCAGATGTTTTGGGACTACAACTCCCATCATCCCTGACCACTGGTCCTGTTAGCTAGGGATGATGGGAGTTGTATTTCCAAAACATCTGGAGTGTCAAGGTTAGCCATCACTGGTCTAGAGCATGAGTAGGCAAATTAAGGCCCGGGGGCTGGATCCAGCCCAATTGCCTTCTCAATCCGGCCCATGGACGGTCCGGGAATCAGCGTGTTTTTACATGAGTAGAATGTGTCCTTTTATTTAAAATGCATCTCTGGGTTATTTGTGGGGCCTGCCTGGTGTTTTTACTTGAATAGAATGTGTGCTTCTATTTAAAATGCATCTCTGGGTTATTTGTGGGGCATAGGAATTCGTTCATTCCCCCCCCCCAAAAAAAATACGGTCTGGCCCCCCACAAGGTCTGAGGGACAGTGGACCGGCCCCCTGCTGAAAAGGTTTGCTGACCCCTGGTCTAGGAGCTCAGGGAGGCAGAAATTGTTCGCCCCCTCATCCCTCCCGCATTTTATCTTCTCAAGAGCCCCATGAGGTGAGATAGGGACAAAACAAGAATTTAAACGTCGTGCTTCCTGGTCCTCTTCTGACACTCTGACCACTACACCTCACTGCAAGACTGAGGAAACAGGGCATTCAATCAATCCATCACTTTATTTCGGCTTTAAGCTCATAAGTGGGCATTCATTAAATAATAAATTAAACTCCTTAAATTATTGTGTTGTGTGCTTTTATTTAAAATGCATCTCTGGGTTATTTGTGGGGCATAGGAATTTGTTCATTTCCCAACCCCCTCCCCCCCCCCCAAATAGTCCGGCCCCCCACAAGGTCTGAGGGACAGTGGACTGGCCCCCTGCTGAAAAAGTTTGCTGACCCCTGGTCTAGAGAGCATCAGGTTGACAAAGGCATGGGGCACATGGAGAAGGCTGAACACGGGGGTGGGGGGTGGGTGAGAGACCATAGCTGTCAACCCTCCCTTTTTTGTGGGAAACTCCCTTATTCCAATGCTGTTTCCCGCTGCTATCCCGGATTGTTGATATCCCTTAGATTTCCCGGATTTCAAAGGAAGCAGCTCCTCTCCCTCCCTGCCAACCAGGGAGGCTCCTCAGCTGCGTTGCTCGGCTGCCAATAAGGAGTCTGAGACCGACTGGGGCCGGAGCTTGCATGCCTTGTGCAGCCAGACCCTCACGCCCAACCAGACAGACAGCCTGCCTGCCATCTATGCTCTCGCTCTTTCGCTCACCCGTTCGCACGCAGCCTCTGGAGCGCAGGGTGGCGAGGCTACTTGGTGCCATTGCACCGCCCTCGCGGCATCCCTTATTTTCAAATCCGAAAGTTCGAAAAAATCCCTTATTTTCAAATCTGAAAGTTGACAGCTATGATGAGAAAGATGTATCACACACTCCTTCAATTTTTATGAAAGGGATCTTCAGAAGGCAGGATGTTTATCACAGCTACCCAAGTGAGAGATCAGGCTTTTCCTCCAAAATACCTGCAAAACCAACATCAATGGAGAAATGCAGATGCGAGTTATGCATCTCCCTCCCCTTGCCCCATTGCCTCACTTCCTGTTCTCTGTTCCAGTTTTCTAGCCATGTTTTACCTCATTTCCTGTCTGCAACCCAATAATCTAGGCCCAGCTGGTCTTGTAAACACTGTGAACCAGGGGCGGAGGAAGGGGAATGCAGTGTGTGCTGGCTGCCCCAGGTGTCACCACTGAGGGGGTTGACAAAATGCTAGGCGCCAAATGGTCCGCCCGCTGCCTTCCCCCCAGGTGAAATAAACAGAAATCTGCTCTTATTCCCTTATGGGGTACATAAGAGCCTTCCCAGGTTCTCCATCGGTAGGAGTAAATTTACAGAGGCCAACCAGAGAAAAATTGAGAAGCAAAATTTTATTATATCTGTTGCAACAGAGGCCCTCACTCCCAAAATGGGGGAGGGAGGAGGAACCCCCAACAATGGTGTGCCAGCTCCTATATAGACTTATGAAATCCCCCCCTCCCCTTCAAGACCACCCCCTATACATCATATATACATCACAAAAAGGGGTGTAACCCAGGACCACCCCCCAGATACATCACAGCTACATCATGAAAGGGGAGGTCTGTAAGCAGTAATCTGAGCATCCTTGACCCGCCCCATGCCTCCTCTTGCCCTCCACCCAAAAACCCATCAAGTAAAACAAAAGAGATATTTACATTTCCCTGTTTCCCAGCCAAGTTAATCACACCCTTTTGTCTGGCACTCAGGTATCAGGAAGCCAGGATCATCACTTTATTTTCCTGAGACAATCCCCCCTCCTTCCTTGCAGAGAAACAGTTTGTCAGTTTGGGAGTCAAAATGGAGACAGGCCTGTCTTCCTATGCTGCTTCAGACATGTGGCCTTGTTTTGCTTGGCACACTTATGAACAATTATTATATATATATATAAGACCTTGAATATTCTTACAACACAGGCGACTGTGGGGTTGTGGCGCTCATCTTGCTTTACTGGCCGAGGGAGCCGCCGTTTGTCCACAGACAGTTTTTCCGGGTCATGTGGCCAGCATGACTAAGCCGCTTCTGGCAAACTAGAGCAGCGCACGGAAACGCCGTTTACCTTCCCGCCGGAGCGGTGCCTATTTATCTACTTGCACTTTGATGTGCTTTCGAACTGCTAGGTTGGCAGGAGCAGGGACCGAGCAACGGGAGCTCACCCCGTCGCGGGGATTCGAACTGCCGACCTTCTGATCAGCAAGCCCTAGGCTTTAGACCACAGCGCGCAGAACAGTCTGTCTGCACTAGACCAGTTGCACTTTCAGCTGCTATCAGATAACAGCAACACTGGTGTCTGCCTCACTTTCTTTCTTTTTTTAATGTTCTCTTTATCTGTGGATATTATTTATTGCTCTGTTAAATTGGAAGCTCCCTCCATTCTCAGTGCGCCCCCCCCCATTCCTCAGCTTGTTTCTTTTCCAGAGGAGCGCAGACGTGGGACCTAGCCTCCCAGACGCCAATGGAATCATCTTCTTTCAACAACATTAATTATCTCCGGCTTTCCATAACTTTGAGGGGGGGCCCCCGCAAGGCTGAGGAGGGAGAGCACTGTGACCCCGCTTGCTTGCCAACAGTTAAAGGGAGTCTGAACAGGAGGCGCCTTTTATCTCTGCATCATGGAGAAGAGCCTTTGATCCACCTCTTTATCCCCCCCCCCGCAAGCCCATGCCCTTTGTGAGGAGTGCACAAACGTTTCATTTTACAAAGCTTGATGTGGGAGGGCATGCCATTTTCAGTCCTTGTTCAAATCCCCCCCTCCCTGACTGACTTATGCGCACGCACTCATGCGCACTCTCTCATACCCTCCAACGTTTCTCCGGTGAAATCAGGGAGGTCCTATTCCATAATAATAATAATTTTATTATTTATACCCTGCCCGTCTGACTGGGTTGCCCCAGCCACCCTGGGTGGCTTCCAACATATCTAAAAACATAATAAAACATTTAACATTTTAAAAAAACGTCCCTATCCAGGGCTGCCTCCAGATGTCTATCTCCTTAGCTCGGGGGTCGCATAACTCCATATGCTCCAACATTTCTCCAATGACAATAGGGACATCCTAAGGCAGTGATGGCTAACCTTGACGCTCCAGATGTTTTGGGACTACAACTCCCATCATCCCTGACCACTGGTCCTGTTAGCTAGTGATGATGGGAGTTGTAGTTCCAAAACATCTGGAGTGTCAAGGTTAGCCATCACTGTCCTAAGGAAAAGTGGGACATTTTGGGATCAAATCAGAAACTGGGATGGTTTCTGCAAATCCGTGTTATAAGAAAAATACTGCTACGTCTCCAAGAGCCCGTATAGAGTCCTTAAGTAGGTCCCCTATCGGAAGGAGAAAATAACAGAGGCCAACCAGAGAATACTGAGAAGCAAAGCAGCTAGTAAGCCTGATCTTTATTAACTGTTGCAATAGGGTCCTCACTCACCACAGGCAGGAGGGACCCAGAACAATGGTGTGCAAGCCCTTATATAGACTTTTGAAATTGCCCACCCTGTAATCTCAATACCACCACCCCCAAAGCATCATACATACATCACAGAAGGAGGCGGTCTCCAACAAAATTCCTGTTTGTCAGGATACCTGATAATGGTCACTGATTCCTCTACCTGGGCAGCCTGGCCATTCCTTTTGAGATGCTAAATACTTAGTTCCCGAATCCATGTCACAGGCTCACCCTATTCGTGCACAAATACGCCCTTAAGACGGGATTTGTGAGCAAAGAGACAATGGGGAGGCTTTCCCCATTTCTTTCCTCACTGCAGAGAATATTTGAGGTCACTGGAAGAGTCAAAATGGCTTCAGGATTGCTCTCCTGTACTATTTCAGACATGTGGTTTATATACTTATGTATTTGCCTTGTAGGTTTATGAACATATGATTTATATAAAGTCATACCTCCGGTTGCGCTCGCTGTGGGTTGCACGTTTTCAGGATACGAACGCGCCGAACCCGGAAGCATTGGAACGGGTTACTTCCGGGTTTCAGCGCTCGCACATGTGCAGAAGTGCTAAATCGCGCTTTGCGAATTCGCAGAAGTGTCGAATTGTGTCACGCGCGTGCGCAGATGCAGTGGCACAGGTTGCGAACGCTGCGGGTTGCGAGCTCGCCTCCTGCATGGATTGCATTCGCAACCCGAGCGTCCGCTGTATATGAGACCTTAGAATTCCTATAACATCCAAGACTGTCTCTGAAAAATAGGGACACTTGGAGGGCCTGCATTCTTTCTCTATCACATACAAACATTTACACACCCAGTCTCTCACACTCACATATGCCCTCTCTTACCCAGACACACTCATGCAAACAGTGTCACAAACACAACCTCTCTCTCACACACACCCTTTCTCTCTTGCATGCAGTCTCCCCCCCTCACCCCCTTACACACACACACACACACACACACACACACACACACACACACACTCCTACTTTCTTTAAGGCAATGTTTACTGCCACCCACCCCTCAGCGTCGACAGGCCAGATCCCGCCTGCGGGCTGCCAATTCCCTACCCTGACATAACAGAAAGTTGGTGGGGCTGTGGGTTGCCGAGAGGAGGGCAAGGTAGATGGGACAACCCCCTCTCCGGTCCAATTTTGAAGAAAGGGCATGCAGCAACTTTTAAAGAAGACATTAAAAACAGCAAATGTTGCCCACCTCAGCTAGGCCCTAATGAAGTAAGAGGAGGAGATGGCCCCAAATAGTGTCCCTATTTGCCAAGAAGGTGCCATGGGTTATTAAAAAACAACAACACTTTTCCTATTTGCTCTTATTTTTGCTTTGGGAGAATGCTTTTTAACTATGTTTTGGCAACGGCTATTCATTGAGGTGTTGCCTCCATTCAGCCCTTAGACACACCTTCTCTCCCTTCCATGGATCTGTTGCCATCGCCTTTTTAGCTCAAAGTCATTACAACATCTTGCGCCACCGAGTTCTGGAGATTTTACATGCATTGTGTGAAGAAGTATTTTCCGACGGCCAAATCACTTTCAACAGGTGACCCCAAGTTGTAGTATGATGGGCATGAGAAGGGGGCAAGCATATCTGTAACCACTTTTTCTGTGGCTTTTGTGATTTTATTGTCCCTCCGGCACCTTTCCTTTTCTAAGAGAAATGTGTCTCTGAAAGTCTGCCAGGTACACGGAAACATTCAAACAGCAGCACATATTAGAAGAAGATAAATCTGACCCTTGCTTCTTTCAGACTCCTGGGCACCAGAACCATTCTTTGTTTTGGTGGCAGGGGCTACTGGGCAATGGGAATTTCTTGCACCCCTTCTCCATTTTTATTTAACATTTCACACTTCCCCTCAAAATCCCCACCGCCACCACTCCCGCAAACTGCTGCTGCTGCATCTCTACACCCCCTCAGGCACCCACTGGGCTCTCCTTCCCATTCAATAAATATATTATCTTCATAAGAAATTTAAATGGCTTAGTGCATCTTTTGCCCTGTAAGCAATTGTAAAAAAAAAGCAAAAAAAAAAGCTTCATTCTCGTGGAAAAAATGCAAGAGCAAAGAGGGAAAGAACGCCAAGTTGAAAAGATTTCTTTAATTTTAAATTAAAGTTCAGGATTAAAGGCATTGGAGCTTTCACTTGTTATTGTCAAAAGCTTTTTTAGAAAAAGTCCCAAGTGAGTAGCCTGTAATCTTCTTTTAAACTGCTAAAATTAGAACTCGAGCACATCACGCACTCTCTGCGAAATACAGGCCCCAAAGTTTTATACATGCCTATGGGGAAAACAAAGAGGGTTAGACACAGCCTTATGTGCAACTGGATGGCAACCTTTTTGTTGCCCTGAAATCATATTCAGAATTGACCACATTACAGTGGTACCTCGGGTTACAAACACCTCAGGTTACAAACACTTCGGGTTATAGACTCCACTAACCCAGAAGTAGTACCTCAGGTTAAGAACTTTACCTCAGGATGAGAACAGAAATCGCGCACTGACGGCGCGGCGGCAGCGGGAGGCCCCATTAGTTAAAGTGGTACCTCAGGTTAAGGACTTTACCTCAGGATGAGAACAGAAATCGCACCGCGGCAGCGGGAGGCCCCATTAGCTAAAGTGGTACCTCAGGTTAAGGACTTTACCTCAGGATGAGAACAGAAATCGCACCGCGGCAGCGGGAGGCCCCATTAGCTAAAGTGGTACCTCAGGTTAAGGACTTCACCTCAGGATGAGAACAGAAATCGCACCGCGGCAGCGGGAGGCCCCATAAGCTAAAGTGGTACCTCAGGTTAAGAACGGTTTCAGGTTAAGAACGGAGCTCCAGAATGAATTAAGTTCGTAACCAGAGGTACCACTGTATTTGCAGCCCCTCTGAACAGGCTAACCAGATTTGGCTAGTTTGCAGTCTGTAGCCTTGCACCTTTTTACATAACCAGGAACCTACCCAGCTAAGCAGTTGCCAACCTCACTCACGGCATTTTTGCTGATTTTGTTGTTGGTTGCGAAAAGCACTTTCATTTTTAAACCGGTGTGTGTGTGTTAGTGCTACAGAAAGGGGACAAAGTGCTTGCCCTCACTCTGCACTGACAATGAAGAAGAAGAAGAAGAAGAAGAAGAAGAAGAAGAAGAAGAAGAAGAAGAAGAAGAAGAAGAAGAGTTTGGATTTGATATCCCGCTTTATCACTACCCGAAGGAGTCTCAAAGCGGCTAACATTCTCCTTTCCTTTCCTCCCCCATAACAAACACTCTGTGAGGTGAGTGAGGCTGAGAGACTTCAGAGAAGTGTGACTAGCCCAAGGTCACCCAGCAACTGCATGTGGAGGAGCAGGGAATCGAACCCGGTTCACCAGATTACGAGTCCACTGCTCTTAACCACTACACCACACTGGCAGCACATTCATGGGCAAGGATGGGGAATCTGTTGCCCTCTAGACATTGCTCCCTGACCAGAGCCCCACTTAATCCATCTCAAGACGCAGCGCATGAACACCATTTGAATGGCAAGGCCCATCAACTCTGGGCTTGCCCTGGGACCTACACGGCATAAAGAAATGTTCTCCTGGGCTGGTCCACAGCTATGGGACTCATTTCCCTTGGAGGCTCGCCCAAGTTTGCAAATGCTATAAAAGTTTTGTTCCTTTTCGCACTGAGCTGGCCCTGGGTGGTCAGAATAAAAACTTTTTAATGGGGGTGAGGCCTCCATGTCCAGCTATGATTTAATTAGATTGCTGTGTGCGTGTGTTGTTTTTATAAACCCTCACCTCCCCAGAGCTTTGAGGATGCGTAGGTTTAGAAATCCAGATACAAAACGCCATCATTGCATATAATAAATAAAAAAAATTGACTAAGTTCATAGCTATTTCAGATGATGAATGCTTGCAGATTTATAACCACTGTTCATGCAAGTACTACATTACATGTAAATCAATACCATAAAGAACAATTTGCTAAAAATATCCACACCCTGTTTACTTTCAGACTGTATTAATAACATCTTGATCCTTACAGCCTGTAACTAAAATCCCCTGGCCAGAATAAGACCAAAGTTGTACTGAAATTAATTAAACATGAAATTGGGGTATTATGGCTGTGACGTTCAGCGTATCTACTGGGAAGCGATTTCATGTGAAATCAATGAAACTTGCTCCCAAGTAAACTTCTTTGCTTGGCAGGCTTTCATGGACATTCAGACAACTGGGTCCTTACATACAAACTGAGTCAGGATTTAGCATTTTGACCAGGGAGCTTTCCACATGCTATATGGCAACAAACCCAGGTTTGCAACAGAGTTCACACATGGCATTGAGATCTCCAGCCAACTTGAGTGTTTCCGATCGAGTGTTCCTATATGAAATACTAGCTTCTGGACAAGGGTTTGTCTCACCCAAACCCTTGGGTGAATCAGCCCCAGCAGCACAGATTTCATGGTCTGCTTATAGCAGGTGAAAGAGAGAAAGTAAATGCAGTAAACCACTCACACAACGGCTCTTGCACTAGCACACCATCACAGAACCCTGAAATAGTGTGTTCTGAGTGCAACACACACAGGGCACCTCCCTAGTGCTCCATGCCAGATCCTGCATCAATGTGGGCACAGATGGGGCAATGCCAACACAACCAACCATCAACTGGAAGAAGGAAGGATCTCCCTTCCATTAGACTGAAACCACTTTTAAAAAGGGATGAGGAACATCTCCATAGGTTGTGGAACTTCCACCTTTATTCCCATGTTTAGGGAAAGTTTATAATGTTGATGTTTTTTCGCATTTTTAATATTCTGTTGGGAGCTGCCCAGAGTGGCTGGGGAAATCCAGCCAGATGGGCGGGGTATAAATAATAAATTATTATTATTATCTGCCGCAGCCAGGTTGTCCAATGGGCAGGGATGACAGAAGTCCAGGAACATCCTGAAGAGGATGTTAATTTAAAAAATTAATTTAAAACACACACACCTTGTTATCAAGTCATGCCACCAGTCCATCTTGCTTGGTATGGTCTACTTTATGGGTCACCAATGTAATAATGGGACGTGGGTGGCGCTGTAGGTTAAACCACAGAGCCTAGGGCTTGCCGATCAGAAGGTCAGCGGTTTGAATCCCCGCGACGGGGTGAGCTCCCGTTGCTCGGTCCCTGCTCCTGCAAACCTAGCAGTTCGAAAGCACGTCAAAGTGCAAGTAGATAAATAGGTACCGCTCTGGCGGGAAGGTAAACGACGTTTCCGTGCGCTGCTCTGGTTCGCCAGAAGCGACTTTGTCATGCTGGCCACATGACCTGGAAGCTGTACGCCGGCTCCCTCGGCCAATAATGCGAGATGAGCGCCGCAATCCCAGAGTCGGTCACGACTGGACCTAATGGACCCTTTACCTAATGTAATAATAATAATAATACCCCATCCGTCTGGCTGGCTTTCCCCAGCCACTTTAGAGGGCAACCTTCAAATGCTGTTGGACTCACAACTCCCATCTGCCCCAGCAAACATGACCAAGGGTCAAAGGTGATGGCAGTTGGGAGTCCAACATCTGAAGGGCACCAGGTTGGCAAAGGCTGTTACAGAATGAGAAGTTTCATCAGTTTGTGTCATTAAACAATAATAACACTAATAGTAGTAGCCGCATTCTCATCACGATTTCCACCTTCGCCCTCCAGTCTACGGAATTTTCTAATTCAATAATATTCTGCAAGTTCACTTTCTTTTCTTTTTCCCCTGCAAGTTTTCAACACATCCAGGAGGACCGTGAAGAGAATATCTTCTTAATAAAGAATTATATACTAATTATTTCTTGTAAAAGTCTCCTGAGATGTGTGAGTTCAGCTTGACAATTGTGATTTAAATGCAGCACTGCAGAAGCAAGCAGAAAAACAAAAGCACATCGTTCATTGCCCATTTCCTTATTCCAATTTGGCCACACAGCCTGACTGGTCTCCATGAATTACTGCTGAAACAAAACAATGGCAGGACGTAGAAATCTACCCACTTTGAAGCAGTAGGATCTGAGGACAGACTGCCACAGGGCTTCCTGACATTGGGGCAAAACTTTGTCCGAAACACTAAACCTTGTGGGTTTAGCAAGCCATTGAACCGTCCTCATGAATGCAATCCCTGAGATACTGTAAAAGGGAAAAACTACAGTTCAGTGGTACAGCATACAGTTGGGATGGAGTTTTATTTTGCTATTGTCACAACGACTCTGAGAGGTAGGCAAGAGGCAGTGCCCCTTCTATCACTGGGTAAGACACCACTAACAGCTGCCCTTAGCAGGAGCAATGCTATCTTCTGAACTCCACAGACCCCTTGGAGGATCAGGAGAGCCTTGAGGAGATCCTCCCTCAACTTCAAACCCTTAGAAAGAGCTAACTACGCCAGACGAGGGCAGATTTTCACTAGCCAAATGCTGCATTCAGTGGCCAGGCCCTTAGCCAATTAATAACTAGTTCAGGCTATGAAGACCTGGGGGCAGCTGGTTGCTTTAAGGCAGGCATAGGCAACCTTGGCTCTCCAGATGTTTTGGAACTACAACTCCCATGATCCCTAGCTAACAGGGCCAGTGGTCAGGGATGATGGGAATTGTAGTCCCAAAACATCTGGAGAGTCAAGGTTGCCTATGCCTGCTCTAAGGCAGTGTTTCCCAACCTTGTGCCTCCAGATGTTTTGGGACTACAATTCCCATCATCCCTGACCACTGGTATTGCTAGCGAGGGATGATGGGAGTTGTAGTCCCAAAACATCTGGAGGCACAAGGTTGGGAAACACTGCTCTAAGGCACTGCTGAAACAACGTGAATGCTCTGCCTCAGCTACTGGGTAACTGTCCATGGTCCTGAAACCCACATTCTAGTTCCTCTCCAATGTTCTGATCCTGCCTTACTTTCCTGCCCGCCTGGTACCCTTTGCTTGGGCTATCACCTGTCGTAAGATGAAGAGAAACCTCATGGTTCAGGACAGGAGGGAAATGAAATGCAGGAAGTACAAGGACAATGATAATTACGTAATTAAGAGTGGTCACTGATAACATAGACATTCTGGCATTAATAAGTCCGTGAAGCCTTTTGTGGGTGCCTCCAAAATTGTGTATGTGTGTACGGAGTTGGGCTTCAGTTCCCAGAAGTTCAGCAACCACAGCACTAGGAGAAGAAAGCCCCTCCTCTAGACTCCCCACCCCCAGAGGAGACCAAGAGCTGAGCGGTTTAAAGAGACGTCTCCTGCTGTAACTACATAACTCAAAATAAAAAGACAAAGCTTCGACATGGCGCAATTAAAGCAGGAGGCATTGATTTCTGCACCGGCCCGGCTCATTAATTCCAGATGCTCCGACGAAACCTATCCCTGCGCAGCTTCTCTCTGCAAGAGGAGGCGGCAGACCAGGAGGATATTGGATTCTGACGTCCCTGTCGGCAGCCACCCTTTATCCCTAGCCAGCAGCGAGGAGGAGGACAGAGACTGCCTTGATCCTTCCCAAAGGCATGCAGGACCACTGCCTGCCTGGGATGGTCAAAAGTGTCCTGGGATACATTTCCTGTGACGTTCTGTCATGCCAAAAGCAGCACAACTCCTGAAGCTTTGCAAATCGGGAATCTCAGGAAATGTTAAGAACAGAGATACTGGAGCCAGTGTTTGTCCAGGGCTCCGCAGCGAAGCACAACAAACTGACCAGGTGCCTCTGGGAGGCTCACAAACAGGGCATGCAGGATACTGGCCTTTTTGCCTGTTGCAGCAACTGGGAATCACAGATAGACTGCCTCTGAATAGGGAGGCTCAACTAACAATTGTAGCTAATGGTCTTGGCTAGTCCAATACTATTCTCCATGCATTTGTTTACTCTTTCTAAAAAATAAGTAAAATCAATCAAAACTATGGGCCACAATCACATCCTACGGGAGTGGATTCCACAACATACCGGTAATCATCAATTTGGTACATTTTTGGCTCACTCTTGAAGCTGCTTTGTAGTAAACAGAAGACAGAGCCATTGATCCACCTAGCTCAATAGTGTCTGCACTGACTAGCAGCAGCCCTCCAGAGGTTTCAGACGCAGGATCTTCCCCAGCTGTCTCAGGGATTGAACCTGGGATCTTTTGCACAAAAAGCATGTGCTCTGTGGCTGATTCTAGTCCTCATGGTTCCTGGAGAGCTAAATTAAACAGCAATACAGGAAGCTGCTTTGTACGGAAACAGACCCTCAATCCATCGAGCTCAGTATTGTTTGTCTACAATGAATGGCAGCAACTTCCCAGGACTTCTGATGGGAGTCTTTCCCAACCGTACCAGGAAACGTCAGGGATGACTTCTAAAAGCCGTCTGTGTGAAAGGAAGGTGCACCAAACTAGCATCCTTCCCCGATATGATAAGATACCTGGGACATACAGGTCCTAATTTTGCAAACCTCTCTTGGGGCATGTTGCTCTTTCGTTCTCCCTTGCCCCCAAACTAAAATGGCCCAATATCTTTTAGTCTTTCTTGACGGGACAGTGTTCTGACCCTGAGAGACCAGATGGGATGGGGGGGCACAGTCTAGTTGCTCTTCACAGTTCCCCAATCTCGCCCCACCTCCCAATACAGTGGTAACCTCAGGTTACATACTGTGATGGCCTGGGATTCAGACTCAGACACTGAACCTGAGGGATCCCAGCCTGCACAGGATTCCCCGCCTCCAGAATCAGCAGAGCCGGGGCTGGGGCCTGAGTCTGAAGGGTCCTCACCTGTGCTGGATCCTCAGGTGCAGGCATCTGCTGAGTCTGCTCTGGCTCCTGATGGGGTGGGTGACCCATTGCCTGCAGGTGCTCCACTCCCAGCCCCGTCAGGGGAAGCTGAGGTTGCCTCTGGGTCCGGTAACCCTCCAGCCTCTCCTGAGCTGCAGAGGCTCAGGGCAGAGAGGCGAAGGGAACTGAGTTCCCGCAGGAGGAGTGCTCACCTCCAAGCCAGGAGAGGCGAGTCACCAAAGGATCGGGGCCGCCCTATGCCTCGGGGCAGATAAAAGCCGGCCAGCCCCAGCCCGAGTTGCAGGAGCAACATCATTGGTGACCAGTTCCTGCTTGAAACCTGTCCTGTTTTCCTGCCTGAGCTCCTGACCCGCCCTGGTTCCCTGCTTGCCTACCTGTTCCTGACTTTGCCTGACTCCCTGCCCTGCACCCAGCTTCAGTGACTACGGACTGCCTTTACGTTGCACCTCTGACCACGGACCGGACTTGTACCTCACCTTTCGGGTAACCCACGGGACCAGCACAATTACAAACGTATTTGCTTAATCTGGAAAGTAATCGTAATAGGCCCAATTTGCATCAATTTAAAGCAATTAGTGCACCGAAGTTTGAAAATCAAAGCTTTTCTTGGCTCAGAATTACTTCAGTGCAGTATTTTGATTTTGATTTGTTTTTTCTCTTTTTCAAGGAGAGCAGGCAAGTCCTGACCAACAATTGTGAGCATTCCTGGAAAGGGGGGGTGGGTGGCGGCGGCTATTCCTTCATTGTGCTCCAATTCTTGCACGTTTCTGGTGCTAAGCTAAAAATAGAACTCTGAAGTTCATCAGTCTGATTAATCACTTAAAAACCGTTTAATAGACTAAAATAGGTGTTCCCAGTTGAACCCAGAAACGGATTCTTCTTATTCTCTTCTTAATGCAGTAAGTGCCGGTGACAGGAAACCCCTTTGAAGAGACATCTCTGTTCTCAGAATAGCCAAGATGGGGCCCTCCAGAGATTGCTATACTCCAACCCCCATTTAGAAGAGGAATACCTCTTCTAAAACGGCACGGGGTGAGCTCCCGTTGTTCGGTCCCTGCTCCTGCCCACCTAGCAGTTTGAAAGCATGCAGTGCAAGTAGATAAATAGGTACCGCTCCAGCGGGAAGGTAACGGTGTTTCCGTGCGCTGTTCTGGTTCGCCAGAAGCGGCTTAGTCATGCTGGTCACATGACCCAGAAGCTGTCTGCAAACAAATGCCGGCTCCCTCGGCCTATAGAGCGAGACGAACGCCACAACCCCAGAGTCGTCTGCGACTGGACCTAACGGTCAGGGGTACCTTTACCTTTACCGATGCTAGAAACTAGCCTTTAAAACTATCCAGGTTCAGGGCAGTGACTACCCCACTTGGAGTTATTTCCATGGTTTCAACTATGCGCTGTGTGCGGGCGTAGTGACTTTTGCCTCCCTTGAATCTTCCAACAGGGACCCCGCTGAGTTCTAATATTTTGAGGGAGGGGAGAAACTTTGGATGCCCCCCCAAAAAAATATTGAAAACCACAGAAGCACAGCCACAGAACCACTGCTTATTGTTCCTGGAATATTCCCAAAGATTATACTCATTTCAGCCACAAAGATTTTGATGAATGAAGCAAAACCTCTCCCTCACACCTGAGCGTCTCTTCTCCAGAATAAGGGTTTTCTTTGTCCAGATACTGTGAATGAATGAATGAATGCTGCCTCTCCCCCCCCCCCGGCTATTTGGCCGATTATTAGGAGGTGGGGCTCTACTGTATGGTACATAAAACACCTACCCTTTGAACTGGCAGGTCAGATTCCCCCCCCCCCCCGCCCCCGGTCCACTCCTCAGTTTTCTCAGCTATCATGGCAAACTGAACAAAGACCATGTCATGCGCCAAATACCATGTAGTTTTCAATTGTCATTACAGAATTCTCTCAGTTTTAATGAATGCCAAACCCGGGTCTCCCCCCCCCCACAACCTCCCCAATGAGGAAGGAGGGGGGAACAGAATCTTGCTTTTCAGCAAAGGTTAATAAACAGCGAAAGCACCAAGTCTTCTCCGATTAAGCAAGCTGAAAGACGCCGCTGTCACGTGCGAGGTTGAAATCGTTACAGGATTTAATTGCGCCATATGAAAACGAAGTGGGGACGTTGGGAGATTCCGCATTCAAGTCCTTCTTCACGCAGTGCAGAGTTAAACTATGGAACTCACTGCCACAGGAGGCAGAAAGGGCCACCAACTTGGATGGCTTTGAAAGGGTGTTGGGTAAATTCATGGCGGAGGAGAGGGCTACCGAGGGCTGCTAGCCGGGATGGCTATGCTCTGCGCCTCCACAGTCGGAAGCAGCAATGTTTCTGAGCATCAGTCGGTGGAAGCCACAGGTAGGGGGAGTGCCTGCCTTTTTTAAACCTTTATGCCCCTGATCTTGCCTGGCCTTCTGCTTCAGACCCTAATCTAGCTATCCTACCCCATATAACAGGGAGAAGGGCCGTCACTTAGTGGCAGAACAGTTGCCTTGAATGCTGAAGGTCCCAGGTTCAAATCCCAGCATCTCCAGCTTATATGTACCTTAAGTATGTATACGAACTCAATGAGAGGCGTGAACTTGCTTTTGCCGGGAAATCTCATTCATATTAGGTCTGATTTAGGAGACAAACAAACTCTCATCTCCTTAACAATGCAAAATATTGCTCTCATTTTGAAAAGATATCTGTCTATATTCTGCAATATAAAAATACTACACTGAAATGCTTAAGTCAGTGGTCAGCAAACTTTTTCAGCAGGGGGCCAGTCCACTGTACCTCAGACCTTGTGGGGGGCTGGACTATATTGGGGGTGTGTGTGTGAACGAATTCCTATGCCCCACAAATAACCCAGAGATGCATTTTAAATAAAAGAACACATTCTACTCATGTAAAAACACCAGGCAAGCCCCACACATAACCCAGATATGTATTTAAAATAAAGGACACATTCTACTCATGTGAAAACACGCTGATTTCCGGACCGTCTGCGGGCCGGATTTAGAAGGCGATTGGGCCGGATCCGGCCCCCGGCCTTAGTTTGCCGACCCATGGCTTAAATGTTTCTTTCGATTGTCCTTGCTGTCCTCTCCTGCCACACCCTTTGAGAACCACTGGTCTAGGCAATGCGGCCAACACTGACTGGCAGTGGCTTCAGGTGGCAGTGGATTCAGACAATAAATTGTACCTAGCAATTTATGGGTACAATTTACGGGGATTGAAGCTGGGATCTTCTGCATACAAAACAGATGCTCTACCACTGAGCTACCCTCTTCCCCGGTTTTTTTATTTTATTTTGCAATATGCCAATTTATTTCAATTTAAAATCTATCCATCCATTAAAAGGCAGAAAACCAATCCGCCTAAAAATTCTTCAAACTGGTTAACAGTCTTAACATATTTAAATCAACAGTACAAGGGAGTTGGCCCAAATAAAGCCAATGATAAGAAGAGGTTGCAAAACGAGACCTTTTTTTTTTTTTAGCAGTTAAAAACACACACCAAGTTCTACAGTTTTCAAAGTCTGCAACTTTTGGCATATGGCTGAAACAATATTTCCTTCAAATAAACCCAATTACTTCATTAACCTAATCTGCTCAGTTTGCCATCGCGACACCGCTGCAGCTGCTCAGATGGAATTTGCAAGTGATCTCAGCACCCAAAATAGAAAAGGGGGGGGAGAGTATTGTGACTTTCCTTTTCCTTTTTAAATCTTTTTTTAAATTTAATGTATTTGCCACCAATTAAACTCTCCTCAAGACAACACAACCACGGAAAACATGAATTTAAACACTAATGAAATATAACCCGTTCCAAGCCAGGGGATCTTTAGCAAAGTTGTCCCAGAGTTCTCTTTGTTTTGTATTGAAGCTGGGGGGGGGGGGAGAAAAAGGAATGCCTGCTCCATAATCCAATCTTCCTCAAGCTGCTGCCTTCTAGATGGGAGCACTCTACCCAATCATTTACAGTGTGAGGGCATTACAGTGGTACCTCGGGTTAAGAACTTACCGTATTTTTCGCTCTATAAGGCGCACCTGACAATAGGATGCACCTAGTTTTTAGAGGGGGAAAGCCCTATTTTTTTGAGGATCAGCTCAAATTTCTGCAGCTTCTTTTTTGCAAAGGAGAAAAGCCCCATTTTTTGAGGATCAGCTCAAATTTCTGCAGCTTCTTTTGCAAAGGAGAAAAGCCCCATTTTTTGAGGATCAGCTCAAAGTAGTTGAGCTTACTTTGCAAAGGGAAAAACTCTGTTTTATGGGGTTTAACTCACAGTTCTGCAGCTTCATGAAGCCATTTCTACAGTTTCCAGACAGATAATCTAACCAGCCAGTCACATGTCGCTGGGGAAACAGCCTCCCTCTGCAAGGGGGCAGGGCTGGAATCTCTCTCCCTTATCTCTCTCCCCAATCGTTTGCTGAGCAGCTGCTTAGCGGGCTTCCTTTCAACATCCCCTTCTCTCTCTCTCTCTCTCTCTCTCTCTCTTAAAAAAGCACGATCTGCTTTTGCCCCTGGGCAGTTCAGCTCCAGGGACCACACATTCGCTCCATAAGACGCACAGACATTTCCCCTTACTTTTTAGGAGGGAAAAATGTGTCTTATGGAGCGAAAAATATGGCAATTTATGAACAAATTACAGGGAACCAGGCAGAGGGCCTTCTCGGTAGTGGCACCCACCCTGTGGAACGCCCTCCCTTCAGATGTCAAAGAGAATAACAACTATCAGACCTTTAGTAGACATCTGAAGAGCCCTGTTTAGGGAGGCTTTTAATGTTTTATAGATTATTGTATTTTAATGTTCTGTTGAAAGCCGCCCAGAGTGGCTGGGGAAACCCTGCCAGATGGGCAGGTTTAAATAAATAATAATAATAATAATAATAATAATAATTATTATTATTATTATTATTATTATTATTATTATAGAAAGCCCAGGTCCTGGTAGCCCTTATTGGAGGGCTCTTTCCTGTGGTCCATCTCTTTAACCAGTTACTGATCCAGAAGAAGGCCTTCAGAATCTCAGGCAGAGAAGGTCTTTTAACACCAGCTCCTTTTAACTAGAGATGCTGGGGTTTAACTGGGGTGCTCCTGCACACAAACAATGGACTTACGATTTCTTAGGGGACAGGAAGCAAAATGTGAGTCCAGTGAGCTTGAGGAGGTGCCTACGGATGGATGGGTGACCCCCTCCCCCTGCTTCAAGGACACCTCGTTCCTGGTAACGTACAAACATCAGTTGTACCTCTACCTCTACCTCTCTTTCAAATCAGAACCAGTGAAGGCGGTGAAGGACCTGTGTGAGTGCCCGGAGGCGGTTGGAGAATGGATGGCGGCTAACAGATTGAGGTTGAATCCTGACAAGACAGAAGTACTGTTTTTGGGGGACAGGGTGCGAGCGGGTGTGGGGGACTCCCTGGTCCTGAATGGGGTAATTGTGCCCCTGAAGGGCCAGGTGTGCAGCCTGGGAGTCATTTTGGACTCACAGCTGTCCATGGAGGTGCAGGTCAATTCTGTGTGCAGGGCAGCTGTTTACCAGCTCCATCTGGTACGCAGGCTGAGACCCTACCTGCCCGCAGACTGTCTCGCCAGAGTGGTGCATGCTCTGGTTATCTCCCGCTTGGACTACTGCAATGCGCTCTACGTGGGGCTACCTTTGAAGGTGACCCGGAAACTGCAATTAATCCAGAATGCGGCGGCTAGACTGGTGACTGGGAGTGGCCGCCGGGACCACATAACACCGGTCCTGAGAGATCTACATTGGCTCCCAGTACGTTTCCGAGCACAATTCAAAGTGTTGGTGCTGACCTTTAAAGCCCTCAACGGCCTCAGTCCTGTATACCTGAAGGAGCGTCTCCACCCCCACCGTTCAGCCCGGACACTGAGATCCAGCGCCGTGGGCCTTCTGGCGGTTCCCTCACTGTGAGAAGCAAAGCTACAGGGAACCAGGCAGAGGGCCTTCTCGGTAGTGGCGCCCGCTCTGTGGAACGCCCTCCCAGCAGAGGTTAAAGAGATAAACAACTATCTGACATTCAGAAAATACCTGAAGGCAGCCCTATTTAGGGAAGTTTTTAACCTGTGATATTTTAATGTATTTTAATATCTGTTGGAGGCCGCCCAGAGTGGCTGGGGGGACCCAGCCAGATGGGCGGGGTACAAATAATAAATTATTATTATTATTATTATTATTATTATTATTATTATTATTATTATACCTGGGGCAAATGAGGTATGGTTTGCCCTGGCCCTTTCCCCTGCATGCACCGGCTTGATCTTGCAGCATGAACTTTGTCCAGCGTGGGCGTCTGTCTGCTGATGTACAGCGACCCCAGAAAATGGTCCGTGACCTTTGGTTGAGGACGAGGCCCTGGCCGGAGGCTAATTGCGGCTTAGTAATTGAGGAGTGTTAGTCAATAAGCCAATGAATCAAATTGTCCGCCTATAGGATAGGTCTTTGATCTGAACAAAAAGGAGAAAGCTTGTATGGCTGGGAAAGTCCTTGAGAGGAATTTTGCTGTTGGGGAAACTATGGGCTCCCCACCCCACCCCACCCAGGCCTTTTGTGAGGGGGGCGTGAAAAGGCTTTTTGCCCTTTCAGTTTTGGTTCTAAGACCATTAGCTCAGCATTTTAAGATCTGCAAGGGAGGGGGGCTCATTCATGATCCCATCAATGGGCATCACCTGTTAAACCACAGAGCCTAGGGCTTGCCGATCAGAAGGTCGGCGGTTCAAATCTCCGCGACGGGGTGAGCTCCTGTTGCTCGGTCCCTGCTCCTGCCAACCTAGCAGTTCGAAAGCACGTCAAAGTGCAAGTAGATAAATAGGTACCACTCCGGCGGGAAGGTAAAAGGCGTTTCCGTGCGCTGCTCTGGTTCGCCAGAAGTGGTTTAGTCATGCTGGCCGGATGACCCGGAAGCTGCACGCCGGCTCCCTTGGCCTATAGAGCGAGATGAGCGCTGCAACCCCAGAATCATCCGCGACTGGACCTAACGGTCAGGGGTCCCTTTATCAAGGCTCCCAGGTTTGCCAATGACACGGTGATTAAAAAATAAAATAAAAACCAACTAGGAATTGTGGGAGATCCAAAAGGATTTTCCTCTCCAGTGGCATTAAAACAGCAAATATGGTCAAATGTAGGCAAGTGGAAAGTGATACATGTTGGGGCAAAAATTCCTGACTATATTCCTACCCATGTATACCATTTTGGCAAGTAAGTGGTTATGCATAGATAAATGAATAGCTTCCAATCAGAGTAGGCATTATTGAGCTAGAAGGACCATAACAACAACAACAACAACAACAACAACAACAACAAATAATAATAATAATAATAATAATAATAATAATAATAATAATAATAAATTTTTATTTATACCCCGCCCTTCCCAGCCAAGACCAGACTCAGAGCGGCTACACCAATAAAATCACAACAAAACATACAAAACAATCAATTAAAATGCAGGTTAAAATACGATTTAAAGTTTAAAATGCAGCCTCATTTTTAAGTAGCCCACCAATCAAACCATAAAGGAATGAAACATCAGGGTTAAACTGAAACCAACCCAAAGGCCAGGCGGGACAGTTCCGTCTTGCAGGCCCTGTGGAAAGATGCCAAATCCCGCAGGGCCCTGGTCTCTTGTGACAGACCGTTCCACCAAGTCGGGGCCAGTACTGAGAAGGCCCTGGCCCTAGTTGAGGCCAGCCTAGCATCCTTGTGGCTCGGGACCTCCAAAATGTTGTTGTTTGTGGACCTTAAGGTCCTCTGCGGGGCATACCAGGAGAGGCGGTCCCTTAGGTACAAGGGTCCTAGGCCGCATGGGTTTGAACTGTGTGTGTCTCTTCCCCTTGCTTTGCCAATCCGAAGTCTCCCAGTGAAAGAACATTCACACATTAACCCCCCACTGCTGCCAACTTCTGATCTGCATCTCATATTCTCAACTGCACACGGGAAGCAATTTTGCAGGCAGAGGCGTCCATAAATGCATTTTGGAAGCGGCAGAACCCAATGCGCCACCTGGTGAAGCCCCGTGGCATCCAGCACAAACAATGCTCATGCAGCGCACGCGGGCAGGAAGCTTAGATTCCCCGCGAGGAGAACCAGCGCCCAGGAAGGTCAAATGTCATCCATGCACAGCATTAAACACAGGCTGCCTTTGCCCTCGGAGGTGTCTTACCAGAGCCAAATTGAATCAGTGTTTGCCGCTTCCTTGAAAAAATCTCATTTTTGAAAAAGAAACGATTATTTTGAGGAAAACACACACAATATTAGCCCACCAATATGCCACCACGTAAACGAAGCTGCTTTGATCCCAACTGACAGCACCCCTTTGCGGACTTGTCAAAAGATGACTGGCAGCTGCCAGTAATGATCATAAAGTATAATTAAAAGGTTGTTCTCACGGCACAGAGAGACCAGTTAGATGTCGGAGGGGACAGGAGTGGAGCTGCTTCCGAGGGGCGGGGGGGGGGGGGCAAGCAAGGCCAAGACCTATTGAGGGTGGTTGAAGGCCAAGGTCAGAGGTCAGGCCCACAAAAAGGATTGGTCGCAAATTGGAGCCGATAAGCCAGTTCCAACACAGTCAGAAGGCTGCCGCAAGACGTAGCTCTGAAACGAGGCCCCAAAGACTTCAGATGTTGTGAAGACCATGAGTGAGATTAGGTGAGTGATTGTACGGATGTGTTGGCTGCAATTTTAAATTAAATTCCCTTGTAAGGTAAAGGTAAAGGGACCCCTGACCATTAGGTCCAGTCGTGTCCGACTCTGGGGTTGCGGCGCTCATCTAGCTTCACTGGCTGAGGGAGCCGGCGTACAGCTTCCAGGTCATGTGGCCAGCATGACTAAGCCACTTCTGGCGAACCAGAGCAGCGCACGGAAACGCCATTTACCTTCCTGCTGCAGCGGTACCTATTTATCTACTTGCACTTTGACGTGCTTTCGAACTGCTAGGTTGGCAGGAGCAGGGACCGAGCAACGGGAGCTCACCCCGTCGCGGGGATTCGAACCGCCGACCTTCTGATCGGCAAGCCCTAGGCTCTGTGGTTTAACTCACAGCGCCACCCGTGTCTTAAATTCCCTTGTAGTGCTCTCTTATTTAATTTTGTTTGTTTGTTCATGGATACAATTAAGCAGAGGTTGGATGGCCATCTGTCATTCCTGCATTTTTACAGGGGGTTGGACTAGATGACCCATGGGGTCCCTTCCAACTCTACGATTCTATGAATTATTGTTTATCTGTTATATGAATCATTTGACGTGGTTTTAATTACTGGGCACATATGTTAATGTATTTATCCACTGTAAACTGTTCTGAAATCTTTCAGATAGTAAGTGGTATATAAATGAAAATAATAATAATAATAATTAATAATAATAATTTATTATTTATACCCCGCCCATCTGGCTGGGTTTCCCCAGCCACTCTGGGCGGCTTCCAACAGAACATTAAAATACAATAATCTATTAAACATTAAAAGCCTCCCTAAACAGGGCTGCCTTCAGATGTCTTCTAAAGGTCTGGTAGTTGTTGTTCTCTTTGACATCTGAAGGGAGGGCGTTCCACAGGGCGGGTGCCACTACCGAGAAGGCCCTCTGCCTGGTTCCCTGTAGCTTTGCTTCTCGCAGTGAGGGAACCGTCAGAAGGCCCTCGGCACTGGACCTCAGTGTCCGGGCAGAATGATGGGGGTGGAGACGCTCCTTCAGGTATACTGGACTGAAGCCATTTAGGGCTTTAAAGGTCAGCACCAACACTTTGAATTGTGCTCGGAAACGTACTGGGAGCCAATGTAGGTCTTTCAAGACCGGTGTTATGTGGTCTCGGCGGCCGCTTGCAGTCACCAGTCTAGCTGCCGCATTCTGGATTAGTTGTAGTTTCCGGGTCACCTTCAAAGGTAGCCCCACATAGAGCGCATTGCAGTAATCCAAGCGAGAGATAACTAGAGCATGCACCACTCTGGCGAGACAGTCTGCGGGCAGATTGGGTCTCAGCCTACGTACCAGATGGAGCTGGTAGATACAGTGGATACAAAATTAATCTGTGCCTCCATGGACAGCTGTGAGTCCAGAATGACTCCCAGGCTGCGCACCTGGTCCTTCAGGGGCACAGTTACCCCATTCAGGACCAGGGAGTCCCCCACACCCGCTCGCACCCTGTCCCCCAAAAACAATACTTCTGTCTTGTCAGGATTCAACCTCAACCTGAAGAAGAAGAAGAAGAAGAAGAAGAAGAAGAAGAAGAAGAAGAAGAAGAAGAAGACGGCAAGAAGGGGGCAAATATTGCTCCCTTGTCTGGCTAGTCACAGGGCTTTCTTCCAGCAGCCCCCATTTTATTTCCCTAGAA
Source organism: Darevskia mixta (assembly GCA_034641385.1). Lineage (NCBI taxonomy): Eukaryota > Metazoa > Chordata > Lepidosauria > Squamata > Lacertidae > Darevskia > Darevskia mixta. The sequence goes on along the minus strand of JAWWNH010000025.1, from coordinate 4,622,249 downwards.
GTCCACTGTGAAACGATGCTGTCTCGTCATAAAGCATTGCTCCCAGGTGGATTGTGGGAAAAGATTGCTGCTGTTTATTAAATTTGCATACCGCCGTTCATCTGAAGATCCTGGGGCAGTTCACAAAATGGCAGGTAACGAGTCCATAGCCACCAGAAAGAGGTAAGTTTGCTGCAAGGCCCTTTTCACTGCACTTTGGGCCCTTTTCACTGCACTTTGCCTCTCTGCCTGCAAAAAGGCTCCCCATTTTGCAGCCTGTGAATGTGTAGACAAAAAGGCTGCCCATCAGTACTGGAGAAGTGGGAATTGGGGAGAGTACGCAGGCTTCCCTTCCAAACGGGATTGTTCTCACTGCACAACAGAGCCTCAGTAATCTCAAAATTTCCAGTGATCAGCACTTTCAGACCAAATTGCTCTGGAGGGTTGGCAATTTATTGATCCTCCCCTCGACGTGTTCTCTGGAATCGCGCTGGGCTGTTTCCTCACCACAACAACCCCTTTATACAGTTTCCACTTTGCTTAAGGAGAGCACCTGCAGGATCAAGCCAAAGGGGGCCCATCTAGTCCAGCATCCTGTTCTCACAATGGCCAACAAGATGCCCCAATGGGAAACTCGCAAGCACTCTCCCATCCTGTGGCTTCCGGCAACTGGAATTCAGAGGCATTGCTGCCTCCGACTGTGGAGACAGAGCCTAGCCATCGTGCCTAATAGTTCTCTCCTCCATGAAACTACCCAGTTCCATGGTTCTTTGAGCTGTCCTGAATCTTCCAATGTTCTGCTTTATTGGATGTTCACTGGATGAGGGAGGAAATATAGTATACTAGTGAATTAAGCCCGTTAATAACGGGCTCCAGATACCCACGCGAGGGCTGAGACGACACCCACTGCCCAAGGGCGCTGGGCCCCAGCCCTCAATAGCAAGCGGCATGCTCACCCTGTCAGCGGAGAGGAGCCGCGGCTGAAGCGCCCCGGGGAAACACTCCCGCCTCCTTCCGGAGGCCGGCGCTCTGCACATGCTCCCGGGCACGCACGCCCTGTGAAGCCACTGGCCGCTCTCTGCGTCCAGTCTCTCTCTCCTCCCTCCGCGGTGGTCCCCTCATACCCTTCCCCTCTCTCACACACACACACACACCTATCTTCCCCCTACTTCCCCTCTCCCCCCCTCGCGCCTCCTTCTCCTCCTCCCCCTCCCTCCTTCCCGCCCGGCACGTGTCCGCCCGGCAGAAGTGGAGGCTACGCGTCTGCAGCTGCCCGGCATCGCCGGGGGTGGCGGGGCGCCAGGTACCGGCAGCCCTCGAGGGGAGGCGCTCGTGGCGTCCGGGAACTCCGCCCGGCCCCCGACAGCCTGGCGCACGGTCTGGTAGGCATTGCTTGCAGCGCCAGCCGCCTGCCCTGCTGCTGGGAACGCCTCCGAGCCCCGGGAGGCTGCGCGCGGCGCGCTCCGGGATGCGGGAGCCGAGGGGGCGGCCGGGGGGGAGGGAAGGGGAACCCCCTCCTCTGCAGCGCAGGAGTGCTCTGTGCTGCAGCCGGCAACAGGAGTAGCGCACAGAGGGCTCCGCCCGGGCTCTCCTCGCCGCCGCTGCCGCTGCCCCGTAACCTCCTCCGCGTTCTTCTTGCCAGGGAGGGAAGCAGCAGCAGCAGCGTCGGCGGTGTGAGCGAGCGAGGGAGTGTAAGGCGGCAGCTGGAGGCTCCGCTGGAGGTGCGCGTAGCCGGCGCTCCTCCGCGGACCTCCTCCGCTTCCAGCGCCGCCAAGCCCCGTCATGGGGTCGCGGTTGCCCGGCCATCGTGGAACGGCGGCCAGCAGCCGCCTTCTCCCCGCCAGCGCGATAAGATGGCCGACAGGAGGAGGCTGCGGGCAGCGGCGCTTCGCGCCTCTGCCCCCGCTCCTATTGGTCTGCGTCCTCCAATCCCTTTGTCACTGGAACGCACGCGCAGTTGCGAATTCCTGTGACACACGGAAAGGTACATCCCGACACAGGCTCTTTATTATATAGGATAGTATATAGTAAAGGTGGTCTATAGTATATAGTAAAGGTAAAGGGACCCCTGACCATTAGGTCCAGTCGCGGACGACTCTGGGGTTGCGGCGCTCATCTCGCTCTATAGGCTGAGGGAGCCGGCGTACAGCTTCCGGGTCATGTGGCCAGCATGACTAAGCCACTTCTGGCGAAAACAGAGCAGCGCACGGAAATGCCGTTTACCTTCCCGCCAGAGCGGTACCTATTTATCTACTTGCAGAACCAGAGTCTGCCTCCTCAGGGAGGTGGCAATGAAATAATCTTACCCCCTGCGAAAAACAAACATTATAAACCCACTTAAAAGCAGCAGGAACTATTTATATTCTGCTCCCAAGCTTCAGGGGAGCATCTTGCAACACCCCCCCACACACACACAAGAGAGAGGGACAAGCAGACTTGGGGGATCCCAACTTTTGTAGTAAAGGTAAAGGGACCCCTGACCATTAGGTCCAGTCACAGACGACTCTGGGGTTGCAGCGCTCATCTCGCGTTACTGGCCGAGGGATCCGGCAAACAGCTTCCAGGTCATGTGGCCAGCATGACTAAGCTGCTTCTGGCGAACCAGAGCAGCGCATGGAAACGCCGTTTACCTTCCCGCAGGAGCGGTACCTATTTATCTACTTGCACTTTGACGTGCTTTCGAACTGCTAGGTTGGGCAGGAGCAGGGACTGAGCAACGGGAGCTCACCCCGTCGCGGGGATTCGAACCGCCGACCTTCTGATCGGCAAGCCCTAGGCTCTGTGGTTTAACCCACAGCGCCAACTGCGTCCCTTGAGCCAGGATTACAGTTGCCTAAATGGAATGCCTAGTTGTCATTTGGGGGCCAGACAGCTCGGAAGTCGTACTTTTCATTACAACTTTTTGGTTCCTGAAATTCATTCTGATTGTGCAGGTAAAATATAATGGGTAGAATTCTACAGAACGTGTTGCTAGTGTGTGAAAACACTCCAGATCCGAGGATCCCCAGAAGGAACCTCCAGTTCCACCCTGGCGCCTGGGCATCTTCACTTGGTCACAAAATGCACCTGGCAGTGAGCAAATTTTGAACGCTGGGGAGGAAGGATATTTTGCATGGAGACAGCACTGCTGGGCTCATGGCAGTGGCTCCATCTGGCATCTGGAGGCTAGGCAGAAGAAATTCCATGCGGAGGGAGCTACCGGTACAACTAAGGGAAGAGAACTTCCAAAGATAATCTTTTCAGAGGGGAAAGGTTAGGCAAAACCAAAACAACAAATCATAGAATCCTAGAATCCTAAAGTTGGAAGAGACCACAAGGGCCATCCAGTCCAACCCCCTGCCAAGCAGGAAACACCATCAAAGCATTCCTGACAGGTGGCTGTCAAGCCTCTGCTTAAAGACCTCCAAAGAAGGAGACTCCACCACACTCCTTGGCAGCAAATTCCACTGTCAAACAGCTCTTACTGTCAGGAAGTTCTTCCTAATGTTTAGGTGGAATCTTCTTTCTTGTAGTTTGAATCCATTGCTCCGTGTCCGCTTCTCTGGAGCAGCAGAAAACAACCTTTCTCCCTCCTCTATATGACATCCTTTCTTGAACTGTGGTGCCCAGAACTGGACACAATATTCCAGGTGAGGTCTGACCAGAGCGGAATACAGTAGTACTATTACTTCCCTTGATCTAGATGCTATACTCCTATTGATGCAGCCCAGAATTGCATTGGCTTTTTTAGCTGCTGCATCGATGAAGCAGAGAACATGGGGTCTGGGTCTGTGGCCACCACCACTTGCCACTGCCCTGGTCTCAGTCAGCTAGTCAACCACCCCTTAATCCTTTGCACTAATTGCAATCAATGGATGGAAGATGGGAGGGGGGCTCTTAACTTTGCCACCATCACAGCATGCAAACTGAGGAGCTAATGCATTGAAGTTTTAGAGGAAAGGAGAGCGTTTTGTGCCTTGATGGCGTCTCTTGGGTACACACTCAGAGCAATGCCCTCCCCTGAATAGACATTTGCATTTTGCAAACATGTTATAGCTCCTTTGGAGGGGGAGCAAAAGGAACAAAAAAAACCCCTCTCTCTCCCCACCTCCCTCCCCTCCCAACCCCAAATGACAAACCTCGAAACCAGCCTAACTAAACAACTCGCTTGTTTTAAGGTCTCCGCTGATAATGTGAACTTTGCAGCACCTACATTGCGGTAATCTCTTTTGACACTCAAGAGCGGGAGTGGAAGTCATTGGGGAGCAAGGAGGGCGGGGTGGGGGGGTGAGGAGAAAAAGAGCACAACGCTAGCAATAAAAGAAAGAAAAACACAGCAGCCTCAGAAGTCGCCGAAGCTCAACATCCAGAGCTTCTGTGTTTCCAAGAAGGTGGTTTGTGCATCCCCAAAATAAAAACCAGGAGGGTCCAGGCTGCTTCAATGTATTCACGGAAACCCAGGATTACAGAGCAGCTGGACTCTCAGGCCAGGAAACACAGGTTCGAATCCCTCATGCGCCTGGGAGCTCAGTGTATGCATGCGTAACCGTGGGTCAGCGGCCCTCTCTCCCAGACTAACCTACCTTGCAGGACTGTTGTGCATATAACAATTTTTTTTTGGGGGGGGGAGTTCATCTTTCTTCTCTTCAGTTCCACAAGACCCACTCCCCAAAGGATGACAAGTGTGGGGAAAATGCTGTCATTCCTACCTCTCTTTCAAATCAGAACCAGTGAAGGCGGTGAAGGTCCTGTGTGAGTGCCTGGAGGCGGTTGGAGGATGGATGGCGGCTAACAGATTGAGGTTGAATCCTGACAAGGCAGAAGTACTGTTTTGGGGGGACAGGGTGCGAGTGGGTGTGGGGGACTCCCTGGTCCTGAATGGGGTGACTGTGCCCCTGAAGGACCAGGTGCGCAGCCTGGGAGTCACTTTGGACTCACAGCTGTCCATGGAGGCGCAGGTTAATTCTGTGTCCAGGACGGCTGTCTACCAGCTCCATCTGGTACGCAGGCTGAGACCCTCCCTGCCCGCAGACTGTCTCGCCAGAGTGGTGCACGCTCTAGTTATCTCCCGCCTGGACTACTGCAATGCACTCTATGTGGGACTACCTTTGAAGGTGACCCGGAAACTGCAATTAATCCAGAATGCGGCAGCTAGACTGGTGACTGGGAGTGGCCCATATAACACCGGTCCTGGGTGTGGACCATATAACACCGGTCCTGAGAGATCTGCATTGGCTCCCAGTACGTTTCCGAGCACAATTCAAAGTGTTGGTGCTGACCTTTAAAGCCCTAAACGGCCTCGGTCCCGTATACCTGAAGGAGCGTCTCCACTCCCATTATTCAGCCCGGACACTGAGGTCCAGCGCTGAGGGCCTTCTGGCGGTTCCCTCACTGCGAGAAGCAAAGCTACAGGGAACCAGGCAAAGGGCCTTTTCGGTAGTGGCGCCCGCCCTGTGGAACGCCCTCCCATCAGAGGTCAAAGGGATCAACAACTATCTGACATTCAGAAAATACCTGAAGGCAGCCCTGTTTAGGGAAGTTTTTAACCTGTGATATTTTAATGTATTTTAATATCTGTTGGAGGCCGCCCAGAGTGGCTGGGGGGACCCAGCCAGATGGGCGGGGTACAAATAATAAATGATTATTATTATTATATTATTATGTGCACAGAGCACCAAAGTGTCCAGGTGTGGCGTGAAGAAATTCCTTCATACTCCGCCCCTCTTCATTATGGGGAGTTCCACTATGGGTCACTTGCCCTGGGCTCCCCTCCCCCCGCAACTCGAGAGGGCAGCATTCTTAGAGTTAGCCCATATTATCCAGGGGTGGTGTGTGTGTGTATGTGTGCACGCGCACCCAGATTGTTTTAAAAAAAATGATTTTCATACTTCTACGTTCAGGCATGTATCAGAGTGCACTTGCAGATTTCAGATGATTCAATTACTGTTTCAATTCTCATGCACGACGTGATTCTACGGAGGCATAGGGAGAAAATCACAGAGCACTGCATCTGTCAGATAATTCACCTTACCCAAAAAGACTATTCCTCACAGATTCAAGATTTTACAGAAAGCGCCCGAAAGGAGAGGGTTGCAAAAGCTACACTCACACACTATCCAGGGAAGATTTCCAGCAGAAACAAGAGTTACGGCGAATGAAGCAAATACAAATGCCAAAGCAAACAAGATGAATTTTAACAGGGAGAAATGTAAAGTACTACACTTGGGCAAAAAAAAGGAAAGGCACAAATACAGGATGGGTGACACCTGGCTTGAGAGCAGTACAAGTGAAAAGGATCTAGGAGTCTTGGTAGACCACAAACTTGACATGAGTCAACAGTGTGATGCAGCAGCTAAAAAAGCCAATGCAATTCTGGGCTGCATCAATAGGAGTATAGCATCTAGATCAAGGGAAGTAATAGTACCACTTTATTCCGCTCTGGTCAGACCCCACCTGGAATACTGTGTCCAGTTCTGGGCACCACAGTTCAAGAAGGATACTGACAAGCTGGAACGGGTCCAGAGGAGGGCAACCAAAATGGTCAAAGGCCTGGAAACGATGCCTTATGAGCAATGGCTTAGGGAGCTGGGTATGTTTAGCCTGGAGAAGAGAAGGTTAAGGGGTGATATGATAGCCATGTTCAAATATATAAAAAGATGTCATATAGAGGAAGGAGAAAAGTTGTTTTCTGCTGCTCCTGAGAAGAGGACACGGAGCAATGGATTCAAACTACAAGAAAGAAGATTCCACCTAAACATTAGAAATCACTTCCTGACAGTAAGAGCTGTTTGACAGTGCAATTTGCTGCCAAGGAGTGTGGTGGAGTCTCTTTCTTTGGAGGTCTTTAAGCAGAGGCTTGACAGCCACCTGTCAGGAATGCTTTGATGGTGTTTCCTGCTTGGCAGGGGGTTGGACTGGATGGCCCTTGTGGTCTCTTCCAACTCTAGGATTCTAAATTCATTTCGCGAATGTGCAAAACGCACACCAGGGCAAGGAATCCACCCCTTCCCTGGTAACGAATCTGGGCTATTAACACACACACCCCGCCCCCCGCAAAGGACTCCCAGCTTTGGCGAGGGGCAAAGCAGATGCCATCGCAGCCTCAGGATTGAGGTTGGAGGCTCCGGGCGGCCTGCCAGAAGAACCACAGAGCAAAGGGCCCTGTGAGGACTCCAATTCAGGATCCTTTCTTCCCTTTTCCTTTCTGCAGCTTGAGGAGCCCCTGGGGCGAGACTAATGAAAGACAAGCCTGATTTTGCATCTTAAAAGCGAATTCTCCAAGACCCCCCCAAAGGCGCCCTGGGACTCGCAACAAGGGGGAGGGCTGGCGAAATCCACTTCCTCCCTGCTAACCTATTTAGGACCCGTTGACGTGCAGCACATGGACACCTCCAGATTTTGCAAAATCTGCTACACAAGACGGTTGGGGGAGCGAAGTGAGGGGGGCTGTGGCCGTTTTGCAAGCCTCTCGTTTGCTTCAACACCCCCTCCCAACTTTGGGGATGGGGGGGGAGCCTTTCTTCCTGTCTCAGATTATCTGAGGAGCAAGGAAAGCAGGAAAAAGTGACCCAAGAACCATTTTTCCATTGTTGTAAGAATATCAAGGTCTTATATATATAATAATAATAATTGTTCATAAGTGTGCCAAGCAAAACAAGGCCACATGTCTGAAGCAGCGCAGGAGGACAGGCCTGTCTCCATTTTGACTCCCAAACTGACAAACTGTTTCTCTGCAAGGAAGGAGGGGGGGTGATTGTCTCAGGAAAATAAAGTGATAATTCTGGCATCCTGATGCCTGAGTGCCAGACATGGGCCATTTCCCTCAAAAAGAACCCACCACCTAAAATGGATTTGGATCCTTAGCCCTACATTAAGCCCTGCCAGGCCAGGTCAGGAAACAAGAAACCTTTTGTTTTGCTGAAATGTGTGTCTGGGTGGGGTCAGGGAGAGATGGCACAGGTGTGAGAATTCTCTCCTCTGACCCTCCCAATTTGTGATGCAGCTGTGATGTATCTGGGGAGTGGTCTGGGGTTACACCCCTTCTGTGATGTATGTGGGAGGTATCTGGGGGTGGGGCTGGACTCGGAGGAGGGATTTTTGAAATGTCTTTATAAGAGCATGTGCTCCTTTTGTTCGGGGGGGGGGCTTTCCCCCTACTCTCTGGTGTGTGGGGCAAAAACGCCATGTTTGCAACAGAAATAAATTCTTTGCTTCTCAATTTTGGCCTCTGTAACTTACTCCTTCCGATGGAGAACCTCAAAAGGCTCTTGTGTACCCCATAAGGGAATAAGAGCAGATTTCTGATTATTTCACCATCCAGCCCAGTGAACAGAGGAACCTACTGCAAGCAGTGGGCCTCTGTGAAGAAAAAGGAATTCCACCTCAGCCCATCAGCAGCTCGGACTTTCCTCCCAGCCTCTAGCTCAGGCTGCTGTCCTGGGGCCAAGTCCTGCCCTCTCTGACCCACAATGAGGCAGCAGCGCCGGCTCAAAATCAATGGAGCTAGCGGAAAACGCAGGCCTGGACCAGCCTCCTGTCTCAAGGCATCTACCATGTTTCCCCTATTTTAAGACACCATCTTATATTTTTTTTTCCTCAAGAAAACACACTATGGCTTATTTTGAGGGGATGTCTTGTTTTTATTACGTAAGCACGCACAGAATGACGGCGCTGGAAACTTACCAAGCGACAGCGCTGATGCGAGGCTCCTGGGGAGCCGGTTATTGTTATTGAATTATTGTGTTTTAGTATTTTGCTGGAAACCCAGCCAGATGGGCGGGGTATAAATAAATAAATAAATAAATTGTTGTTGTTGTTGTTGTTAGGCATTTATGGGGTGGGGAGTCTTTTTCCACCCCAGCGCTACGTGCCTTTCTGGGCAGGGCCAGAGGCAGACCTGGGCAGAGCAATCATTTCCCCTTGTACTACTTTCTACACACACAGCTCTCCATCCTCCATTCAGGTGGGCAAGAGGCAATCGCGGAGTTCAGAGACACATTCCAGCCAGGGAAAAATATACAGGGTGGAAATCAAGGCAGGTGAGGGGTGTGGCCTGAGGGGGACTTCTGAGGGCCAGACCATTTTGCTTTGGGGCCTGGAGCCCCTCACCCCTCTGGTAGGATAAAGCAGCTCCGTAAGTATTCCATATCTAATAGACAAATCAGCATCCTGACAAGCCCAGCTTTCAGCTACAAAAATAAAGTTTCTAGTCCTTATGATCAGCAGAAAGGCAACTAAGCCTCCACTCAAATTAATTGTGCTTCAGGAGCTTCCTGCAGCCAATTGGAAGCCGCGCCTTGGTTTCCAAACGTTTTGGAAGTCGAACGGACTTCCGTTCAACTTCCGAGGTATGACTGAAGAAGAAGAAGAGTTTGGATTTGATATCCCGCTTTATCACTCCCCGAAGGAGTCTCAAAGCGGCTCACATTCTCCTTTCCCTTCCTCCCCCACAACAAACAATGTGGAGGAGCAGAGAAGCGAACCCTGTTCACCAGATTATGAGTCACCACTCTTAACCACTACACCACACTGGCTCTCGTACTGGAATAGACGGACCACTCTGCTTACGGTCCCTGAACAAATCATGCAAAGCCAAGGAAAGAGCACACTATGCAGACATTCGCATGTCAACAGGAAGCCTTTCCTTCTTGATGCATGTTTTGTGGTCCTGGACACAGAATTATTTGCTATTTTTTTATTAATAAAAAAACCTGGACTCAGTGGGACTCAGCGCCCTGCCCTGGGTCTGGCCGGAGACCTTGCCCTCTAGGAAGAAGCTGAGTTGCTTCTTTTGACCAGCTCAATTCTGAGCTGCGGCTGCACAGATGGGACCCGCTCCATGTCAGGAGGTGAGCTGGAAAAGAGCTGTTCAAGTGTGCTTCCCAGTATTATCGACCAAGGAGCGGTAACAGCCAGTATAATTTTGCTTAGCTTCAAATACTTGGTGGGTCCAGGACGCACCAGCCGTAAAGACAGAATGCATCCTCTGAAAAGGCGAGGAAAAGATGAAGTGAGCTTATGGCTAATAATATCCCCGTGCGCTTTCTATCAAGCCAGCCGCTCGGCCATCACAGAGGCTACTATTAGACACTTATTTAAAAGGCCTCTCAAGGGGTTGGGAGAGAGAAATTCACTGCTCCCCGCTTTTCTCTCACCCCCCCCCCTTCGCTTTCTCCCTGGCAGGAACTACTGGAGATAAACATCAATTCACTCCTGCAGATCTCAGTAGCAGTAAATAAATTTTTCAGGAACCTAAGTTCCACACAAAAGGCTCTCGCTGCACACGGCATCAATGTTTTTCAACCGCAAAGAAATAAAAGCCTCCGGAACAGGGCATGCTCCAGAAACTGGAATTAACAGTTGCTGTCACGTGGCAGAAAAGGGGGGATACAGGCAGGCGGGGGGGGGCGTTTCGGTGAGAAACAGGGAGGTGATCTCAAGAGCCATTTTGACCTGGGGGGCGGGCAAAATAAGGACAAACTTCTCCCCACCCTACACCAAACATTCACTCCCTTTCCAACTTTTGTCCTCCCCCCAGGATGCATAAGGAAATGTTATACCCCCCCCCAGGACTTCCCTCAGCTTCCATTACTACTTCATTAGTTCATTATTCTTTCTGCCTATTGCCCATTTAACATTTGTTTTCATGTTATTCCAAATCCTGGTTATTAATAAATTTTCAATAAAGTTTGTGGGTGTTTATTCAAATCCTGCCAGTGAGTCTAATTCTGTTTGTTGTTTTTTTCCAAATAGTTTGTAAATAGATCCCAATTTTCTTTAAAATCCCGATTGTCCTTTTCACGCAATTTGTTTGTTAATTTTGCCAAAACAAAATAAAAAAATTCCTTCCAGTAGCACCTTAGAGACCAACTAAGTTTGTTCTTGGTATGAGCTTTCGTGTGCATGCACACTTCTTCAGATACACTTCTTCTTAATTTTGCCAGTTCCACATAACTCATCCATTTTTCTTGCCATTGTTCCTTTGTTGGTAACTCTTCTTTCTTCCATCCTTGTGCTACCAAAACTCTCGCTGCGGTTGTGGCATACATAAACAAGTTCTTTAATGTCTTTGGAATATCTTTTCCTAAAATCCCTAATAAAAATGCTTCTGGTCTTTTAACAAAAGTCATTTTAAACATTTTCTTCAGTTCATTATAAATCGTTTCCCAGTATTTTTTCACTTCTTTACATTCCCACCACATATGATAAAAAGTCCCTTCTTTTTCTTTACACTTCCAACATGTACTTGATCCAGTTTTGTACATTTTTACCATTTTGACTGGCGTAATATACCATCTATACATCATTTTCATATAATTCTCCTTCAATAAGGAACAATCTGTAAACTTCAATTCTACTTTCCACAATCTTTCCCACTCTTCAAATAGAATATTATGTCCAAAGTCTTGTGCCCATTTAATCATCACTGATTAATTTAATCTTCACCAAACATTCACTCCCTTTCCAACTTTTGTCCTCCGCCCAGGATGCATAAGGAAATGTTACACCAACCAGCAATTTCCCAGATTACAGTGAGTAGGGTCATGCCTCACATTCATAGCTGTCAACTTTCGGGTTTGAAAATAAGGGATTTCCCAAAACTTTCGGATTTGAAAATAAGGGATGCCGCAAGGGCGGTGCAATGGCACCAAGTAGCCTCGCCACCCTGCGCTCCAGAGGCTGCGCAAGAACGGGTGAGCAAAAGAGCGAGCGCATAGATGGCAGGCAGGCTGGCTGTCTGGTTGGGCGTAAGGGTCTGGCTGCACAAGGCATGCAAGCTCTGCCCCCAGTCGGTCTCAGACTCCTTATTGGCAGCTGAGGAGCCTCCCTGGCTGGCAGGGAGGGAGAGGAGCTGCTTCCTTTGAAATCCGGGGAATTTAAGGGATATCAACGATCCGGGATAGCAGCGGGAAACGGCTTTGGAATAAGGGAGTTTCCCGCAAAAAAAGGGAGGGTTGACAGCTATGCTCACATCCACACAATTATCTGTGGGAGGTCGACTCTGGAACCTCACTGGTTTGGGACCCAGGGTCCATGAAGAAGTGCAGCAAACTCCCCATCACCCTTGATCTGTCCAGGACGTGGAAAAGAATTTAAGAATCTTGGTGGAAACCTGCAAATGAAGCCAACCCGCAGCTGAACTTTCTTACGATTATTTAAAGCTTCAAACTTCAAGAAATGCAACAGTAAGATGCATGGACTCCTTTCTGCATATTTGTAAAGAATACCAAGCTGGATGAGGCATGTTCCCTTCCGCTTTGATTTCCATGCGGTGGGTTTTCTTGCAGAGAGAAGCTGCAATCCCATACTTTGTACACCCTCCCAGCAGAGGTCAAAGTGATAAATAATTATCCTACATTCAGAAAATACCTGAAGGCAGCCCTGTTTAGGGAAGTTTTTAACTCGTGATTTTGGTGTATTTTAATGTTTGTTGGAGGCCGCCCAGAGTGGCTGGGGAGACCCGGCCAGATGGGTGGGGTACAAATAAAAAATTATTATTATTATTATTATTATTACAACGTCACAAGTCCTTTCCCCTCCCCACTAGGGATGGAATTCCGACTCTGTTCACATTTGAAGCCGATTCCATCCATTCTGCACTTTCCAGAACAATACGCACACCAAAACGCAGCTATCCTTCGCAAGTCACACTTACCTGAATTTAGCGATGCCGTTTCCCCTGAACAATGTTTGCAGAAATGCATACATTCTGGGGAAGTGTGCATCGAAATGAAGACATTAGCGAAATAACATTTAAAAAGCATAGTATTAGGAGAAAGCGCTTGCAAAAATGTGTACATTAGTAAGGACCACATATAAAAATGTGGTTTTTAGGAAAATTTTGCACTAAAATGCTGGTGAATTTTCATGAGGAGTTAAAATAAATCAATCACACCCTATGACATTATAAAGAAGTTAAAGGAAGAAACTGCAGGGAAAGAATGGACTAGAAAACCTGCTGACGGGAGTCACAGCTCGGCAGAGCAAAATGTATAAAAGATGATTTGTTTTTGATTTGTCAAAAGTATTTAATTGGAAAATAATAAAAAATATTGGGGGGAAAATATTAATTGTACCTAGCTCAAATTTCACTCAGGTGTACAGAAAAGATATACAGTACAGAAAGATGTACAAGTGTACAATAAAGCACCAAAACGCACAAACTTAAGTGACCCAATAAAGCATATCCAAGTCCCATGCATCCTTTAAGTGGGATTGGGATGATTGAAACTCCCCCCCCCCAAAAAAAAATCAATCACAAATTGCTGCAAAATGAACGAAATTTAAGGTTGGGAAAATGTGAAACTGAGGAAACCAATAGTGGTAGATATTTCCATCCCCACTGAGCACCTGATGGTTGCGGGGGGGGGGAGGCAACCCAGAGGGTTGATGATATCTAGCCCCAGGCCCACAATCGGGGGGGGGGGAGTGTTCCCCACCTTTGCTGCAAGGTTGCCTGTTCAAGCCTCATAATCCCAGTCAGACAGCTACCTTCAAACAGCTAACTCCACATTTCAATTACACTGACGCTCAATCACTTGAATCAAAACAAGCACTTACTTTCAAAATTATATATTGCAAAAAATTATTTTGCCATTTTGAACCGGTACCACTATTGCCGAGACGCGCTCTCTTTTAATCTCGGGCTCTCCATCGCTCTGGAGAAAATAAAAATGCCAGGGATGATATAATATGCATATTTAACCTCCTGAAGTCACTAATGTTTTTAATCAGGAGCTGATATATCTTGCATTCCCGCTGACACGAGGGAGAGTGGATAATAAGCCATTATGGCGGTCATTACTCGAGTACTTCTGTCTTGCAGAAGGTTTCTTAAAACTCTGCATTGATGCTGCTATAATAGCACTAAGCTCTGTATTAACTCCGGACAGGAGTTAATTTGTTACCACAGGGGGAAAAGGTTGGTGAGGAGAAGAGGAAACTCCATCCCCATCTATCCAATTCTGCAAACATATGTCTGACATGTACATAGCATGGATTGCAAATTCTCGTCAGGCCAGTCATTCTCCATGTTAACGGTGACTAAATGCATGGAGTATCAAAGGGCTTATAGCAAGCACATAATCCACATGAGGGAATCAGCTCACATCCAGTTTAAAAATGTCAATTATTTTGGAAGGAGGGACAATGGGTAACAGTACAGTGGTACCTTGGTTTACGAACTTAATCTGTTCCAGAAGTCCTTTCTTAAACCAAAGCGTTCTTAAACCAAGGCGTGCTTTCCCATAGCAGCGGGGGGACTCAATTTAGAAGAAGAAGAAGAGTATGGATCTGATATCCCGCTTTATCACTACCCGAAGGAGTCTCAAAGCGGCTAACATTCTCCTTTCCCTTCCGCCCCCACAACAAACACTCTGTGAGGTGAGTGGAGCTGAGAGACTTCAGAGAAGTGTGACTAGCCCAAGGTCACTCAGCAAATACAAAAACAGACAACACGGTACAGCAGAATAATATATCAAAATGACGCGGCTTCCGGTCGGCGCGCTGGAGGGAGAAGGTCGGGGGAAATGTCGCTCTTGACATTCCCCGACCCGACCGGCTCAAAGGGGAGCTTGCGACGGCGAAGCTCGGAACGTTGCCCCAACTCCCCGGTAGACCCCAGTAGGGGCCGCCGTGAGCGACGCGGGGCGACGGAGCTCATCGGATCGCCATTGCCCGTCGGGTGGAAGCCGCGAGTCCTTCCCCCCTGAGCGCGCCGATTCCTCCAAAATAAAACAAGATCGGACGACTTAAATGTGAGTAATTAAGAAAGAATTTCAAGAATTTGGACTGATCTGGAACAGCATTGGGATGTAATTACGGAGGTCCGTCCCTTGCTACTGTGGCACCAAATCAGGAACTTTATTACCGATGCGGTTGAACTGTAATGGAATTTGGTTATACAACAGAGATTGGATCCTTTTGATACCCCTGATCGGGGGGGCACCTAACTAACACTCTTGATAAGTAGAGGATCTGAATCGGACCTGTTGGACTCTATTGCGGGAATTTGGACTTGGAACTTGGACTTGGTTCGGTCTGGAATATTGCAAAGCTATGTCTATGAAAATGGAGGATGATTTTGAAAATGGAGGCTGGAAGAGGGTCCTTGAAAAAATCTGGGAACTGAGAAAGGAATTCCAAGCGGAGACTGCAAGAATGAGAGGAGAAGTAATCAACACTGATGTCATGCCAGCTGCACAAAGGATGGAAGGGGGAGAAATCCCCCCCAAGGTCAAAGGCAAGCCTCGCCACAGGAAAATTTCTTCTCGGCGCAAGATATTTAGACTGAAGAAGAGGAACAAGAAAACAACATTGGCAAAGGATTATTTTTTTCGACGCAAGAAGACACCAATAAAGAAGAAGAATTGGTTTAAGAAGTGGGAGCAGGAACAGCTGAGAAGTCAAAGAGAAGGTGAAGTCCAAGTGCAAGCAAGCACTTGGACTTGGACTGGGGAAAGGCGAGGGGAGGGTTGAACAGTGTAGGTGGGTAACCCCGGATTGATTAAATGTGTGGATTTTGAACATTTCTATTGGACATGGTCTTGAGTTATGATTATGTTAGGATCTTTTGAAGTTGGGAGCCTGAAGATTCAGGGGAGTCAGAAGGAAATTTATAAAAGATTTGGGAGGATGACGCAGAGGTTGGAATTAACAGATGATATGAAAAAAGAATGTAATGCTACTTTGCTAGAGTTAGAACTATGCTTTGTTACAAAGTTAAAGATATGCTTAATGTAACTATGTACCTGAACTGGAGATATATTTTGTTTAATGCAGCCACTGGGGAGGTGCGGAGGAAGTCACCATGACTAAGTTTTGTAACTAAGAATGGTTTACCCGGTAACAGGGTTAGGCCGAAGTCAGATAATGATTGCTTTAAGGTCAGGGGAAATAATGAATGGGTTTACCTCTGTGAGAGGGAGGGTAAGATTAAATAACTCCCCAAGGTGAGAGGTGGGGAGTGATGAATCCTGACCGAAATGTAACGTTGAATATTTATAAAATTATAAAATCAATAAAAATTATTTAAAAAAAAAAAAAAAAAAAATGACGCAAACCGTGAAGAATATTCAATCATATATATATGCATATGCAACCGGAGGAAATCTACTCCATACAACGTACAAATGTCTCAAAAGGTGCAAAGAGATTCAAAAGTGCAATGTCCGATGTGCAACAAGTCCAATGTCATAAAGTGCAAAAGTCTCTCAGGAGTCCACGTCTGCTTCTCCCGACGGGCGGCTAGCTTGTATTATCCCCGTTTCACTATTATCGTTTCTTCAGGGATGGACATCGTCAAATTGTTCATACATAAACCCAGGTGGCGCTGTGGGTTAAACCACAGAGCCTAGGGCTTGCTGATCAGAAGGTCAGCAGTTCGAATCCCTGTGACGGGGTGAGCTCTCGTTGCTCGGTCCCTGCTCCTGCCCACCTAGCAGTTTGAAAGCACATCAAAGTGCAAGTAGATAAATAGGAACCGCTCTGGCGGGAAGGTAAACGGTGTTTCCGTGCGCTGCTCTGGTTCGCCAGAAGCGGCTTTGTCATGCTGGCCACATGACCCGGAAGCTGTACGCTGGCTCTCGGACAATAAAGCGAGATGAGCGCCGCAACCCCAGAGTCGGACACGACTGGACCTAATGGTCAGGGGTCCCTTTACCTTTACCTAGGCTGAAACGCTCACAACCTCAACGGTTCCTGGTTGGTAAAGCTAAACTAAACAGAAGGTTACGAGGTTAAATACAATTTCTCCTAGGTCCTCAATCATGACAGGAGCGGAGACGCGAACCCGGTTCACCAGATTACAAGTCTACCGCTCTTAACCACTACACCACACTGGCTCCAACTGGAACACATTCAACGGGAAGCGGAATATGTTCTTATAATATGTTCTTATAATATGTTCTTATAAGAAGGGCCAAAATATAAAAGTTATTGAGGCTGCCTTCCAAAAATCTTTCCCCTCAATTAGCTGTGCCACACTATTTTAAATCATTTATCATTCATTGTTAATTAAAAATAAATAATAGAATCCTAGAGTTGGAAGAGACCACAAGGGCCATCTAGTCCAACCTCCTGCCAAGCAGGAAACACCATCAAAGCATTCCTGACAGGTGGCTGTCAAGCCTCTGCTTAAAGACCTCCAAAGAAGGAGACTCCACCACACTCCTTGGCAGCAAATTCCACTGTCAAACAGCTCTTACTGTCAGGAAGTTCTTTCTAATGTTTAGGTGGAATCTTCTTTCTTGTAGTGTGAATCCATTGCTCCGTGTCCTCAGAAAACAACTTTTCTCCTTCCTCTATACGGCATCCTTTTATATATTTGAACATGGCTATCATATCACCCCTGAACCTTCTCTTCTCCAGGTTAAACATACCCAGCTCCCTAAGCCGTTCCTCATAAGGAACCGTTCCTCATGAGCCGTTCCTCATAGACTAGGGGCGAAGAACCTGCTGGACTCCAAATCCCACCAGGCCCAGCTGGGACAGCCAATGGCCAGGGATGATGGGAGCTGCAGTCCTGTGGCACCTGAAGGCCACACAGGGGAAGGGCTCTGCCTGCCATGCAGAAGGTAAAGGTAAAGGGACCCCTGACCGTTAGGTCCAGTCACGGAGGACCCTGGGGTTGCGGCACTCATCTTGCTTTATTGGCCGAGAGCCGGCGTACAGCTTCCAGGTCATGTGGCCAGCATGACTAAGCCGCTTCTGGCGAACCAGAGCAGTGCACGGAAACGCCGTTTACCTTCCCGCCGGAGCGGTACCTATTTATCTACTTGCACTGCGTGCTTCCGAACTGCTAGGTTGGCAGGAGCAGGGACCGAGCAACGGGAGCTCACCCCATCGCAGGGATTCGAACTGCCGACCTTCTGATCGGCAAGCCCTAGGCTCTGTGGTTTAGACCACAGCGCCACCCACGTCCCATGCAGAAGGACCCAGGTTCAAAACCCAATGGCATCCCTAGGTAGGGCTGGGAGAGGCTTCCTGCCCGAAACCCTGGTAAGCTGCTGCCAGTCAGTGTGGACAATACTGAGGTAGATGGACCCCAGCATCCAACTCCATATTAAGGCAGCTTCCTCTGCTCTTATGTCTTCCCCCCTTCCTTCTGACAAAACCAGGGGAGGGCATTTCTGCAAAGGGGCTGCAGCAAACCTCAAGAGCACGGCCGTTCCCGGCGAGTCTTCAAAGTCGGAGCAGTGGGTGTCGTTTCAGCTCAGAGCATATCTTGAAGCTGGGATTGATCGCTGCTAATGCTCTCCCCGAGTGCCCCACGCCCTCCGACACTCTCTCCACTCGAGGCCCCCATGACTGCACACGCTCAAAGTGCATCTCCAGCTTGCTCCCCCCCCCCTTTCTCATGGCCCTCGGAGCAGGACCGGATCTGACCCAAGAGGCTCTTTTCTGCCCCGTACGCGAGGCGCTGTAGGCTTTCAAGCGCCACACCCTGCAGTGCTGGGAAAAGGTTTTGGAGGGGTGGAATCAATATCCCCCCCGCCCCCCCCAAAAAAAGCAGAGCAGGGCTGCGAAAAGCTACATCCTGGGGGTGCAACATGATGTAACGTCACAACGGAGTGCGCATGCGCGAAATGCGCGTGTGCGCACTCCGTCGCTGGGCCGCTGCCGCCAGGAGGCCCGCCGCTGCCTTATATTATACATAATATCATACTACACATATTATTGTGAGTTTGAGTCTGTATCTTTGTTTGAAATTATAATTTTTGTTTTAATCGGCAACTGCATTTAAGACTGTAATTCTTAACAGAATATATACCCTATCTGATTTTGACTCACGAGTAGATATTATTTCTTTTGTTGAAACTTCTGGCCAGAGTTCTTGGTATAGCTATTTATTTCAGTGTATCTTGTAACAAGAACCCTCGCATCACAGCCAACCAGCAAGAGGTAAACACCAGAGCCACCCCAAAATTCTCCCCCCTCTTTTTTTTTTGCTGTCAAAACAAGGAACACCATATTGCTGATGAATGCATATTGCTGCAATATTCCTCTTTAATTGAATTCAAGGGTGGCGTCGGACTGACAGGCTGGGTGAGGAGAACGTTGAAGAGTGAGCAGATGGGACTAAGTTATGCTAGGATTAGGTTCATAATTTATGCCAGAAATAAGAACAACGCTGTCCTCCACCCCCCACCCCACCGGCCCACCTCAGGAGAATTGGATATTGGAAGCAGGACTTGGGAATTCAGGGCCCTGAAGGGATCTAGCCGGGATCCACACACGTCTTCCATAAAGACATGTGGTCTTGTTTCAGTGCCAGAAGCAAGCCTCTGAATCTTCAGTGTTCCATTTTTAAAAATAATCTCAAGGTTCTAGACCAGGGGTAGGCAACCTAAGGCCCGTGGGCCGGATCCGGCCCAATCACCTTCTAAATCCGGCCCGCGGACGGTCCGGGAATCAGCGTGTTTTTACATGAGTAGAATGTGTCCTTTTATTTAAAATGCATCTCTGGGTTATTTGTGGGGCATGCCTGGTGTTTTTACATGAGTAGAATATGTGCTTTTATTTAAAATGCATCTCTGGGTTATTTGTGGGGCCTGCCTGGTGTTTTTACATGAGTAGAATGTGTGCTTTTATTTAAAATGCATCTCTGGGTTATTTGTGGTGCATAGAAATTCGTTCATTCCCCCCCCCCCAAAAAAAATAGTCCGGCCCACCACATGGACTGAGGGACGGTGGACCGGCCCATGGCTGAAAAGGGTTGCTGACCCCTGTTCTAGGCCTTATGTTTGAAATCAGAGGCAGACCAAGCCACGTCTGGGAAACTTAACAACAAAAAGACCTAGCAAGAGTTGCACAGATCCAATCCAGGCTCAGTCTTCAGGGTGCTAATGCCAAGGTGAGCCCTGCTGGTGGCTTGCCCCATTAGCCAGATGACATCTTAGGGGCACCCCTCCCTCCCTCCCTCCCTCACACCCCTCCCTCCATCCATTAAGCAGCATTTCCCAATTGGCGAGTCAATAAGAATGGATAACTGGACTCAAACATTTAGCTGGCGCTCTTATCTCTTAAGCAGCACCGATGGATTTTCTAAGAGATGGATCAAATGCGGACGACTGGGGAGTCAGGAATTTGTTGTTGTTGTTTTTTAAAGCCCTGCAGTCAATTTTATTTTCAGGGTGGGGTCTGGTTCCGGCCCCGAACATTTGCCTCTACTGCGGAAGAAGGAACGCGCCGCTCTGTAAATAAGCAAAAAATCCTCCCCCCCCAGCGCCCACCCCCACCCCCGCCACCGGTCTCCGTCGTCCACCCCCCCACCCTTCCGCCACCATGCTACACTCTTATTGAGTGGGTCAGATGTTCTGCTGATTAAAAATTGATCCATTTCAAAATCTAATCAAGAGAATAGGATTCTTTCATATGTTATCAAGCCAGCTGCTGACAGCCAACACACACACACACACACACACACACACACACACACACACCACACCAGAGGAAGGAGAAAAAAAATCGCACCCTGTTATTAACCCATGAACTTCGATGACCCGGCCCAGCCCGAGAGTGGCAAGTGTAAATTATTCAGTGGTCCAAGAGCAATGTCGGAAGCCTGATGAATTTGCACGCCAACCGGAGACTTCGTGGGTTAAAGCCAATATCACAGGCCCATCGGTCCCCGAGGAAAGAGGTTCATGACATGCTGCCACGTTGTGTCATGACTGGGAATACATTACTGGCGTCAGCAGACCTGCAAGCTGCCTCCTTTGCCGTCGCTGTTCTTGGCTCCGGAGGATGTCAGAAGAAGCCCAAGGGGTCTAGTCAGCCCAGCATCCCGGTGCCTCTGGAAAGTCCAGGAGCAGGGCAGTGGGGCAGGAATGATAAACACCCAGTTGTGATCCCCAGCAACTGGTACATTCAGAGGCAAACTCCGGCACAGAGACGCCCGAGACAGAAAAGTTTCTTCTCCCTCTGTCGTAACACTAGAACTCACAGATATCTGACAAAGCTGAGCGCTGGAAGGCAAAAGGGCTTGTCATGCAGAGCATAAACTACGGGACTCGCTCCCACAAGAGACAGCGAGGGCCCCCAACTCATAGCTGTCAACCCTCCCCTTTTTTGTGGGAAACTCCCTTATTCCAATGCCGTTTCCCGCTGCTATCCCGGATTGCTGATATCCCTTAAATTTCCCGGATTTCAAAGGAAGCAGCTCCTCTCCCTCCCTGCCGGCCAGGGAGGCTCCTCAGCTGCGTTGCTCGGCTGCCAATAAGGAGTCTGAGACTGACTGGGGGCGGAGCTTGCATGCCTTGTGCAGCCAGACCCTCACGCCCAACCAGACAGACAGACTGCCTGCCGTCTATGCGCTCGCTCTTTCGCTCGCCCGTTCGCGCACAGCCTCTGGAGCGCAGGGTGGCGAGGCTACTTGGTGCCATTGCACTGCCCTCGCGGCATCCCTTATTTTCAAATCCGAAAGTTGGGGGGAAATCCCTTATTTTCAAATCCGAAAGTTGACAGCTATGACACAAGGTCCTCACCGCTTTTAAAGCTGTGCAAGTATTGCTGCTTTCTGTCTTTGAAAAACTATTTTTATCTTGGGTCTTCTGGAGGGAAAAAGTGAAAATGTGTGTTAGCAGGCAAAAGGAGCTTACAGGAGCTCATGCTGGACTGAGCTGATGAAATTGTATCTGACTGGCTGGCGGGTAGCAAACTCTTCGCTCGGCTCGCGGGCCTGGAGCCTAGCAGGTGCGAAGGTGTTGCTGTTTTTCTAGCTGCTCCTGAGGCTACAGCCCTCTGAGGCTTTCCTCCAAAGTGGCTTTCTCCTTTGAAAGCAAATCAGATACCTCTGGGTCAGCGTAACCGAATTGTGTTAAGGATGAACCTCGCAGATGAGAAGGAAAACGGGCTCAGTGGTTAGAGCCTCTGCTTTGCATGCAGAAGGTCCCAGGTTTGTTCCCCAGCAGCATCTCCAGGCTAGGTTGGGAGACACTCCCTGCTTGAAACCCTGGAGAGCTGCTGCCGATCAGTGTGGACAGTACCCTGTTTCCCCTTTTTTAATACGTAGTCATAAAGTAAGCCATGGCAGGGGTTTTTTTACCTTTGTGAGACGTACCCCAAAAGTAAGCCATGGTGCCGCCACTGTTCCCGTCGCCTCCTCAGCCCCTCCTGCGTGCGCAGGGAGCCAGTGAACCAGTGAGAGGCACGGGGGGGGGAAACGCACCTCTTGCGGAGTTCTGCCCCGCCTGCTTAGCGCGCAGGGAGAGGCGAACGGGGGGGGGGGGGGAGAGACGCCTCTTCCTGCCCCGTCTGTTCCCCGTGCGCAGGGAGCCAGCAAACCAGCGAGAGGCGCGGGGGGAAACACTCCTCTTGCGGAGTTCTGCCCCGCCTGCTCAGCGCGCAGGGAGAGGCTGTACCGTACCATACTGATGTAATAAAAATAAGACATCCCCCGAAAATAAGCCACCCTGTGTTTTTTTGAGGGGGGAAATCATAAGACGGTGTCTTAAAAAGGGGGAAAGACGGTACTGAGCTAGATGAACCAACAGCATAAGGCGGCTTCCTGTTTGCAAAGGCTGCTTTGGGATGTGGCAACAAACACAGGTCAGTTGTAGAGTTGGCGCTGACCTCAGGCTAGCATGGCCCCCACTTCCATTTCCAGGGGGTTTGGGCTGCAATTCTTAGCTGTCCCAACCTGCACTTTGGAGGATGCTAAGAACTGAAGTCCAGAACTTCTGGAGGAAGGCTGGTGGAAAACTTCTAGTCCTGGTTAGCAGCAAAATGCAGTTGGGTGCAGGAGTGCCAACCTGAATGAAATAGGGGAGCAGGAAAGTCCCGCCCCACATAATTATAAGACGCAGTGCATGCACACCATTTGAATGGCAATGCCCATCAACTTGGGGGCCCCTCCAGTCCCCTCAAATATTTTATGGGGGACCTTGGCACCTAGGATTTGGCTTTGTCTGGACTCAGCATGGCCAAGTTCAGTAACAAGCTATTAGTCCGAAGGAGAGCTGGTTGCAGGCCACCCAGATGGCAACCTCTGCTCCGCACTTGAAACAAGGAACCAGAATCGACAGCTCCCTCACCTCTCTTGAGAGCCAGTATGGTGTAGTGGTTAAGAGCAGTAAACTCGTAATCTGGTGAACCGGGTTCGATTCCCTGCTCCTCCACCTGCAGCTGCTGGGTGACCTTGGGCTAGTCACACTTCTCTGAAGTCTCTCAGCCCCACTCACCTCACAGGGTGTTTGTTGTGGGGGAGGAAGGGAAAGGAAAATGTGAGCCGCTTTGAGACCAAAGCCAAACTCTTCTTCTTCTTCTAAATTGAGTCTCCCGCTGCTATGGGAAAGCACGCCTTGGTTTAAGAACGCTTTGGTTTAAGAACGGACTTCCGGAACGGATTAAGTTCGTAAACCAAGGTACCACCCATTGTCCAAAATAATCGACATTTTAAAACTGGATGTGAGCTGATTCCCTCATGGGGATTATGTGCTTGCTATAAGCTCCTTGGTACTCCGTGCATTTAGTCACCGTTAACATGGAGAATGACTGGCCTGATGAGAATTTGCAATCCATGCTATGTACATGTTGGACATATTTTTGCAGAATTGGATAGATGGGGATGGAGTCTCCTCTTCTCCTCACCAACCTTCTTCTTCTTCTTCTTCTTCTTCTTCTTCTTCTTCTTCTTCTTCTCCAGAACAACCTAGAAGCCCCAGAAGACATTCCTCCTCCACCCTCTTAAGCCGAGCGACTATTCCTGCCCTTCTGGAGAACACACCTACACAACAGAAGGTTGCCCGGCGGTGTTAGAAACTCAGATATGTAAGCTAGGCGCCAAATGCCCCCTTAAACCAGGGTTACAGTCGCCAAAACGGAACAACTAGTTGCCATTTTGGCGGCAAACGGCTCAAAAGTCATATTCTTCAATGCAAGTTTTTGGTTCCTGAAATTCAGTCCGATTGTCCAGATAAAATATAACGGATAGAATTCGGCAGGATGTGTTGCTTGTGTGTGAAAACAGTCCAGATCCAAGGATTCCCAGGCAGGCACCTCCAGATGGTGGAGACGGTCAAGCACCCACTTGGCACCTGGGCATCTTGACTTGGACATAAGTGGTCAATAACCAGGCGCAAAATGTGCCTGTTGCCTAGCTGCTTTCGAACGCTGTTGCCCACCCAAGTCTGAGCAGCCTCTTCCTGCCCCCCATGAAAGAAATGGCACTTTTTACTATGTTTTTACTATGTTTCTATCATTGGTGTTTGTAATGTGTTTCTAAGGTTGTCACTGCCCTGAGATCTTTCGATAAAGGGCGATATATAAATTGAATTAACAACAGCCCTCTCTTCAATGCTATGCAAAACTCTCCATAGGATCTGGACCAGTACCAGAGCAGCTTGTCAGTGTGGAGGCCCCTTATTTTGTCTCTCAGTCACAATTCCCAAAGTGGTTTAGCAATCAATCCCTCTCCATAGGAAACTCTATAAACTGCAGCTCTGTGAGGGGAAGGGGCGGGGAGTGACACACTTAAGAAACTACAGCTCCCAGAATTCTTTGGGGGGAGCCATGGCAATTTAAAGCGGTACCATACTGCTTTAAATGGTGAAGGTGGCCCAGGGAGGCTCCTTAGCTGCGTTGCTCGGCTGCCAATAAGGAGTCTGAGACCGACTGGGGGCAGAGCTTGCATGCCTTGTGCAGCCAGACCCTCACGCCCAACCAGACAGACAGCCTGCCTGCCGTCTACGCGCTCACTCTTTTGCTCACCCGTTCGCGCGCAGCCTCTGGAGCGCAGGGTGGCGAGGCTACTTGGTGCCATTGCACCGCCCTCGCGGCATCCCTTATTTTCAAATCCGAAAGTTTGGGAAAAAATCCCTTATTTTCAAATGCGAAAGTTGACAGCTATGCCCAGGTTGATGGAATCTTTCAAAAACAACAACAAACTTTTTCTTTCCTAACTGAATAATCCCAACAGACAACTAAATCTTGCAGCTATTTGGGTTAATTCAGCAAGAGTGGCAGCCATAAAATACAACTGCACGGAATGCTGGCGCCATGTAAAGAAGAAGAAAAAAAATAAAAAGACAAAAGACGGAGTCTGGAGTCTGGGCTGAATCCCCTCTCAAATAATAATATATTTATAAGTGCATATGCATCATGCCAACCTCTTCTGAAAAAAACAAAACAATCCCCTCCAGGGGGCCTTGCAGACCTGATCATATTGATCTCGTCTGGACTGCCATTTCACAGCATCGTGTGTGTGTGTGTGTTTTTAAAGCCACAACCCTCCTCCAGACCAATTTCTAGATGCTCTGGAAGAGCCCATGGAGCATAAACACTAAAAAAAGCTGCCATTGAATCAGAGCAAAGGTCCGCCAGGGTAACCAGAGGCCCCCTCCCCACAGCTTTGGGATCGATTTTTCAGAAAGTGCCATCTCCCAAATCACATTATACCATTTCCCTACATTTAAACTCTTTGCTTCTTTCCCGTTTCTGGCTATCAATATTCTAACGCCCAAGCTTCTAGTCCTTAAGACTGATGAAGCTTCCCACCTAGCAGCCTGTATGTGGTGCGTATCACACAAACAACCTTTTGTTCAGCACCTGCTGCTGAAAATATGCTTGCAGCAGGAAAAACACAGCAACCTAAAAAGTCTAGGGAGCTTGAAGCAAAACAACAGAAATTATCCTATACAGCAGGCATGTCCAACAGGTAGATCGTGATCTACCGGTAGATCACTGAATGTCTGTGGTAGATCACCGGTAGATCAGTGGCTCCCCCCAAAAAAGCTAAAAAAACTTTGGCTCTCCTAAAAAAACATCTTTGCCCTGCACCCCTAAAATGACCTGAACCAGCAAAAACGGGGCTTTCCTTCCTAAAAAAAGTTCAATGTCGCTTTCCTCCTCCCTAAAGAAGCTCAATAACTTTTATGTGAATCCAAAAAAACAGGGTTTCCCGTCCTAAAAAAATCTCAACAACTTTGACCTGAACCCCCAAAAGGGGGTAGATCACTGACAGCTTTTAACTCTGTGAGTAGATCGCAGTCTCTTGGAAGTTGGCCACCCCTGCTATACAGTATGAGTCCACAGTGTTCATCTAATCAACAGCAGCACACAAAAAAAAATCATAATTTTAAAAGTCCAGCAGAATACAAGAAAATCAGCCTTCAATGCCTGCGAGGAGTGTCTTTACCTCGTGCTGAGAAGATTACAGTGTTGGTGCCAGGCAGGCCTTGCTGGGGATAGTATTCCTTAAATGGTGGGGCCACAATGGAAAAGGCTCTCTCTCTCTGGTGGTTACCCCCAAGATATCCCCTCTTAGAGGGGTAAGTTGGAAGACAGCCTCTAATGATTGCCCAGGTTGGCTGTTGTTGGAAAAAGCTTCCCACAAGGTTTTCACTTCTGTCTCTCTGCTCTTGGTAAGCGAGCCACAAGACACGTTTGCTAAGGAGAGGCCCTGGAAATGGGCACGACCCTGCTCAGCCCATCTCAGAGCTCAGCCCTCCGCTTTGTTGCCTCCTTCCACGTTAAACTGAAAAATGAAAAGTTGATCCAAATTTTATTGGGAGAGGGAGAACAAGTGATGTGGTAAGTTCACACAATGCCAAACAACAACAACACACAATTTGCACAATTTTCTCTGTTCCACCAAAGCTCTTGTCTGCTCAGCCGCCTGAAATCTCAGATTGCCCACTATTTCGAAACTATCTTGGGGATGTGGCCAGGTTCTGGCGACTGCTTTAAATGAGACTTGATTCTCAGGATGTTGAATCTGGTACCCAATGTACTTCTCTGTGTTTGTGCAATCGGTGGAGTTCAAAGGGACCCAAAGAGCCGTCTCGTCCAACTCAAATTCAAATATCATTTATTGCATTAGCCATATGGCCATAGCACATAATGACAAACCAGGCGGAAACCTGTCGCGAATGTACATAAAATACAACAGATACATTTTATACATTTTGCACAAATACATTTAAAAACTTTAAGTATAAAATCATGCTGAATGAAACAGATAAAACAAGAAGCAATAACAGGGCATGTTGACAGTGACTATGTCAGGAAGTGACATAGGTCTAGGTCTAGGGCAAGGTAGCCGAAGAGGTGGCCCTGAGTTTCAGTGCCTGTAAAATGTAGATAGCCACACCACGTGTGACCAGGGGGTTGGCATCTACCAGTAAGTACTTCATGCGGTCGTCGTCCCGGGCGATGGTCGGCGGGATTAAGAGGAAAAGCCTGGGTCTAGCTGTAACATATAGAGTAAAAGAAAAAGTGGATAAAGTCCTCTATCTTTCCCTTGTTGCATGGGCAGAGTCGAAGATCCAGCGGAGTATTGGAAAATACACCCTGTAGGAATGCTGTCGGGATGGCGTGGAATCGTGCTAGTGTGAAGGCCCTTCTTAACGTGGGATTTATCAGGTCACTCAGATAATGGGCCGGAGATCTGACTGCCTTCACTCGAGGAAACCACATGGATAATCTGGCCGCGTTGGATAGTGCTAGATCGAGGGCTTCATCCCTAGCTAAAATCCATTCGCGGATTTTATCTTTGTCCCATGAGGACAGGGCAGCGAAGTCTGGGAGGGAGTAGCGGTCGCAGATGGACTCCATGCCCTTTGACCAGGTGCGGCTGCCAATAAAGGCTGTGAGGGCTTGTTTCGCTAATAGAGAGTTTGGAGTTTCTGCAAGCGATTTGTAGTAAGTAATTATTCTGATATGGGCTTTTGCTACAATGGATGGTAGACCCAATTCCATTCTCAGTTGGGCGGCCATTGTCCCATTGTCCAACTCCCTGGAGCCACAGTTAAGAAAATCATGAAAGACACAGCCTTGAATTCACTCCTCGTGGATTTGTCCAGAATTTGGACTATTTGATAGGTGCTTTTATTTAAGTGGCCAATGTGCTAGAGGGCAGGATCAGGCCCCTTGATGATCCCTGCTGAGAGTGGTCAATATGGGTCACTGTTTTGTTCATACAAATCTAGTCCATGCTGTCTTGCTCAGCATCAAGAAAAAAGCAAACAGAGAAAGAGTCCGTTATTATCTGGCAGTATTTGGCACACAGCTGCTACCAGCCCAGCACTGATGCTTCCAAGACCTTATTGATGCTTTTAAAATACCTTGTGCTACTTCTCTTCATTGCTAAGCCTACTGGTGGGTCTGCAGGGGAGCCAGGAGCCAAAATCGAAACAGGCAAGAGACAGCACGGCGTAGCAGTCAGTGTTAAGCCAGGGCCTGGGAGTCCATGGTTCAAATCCCCCATTCAAAATGGAAGCTCTCTAGGTGAGCTTGGACCAATCGCTGTCTCTCAGCCTAACCTACCTCACAGGGTTGTTGTGAGGACAAACTGGAGAGGGGGAGAGTGGTGGGCTCCGTGGAGGAAAGGTGGACCTCAGGACATGAGAAGAGCCTTTGCTGGATCAAGCCAATGCCCCAAGTAGTCCAACATCCTGTTCTCACGGTGGCCAACCAGATGACCGTGGGAAACCTGCAAGCAGGATCCGAGCAGGATCCGAGCACTGGAACGTGTCCAGAGGAGGGCAACCAAAATGGTCAAAGGCCTGGAAACGATGCCTTATGAGGAACGGCTTAGAGAGCTGGGTATGTTTAGCCTGGAGAAGAGAAGGTTAAGGGGTGATATGATAGCCATGTTCAAATATATAAAAGGATGTCATATAGAGGAGGGAGAAAGGTTGTTTTCTGCTGCTCCTGAGAAGAGGACACGGAGCAATGGATTCAAACTACAAGAAAGAAGATTCCACCTAAACATTAGGAAGAACTTCCTGACAGTAAGAGCTGTTCGACAGTGGAATTTGCTGCCAAGGAGTGTGGTGGAGTCTCCTTCTTTGGAGGTCTTTAAGCAGAGGCTTGACAGCCACCTGTCAGGAATGCTTTGGTGGTGTTTCCTGCTTGGCAGGGGGTTGGACTGGATGGCCCTTGGGGTCTCTTCCAACTCTAGGATTCTATGATTCTACAAGAGCTTCCAGCAATTGGTATTCCCAAGCAGTTCAAACAGAAACAATCCAACTGATAAAACAACCAACTGAGATCAGGATCATGGAGACCACCTGAGAATCTGCAAGGTATAAACCCCCTTCTCACTTTCCCAACCCTATTTTTGAAGCCCCTTCTCCTTTCTATTCTGCAAACCCACTTTGCACTCCAATTTTCACCTTCACCCCATGCCTCCTCTTCCTCCCACCTCCATTTGTGCAAACCCCTCCCTGCACGCAAGCCACCCCCCACGGTAATCTCCAGCACCTCCCTCCTCCCCCACATTGCAACTCCTCAGCACCCTTGTCACCTTCAGCTTAACTATGGACCCATCATGCAAATCCAAGACTGCAATGAGGCGCTGCAAGTCCCCCAATCAGGGCCGTGTTGATGACAGCCTTAAGTTCTTATGTGTATAGGAAGACATACCTGTCAGGTTCTCTTATCGGTTGTTCAATAGAAGTGCCAAGCCGTTTGTCTTTTAGTCTTTTTATTCAGTGCCAAGCTATTTACAGTGCAGAGCTCAGTCTTATCATATCTGCTCACTCCACTAGCAGAATCCGGAAGTGCCTCCCTCCTCTTTTGGCGCCAACACCAAAGCCTCGGCATCCGGAATTGCCGCCGCCTCCTCCTACGTGATATCTGCACCGGAACTGACGTTTCCCCCCGCAAGCGAGTCTGCTGGGTGGTGCCAGGCCTCCCACTAACTCCCTGGACACCTGGCACTCCCTGGCTCCCAGCCACTAACTGCTCCTCCCCCGAGACTGGACTGCTAGATTCACTCGAAGATGGATCTGTTGTTAACACAGGCTGCGGCTCTCTATAAACACTCAGAGCTGGACTGGCAGGGGCTGGCAGATCCCTGACAATATCAGAACATCACAAGCTTCATGGCTGGAGGGGAGGGGATCTGGACCCCAGTCTCCCCAGTCCCAGTCTTACCCTCTAACCACTACACCATGATGGATTCACTTCCCGGGCCACCCTGGGATTTCAACACAGCCTGCCCTGTGCGCAGGGAGGGCAGGAATCCCAGCGTGGCCCCTTCCCCAACATGCCAATAAGCCAATTTGATGGTTTAATATCGTTACCAGCAAATGTCAATGGCCCATTTCTCCTGTCACAGTCTAATGAAAATATTACACCGATTCGGACACAGAAGAAGAACCAGCAGTTTCTGCTGCTGGATAAAATCAGATATGCTGCATGATTTCGTTAGGCGACAAGGTAGATTATCGGTAACCTGATCAAGGGAAAGGACATGTAGCTCAAAAAGGAAATTTTGGAAATTACTTAAAAGGTGGGAAACACAGATGCATACGCTTACACAAAGTTTTCTGTCGCGTTACAGCACTGATGAAATCAGAGGGTCTAAATGGGGTTTGTGTGTGTGAAAATCTATTCCCTGCGTGGTTACGCCAGGCTAACTTTTGAGTTCTCAGGCTAAATTTTGAGAGTCAGAGGCTTTAACCCTGCACCCAGATTATAAGCTCCAGTCTAGATGTAATTGCAGCAGGCTCTGCACTGTAGAGCAGGATAGTGCCCGTCCACTGTGCCCATCAGCACATCTTTCCCAATTGTACACCCACCTGCTGCCCATACATTGACATCACACACCAGCCCAGCCCAAATAGACCACTGTCAAGCAAGCTGAGTACAATGCCAAACCATAGTCAAAGCAAGCCATGATTCATCAGCCAACAACAAACCATGGCTTCGCACTGTGGTTTGTAACAAACCATGGTTAAGCCTCCTGGACTTGGTTCAAACAAATCATGGCTCAGCATTCTGTGTATATATCAAGCCAGAATCTTAGTTCAACTCAACTCAACTCAACACCTTTATTGGCATATATAAAAAGGGGACATACAAACCATCTATTTATATAATATTTCTATATAATATAGTATTTCTGAAAGCATGCAATAAATAGAAAAAGATAAAAGGATCCTCATTAGTCACTATTGGACAGGCTAGATATAGGCCTACTGGCCTTAATTTCAAAAACCCTAGTCAGATATTGAGCCATAGCTCTAGTGAGGGCAGAGGAATCATCCCTCAGCAGGAACTGGATTGTAAGTTGGTTATTGAAAAGGGCACTAGGCCACATTGAGGACATTGAAGGACCAATTCGGAAGATATTAGAGAGGGGACAATCCAGGATCATGTGGTCCATAGAGTCCGGCACATTCTGGCCACAAGGGCAGAGTCTGTCCTGGTAAGGGATGCCTCTGAGTCTTCCGGAAAACACGGCAGACGGAAAGGCATTTAGACGAGCCAACATAAATACTCTGCCATGTAATGGCATAACCAAATTGTAGAAATAATTAGGCATCGTTCCATGATGGGGTTGCAGCCCTAGAGAGGCAGGAGAGCATACTAAGGGCTGGGCAGAATCTTAGTTAAATGGGGCATTCCTTCCACAATGAGAAAGATAGAGGGGTTTCCTTTTTCCTGCAAGTTGTTGCATTAAAAGCAAATTGGGAGGTGGGAGGAATCTGCTGCCCAAATTAATAAGGGACACCCTCTTAATTGATCAAAGGGATTGCTTAGTTCATTAACACAAATCACTCCAGGAATGAAATCACCGCAACCCTAATTATTTGGAAAGCTGTGTGCATATACAAAGACGCCGTCATTTCCCCAAGCACCTGCTACGTATAGAACCATAGGCTTCTATAGGGACCCCCAAGAGGCATCCAGCAGGAATCCCAAACCCATGGCGAGGGAAGCTATTTCCACAAACTGTATGGAGAACTCTAGTCCGACCACAGTGGCTGCTCCTTGTTCCCTCTGCTAAAATCCTTCCTCCTCGCTCTCCAAACCACACTTGAAAAAGGCCCATTTAGAATGAAGAGGACATCTGCAGAGAACCCAGCGATTTGGGGGGGGGGGATTTTAGCTCGTGGAGCATTAAAAGCCTTCCTCTGAAGGGTTTACTAATCAAACAGCCAAATCTTCCATGAGCAACGGATCCCAGCAGAGCAATTAAATCTTTCCCCTTTTAAAACACTCTGGGGGATGTACACACACCTCCCCCTCCCCGCCACCCCCACCAATTTTTCCTCCTTTTTGCAAAATTCATTTGATAAATTAACCAGGGGGGAGGAAAACGACCCGGGAGTAGTAGGGGTGGTGGTGGTGGGGTTTCTTTCTTTCTTTAAATTATCTTTGTTCTTTTCTTTTCTTTCTTTTCTTTTTTTTAATTACAGAATCCACAACGCCTGAATAATGTTTAATAAGAACTATGAAAAATTCCTAACAGCATTACAACACAGCACAAAAGAATTAACCTGCTTACCGTGAAAAAAATGCATATTTAATTAAGAACAGAGAGTTCAAAACTACCCAGAGACTTCCAAAGTACTCTTGCCTGAGGGGGTGAATTACATGCTGGCGGGCTGCTAACAGCGCTCAGAACGCGCCATCATTACCCAGGAGCCCCCATTAAGTGACAATGGACAGATGACATCAAATTCATTTCAACAGGCAACAGGAACTGAAGCGTACACAAGGGTAGCTGCAGAGAGAGCGAGACTAGCCTGCTGGTAGAATCAGACCCCTTGTTGATAGAGGCAATAATTAAAGAATAATGTTAATTAGCTGCTTTTATTGGAAAGAAAAGTTCAGTAACAGGAGACTCTGGAGCAGGCTCCGATCTTCCGGGGGGGGGGACAGGGGGGAGGGAAAGGAACGGCTGCAAAGGATAACAAGGGAATGTTCCATCTCCCCATCACCTCTCCGTTTATAAAAGCAGTTGACACAGTGCGGCTTTTGCTAATCAGATATTTACTGCAGCAATACTCCAAAGGCTGGATTACAATAAAGAGGAATCAAATTATGGGAGGGTGTGTGTGTGTGTGTGTGTGTGTGTGTGAGAGAGAGAGAGAGAGAGAGAGAGAGGATCTAGAATTCGAGAAACTCCACAAACCCAGGAGCCTTTCCATGTTCTGCCTGCTAAGAGGTCGGGCATGGGAGTGGGCACGATCCCCTTTGCTACCATTGCGAGATTTGAAACAATCATCCGGGCAGCCGCATTGCAAGACCCTTTTTGGCACAGGCCTTTGCTTCGGTTGCATTGCTTCCGGTTGCACTAAATGACCCTTCCAGCTCCACAATTCTATGATTCTAGGTCAGGAGGTCTCAGTGGAAAGTTGTCCAGGCAGCAAAAGATCTGGGAGCTTTATATGACACTGTGGCAGCTGATTGGCCTTGTTGGAGTCACCTGACTCCCCAACATAGCTGTCAACTTTCGGATTTGAAAATAAGGGATGCTGCGAGGGCGGTGCAATGGCACCAAGTAGCCTCGCCAGAGGCATAGCAAGCCCAGGTGGTACCCGGGGGCAGAATTTTTTTTGTCACCCCCCCACCACTTTAATTTAAAAAAAAATAAAAAAAAATAAAAAGTGTCACCCTCCTCTGACGGTGCCACTTTGCGAGGTGTGGGGGTTGTGTGTGTGTGTGTGTCTATTATCTCTTTTTTTTCAATAAAGTTAAAATTAAAAAAATAAAATAAAAAATAATAATAAAAATTAAAAAAAAATAAAAAGTGTCACCCCCCTCTGATGGTGCCACTTTGTGAGGTGTGGGGGGTTGAGTGTGTGTGTGTGTGTGTGTGTGTGTGTGTGTGTCTATTATCTCTTTTTTCCAATAAAGTTAAAATAAAATAAAAATAATAAAAAAATGATAAAAATTAAAAAAAATTAAAAAAATTAAAAAATAAAAAGTGTCATCCCCCTCTGATGGTGCCACTTTGTGAGGTGTGGGGGGTTGTGTGTGTGTCTATTATCTATTTTTTTCAATGAAGTTAAAATTTAAAAAAAAAAAAAATTTTTTAAAGTGTCACCCCCCTCTGGGGTGGAACCCGGGGCGGCCCGCCCCCCGCCCCCCGTTGCTACGCCCCTGAGCCTCGCCACCCTGCGCTCCAGAGGCTGCGCGCGAACGGGAGAGCGAAAGAGCGAGCGCAAAGACGGCAGGCAGGCTGTCTGTCTGGTTGGGCGTGAGGGTCTGGCTGCACAAGGCATGCAAGCTCCGCCCCCAGTCGGTCTCAGACTCCTTATTGGCAGCCGAGCAACGCAGCTGAGGAGCCTCCCTGGCCGGCAGGGAGGGAGAGGAGCTGCTTTCTTTGAAATCCGGGAAATTTAAGGGATATCAACAATCCGGGATAGCAGCGGGAAACGGCATTGGAATAAGGGAGTTTCCCGCAAAAAAAGGGAGGGTTGGCAGCTATGCTCCCCAAGCCAAGAGGGTTCTGGGCTGGGCTGCGACTGCCCAGATGCAATCCTAGAGGTTCAGGGAGCAGAATTTCCAGTTCAAATCCCCCAGGCTTGTGGGTTCGAGCCCCACGTTGGGCAAAATATTCCTGGCACTGCAGGGGCTTGGACTGGGTAACCCTCATAGTCTTTTCCAAGTCTACATTTCTAGGATCCTAGGGTCCTGAGAATCACACAGGGTTGCGGGGCGGGAGAACGACTTAGGACATCAGGCAGAAATTTAGCTTGCTTGCCCTTAATGCACCGGGAACGAACTACAAAACTGCCAAAAGGCGACAGGAGAGTTTTTGGACAAACCAAGGGACATCTTTATGAATTTCTTGGCCAATTTCTGTTTGGGCAAAAAAAGGGGGGGCATGGCTTCATGCTCTGACCCTGCCTCCTCCAGACCCTGTGACAGGCACTGAAGCTCTACTAGACTGGGATTGTAAAAAGGAAGCTGAGCCCCAGTTCAAATCCTCCCCTGATGCCCAGCAATTGTTACCCTTTGCTGGAAGATTACAGGGGGCCAAGGGGCCTGAAGAAGAAGAAGAAGAAGAAGAAGAAGAAGAAGAAGAAGAAGAAGAAGAAGAGTTTGGATTTGATATCCGACTTTATCACTACCCGAAGGAGTCAAAGTGGCTCACATCCTCCTTTCCCTTCCTCCCCCACAACAAACACCCTGTGAGGTGAGTGGGGCTGAGAGACTTCAGAGAAGTGTGACTAGCCCAAGGTCACCCAGCAGCTGCAGGTGGAGGAGCAGGGAATCGAACCCGGTTCACCAGATTACAAGTCTACTGCTCTTAACCACTACACCACACTGGCTCTCAAGAGAGGCGAGGGAGCTGTCGATTCTGGTTCCTTGTTTCAAGTGCGGAGCAGAGGTTGCCATCTGGGTGGTCTGCAACCAGCTCTCCTTCGGACTACTGTATTTGGCTTGTTACTGAACCTGGCCATGCTGAGTCCAGACAAAGCCAAATCCTAGGTGCCAAGGTCCCCCATAAAATATTTGAGGGGACTGGGGGGGGGGGGGAGGAGACGCGAGGAGAGGAGACGCGAACCCGGTTCACCAGATTACGAGACCACCGCTCTTAACCACTACACCACACTGGCTCTCAAGCAGAATGCCTTTCTCAAGACCCCACCAGTCCAACACTGCAGGGAGCATGGTGGGCATCTCAGAAGACTTTTCCCTTTTGAGGACAGAGGGCTGGGCCTTTAAGAGCCTTTTGCTGGAGACATAGGCTGGAACGGGCTGAGGTCTTTCCCAGGCTTGGCTGTGAACTGACCCAGCTCCATATATAAGGGTCTGGTGACTTCTGTCTCAGTGTATCTGAAGAAGTGTGCAATGCACACGAAAGCTCATACCAATAACACACTTAGTTGGTCTCTAAGGTGCTACTGGAAGGAATTTTTTTATTTTGTTTCGACTACGGCAGACCAACATGGCTACCTACCTGTAACTGACCCAGCTCCAGTGGCTCTTGTGGGGAGAGCAGATCGCTTCAATTTTTAAAAACCTTCACACCTGGGCAATCCCCAAAACTTATGCACCACAAAAATTCCAAACTCCACATTCCACATCCAAGAATTCTGTATCCCTCACGCATTTTTTTTCTTAATTCTTACATTGTTTATTCTGAAAGCTTTTACTATTTGCGAAATATTAAAGTTGCCACATAATACTCATTCTGTATTTATTAAGAAATTGATCTCTTCGTGCTGTAGCACCTATACTTTGGAACTCCCTGCCGATTGATAGCAGGCAGGTGCCTTCGCTGTACTCTTCCTGGCACCTGCTCAAAGCATTTTTGTTTAGACAAGCTTACCCAGTTACGCAGCATGTTAATAAATGCTTTGCGCTCATTTTAGCTTACTGCTGATTTTAATTATTATTATTTGAATATTTTAAACAGCTACTTCAACTGTTGTTGCTGATATAATTTTACTGTTTTATTCTTTTTATAAACCTCTTGGAGGATTTTTTGCCTTCTTCTTACAATCAAGCAGTGTGTAATTTTTTATGAAATAAATAATAATAAATCACTCACTCCCAAACAAATGGCTGCTAAAGGTTTTCAAGTGCATCTTGGCTGCCGTAAACACCAGACGTGCTTTTCTTGTGTATGCATTTTTTAAAAAAAATTAAAATTAAAAATGACGTTCCAAGGAAAGGAAGTTGCATGCACATCCTCACATTCGGCACTCCATAGAATTATGGGATGTATGCACGTGCGCCCCCCACTTCACCCTGGAAGTGGGTGCCCAGATCTCAAGATCTACGTTTCCGAGCACAATTCAAAGTGTTGGTGCTGACCTTTAAAGCCCTAAACGGCCTCGGTCCTGTATACCTGAAGGAGCGTCTCCACCCCCACCGCCCAGCCCGGACACTGAGGTCCAGCTCCGAGGGCCTTCTGACGGTTCCCTCACTGCGAGAAGCCAAGTTACAGGGAACCAGGCAGAGGGCCTTCTCGGTAGTGGCGCCCGCCCTGTGGAACGCCCTCCCAGCACAGGTCAAAGAGATAAACAACTACATGCCATTTAGAAAATACCTGAAGGCAGCCCTGTTTAGGGAAGTTTTTAATCTGTGATGTGTTAATGTAGTTTAATGTTTGCTGGAAGCCGCTCAGAGAAGAAGAAGAAGAAGAGTTTGGATTTGATACCCCGCTTTATCACTACCCGAAGGAGTCTCAAAGCGGCAAACATTCTCCTTTCCCTTCCTCCCCCAGAACAAACACTCTGTGAGGTGAGTGGGGCTGAGAGACTTCAAAGAAGTGTGACTAGCCCAAGGTCACCCAGCAGCTGCATGTGGAGGAGAGGAGACGCGAACCCGGTTCCCCAGATTACGAGTCTACCGCTCTTAACCACTACACCACGCTGGCTCTCAGAGCCAGAGTGGCTGGGGAGACCCAGCCAGATGGGCGGGGTACAAATAATAAATTATTATTATTATTATTATTATTATTATTATTATTATTATTGTTGTTGTTATTAGAAGAAGAAGAAGAAGAAGAAGAAAAGCACCCCCTTCTCTGGATTGTGTAAAGGAATTTTCCATTTCTTGAGTTGCATTCCTGCAACAATGAGAGGGCCTAAACTGAAGTGCAACCGTGATTCACTTGGTGGTGCAAATGACGCACAGCCCTGCTCCCACTAGGGCAATATTTACATGGGCCCCTGCTTGGTTATTTACTCTCTCTCTTTTTTTTTTTTTGGAATCCATGTCGCAGAACTGCCGGCGAGCGCACGCCGCGCCGAGCAATTAATATTAAAGCAGCCTCTGCATTGGCTGTGAGTCACTTAAAACTGCAGCTAGATCAATACTCCAGGGTCCTCTCGAAGCTTTGGGGAAATCAGTAAACGTTACACTGAACTAGTAAAAAAACACACACGCATGCACACACACACACAAACACACACACACACACACACACACACACACCCCAAAATCCAATAATTACACAGCAAGGCAGTACAAAATGGCATGGCTTTGTCAACAAAGAAACAATGAGATTATCATCGAAATGGTGTTGTGCGCATAATCAGTGAACTTCAAAAAAGCAACCGAAAAGAAAAAAGAAATTCATGCGCGCACGCACACACACACACACACACACACACCAACAACACACCTGTCTTGGGGCACAGCGTGCCGATAGGAAAATCTCTGTGCAGCAGCCGAAAGAAAATAGAATTTGTACAGATAAGGTTAAAACAACCTTTGGGTTACAATCAAACCCTTCCAACCAGATTTCTTTTTTGATCCTGTTGCCTCTTACATTAATCCTCCAAAGCAGCCGGGATGTAACCAACCTTGCCAACTATTAAATCTTCAAAAGGGAAACGGCCTCCCCCGTACAACCAAACGCCAAGACCATTTCCAAAAACATCTATCCAAAGCACAGGTCACGTTTTGGGCGGGACGGCAATAAACCAAACCTCTCTCTCAAGATCTTACTCCGGATGTCCTGGCCAAATGCTTTCCAGTTGACCATTTACAGCCTTGAGGACTAGGAGCTTGGTTGTAAAAAATAAAAAAATAAACTAGAGGAGCTGAAATTCTTCAGCCGCAGTAACATTCCAGACTCACAACGTGCAGCTCGCAGCTGAAGAAGGCGAAAGTGGAGGAGCAGGAGGTGGAAAGGAAGGAAGCCAGAGCGACAAATTTGATCAGCATGCAATAACAGATCTCCAGCGGGCAAGATAAACATTCTCCATCCTTTTCACTTATTTTCCAACAAGCAAAAATCGCTCCAAGACAACAGGAGTGTGGAAGCAAGATATCAAAATATTTGTATCCAGCAAGGGGGGTGGGGAGAGAACACACAAGGATGGTATCCATCTAGATCAGGGGTCAGCACAGAGGCGTAGCCAGACCAGGTGGTACCCGGGGCGGAATTTTTTTTGTCACCCCCCCCCACCACTTTGCCAGGGCACTGGCAGAGCTGCACCCAGTGGCATAGCAAGTCACCCCCACCCCCCAAAAATGATGGTGCCACTTTGTGAGGTGTGGGGGTTGTGTGTGTGTGTCTATTATCTCTTTTTTCCAATAAAGTTAAAAAAAATTTTTTTTAAAAAAATATTTTTTTAAAATTTTAAGTGTCATCCCCCTCTGGGGTGGAACCCGGGGTGGCCCGCCCCCATCGCCCCCCCCTTGCTACGCCCCTGGGTCAGCAAACTTTTTCAGAAGGGGCCCCGGACTATATTTTGGGAAAAAATGAACGAATTCCTATGCCCCACAAATAACCCAGAGATGCATTTTAAATAAAACAACACATTCTACTCATATAAAAACACGCTTTTCCCGGACCGTCTGTGGGCCGGATTGAGAAGGGGATTGGGCCGCATCCGGCCCCCGGGCCTTAGTTTGGGGACCCCTGATCTAGATCCTACTCAGAGTCCAATTAGTCATGACTAACTTAACCCCATCGTATCTGAAGAAGTGTGCATGCACATGAAAGCTCATACCAAGAACAAACTTAGTTGGTCTCTAAGGTGCTACTGGAAGGAATTTTTTTATTTTTTATTTTGTTTTGACTATGGCAGACCAACATGCCTACCTACCTGTAACTTAACCCCGTAGGGTCTGAGCACGACTTAACACCAAATCCGGAAAGCAGGTCATAGAACAAAGTAAAATGAAGTCCAAGCAGTTTTGATAAAGGAAGAATTTCCAACCCCACAAGAAGGCATAGAGATTGGATAAATATTGGTAACAATCTCAGCAGAAGCCTAAAAGGCCTACCATGAAGGGGGACATCTTTTGTAAGAGGCTGGAGGGGCAAATAACTCATCCGGGGCCTGTTTTGGAAGGGGGTCATTTGTGGCTTAAGCCCCTGTTTCAAAGAGGGTCATTGCTTCTACCCGCCATTTGTGAAGAACAACCACAAAACAAGCCTGTCTCAACAAGCAACTTGCTCTCTTTGTAAATGAATATCCTCCAACCTGGTGTGTGTGTCCCCCCCCCCACAATGTTTTAAGCCCGCAACCCCATCGGCCCCGACCAGCATGGTTTCATACTCCAAAAACATCTGTAGATGGCGGCAGGGCAAGACGTCTTGCTGCCTGACAAGATGGCACCCCTCTCCAATGCCACAGGCAGAAGCCGATGGGCATAGGAGCCAATTCCGGGGGGCTGAGGTAGCAGAAACCTGGGCACATTGGGGGCACACACACCCAACCCGCATCTAAAGTACTATACTTGGGCAAAAAAAAGGAAAGGCACAAATACAGGATGGCTGACACCTGGCTTGAGAGCAGTACATGTGGAAAGGATCTAGGAGTCTTGGTAGACCACAAACTTGACATGAGTCAACAGTGTGATGCAGCAGCTAAAAAAGCCAATGCAATTCTGGCCTGCATCAATAGGAGTATAGCATCTAGATCAAGGGAAGTAATAGTACCACTGTATTCCGCTCTGGTCAGACCTCACCTGGAATACTGTGTCCAGTTCTGGACACCACAGTTCAAGAAGGATACTGACAAGCTGGAACGGGTCCAGAGGAGGGCAACCAAAATGGTCAAAGGCCTGGAAACGATGCCTTATGAGGAACGGCTTAGGGAGCTGGGTATGTTTAGCCTAGAGAAGAGAAGGTTAAGGGGTGATATGATAGCCATGTTCAAATATATAAAAGGATGTCATATAGAGGAGGGAGAAAGGTTATTTTCTGCTGCTCCAGAGAAGCAGACACGGAGCAATGGATTCAAACTACAAGAAAGAAGATTCCACCTAAACATTAGAAAGAACTTCCTGGCAGTAAGAGCTGTTACAACATAAAATCAGGATACAAAAACACAAAATACATCCTGTTGCACTGGGGCGGAGGTTATCTGGCGTTATCTCCCTCGCCAAGTAAAAAACGAAATGAACTCAGGCGAAAAACATTAGAGGCGTTTCTTCAGAGACCAAACACGTCTCGCTTGAACTAGCGAGATTTTGTGGGCAACTTTTGCACGCTCCTTACAACCCATGTTCCCGTCGTAATCTTTATAAATATTAATAGCAACGCTTTCCCCCCTCTCTGGAGCCTACAGTCCCTCTTTTTCCTGTCAATGTTATGATTAGAGATGAAAAGCAAGAGAGGTCACGTAGATTAATCAGTTAATATTTATTTTCCCGCCCAGATCTTCCACCCACCCTGGAGACCCTGGACAGCTAGCAATAGGCTAAATAAGAAACACAACAAAACAAAACTATGTTTATTCTCATAACTGTTGATTTCTTTTGCGGGGGGTGGGCTTGGTACTCAGGTGCAGATACTTATTTCGTAAAAATTGCACGACGCCTGAGTCAAGAAATAGATGAAACGGTAAAAACCATCATGAGGCGGAAATTACAGCAATAATTTAAAACATTAAATATTTTAATGTATTTTAATATCTGTTGGAGGCCGCCCAGAGTGGCTAGGGGGACCCAGCCAGATGGGCGGGGTACAAATAATAAATTATTATTATATTATTATTCTAAAACATAGAAAAAGTTAAAGCAACAATGGCGGAACGTTCTGGTCTGAATGCTGCCGCCCCTTGAGGCCAAGGGAGGAACTGCAGTGAGGCAAGAGGGCCTCTTTAACACCCATAGGACAGAGCCTGTCAAATGATTCTGCCTCCTGTCTTTTGAGTTAGTTTATGTCTGTTTGCATAACAACACATAAATTAAATGTATTTATTTAATCCATTTGTATACTACTTTTCCTCCAGGAGGCTCAAAGTGGCCTACATAGCTCTCCCTGGTTTATCCTCACAACAAAACTGTGAGGTAGCCTAGGCTGAGAGTGACGAGCCGAGGGTCACCCAGTGAGCTTCCTGGCCAAGTGGTGGGATTCAAACCCTGATCTCCCAGCTCCTAGTCCGGCACTCTAACCACTGTGCCACACTGGCTCTCTAAATGAACTTGTCAGGGATCTGCCTCCCCCTGCCAGTCCAGCTCTGAGTGTTTATAGGGAGCCGGCACCTGTTCTAACTACTGATTCATCTTCGAGTGAAACCAGCAGTTCCTCGGGGGAGAAGCAGTTAGTAGCTGGGAGCCAAGGGGTGCCAGGGGTCCAGGGATTTAGTGAGAGGCCCGGCACCACCCAGCAGACTCGATCGGAGGGAGAGACGTCAGGTCCGGCGCATAGTTTACGTAGGAGGCGGCAATTTAGGCTGCCAAGATTGTGGTGTTGGCGCCAAAACCGGAGGAAGGCACTTCCGGATTCTGCTAATGACTGAACAGACATGATAAGACTGAGCTCTGCACTTTAAATAATTTGGCACTGATTAAAAGAACTAAAAAACAAATGGGTTGGCCTTTCTGTT
This sequence comes from Darevskia mixta, assembly GCA_034641385.1. Lineage (NCBI taxonomy): Eukaryota > Metazoa > Chordata > Lepidosauria > Squamata > Lacertidae > Darevskia > Darevskia mixta. The sequence continues at coordinate 4,580,307 of JAWWNH010000025.1, read as the reverse complement.
GAACAACCGATAAGGGAACCTGACATGAACTCAACCACTTTCTGGCCACTTTAGGAAAGTGTGCATTGCTATCTTACATAATATATGTTCCTTTCCCTCTTTTATCTTACTGTAAGGTTTTTATATTCTGCAATTATATTGCTTAAACTGAGCATGCCTTTCCATCAAGTAAAAGAAAAAAAATCAGTATGCATTTTCATGACATGTATATAAAAAGAACATCCCTGTCGTCCTTAAAGCCAGACTCATGCTCATACTGAAATTCTTACTCGCAACACCCCACAGGTCCCTGAAACCCATGCGCAGCGCAGTGAACATGGAAACATGTTTCCCTTAAACAACTAAGGATCTTACGCTTAAAAAAAGAAAGAGCAAGGAATTTAAACCTTTTAAAAATAGCAATAATAATAATATTAAAATCACAATTTGCAAGCTGGCGATCAAAAGGCTTTATGCTCGGCAGGGGAAAACAGCATTAGCTCAGGGATCTGAGAATGCATGGATAATACCTGCATTTTTAAATTATTTTTAAGCCTCTGTGGCTAAGAAGAGGAAGAAGAAAGGACTAAGAGGGCACCCAGCTCATTTACCAAGCAAGTGAGTGAGGTGCAGGCACTCGGCTAAGGTTTCTTGGTTGAGCATATGCCTCTCATAAGGTGCCACCAGCTGGCCCTCAGCGTTTGGCCAACCCTGCTCCTCAGAGCACATTTGCCAAAGCAATTAAACATTCAGCGCCACCCCCACCCCACCCCCCAGGATCACACAGCAAGATTCAAAATTTGTTTTAACACCTTCTGCTCCTACTTTTCCTCAGTCAAACTCAGATTTTCAAGACTGGGGTTTTGGAGGTGCTTGAATTACCGTATTTTTTGCTCCATAAGACTCACTTTTTTCCTCCTAAAAAGTAAGGGGAAATGTCTGTGCGTCTTATGGAGTAAATGTGTGGTCGATCTCTGGCTCTGTTTCCGGCCCCGCCCCCTTGCCCAGGCCTCCATTGCTGAATGTTCTGCAGACGGGGGCTGTTTGTTTCTCCAGCGACATGTGACTGGCTGATTAGATTATCTGTCTGGAAACTGTAGAAACGGCTCCCTTTCCTTTCCAGAACTGTGAGTTGAACCCCATAAAAACAGGGTTTTTTCCCTTTGCAAAGTAAGCTCAACAACTTTGAGCTGATCCTCAAAAAAAGGGGCTTTTCCCCTTTGAAAAGAAGCTGCACAACTTTGAGCTGATCCTCAAAAAAACGGGGCTTTTCCCCTTTGCAAAAGAAGCTGCACAACTGTGAGCTGATCCCCCCCAAAACGGGGCTTTCCTCCTTTCCTCCTCTAAAAACTAGGTGCGTCTTATGGTCAGGTGCGTCTTATGGCGCAAAAAATACGGTTACTTAGGATTCGCTTGCAAACAAGCAGCCCTTGAACTGGTTGCCTTTGGCGAGCAGAAACTCTCTCCAGGTGACCAGGCAGGAAAAAGAGAGTTAGTGGACTGTGTACCCATGGTGCAGACCTCTCCCAACTCTCAACCTGCTCCCCTTTCTGGTACATGGGTTGGGGCTACTTCACTTTCCCTCCGTAAGGTACCACGGCAAGATTTTGAACCCAGGCACCCAGCAGTTGGGCTGTGATGCCTTGCCCCTTACAAACTGAGCTCATTCTCAAAGACCAAGCACTGTGCACCAGGCCCTGTAAAACACTGTCCTCTGAACTTGCCTGTCAGCCTGAGTCATCCGTCCCTGGTGTGAGGACACTGTCTAAGCCAGGGGTAGGCAAGCTAAGGTCCGTGGGCCAGATGTGGCCCAATCGCCTTCTCAATCCGGCCCGCAGACGATCCGGGAATCAGCATGTTTTTACATGAGTAGATTGTGTTGCTTTATTTAAAATGGGCCTGCCTGGTGGTTTTACATGAGTAGAAGTTGTGCTTTTATTGAAAACTAGTGGACGTTCAGCCCGTTAAATTAACGGGCGCTAGAACATCCGTTCTTCCTTCCCTGTTTCTCCCTCCCCCCTCCCTCCCTCTGTTCTTCCTTCCTTCCTCTCTCCCTACATTTTTCCATTCTTCCTTCCATGTTTCCTTCCTTCCTTCCTTTCTCCCTCCCTCCCTCCCTTTCTCTATTCTCCCTCCCTCCCTCCATTTTTCCGTTCTTCTTTCCCTGTTCCTTCCTTCGCAACGACGGTGCCCCCGCCCCCGCCAGCCTCTTCCTCCTCGGTGTCCGTGAGCACGGCTCCGTCATTGTCGTCCGCGGCGGCGCCTCAGCCTCCGGCGGGCGGGCCGCCCGACGGGGCTGAGGCGGCAGCGGCCTGAGAAGGAGGTGGAGGCGGACACGGCAATGGCGGCGGCGCAGTTTCGGCTGGCCGCTTGAAGTGTCTCTGCGTCATCCATCCCTGTGTCCGTGGGGGACATGCGCAGTAGCGCAAACCCACAGACGGACGGACGGCACGCAGAGACACTTGCACTTTATTATATAGGATGCATCTCTGGGTTATTTGTGAGGTATAGGAATTCATTCATCCCCCCCCCCCAAAAAAAAATATAGTCCGGCCCACCACTGAAAAAGGTTGCTAAGCACTTTCTCTCTGTTTCTCTGCTTGCCATCTTAGATCTTGGCTTTGACCGTGCATGTCATTCCGGTCCTCATTTGCCGTTTTTGGAAAATTGGGCCCAACTCCAGGGCCCAGGATCCAAAGGAACGGCAGCCTCACGTTAAGACGAGCAGTGGAGAAAATGCTCTTCTTTCCCCAGAGTGGCTCCCTCGCCCCCTGCTCTGATGCATCATCAGACGAAATCTCCTGGATCTCTCCTCTCCAGATAGCAACAGAAGAGCAGCCTCATTTGGATCAGCCGGAGGAAGGTCCGCGCCAAGAGCTGCCTTCGCCAGCCCAGATGTCTCTAAACTCCAACTCCCACTGGTCATTAAGAAGAGCCTGCTGGATCAAGTCGGTAGCCCAGCGAGGCCAGCATCACAGGGGCCACACAAATGCAGGAGCTGAGCAAATTTAGCAGCCTTCTCTCCTTCAGCAGCTTCCCGGGCCCTAAGGAAGCCAGACAATCCTCCACCAGGGCCAGGGCCTTTTCAGTGATGGCTCCGACCTGGTGGAATGCTCTGTCCCACAAGACTAGGGCCCTGCAAGACTTGATTTCCTTCTGCAGGGCCTTTAAGACAGAGCTATTCCGCCTGGTCTTCCATTTGAATTAGCCTGATCCTCTACAGTGGTACCTCTGGTTAAGTACGTAATTTGTTCCGGAGGTCCGTTCTTAACCTGAAACTGTTCTTAACCTGAAGCACCACTTTAGCTAATGGGGCCTCCTGTTGCTGCCGCTGCGCCGCCAGAGCACAATTTCTGTTCTTATCCTGAAGCAAAGTTTTTAACCTGAAGCATTATTTCTGGGTTAGCCGAGTTCTTAACCTGAAGCGTATGTAACCTGAGGTACCACTCCATTCCCTTTCCTCTTCTATGAAGAAATCCTTTCTGGGACCCCACATTTAAATTCTTCCCTGGTCTCCTTGCTGGGCCTAGTAGGACCAACTTGGCCAGTTAGCCCTGGAGATCATTTGATGTCTACTGACTGGGATTCCCCCCCTTTACTTTCCTTTTCCAAAATGACCCCTGAATTTTTGAATTTTATTGATATTTATGCTGCATTTTATGTTGTATTTTATGCTGTTTTTAAGTCGTATTTTAATCAGTGTTTTATATTTCCTGTTAGCCGCCCTGAGCCCGGTTTTTAAACTGGGAAGGGCGGGGTATAAATAAAAAATTATTATTATTATTATTATTATTATTATTATTATTATTATTATTATTCCAGCACCTGGTATTCAGAAGCATTCTCTGCATTGCATAGTCATTGTGGCTAATGGGGAGCAGAATTAAAAGCTGCATCCTCTATGAAACTGTGGCAGTGAGGTTTATGATGCAGGACCACACAGCTCAGTGGCAAGGCACAGGCTCTGAACACAGGGGGTCCCAGGTTCAGTTGCCAGCAACTCAAGTAGCAGGAGATTGGAAAGACCCTCTAGATGAGACTTGGGAGAGTCTTTGTGCATCAGCCTAGACAACTCTAGGAGGTCAAGCAGCTTCCTGTGTACACCCCTCCATGGCTGCACTCCCGTTTTGCCTGCTGGGCTGCAGAAAGAATCCACTAACCTCCATCTCCAGGCCAACCAGCCCCCATCTCTTAATGGGCTGTGGTGTGCACACAATTAATTAATGGGCTTATTAATTAGGAAAGAAGTCCCTCTTTGGGCTGCAATTGGGGTCATCCGTTTCTAAAGTAAGAACAGCCTGTACTAAAGATAAAACTGGGGGAGGAAACCCCCGTAGTCTTCTGCAGGGATCTGATCTGGCGGAGTCTCAATTATGCAAACCACAGGAAACAGGAGAAATAAAGGGGGAGGTGGAATTGGTTGAAACCTTCACTGTCCCAATTTCTCTCCCAACAGCGGAAGAGAGATAGGAAGCCGGCCCAGCCACTACCCCTTGATCAAATTATGGTAGCAGAACCCACCTGCCATTCTGCACCCAGGACAGGGAACCCTCCTCCCTCCAGATCATAGCTGTCAACTTTCAGATTTGAAAATAAGGGATTTTTCCCGAACTTTCGGATTTGAAAATAAGGGATGCCGCGAGGGCGGTGCAATGGCACCAAGTAGCCTCGCCACCCTGCGCGCAAACAGATGAGCGAAAGAGCGAGCGCGTAGACGGCAGGCAGGCTGTCTGTTTGGTTGGGCATGAGGGTCTGGCTGCACAAGGCATGCAAGCTCCGCCCCCAGTCGGTCTCAGACTCCTTATTGGCAGCCGAGCAACGCAGCTGAGGAGCCTACCTGGCCGGCAGGGAGGGAGAGGAGCTGCTTCCTTTGAAATCCGGGAAATTTAAGGGATATCAACAATCCGGGATAGCAGCGGGAAACGGCATTGGAATAAGGGAGTTTCCCACCAAAAAAAGGGAGGGTTGACAGCTATGCTCCAGATGTTCCTGGACTCCAACTCCCATTATCTCTTGGGCTGATGGGAGTTAAGAGTCCAGCAACATCTGGAGAGTCACGGATTCCCCACCCCTGCTCTGTATAAACCAACTCTGCTGGAACACAGGGGGACACTCAAAACGGATCCAGCATGATGTACAGATTTAGAGTTTGGGACACGGATTTGGAAATCTGGGTTCAAATAAGCACATTTGCTGCAATGTCTACGTTTATTTTCCACATTTATATTGCCACCCCTGTAACAAGAGTTCTCTGGGAGGCTCCCAAAACAAACAAAAAAACCAAGGTAATACAATAGGATGAACAAATTCATTAAATGGAAAGAATTAGAAGCCCAGTTTAAAACCGAGAGGTCCAGACTGTAGAATCTAAGTTATTTAAAAGGCCTGGGCGAATCAAAAGGTTTCCACCTGGTACGGAAAAGACCACCAAGATGGTACCAGGTGGAAGTCTGTGGGAAGCTTATTCCACAAAGACTCCAGGAGAGTCACTCCTGAAAAAGGGGACCAACCAGTCCTTTTGACTGTGACTCTTCTATCTCAGTCATCCCAACCTAGCACTTTCCAGGAGTTGTAGACTACAATTCCCATCAGCCCTGGCTGGAGCCGGTGGGAATTGTAGTCCCAAACATCTGGAGGGCACCAGGCTGGCAAACAGGGTGGATTTGATTTAAATCAAACTGATTTAAATCACGATTTAAATCACTAGCAGGGTGGATGAAAATCAACGATTTTTTAAAAAATATATTAAAAAATCAGATTTTTTAATTTAAATCGGATTTTTTTTATTTAAATCGATTTTTTTGTGTTTTGTTTTTTTTAAATCATTGATTTTTATCCATCCTACTAGTGATTTAAATCGCAATTTAAATCAAATCTACCCTGCTGGCAATGGTTGCTCTCTCTCTCTCTCTCTCTCTCATTTCCCATTTTAAGGACAAACCCCCCAACTTTCCCAAAGTTAATGGAAGCGATAGCTTATTTACCACTGTCATCTAGGATAAAGAATTTTGACACATCGTTAAATGATAGCACGTTTAGATAAGTCGAGCTGTCACGCCATTTAATGGATGTCTCAACTAGCTGATATGTATGTAAAATTTATGCACTCTGGTATATCACGCAGAGATAATGTTTTAATCAACATCCCACTTTTTCAAGGTCTAAGATTCTGAACAATGAAAACATTCCGTCAGGCGCTTCCAGACTCCTCCAAGACAGAGAGGAAGAAGCCCTTCAAACTTTGGCACACACACACCCCTCCCAAAAGGGCCAGGGGGGACAGAGATGCACATGGCTTGAAGTGCGCTAAAATGGACCCTCTGCAGAGAGAGAGGCACTAGACCCAGTCTAGACCAAGGGCAGGCAATACGTCATCCTCCAGGTGTTGCTGGTCCACAGCTCCCACAATCTCTGCCCATTGGCTTCTTGCCTACAAAACCAGCTTTGGTCTTCCCAGAAACATCTACCTGGGTAGACTGAACTAGGCAGGCCTTGGAGTGAGACAGAACTCCCAATGGGGAACACAGCTCCCTCTTCACCAGCGTTTTGATGACTGTAATCCTGGTTTAAGGAGCCATTTGGCGCCTAGCTTATATAAATGAGTTCCTAACCCCCCATAGCTCTGTAAAGCACTCTTAGTCTTAATAGCTGGTGTATGACCGTAATAAAGCTTTTGATTTTTTTTTTTGAGTTCCTAACACTATTTTTTCACAGAGAACTCTGGAAGTTGTAGCTCTGCAAGGGGGACAGGTGTTTCCTAACAACTCTCAGAGACATAGCTGTCAAACTTCCCTTTTTTGTGGCGGGAAACTCCCTTATTCCAATGCCGTTTCCCGCTGCTATCCCGGATTGTTGATATCCCTTAGATTTCCTGGATTTCAAAGGAAGCAGCTCCTCTCCCTCCCTGCCGGCCAGGGAGGCTCCTCAGCTGCGTTGCTCGGCTGCCAATAAGGAGTCTGAGACCGACTGGGGGCGGAGCTTGCATGCCTTGTGCAGCCAGACCCTCACGCCCAACCAGACAGACAGCCTGCCTGCCGTCTATGCGCTCGCTCTTTCGCTCACCCGTTCACACACAGCCTCTGGAGCGCAGGGTGGCGAGGCTACTTGGTGCCATTGCATCGCCCTCGCGGCATCCCTTATTTTCAAATCCGAAAGTCTGGAAAAATCCCTTATTTTCAAATCCAAAAGTTGACAGCTATGCTCTCAGCACCTGTAACAAACCACACTTTACAGTTGGTAGAGCATGCCACTCTTAATCTCAGGGCCGTGGGTTCAAGCCCCATGTCGGGCGAAAGAGTCCTGCAGCAGCGTTGGGGCTGATGGGACTTGTAGTCCAAAGCGTCGCGTGGGCACCATGTTGCAGAAGAATGAATCTAGTTCAACATTCTGCTCTGAAAAACAAACTGCTTCCGTGGATACTCGCAAGCAGAGCATTAAGGGCTGGTCCCCAGCATCCGATATTCAGGATATACTGCCTCTGCATCAGGAGGTTCCACTGAGCTGTCACGGTTAGTAACTTCCACACAGAATGGCTGCTGTAAAATGAGGGGCATTTGTAACCTAAGGAGTTCATTGCCAGTAACCAGACACTTATTTATTGTTTTAGTTATATCCCCACCCCACCACCCCACCCGGGAGGTCAAGGTGGCATACTTGTTAGAAACTGAGATAGAAAAGCTAGGAGCCAAATGGCTTCTGGGAACTGGGTCATGAGTGCCAAAACAGAATATCTAGTCGCCATTGGGTTAGGGTTAGGGTTAGCAACACTTTTTATTTATTATTTTGATAAGCATGAACTAATAAGCAATTCACATAAGTGACACATTGTTAACATCACATTTTTAGCAGAAATTGTTAATGCATGTTTAGTTTGCTGTTTACATTAAAAATATTGGTAACAGGGTGGATTTGATTTAAATCAAACTGATTTAAATCACGATTTAAATCATGGTTTAAATCACTAGTCAGTAAGGCTTGATTTAAATCATAGTTTTCTACATAAAGACTAATTCTTGCTGGTATAACTTTAATACCAGTTTTTAATCTGTGATGTGTTACTGTATTTTAATGTTTGCTGGAAGCCGCCCAGAGTGGCTGGGGAGACCCAGCCAGATGGGCGGGGTACAAATAATAAATTATTATTATTATTATTATTATTATTATTATTATTATTATTAATATGCAAGTAGATGAAGATTTTTAGAATAACAACTTTTCATATTAGTTTTTTTATCCCCAGTTTAATAGGTTAATCATTCATATTTGGACAACTTTTCTGTTGTACTTAGGAAGGAGAAAAATAATCATTACCTTAATAATAACAATTTAAATAGATTTATTCAACTGAAACAATAACATTACAGCATATGTTATTTGCTTAAACAAACATCCATGTTTGTTATTTGGTAACGTACAAAACACTCTACTTTTTATTGTTAAACTCCTTAACAGATCGTCTGTCCTTAACATATACTTTGAGGCTTCAAAGCACATGCATTTCAGTAATCCTTGAGTGTCAGCCAGGCGCAAAAATAAAGCACCCAGACTTTTTGAGGTGCTCGCAAATGGATAATCTTTTAGGTGCAAAATGCACAGATTCGAACCCTGCACGGTCCTCCCCATCCTCATTTCAACCCCACAACAATCCTGCGAGGTAGGTTAGGCTGAGAGAGGCAGTGACTGGCCCCAAGTCACGCCCAGTGAGCTTCATGGCCAAGTGGGGATATGAACCCTGATCTCCCAGGTCCTAGTAGTCTGGTGCTCTAACCACTATACCACCCTGCCCCAGAATGCAAACCGCTGCTTATCCTTACCCACCCTCAACCCATTAGCAAAAGCAGAATAAACTACACAAAACAATAAAACCTTGCCGAACGATCACTGCAGATCATAAAACAGTGTACGCCAAAGAAGCCGCATGAGATGAGAGAAGAGGAATTACAAAAGGCATAAATCTGGTTATGTGCCTATTAGGAACCCTGTGCAAGGAACCCTACATCAGGAATATTACACTATTAAGACCATTTCCGGAGCCTAATGAAATATGCCCAGCGTCATCTCAGAGAGAATTATTTATCTGTCCTCATTTCCGTGAGCTCTCGCTGTAGCGACGACCAATGCCACGATCAAAGCATTTTGGGGGCTATCATGCTATCAGCATGTATTACACGCGGCCCCCATTTGTCAATGTTGTCCAAGCACCATTGTCCCCGGATCCCGTTTACAAACAAAGCGCCCTTTCTAGGGAGTAACCTGCGCCTTCTGATTCGGGTTGCCCTGGAAACAGGGTCAAGCAGGTCCGCTGCGATTCTGCAGGACCACAACAAAGGGGAATTAACGAAGTGCTGGGGGCAAGCAAGTATCTAGTCCTTATTGACTGCGCCGGGCAAAACGCCTGCAGGAATCTAAGCCGCTGACAACATGCACCTGAGCATTTCCTGTACAGAAGGAAGCCTCACCCACTGGGCAGCAGCGTCTGGGGTGGCAGACGGTGATCACTCTTCCTGCCATCTCGCCCACTTGGTTTGCTACTATGGGATTTACTCCCGGGTAAGGATGCAGAGGATTGCTTTGGCTGAATTAGTTATCTAGTAAACAGAGGCCTCAAAACCCTTGCAACAGCTCTCGTCTGCCCCTCCCATGTCTCTCTCTCTCTATATATATATCATAGCTGTCAACCCTCCCTTTTTTTGCGGGAATCTCCCTTATTCCAATGCCGTTTCCCGTGGCTATCCCGGATTGTTGATATCCCTTAAATTTCCCGGATTTCAAAGGAAGCAGCTCCTTTCCCTCCCTGCCGGCCAGGGAGGCTCCTCAGCTGCGTTGCTCAGCTGCCAATAAGGAGTCTGAGACCGACTGGGGGCGGAGCTTGCATGCCTTGTGCAGCCACCAGACCCTCACGCCCAACCAGACAGACAGCCTGCCTGCCGTCTACGCGCTCGCTCTTTCGCTCACCTGTTCGTGCGCAGCCTCTGGAGCGCAGGGTGGCGAGGCTACTTGGTGCCATTGCGCCGCCCTCGCGGTATCCCTTATTTTCAAATCCGAAAGTTTGAAAAAATCCCTTATTTTCAAATCCGAAAGCTGACAGCTACGATACCGGTATATATACATGTTTTTAGGTTTTCTAAACCAAAAAAATAGGTTTAAAATTGGGGCTCGTCTTATACACAGGTAGTGCTGAGGGATGTTTTCTTAATATGGAGTCCCCAAAAGTAGGGGGCGTCTTATATATGGGGGCGTCTTATACACGGAAAAATGTGGTATATAAAATGAAAAATTACGTCAAGTAGCAAACATTGCAAAATTAAGTATGTAAAGTAAGTATGTAAATTAAGATACATACTTCTAGGCAAAATTCAGATTGCCGGCGGAGGGGGCGTGTCCAAGTTTTATTTCCTTCAGTGTGGAACACACACAGGTGGTCTTTGAAGGGTGCCAGAGTGTGCCCTCCATCGGAGCTCATGCAATCCGCTAGCCAGTCTCTCCACGCTTGAGCTCTGGGCTGGCATGCCCAAGGGGGGGCTGTGATGGAGCCTGATGAAATGAATCACTGGCAGGGCAGGGGCTGATGGGAAATGTACAGAACTTTTTTTGCGGGAAATTCCCTTATTCCGAATAGGATTCCTCGCGAGAAAAGGGAAAGGTTGACAGCTATGACTCCAGAACATCTGGAGGGCACCCAGTTCTGCTTGGGAAGCCCTGTTCTCTCTGGCCAAATATGAGCAATGATGTCAAGGCTGGGGAGGGGCTGGGGGTGTGCTCTTAAAGGGGAATGACCCCCTATTTCCTGGGCCTAGCAGCAATTCTCTTTCATTGTGCGAAGCATGGTTACATGATTATCTCCCCCCCCCCTAAAAAATGAACCCACTCTCATCACTCCACTTTGTAATTGCCCCAGTTTCTACAAGGATGGATGAATGATCCTATTTTAGAGCTGAAGCTGGGAGTATGAACGAAGTAGTAACAACAGAGGTTTGGGTATCTCACCAGCATAGCTCACTGGTCAGGAGATATCCGAATCCAGACCCAAATCCAGACACATGTGGGGCACGGAAAGGTATGGCAGCCCCAAGTGCTGCCCAGCTCCAACTAGGAAGCATAGAAACATAGAATTGCAGAGCTGGAAGGTACCCCAAGGGTCATCTAGTCCAACCCCCTGCAGGAATCCCAACATTGCAATGGTCCTGTGTGTCAGGTGCTAACTCCCTACACCAGGGGTCGGCAACCTCCGGCCCACGGAAACCGTGTTATTGGCCCACGAGCCGCCCCTGAACCGAGCCACCCGCTCAGCGAGTCCCCCGCGCGCTGTGCTAAACCGGCGCAGCGTGGTGACTCGCCGAGCGGGGGTGGAAATTGCATCTGCACATGTCCACGGTTCCGGAAATCGCATCTGCACATGTCCAGACGCTGGAAATCGCTTCTGCGCAGGCGCAATTTTTGGCGTCTGGGCATGTGCAGAAGCAATTTCCGGAGCCGTGGACATGTGCAGACCCGACTTCTGGCATCGCGCTGTGCCAGTCCGGCCCACGGATGATCTCTGTGGGAGTTTATCCGGCTCATGGCCAGAAAACCTTGCCAACGCCTGCCCTACACCATCACCTGCTGGGGGAAGGGTGGGCAAGCAGGAGGATCAAGAGGATGGAGCAACTGCCCTTTGCCGTGTTAGAAACGACGTATAAAAGCTAGAACCCCAACAGCACCTTAAACCTAGGCTTTAGTCGCCACAATGGAATGCCCAGGCGCCCCACAGATCAGCTGATTTGCACAGCAGTGTGGCACCAAGAGACGTGCCTCTTTTGGTGCCACGCAAGCCAGGTGATCCGTGGGTCAGCTGATTTGCGGGGCAGCGCAGCACCAAGAGAGGCACTTCTTTGGTGCCGTGCTGCCCCGCAAGCCAGCTGACTGGTACGGCATGGCAGCAGCACCAGCCAGCCAGATGGAGATGTTAGCCACCAAACGTGGCGAGCAGACATCTCCAATTCCTCGCAAGAGGCCGTTTGCCTGTCACGAAATGCGGCTGGCGCCCAGTTAGTTTCGAATGCCACTCCTGCGAGGAAAGGATATGGGGGTTTTTCCACTTAGAGAAAAGGCAAATAAGAAGAGACATGACCAGAGAAGTTTGTCTCCGTCTCTCATTATGCTAGAACTCATGGGCATCCAAGGAAGCTGAATGATGAAAGATTCAGTGAAAAGGAAGTTAATTGATAGGGGGTGTTCCTGCGAGAAGCACCCATGACCACCAAACCCTAACCAATGGCTGTTCCGCCTGGAACACCAGTTGCTGAGAATTACAGGTTGGGCAGAGGAGAGTTGTGTTCAGGTCCTGCTTTTAGGCTTCCCAGAATGATCTGGCCAGCCACTATGGGCAGCAAGGACACTGGACTAGGTGCCCCCCCCCAATAGCTGTCAACCCTCCCCTTTTTTGCGGGAAACTCCCTTATTCCAATGCCGTTTCCCGCTTCTATCCCAGATTGTTGATATCCCTTAAATTTCCCGGATTTCAAAGGAAGCAGCTCCTCTTCCTCCCTGCCGGCCAGGGAGGCTCCTCAGCTGCGTTGCTCGGCTGCCAATAAGGAGTCTGAGACCGACTGGGGGCGGAGCTTGCATGCCTTGTGCAGTCAGACCCTCACGCCCAACCAGCCAGCCAGCATGCCTGCCGTCTACACGCTCGCTCTTTCGCTCACCCGTTCGCGTGCAGTCTCTGGAGCGCAGGGGGGCGAAGCTACTTGGTGCCATTGCACCGCCCTCGCGGCATCCCTTATTTTCAAATCCGAAAGTTTGGAAAAATCCCTTATTTTCAAATCCGAAAGTTGACAGCTATGGTCCCCCCCCCTCTGGACAGCTTCAGGGCTCTCCTGGCGTTCTTGGTTACAACTCAGCCAAGCACATGGGAGTGTTGAAAAAAGGCATCAGCCAGTTGACAACGCCACTTCGCAAACGCCAGAAAGCTACCCAGCCTCTTGTCAATTCTCCCAACCAGCTCCCAGCTCAAAAGACACACACACACAACTGCCTCTGTAGCACCAGGGCCCCCACAAAATGCACCAGATAGTTATCACAAACCCTGAAAGAGAAAATGGTATAATCCCCTTTCATCGGCCAGCAATGAACCATCATCCAAATCCAACGGATTCTACCACCTGTGATCCATTTAGGCCTGGGAATTGCAGCTGCATCGCGTAATCTCCTTAAAAGCTAAACTGCATTAAATTCTCAAACTTCCGATATGTTACTGAAGCATCAGGAAAGTGTACCTAAATTCGCTCCCCCCCGCCCCTGTAGAGCATACTGCATTTTTAAAGCCCATTTTAATGCCCATCCAAAAATCAAGTACTCATTTGTAGCCACAGCAAGCTGTGGATTTCAGCTTAGACACCTCAATCCAGTTACGCAGTTTGTGCACAGAGACAGCTAGAAGTTTTGTTGGTGATTCAAACCTGAACGAGAGCAAACGGGGGATGGGGGGGTCCACGTTTCCAAGGGCTTCCCCTCTCAGATCTACCCACTACCTCCTGCACACATGAGCAGAGCCTGAGGGCTACATGTTTTTCAGGATGGCTTGCTGGGGATCCAGGGTGGATTTGATTTAAATCAAATTGATTTAAATCACGATTTAAATCACTAGTCAGTAAGGCTTGATTTAAATCACTAGTCAGTAAGACTTGATTTAAATATTTTTTTTACAGAAAGACTCCTTCTTGCTGGTATAATCTTAATATTTACAACCATATGAAGGTTTCATTTTTGGAATAATACATTTTCAGAGTAGTTTTTACAGTTATATCAAATTACTGATTTGGTTATACTACTAGAAATACATAGACAGATAATTATGAAATTATGGTGAGGTTTAATAAGTTAACTGTTTATATTTGGACAACTTTTCTGCTGTACTTTATTGGAAGGAGAAAAATAATCATTTCCTTAATAACCATTTAAACAATTTATTTAACTAAAACAATAACATGATAGCATATGTATCCATGTTTGTTAACTGATGTGGTTAAACATTTTAAGAAAAAAACTTAGACTGAGTTTTAGCAGACTTGATAAACTTAAAACAAATCCTTATTTCCTGATGAATAGCCTTTGGACTACAATGTAACTTAAATAGAAGACTATATTTAGAAAGATTTTTCCTCCAAAAGCATTTTATTTTAAAAATCCAATTTAAATAAAAAAAATCCGATTTAAATAAAAAAAAATCTGGTTTTTTGGGGTTTTTTTTAAAAAATCATTGATTTTTATCCACCCTGTGGGGATCCCATTTACCAACTTACCAATGCAATGGGGCAGGATACCAGGAAACCAGGTAGGATATAGCCGTAAGATAGCCACCCACCCCACACAATCATAGCATAAATTGCATCTGTTTCCACCTGCAGGTTTCAGAGGAATGGTAGTCTAAGGTTAAGTAGGGGACTAGAGCCTTCGAAGCAGCCAGCAATCTAATCTTGTGGTGCCACAATTACATACCACTCAGCTACTAACCAGTCAGGACCTGCACCTTCTGAGGCCATGATTTAACACAGACTTGCCTGGTGGTCACAGGATCTTGCCTCTTGGTTTCAGTGCAGAAACACCCTCCTTTCTTCCTCTGCCGGCTCCCAACAAGCTAGCAAAACATTATTGTGCACCGTAGGAACTTCTGTCGGCTTATTGACAAGAATGAATAGCAACCTGTGTGTCTGGGGCATGCAAACATGCTATAACAATTTGGGTGTAAAAAATAAAAAAGCAAATGTTTGAAAACTCCCGCACGTTCAAGTCTTCACCCACAGAGGAGGTTGGCCACTGCGTCTCTGCATGATCCACTGCTACGCTGGCCCCAGCTCATTCTAATCCACCTCTGCTGGGGATAAGTAATCCTAGGATGCTGCCATCATTCCTAACGCAACAGGTTTGCCTGCCCTCAGAGAAGGGTGCCTTTTGTGCCCCTGCACGAGTCGCTGTTCTGCAGGCACACTTTGTGACAGTAGCTCATGCAAAAACAACAAGGAGGCTGGTTCTTCTGAGAGCAAGCCAATTTTGCTTACTGAATCTAAGGAGGAGGGAGTTTTTCTCCAGGCATTTGAGCGAAGGGAACTTCGGGTTTCTTTTCCGCGCATGAAAGCATGGCAAGCCAAGATGCTCTTACGCTGTCAATGGCACAGCCCCACAGCACCTTGGGCAATTGGGGGAGCTCCTCCAGGTTATAATTGTTGCAAGGGACCCAGGTGGCGCTGTGGGTTAAACCACAGAGCCTAGGGCTTGCTGATCAGAAGGTCGGCGGTTCGAATCCCTGCGACGGGGTGAGCTCCCGTTGCTCGGTCCCTGCTCCTCCTGCCCACCTAGCAGTTCGAAAGCACGTCAAAGTGCAAGTAGATAAATAGGAACCGCTCTGGCGGGAAGGTAAACGGCGTTTCCGTGCGCTGCTCTGGTTCGCCAGAAGCGGCTTAGTCATGCTGGCCACATGACCCGGAAGCTGTACACTGGCTCCCTCGGCCAATAAAACGAGATGAGCGCCGCAACCCCAGAGTCGGACACGACTGGACCTAATGGTCAGGGGTCCCTTTACCTTTAAGGGACACAATAGTTATACATACAGACGTTTTCCTCACAATAAAAAACGGCTCTGGATTTCGCTAGTCCACACACAAACGAGTCCTACACTCCAACAACTCATGCTGCGTGCAATTCCTGTGGGAAACACCGTAACATGCAGAGCTGCCCTGATTTGGGTAGTGAGGACGCCTGCCATCAGTGGAGCCCAGGCTCAATTTTGCAGCTGCCCGGCTCAATTTTGCAGCTGAAGTTTCCGGGCACCTTCCACCACCACCACCCCAGACACACGCACACACACATGGAAGGGGCCCAGGGACAGCAAGGAACAGACCCAATTCCTCCTCTGACTTCTACTTTCTCCCTTCGCCATGCTCCTGTCATTCTCCATGCTACAGAGCATCAATCATAACTAAAGAGCAAGTGCCCTCTCCATGCGCCGCAGAGGTCTGGTTTGCAAAATGCTGTCGGGGAAGGGAAGGCACTTCCGAAGGAACGCAAGAATTTTTAAAGCATGGAGATTTGTGGCGGGGGGGGGGACCCCGCAGGAGACAATAGGGGGCTGTACTCTCAAGTCAGCCCCACTGATATAAGGATTGCAGCCTCCCTCTCCCTAATATCCTGACAGTTTAAAAGAGAGAGAAAAGAAAACAAGCATAATTTCTCTGCCGCTGATGTACATTCCTGTCCAGTAAATACAACCAGGAAGCCTTTAAACAACTCTCTTACCTGCTTTTGGGGAGGGGGGAGAGGAGAGGTGGGATTCAGGCTGGGGGGGCAGATGTGCGCAGAGGGGAGAACACGTCTGAGCAGTTCCACCTTATGTTGCAAAGGAGGAGATGCAAACGGGATAGCCAGGGTTTTTTTGGGGGGGGGGGGATACATCCAAGCAGATCTACCTGACATTACTGAAATACATTTAGAGTCCAGTTTTTTTAAAAAAATAAACCTGAAACCATCCCATTTAAAGACGAACAGCGAAAATTGCACTGAGATGGGAGGGGGGGTGAGAGCGAGGGGGGACTGGAGGAGGTCAAGGGGGCGTGCAAAGACACCTATTTTCAAAAACCACAAAACCTGCGCCTAGGCCTGGCGTGCCGACTTGAAGATGTGAAATGGGTACCAATCGCAGTGCTTGGCAATGGTGGGGCCGGAGATGCCATCAGGGGCCATCCCTGGGCGTAGCAGCGCCTCTCTCTTTCTCACGCCCCCCCCCCATCCCTGATGAAATATTACAAATCCCCAATGCATGCCAGGAGGTTCAGCCCCTGGGGGGGAGGGAGAGGTCGCCCAGGACTTGGGACAACCGGATGAGGTCCCTCCTCCCCACTTTGCAAGCCACATTAAAACAACTCCTCTATAAAAACTATTCACAATTACTATTATTAATACAATAAGTTGACCTCCCCCCCCCCCAAACCAAAACCATTCTAAGGAGCAGCTCGGAAAGTTCCAGCGATTCACTTGGCACTTTGGGGGAGCCCGTTTTGTGGGGGGGGGATCGTTGTGAAGGAGAGCGCTGGTCATGGGGGGGGGCAGAGAGGCAGGAGAGCCCGGAGGCGGAGCCGGTTCTGGGGCGCATGTTTCCCGCCCCCCCCCCCACGGCACTCCCTCCCTACAGCTCCCGGGACGCCTGGAGAGACGCCTTAGTTAGGGAAAGCACAAAGCGCACACCCACCCACCCCAGCCACCCCTTTCCCCCCACCCACCCCAAAATAGAGCTGGGGGCGGGGGCGGGAAGAAGCTAACTGCGGGGAAACGGGAAGGGGTGGGGAGGAGGCGAGAGAAGTCCGCGCGCGCGTCACCTTTGCAGCCCGGAGAAGTTGCGCGCCGGCGGCGGCCGGAGAGGCGGAGGATGCGCGCCAAGGGGCGGAGGAGGAGGAGGAGGACGAAGCGGCGGCGGCGGCGGGGAGAGTCCGCTCCGGTTCCGGCGGCGCGTCCATCCAGCCCGGCGAGCCGGCTGCGCTGTGGGGCGCACGGGCAGCGGCTGCCTCCGGTCGCTGCCGGGCTGGCTCTCTCGCGCTGCTGCCGGCCGCCGCGGCGTCTGCGGGATCAAGGAGCGAACCGAACAAAGAGCAGCGGCGCCGGCGCCGGGGAATCAATTTCTAATACCTATCGATGGGGAGGGGAGGAGGGGAGGGGAGGGGAGGGGAGGGAGGGAGAGGCAGCCAACCGCCCCGTCCTCCCCCACGCTCTCCCCCCTCCCGCTTCTCCTCCTCCTCCTCCCCCCGCTGCGCCCCGAAAGGCCCCGCGCGCGCGCTCCGGACACGAACCTGGCGCCGCCGGAGAGCCCCGGGCTCCCGATATCGAGCCATCGATCCCGCATCGGCGGCCATCTTGGGGGAGGGAAGGCTGGCCGGCTGGCCGGACTTCGGGGGCGGGGGGGGAGGGTGCCCGACCGCCTCTGTCTCGGGGGCTTCGCTGCGGCTGGACTCGGGGTCCCCCCCCCCACCTCCCGTCTTCCTCCCTCGAGCGGGATGGGGAAAGAAGCTCCAAGCGAGGCAGCAAAACGAACCGGGGATCCATATATTGGAAACGGGGGGGGATGGGAAGGGGGGCTGAAAACGAGGGAGGGGGTAGCAAAAAAAGAGGTCTGCGAATTCGCTTGCAATACAACCCCCACCCCAAAAAAACGAAACAAAGTATTTCATCCCCGCACCCCCAGTCCAGGCATGCTTACTCGGAAGTAAGTCCAACCGACTTTAGTGGAGGAGCGTGATGATGATGATGATGATGAATTGCCGGGAGTCATTCCAGCCGAGGTCGCTAGACCATACTCGCGAGGAAGCCCACCTATAGGATCGGCCTGATTCCACGCAGGTCGCCGGGGAAGGAGGTCCTGTTGACTTCGGCGGAGCTTTTCCCTAAAAAGTGGGGTGGGGGGGGCCGACAGGCGGGATTTGGAGCAGGATCGGGTTTACTCGGGAGTAAACCGCGCCGACTTTCCGGGAGCTTCTTCGAAAGTTCGCAGGGCGTGGGATCGCGGCCGTCGCTGGTGCGATGGGCGATTTGGTTTGGCGCTCGGAAATGGGATTAATTCGCACCCCAGAGTCTATCCAATGGGGATGGGTGGCAGCGAAGGAGGTCTTTCTGGGAAGGGGGCTCAGCTAGGATATTGGGGGCAACAGCCCTATGCAGTTGCTAGAAATGAAATGGCCCTCTGCTAAATTGGAAGGGAACCAATGAAGGCATTGGGATTCACCTCAACCTGTGCCCAAAAAGCGATTGGCGTGACCCACATCGCCCATCCACAAAGGAGCTGGCTGAAGAAATTAGGGCAACAGCCCCCCAACCTTGAGAGCTTGCAAAAGTCTCAGACTTGTGTGATCCCCTCCTTCTGTAGGGGTTGCTTCTCCCACCCCACCCCCACTCCCACCCCAAAAAAACCCTTTTGAGACCTCAAGACATTGGCCTCCCTAAAAGTTCAGACCCCAAAGGCCAAGTTATATTGGTACTAGAGACGGAATATATAAGGGTCAATCAAATGCTGCCATAGACGTTATACCACTGTTACAATTTCATAAATATTTCTTATATTTATCCCATTTTTGTACGAACACTTGTCTTGTGTTGCCTCTCAAACTATTAGCCAGTTGCGCCATTTCTACATATTCCTGTAATTTATTTTGCCAATCCGTTATGGTTGGAACATTTCCTCCTTTCCAGTTCATTGCTATCAATGTTCGAGCTGCAACTGTGGCATATAGAAAAAATTCTCTCAATTTTTTTGGAATATCGCCGAGAATGCTTAGCAGAAAAGCCTCATGTCCACCACATATGATACATGTCTCCAATCCACAGGTGCGCTCTGGGATCTGAAGATTTCCAACACAGCAACATTGATGTGTTTGGAGCATAGCAGAGGCCTGACTGGACCTTTTTTAAAAAACTGCAAAAAGCCCCCTTCCATCCCAGCTGGTTATTTTAAGAACACTGTAACATGGTCAGTTTGCTTGCCTTCCTCTCCCCTCCCCATCCCTTCTTCCTTTGGGAGGAAATAAATGAGACAGTCCCCTGCCCCGAGGCGCTTACACTCCCAACACTGACACAGAAGAGGGTAGAGTCAGCAGTTCCAGGATTTTGGCTTCCCTCCTGCAGGAGGAGCTAAGGGATTGTGCCTTCACAGACAAGGTGGCTTTAGAAGCAGGGCCGTCTTAAGCTTATCTGGCGCCGTGGTGCAAGGATCCCTCCGGCGCCCCCCACGCCCACCCCTACATTTCCCTACGGGCGGGCAGCAGCTGGAGGGCGGCTGCTCCAGCAGGATGGAGGCTCCGGGCGCAGCGCGGCATGGCGGAGGCGGACGAAGGCGGCGAGCTGATGCCAGAAGGCGCTGCGTCCAGCCTCCTCCTCTTCCCTGGCGCCCTCCAGAATGTGGCGTCATGGTTCACCGCGCCACTAGCCCCTATGGCTAAGACGCCCCTGTTTAGAAGGCTCTCTGAGGGGCGGCTCCACACAGGCAGGTTGGCGGGGGCAGTGCCAGGCACCTGGGGCAGCAGGCTACAAAGGAGTAATGCTGTTGTTTTTATCTGCCTCATTGGCACGAGAGTTTTCTGTGCTGTGTCGGATCTCCGGTGACCCTCTCACGAAGCTTGATGGCGCAAGTGCGTTTCCGAGCACAATTCAAAGTGTTGGTGCTGACCTTTAAAGCCCTAAATGGCCTCGGTCCTGTATACCTGAAGGAGCGTCTCCACCCCCACCGTTCAGCCCGGACACTGAGGTCCAGCGCCGAGGGCCTTCTGGCGGTTCCCTCACTGCGGGAAGCGAAGCTACAGGAAACCAGGCAGAGGGCCTTCTCGGTAGTGGCACCCGCCCTGTGGAATGCCCTCCCTTCAGATGTCAAAGAGAACAACAACAACCAGATTTTTCCAAGACATCTGAAGGCAGCCCTGTTTAGGGAAGCTTTTAATGTTTGATTGATTATTGTATTTTAGTATTTTGTTGGAGGCCGCCCAGGGTGGCTGGGGAGGCCCAGCCAGATGGGCGGGGTATAAATCATAAATTGTTGTTGTTGCTTTTCATCATTCTACAGTATTTATACATCCCACCTTTCCTCTGAGGTGCGAAAGGCAGCCTGCATGATAGCCCTCAGCTGGACCAAGACATGCTGGCCGGCCCAGTGTCACCCCAGGTGGCTCCCAAACGCAACCCATTGCAGTCTGTGAGCAGAATTGCAATTTCCACACAATCTGGGCGTATTGAGCTTTTTCTGTGTGTGCATCACCCTATGTTCTGTCCATAGCCGTCAACCCCCCCTTTTTTGTGGGAAACTCCCTTATTCCAATGCCATTTCCTGCTGCTATCCCGGATTGTTGATATCCCTTAAATTTCCCGGATTTCAAAGGAAGCAGCTCCTCTCCCTCCCTGCCGGCCAGGGAGGCTCCTCAGCTGCGTTGCTCGGCTGCCAATAAGGAGTCTGAGACCGACTGGGGGCGGAGCTTGCATGCCTTGTGCAGCCAGACCCTCACGCCCAACCAGACAGACAGCCTGCCTGCCGTCTACGCGCTCGCTCTTCCGCTCACCCGTTTGTGCGCAGCCTCTGGAGCGCAGGGTGGCGAGGCTACTTGGTGCCATTGCACCGCCCTCGCGGCATCCCTTATTTTCAAATCTGAAAGTTGACAGCTATGGTTCTGTCCACACTAGAGAGTGCTATGGGAGAAGCATTTGCAGCCCAGCTCACATTCACTGTGTGTGGACTACAGCTCGGTAGCAGGCAATAATAATATTAATAGTAGTAGTAGTAGTTTATTGTTTATACCCCGCCCATCTTGCTGGGTTTCCCCAGCCACTCTGGGCAGCTTCCAACAAAATATTAAAATACATGCTTTGCATGCAGAAGGTCCCAGGTCCAGCCAGGGTCGGGCTGGGAATGTCCCCCATCTGAAACCCCAGAGAGCCCCCCCTCCTGAAGTGCGAGTAAATAATACAGAGTTAGATGGACCCAGTGGTCTGCCTTGATATAACTTCCTGCTTCCCTGCTCCTATAGCCCTTGAGGACTGGGTGACTTTTATTCCATTCCAATGTTTTCATTATCACTGCAACACTTCTCCAGCTATTTTCCCCTCGCCCCCAAATGTTAGAAAGGCGCAGCGCTCTTAATGCCACTCTGAGTGCTATTAACACTGTTTCGTAAGACGGCATGATGGTGTTATCGCACGATACCTCTCTACCATTTTTTAATATATATAGCCAGGAATTTTAGTGCTAATTAAAAGATTGTTAACACACACAAAAAATGGGGTCATAAAATGATACCACAAAACGAAAGAGAAAAACGAAGGGGGATCTTCCTCTGCAGATAATGAAGTACGCTTCCCTTTTTGCAATGAACACCTGGTTTAGCTTCATGGCTGAGAGGCAGGATTTGAACCTCGGTCTCTGCGGTCCTAGCCCGAGACTCTTAACTGTGACCCCCACAAACGTACACTAGCCTTCATTGACAAGCAGGTAAACACATGATCTGAGTGTTTGAGGCAATTTGGCAGATATTTCGTGGGACAGTGACGCTGAAAATACGGCTCCATTCCACTCAGAATTTATGTATGGAAGTGACAGCTGTCCTTCATATATGTAAGTCATCAAGGGGTGAACATATCTTTTCGGGGGATGAGGGAAAGCAGCCCAAATTCTCATTTATTTCAGGCCATTCTTGGCTGAAGATCTCAGAACTGGTAGCAAGCATGGTAGATAATCATTTTTCTTCCAAGACGAACCTCACTTGATAACCGTACTGTACACTGCCTTCTTCAGTTTTATCCTGAATACCGCTCCACAACAGGTTTCGCCATCTTATTTACCTTGACCTTCCTACTGAAATTGCCACACTCAAACACACGCGTTAAAATTGCTCCCTGGTTTTAGGATAAGAAAAGTTATTTACGTTCCTCTCTTGTAAAAACCAAGAGAGCTGGCAAACAGATCATGCCAGCAGACAAGCCATCTCTCTGTGCTTTATGGAGGCACGTCCACAATGCCTCTCCTGTAGAGATAAATCTCTTTAGAGTCCATTTGGGGTTTAGGTAACCAGAGCGAACAGAGGTTATGACAAGGAACACTTCTTGCATTTATTTTATTTTATTTTGTTTTATTTATTTATTTAAGACTTCTTTATTATATTGCAAAGTAAACACATCAAAACAAAACCATACATAAAGAATAATATCCAATAAAACAGAAAGAAAGAAAAAGAAAAAAAGGCAAAGAAAAGTAGACAGTAAAAGAATAAAGAAAATAATATTTCAATACAATAAACACTTAATAATAATAATAATAGACTTCCATCACTCTCACAACACTTCCTTTCATATTTCATATTTTATCTGTATTTCACTATTATTTTCATCTTAATATATAGATATGTACATATGTATATTTTCCATTCACAAGGTCATTCTAGAAGTGAAGCTCGGTGGTCTTATTACTTGTGTTCACTGCCCTGGGATCCTACGGGATGAGGAAGGGGGCAGTTTTTGAATGAGAAATAAAATAAAATAAATAACCCTAAATAAAATAAAATAAATAAAAGCGATTACCAGCTGCCTTTCACTTTTATTTATTTTCTCTACCTCCGACAAAGATGAACGGACAGGACAGTGCGTAGCTAAACTATGGAACTCACTCCTGCAGGAGACAGTGACAGGCACCGACTTGGATAGCTCTGAAAGAAAACTGGGCAAATTCATGGAAGAGAAGACGGTCAGGGGCTCCTAGCCGTGATGGCTCTGCTCTGCCTCCACAGCTGGTGGATGCTTCTGAATCCCAGTTGCTGGGAAGGGAACCGCAGGAAAGGAAAGGGCTCTGGTGCTCATGTCCTGATTGCTGCTTTCCCAGAAGATCAAATAGCAAGGTTGCATGGACTCAGGCCAGGACGGCAATAAACAATAATTTCTTCTATTTTTGTTATTTCAAGTATGACACCAATTCCAGTTGCAATGATTTTTAACTCCAGGACAAGGCCCTGTTTCGTTTATTCGTCATCAGCTCTAGTTTCTAACTAGTTTCTAAGAACTGGAGGTTGCAACCCAAAGAGGTTCACTGAGAAATAAGAGATCTCTGAGTTTGGGCTGCTTCCTGCTCTGGCTTTGTTGCATTGAGGAGGGGATAATAATAATAATAATATAATTTATTATTTGTACCCCGCCCAGCTCCCCCACTCGCAAAGCCGCGCAGCTCCCCCACACGCTGGGGCGCCCCTGAGAGGCTAGCACCCTGGCACGACGCACCACTAAGCCCTATGGGAAAGACGCCTCTGTCCATATTAGCTCCTTCCCCAGCCAGCCTTAGATTTTCCCCAAGGGAGGGGCCGCAGCAGAAGGTCCCAGGTCTAATCCCAAACATCTCCAGGATGGATGGGGAAGATTCCCCCCCCCCCCGCCCGAATCCCTGCAGGGTCGCTGCCGGCCAGGGTTGGCAATGCTGAGCTCTCTAGCACGGGGCCCAGGCCCTTGCAGAGCCAGGCAGAGGCCTGGGCCAGGTAGATAATGTGGCCCCCCTTTTTTTTTTACCCTGGGGATCTCTGATAATGTAATTTTTTTATAATGTATTATCATTTTAAATACATTTTACAATAAATACATTATTTATTTTTAAATGTACAGTATTATACAATTTTAATAGTTCAAAAATGTATTTAAAAATCTATTTTTAAGTAGACAACTTTGACTATTATTTATTATCTTCTTATTCTACTCTTTGAAAAGATGTATGCTTGTGAGAAAGCCACTATTGCTCGTAAGCCACTATTTCTTCAAAAAACATGGTTTCCACCAAATTTTATCCTCATTGAGCTATATGTACTCATCGGGTGTAAGTAATATTCCTGTTAGCAGGTTGAAATGCACCACCCTCCTGCCCTTCACGTTTTCTGGGTCCCCCCCCCCCTGGTTTTTTACATTCACCTCAGGTGAGCGATTGTGAATATGCTGACTGAGGCCCCCTTTGGAATGAGAGGCCCGGGCCAAGTGGCCCATATGACCCACCCTCTGTCTGGGGCTGGGCCTGACTCGGTAGAAGGCAGCAGCGTCAGTGTTGGAAGCCCAACCCTTTGGCATCTGATAGCTTTAGAGAGGGGGGGGGTCGGTTTTGCAATGTACACTTTCCCCCCACCCCACCCCCGAATAGCAGACAGGCTGGACTCCAGCAGAACGAGTCCCCCCTGGACTCTGAGAGACCCATTATCTCAAGGAGCTTTAAAAAGAATCCCTCCCTCTAAGGGTTATTAAATGATTTAAACGGGTTTAGCTTTGTTTCTGCTTTTGCATTCTCATGAATAATGGAAGCTGTTGCTTGTTAACGTCCAAACCTATTACGGCAGGTGATTTACTCTGCATCAGTCTTTGGGCTCTGCTCACCTCGGCAAGGTTTGCTTCCCCCATAAATTTGTAACTTCCACTAATAATTTAATAGATTCCCTGACATGGATTATGGATATGACAAACTCCGGCGCGTTGGCTAAAGGCGCCATCTGGTGGCGGCAGGGCAGCGCTGCAGCAATACGGGGACGGTGCAGACACAGCGACGACTCCGGGACCATAGCTGTCAACTTTCGGATTTGAAAATAAGGGATTTTTCCCAACTTTCGGATTTGAAAATAAGGGATGCCGCGAGGGCGGTGCAATGGCACCAAGTAGCCTCGCCACTCTGCGCTCCAGAGGCTGCGCACAAACGGGTGAGCGGAAGAGCGAGCGCGTAGACGGCAGGCAGGCTGTCTGTCTGGTTGGGCGTGAGGGTCTGGCTGCACAAGGCATGCAAGCTCCGCCCCCAGTCGGTCTCAGACTCCTTATTGGCAGCCGAGCAACACAGCTGAGGAGCCTCCCTGGCCGGCATAGAGGGAGAGGAGCTGCTTCCTTTGAAATCTGGGGAATTTAAGGGATAGCAACAATCCGGGATAGCAGCGGGAAACGGCATTGGAATAAGGGAGTTTCCCGCAAAAAAAGGGAGGGTTGACAGCTATGTCCGGGACCTATATTTTGACCTCAAGATGCACAAACTGTCTGGAGTTCAGGCCCACCATCCTGTGTCCCCACTCATGAGATTTCGCTGGGTCAGCCACAATCTTGCAAAATATTTGTGAGAGGCTCCCAGAGCCCAGTAAGCAAGGCAAAGAACTGATATGCTCTTTCCAGGTCAGGGGCTGTGCAAAAGGAGCTTTTCAACTCTCTGCCTTCCGTGTGTTTAATTTGTGCGATTTCAACTGGCCAGCCTTCAACCTCTTGAAGTTTAAATTGTGCAAGTTAAATGCACACAAGTTGTGATTGTACCAAACCGTAAAAAAATGAATAAATAAAAATTATGATTTGAAATGCCACAAAGCTTGCATGTGTGCTGAAATTAAAATAGTTTCCTAGATTTTCTGCTTGCAAAATTCTGGGTAACTTCACTTAACTGACCTGGAGAAGCACACATGCTTCCTTAAGCAGCAGAGAAAGGGGCTCAAGGCTGTTCTAGTGATGCATTGTTGCTCTCTGAGGGTTTTAAAATATATATTTTTTCCGCTGAGAAAAAGAGCAGTTAGCAATCATCGTTAGCAAAATACATCTCTGCACCATCATCTCTGCAGTTAGAAAGGCACTCTGTATTCTGTCCTTTCCTGTTACGTCACAAAGATCAATGTGGCTGAATTTCATTTTTTCCTGTTTTGTCAAACTTTATGTGCATATTATAGCGAAACTGCCTTAGTTCTCCACAGAGGTTCATGTTCAAGTCAACATAGAATTGGTCAACTAGTTTTTGGGAACCATGGGGGCATTCTCGATATACTTAGATTGCTCTGTACCATGTCCCTTTCAGTTTTGCGCTCATAGGCAAATCTGTCTCATTCAGGCAACAATGCGCTGCATCCAAGGGCGTCTTAGCCATAGAGGCAAGTGGCGCGGGGAACCACGGTGCCACGTTCTGGAGGGCGCCAGGGAAGAGGTGGAGGCCTGCCGGAGGAGCCGCCCTCCAGCCCCACCGGCAGCGCGGCCCTCGCCCGCCTCCGCCATGCCTCGCTGCACCCGGAGCCTCCATCCCGCCGGAGGAGCCACCCTCTAGCTGCTGCCCACCCGGAGGGAAACGTGGGGGTGGGCGTGGGGGGCGCCAGAGGGATCCTTAAGCGCCAGATAAGCTTAAGACGGCCCTGGCTGCATGGGGATATTGCAGGCAGAGATGGGCAGACGAAGAGAAATTCACACTGCAATGCAGAAAGAAAGAAAGAAAGAAAGAAAGAAAGAAAGAAAGAAAGAAAGAAAGAAAGAATTGCCAAATATGGAGAACTGGGCTTGAGATTGGAAAAAATTAGGAAGGGAAAGAAACTGAAACTGGTGGATTTGTCCTGTTCTTGGGATCTTTTTCTCCCACAGGCCAGACTTTCTGATTCTTGGCCACCTGTTCAATGGTGCTTCTCTTCCCTCCCCAGCTCCACACATCTCTTCCCATCTTTATCACCATTTGGCAGATGTCAAACGATGCTTCTTCTCCCAGCTGCCTTGCCTTATTTCGGCAGCCTTCCTTGCAACAATTAGCGCATGATCTTTAATTAGTTTTACCATTTCGCTGTTGTGACGCTGCGATCTGAACCATGGATCTGTCAGATGAGGACGCTTTTTCATTACAAAAAAAAGAAGAAGCCTGGCTAATTATTTGCAAAATTATACACAGATGTAGAATACATATTTAGAGTCAATATATTAGAGAGTTAATAAATTTCTGTAGTATGTTTCAAATTAATTCATGCACATTTTTCGACAGCTATATATGCATTTTTGAATGCATCTGCCTGTGTACTGTTTACTTTGGGAAACCTGAACGATATATACATATAGTAGGAGAATTATGCATATAATTATGCAAGAGTTCATATTTTTAATGGAACTGGGGGAGGGAGTGGGGGAGAAAACTCGCTTCTTTGCTGAGATTAATGAGCGAGTTGGAAATTAGAAAATAATTCCGTGCTGATAAGCTTGACTTCGAGATTATCAGAAAATCCCATTCCTATTAATAACTGTAGCCCTGCCTTTTCAGTGCTAGCACTGAAGTCAAAAGCAGCACTATATTTTCAAACTCTTCGGCTCAGCTGCTGAGATGGAACCCTTTAACTGGTGTTTTTTAAAGAGAAAAATTAGTAAACTGCATGACTGAGATACTATAAAAACCACAGTCCCAGGGCCAGAGATTTTTCAGTTTCTCTGATGATCCGGGACCCAGTAGGGAAGAGATGAGGAATGGGATTCAGCCTGTTGTGGACAAAGACAGAGTTAGCAAGGGGCAGAGGAATAGGTGTGACTCCTTATTTCGTACCCTCCAAAATTTCTCCAATGAAAATAGGGGCGCCCCATTCCATAATGATAATTTTACCATTTATACCTGACACATCTTACTGGGTTGCCCCAGCCAGGGGTGTACGAAGTGGGGGGCGGTTACTGGATTAGTTGTAGTTTCCGGGTCACCTTCAAAGGTAGCCCCACGTAGAGTGCATTGCAGTAGTCCAAGTGGGAGATAACTAGAGCATGCACCACTCTGGCGAGACAGTCTGCGGGCAGGTAGGGTCTCAGCCTGCGTACCAGATGGAGCTGGTAGACAGCCGCCCTGGACACAGAATTAACCTGCGCCTCCATGGACAGCTGTGAGTCCAGAATGACTCCCAGGCTGCGCACCTGGTCCTTCAGGGGCACAGTTACCCCATTCAGGACCAGGGAGTCCCCCACACCCGCCCGCCCCCTGTCCCCCCAAAACAGAACTTCTGTCTTGTCAGGACTCAACCTCAATCTGTTAGCCGCCATCTGTTAGCTGTAGAGCGGCTGAGGGCGCACGGCGTCCATACGGGAATCCATATGGGCTGCCTCTCGCATGGCGACCATACGGGCTGCAGTGCGTGCGCACATCCCATACGGTTGCCGTGCAAGCAGCAGCCTGTACGGACACGTGCGCGAGCGGCAGCCCTTACGGAGTGCGCATTTGCAGTATCCCGTACAGACTGCGCATGTGCGGCATCCCGTGTGGAGTGTGCACACACGGCAGTCCATACGGTCGCTGCACGTGCGCACTCCATACGGGATGCCACACATGCGCAGTCCGTACGGACGTCGTGCGTGCATCCCCGGGTGGTTCGCCCTGCCCCGGGTGCCGGAGAGGATTCCTCTGCCACTGCCCCCAGCCACTCTGGACAGCTTCCAAATATAAAAACATAAAACATTTTAAAAACTCCCCTATACAGGGTTGCCTTCAGATGGCTCAGGGGTCAGATAACTCCATACCCTCCAACATTTCTTCAGTGAAAACAGAGACATCCTAGCAGTGGTGGCTAAGCTTGCATGCCTTGTGCAGTGGGGGCGGAGCTTGCATGCCTTGTGCAGCCAGACCCTCACGCCCAACCAGACAGACAGCCTGCCTGCCGTCTACGCGCTCGCTCTTTCGCTCACCCGTTCGCGCGCAGCCTCTGGAGCGCAGGGTGGCGAGGCTACTTGGTGCCATTGCACCGCCCTCGCGGCATCCCTTATTTTCAAATCCGAAAGTTTGGAAAAAAATCCCTTATTTTCAAATCCGAAAGTTGACAGCTATGGTAAAGGCTCTTCTTATGCCCTTATGGTGTGTTGTCTTGTTGAGCTATGGGGTGGCAGCAGCTGCTATAGGTGGTTTCCCCAGACCTGCTGGGTCTGGTGGCTGGTGGGCATTGGAACTGGTGGGGCAAAAGGCAGGGAGCCTGCCAGTAGGTGGCGCCAGAGCCAAGGACAGGTGAAGTCAAGTCCTCCCTCCCTCCACTGAGTTTTACAAGAGAGAAGCTGAGACTAAGCAAGAGGAAACTGATGGGTATGGTCACCCCTCCTTCATGGATTTTTTTCTTTTTGTATCATTTTTTATTACAATTTTCCATTTTACATTTTAGAATATTCATTTAAACAACCTTAAAATATCAATGACTTCCCAGCTTCTCTTTCCGTGAAAACAAATAATAATAATAATAAAAATTCCTTCCAGTAGCACCTTAGAGACCAACTAAGTTTATTCTTGGTATGAGCTTTCGTGTGCATGCACACTTCTTCAGATACACTGAAACAGAAGTCACCAGACCCTTATATATAGTGAGAGGGTGGGGAGGGGTATTACTCAGAGGGGTGGTGGGAATGGGTGATAGGCTGATAGCTGTGGTAAACCTGTTGACGACTGTTAACGATTGCAATTAGTCTTACAGGAAAAAGCAAAGGGTGAGAAGGTTAAAAATAGCTTTGTCATGTGTAATGAGATAAGAATCCAATGTCTTTGTTCAGACCAGGTCTCTCCATGGTTTTAAGCTTGGTAATGAGTTCATTTTGCATATCATAAATCCCTCCATATTTTACATAAGCTAAACCATTCAGTATTCCGTTATTACAGCCGTCAAAACTTATTTACACTGTTGAATTTATCTTAATGCTGGCAACGTTTTCGAGTGTACACAATTTCCCCCCATATATTCAATAAACATTTCCCAATCTTCTTTAAACGTATGCTCTTCTTAAGTCTGCAAGCTGCGCATATTCCATCAGTTTAAGTTGCCATTCTTCTTTGGCTGGGACTTCGCTCGTTTTCCATTTTAGGGCTAACAAAACACAGGCTGGCATGGTGGCATACATAAATAACCTTTTTTGACACCTGGGAATTTCCCTCTGAATTATCCCCAACAAAAAGGACTCTGGGGTTTGTTTGGTTTTTTGGAAATGTACTTTTAAACGTTTTTTTCAATTCATTATGGATCATTTCCCAATACTCTTTTACCCTTTTACAAGTCCACCACATATGATGGAACGTCCCCTCAACCTCTTTGCATCTCCAGCACTTACCTGATTCAGTCTTATACATCTTAGCAAGTCTTAAAGGTAAAGGGACCCCTGACCATTAGGTCCAGTCGTGTCCGACTCTGGGGTTGTGGCACTCATCTCGCATTATTGGCCGAGAGCCGGCATACAGCTTCCGGGTCATCCAGCATGACAAAGCCGCTTCTGGCGAACCAGAGCAGCGCACGGAAACGCCATTTACCTTCCCGCCAGAGCGGTACCTATTTATCTACTTGCACTTGACGTGCTTTCGAACTGCTAGGTGGGCAGGAGCTGGGACCGAGCAATGGGAGCTCACCCCGTTGCAGGGATTCAAACCGCCGACCTTCTGATCAGCAAGCCCTAGGCTCTGTGGTTTAACCCACAGCGCCACCTGGGTCCAAGTCTACTTGGAGTTAAATACCATCTGTAAATCATTTTCATGAATTTGTCTCATCGCCCCCTTTAAATCTCCTGACCCAGTTGTCATTACCGCAGCTTGCTTGCTTGCTTATTTATTTGGAAAACATTTCTATTCTGTACCGCCAAATCATAAAAATATATCGAAGTGGTTTATGACATTCAAAATATATTTTTAAAAAACATACAGTAAAACAGGAAAGTTAAAAATAAGCAGCCATTCACCATTGTGGAAGAATGTATTCTTAATTGCTGCATGGGCCCGACAGAATAGAGATATTTTCAGCAGGCATTTAAAAGTTGCCACAGGTGGTGCCTTTTGCCGAGTCTCTAGTGGCAGAGAGTTCCACAGGACTGGGCCGATGACACTTCTGGGTGTGAATGCCACAAACCAGTTCTGCATAGCATTCCTAATTTTATTTTGCTCTCAACTTGTACAACCTGGCTGCCGAGAAGTCATTTTGGTAACAATTTGTCGGGATCATAGAATCATAGAATCATAGAGTTGGAAGAGACCACAAGAGCCATCCAGTCCAACCCCCTGCCAAGCAGGAAACACCATCAGAGCATTCCTGACAGGTGGCTGTCAAGCCTCTGCTTAAAGACCTCCAAAGAAGGAGACTCCACCACACTCCTTGGCAGCAAATTCCACTGTCGAACAGCTCTTACTGTCAGGAAGTTCTTCCTAATGTTTAGGTGGAATCTTCTTTCTTGTAGTTTGAATCCATTGCTCCATGTCTGCTTCTCTGGAGCAGCAGAAAACAACCTTTCTCCCTCCTCTCTATGACATCCTTTTATATATTTGAACATGGCTATCATATCACCCCTTAACCTTCTCTTCTCCAGGCTAAACATACCCAGCTCCCTAAGCCGTTCCTCATAAGGCATCGTTTCCAGGCCTTTGACCATTTTGGTTGCCCTCCTCTGGACACGTTCCAGCTTGTCCGTATCCTTCTTGAACTGTGGTGCCCAGAGCTAGACACAGTATTCCAGGTGAGATCTGACCAGAGCGGAGTACTGTGGTACTATTACTTCCCTTGATCTAGATGCTATACTCCTATTGATGCAGCCCAGAATTGCATTGGCTTTTTTAGCTGCTGCATCACACTGTTGACTCATGTCAAGTTTGTGGTCTACCAAGACTCCTAGATCCTTTTCACTTGTACTGCTCTCAAGCCAGGTGTCACCCATCCTGTATTTGTGCCTTTCATTTTTTTTTGCCCAAGTGTAGTACTTTACATTTCTCCCTGTTAGAACTCATCTTGTTTGCTTTGGCCCAATTCTCTAATCTGTTAAGGTCATTTTGAAGTGTGATCCTGTCCTCTGGGGTATTAGCCACCCCTCCCAATTTGGTGTCATCTGCAAACTTGATCAGGATGCCCTCAAGCCCATCATCCAAGTCATTGATAAAGATGTTGAATAAGACTGGGCCCAAGACAGAACCCTGTGGCACCCCACTAGTCACTTCTCTCCAGGATGAAGAGGAGCCATTGATCACAATATCTAGAGGGATTCGTTTCAAGATGGGGGTCTTGGAGAACACTCTGCTGGAAAAGAAATCTACTGGAAAAACCTGCCTTTCTCTAAGCTGATGTGTGGGCATGTATCTTGTTTTATGGCAGCCTCTTCTCTTCTTGTAAGCCCAAATTTGGTTTACAAAGGTCTCATTGAAGCCAATGCATCAGAGATTGTTTGCTTAATCCACTGTCATCTAGCTACTCAGGAACATATTCTTCATTCTCCAGTATATATTTATATACTACAGGTACGTGGGAGTATTATGGGTTAATGCAGTTCACGAAGCTAATACATATGTTTTGGGGTTTTTTGTGTTGGGGGGAGGAAGAAAATGGGTACATTCCCATTCCAACCAAATATAAATTCCCTTTGACCAATCCAATTTCCTAGGAAATCAATGCATTTTAACATGAGCTAATATTTATGAAATTGAATTTTGCAGGGCAACTAATGCAGTCTGACTCTACTTTATGCATTTTTATTAAACTAATGCATTTTAAATTTATCTGTCATATATTAACGACAACAGACCACTGGTACTTACAGTGCAAAATAATATACGTTTGCAGAAATCGATAGTGCCCCCCCTCCAACCGCAAGCAGCCGAGTTTGCACCGAGCGAGGCTGAGAGGGGTATGACAAATCCACGAAGCTTCTTAATTTGCTGCTTATGTACATTAGCCAGTAGGTTTGTTTACTGGTAATGATTATTCTGTTTGAGGGGGAAAAAGTTATTAAAACAGAAAGGGATGGACTGCTGTTATGTGGCATTGCATACATAAATTGGATAGGCCACAAGCTCTCGCTTTAATAATAATAATAATAATAATAATAATAATAATAATAATAATAATATATTATTTATACCCCGAGCATCTGGCTGGGTTTCCCCAGCCACTCTGGGCAGCTCCCAACAGAATTAAAAACACGATAAAACATCAAACATGACAAACTTCCCTAAACAGGGCTGCCTTCAGATGTCCTCTAAAAGTCAGATAGTTTTTTTATTTCCTTGACATCTGATGGGAGTGTGTTCCATAGGGCAGGCGCCACTACCGAGAAGGCCCTCTGCCTGGTTCCCTGTAACCTCACTTCTCGCAGTGAGGGAACCGCCAGAAGGCCCTCGGAGCTGGACCTCAGTGTCCGGGCTGGACGATGGGGATGGAGACGCCCCTTCAGGTATACTGGGCTGAGGCCGTTTAGGGCTTTAAAGGTCAGCACCAACACTTTGAATTGTGCTCAGAAACATAGCTGTCAACTTTCGGATTTGAAAATAAGGGATTTTTTCAAACTTTCGGATTTGAAAATAAGGGATGCCGCGAGGGCGGTGCAATGGCACCAAGTAGCCTCGCCACCCTGCGCTCCAGAGGCTGCGCGCGAACGGGTGAGCGAAAGAGCGAGCACGTAGACGGCAGGCAGGCTGTCTGTCTGGTTGGGCGTGAGGGTCTGGCTGCACAAGGCATGCAAGCTCCGCCCCCAGTCGGTCTCAGACTCCTTATTGGCAGCCGAGCAACGCAGCTGAGGAGCCTCCCTGGCCGGCAGGGAGGGAGAGGAGCTGCTTCCTTTGAAATCCGGGAAATTTAAGGGATA
This sequence comes from Darevskia mixta, assembly GCA_034641385.1. Taxonomy (NCBI): domain Eukaryota; kingdom Metazoa; phylum Chordata; class Lepidosauria; order Squamata; family Lacertidae; genus Darevskia; species Darevskia mixta. Next base: position 4,546,494 of record JAWWNH010000025.1, on the reverse strand, counting down.
TCAACAATCCGGGATAGCAGCGGGAAATGTCTCAGGGGTCGGATAACTCCATAACCTCCAACATTTCTACAATAAAAATAGAGACATCCTAAAGAAAAATGTGGTACAAAAGCCACAATCAGTCCACGCTCAACGTGGACTTTGAAGATGACCCGGAAACTACAACTAATCCAGAATGCGGCAGCCAGACTGGTGACTGGGAGCGGCCGCCGAGACCACATAACACTGGTCTTGAAAGACCTACATTAGCTCCCAGTATGTTTCTGAGCATAGCTGTCAACCCTCCCTTTTTTTGCGGGAAACTCCCTTATTCCAATGCCATTTCCCGCTGCTATCCCGGATTGTTGATATCCCTTAAATTTCCCGGATTTCAAAGGAAGCAGCTCCTCTCCCTCCCTGCCGGCCAGGGAGGCTCCTCAGCTGCGTTGCTCGGCTGCCAATAAGGAGTCTGAGACCGACTGGGGGCGGAGTTTGCATGCCTTGTGCAGCCAGACCCTCACACCCAAGCAGACAGACAGCCTGCCTGCCGTCTACGCGCTCGCTCTTTCGCTCACCCATTCGCGCGCAGCCTCTGGAGCGCAGTGTGGTGAGGCTACTTGGTGCCATTGCACCCCCCTCGCGGCACCCCTTATTTTCAAATCCAAAAGTTTGGAAAAATCCCTTATTTTCAAATCCGAAAGTTGACAGCTATGCCCCCTCCCCTCCTCCCCGTGGATTACACAGCCTCTTCCCCCTCCCCATCTTTCATCAGGCATTTCGGAATAGGAGTTTTCATCTCCACAGGCAAACCCCCGTCTGCCTTCATTACTTCACCCAGCTGTTCACATATTCCCGCCGCTTCCCACAGCCAGAGAGACACCTTTCTTTCTCCCACCCTGAAAATCCATTTTTAGCGAGGGGAGGGATTTATTTGCAGGTCACAAAGGAGGGTATGCAAATCATTAATGTCTTCCTCGGGGTTTTTTTATTGCAAGAGGCGTTGTGCTCCTTTGCTTGGAAACGGAGTTCAATCAGGCATAGCTGTTAAATTAAGTCTGCCTTTACCCCTCAGGTAAACAAACAAACAAATAAACAAAAACCCGTAACTCTACCCCCCCCCAATTTTTTTTAATTGAAAACCCTACAAGAACAATTGCATAGAAGAACAAAAGGCAAGATGGGGTAGCAGAGGAGGACAAACCCTCCAACATTTCTCCAATGAAAATAGGGGTTTCCTTTTCCATAATGATGATGATGATTTTAATATTTGTACCCCACCCATCTGACTGGGTTGCCCCAGCCACTCTGGGCGGCTTCCAACATATATAAAAAACATAATAAAACATGAAACATTAAAAAACTTTCCTATGCAGGGCTGCCTTCAAATGTCTCAGGGGTCGGATAACTCCATAACCTCCAACATTTCTACAATAAAAATAGAGACATCCTAAAGAAAAATGTGGTACAAAAGCCACAATCAGTCCACGCTCAACGTGGACTTTGAAGATGACCCGGAAACTACAACTAATCCAGAATGCGGCAGCCAGACTGGTGACTGGGAGCGGCCGCCGAGACCACATAACACTGGTCTTGAAAGACCTACATTAGCTCCCAGTATGTTTCTGAGCATAGCTGTCAACCCTCCCTTTTTTTGCGGGAAACTCCCTTATTCCAATGCCATTTCCCGCTGCTATCCCGGATTGTTGATATCCCTTAAATTTCCCGGATTTCAAAGGAAGCAGCTCCTCTCCCTCCCTGCCGGCCAGGGAGGCTCCTCAGCTGCGTTGCTCGGCTGCCAATAAGGAGTCTGAGACCGACTGGGGGTCTCAGACTCCTTATTGGCAGCCGAGCAACGCAGCTGAGGAGCCTCCCTGGCCGGCAGGGAGGGAGAGGAGCTGCTTCCTTTGAAATCCGGGAAATTTAAGGGATATCAACAATCCGGGATAGCAGCGGGAAATGGCATTGGAATAAGGGAGTTTCCCGCAAAAAAAGGGAGGGTTGACAGCTATGCTCAGAAACATACTGGGAGCTAATGTAGGTCTTTCAAGACCAGTGTTATGTGGTCTCGGCGGCCGCTCCCAGTCACCAGTCTGGCTGCCGCATTCTGGATTAGTTGTAGTTTCCGGGTCATCTTCAAAGTCCACGTTGAGCGTGGACTGATTGTGGCTTTTGTACCACATTTTTCTTTAGGATGTCTCTATTTTTATTGTAGAAATGTTGGAGGTTATGGAGTTATCCGACCCCTGAGACATTTGAAGGCAGCCCTGCATAGGAAAGTTTTTTAATGTTTCATGTTTTATTATGTTTTTTATATATGTTGGAAGCCGCCCAGAGTGGCTGGGGCAACCCAGTCAGATGGGTGGGGTACAAATATTAAAATCATCATCATCATTATGGAAAAGGAAACCCCTATTTTCATTGGAGAAATGTTGGAGGGTTTGTCCTCCTCTGCTACCCCATCTTGCCTTTTGTTCTTCTATGCAATTGTTCTTGTAGGGTTTTCAATTAAAAAAAATTGGGGGGGGGTAGAGTTACGGGTTTTTGTTTATTTGTTTGTTTGTTTACCTGAGGGGTAAAGGCAGACTTAATTTAACAGCTATGCCTGATTGAACTCCGTTTCCAAGCAAAGGAGCACAACGCCTCTTGCAATAAAAAAACCCCGAGGAAGACATTAATGATTTGCATACCCTCCTTTGTGACCTGCAAATAAATCCCTCCCCTCGCTAAAAATGGATTTTCAGGGTGGGAGAAAGAAAGGTGTCTCTCTGGCTGTGGGAAGCGGCGGGAATATGTGAACAGCTGGGTGAAGTAATGAAGGCAGACGGGGGTTTGCCTGTGGAGATGAAAACTCCTATTCCGAAATGCCTGATGAAAGATGGGGAGGGGGAAGAGGCTGTGTAATCCACGGGGAGGAGGGGAGGGGGCATAGCTGTCAACTTTCGGATTTGAAAATAAGGGATTTTTCCAAACTTTTGGATTTGAAAATAAGGGGTGCCGCGAGGGGGGTGCAATGGCACCAAGTAGCCTCACCACACTGCGCTCCAGAGGCTGCGCGCGAATGGGTGAGCGAAAGAGCGAGCGCGTAGACGGCAGGCAGGCTGTCTGTCTGCTTGGGTGTGAGGGTCTGGCTGCACAAGGCATGCAAACTCCGCCCCCAGTCGGTCTCAGACTCCTTATTGGCAGCCGAGCAACGCAGCTGAGGAGCCTCCCTGGCCGGCAGGGAGGGAGAGGAGCTGCTTCCTTTGAAGTCCAGGAAATTTAAGGGATATCAACGATCCGGGATAGCAGCGGGAAACGGCATTGGAATAAGGGAGTTTCCTGCAAAAAAAGGGAGGGTTGACAGCTATGCATCTGCCTGCCCTGCAAACTTTGTGCAAGCAAGTCAGGATGGATGCTCGATAAATAGGTTGTCTGAAAGCAACCTAAATCTACTACAGGAAAAGATCTTCCTTCCTGGGTTTTGTGCACGCTGAAATCTGCATCTGTTTATGCCGAGGTGAAGAAACCCACGGAATTTCAAAACAAATCAGGACACCCACACAGCCTGTCCGCACTGCAGGGGAGGCGTTTAACCAAACAACAGAAACATGCTTGGAACGGCAGGAGCATCAAGTATCTTCTCGCCTTATCTGCAAAGGACGTCATGTTTTACATGAAAAAAGGCCTTCTAATTAATAGGGCAGCCCCCTCTTGCGTTTGATAAAAAATGGGAAGGAAGAAAAGATTTGATTAACCTGAATTCTTTTTTTTCCAATTTGGTCTGCTCTGCCTGAGCGAGGTGCAGTAGAAAGAGGCTCGCTCTTTCTGGAAAGGGCCGATAACAACCAAAAAAGGGAACAAAAGCAATTTATCCCCTTGGGCCACAGGAGGGGGGGTTCTGCTGCAGAGTCGCCTGCCAGAGAGCCAGGCAAGGTTAATTAGCTTGCCTGATTGCATGTTAATTTAACCCACATGAAAGGTGGTGTCAAAGACGAAGGGGAGTCCATACCATCCAACATTTCTCTGATGAAAATAGGGGCGCCCCATTCCATAATGATCATTTTACTATTTATACCCGACACATCTTACTGGGTTGCCCCAGCCATCTGGGCAGCTTCCAACATATATAAAGACATAATAAAACATTTTTTTAAAAAAAGTCCCTATACAGGATTGCCTGCAGACAGCTTGGGGGTCGGATAACTGCATACCCTCCAACATTTCTCAAATGAAAATAGGGACATCCTAAGGCAGTGGACCCAGGTGGCGCTGTGGGTTAAACCACAGAGCCTAGGGCTTGCTGATCAGATGGTTGGCAGTTTGAATCCCTGCGACAGGGTGAGCTCCCGTTGCTCGGTCCCAGCTCCTGCCCACCTAGCAGTTCGAAAGCACTTCAAAGTGCAAGAAGATAAATAGGTACCGCTCTGGCGGGAAGGTAAACGGTGTTTCCGTGCGCTGCTCTGGTTCACCAGAAGCGGCTTTGTCATGCTGGCCACATGACCCGGAAGCTGTACACCGGCTGTCAGCCAATAAAGCGAGATGAGCGCCGCAACCCCAGAGTCGGACACGACTGGACCTAATGGTCAGGGGTCCCTTTACCTTTACCTTTAAGGCAGTGGTGGCTAACCTTGGCACTCCAGATGTTTTGGAACTACAACTCCCATCATCCCTAGCTAACAGGACCAGTGGTCAGGGATGATGGGAGTTGTAGTCCCAAAACATCTGGACTGCCAAGGTTAGCCACTACTGTCCTAAGGAAAAGTGGGACATTCCAGGATCAAATCAGAAACTGGAACAGCTTCCCTAAATCAGGGGCGTCCCTGGAAAATAGGGACACTTGGAGGGTCTGGGAGTCTGGATTTCCCAGGACTTTAGAGCCCCAACCAAACTTGAAGCAGGACAAGTGGAAAGAGGTGGCGGATGCTGATGCAAAAGGATTCTTGCAATGCCAAGCTAAGACTGCAAGCGGCCAGCCTCTGAGAAGCTTTAGCACTAAATCGGGCCAACCTGGATAAATCTGGAGGAAACCCTACCGGCATTTGTTCCAATTCAGCAGTAAACAGCAGGTTTCTTGGGAGAAAGTGGCAGGAGTGTGGATGAGCCCCAAGAGGTGAAAGGAGCAGGGGCGTAGCAAGGGGGGTGGGGGGCGGGCCGCCAGAAGCGGCTTAGTCATGCTGGCCACATGACCCGGAAGCTGTACGCCGGCTCCCTTGGCCAGTAAAGCGAGATGAGCGCCACAACTCCAGAGTCGTTTGGACCTAATGGTCAGGGGTCCCTTTACCTTTACCTTTAGGGGGTTGGACTAGATGACCCTTAAAGGTAAAGGGACTCCTGACCATTAGGTCCAGTCGTGACCGACTCTGGGGTTGCGTGCTCATCTCGCATTATTGGCCGAGGGAGCCGGCGTACAGCTTCCAGGTCATGTGGCCAGCATGACAAAGCCGCTTCTGGCGAACCAGAGCAGCGCACAGAAACGCCGTTTACCTTCCCGCCAGAGCGGTACCTATTTATCTACTTGCACTTTGACGTGCTTTCGAACTGCTAGGTTGGCAGGAGCAGGGACCGAGCAACGGGAGCTCACCCCGTCACGGGGATTCGAACCGCCGACCTTCTGATCGGCAAGCCCTAGGCTCTGTGGTTTAACCCACATGATTCTATGTTCCTGTGTTCCTAGTGAGTCTACTGCAACCACCACCACTCCCTTATTTTGGGGGGATGGCTCCATTTCACTCCCAAACTGACTGGCATGATAAGGAAGGATGTGTCGCGTAGTGGTTAGAGTGGGACAAATCTCCAGCCGATGAGATGGATTTTTTGTGGAAAGTATCCCAAATCTCTTTAAGGGTGTGTGTCCTCCTGCTTCTATACAGCTGTCATCGTTTTGGTGGGAGGGAGAGGTGTGGGTCTCTCAAAGTCCTGAAGTATCTCATTCTTTCTTGCTGTTCTCTTTGGGATTCAGAGACCCATGCTGTTTAGAACGCAAGGCCGAGGGGACCCGGCAGTGGCTGGCATGACAACTCCCATTAGGCAGCCGCATGTTACTTTCTGACATTTATAGATTTTTAGCTAATGCTGGAAATTAAGGTAATTGCACCCAGGGCCAATTAATTTAGCTGAACTTTGGAGGAGAGAAGGTGGGGGAGGAAAACAGCCACCAGAGCTTCATTGAAAGCCTTTGGCGTCGCCTTCCTCCCAGCTATTCTCATTCATTCCTTCTGCCTCCACGAATCAAGAAGTTACAACACAGCATCCTTCTTCGTGCTTCTCGCCTGGATCCGACCCAGAATGCACTGGAGCAATCTGCGTAAAGCATGCAAACAACAAATATTCAAATATACCCTTGCTTTGTCGCGCATAATTCACTCCACTTTCATGAGTCACATTTTTCAAAAGAGCCAGTTTGGGAGGGGGTAAGCAGGGGCAGGGATGGCAGAAGGGAAGCAAAGGCCTTGAGGCCTAGAAACTTACCATATTTTTTGCTCCATAAGACACACCTAGTTTTTAGAGGAGGAAAGGGGGAAAGCCCTGTTTTTTTTAGGATCAGCTCAAAGTGGTGCAGCTTCTTTTGCAAAGGGAAAAGCCCTGCTTTTTTGAGGATCAGCTCAAAGTGGTGCAGCTTCTAGTCCTACAGGAAAGGGAGCCATTTCTACAGTTTCCAGACAGATAATTTAATCAGCCAGTCACATGTCACTGGGGAAACAAACAGCCTCCCTCTGCATTCAACAACGGAGGCCTGGGCAAGGGGGCGGGGCTGGAAAGGGAGCCTTATCTCTCTCCCCGATCGCTTGCTAAACAGCTGTTCAGCGGCTTCCTTTCAACACCCTCTTCTCTCTTTGTAAAAAAAAGAGCACAATCTGCTTTTGGCCCCAAGGCAATTTGGCTCCAGGGACCATGCATTCACTCCATAAGACGCACAGACATTCCCCCTTACTTTTCAGGAGGAAAAAAGTGCGTCTTATGGAGCGAAAAATATGGTATGTATGCATATATGTATATGCATTGCTCTACTATGCACAGCCTTCTTATAGCTGTAATCTGCTACTCGGAAGCAGGAAGCTGCAGGAGTCATCGCTGGACCCTCTGGCACCAAGGACAGCTCCCTGGCTTGGTAGTCATATTGGAGGGATCTGAATGGGGTTCCCCCGGGACATCAGGTGAGACTGATGTTCATATTACAGCTTGGTGTGATGGCCTGGGATTCAGACTCAGATGCTGAACCTGAGGGATCCCAGCCTGCACAGGATTCCCCGCCTCCAGAACCAGCAGAGCCGGGGCTAGGGCCTGAGTCTGAAGGGGCCTCACCTGTGCTGGATCCTCAGGTGCAGGCATCTGCTGAGTCTGATCTGGCTCCTGATGGGATGGAGGACCCATTGCCTGCAGGTGCTCCACTCCCAGCCCTGTCAGGGGAAGCTGAGGTTGCCTCTGGGTCTGGTAACCCACCAGCCTCTCCTGAGCTGCAGAGGCTCAGGGCAGAGAGGCGAAGGGAACTGAGTTCCCGCAGGAGGAGTGCTCGCCTCCAGGCCAGGAGAGGCGAGTCACCAGAGGATCGGGGCCGCCCTATGCCTCGGGGCAGATAAAAGCCAGCCAGCCCCAGCCCCAAGTTGCGTGAGCAACACAGTTCATAGCTGTCAACCCTCCCTTTTTTTGCGGGAAACTCCCTTATTCCAATGCCGTTTCCCGCTGCTATCCCGGATTGTTGATACCCCTTAAATTTTCCTGGATTTCAAAGGAAGCAGCTCCTCTCCCTCCCTGCCGGCTGGCCAGGGAGGCTCCTCAGCTGCGTTGCTCGGCTGCCAATAAGGAGTCTGAGACCACCTGGGGGCGGAGCTTGCATGCCTCGTGCGGCCAGACCCTCACGCCCAACCAGACAGACAGCCTGCCTGCCGTCTACGCGTTCGCTCTTTTGCTCACCCGTTCGCGCGCAGCCTCTGGAGCGCAGGGTGGCGAGGCTACTTGGTGCCATTGCACCGCCCTCGCGGCATCCCTTATTTTCAAATCAGAAAGTTTGAAAAAATCCCTTATTTTCAAATCCGAAAGTTGACAGCTATGACACAGTTGTTACCGTGTGCCTGCCTGTTTCCTCGTGCCTATTCCTGACCTGTACCTTGCCCTGCTTCCTGCCTTGCTCCTTGCCAGACTGACTCCCTGTTGGACAGCTGAATCTTGGACTGGACATTGACCCTGCTTCTTGGATGAACCCCTGGCGTGTTCCTGACCTCTGACTACCTGACTAGTCCCTCGGACTGTTTCCTGACCCTGCCGCCGCCCCGTCCCAGGACGTGGTTGCTTTGCTGGACCCACCGCTGTTGTCTGGGACTGCTGACCATGCCCCGCTCAGCCCCGGGTGAGTTTCTGGTCTTCCCACCTAGTGTCCTCTGGGCCGGGCACCCCCGGGGCCAGCACACTTGGTCTGAATCTAAGGTAGCTGCAAGAGCGTCTTCCACACCCAATGGAGTCAGTAGGCTCAGAGGAACTCCTAGGTTTGCATAAGTAAGAGCTGTTCAACAGTGGAACAGACTCCCATGAGAGACAGTGAACTCTCCTTCAATATATATACATATATTTTCCAAGCACCACATAACATCTCCTCTTATCTTATACAATATTTTGGCTATAAGCCTGGGACTTCCATCAACTACGTCTAATGATTTTCAATCTTCATCACTTAATCTTGCATTTCGTTATTTTCACTATTACTTTTAATAATCCATAACTAATAGTCCACTCAAGGGGTGCAGGGGGCACTGTGGGTTAAACCACAGAGCCTAGGGCTTGCCGATCAGAAGGTCGGCGGTTCGAATCCCCGCGACGGGGTGAGCTCCCTTTGCTTGGTCCCTGCTCCTGCCAACCTAGCAGTTCGAAAGAAAGTTAATTTCACAATCCATTCTTCCTTTGTCAGTGTGTTTGTTCTTGTTTCCATTTCTGTGCTATTAAAATTCTCGCCGCAGTCACTGCATATTGGAAAAGCTTAACGTCTTGCTTTTTGATGTCTGTACCTGTAATTCCCAGTAAAAATGCTTCTGGCTTTTTAACAAATGTGTATTTCAACATTTTCTTAATTTCTCCATATATCAAATCCCAGAAGCCTTTCACCCTTTTGCACTCCCACCACATATGATAAAAGGTACCTTCTCTCTCTTTGCATTTCCAACACTTGTTATCAACCTTATATATTTACGCCAGTTTGACCGGTGTAATGTACCATCTATACATCATTTTAAACATATTTTCTTTTAGTGCATTACTTGCAGTAAATTTCATTGCTTCCTTCCACAATTTCTCCCAGTCATCTAGCATAATATTATAACCAAAATCTTTTGCCCAATGTATCATCACCGACTTCACCTAAATGTAAGGCGTTTTCACTTTGTACCTAAGGGTGCTGTGAACATTTGAGGGCAGCTGTAGGAATCCCAAGGAGGGGTTCAGGGTCAAGGAAACCAAAACTTTGATGGACGCCAAGTGAAGTCATTCCCACCCGCCCCCTCTCTGATCTGGCTTGGAACAGAGCAGAGCGAAAGGGCCTCCCTGCATTTCAAGTCTCGAATGTCAACACACCAGGGTGGATAAAAACCAATGATTTTTAAAAAATAATAATAAAAAAAATGGATTTTTTTTATTTAAATCGGATTTTTTTTATTTAAATTGGATTTTTAAAATAAAATGCTTTTGGAGGAAAAATCTTTCTAAATATAGTCTTCTATTTAAGTTACATTGTAGTCCAAAGGCTATTCATCAGGAAAGAAGGATTCGTTTTAAGTTTATCAAGTGTGCTAAAACTCTGTCTACGTTTTTTTTTTTTAAATGTTTAACCACATCAGTTAACAAACATGGATACATATGCTAACATGTTATTGTTTTAGTTAAATAAATTGTTTAAATAGTTATTAAGGAAATGATTATTTTTCTCCTTCCAATAAAGTACAGCAGAAAAGTTGTCCAAATATAAACAGTTAACTTATTAAACCTCACCATAATTTCATAATTATCTGTCTATGTATTTCTAGTAGTATAACCAAATCAGTAATTTTTGATATAACTGTAAAAACTACTCTGAAAATTTATTATTCCAAAAATGAAACCTTCATATGGTTGTAAATATTAAGATTATACCAGCAAGAATGAGTCTTGCTGTAAAAAAAATATTTAAATCAAGTCTTACTAACTAGTGATTTAAATCAAGTCTTACTGACTAGTGATTTAAATCGTGATTTAAATCAATTTGATTTAAATCAAATCCACCCTGCAACACACCTTGCATTTTTGTAGGAGCTCCGTACTGAACCCAAAGCTATGGCTGGAACCCTAATGGGGAAACCAGTTCTGTCGGGGGCGTTAATGCTGCAAGCCCCTCCACCCTCTGCTCAGGTTGTAGATATGTGTGAACGAAGCCATATACACTAAAGACACCACTGTCTCTTCCTCGGCATTCCTACCACGGAAACCGAACCCTGGGTAAGAGCAGGTACCCTTGGAGCAGGGGTAGGCAACTTAAGGCCCGTGGGCAGGATGCGGCCCAATCACCTTCTCAATCCGGCCCACGGAATGTCCGGGAATCAGCGTGTTTTTACATGAGTAGAATGCTTCATTTTATTTAAAATGCATCTCTGGGTTATTTGTGGGGCATAGGAATTTGTTCATCCCCCCCCAAAAAAATATAGTCTGGCCCACCACATGGTCTGAGGGACAGTGGACCGACCCATGGCTGAAAAAGGTTGCTGCCTTGGAGTCTCCCACCGCTCAGAGATTGGGCAGGTGTGTGTAACAGTATCTTCCAACAGGTCAGAGAAAATCCAGTTAATGCAAACTGCAGGAGAATCAATGAGTCACAAATTGCCCAAGTCAAACATGCCCAAGCCAAACACTCAATATAAGCTAGTTATTATTACTACTGTTATTTGGACAGTAGTGGTGAGATGGCAACGGGTCTTCCTTTCCCAAGAGTGTTGGTGCTACTGCCAAGTTTGACCACAAGAGGGCAATGAAAACCCAACCTTGTCTTCTCTTTATTTATTTTTTAACCAGCAGCATAACCTGTATTTACAGGATTGCCTTAAGACACACACATATTCACGCGGTTCCTTTCTATTTCTACTCGAAATAACTCGTCTGGAAGCCCCAGCTGCTGGAGGTTTCAGCAATCTGGACATTAAGCAAAATAAAATACTCACACTTTTGCGTGCAATATTGGGGTGTGGGTGGGTGTCTTGCATCCCACTCTTCTTGAAAGAAAACTACTGCACTTTGCAATTCAGAATAAAGTCACCACCTAATCTAGGGGTAGGCAACCTAAGGCTCGGGGGATGGATGCGGCCCAATCGCCTTCTCAATCCGGCCCGCAGATGGTCCGGGAATCAGAGTGTTTTTGATATTTTAACTTAGGTCTGTTTTGAGAAGCTTGAAGTTATTTTTTATGGATTAGTAGTGAATTTTAGTGTTAAAGATTTAATTAATATAAACCTTGCTTTGTTGAGTTTATAGCTTAAATATTTTATATACAATGTCGGTTCTGAAATTGTTTGGTCTGTTGTGCCTAATAAAGGTTATTGAATTGAATTGATTTTCAGCGTGTTTTTACATGAGTAGAATATGTCCTTTTATTTAAAATGCATCTCTGGGTTATTTGTGTTTTTACTTGAGTAGTATGTGTGCTTTTATTTAAAATGCATCTCTGGGTTATTTGTGGGGCCTGCCTGGTGTTTTTACATGAGTAGAACGTGTGCATTTAAAATGTATCTCTGGGTTATTTGTGGGGCATAGGAATTCGTTCATTTTTCCCCCCTTCAAAATATAGTCCGGCCCCCCACATGGTCTGAGGGATGGTGGACCTGCCCACGGCTGAAAAAGGTTGCTGACCCCTGTCCTAATTCAATAGAAGCAGTTAATCAAAGGCACAAACAAAGGAAATCAAGCCGCATAAATCGGCCAAGCAGTCACCTAATCAAAAATCAAAAGTCGAGAGGCTGAGCTATGGACTCGATCCAGGGGAGTCCCTGCAAGGCGTTGCTGATATGCTGTGACCTTTTACTGCTTGTTAGGGTTATAAATCTAAATAAATTGCAGGGGTATGTTGACAGCAGCCGTGAAGCAGCTATCTTTGGAAGAGCAGGGGTGCTAGAACTTCTGCTCTGTGTAGGGAAGGTCCCAGGTTCAGCCCCCAGTTACCATCAAGGGACGACTGGGAGGGACCCCCGCTTGAAAACACGGTCAGTTCTTCAGAAGCATCTGCTGGGGACAGTTCAGGGGTGAGAGTGGCTGTATCCGAACCTTAGGTGTTCAACTGAATGTGGGAAGGCCATAACTCAGCAGCCAAGCACCCACATGCAGAAGGACCCAGGTTCGATTCCCAGCATCTTCAGTTAGGGCTGGGAATTTCCCTTGCTTGAAAACCCTGGAGATATAGTATAATGTATGCAACATGTTGGCGGCGCACAATAATCTCCAAATCTATATATATATATAAATGTTCCCATTGCATGTTTGTCCGAAACACCCTTGCTCCGTAACCGCTGGACCAAATTGCATCAAATTAGGACACAGCGTTCCATTACCATGGCAAAATAATCTGGCATAATAAAAATTCAAAAAAACAAAAAACAAAAACCAAACACCTGACATACCTAAAATAAAGAAAAAATGCAAAAAAATTGGCGCACACATTAGACATCACCACGAAAACAGCGCCCTCTAGTGACGGCTATACTGGTACTACAGCTACAAAAGCAAAAAACTGGCGCAGCTATTAGACATCACCAGCAAAACCTCAGAGCTCCATTGGCCAATTGCAAACTCACAAACTGGTAATTGAAAAGGGGGGGGCGAGAAGAGGGTAATTGAAAACGGGGGTGGAGACAGAGAAGGGGCAGACGGAAGTTGAAGTTCAAAACCTCAGAGCTCCGTCGGCCATTTACAAGCTCGCAAACCGGTAATTGAAAGGGGGGGCGAGAAGAGGGTAATAGAAAAGGGGGGGCTGAGAAGAGGGTAATTGAAAACGGGGGTGGGGACAGAGAAGGGGCAGACGGAAGTTGAACAGGGGAACACCACAGCATTCACACACATAGCCACAACAAGGCTTGGCCGGGTCAGCTAGTCAATTATACATTCTTTATCGTATATTAATTATCAAAGTTCTGAGAGGAATATATAAAGTCTTATACAAAAGCCACAAGGACTTATAACCTGACAAATCTGAAAACAGACTGTTGATATCCAGTTACAATATGTTTTTCAAATATTTGACTCCATCTAAATGTCCAATTCTAGTATGTTTTCCAGATGCTAGACTCAGTCTTTAGATTTCCTTTGAATAAATTCCTGAAGATATCAACAAAGGAAAGTTCACTGTGATTTCCAATAGTGTGAGGTGTTGTGATATTACAAACAAGGTAAAGATATAAATGAAGGGACAGGATTGCCGGCATTTTCCACCTGTTTTGCCCAGGCAATCCTGTAGTTTAAGAGGCCGTCATTCGCCCCCAAAGGGGCCCTTTGATTGGGGCTTGCAGATGTCACACTCCCACGGAAGGTTCTGGGCTTCTTCAGCGCTCAAAACTTGGATACATATTGTTGTTCAGTCGTTCAGTCGTGTCCGACTCTTCGTGACCCCATGGACCAGAGCACGCCAGGCCCTCCTGTCTTCCACTGCCTCCTGCAGTTTGGTCAGACTCATGTTGGTAGCTTCAAGAACACTGTCCAACCATCTCGTCCTCTGTCGTCCCCTTCTCCTTGTGCCCTCAACCTTTCCCAACATCAGGGTCTTTTCTAGGGAGTCTTCTCTTCTCATGAGGTGGCCAAAGTATTGGAGCCTCAGCTTCAGGATCTGTCCTTCTAGTGAGCACGCAGGGCTGATTTCTCTAAGAATGGATAGGTTTGATCTTCTTGCAGTCCATGGGACTCTCCAGAGTCTCCTCCAGCACCATAATTCAAAATGGATACATATACAGACATTCAAATTCATGAAGAAAACTTTGGAGAGCTGCTGCTAGTCTGTTTGGAGTTCACAATAATATGTGTAGCTTCAAATGAAAAATACAACTTCAAATTCAAAAGGTTCGTTTTATAAGTAAAGCCGGAGTGAAGAGTCGATTCATGAAAAGCAACCAGGACAGGGCCCTGTTTCGATATGGGTGTCTTCGTCAGCTGGTAATATCAAACAATGCATCAAATTACATCAAAATTCTAAATTCTAAATTTAAGTTTTACAGTATTATATAACATTTAAGTTTTACAGTATTATATAACATTTGATTCCTTACCTAATTTTTGAGTTTGTGTTAGTTTGTAGAGTGCATTTGGAAGTATCATGTAACTCTATGTTTTTCAAATGTAGTGTCTAGAAATAATAAGTATTAACAATAATTACATGTTTTGAATCAAAGTAATTAATTTAGAGCACCATATAGTTATACAGGTATGTTTCCTCACCTGAGAAGGAAGAGATCAGCATGTATCTGAGTTTTTCTGTGCGTTCTCTGCCTAAGACTGTAATTCTTAACAGAATACATACTTTTATTTGACTATAACTCACGAGTAGGATTTATTCCTAGTATTGAAATTTCTGGCCAGAGCTCTTGGTGTGTGTTTCCTTTCAGTATAACTAATAACAAGAACTCCAATTTATTTAACGCTGGTCTGTTTGGAACAACACTGAGCTCAATGGGCCAGGGGTCAGACTCAGCCCAACGCCACTTTCAGCGGACACCAGGAACGGGATATTGAGGAACGGCACCCCCCTCCCTCGTCCCCCAGCTGGCGAGCAATTGCAAGGCAAGTTGGCCGAACCAACTGCAAGGTTCAGCTTGAGTCCGGGAGTTTATTCTTATCCCGTCTCTCTTTGTCCAACAGGCTTGGCCATGCCGTCTATTTAAATCCCTTTCAAAATGCCTTGGCTCTCACCCCAGAATAACTCGCATAGTCTCCCTCCCCCTTTTGTTCATGCTCCCTCTTGTTTTTCCGACTGGGAAGGTGACACTTCCTAGGAGAACATCAGAGGAGCCTTGCTGTGGATCAGGCCCCTGGCCCATCTAGTCCAGCTTCCCGTTCTCACAGTCGCCAGCCAGATGTCCCAAAGGGAAACCTGCAAGCAGGGACACAAGAGCCCTCTTTCCTTCTGTGGTTTCCACAACATCATCAGTTGTGGCCAATTGCCATCCATAGACCTCTCCTCCATGCCTCTTTTAAAGCCATCCAAGTTAGGAGCATAGCTGTCAACCCTCCTTTTTTGGGGCGGGAAACTCCCTTATTCCAATGCTGTTTCCCGCTGCTATCCCGGATTGTTGATATCCCTTAAATTTCCCGGATTTCAAAGGAAGCAGCTCCTCTCCCTCCCTGCCGGCCAGGGAGGCTCCTCAGCTGCGTTGCTCGGCTGCCAATAAGGAGTCTGAGACCGACTGGGGGCGGAGCTTGCATGCCTTGTGCAGCCAGACCCTCACGCCCAACCAGACAGCCAGCCTGCCTGCTGTCTATGCGCTCGCTCTTTCGCTCACCTGTTCGTGCGCAGCCTCTGGAGCGCAGGGTGGCGAGGCTACTTAGTGCCATTGCACCGCCCTCGCGGCATCCCTTATTTTCAAATCTGAAAGTTTGAAAAAATCCCTTATTTTCAAATCCGAAAGTTGACAGCTATGACCATCATTGCCTCCTGCAGGGGCAAGTTCTGTGCTTCCTTTTCCCTGCCCTGAATGTTCCAACATTCAGCTTTATCGGATGCCCAAGAGCTCTATCCTGCAGTTTCCTATTTTCCTATAATCCTCTTTAAATGCACAGTCTAAGGCAGGCATCTTAAAAAGCAGAGACATCACCTTGCCGACAAAGGTCCATATAGCTAAAGCTATGGTTTTCCCAGTAGCGATGTACGGAAGTGAGAGCTGGACCATAAAGAAGGCTGATCGCTGAAGAATTGATGCTTTTGAATTATGGTGCTGGAGGAGACTCTTGAGAGTCCAATGGACTGCAAGAACATCACACCGATCCATTCTGAAGGAAATCATCCCTGAGTCCTCACTAGAAGGACAGATCCTGAAGCAGAGGCTCCAATACTTTGGCCACCTCATGAGAAGAGAAGACTCCCTAGAAAAGACCCTGATGTTGGGGAAGATGGAGGGCACAAGGAGAAGGGGACGACAGAGGACGAGATGGTTGGACAGTGTTCTCAAAGCTACCAACATGAGTCTGACCAAACTGCGGGAGGCAGTGGAAGACAGGAGTGCCTGGCATCCATGGGGTCATGAAGAGTTGGACATGACTAAACGACTAAACAACAACAACAACAACAACAACAACAACAACAACAACAACAACAACAACAAGGCATGGCCAAACTTGGCCCTCCAGATGTTTTGGGACTACAAATCCCATCATCCCTGACCACTGGTCCTATTAGCTAGGGATAATGAGAGTTGTAGCGCCAAAACATCTGGAGGGCCAAGTTTGGCCATGCCTGGTCTGAGGGCTCATCCTCACCCAAAAAGCAGGGCTCCAAGTGGTTTTCTCCATGCCCCACTGCTTCCTGGTACCAAACCAGCAAAGGTCAATCCAGAGAAACCCCAAATTGCCGTTTGCTCCACTTGAGCGCTATAGATCGGTTTCCCCCAGGAGGGAGCAGCGGTGTGGATAAGCCCAGTTTGCTGGGATGCAACTGAATCTCACCTGAAAAAGAGCATCAGTGGAAGGAGCCTTGCCCTCTCCACCTGGAGCACCCCGTGGCTTCCTTTCATCTCTTCTGAATGGCTCCTTCCATCCTGGTGTTGAGTGCTTAGTTTAGATCCAGCTCCATCCCAGGATATCTAGGATAGCTTGCTAGGCCTTTAAAGCCCTGCGAATTAACATCCAACTAGGGAGGAATCCAGAACAAAGGCGATGCGAGTGAGAAGCAGCTGCCAGGAAAGGTATTCACTGTACTCCAAAAGAGGTCAGATTGAACTTTTATTTCTGTTACAAAAAACCCCAACCCTGAACATTTGTTTTCTTTCTGAGCATGTGCCAGGGCAGGGGGTGGGGGTGCCTTTACACCAGATTTGCCTTCCTCAAAACAGCATTGACAGATACTCCCTAGAAGTTGTTAACTCATCAGTGCACACAAAAGTACTTTGTTTCCTTACAAAAAGGATCATGCAATCTTTGGGTTAGGAAAGATGCAGGCTGTAAAATCTCCCTTTTGGACAGATTCATTGAGTTCACTTGGTTTTTCTTGCAACTGGGAGCCATTGGCCCCATTGCTCCTTGCTTCCCTTGTTTCAGGAAGCAGGAAGAGAAAAAGAAAAAGGGGTGGGGCAAAGCCTGCTGAGAGCCTGCTAAGCCACACCCTCACTAGCAACTTGAGCTCAGGGCTCAGGTTAACCCTTTCCTGCATGCAAATGCGAGTCAGTAACTGTATATTACAACAGTGCCCCCTCTCACTGGCCCTGCTCTGGGGTCTCCTCAAATGCTTTGGCCTGAATGGAATAGGTAATATTTGTTGGAGATTCCATTCCACCTTTTGTTGCAGACATGGGAATGTTGCGTGTCACATGTCTGTTTACATTCCAGCACAGACTACTGGGGTCCCGTGAGCGGAACTTCCGCTCTGTGTATTGCTTTTGTTTTTCAGTCTCTCCGAGAAGACGGCAAGGAGAGACGACATGTTTCTTTGTTCTGATTTATGTAAAATAAATCCGTAGTTTTAGTATGTATCCACAGTCTCAGCCTCTTCTGTTGTGCAGTTTACTCTGCTACGTATAGTGTGCTCAAGTCAGCTAGCTTGAGCCGCTGATTTACGTCAGAGCCAGAGGTCGATGAATCTCTGCAGCGTGAAGGCTGGGAGGGAGATGACCCAGCTGGCCTTTCGACCCCTGGATGATGACAATATTGCTCCACCCACTTTCTCCTCTAACCTCACCCACCACTGCCAGAATACTGCAGTCGGAAGCAGCGTCCGGGCAGAAATAGCTGCCACCAAAAATAAGCTCAACAACTTTTGTGTCCAGATTTTCACTTTTTGAAATATGGCAACCCTAGAGTTGGCCAACCACTGGAGATATTCCCATTTCACTCGAAAAGGATGGTGGAACAAAGTGGGAGCAGTTGATAGTTACAGAAAAAGAGACAGAGCAAAACAGACAACTTGGAGAAGTTAAATTCAACAATTCTTCTCAGTTACTTCGGTTTTTGTTTGTCACTTTTGTTTTGAGACAACAGGGAGCAGTCCTCCCCACCTTAGATATCCATCGCATAGCTGTCAACCCTCCCTTTTTTTGCGGGAAACTCCTTTATTCCAATGTTGTTTCCCGCTGCTATCCCGGATTGTTGATATCCCTTCAATTTCCCGGATTTCAAAGGAAGCAGCTCCTCTCCCTCCCTGCCGGCCAGGGAGGCTCCTCAGCTGCGTTGCTCGGCTGCCAATAAGGAGTCTGAGACCGACTGGGGGCGGAGCTTGCATGCCTTGTGCAGCCAGACCCTCACGCCCAACCAGACAGACAGCCTGCCTGCCGTCTACACGCTCGCTCTTTCGCTCACCCGTTCGTGCGCAGCCTCTGGAGTGCAGGGTGGCGAGGCTACTTGGTGCCATTGCACCGCCCTCGTGGCATCCCTTATTTTCAAATCCGAAAGTTTGGAAAAATCCCTTATTTTCAAATCCGAAAGTTTGAAAAAATCCCTTATTTTCAAATCCAAAAGTTGACAGCTATGATATTATGGACTGGCATTATACCTAAACTTAAAATCTAAACATTACCTTTCATGGCCTTCCATTTTGCTTTTTCTACATGTTCACGGTTGTTTGGGTTTTTCCATCATGCATAGTGAAGCTTTGTCATATGTGTCTTGTTTGATATCATGTATTTTTTTGCTTAACTGAAAGAATTCCATTTATTTGTTTGTTTGTTTGTTTGTTTATAGCAGACATGTGGAACTTCCGGCCTTCTAGATGTCGCTGGATGTCAACTCCCATAGGGTTCCCAATGGCCAACTGGTCAGGCATGGGGAGAGCGGGAGTCCCGATGGGGAAAGACAGACTGAGGAAGGGCTGGAGAAATAGGAGACTGGACTGCTTCGGGGGACTGAGAAGGACTCCCTTTCCTGGAAGACTGGACTCCAACTCTCCCGTGTAGTTCAGGAGCAGAGGGAGGGGGGAAAGAGTGTGGTGCAGAAGCACATCCAAAACAGCAGCTGCCGCCACCTTCATCATTCGTTTTCATCCTGTGCAACTAAGACAGCTGCAAGCAAGGACAAAGACAGGGTATCGTGTGGGTCACCTTCAGCCCCCTTCCCCCTTGTCTAAGCATCTCTCTGCTCCTGGCCCCAGGCAAGGAGATGCTCTGGGGCAGAGTAAACAGCTAAAAATATAAACACAAAGATTGTCAGGGCGGGGTCAGCTGAAAGGTCCCTCTCCCAAGCAGGCAGGGCCCCAGCATCTTGTATAAACAGAGGCAAACTGCCCCACAGCGTGGATGTTGAGAAATCTTGCTCTAGCCCAGGGGTAGGCAACCTAAGGCCCGGGGGCCGGATGCGGCCCAATCGCCTTCTAAATCCGCCCCGTGGACAGTCTGGGAATCAGCGTGTTTTTACATGAGTAGAATGTGTCCTTTTATTTAAAATGCATCTCTGGGCAGTGGCGTCGCAAGGGGAGCTGGGGGGTGTCTCGCCCCGGGTTCCAGGGGAGGGGGGGTGACACTTGGGCCAGCCCCGCCCTGCCCCACCCGCAGGCCCCGAGCAAGCCGCTGAGCGAGGCTGCTCTGCCCTGTGGCCCGCACGCCAGCGCTGCTGCGCGCGATTGGTGGGTCGTGGGGGTGCCCCGCCGCTGCTGCTTTTTGCTCTGCTGCAGAATCAGTGGCGCCGGTCAAGACGTGGTGCGCATGCGCGAAATGCTGTGGGGCTGCCCTGCCGCTGCTGCTTTTCGCACAGCAGCTCGCAAGGCCGCCGCGGAAGCATGGGCACTCCGTTTTAACGTCACGACGCCCCGCCCCCAGGGGGATGCCGCCATTCGCTGCCCCAGGTAGCGAGAAGGCTTCCTCCGCCCTTGTCTCTGGGTTATTTGTGGGGCCTGCCTGGTGTTTTTACATGAGCAGAATGTGTGCTTTTATTTAAAATGCATCTCTGGGTTATTTGTGGGGCATAGGAATTCGTTCACCCCCCCCTCCCAAAAATAGTCCGGCTTCCACATGGTCTGAGGGACGGTGGACTGGCCCAGAGCTGAAAAAGGTTGCTGACCCCTGGTCTAGAGCGTGCCCTACTTGACGTACCTCCTTACCCCTTACACACCTATGTGCGGAAAACCCATTTGCTCTGATGGAGTGCTCAAGAGCGCTTTCCCCTGGAGAGCAGGGCTTTCAGCGTGGCTGCCCCTGTTCTGTGGAGCACCATTCCTGTCGAGATAACAACAGACACTTTCCGGGAGCAGCTGAAGGCCTTTTTGTCCCGACAGGCTTTTCCAGCTGGTGAAATGGGTCCCCGCCGTGGCTGTCCACTTATCGGGGTTTTCGTCTTGTCTTTAATGTGTTGGCTGTCGTTTTAACTGTTTTTGATTCTCTTGTGCATAAAACGCATTGAGATGGTGGCTTAGAAGGAAATTGACAAAAATGCTAATAATAATAATAATAATAATAATAATAATAATAATAATAATAATAATAAATTTATTATTTGTACCCCGCCCATCTGGCCGGGTCCCCCAGCCACTCTGGGCGGCTTCCAACAAACATTAAAATACATTAAAATGTCACAGATTAAAAACTTCCCTAAACAGGGCTGCCTTCAGGTATTTTCTAAATGTCATGTACCGGTAGTTGCAGGGGCGGAAAAAGCCTCCTCGCAACCTGGGGCTACGAACGGAGGCTTCCCCCCTGGGGGTGGGGCGTCGTGACGCGACGACGGAGTGCGCATGCGTGAAAAACGCGCGTACGCACTCCATCCAAACCAGTGACGCTGCTTCCGTGGAACCCGGGGCGTACCACCCCTCCGCCCCCCCTTGTGATGCCAGTAGGTAGTTGTTTATCTCTTTGACCTCTGATGGAAGGGTGTTCCACAGGGCGGGCGCCACTACCGAGAAGGCCCTCTGCCTAGTTCCCTGTAGCCTTGCTTCTCGCAGTGAGGGAACCGTCAGAAGGCCCTCGGCGCTGGAGCTCAGTGTCCGGGCTGAACGGTGGGGGTGGAGACACTCCTTCAGGTATACGGGACCAAGGCCATTTAGGGCTTTAATGGTCAGCATCAACACTTTGAATTGTGCTCAGAAACGTACTGGGAGCCAATGTAGATCTCTCAGGACCGGTGTTATGTGGTCCCGGCGGCCACTCCCAGTCTGGCGAGACAGTCTGTGGGCAGGTAGGGTCTCATCCTGCGTACCAGATGGAGCTGGTAGACAGCTGCCCTGGACACAGAATTAACCTGCGCCTCCATGGACAGCTGTGAGTCCAAAATGACTCCCAGGCTGCGCACCTGGTCCTTCAGGGGCACAGTTACCCCATTCAGGACCAGGGAGTCCCTAACAACAACAACAACATCAACAACAACGGGAATTGTGTTTTTTACACACATACACTCACCAGTCTTTGCCAGCCTGGTGCCCTCCAGCCATTTTGGACTACAACTCCCATCATATAGCTGCGTCAGGGATTCATAACTCCAAACAGCTGGAGGCCCCCGAGTTTGTTGAAGGCTGATATGCACACACAGAAGAAGAGAAGAAGAAGAGTTTGGCTTTGATATCCCGCTTTATCACTCCCCGAAGGAGTCTCAAAGTGGCTAACGAATATTCTCCTTTCCCTTCCTCCCCCACAACAAACACTCTGTGAGGTGAGTGGGGCTGAGAGACTTCAAAGAAGTGTGACTAGCCCAAGGTCACCCAGCAGCTGCATGTGGAGGAGCGGAGACGCGAACCCTGTTCACCAGATTACGAGTCTACTGCTCTTAAGCACTACACCACACTGGCTCTTTGTGTCTCACACAGACACAAAATGCATCCCTGCCGGCTAGTAATTCTGCTTGGTGTGCCATTTCACACACACACACACACACACACACACACACACACACACACACACACACTTCTGCTGCCCCTCCAGCCGTACATCCAGGAAAAACTGACACACGCAGGTGTCCAGCTATTATTCAGCCACCGAGCAGGACTTGCGTCGACGTCTTAAATGGAGAAACTGTCAGGGCGCCCGGCATGCCTCTAACCTTGGAGGCCTCTGTCCGTCTCACATGTCACCGCATGACAATGAGCTGTTATTTAAGAAGAGAGAAAGGAGATTGGAGGGGGGGTTGCAGAGAGAAAGGGGGACTAACTCACCTGCCACAGCCAAAAGTGGAGATGGGTTTATTTTTAATCTGGGATGGGCTCTATTTATTGTCTCCGCAGCCGGAGTGCAGGGGGCACCAGCTGAAAGATTCCTCTCGGAACGAGACTGTGGGCTGCACAGTTTGGTCTGAGACATGGTGAGTAAGAGGATCAGAGAGGGGATATTTGGGGTAGAGGGCAGAAGGCAGAGGATGGAATGAGAAAAGGTCCCAGAAAATAGGTAGTATTGGGAAAGATGGCTGGTTATTTATCTCAGATGAAGAAGAGCTGCTTAACAGGTGATTCTGGGCAGTGCGTCAGGTTCCCCTTCGCAAGGATGTTCAAGGCTAGATGAATTCAGTGGGGTTTACTTCCAGGTAAGTGGGGTAAGGACCGCAGCCTACATGAACCGGTGGGAGCTGATTTGAATCAGAGGAGGCTGAGAAGTTTTACAGCGGCTCGTGTTTGTTCTCTGAGGTTTTGGAAGCATGCAAATTATCCCACAAGTTAGTGGGAGCGCAGGTTCTTTAACTGGCTCCTTTGTACACTTCAGGGGTGGCCAACTCCCAAGAGACTGCGATCTACTCACAGAGTTAAAAACTGGCAGTGATCTACCCCCATTTTCAGGGTTCAGGTCAAAGTTGTTGAGCTTTTTTTAGGAATGAGGAAGGTCAATTTTTCAGGGAGGAGATAAAATGTTGGGCTTTTTTTAGGGGAGCCACAGTTGTTCAGCTTCTTTGGGGGGAGCCAATGATCTACCAGTGATCTGCCGCAGACATCCAGTGATCTACCAGTAGATCACGATCTACCTGTTGGACATGCCTGGTATACTTGAAATATTCCTTGCTCACCCTTCACCCAAAGATTCCAGGGCAGCGAACCCAAAGTGTGAATATCATTAAAAGCATAGATACAATTTAAATCCGGAAAACGATTATAAAGAAAAGACAACCCCTCTTCCCATAAAAGCTTAAAAACAGAAGAGTCCACCTACAATCTAAAATGTGTCTCCTATAAAAGGTGTGTCTCCTATGAAAGGGCCACCTGCTTTGCATGCAAAAGGTTTCCAGGTGAGCCTGGCATCTCCAGGTAATGCTGGGAGACTCCCTGCCTGAAATCCTGGAGAGCTGCTGCCAATCAGTGTAGACAAGACTGGGTGGGATGGACCATTGGTCAGACTCAGTCTAAGACAGCATCTTATGTAGGCTCCCCACCCAGCCACATCCAATTAAGCTGAATGGTTTGGGGTTCAGGACAGAACCCCTTCGTATAATGCAGAGTGAGGCTGTGGAATCGACTCCTTCCGCAAGTTGTGGTTCTGGCAACGAACTTTGGGGACGAAGGCTACCCAAGTGGATTTGGCCATTTCCCCAGGTGCCCCTCCCAAAAACAGTGCCAGCCTCAGTCCCCAGCATTCCCATGTGCAACTGAGAAAGACCCCGACCTGAGATATTGGAGACCCCGACCTGAAACTCCTGCCAGTTGACGTAGGCAGCACTGCGCTAGATAGACCCAGGGTCCAATTCTTCACGAGGCAACTCCCTGTGTTGCTGTGGAGAATACTGGGGTGGACTGACCTCAAAGGCAGATTTATTTATGGGGTGGGGGGGTCATGCTCCTAAGTCAGAAAAAGGCTTCCAATGTAGCTTATAAATTGTAGAAGACTCGTAGTATAAAATGAGGCAACACAAACGCTAAAGAAAAGAAGGAAATGAGCCAGAGGCGTAGCCAGCCCAGGTGGTACCCGGGGCGGAATTTTTTTTGTCACCCCCCCCACTTTGCCAGGGCACTGGCAGAGCTGCACCCAGTGGCATAGCAAGTCACCCCCACCCCCCAAAAATGATGGTACCACTTTGCGAGGTGTGGGGTTTTTGTGTGTGTGTGTCTATTATCTCTTTTTTTTCCAATAAAGTTAAAATTTAATTAAAAAAATAAAATAAAAAATAAAGAAGTGTCACCCCCCTCTGGTGGTGCCACTTTGTGAGGTGGGGGGGTTGTGTGTGTGTGTGTGTGTCTATTATCTCTTTTTTCCAATAAAGTTAAAAAAAAATTTTTTAAAAAATTCTTTTTCTTTTTTATTTTTTAAAGTGTCACCCCCCCTTCTGGGGTGGAACCCGGGGCGGCCCGCCCCCATCGTCCCCCCTTGCTACACCCCTGAAATGAGCAACGTCGCGCTCCATATCCTTTCTTTGTCTATTTGTTAGTTAGATAAGCAAATGTTGACCTCCGGTGAAGTCCACAGAATAGTGGTTCTAAAAACCCTTACTTAGGAATTTTCCAAGGTTCACACTCATCTGTAAAACCAACTGAGATGAACCAGCAGAGGAGGCTCCCAGAAAGCGCTGCCCCTCACTCGGCGGATGCAGTTAAGCCGTCGGTATACGGTGTGATTTCCGCAGGTTAAGTCGCCCAGGCATGAATTTTTGTACTATGATTAAAAAAAACCTTGTGTTTACACCACCAAACCTTTCAGGAGAGAATTTGGAACAGTTTGGCACCATTTTTGAGTGAATTGGATAAAGTCAGATTTTTGGTGAAATTGTGACCCCGCGGGTTAGGGATTTTTTCATAAACAATTTTTTCCGCAGGTTAAGTCGCCGAGGCCTGAATTTTTATACTATGGTGCCAAACTGTTGCAAATTCTCCTCTGAAAGGTTTGGCGGTGGAAACAGAAGGGTTTTTACCATAGTACAACAAATCAGGCCTCGGCGACTTAACCTGCTGAATTTTTTTTTAAAAAAAAAATCCCTAACCCACGGGGGTCACAATTTCACCAAAATTCTGACGTTATCCAATTCACTCAAAAATGGTGCCAAACTGTTGCAAATTCTCCCCTGAAAAGTTTGGCGGTGGAAACAGAAGGGTTTTTATCATACTATAAAAATTCAGGCCTCGGCGACTTAACCTGCGGAAAAATTTTTTAAAGAAAAAAATCCCTAACCCGTGCTCACAATTTCACCAAAAATCTGACTTTTTTCAATTCACTCAAAAATGGTGCCAAACTGTTGCAAATTCTCCTCTGAAAGGTTTGGCGGTGGAAACAGAAGGGTTTTTATCATAGTATAAAGTGAAATATTTATTTGTTGTGTTTTAAAGGTTGTTCCTCGGGGCTTATTCACATTTAACTGTGCTTTTGCCTTCTTGAGTTTTCCCTGCAAAAACCCACCGTTTAAAGCGGAACCGCAACAAATGGCAATTTGGGTTTTCTGCAGGTTGCTGCTTGTTCCAATTTAGCAGGAAAGAGCGGGTTTTCAGGGAGAAAGCTCAGTCAGGGAAAAAGAGCAGTCGGACGTGGAGTTTTAAAGTGTGGACAATGCCTGGAAAACACAAAGTTAAGTGGGAATAAGCCCTCCCTCTGGGATTGCGTGAATAATGAAGAGTGGGGTACAAACAATTTAACGGGATGCTTTAAAAGGCCTCTTGTTTGATGGCCTCTTTTAATAGAATCATATAATTGTGGAGCAGGTAGGCACCCCAAGGGCCATCTAGTCCAACCCCTCTGCCATGCAGGAATCACAGCTAAAGAATCCCCAACAGACCTCTGCTTTAAAAACTCCAATAAAGGAGAGTCCGCCACTTTCATGATGTTGGACATATATAGGTAAATGTTTATTGGTTAATGTTTAAATAGGATTGGTTTGTTCTGTATTTTAGCTATTATTATTTTTAATTGTTCCCTATTTTAACAGTGTGGTGCAGTTGGTTTTTGTGTTTGCTAAATTGCTTAGAAGGGACCCAGGTGGCGCTGTGGGTTAAACCACAGAGCCTAGGGCTTGCCGATCAGAAGGTCGGCGGTTCGAATCCCTGCGACGGGGTGAGCTCCCGTTGCTCGGTCCTAGCTCCTGCCCACCTAGCAGTTCGAAAGCACGCAGTACAAGTAGATAAATAGGTACCACTCTGGCGGGAAGGTAAACGGCGTTTCCGTGCACTGCTCTGGTTCGCCAGAAGCGGCTTTGTCATGCTGGCCACATGACCTGGAAGCTGTACGCTGGCTCTAGGCCAATAAAGCGAGATGAGCGCCGCAATCCCAGAGTCGGACACGACTGGAACTAATGGTCAGGGGTCCCTTTACCTTTAAATTGCTTAGAAGCCACCTGGGCATCAAGCAGCATCAGCATAAATAATCAATTAATAACAGTAGTATTAATGACCCTGGGAGTCTGTTCCCAACTCCACAATTCTGTGATTCTATGGAATAATAAAAATAAATGATAAAATCTGCTGGCTTTTTAGCTGTGCAGACAGAGCGCCCTCTGCAGCCCTGAAGCAGCTCCGAGGCTTAAGGGGGCACCTGTGAATAACAAATTGTCCCCCTTGCATCTCTCCAAGTCTCCCAAGAAAGCCAAGAAGCGATCTGAAGGTGCCAACTCCAATGTCTTTTCCATGTTTGAGCAGGCTCAGATCCAGGAGTTCAAGGAGGTACGTCAAGGCAGCCCAAGAAGACAGGCAGGGGCGGGGGGGCGGACGGCCTTTTGATGGAGAGTTGCACCCAAAATCTTCCTAAATCATTCTGAGAAAGCAGCCCAGGCTGTGTGCACTGACCCGAGGAGGCAGCTCCACATTCAAATCTTGCTGTCAACTTTCGGATTTGAAAATAAGGGATTTTTTCAAACTTTCGGATTTGAAAATAAGGGATACCGCGAGGGCAGTGCAATGGCACCAAGTAGCCTCGCCACCCTGCGCTCCAGAGGCTGCGCGCGAACGGGTGAACGAAAGAGCGAGCGCGTAGACGGCAGGCAGGCAGGCTGTCTGTCTGGTTGGGCGTAAGGGTCTGGCTGCACAAGGCATGCAAGCTCCTTCCCCAGTCGGTCTCAGACTCCTTATTGGCAGCCGAGCAACGCAGCTGAGGAGCCTCCCTGGCTGGCAGGGAGGGAGAGGAGCTGCTTCCTTTGAAATCCGGGGAATTTAAGGGATATCAACAATCCGGGATAGCACCGGGAAACGGCATTGGAATAAGGGAGTTTCCCGCCAAAAAAGGGAGGGTTGACAGCAATGCTCTCCACAAGCTCCCCTCTGAAGAGCTTCTCTCTCTGTCTCCATTCCACACCTGCAATAAAAGCAGCCCCTCTTTGCAGGCGTTCCTTTGCTATGCCAAATCAGGGGGCCTTGGCATCGAATTCTTTTGCTTATTTATTTTAAGCACAGAATTGCACGCCAAGTCCTGGGCGAGTCCACATTCTCAGAGACTAAAGGTTCCAGAAACCAATTAAAAGGGGCTTAAATGGGAAGCCCGGTCTCAGCCGTGGAACCTGTTCACAATACCAGAGCTTAAATGCTGGAATACAAGACTCCTGCCAATAGCAACACATGGCAAAACGCCAGCAGGTGGTGCCATACTCTGGGCTGACTTTCTCTCCGTCCCCCTCCCGTTCTACTTTTGTTCGCTTCTGCAGAACAGATTTCTGGGTTTGCTCCCAGGTAGAGCCTGGGAGGTTGGGATGCGGGTGGCGCTGTGGGTTAAACCACAGAGCCTAGGGCTTGCCGATCAGAAGGTCGGCGGTTCGAATCCCCGCGACGGGGTGAGCTCCCGTTGTTCAGTCCCTGCTCCTGCCAACCTAGCAGTTCGAAAGCACATCAAAGTGCAAGTAGATAAATAGGAACCGCTCTGGCGGGAAGGTAAACGGTGTTTCCGCGCGCTGCTCTGGTTTGCCAGAAGCGGCTTTGTCATGCTGGCCACATGACCCGGAAGCTGTACGCCGGCTCTCGGCCAATAAAGCGAGATGAGCACCGCAACCCCAGAGTCGGACACGACTGGACCTAATGGTCAGGGGTCCCTTTACCAAGAGCCTGGGAGACTGGGTGTGGGGAGGGGGAGGCACTGAAGCAGTGGGGGGGGGGACCCAATCTGGTTCCCAATTTGCAGTGAGCACATTCCCGCAGCATTTTGCAATGCGTTTATTTTAAAGCCCTCATGAAAATTCACCGGCATTTTAGTGTGAATTTCTCCTAACGCACACATTTGCAGATGTAATTTCCCCTAATAATAATGCCAAGATTCTCAGGAAAGCAATTTCTGCATCTAGCATGACATTGCAGTGTGGCCAGATATCACAACTGTGCCCTGATACCCCCCATTTAGGCCTTCACCATCATGGATCAGAACCGCGATGGATTCATTGACAAAGCAGACCTGAGAGATACGTTCGCTGCATTAGGTAAGCAAAGAAACCCTATAAAACACCCCAAAGCTTGTAAGCGTAACCAGGAAAAATCTTACATTTTTATGGTTTTGTATCAATCAATCAATAAAATTTATTCGACCGTCAGTCAGAAAGCACATATTATCCATACAAAAGTTAAAACGTCTAAACATCTGGAAAAGCGTGACACTTAGAAACAGCGAGAAGTATATTATACATTTAGACCCGTGTCAATACAGTCAATTTTAGCCTTACGACGCTTAAAGGCCAAGAAAAGAAATTTGGCCACCAAGAAGGTGGTTGTTCCAGTGAACTTGTTCAGCAAATGCAGTTTCCGGGTCACCTTCAAAGCCCCATGTAGAGTGCATTGCAGTAGTCCAAGCGGGAGATAACTAGAGCATGCACCACTCTGGCGAGACAGTCCCCCACACCCGCTCGCACCCTGTCCCCCCAAAACAGTACTTCTGTCTTGTGCCCGGCAACCCTAATGTTTGTAGTTCCAGGTAGCAAAACAGCCCTCTGGTGGGCCACCGGATACAGTTGGTCGGTTGCCAAAGGTTTGGTGGTGGTGGGCCTCTCAATCTGGTGCGGCCAACACGGTGCTCTCTTTTCGAACCAAAACGCCCGTCACCCACGGCTGTCGGCTCTGCTGACTGGGGCTGATGGAAGTTATAGTCCCCCAGAAGGCACTAAGCTCCTGTTGCACAGGCTTAACGTCATAGCTGTCAACTTTCGGATTTGAAAATAAGGGATTTTTCCAAACTTTCGGATTTGAAAATAAGGGATGCCGCGAGGGCGGTGCAATGGCACCAAGTAGCCTCGCCACCCTGCGCTCCAGAGGCTACGCGCAAACGGGTGAGCGAAAGAGCGAGCGTGTAGATGGCAGGCAGGCTGTCTGTCTGGTTGGGCGTGAGGGTCTGGCTGCACAAGGCCTGCAAGCTCCGCCCCCAGTCGGTCTCAGACTCCTTATTGGCAGCCGAGCAACGCAGCTGAGGAGCCTCCCTGGCCGGCAGGGAGGGAGAGGAGCTGCTTCCTTTAAAATCCGGGAAATTTAAGGGATATCAACAATCTGGGATAGCAGCTGGAAACGGCATTGGAATAAGGAAGTTTCCCACAAAAAAGGGAGGATTGACAGCTATGCTTAACATGATGATTCCAAGACGTTCGATATTTGAATGGATGGTTGACAACTGTCCCCTAGAGTTCTTCTACTCTGTCGTGTTTCCCTCCTTCCTCAGGACGCTTGAATGTGAAGAATGAAGAACTGGACGACATGGTCAAGGAAGCTCCTGGGGCTATTAATTTCACAGTGTTCCTGACCATGTTTGGAGAAAAACTTAAAGGTGAGATTGGGGACTGGGATAGAAGGTTCTCGCCCCCCACCCATCCCACAAGCAAGGAGCGCCTTCTGTGAAGTGGTTCTTGGCATCGCCTCACTGCCTGCTCCAACCACCTTGCCACACACATAGAATCATAGAGTTGGAAGGGACCCCAAGGGTCATCTAGTCCAACCCCCAGCAATGCAAGAGCACCCTCCTCCTCCCCAAAGTGGTGGAGAGAACAGGGCAGCCTCCCCTAAGTATTTCACTTTCCAGGTCTCTTTTCTATGACTTTCAGGTGCGGATCCAGAAGAGACTATTCTGAACGCGTTCAAAGTGTTCGATCCAGACGGCAAAGGCCTGAAGGCGAACTAGTAAGTATCTGTGGAACTCCCTCCCACAGGAGGCAGGGATGGCCACCAGTTTGAATGGCTTTAACAGAGGCGTAGCCAGCCCAAGTGGTACCCGGGGTGGAATTTTTTTTGTCACTCCCCCCCCCCTTTGCCAGGGCACTGGCAGAGCTGCACCCAGTGGCATAGCAAGTCACCCCCAACCCCCAAAAATGATGGTGCCACTTTGCGAGGTGTGGGGTTTTTTTGTGTGTGTGTCTATTATCTCTTTTTTTCAATAAAGTTAAAATTTATTTTAAAAAAAAATAAACAATAAAAAATAATAAAGAAGTGTCACACCCCCTCTGATGGTGCCACTTTGTGAGGTGGGGGGGTTGTGTGTGTGTGTGTCTATTATCTCTTTTTTCCAATAAAGTTATATAAAAATTTTAAAAAATTTAAAAAAAAAAAATTTAAGTGTCACCCCCCCTCTGGGGTGGAACCCGGGGTGGCCCGCCCTCATCACCCCCCTTGCTACACCCCTGCTTTAAAGGAGGGCCGGACAATTTTGTGGGAATGTTTTGGAACGTGGATGGAGATTTATAATTTAATATATCTCATCCTAACTTGTGCTAACAAGTTCAACTAGCAGAGTAACATTCCCTTTTAAAATACAGCGGAAGTTGCTTTGATTCACTAGAATCAACTTAATCTAGTTTCCTGGTTTGTCACTATATTTCCCCTTTGTCCCTCTTCAAATAAGACACAGCACACGTCTTCTATAAAAAGATATAAAATGTTTACTCACATATATCCAGCTCAAGACAAATCCCAAAGAAGGCAGGCTTATTCTTAGTAAAGATATTTACAATTGGAATCTCTCCATGTGGGAGAGAAGTCCGTTAGGCCCCAGTTGGCTGGAAGCCAACTGAGCATCCTCCTCGCAGTTCGAGCGAGAGAGTGGAATGGAATGGCCGCTGACCTGTGGGTTCTTTGTTCATACCTTCCCAGGTGAAGCCACTCCCACATCTAGTTGCAAGAGGAAATTGTCTCAATCCATGTGACCAGGAAGTTGTGGCTGGAGGACTGAGGCAATCTCCATTGTCTGCTCTAGCATTGTTGTACTTGACTGCTCTAGTGTTTACATCCCACAAATTTCACGGAGGAAAAGGCTATTGATGGCTACTGCTAGCCATGATGCCTATGCTCTGTATCCACAGTCAGAGCAGTAAATCTTCTGAATACCAGTTGCTGGGAGACACGGGAAGGGAGAATTGCTCCCGTGCTTGCATCCTGCTTGTGGGTTTCCCATTGGGGCATCTGGCTGGCCACTGGGAGAACAGGGTGCTGGACAAAGTGATGTTGGTGCTGATTTTGGAAGCTTCCCAGGGAATCCTTTGATTATGAGATGCGAGGGGCACCTGTCTCTCAGGCCCTTCAATTAAATGGCTGCAGCCTCTGCCCCTCTCAAAGCTTTCCTTGTCGAGGGATGGAAGGAGCCAGGGCTCATTTTGCTCTGGGGTTTTCCTTCCTCGTGGTCCTCCATCTGTCCCCTGCTTTGTATTGCAGCATTAAGGAGATGCTGATGACGCAAGGAGAACGGTTTTCGAAGGAGGAGGTAAGAGGAGGCCTTGGGGACTGGCAGGCATTGAATGGGCTAAGTGGGAGGGCAGGAGCTCAGAAATACAGAAGAGGAACAGCTTGGCATTCAGTGACTGGCTTCTGCAGGTAGAGCTGGGGGAAACGGCTGTCCTGGACATAGCTGTCAACTTTCGGATTTGAAAATAAGGGATCAGCAGCCTCACCTGTCCCGGGACAGTCTACGGTTCTTGGGGACAGTCCACGCTGCAGTAATTCCCCCAGGCTACAAATTAATTTACACCAGGCTACCAGCTAAGGCTGAACAAATTTACCTGCAAGCAAGCTAAGCCTCCACGTGTTTTGCTCAGAGGGCAAGCAAGCCCCCGAGTCCGGTGGGTGTTACTCCAAAGTAAGCCTGTCCATGGTGACACGAGGAGGGGAAGCAGAGCGAGCTCGGGGCCCCTTCTCAAACAGGCAGATGGTGCTCGGGAAACAGAGGCACCGCGGGGCACGGAGGCGGCCGCCTGGGCTCAGGGATGCCGCGAGGGTGGTGCAATGGCATCAAGTAGCCTTGCCACCCTGAGCTCCAGGGGCTGCGCGGGAACGGGAGAGCGAAAGAGCAAGCGCGTAGACGGCAGGCAGGATCGACTGGCAATGCAGTCCTATGCATGTCTACTGAGATATAAGCCCCATTGATTTCAGTGTAAGTTATTCCCAGGTAACTGCACATAAGATTGCAGACTAGAGCTTGGGTTGATTAAGAGTGCAATCATCTATGCACACTGTAAGTCTGTGTAAGTCTCACTGAGCACCCATCTTACGGTGCTTGCGTAAAGGTAAAGGGACCCCGACCAGTCGCGAACTACTCTGGGGTTGCAGTGCTCATCTCGCTTTATTGGCCGAGGGAGCCGGTGTACAGCTTCCGGGTCATGTGGCCAGTATGACTAAGCCGGAACCAGAGCAATGCATGGAAACGCCGTTTACCTTCCCGCAGGAGCGGTACCTATTTATCCACTTGCACTTTGACGTGCTTTTGAACTGCTAGGTGGGCAGGAGCAGGGACCAAGCAACGGGAGCTCACCCCATCACAGGGATTCGAACCGCCGACCTTCTGATCGGCAAGCCCTAGGCTCTGTGGTTTAACCCACAGCACCACCCGCGTCCCTCGCTGCTTGCTTACTTCTAAATAAATGTGCATAGAGTTGTGCTGCTTGAGCATCAGTCGAAGCAATTAGAAGACTGCAATTCCAGGTATAACCGGTGCGACGTTGGATAAAATGTCCCTCCAGAGAACTTTTCCCTGCCTGCTTCTTTCCTGCAGATAGACCAAATGTTCGCAGCTTTCCCTCCCGACGTGACTGGCAACCTGGACTATAAGAACCTCGTCCATATCATCACTCATGGAGAGGAAAAAGACTGAAGGCTGGGAGAGTACCCTTCCTACGGTGCCTGGAATGGTCCACAGTGGGGCTTCCTTCTCCTCACAGCTCTGGTTGTTCCTCACTGTGCAAACTGGGATGTTCACAGGCTTCTTGACAGTTCTCGTCTTCTCGGTGTCCCCAGTCCCTTGTCCGTCCTCTTTGTGTGAAAGAATTCATTCGTGACCTGAGAAACATTTCTAAAATTGTATTTGTGTATTCATCGAGTCCCCGTGTCCCTATGTGAATAACAGTTGGCTTGGCAAAACCTGGGAGGGGAGAATGAACTCATGCAGGAGCCAGCACCCAAGCTGCAAACCGGCACATATCCCACTTCTGACACCACTGCTCCATCAATGCTGGGGAACCATTCCATGGACCAGCTACAGTTACAGGGACCTGAGTTAGACAAGGTGTTGCATAAGTCCTGGAGCTTTTATTATACTCCCCTCCACCCATGCTGGCCCATCCTTCCCTGGGAAAACTGGGAGGGTTGTGGTCCACAACACATGCCTTCCTCATCCCAAGGAGGGCTCAGGGAAGGGAGACCTCAAACTGCCACATGGGAATGATAGCTTTCGGTCTGGGCTTTCACCAGTGTCTTGGGGCTTGGGATGGTTTTGATGGATCTGAAGTGGTGGTGGGTGGGACCCGACAGAGTATGCTGGGTGTTCTCAATCTGCAGTTCCTCCAGGGGGACATTTTCCCACATGGTAATTCTGCAGGGGTTGGGGGCTGTCTCCCCTAATGCAATAGGGCCAGCACTCATGGGAGCAGGCCCCATCTGGTTGGTTATAGGAAGCTGGTAGGATGGGGTAGGAAGCTTCCAGCTTGTGGACCAGTCTGGGCTCACCAGTTGGCTCACGGCATCATTTCTCCCAAACCACACCTGGGTGTCCATCAGCTGATAGTGTTAGCATTTACCCCCGCCTGGGGCAGTTTGTAAGACTGCCCCAAAGCCAGAGCAAAGCCGTGTGCGCACATCCCCGGCTACTGAGAGTCCGGTGGTGCAGTAATATGTGATTGTTCCCAAATTGATGAACAACACACACAAGCCATTCATTAGGGCTAAACTAATTTATTGTAGTAATAGTGCAGAGAGATTCTCTGCTGCCAGCCCGTTAAGACGGAGCTGCCATAATGCCGTCCTTCCAGCTTGAGGACTAGCCAGAAGAGAAAGTGAGCACAAAGGCTCGGATTACAACAGTACAGTAATACAAAAACATTCCATGCAGGAAGTGATAAAGCAACTTTCTCACGGTTCAGTAAGACAGGCAAAAGTGAAACCAGTCCTCGCAGCTGTTGCCGCTCGGGTTGGACAAAAATCACAACAGATAGCTCCCCACCTATGCCTTAATGTCACAGGTGTCCTGAAACTTGTTTTGTTTCTCAGTTGGGCCAAGTGCCGAGAAAGTCAGAGTACTAACACAGTCCCAGCTTGTTTACAACACTCAGAATCAGATGGTTGGACAGTGCTGCCCTCCGGTGTTCTTATGGGAGCATTTCACTCAAGGATGGGGAAGGCCAGGCTCCTGCCACACACACACACACACACACACACGACAGCAGCAACTCTTAATGGACAGCAAGGAACAGGTCTTTGTTCAAGGTCCAGAAGCCACGATTCCAAGGAACATGAGGAGTGAGGCAAGAGGCTCGTAACTGAATGGAAACTATGAAGATGTCCCAACGGTTGGCGGGTCCCTCCAGCCAAGCTTTGAAAAGTGAAACAGGGCAAGCTTCTGGGACTCTCTCCCCCTAAGGCTCCGCTCCACACACACTCTGCCTGGGTGGAGACGCCCAATGCTCCCTACAAAGGGGGCGCCTGGTTCTCAGCAACAAGACTTCGTCCTTGCCTCCTGCCCCCAAGAAGCCCCTGACAGGACCACTCCAGATGTTGCTCCCACCCTACCAACCACTGGCCATGCTTGCCAGGGCTGCTGAAAGCTGGAGGGCCACAGCTGTTCCCCATCCTTGCTTCAGCAAGAGCAGTGCTTCCCAAACTTGGGTCTCCGGCTGTTTTTGGACTACAACTCCCATCATACCTAACTGGCAAGACCAGTGGTCAGGGGTGGTGGGAGCTGTAGTCCAAAAACAGCTGGAGACCCAGGTTTGGGAAACACTGAGATAGAGATTGCTTGGGAGACTTGCCCTGCCCCTACACTGCAGGGAGCTCAGGGGGTCCATAACAACTGTTTCAGAAGGCTTTAGTGTGGTGGTATGATTTGGCCCTCCTCCCTCTGTTCATGGGGACCACCTGCCTGACTTTCTCGACTTGGTCCCGGATTCTGAGCTTGGCTAAGCATCAGGGCAGCCTGGTCTTCAGCCCCACAGTGCTTTGTTGATACATGCCATCTTTGACCCCCTCCAGATCTAGCTATAGTACCTGTCATCTGGAATCCAGAACCACCTATGGTATGATCCCATGAACCCAGCATTTGGAGGGGCGGAGATTCCCCGTTGGGGAGGGCACCACCTTTCACCTGTGTAGGAGGGACAGCAGGTAGATGCTGCAGGCTGCTTTTGTTTTGCAAAGGCCCCCCAAATAATGCTCGTGCGACTTAGTTCTTCCATTGCGGTAAATAAGAAATGGGTAGGGATGTGGTTTATGGGAGGAGCTCAGATTGATGGAGTTAAGGCAGGAAGTGGGGATGGAGTCAGGCAGGAAGTAGAGACAGGAGACCTGTGTTCCTCTAGATGTATCATGCCTGACCATTCACTCCATTGGCCTGAACTGTTGGGAGTTGGGGTCCACCAACATTTGGAGGGTCACAGGTTCCCTGTCTCTGCCTAAGGTTACCTGTACATTTCCCTTCTGAGTGCTGCCAGGATCTTCCCTTTGGCTAGCCCAGCCCCATCCTGGTCCTCCTAGCTTTTCTACTGTCATTGGAAAGAACAAAGAGATGCTCAGATAGATCCCTGGGTTTTCCCTGGCTAATGGACCCAGCCAATCTCCTGCTTGTGCAAAAGCCAAGCATTAAAAAGAAAAATCAATATGCATTGCAGGTGCATCAAGGTCAAGGTGGACAGCTCTGTTCACGTATTTCTAGAGGGGAAAACTCCCCCTCCCCTCTGGCTGCTGAGTTCACTCAAATGTGCGGCAGCACATATTTCTCAAAGCAGACTTTGTGTAAGGGATTTTAAAAAAAAAACGCTTTAAAGAAATGTGTGGGTGCATGTGTGGTTCTGCCCCTATGCTGCAAACAGAAGCAGACAGATGTCCACCACCATAGAAGAAGAAGAAGTTTGGATTTGATATCCCGCTTTATCACTACCCAAAGGAGTCTCAAAGCGGCTAACATTCTCCTCTCCCTTCCTCCCCCACAACAAACACTCTGTGAGGTGAGTGGGGCTGAGAGACTTCAGAGAAGTGTGACTAGCCCAAGGTCACCCAGCAGCTGCATGTGGAGGAGAGGAGACGCGAACCCGGTTCACCAGATTACGAGTCTACCGCAGTTAACCACTACACCACACTGGCTCTCCATACTCAGCCAGTAGATGGAGAGAAATATTGGACAATACATATTTTTTTTAAAGTAAAACATTGCGAAGCTTAGAACATTGCAAAGGCTGTAGAAATGCAAAAGGCAGATTGTATCTTTTATTAATAACCTTTTATGTTAGACAAAAGAGAGTGTCCATTTTGGTACCCCATCCCATTTTGTATTTTTAAAAAATTAAATAATATATATATATATATACATATGTAGTCTATGAACTGGGCTGAGAATCCCCTGGCCGCCTCCTCTTAGGAGGGGAAGGTAGAATACTTCTTCTTTTCTCGGCTGGAATCCAGTCTGTCCACTGAGCTCTTATGAGATTTCTCTCTCTCCCTCTCCAGGTTCTCCAAGATCATTGACCGCAGGGTGCTGTGGTCCAGAGGACCCTCCACTGTTGGGAAATTCAAGGGGTTGCAGCTTAGGGGTGGAATCCGCAATATTAGGCTTGGCTTTTAATTACAGCTTGCAACGAAACAGAATTTGAGTCTGCTCCTCCCCACCCTCCGCCCAGGCTCAAGCTTGCTTCAGATGACCAGTAAGACCCTTTGATCCCTTGCTCAGCTCATCATAAACTTGGGTCTTCCATGGAAAATTATTAGGGAAAGATCAGGAAACAATCTGCTGGTTGGACAACCTCTTACCTTGCCATGAATGAATTTATTCTTACGGTCACAGACCAGCTTACCTTGCATTTCAGTTCATAGAATCATAGAATTGGAAGAGACCACAAGGGCCATCCAGTCCAACCCCCTGCCAAGCAGGAAACACCATCAAAGCATTCCTGACAGGTGGCTGTCAAACCTCTGCTTAAAGACCTCCAAAGAAGGAGACTCCACCACACTCCTTGGCAGCAAATCCCACTGTCGAACAGCTCTTACTGTCAGGAAGTTCTTTCTAATGTTTAGAAAAGACATATACGGTAAAGACATATACGGTAAATGACTCAAGAAAACCTTCCAAATAACTCCAAATAACAAAAAATAACTCAAGATAAACTAACAAAGAACCTTAACGAGTTAAAGCCATGGAGCTTGTTTTTGAACTTGAGTTTAGGTTTTTAACCTTTTGGATGAAGCAAGATTAGAATTCCTAGTCTGGATAATTACCACTTACTGTTTGGGAGTGTTCTTCTCTGAAGTTTCTTTAATCCTCCCCCTAGATTTAATAGCAAACAGGCTACTTTGAGTTATATAAATACATTAACTTTTTTCCTGAGGAAACTGATAGATCATAACAGTGAAACGAGAATCTTAAGGTTATTTGTTAGTTTATCTTGAGTTATTTTTTGTTATTTGGAGTTATTTGGAAGGTTTTCTTGAGTCATTTATATGTCTTTGAATTAGTTTATAACGTTTTGAGGATTTTTGCTTTTGAGCAATTCTGCTTCTAGAATCATTAAACATATTGTTTGTTTGAGTATCACTATATAAATATACATTCATCTCATTTCAGGGATCTTTCACGGTGTAGATTTCCTTTGTTGTAATTCAGTTATTCCCGTGATTGTCTTTTTTGCCTAGTTACAGTTACTTACAAGGCTCCACCGTCTCCGCGAAGGGATCGACGCTGAGAGAAGGTGGCGCAATCTTAACGGTCTCCAGTTTCTTCAGGAAGGCGGAGCCGCCCAAAAAGGGGTTCAGCATGGGGACCGAGTCCAGCTCCCCCTCCAGCTCCTTGTAACGTAGGAAAGATTCGATCAGCAAGAGGTTGTTGCTTTTCTTCTCCACGATGCCTGCAGGGAGGAGACAAGTGGGGCACTTCAGGAGCATGTGGCGCATTGGCTGGAGGTCGCCGGGGGTCCAAGACCCCTTGCTGTTTCTGTGGGAATGTTCAGGGGAGCAGGAAAGGATATATTGTTTATTAATATCCTTCCTAACTTGCGCTGGCAAGTTCCTTAATGTAGCAGAGTTACATCCCCCTTTTTTACATGCACAGAAGATAACTGGTTGCAGGCTCGTGTGAGCCTCTCACTATTATACCTGTCTCAGATTGAATTGTACGTTCCTGGTAAATTCCCTTGAATCCCTCTTAAAAAGAATAAAGACGCCACAATCTTATTGAAAGATGATACAATAAGTTTCCTCACATCACTTCACAGTTGGATCCCTGAACATAGCTATCAACTTTTGGATTTGAAAAGAAGAGAATTTTTCAAACTTTCGGATTTGAAAATAAGGGATGCCGCGAGGGCGGTGCAATGGCACCTGGTAGCCTCGCCACCCTGTGCTCCAGAGGCTGCGCGCGAACGGGTGAGCGAAAGAGTGAGCTCA
Organism: Darevskia mixta; assembly: GCA_034641385.1. Taxonomy (NCBI): domain Eukaryota; kingdom Metazoa; phylum Chordata; class Lepidosauria; order Squamata; family Lacertidae; genus Darevskia; species Darevskia mixta. The sequence goes on along the minus strand of JAWWNH010000025.1, from coordinate 4,507,730 downwards.
TAGACAGCAGGCAGGCTGTCTGTCTGGTTGGGCGTGAGGGTCTGGCTGCACAAGGCATGCAAGCTCCGCCCCCAGTCGGTCTCAGACTCCTTATTGGCAGCCGAGCAACGCAGCTGAGGAGCCTCCCTGGCCGGCAGGGAGGGAGAGGAGCTGCTTCCTTTGAAATCCGGGAAATTTAAGGGATATCAACAATCCGGGATAGCAGCGGGAAACGGCATTGGAATAAGGGAGTTTCCCGCAAAAAAAGGGAGGGTTGACAGCTATGATCCTGGGACCTCCAGAAACAGCATGCAGAGAGCTCCTTGCTCCCCAAGCAAGGCAAGCGCTTCAAACATCTTGCTAGACTAAAACTCCCATCATCCCCAGCCACGGGCCATGCTGGCTGCTGGAGCTACTGGGCAGTGGATTCCAAAAAATGTGGAACGTTCTTGCCTAATGGAGATTTCCAGGGATATGGCCATAGCTCAGTGGCAGAGTGCCTCCCTTGCAGGCAGACAGCCCCAGGTTGAAATCCCTGCGGCATCTCCAGGGAAAGACCCTCTGCCTGAGACCCTGCAGAGGTGTTACCAGCTTTTTGGTGTCTGATGCCATCTGTATGTTTTCCTTTTGTTAGAGAAAACCATGATTTTTGTTTTTTGATAATTCACTATTAATTGCTCCTCCTTGCAATATTGTGCTAGTTTATTGAGGGCTCTTTGGAGGCCAATCTGTGTCTGAGACAGGATAACGGCATCATCTGCATAGAGTAGAATGGGCAGTCTTTTGTCTGCTAATTTTGGGGCATGTATATCTGCCCCTTGAAGATGTGCAGTGAGGGAGTTTATATAGATATTGAAAAAAAAAGGGGGCCAATATGCACCCTTGTTTGACTCCCTTAGTTGTTCCAATTGAATTGGAAAGTTGCCCTGCCTGATTACATCTTACTCGGATGTAAAGATCTATTAATGTAAAATTTTAAAATCTTAAGTTTTAAATTTAAATTTTAAATGTAAGTATCAGTTCTATGAGATGGGTTCTAATCCTATATAATAAAGTGGCTGTGTCCCTGCGTCCGTTCCGTGTGTCACGGAATTGCGCTACTGCGCATGTCCGCGTCCCACACGGACGCAGGGATTGGAGCGGGAGGAGAGGGGGGCGTGTCCGCGAGGCAGCGGCGGCGCACGCGCGTTGTCAGTTGCGCCAGCGCCGCTGCCTCGCACGGACGCAGACCTGCGACCCTCCGACCACCCAAACCCAACACTCACCCAGCCGCTCCCGGGTGAGGTGCAGGAACCTCCAGGCAGCCATGGGAGGCCGGAAAGCGGGAGCCCCCAGCGCTACATGCCTGCCGAGCAGCAGCTTCACGGCTCCACGGCCGCTGCAGCTCAGCCGCAAGGAGGCGGCCATCTTGCCCTCTTCTCACCACCCCCTCCCCACTCTCCCACCGGGGCTGTCCTCGCCGCTGCCTGAAAAAAAATACTCCCACTACGGCGCAGTGCCCTAGGGCCGACCCATCCTCCCCCCGCTACCGCCGCCGCTGCAGCCGCCCCCAGGGAAGAGGAAGAAGGGGGAGGGAGCCCCTCTCCACCCCCAGCGGCCGCTGTTCTTCCTCCTCCTGCCTCTTCCTCCTCTAGCGCCCGTTATTCAACGGGCTAACTTCAACTAGTTCTGTAATATAACTCAATCTCCAATACTATATCTGGTTATGGATTATCGTTATCTGTTCTCTGGTCTTTGACCGTAATAAAGATATTTGTATTTGTATTTGGTGTCTGATGTGCATCTGGGTCCATTGCAGAAGCAACCCAAGAGATGGGCCCGGTCCAGCCCCTGCCACTCACTGAAATACTGCATCAGGTTCTGATCTGTGATCTCCCCCGTCTCGCCCAGGTGCTCCCTGATCTTGGTGGCATCGCAGCCGGTTTGCTTGAACAGGAAGTCCACCGCCTGCTTCAGCTGGTCCAGGATCTTGCTGCTCTCTTTAAACTTATACTCATACAGGTTGGCATCTTCCGTGGTCTTCTGCAGCTTATCCTGCGGGACAAAGGAGAGGTGGTCAGGGCTATTGGGTGCGGCAGGGGTCGCCGACGTGGGCACTCCAGCTTCCATCACTCCATAGCACTGGCCATGCAAACTGCAGCCAATGTGTGATGGCCTGGGATTCAGACTCAGACGCTGAACCTGAGGGATCCCAGCCTGCACAGGTTTCCCAGCCTCCAGAACCAGCAGAACCGAGGCTAGGGCTTGAGTCTGAAGGGGCCTCACCTGTGCTGGATCCTCAGGTGCAGGCATCTGCTGAGTCTGCTCTGGCTCCTGATGGGGTGGAGGACCCATTGCCTGCAGGTGCTCCACTCCCAGCCCTGTCAGGGGAAGCTGAGGTTGCCTCTGGGTCCTGTAACCCTCCAGCCTCTCCTGAGCTGCAGAGGCGAAGGGCAGAGAGGCAAAGGGAACTGAGTTCCCGCAGGAGGAGTGCTCGCCTCCAGGCCAGGAGAGGCGAGTCACCTGAGGATAGGGGCCGCCCTATGCCTCGGGGCAGATAAAAGCCGGCCAGCCCCAGCCCAAGTTGCAGGAGCAACATTGTTGGTGACCAGTTCCTGCCTGATACCTGTCCTGCTTTCCTGCCTGAGCTCCTGAACCGCCCTGGTTCCCTGCTTGCATACCTGTTCCTGACTCCACCTGCCTCCCTGCCCTGCACCCAGCTTCAATTATTACGGACTGCCTTTCATTGCACCTCTGACCATGGACCGGACTTGGACCTCGCCTTTCGGGTAACCCACGGGACCAGCACACGATGGGAGTGGGGAGTCCAACAACATCAGAAGAGCCCGCCAGATCAGGCCAATGGCCAGATTCTAGTCAGGGGCGGAGCAAGGTGATGCGTTGGGGGCGGTCCACCCTGGGTGCTACCCTGAAGGGGGTGACACTCGGCGTGCCCCCCTGCGACTCCCAAACCGAGCCCCGCCGCCCGGTAAAAAGCCTCGCTCGGCGGCTTGTGGCACACAAGCAGCAGCACGAACTGCACATGTGCGGCATTCCGTACAGAGTGTACACACGCAGGATGCCGCACATGTGCAGTCCGTCCGTGCTGCTGCTCGCGCGAGGCAGCCTTACAAGTTGCCGTAAGGTTGCGGCATGCAAGCAGCAGCACAGACGGACTGTGCATGAGCAGCATTCTGCACGGAGTGCGCAGGCGCGGGATGCCGCACATGCGCAGTCCGTATGGGATGCCCCAAAATATTCCGCACCAGGTACAATCTGGGCTGGATCTGAATGCAGCCACACTCTCTCTGCCCCTGCAGTTGCCAGCAACTGGCATTCAGAAGCATTTCTGCCTCCGATTTTGGTGGCAGAGCCGAGCCATCACAGCTGGTAGCCATTGATAGCCATGAATTTGTCCAATCCCCTTTTAAAGTCATCCGAGTTGATGTGGTGGCCCTAGCTGCCTCCTGTGCAAGAAGTGAGCGCCATAATCTAACTATGCACAGCACACAGAAGTGCTTTTGTTTTGTCTGTCCTGAATCTTCCAACATTCAGCTTTAGTGGACACCCACAAGTTCTTTTTAAAAAAATAGATTTATTTATTTGGTTTTTCAGATTAAAATTTCACAGCCATATATTGAAGACAGATCCATGAAAACAAGATTCCAAGGAATCTCCTCCCCTTTGTGGGTCCTGTTGTTAATCTTTTCCTCCTGCATCTTTTATGGTAGTCCAAATCTTTTACATCTCCATTGTGTCCAGAATTCACTATTAAACTACCGGTACAAGTGATATTCCAGTCCTACTAACGATTTTAACTGTTTACAATGGTCTTAAATATAAGTTATAAATCTTCTCCAGGTCATCCACAAGTTCTAGTGTTTATGAGAGAGGGGGGAAATCTTTTCTTCCTGCCATGCAAAATGTTATGAAGTCTATCATGTCCCCTCTTACCTTTCCCCTAAACTAGGAACACAAGAAGCTGACTTTAAACTGAGTCAGACTATTGGGTCCATCTAGTTTAGTCTTGTCTGCACTCAGGGCCGGATTTAGGTTTGATGAGGCCCTAAGCTACTGAAGGTAAAGGGGCCCTTTATATGTCCAGCTGTCCTTTGTCAACAACAAATTGTCGCTGTTTTTTGTTGTTGAATATATGCTATATGGTAATTTATGGACCTAACAGGTATCTAAAGCCATTTGCACATGTTGTCATGCAACCAGTCCATGCAGAATGTAGGCACCCTATATATAGAAAGGAGCAAACCAGTGATATTTCAGGGAGCAGGCTAGCAGGCGGGGCCCATTACTTACATCATAGGAGCCACCACACAAAACACTGTCGTTGTATGTAGGTTTTATTTTATTTGTTTTTATCTTATACAGTGATCCCTCAACTTACGAATGACCCGACTTACGAGTTTTTCGAGTTGCGAGCGATCAAAGCGGCCGCTGCTTCCGAATTTTTTCGACTTCCGATCAGAAGTCACGGCCGTTTTAAATGCGGTTTCCTCGAGTTCCGAAGGTTTTTTCGACCTACAAATGCGTTCTCCAACGCATTCCTATGGGGACTTGAGTTACGATGATTTCAACTTACGAGGAATCCGTCGGAACGGATTAACTTCGTAAGTCGAGGGCCCACTGTATTTTGGAAATGTACATCCAGATTTTTCCCCTTTAAATTTTTTTGGGGCCCCCAAGAGAGTGGGGCTCTAAGCTATAGCTTGTTTAAAAAGGTAAAGGACCCCTGACAGTTAAGTCTAGTCGTGAACGACTCTGGGCCTGTGGCGCTCATCTCGCTTTACGGGTCATGTGGCCAGCATGACTAAGCCGCTTCTGGCGAAACCAGAGCACCGCACGGAAATGCCGTTTACCTTCCTGCCAGAGCGGTACCTATTTATCTACCTGCACTTTGACATGCTTTCAAACTGCTAGGTTGGCAGGAGCAGGGACTGAACAACGGGAGCTCACCCCATTGTGGGGATTCGAACCGCCGACCTGATCGGCAAGCCCTAGGCTCCGTAGTTTAGACCACAGCGCCACCCGCGTCCCAATAATCTAAGCTATTGGGAGGTGCCATTGGGGATTGAACCCGGGACCAGGGGTGTAGCAAAGGGGGGGCGGGGGCGGGCCACCCCAGGTTCCACCCCAGAGGGGTGTGACACTTTAAAAAAAAAAAAAATTATTTATTTATTTATTTATTTATTTTAATTTTTTTAATTTTAACTTCATTGAAAAAAGAGATAATAGACACACACACAACCCCCCCACCTCACAAAGTGGCACCATCAGAGGGGGGGGTGGCACTTTTTATTCTTTTTTAAAAAAATTAATTTTTATCATTTTTTTAAATTATTTTTTATTTTAACTTTATTGGAAAAAAGAGATAATACACACACACACACACACACAACCCCCACACCCCACAAAGTGGCACCATCAGAGGGGGGTGACACTTTTTAATTTTTTTTAATTTTTATTATTATTTTTTATTATTTTTTATTTTAACTTTATTGGAAAAAAAGAGATAATAGACACACACACACAAAACCCCCACACCTCACAAAGTGGCACCATCAGAGGGGGGGTGACACTTTTTATTTGTTTTTATTTTTATTTTTTTACATTATTATTATTATTATTATTATTATTATTTATTTTAACTTTATTGGAAAAAAAGAGATAATAGACACACACACACAAAACCCCCACACCTCGCAAAGTGACACCATCAGAGAGGGGTGACACTTTTTAATTTTTTTTAATTTTTTTTTAAAATTAAAGGGGGGGGGTTGACAAAAAAAAATCCGCCCCGGGTACCACCTGGGCTTGCTACGCCTCTGCCCGGGACACGCTGCCTCTGAGCTATGGGACTCGAAAGTCCCAAACGTTGCAACCTTTCCCCACAGTGACGGGACCCCCCAGGTCAGCCCCACATGTAGATGTGCCCCATTTACCTCTACTTCTTTCATGTTGCCGTGAATGATGTCTTCCTGCTTCTTGTGCTCGGATTTCAACTTGCTGATTTCATTCTACAGAATATAGAAGTGCACAAAGGGGCTCAGGCAGAGAGTGGCGAATCTTTCCCCCAAAAAATTGCGAGGGCCATATTTTATCATTGGTAAGTTTCCGGGGGAACTCCTGCTGCTGGTGGGCGGGGCCAGGGGCAAAAGTGGGTGGAGCAACATATGTAGCTCCTCCCTTTACCCTGTGGGTGTTGCTCCAGCCGTGCTAGATTTCTAGAAGTAGGGTGGAATCTAGGCACATATTAAAAACATTGTGGAAGTGCTTTTTTTTAAAAAAAAAGTTTTGAAAAATAGATTGAATTTGCCACAGCTCGCCACCTAGTGTCACATTTGTATAATGCAACATACGTTTTATTTGCAGCTGTATAGCTGAGTCCTCGATCTTACTTTGTCTGAAAGATCACATAAAATGTGAAAATTAATAGGTAAAGAAAAGTTGGAATTGTGCCACGAGGGCAATGCTAGTCTAGAAAGAAGAAACCTTCTGTTGCCAATAGATATCCACTTATGCACGCAGGGACCCAAAAGAGTTGGTGCTCTCTGCCTAGGCTGTATAATTATTAAGGACTGTAGGTCCATTAATTTTCATGGGTGTTGATGATAATATAGCATAGCTGGTGATTAATCAGAATACAATATTTTACTCCTCTGCATGCTTATAGTTTTTATTTATTTGTTTTATTTTTCCCTTTCAGCCTTTGCATGAATATGTATAAGCAAATCGAAATAACAAAATAAAATATTTTAATGCATGGATTAATCAGAGAATTCTGTTTTTGTTCCTGTAGCTGTCAATGTTGCAGGCTCCTTTTTAGAAGGAATCTGGTATGCATTCTAGGGTTCGTTGGTGGGTGTTGGTGAAAGCATTTTCAGAGTGTACATCGTGTGGTTTGGTCCAACTCTCAACCAAAAGAGTACCATATTTTTCGCTCTATAAGACCATAGGACACACCTAGTTTTTAGAGGGGGAAAGCCCCATTTTTTTGAGGATCAGCTCAAATTTCTGCAGCTTCTTTTGCAAAGGAGAAAAGCCCCATTTTTTTTGAGTATCAGCTCAAATTTCTGTAGCTTCTTTTGCAAAGGAGAAAAGCCCCATTTTTTGAGGATCAGCTCAAAGTTGTTGAGCTTACTTTGCAAAGGGGAAAAAATCCTGTTTTATGAACTGTGAGCTGTAGAACTCACAGTTCTACAGCTTCAGGAAAGGGAGCCATTTCTACAGTTTCCAGACAGATAATCTAATCAGCCAGTCACATGTCGCTGGGGAAACAGCCTCCCTCTGCAAGGGGGCGGGGCTGGAATCTCTCTCCCTTATCTCTCTCCCCGATCGTTTGCTGAGCAGCTGCTCAGAGGGCTTCCTTTCAACACCCCCTTCTCTCTTTATTTTTTTAAAAAAGCACAATCTGCTTTTGCCCCTGGGCAGTTCAGCTCCAGGGACCACACATTCGCTCCATAAGACGCACAGACATGTCCCCTTACTTTTTAGGAGGAAAAAAGTGTGTCTTTTGGAGCGAAAAATACAGTAGTTGGTGGTGGTGGTGAAGGGGTTTAACTAGCAATCTCCAACATAGCCTACTGTATTAGCCATCTTGCAGTCTCTTCACTGGCTACATGGTGGCAGCAATGAGACAATTTTAGCTACTGAAATGCTTCTCTCTTGGTCACACACATTCTTTATTATAATTTATTATTATTATTATTATTATTATTACTGCAATTAATTTGTTAATCGCCTCCCAAGCCACCATCTCAAGGCAATTTACACATAAAATAGTTTAAAAAAACACACACACAAAGTATGCTTAAAACAGTGTTTCTCAAATTTAGGTCTCCAGCTGTTTTTAGACTACAATTCCCATTATATCTGACCTGCTACCTAGGGATGATGGGAGTTGTAGTCCAAAAACAGCTGGCGACCCAAGTTCTGGGAAACACTGGCTTAAAGCAAAACGAAAACCCTAACAAGTAGAGACTTTTAGACCCATTTATCCTGCCAGGAAAACCTGTTGGAACAAAAATGCCGACTGCTTCTGGGAAGTGCAAGGATGAAGGCTGTCTCTTAAGCCAGTGTTCCCCAACCTTGGGCCTCCAGCTGTTTTCGGACTACAATTTCCATCATCCCTGACCACTGGTCTTGCTAGCGAGGGATGATGGGAGTTGTAGTCCAAAAACAGCTGGAGGCCCAAGGTTGGGGAACACTGTTTTAAGCAACCTGGTTCTGAGCTGTGCAGGGCCTTAGATGGCAGTACCAGCACCGTGAATGTGGCCTGGTAGCAAACCGGCAGCCGGTGGCAGATCCCCCAAGCATAGCTGTCAACTTTTGGATTTGAAAATAAGGGATTTTCCAAAACTTTCGGATTTGAAAATAAGGGATGCCGCGAGGGCGGTGCAATGGCACTAAGTAGCCTTGCCACCCTGTGCTCCAGAGGCTGCACGCGAACGGGTGAGCGAAAGAGCAAGCGCATAGATGGCAGGCAGGCTGGCTGTCTGGTTGGGCATGAGGGTCTGCCTGCACAAGGCATGCAAGCTCCGCTCCCAGTCGGTCTCAGACTCCTTATTGGCAGCCGAGCAACGCAGCTGAGGAGCCTCCCTGGCCGGCAGGGAGGGAGAGGAGCTGCTTCCTTTGAAATCCGGGAAATTTAAGGGATATCAACAATCCGGGATAGCAGCGGGAAACAGCACTGGAATAAGGGAGTTTCCCACAAAAAAAGGGAGGGTTGACAGCTATGCCCCCAAGCAATGTGTTGCATGCTGGCGGGCGTTTGACTGCCATGTTTTGCGCCAGCTGCAGTCTCCAGATCCAGGCCAAGGGCATTGCAGCACTGTGTGGTTACCAGGGCATGGACAACTGTGGCCAAGCTATTTCCATCCAGAAGTCATGGCTGCTCATTCAAAACACAGCCCACTTGCAGCAGGATCAGCAGCCCAGAGCCCAGCCTGGGGAGCCAGGGCCAGAAGACCAGGGACAAGGGAGGGGCGTAGGAAGGGGGGAGGGCGGAGAGGAGACCTGGATGTCTTCGATCCTCTTCTGCAGCCTCTCCATGTCATTGTTCAGCTCGGTGACATAGCTGAAGTAGGCAAAGTTCTTCTCTTCCTTCTCAATGAAATCCTCCACCAACTGGTCAATGTCCCCGTTTTCCGTCAGCTTCAGCAGTCGCATGTAGGCAACCTCGTAACTCTCAAAGCTCTCCCCCTTGGTCTTGGCTCGCTTCTTGGCCTTGAGAGCTGGAAGGGATTCAAGGGGGAGGGTTCATAAAACGGTCTCTTGCCACCTCAATCTCCGAGGGGTGCAAGGCTCCAGGGGGTTCCAGGCACTTACCCAGGGTTCTATCAGGAGTCCAGGTTCCCAGCTTGATAACACAGTAAGCGTAGATAATTAAAAAGGAGGATTCATTGCCAAGACAAACAGATAACTCCGGACGGCTCTAACAAAGCCTCTGGCATCATTACTCAAGATGACCCTTCTGAAGATTCCTTCCGGGATCTACAGAAGATATTGAACCTACGACTCTTATGTCTATTGTTTTGCTTCCTGTCTAACAGCCCTCCCATTCACCGACTTCGGACTGAGTGGATCAGCTCCACCCTCTCCCTGGTCTAAGAGGCTGCCTCTGAGACTGTTCACGCCTTTTTGTGCTTCCTGCGAGCTTTGGCTGTGTTCTAGCCTGCTCTCAGCTACTGCCTTATCAGCTCATCCGTCAAGGTCAGGAAGAGCTGCAGTCTGCAGCTGCTGGCTCTCCCCCGCCTAACATCTAAGTCTCCCTGTTCCTGGCTGCTTTCTGCAGTTGGCTGCAAACCTTTGCTGGGAGCTGGCTCATTCCTGACAGGTTCATGTTTCCTTGCAGAATGTGGGACAGCAGAGACTATGGTGATATATGGTTTATTTACACGTATATACAACCTGAGCCTATGATAGAGGAGTTCGTAGCATTAACACCCCAAGAAGGTCTTGCTTCTCCCATAGCCACAGCCCTGGATTCGAACAGAAATCAAGCATGGCTCTCACTCTCTGGCTTCTGCCTTTTCTGGCTCAGATCACACACACTCTTTGTCTTGGTCTTTCTCACCACCAGCCAGGTGAAGGAGGGGGCCCACCCATTTGCCCTCCGGCACAAAGCTACTTCCTTCGTTATACAAAAGACCATACTTAGGTAGTTCTTATGCCCGTTGCCTGGCTAACTCAACAGCAGAATCCTCCATTCGATTTTGACCCTTGTTGGATCCAGAACCCCAAGAATTGCAGGAGACTCAGGCATCAAGCCAGCTAACTCGCTCCCACGGACTCACAACACTCATGGAAAAACAATCAATTGTTCAACCCACTAAAGGCAGCAATAAAGCGCTGAAATTAAAAGTCATGGAAGCTGTGGTGTCAAGCAACCAAACAGGCCGGGATATGAGCCAGTTTCATGACTGCACAGTGACTGAATTCCGCCCACAGGATCCGTCCTCTCGCTTCCAGCAGCAAGTGTGTTCTGAGCAACTGGCTAAAATGTACAAAGCAGACCCTAACAGCACCAACTTTTAAATCTATTCTTTTCATAAATACAGGAGTTTCTTCAGCGAGACTTTAAATCATAACTTTAAAGCATATTGTTGTAAGAATTCTAAAGTCCCAAATATAAAATAAATGTTTATAAATGTACAAGGCAAACACATTCACAAGTATATAAACCAGGTGTCTGAAATACCGGTAGTACAGGAGAGCAATCCTGAAGCCATTTTGACTCTCCCAAATTGACCTCAATATATTTTTCTGCAAGGAGGGAGGAAATGGGGAAAGCCTTCCCTTTGTCTTTTTGCTTACAAATTTTGTCTGAATGACGTATTTGTGTATGAATAGGGTGAGCCCATGACCTGGATTCAGGAACTCAATGTATTAACCATCACAAAGGAATGGCCAGGCTGCCCAGGTAAAGCAATCACCGACTATTAACAGGTATCCTCGCAAACAGGATTTCTGTTGTAGACCGCCTCCTTCTGTGATGTATGTATGATGTTTTCTGGGGTGGTCTTGAGCTACAGGGTGGGCAATTTCAAAAGTTTATATAAGGGCTTGCGCACCATTGTTCTGGGTTCCTCCTCCCTCCTGCATGTGGTGAGTGGGGACCCTGTTGCAACAGTTGAATAAAGATCAGGCTTACTAGCTGCTTTGCTTCCCAATATTCTCTGCTTGGCATCTGTTATTTTCTCCTACTGATAGGGAACCCACTTAAGGACTCTGACCCAGGTGGCGCTGTGGGTTAAACCACAGAGCCTAGGGCTTGCTGATCACAAGGTCAGCGGTTCGAATCCCTGTGACAGGGTGAGCTCCCGTTGCTCGGTTCCTGCTCCTGCCCACCTAGCAGTTCGAAAGCACGTCAAAGTGCAAGTAGATAAATAGGTACCGCTCTGGCGGGAAGGTAAACGGTGTTTCCGTGCGCTGCTCTGGTTCGCCAGAAGCGACTTTGTCATGCTGGCCACATGACCCGGAAGCTGTACGCCGGCTCTCGGCCAATAAAGCGAGATGAGCGCCGCAACCCCAGAGTCGGACACGACTGGACCTAATGGTCAGCGGTCCCTTTACCTTTACCTTACGGGCTTTTGGATACCCCATAAGGGAAAAGGAGCAGGTTTTTTCTATAACACATATGATCACCCCCCAAGGAATCCTAGGAACCCCTAGTTTGCTAGGGGTGCTGGGAATTGTAGCTCTGTGGCGAGCACACTACAGTTCACAGGAGTCTTCAGGGGAAGCTATGTGTTCTTAAAGGTAAAGGTAAAGGGACCCCTGACCGTTAGGTCCAGTCACGGACGACTCTGGGGTTGCAGCGCTCATCTCGCATTATTGGCCGAGGGAGCCGGCATACAGCTTCCGGGTCATGTGGCCAGCATGACTAAGCCGCTTCTGGCGAACCAGAGCAGCGCACGGAAACGCCGTTTACCTTCCCGCCGGAGCGGTACCTATTTATCTACTTGCACTTTGACGTGCTTTCGAACTGCTAGGTTGGCAGGAGCAGGGACCGAGCAACAGGAGCTGTAGGTAAAGGGACCCCGACCAGTCGCGAACTACTCTGGGGTTGTGGTGCTCATCTCGCATTATTGGCCAAGGGAGCCGGCGTACAGCTTCCGGGTCATGTGGCCAGTATGACTAAGCCGCTTCTGGCGGAACCAGAGCAGCGCACAGAAATGCCGTTTACCTTCCCGCTGGAGCGGTACCTATTTATCTACTTGCACTTTGACGTGCTTTCGAACTGCTATCCAGCAAACCCATCCAGCTGGCGAACCAGAGCAGCGCACGGAAACGCCGTTTACCTTCCCGCCGGAGCGGTACCTATTTATCTACTTGCACTTTGGCATGCGTTCGAACTGCTAGGTTGGCAGGAGCAGGGATCGAACAACAGGAGCTCACCCCGTCGCAGGGATTCGAACCGCCAACCTTCTGATCGTCAAGCCCTAGGCTCTGGTTTAACCCATAGCACCACCTGTGTCCCATGTGCATACATACGAAAGCTCAATTTTTGGGTGGGAATTTGGGTCATGGACTTGTGTCCTGGGTCTTTGAAGGACATAGCAAAAAGATGGTTCCTTCCGCATGCTGTCATGAACGCGTGGTACCTTCTTCCTTTTTGGCCTGCTCCTCAAATTCCGAGCGGTCCACCAGCTTGATGAGCATGAAGGCCTTTAGCTTGGTCTCATGGTTGTAGATCCGCTCCAGCTCACGAAACTCAATGTTGAACTGCGCAATGTCCTTGCAGCGCCGCTCCTTCATCGCAGAGATCCTGGCAAGGGCCTCCACCCTAGAAGCGGGCAGAAGTGGTGGGGAAGGGGAAATCATAGAATCATAAAGTTGGAAGGGGGCCCCCAAGGGTCATCTAGTCCAGCCCCCTGCAATGCAGGAAAATGCATGTTCAGAAATAGGACAGGAACACAGAGATGCTGAGTTTTACAGTCACCCATCTGGTTCAGTGTTGTCTACTTTGACTGGTAGCCAGGGGCGTAGGAAGTGGGGGGTGGGCCGCCCTAGGTTCCATCATGGAGGGGGTGACAAATGATCAAGGAACAATTACTGCCCTACTAGGGTGGTTCATAAAAAAAACTTGCTCCAAAGGCCTTATCTTACTACACTAGGGATTATATAGCTATATATGAAATTTCATGCATATCAGTTAATATCTTGACCCTCCTCCACGAAAATAGCTGTTTACTTGGCCGTTTTCCTATGTCGTGAAGGCTGAAATTTCAATTCAGTGGAGCACTTACTGTTCCCAATCCTAACCCTGCGGAAAGCCATCTAATTAGACTTTAATTTGATTTTGACATGTTTAAAGGAGGTAATTTAATTATTGTTTGACTTTATATCAATGTTATGTATCTGATGTTAGCTGTCCTGAGCCCGACTTCGGCCGGGGAGGGCAGGATATAAATAAAAGTTTATTTTTACTTATTATTATTCCTTTGTAAGAAAATATGAAATAATGTAAAACCATTTTTGCAGGCAAAAAAAAAAAAATCAATGGGGGGGGGGTGACAAGAAATTTTTCGCACCGGGTACCACCTGACCTTCCTACGCCTCTGCTGGTAGCATCTCTACAGGGTTTTAGGTGGGGGGTGGGGCGGATCCCAGCCCTTCCCAGAGGGGCTGACAGGATTTGAACCTGGGACCGGCTGCTCTCACCTTTGCTCGTAGGCTTGCATCGACTGCTCAATAGACAAGTCCATCGTCTTCCTCTGCTGCTCTAGCTGTTTGTGAAGCCGGGCATAGATGTTATCGAAGACAGATTTCCGGCACTGGAGGTTCTCTATCTCCTCGCGGAGTTTGGCATTGGTGGTCAGGACGGTGTCAAAATAAACCGTGACCTGGAAAGAGCAAAGTTAGGAAGGGTCCCGCACTGTCCTAAACTGCAAAACCTTCTTCCTGCAAAGAGGTGCTGAACATAGCTGTCAACCCTCCCTTTTTTTGCGGGAAACTCCCTTATTCCAATGCCGTTTCCCGCTGCTATCCCGGATTGTTGATATCCCTTAAATTTTACGGATTTCAAAGGAAGCAGCTCCTCTCCCTCCCTGCCGGCCAGGGAGGCTCCTCAGCTGCGTTGCTCGGCTGCCAATAAGGAGTCTGAGACCGACTGGGGGCGGAGCTTGCATGCCTTGGGCAGCCAGACCCTCAACCAGACAGACAGCCTGCCTGCCGTCTACGCGCTCGCTCTTTCGCTCACCCGTTGGCGCGCAGCCTCTGGAGCGCAGGGTGGCGAGGCTACTTGGTGCCATTGCACAGCCCTCGAGGGCATCCCTTATTTTCAAATCCGAAAGTTTGAAAAAATCCCTTATTTTCAAATCCGAAAGTTGACAGCTATGGTGCTGAACCACCTCGCCGTAAGTCTGTGCCGTCTAGAGGAATAGTCATGATTTTAGATCGAGTGTTGTTTTTTAATACGTTTACTTTGGCTGGAATTCGAGGGCACATGCCAGGCAGGTAAAAGCACTCCAGGAAGACTTGGAGCAGAGGTAGCGAGGGTTGTGGTCTACAGAGAGGGGGTGTGGCTTGGGGAGAAACATGAGGGCCAGAGAGGACCCTGGAGGGCCACATTTGGCCCCTGGGTCTGAGGTTCCCCCATCCCTCCCACTCAGTTGTCAGTTTTTCTCCCCACTCTCAGCATCCTCTGCTACTGAGATCTTCTGGGGATATTGTGCAACATTTTCTCCTCCTTGGGATCCCCCCCCTAAAAATAAAATAAATGGGTGCTTCTACAAAAGTTGGGACGTGGGTGGCACTGTGGGTTAAACCACAGAGCCTAGGGCTTGCCGATCAGAAGGTCGGCGGTTCGAATCCCTGCGACGGGATGAGCTCCCATTGCTCGGTCCCTGCTCCTGCCAACCTAGCACATCAAAGTGCAAGTAGATCAATAGTAGATCCAGCAGGAAGGTAAACGGCGTTTCTGTGCGCTGCTCTGGTTCGCCAGAAGCGGCTTAGTCATGCTGGCCACATGACCCGGAAGATGTACGCCGGCTCCCTCGGCCAGTAAAGCGAGATGAGCGCCGCAACCCCAGAGTCGTCCGCGACTGGACCCAACGGTCAGGGGTCCCTTTACCTTTACTACAAAAGTTGGGATCCCGCAAGTCTGCTGGTCCCTCTATCTTTTGTGTGTGTGTGTGTGTGTGTGTGTGTGTGTGTGTGTGCAAGATGCTCCCCTGAAGCTTGGGAGCAGAATATAAATAGTTCCTGCTGCTTTTAACTGGGTTTATAATGTTTGTTTTTCGCAGGGGGTGAGATTATTTCATTGCCACCTCCCTGAGGAGGCAGACTCTGGTTCTCAGCAGAGGCAGAAGGTGTGGGACTCAGGAGGGGGGGCCTGGACCGGCGGAGGGGGGGGCACAGCTCACGTGGTTGAGTCGGTTGTCCAAGAGCTGGACCTGCTTCTGCAGCCACCTGCCGTCGTACTCCTGCCTCATTTTGATCACCAGCATTTTCTGTTTCTTAATCTTGTTCTCCAGTTCCGTTATCTGAAAGAAAAGACATAAAGAGATCCATCGAGACCTTTATATGAATAGGACCAGTTTACCCACAAGGTGGCTTCACCCCATAGACACCCACTTTTTGGTGCCTCCCCCCCCCCCACATTTCTGTTTAGACAAGTCTATACAGATACGTCAAATGTTGCTGTTCCGATCTGTTTTTAATGGGAGTTGGAGTCCAGCAATGTCTGGGACACCTTTGGACTATGTTTGGACACCTTTGGACTATGCTGACTGACAGCAGCTCTTCGGAGTTTCAGACAAGAGAATAATAACAATAATAATAATAATAATAATAATAATAATAATAATAATAATAATAAGAGTTTGGATTTGATATCCCGCTTTATCACTACACGAAGGAGTCTCAAAGCGGCTCACATTCTCCTTTCCCTTCCTCCCCCACAACAAACCCTCTGTGAGGTGAGTGGGGCTGAGAGACTTCAGAGAAGTGGGACTAGCCCAAGGTCACCCAGCAGCTGCATGTGGAGGAGCGGGGAAGCGAACCCGGTTCCCCGGATTACGAGTCCACCGCTCTTTACCACTACACCACACTGGCTCTCTTTCTTTCCCAGTCATACCTGGAGATGCAGGAAAGTGAACCAGGCACCATTTGTAAGCAATGCATGCTCCTGAGCTACGACCCTTCCCCAACAAATTTAGTAAGGTTCTAGTCCTCATGCTTTTGAATAAAGGGCTGAATTAAAGAGGTAGAAAAGGAAATTGTCTTATCCCATGTGAGAGCATTGGTCTTAGTACTGTGTACACTGACTGGGAGCGGCTTTCTGGGGATTTGGATCAGGTCTAACTGGGGAGGCCAGGGGTTAAACCTGGGCATTGCCAACACTGACTGGCAACAGCTGTCCAGAGTTCTTGACAGGCGCCTTTCTCTGCCATACCTGGAGTTTGAACCTGGGCCCTTTTCCAAGCAAAGCATAGGCTCCACCTTTGAGCTATGACCTTCCCCTTAAAAATAAAGTAAGATTCTAGTCCTCATGGTTGGGCATTGGCCTCAACAGTGCGTACACTGACGGGCAGCAGCATTCCAATGCAAGGCAGAGGCTCTTCCACTGAGCTATGACTCTCCCGTTGCTTTTTAACTCGACAAAGAGATTTTTTGTTTCGGCGTAAGGATCTACAGCCAGCAATCCCTGCATTTATGCACAAATATCAGAATTAAGCAAACACTAAACAGGGAGGGGTAGCTCAGTTGGTAGAGCATGAGACTCTCAGGGCTGCGGGTTCAAGCCCCGAGTTGCGCAAGAGATTCCTGCATTGCAGGGGGTTGGGCTAGATGGCCCTCAGTGGGCCCTTACAATCCTATGATTCTATGATTTTAGGCTATCTGCTTGCAGCAAACTAGAAAGCCAAAAATACAAGCCAATTGCAGGGTGTGTTCAGCAGACCTCACACCCCTCCCGACATTTCCCACAATGCACCTTGTCATCCAGTTCAGAGATCAAGGCCTTGGTGGCTCTGATGAGGGCGTCGTACTCATCCTTGGTCTGCAAAAGGAATTTAAGCTCCATGCAGTTGCGGTCGTCGATGAAAAGGTTCCGGGGCGACTTAGTGATACTCAGAAGTAAATTGATTTCGTCGTGCTCTTGTTTCAAGGCGTGGATCTGCCTCCTGCGGCAGAGGAGGGGAAGAGGTTAAGAGTGTGCATCAAACACTGCACAGGCGCACCAATGGAGGCTCACAACTGAGCTGTGCATTTGGTAATACTTCTCCGCACAACGGGACACATGTGCAAGGGCAGTGGGGTTCACCCACATGGCTCTAAAAGGAGATGGGGTGGATCCATAAAAAGTGACAGCCAATGGCCATCAGGAATGAAAGCAGAGCCTCCATGTACAGGAACAGTGCGCCTCAAATACTGGATGCTGGAACCAACCCAAAGTGGGAGACTATCATCTTAATGCCAGCGGGCATCTGAAAGAGGGAGTCTGGTCTGGAAAAGAGGTCTGGGGCTGGTCAAAATAATCTGAGTCAACTTGGCAATATGTACCACGAAGCTTCCTTCAGCCCCAAACAGAACGGGTGCAGAAGGGTGGTTAAGGAATGCGCACTATGGGGAAAAGGAAGGCTTGAGTTCCCAAGGAGTTGTTGGGAAAATGAGCTGCCACTGTGTTGAGATTGCTTTTTATGATTTGTTTTAAACGCCTTCTTAACGTTTCCGTAGTTTTTCTATAGGAGATTTTTATTTTATTTATTTTTTTGTCAATAGCGCATCTGCAGTGATCATCAAAGGTTCCGGCAGAAACCGTGATTTAAGTCCATGTCCTTCATCAGATGGGAGCCAGGACAGGTGGGGGTCAGGGGCAAAAAAACACGGATTTGGCACCTTTGCCATTGAAAAGCAAGGGCTATACTCCTAGGGATAGTTTTGAGGGCCAAACAGGGATACCCGGGGCCACATTTGGCCCCTGTGCCTGAGCATAGCTGTCAACCCTCCCTTTTTTTGCGGGAAATTCCCTGATTCCAATGCCATTTCCCGCTGCTATCCCAGATTGTTGATATCCCTTAAATTTCCCGGATTTCAAAGGAAGCAGCTCCTCTCCCTCCCTGCCGGCCAGGGAGGCTCCTCAGCTGCGTTGCTCGGCTGCCAATAAGGAGTCTGAGACCGACTGGGGGCGGAGCTTGCATGCCTTGTGCAGCCAGACCCTCACGCCCAACCAGACAGCCAGCCTGCCTGCCGTCTACGCGCTCGCTCTTTCGCTCACCCGTTGGCGCGCAGCCTCTGGAGCGCAGGGTGGCGAGGCTACTTGGTGCCATTGCACCACCCTCGCGGCATCCCTTATTTTCAAATACGAAAGTTTGGAAAAATCCCTTATTTTCAAATCCGAAAGTTGACAGCTATGGTCCATGTCCTTCATCAGATGGGAGCCAGGACAGGTGGGGGGGGGGGAAACGGATTTGGCACCTTTCCCCTTGAAAAGCAAGGGCTATACTCCTGGGGATAGTTCCGAGGGCCAAACAGGGAGACCCAGGGCCACATTTGGCCCCTGTGCCTGAGCTTCCCCACCTCTGGTCCCTGTGGCCATCCCTTCATGTCCCGCCCCCCTGCAAAACTCTGCCCCACTTACTCCTGCTGGAACAATTGCCGTTGAGTCTTGATCCCAAAAGACTTCCTATTCTCCACCATGATCCGAAACTGTTGCTGCAGCTTCCTTAGTTCAATCTCTGCCATCATCTCTTTCTCCTTCTCAGTGTAGTCAGAGCTCTCGCTCCTGGAGTGGGACTGTTTCCGGCGCTGCGGATCAGGGCAGATCAGGAGGGAAGAGGAAAAGAGAAGGGAGTGGTGCCTGTTTTAAGCTCAAAAGGCTCAAACCTCCCTTCTTGTGATTCCCATATATTTCCCACCAGCAAAAGCCATTTGATGGGGCTGAGGCATAGCAGGTGCCCTACCCTATTGGGAATTCCACAAGCGTCCCCCCATCTCCCAGCTTCCAAAATCCCAACAGAGAAAGAGAGCATCTTGCTATTTGGGTGGTTTTAAAACAGCAGCAGCAACAGTGGAGACGCTAGTGGAGAACTCAGGGTGGGAGGGAAGGGAACAAAACCATCTTTTTCAGCTGCCAGAGAGGGAGACCAGCTGACATCCTTTGGAAGAGAGTTTCAGAGCTCTGGGGCTACGACAAAAAAGGCCCTGCATCCCACGGCAACCAATCCATTTAAGAGTTAGAACCTGAAGTCGACTGATCTGAAATTGTGTGCAGGGATGCCAGGTGTGTAACCACAGCCCAGACCAGCAATTATGAGTAAAAAAAACCAAACCCACATGTGGAAACGGCCTCGGGGGGGGGATGGTACCAATGTCATCTTTTCAATATAGTGTAAGACGTTGGTGACAACCTGGGCCCATCAATAAATGTGCCGTGAAATTCCAGACAAGAGGTCTTCAAGGGTCACATGGAACAATTTACCGTATTTTTCGCTCCATAAGACGCACTTTTTTCCTCCTAAAAAGTAAGGGAAAATGTCTGTGCGTCTTATGGAGCGAATGTGTGGTCCCTGGAGCTGAACTGCCCAGGGGCAGAAGCAGATCGTGCTTTTTTTAAAAAAGAGAGAGAGAGAGAAGGGGGTGTTGAAAGGAAGCCCGCTGAGCAGCTGCTCAGCAAACGATCGGGGAGAGAGATAAGGGAGAGAGATTCCAGCCCCGCCCCCTTGCAGAGGGAGGCTGTTTCCCCAGTGACATGTGACTGGCTGATTAGATTATCTGTCTGGAAACTGTAGAAATGGCTTCCTGAAGCTGCAGAACTGTGAGTTAAACCCCATAAAACAGGGTTTTTTCCCCTTTGCAAAGTAAGCTCAACAACTTTGAGCTGATCCTCAAAAAATGGGGCTTTCCTCCTTTGCAAAAGAAGCTGCAGAAATTTGAGCTGATCCTCAAAAAAATGGGCCTTTCCCCCTCTAAAAACTAGGTGTGTCCTATGGTCAGGTGCGCCTTATAGAGCGAAAAATACGGTACAGCAGTCTGAGAGTTACCAAGGTAGTTCCAGTAGCCATTTTAGTATTCATTCTCTCTCCTGTTGATGTCAATCGCCTCCGTCAAGCGAAACGAAGGTAATATGTTTCTTGAAGCAAGACCCGTGCCCTGAAAAGAACAGCAAATGTACGTTCGCAAGGAAGACCCCATCAGCAGTTGCTCCATCGTACTGGCATATTTGGTCCTCGCCCCCTTTCCTCTGCTTCCCGTAAGGCAAAATCACCCCAGATGGCTCTCCCGGCTTAACAGGAGAACATTTTCCTGATGTCATCACAGAGCTTGTTCTCCTTCTATAATGAGGGGGTGAAACAGATGGCTCAGCTTCGTCCAACCCAATCAGGACTTGGGTTTCCATAGAAATGACAAGAGAGCACATACTGGTGGGGGCACAAACCTTCTTCTCGCCATTTCTATGGAAACCGACCCATTCCAAGCAGGTCAGTCTAGGGTAGGCAACCTAAGACCCGTGGGCCAGATGCGGCCCAATCGCCTTCTAAATCCGGCCCGCGGACGGTCCGGGAATCAGCGTGTTTTTACATGAGTAGAATGTGCCCTTTTATTTAAAATAATAATATAATAATAATAATTTATTATTTGTACCCCGCCCATCTGGCTGGGTCTCCCCAGCCACTCTGGGCGGCTTCCAGCAAACAATAGAATACAGTAACACATCACAGATTAAAAACTTCCCTGAACAGGGCTGCCTTCAGGTGTTTTCTAAATGTCATGTAGTTGTTGATCCCTTTGACCTCTGATGGGAGGGCGTTCCACAGGGCGGGCGCCACTACCGAGAAGGCCCTCTGCCTGGTTCCCTGTAGCTTTGCTTCTCTGGGTTATTTGTGGGACCTGCCTGGTGTATTTACATGAGTAGAATGTGTGCTTTTATTTAAAATGCATCTCTGGGTTATTTGTGGGGCATAGGAATTTGTTCTTTTTCCCCCTTCAAAATATAGTCCGGCCCCCCACAAGGTCTGAGGGACAGTGGACCGGCCCCCTGCTGAAAAAGGTTGCTAACCCCTGGTCTAGACATTTTGTTAGGTCTTGGCATGAAGGAATTGCAAGGTTGACTAACATTGACTAAGCCCATTTGGGAGCGGGTGAGGGAATTTGGGAGCGGGTGAGGGCAGGGGGGTGTCATTTAGTCTTACACCTGAACTCATCAGGTACTGCCCACACACTTCCAAGCACCATTGGAGACTCGTGGCAGTGTGGTGCAGTGGTTAGAGTGTTGGGCTAGGACCTGGGAGAAACCAGGGTTCAAATCCCCCCACTGAGCCATGAAGCTCACTTGATGATCGGCGGTGGGGAGGGGGCGGTTCAGTCCCTGCCTCTCAGCCTAACTTACCTCACAGAGTTGATGTGGGGATTAAATGAGGAGGGGGAGAAGAATGGCAGATGAAGTTGATGGATTGTCCCCCCCAAAAGGGCTAAAATGACCGGAAATCAGGAAGACCAAAATTTTAATTAGGAATGGGGGAAATTTATAAATTTCTAATTTATCCTAAAAACCATTGTAAACAGCTAAAATCTACCTGGCCTTGGGGGCAAGGCCCAGACTCACCAGCCCTGCTAATGTTTTATTGATTTATTGACTTAATATGCTGTAAACCGCTTTGAGATTTTTATTAAAAATACAAAGCGGTATAGAAATAAATAAATAAATAAATAAATAAATAAATAAATAAATATCGTTAGCAGGATTGGAAGAACACTCGTAGTTTAATGGTGAATTTTGGACATAATGGAGATGTAAAAGATTTGGATGATCACATAAAAGATGCAGGAGGAAATGATTAATAATAGGACCCACAAAGGGGAGGAGGGAGTCCAGGAGATTCTTTGGAATCTTGTCTTTATGTTGTATGTTGGATATGTGATTGTAAAACTTTAATCTGAAAAATCAAATAAATAAATAATTTTTAAAAAATTAAAAAAAAAATGAGGAGGGGGAGAACCATGTAAGCCACCTTGAGCTCCTGGAAGAAAAAAGTGGGATATAAACGCGATAAATTAATAAAAATAAAAATAAAAAATGCGTCTCCCATTTCAACTGCACTGACCCCTGGGATCCACCCTCCCTCCTGCTTTTTTTGCAGCATAGAAACTGTAAACTTAGTTATGCTGCTTTTAAAAGAACCGTGAATATCGATCGCATAAATAAATACGGGAAGAATTAGGAAAGGCTTGATGGGAATTAGGAAAAGAGGGCTCAGGTGTGATTGGCAACAATTATTTCGACAAGCCACAGGGAGAGAAGGAAGAGAAATAACGGAGCCAGCCTGGGCTAAGTGGACGCCTCACTTTCCTCCGGGGCACCAGCCGCAGCGCTGCCTCCCTTCTTCTGCGGGTCAGGATCGCGCAAGCGTCTTCTTCTAACCGCCGCGCAACTTGCGCGACGGCGGACTCCTCTACCTTTGTTTCAGAGAGGCCGGCCAACGAAAAGGAAAATTGCTGATCTTCCAAAGGGCAGAAAATGAGGCCAGCGTCGGCGCCCCCTGCTTTCGCCCGCCTCCCCCTCCGCTTGCAGCACAGGCGCCTCGCTTACTAGAACGCGGCCCGCGGAGAGTTCCGCGCACAATGCGGAATCCGATTGTGAGCGGGCAGCTTCTGATTGGCTGGGGCGCGGGCGTTCCGCGGGGTGGGCGCTCCTCACCAGATTACCCGATTTCTCATCGCGTTGAGGTTTACGGACCGAGCTTGATCTGACCCATGGCTCAGCACCAGAAACTAGGATTTAACGCCTAATCCCAGAGAATGCGCAGCTCCGAGGCGCTGTAGGCATACACCCTACCACTGAGCTATGGCCCTTCTTCCCCTCACACACTGCACAAGCACGTTTACAATTACCTGGCTGGGTGTTTTTGCACATTTTTGGTTTTGTGAAAAAGGTGCATTAGTAGCTCTCTGCGTGCATGCCCTGCTGGTACCGGTATTTTATTGGTGCAATAGAATCGACAGATTAGAAAGGACTGAGCCCCCCAAGAGAGGAATGTCTCCTGGTATGAACAGGAAAAGACAGAAATTGGTCCCCATACACCAGTGATGGCTAACCTTGACACTCCAGATGTTTTGGGACTACAACTCCCATCATCCCTGACCACTGGTCCTGTTAGCTAGGGATGATGGGAGTTGTAGTTCCAAAACATCTGGAGTGTCAAAGTTAGCCATCACTGCCATACACAAATGCAAGCATGTGCAGGTCTGGTCTGCCATAAAAAGGTAAAGGGACCCCTGACCATTAGGTCCAGTCACGGACGACTCTGGGGTTGCGGAGCTCATCTCGCTTTACTGGCTGAGGGAGCCGGCGTACAGCTTCCGGGTCATGTGGCCAGCATGACTAAGCCGCTTCTGGCGAACCAGAGCAGCGCACGGAACGCCGTTTACCTTCCCGCTGCAGTGGTACCTATTTATCTACTTGCACTTTGACGTGCTTTCGAAATGCTAGGTTGGCAGGAGCTGGGACTGAGCAACGGGAGCTCACCCCGTCACAGGGATTCGAACCGCCGACCTTCTGATCAGCAAGCCCTAGGCTCTGTGGTTTAACCCACAGCGCCACCTGGGTCCCTCTAAATAAAATGTAAATTGCAATAAATGGGAGAAGATCTTTCATACGAACCTGACTCTCATCCTAATAAAGGCAAAGGGACCCCTGACAGTTAAGTCCAGTCGTGAACGACTCTGGGGTTGCGACGCTCATCTCGCTTTACAGGCCCTCGGGCCAGTGAAGCGAGATGAGTGCCGCAACCCCAGAGTCGGACACAACTGGACCTAATGGTTAGGGGTCCCTTTACCTTACATTTTATTTTGCCATTACAGTGTCTAAGAAGAGCCTCCCCCCCCCTGCTATTCTGCATATACTTGCAGTGCACTGTCCATCTGTGTGTGTGTGTGTGTGTGTGTGTGTGTGTGTGTGTGTGCAAACAACAATCCTTTGTGCCACCCTTCTATGGACCCCATTCTCCATTGTTTGGTGGCACTGGACGAAACAGTCAATGGACTTGTCGGGAAAGGAAATGATGCGGTCAAGTGTCTCTTTATGCTTCTCACTTACAGAAAACATTTGCTTGGGCCACAGAAAAGGGCTTCTCTTTGCTTTCCATCTCAAACAGTGCAGAACTGTCAGGCTTTGCTGGGAAGTGATGTGACTTCATTGCTTCAGCACTCCTCCTCGGGATGCTTCTCAGCGAAGCCACCACCACTGTGAATGAGCAGTTTGGGGTGTGTGTGTGTGTGTGTGTGTGTGTGTGTGTGTGTGTGTCTATGAAGCATCTGAATCCAAAAGATAGATAGATAGATAGATAGATAGATAGATAGATAATTATTATTTTATTATTATTTATTATTTGTACCCCGCCCATCTCCCCCAGCCACTCTGGGCGGCCTCCAACAGATATTAAAATACATTAAAATATCACAGGTTTAAAACTTCCCTAAACAGGGCTGCCTTCAGGTATTTTCTGAATGTCAGATAGTTGTTTATCTCTTTGACCTCTGCTGGGAGGGCGTTCCACAGGGCGGGCGCCACTACCAAGAAGGCCCTCTGCCTGGTTCCCTGTAGCTTTGCTTCTCGCAGTGAGGGAACCGCCAGAAGGCCCTCGGCGCTGGATCTCAGTGTCCAGGCTGAACGATGGGGGTGGAGACGCTCCTTCAGGTATACAGGACCGAGGCCGTTTAGGGCTTTAAAGGTCAGCACCAACACTTTGAATTGTGCTCGGAAACGTATTGGGAGCCAATGTAGCTCTCTCAGGACCGGTGTTATGTGGTCCTAGTCACCAGTCTAGCTGCCGCATTCTGGATTAATTGCAGTTTCCGGGTCACCTTCAAAGGTAGCCCCATGTAGAGCGTGTTGCAGTAGTCCAAGCGGGAGATAACGAGAGCATGCACCACTCTGGCGAGACAGTCTGCGGGCAAGTAGGGTCTCAGCCTGCGCACCAGATGGAGCTGGTAGACAGCTGCCCTGGACACAGAATTAACCTGTGCCTCTATGGACAGCTGTGAGTCCAGAATGACTCCCAGGCTGCGCACCTGGTCCTTCAGGGGCACAGTTACCCTATTCAGGACCAGGGAGTCCCCCACACCCGCTCCCCAAAACAGTACTTCTGTCTTGTCAGGATTCAACGCCAATAAAGGCGAAGAGACTGAGGTTCCCGCAAGACCATTGGGGCTGCAGTTCTAAACACATCCACCAAGGAGAGTTCCTATTCGGTTCTGTTCAATGGGACTGGGTTAGAGGCAGGAGAAATTGCCTCCCTTTATCCCGTCAGAGACATCCGCAGGCTTTTGCTCGCAGTTAATTCCTGCACCGATAGCTTTCCCTCTGCAGATTCTGCTCATGCTTCATTCTAATACAGTGCCCAGTGTCTTCATTTCAGCTCCTGGCCGCAACTGCTTCTGTTCCCTCCAGCTTGCAGAGAGCCATTTCAGATGGTGTTTTGTTTTTTTCGCTTGGTACCCAAGTTCTCTCACTGTTCCAGCTGGCTTGTTCCCTTGTTAATGGGCACAATTGCTCCCAGTCCCCACAATGGAGGATGCTTGGCTTCCTTTCTAGAACTGAATTGCTGCACAGTGCCTTTGTGGCTCCAGTCTAGCATAGCTGGCGGTGACGGGGTAACACAGCTGAGAAAGGACTCTCTGCTTTTTGTACAACTCCACTGCAGCCACTGATATTGCAGAAGAGGCAAGTTGTTACGCAATGAAACTGGGAGGTGGCTTGCCTCTTCAGCACGTGTTGGAAGCTCAAAAGAAAACCGAAGGTTCACCAGCATTTCCTCCTATTATTTTCACCACAATCTTGGGGTCCGCCTGCCTCAACCAGTTTGATGTGTGGAACTGGCACTGTTACATGTGCCACATAATATTTGTTCCACATCTTTAAGAAACTGCTTTTTTTTTTTAGTTTAGCAGCACCCACACTTTGGAACTCCCTGCCTATTGACATCAGGCAGGTTCCTTGGCTGTACTCTTTTCAGCACCTGCTAAAATCATTATTGTAGTTACACCCATTCCCACCACCCTTCTGAGTAATACCCCTCCCCACCCTCTCACTATATATAAGGGTCTGGTGACTTCTGTTTCAGTGTATCTGAAGAAGTGTGCATGCACACTTCTTCAGATATCTGCATGCACACGAAAGCTCATACCAAGAACAAACTTAGTTGGTCTCTAAGGTGCTACTGGAAGGAATTTTTTTATTTTTTTATTTTGTTTTATCATTATTGTAGAACACTGATGTGTGTTTTAATCTCTTTTTTTAATTTACCACTGATTTTACATTTTTGAATGTTTTAAAATAGTCATTTTTAATTGTTTTTACTGATATTGTGTTTGTCTTATTCTTATTGCAAACCATTTTGCACTTTTTTTTTTAGAAGCAAACAGTGTAAGCATACTAAGAAATAAAATAATAAAATAAAATCTCTGGGGACCTGGATTACGGTTTAGCAGCCACTGATTTAGGAGCTCCGCTGGTGTAAAGAAGAAAGGGATCAGGATTAGCATGGTAGATTCATACTCCTTCATCCTGTCAAAAGACAGAAGATGTGTTTTAAAAAATGATTAAGTTTGGGGCTTCTTATGCAGAAGGATTAAGTCTTGAGTCACTTGGGCTAAATATGGAACTGTCAAAAAGTTTTATTCTTTTTTTGAAGGCATCTTCCCTCAAATACATGTCTGCGGCTTGACATAATGCAGGGAGGAAGATTTGCAAGGGAGAATCACTGCATAGGAGCTGAGTGTTAAGCCTTCCAATGCCTGCTGGCTCTCTTCTGCAAATCAAACAGCTTTTGCATATTTCCCAAAAGCTGTGGGGAAACTGTAGGGAGAGAGGAAAACATGCCACGGTGGGGGAGGTAGTGCATCTCATAGCTGTCAACTTTCGGATTTGAAAATAAGGGATTTTTCCCAACTTTCGGATTTGAAAATAAGGGATGCCGCGAGGGCGGTGCAATAGCCTTGCCACCCTGCGCTCCAGAGGCTGCGCACGAACGGGTGAGCGAAAGAGCGAGCGCATAGACGGCAGGCAGGCTGTCTGTCTGGTTGGGCGTGAGGGTCTGGCTGCACAAGGCATGCAAGCTCCGCCCCCAGTCGGTCTCAGACTCCTTATTGGCAGCCAAGCAACGCAGCTGAGGAGCCTCCCTGGCCGGCAGGGAGGGAGAGGAGCTGCTTCCTTTGAAATCCGGGAAATTTAAGGGCTATCAACAATCTGGGATAGCAGCGGGAAACGGCATTGGAATAAGGGAGTTTCCTGCAAAAAAAGGGAGGGTTGACGGCTATGGTGCACCTGCAAAGGAAAAACTGCAGGAGCAAGAAGGAGTCAGGAGATTTGTGCCACAGAGACAAATTTGCTTGCCAAAATCATATATGGAGGTTAGCTTATCTTCAGTGTCCTGTGGCACAGTTGGTCAGTGGTTCTGCCTGTTAAGGTGGGTGGTTTGAGCCCACCCAGAGAGACAGCTGTGGGCAGGATTCCTGCATGGCACGGGGTTGGACTAGATGACCCCTTTCACTTTTTCATGAGGACCTGGGTTTTATGCAATACCCGGGTGGCGCTGTGGTCTAAACCACAGCGCCTAGGGCTTGCCAATCAGAAGGTCGGCGGTTGGAATCCCTGCGACGGGGTGAGCTCCCGTTGCTCGGTCCCAGCTCCTGCCAACCTAGCAGTTTGAAAGCATGAAGTGCAAGTAGATAAATAGGTACCGCTGCGGTGGGAAGGTAAACGGCATTTCCATGCGCTGCTCTGGTTCGCCAGAAGTGGCTTAGTCATGCTGGCCACATGACCCGGAAGCTTACGCTGGCTCCCTCGGCCAGTAAAGCGAGATGAGCGCTGCAACCCCAGAGTCGGTCACAACTGGACTTAACGGTCAGGGGTCCTTTACCTTAATGCACCCCCCCATACATCCATGCACTGAGCTGGCTCAGCTATGGAGGTCTAAGGACTTTCATCTGCTCCTCTTTTTTAACACCCCCTCCTCATGTGTGTGCGTGTTGAACTGACAGCTTTTAGGAAAATTACTTTCTCACAAAAAGCCTGTCTAGCACCTTCACCATGTAAGGTTTTGTCACATGCTGAAGATGCACTTATTTACAATTTGTTTTAATTGACTTTTTAATTGAATCATAGAATCCTAGAGTTGGAAGAGACCACAAGGGCCATCCAGTCCAACCCCCTGCCAAGCAGGAAACACCATCAAAGCATTCCTGACAGGTGGCTGTCAAGCCTCTGCTTAAAGACCTCCAAAGAAGGAGACTCCACCACACTCCTTGGCAGCAAATTCCACTGTCGAACAGCTCTTACTGTCAGGACGTTCTTCCTAATGTTTAGGTGGAATCTTCTTTCTTGTAGTTTGAATCCATTGCTCCGTGTCCGCTTCTCTGGAGCAGCAGAAAACAACTATTCTCCTTCCTCTATATGACATCCTTTTATATATTTGAACATGGCTATCATATCACCCCTTAACCTTCTCTTCTCCAGGCTTTTTTTTGCCCAAGTGTAGTACTTTACATTTCTCCCTGTTAAAATTCATCTTGTTTGCTTTGGCCCAATTCTCTAATCTTTTAAGGTCATTTTGAAGTGTGATCCTGTCCTCTGGGGTATTAGCCACCCCTCCCAATTTGGTGTCATCTGCAAACTTGATCAGGATGCCCTCAAGCCCATCATCCATTGATGAGGGAGCCTGTTGTGGGGGCCCCTGGTTGCACCCGTTAGAAACTTGCACCTGGGGCCACTGCCCCCCTGCCCCCCCACGCTCCACAACTGCTGCTGGTGATGGACTGAAATGCAGTTCAAGGAAGATTCCCATGGGGTGGGCTGAAAGAAGCACACGCTGGCTAGGAATGAGTCACTCTGCCATTAGCACTTGGAGAGACAGAAGCCTCCTTGTGAGTGTGCTCCTTCCCCCCCCCCTGGCGCAGCTTCGCTTGTTCACTCGCTCAGTCTCTCTCATTCCGCTTGGTGTTTTTGGAGCAGATGATCTGCTCCGATAATGTCTCCTTGGCCGTCTGTGTTCCCAACAGCCCCTTGGTGTGTTCTTGATGTTCCAGTAAGATTCCACGATTGTCTCAATTCATCAGCTTCATAGAGGTGTAGCGTTGCTGGAAGGGGAGAGGGATTTGTGACCTAATGTTTACTGGAATGACTCTCTCTCTCTCTCTCATATATATATATTGTTACTAGCTGACCGGGCCACGCGTTGCTGTGGCTGATTTGGTGAAATGCAAAAGTAAAATACAGTATGAAAGAGAAAGCGTGTGTTGTGCTGTGCTGATTAACGTCCACTGGAGGGCGCTATTTTTTTTTGCACAAAATCACATTTTTACCTGGGAAAGGTGTGGTATTTGTGCAATGTAAGTACATATAATCACTCCCATATGAGCATGGAACGTTGTGTCCAAATTTGAATGGAATCGATCAAGGGGTTACAGAGAAAGGCAATTGTTAACAAACATCCAACGATTTTATATAGATAGATAGATAGATAGATAGATAGATAGATAGATAGATAGATATTGAGAGAGGAATAGTGTTTGTATGAGGTACGTTTTTCTTTACATTGCAATGTAGTCAAAGCAAAATTTCAAGTATGATTGATACTTGGCCAATAAATTATTCCTTATTCCTTATATACCGTATTTTTCACTCCATAAGACGTACTTTTTTCCTCCTAAAAAGTATGGGGAAATGTCTGTGCGTCTTATGGAGCGAATGTGTGGTCCCTGGAGCTGAACTGCCCAGGGGCAAAAGCAGATCGTGCTTTTTTAAAAAAGAGAGAGAGAAGGGGGTGTTGAAAGGAAGCCCGCTGAGCAGCTCCTCAGCAAACGATTGGGGAGAGAGATAAGGGAGAGAGATTCCAGCCCCGCCCCCTTGCAGAGGGAGACTGTTTCCCCAGCGACATGTGACTGGCTGATTAGATTATCTGTCTGGAAACTGTAGAAATGGCTCCCTTTTCCTGAAGCTGCAGAACTGTGAATTAAACCCCATAAAACAGGGTTTTTTCCCTTTGCAAAGTAAGCTCAACAACTTTGAGCTGATCCTCAAAAAATGGGGCTTTTCCCCTTTGCAAAAGAAGCTGCAGAAATCTGAGCTGATCCTCAAAAAATGGGGCTTTTCTCCTTTGCAAAAGAAGCTACAGAAATTTGAGCTGATCCTCAAAAAATTGGGGCTTTTCTCCTTTGCAAAAGAAGCTGCAGAAATCTGAGCTGATCCTCAAAAAATGGGGCTTTTCTTCTTTGCAAAAGAAGCTACAGAAATTTGAGCTGATCCTCAAAAAATTGGGGCTTTTCTCCTTTGCAAAAGAAGCTGCAGAAATCTGAGCTGATCCTCAAAAAATTGGGGCTTTTCCCCTCTAAAAACTAGGTGCGTCCTATGGTCAGGTGCGCCTTATAGCACGAAAAATACAGTATATATTCATCTTCAGCCTTCAGCAACCTGGTGCACTCGAGATGCTTTGGACCCCAACAACTCCCATCAGACCCAGCCAGCTGTGCTTAGCAAAGGCTGATGTTATATATAAATTTTATTCTGCAATTAGCTGATTTGCTGCAATGGCTGCCCAAACCACATCTAATCAAGGACTGCATAGCTCTCAAGAGATGCTTGAGTTGGAGTTTTGTTTGATTGGTGTGGTTTTTTTAGACAGAGGTTTAAAAAGACTTTTTCTTTCAGAGAGGAATTTGATCTCGCTCAGTCTGTCTCAAACAGGACTGAATGGCCACTATTTTTGAAGTGCTTTTTGCTTTCCCTCATCCGGGTGTTGATTCATGAGGGCCTATAGTCCAGCTGAGCTTCCCAGATTTCTCTAACATTTTTTTTAATGACCTCATGCTGGCACTGTTTGCCCATCTGGTCTCATGTCCTCTGAAATAAAGTCTGGGCACTGGTGAGGTCTTCCTGCTGGCCTTTTGAAATTATGTTTTCAAGAGTCTGCAACTTGTTCTCTGCATCTGAATTTCCAACCTGAATTTCAGAGCTGCCTGTTCCAGAGCTGTGAGTGTCTGGAAGTGGTTGGAGGATGGATGGCGACTAACAGATTGAGGTTGAATCCTGACAAGACAGAAGTACTGTTTTTGGGGAACAGGAGGCGGGCAGGTGTAGAGGACTCCCTGGTCCTGAATGGGGTAACTGTGCCCCTGAAGGACCAGGTGCGCAGCCTGGGAGTCATTTTGGACTCACAGCTGTCCATGGAGGCGCAGGTTAATTCTGTGTCCAGGGCGGCTGTCTACCAGCTCCATCTGGTACGCAGGCTGAGACCCTACCTGCCCACGGACTGTTTCGCCAGAGTGGTGCATGCTCTAGTTATCTCCCGCTTGGACTACTGCAATGCGCTCTACGTGGGGCTACCTTTGAAGGTGACCCGGAAACTGCAATTAATCCAGAATGCGGCAGCTAGACTGGTGACTGGGAGTGGCCGCCGGGACCACATAACACCGGTCCTGTGAGAACTACATTGGCTCCCAGTACGTTTCCGAGCACAATTCAAAGTGCTGGTGCTGACCTTTAAAGCCCTAAACGGCCTCGGTCCTGTATACCTGAAGGAGTGTCTCCACCCCCACCGTTCAGCCCGGACACTGAGATCCAGCGCCGAGGGCCTTCTAGCGGTTCCCTCACTGCGAGAAGCAAAGCTACAGGGAACCAGGCAGAGGGCCTTCTCGGTAGTGGCGCCCGCCCTGTGGAACGCCCTCCCATCAGAGGTCAAGGGGATCAACAACTACATGACATTTAGAAAATACCTGAAGGCAGCCCTGTTTAGGGAAGTTTTTAATCTGTGACATGTTAATGTATTTTAATATTTGCTGGAAGACACCCAGAGTGGCTGGGGAGACCCAGCCAGATGGGCGGGGTACAAATAATAAATTGTTGTTGTTGTTGTTGTTGTTGTTGTTGTTGTTGTTGTTGTTGTTCAGTACAGGGTTTCCAGGGCCAGAGTCTTGCAACTGCAGCATCCCCTAGTAGATGGCCAAACAGCTTCCGCTTTAAATATCTCCAGCCAAGGAGAGCCCATCACCTCTTGAGTCATCCTGTCCCACAGCCAAACAGCCCTTACAGCTGGGATGTTTCTCCCAATGGCTGGCCCAAATCTGCCATTCCCTGTCATTTCCACCCCTTGGGTCTTTTCCTTCCCTCTGAAGAATGAGCCTGCCCCATATTCTGCATGATATTTGCCCCATGCTCCTCCACTTAAATCTTCTGCTCCACATCTCAAACACATCCATACAACAAAATGATAATCTTGGAAACTTTATTCCACCATCCTAGTTGTCCCGCATTGAACATGCTTTGTCGGTGCCATAAAAACATAAGAAGAGCCTGGCTGCTGGATCAGGCCAAAGGTCAGCATCCTGTTCTCCCAGTGGCCAAACAGATGCCCTAATAGGAAACCTGCAAGCAGGATTTGAACACAAGAGCCCTCTTCCCCTCCTGTGGTTTCCAGCAATTGGTCTTACTGCCTCTGACCATAGAAGCAGAGCAGAGCCATCCTAGCTAGTAGCCATTGATAGCCTTCTCCTCCATGAATTTGTCCAATCCTCTTTTAAAGCTGTCCAAGTTGGTGGCCATCACTGCTTCCTGTGTGTTCCAGAGTTTAAGTATATCCTACATATTGATGGTTCTGGGACCCACTGTTATTCCAGGTTGTCCCTATTATTATTATTACTACTACGTACTAGTGCTACTGGGATGAGGGTGGCGCTGTGGGTTAAACCACAGAGCCTCGGGCTTGCTGATCAGAAGGTCGGCGGTTTGAATCCCTGCGACGGGGTGAGCTCCCGTTGCTCGGTCCCAGCTCCTGCCAACCTAGCAGTTCGAAAGCACGTCAAAGTGCAATTAGATAAATAGGTACCGCTCCGGCGGCAAGGTAAACGGCGTTTCCGTGCGCCGCTCTGGTTCGCCAGAAGCGGCTTAGTCATGCTGGCCACATGACCCGGAAGCTGTACGCCGGCTCCCTTGGCCAATAAAGCGAGATGAGCGCCGCAACCCCAGAGTCGGTCACGACTGGACCTAATGGTCAGGGGTCCCTTTACCTTTAGGACGTACTAGTGCTACTATTTCTCAACTTTGCAGAGAGTGCCATCACGCCAAGTGGCCCTTGTGGGCTGGCCCAGGCATTTTGCCCGTTCCCAGAGCAACTGTGGGGGAGCAAAGGAAGCACAGGTCGTTGCCAAGCAAAGGATGCATCCCACCAGCCTCCCAGATGTATTTTGAGAGGGCATCCTCTGGTTGCTTAGCAACCACAGGCAGCATGCTAGACAGCCACACACCCTCCAGGCAAAGAAGCTGTGTGTGTGTGTGTGTGTGTGTGTGTGTGTGTGTGTGTGTGTGTGTGGCATGGGGGGGGCAGAAGGTGACATGGTCGGATTTTTCGAGGGTGGGGTGGGGTAGGCAGGATCAGACAAGTGGGGTGGCAGAGGCTCAGTCTGGGAAGTATAGGTTGGGGAAGATGAAATCCTCAGTCCCAATAACAGGGTCTCAGCTATGTCATGTAGACGTATCCCAGTGAGGGAGTTTCATATACTGTAATTATTCCCTACCAAACACTTACTGGGACAATTGCATGACATTTAGTACTTGGGTACATTTCGTTCATTTTGGGAAAAGCAGCCGCAAATGTAATTCCGCCCCTCCCCTCCCAGTTATAAGGGAAGGGGGGAACTTGAGGCTCCCTGAGTAGTTTACTGAAGGCTCTGGGGCGGTGGTGGGGCGGCGGGGGGGGGGGAGAGAGAGAAGTACATTTTTTAAAACGCACGGTAAATTTTGGACAGACCCAACTCCTGTTTTCTTGCTCTAATGCACCCTTTTCAAGGAAAGCAGCCGTCACCCAAAAAAAGAGTGCTATGTTATATTTAGCTCCCAAGGATTTATGTAACATCTCTGACGCACGATGCTTTAAAATTTACAAGCTGTGCCTGCCCTGTTCTCTACCCAGGCCTCAAATGCGCAACCTCAAATTTGCTTTGATCAGCCTGACGGCCACAGAGCGCTTTGACTATCAAGACTCTTCCAACAATTACCCCACTATTCTCTCTGGATTTCAATTCGTGTGTCCCTTTTTCAAGGTGAAAAAAAGAGAGAAGATCTTACATACTTGGGCTTTTAAAAAACAGAAACCTTGCAAGCTCTGAACATTCTGTGATGTCTGGGGGAAAGCATTCTTATCACTGGGCACTGAGAAACCACTGATGGGTTCAGTTTGGCAGGAGTTGCCTTATTCCGAGTCAGACTATTCATCCACCTAGCCCAACACTGTTGACACGGACTGGCAGCAGCTCTCCAGGATTTCAGACAGGAGTCTTTTCCAGCCTTACCTGGAGAAGCCGCTGGGGGTTAAACCTGGGGCCTTCTGCATGCAAAGCAGGTGTTCTGCCGCTGAGCTAGGCCTGAAACCACCGTACCCGGGCCTTGCATGCTCAGTTGGGGGGAGAAACCTACTGTTAATTTCGGCAGCCTGTGGGACATCCTAGGGGCAAAAAAAAAACCAGCCCGGGAAAGTTCAAGGTGAATTTTAACGGGGAGAAATGTAAAGTACTACACTTGGGCCAAAAAAATGAAAGGCACAAATACAGGATGGGTGACACGTGGCTTGAGAGCAGTACATGTGAAAAGGATCTAGGAGTCTTGGTAGACCACAAACTTGACATGAGTCAACAGTGTGATGCAGCAGCTAAAAAAGCCAATGCAATTCTGGGCTGCATCAATAGGAGTAAAGCATCTAGATCAAGGGAAGTAATAGTACCACTGTATTCCGCTCTGGTCAGACCTCACCTGGAATACTGTGTCCAGTTCTGGGCACCACAGTTCAAGAAGGATACAGACAAGCTGGAACGTGTCCAGAGGAGGGCAACCAAAATGGTCAAAGGCCTGGAAACGATGCCTTATGAGGAACGGCTTAGGGAGCTGGGTATGTTTAGCCTGGAGAAGAGAAGGTTAAGGGGTGATATGATAGCCATGTTCAAATATATAAAAGGATGTCATATAGAGGAGGGAGAAAAGTTGTTTTCTGCTGCTCCTGAGAAGCGGACACGGAGCAATGGATTCAAACTACAAGAAAGAAGATTCCACCTAAACATTAGAAAGAACTTCCTGACAGTAAGAGCTGTTCGACAGTGGAATTTGCTGCCAAGGAGTGTGGTGGAGTCTCCTTCTTTGAAGGTCTTTAAGTAGAGGCTTGACAGCCACCTGTCAGGAATGCTTTGATGGTGTTTCCTGCTTGGCAGGGGGTTGGACTGGATGGCCCTTGTGGTCTCTTCCAACTCTATGATTCTATGAAGTGTTCTAGGGCAGAGGTTTTCAACCTTTTTGAGTCCATGGCTCCCTTGACCAACTACATTCTTTCTGCGGCACCCCTGTGGGGCTCAGGAGCCCAGTTATGTCACCCCTTACCTGCAGAGCTGGCAGCCTCTCACTCTTTTTCGAACACCCTTCCTTGTGGAGGGTTCCCTTAGCCTCCTCTCCCCTCTCCTTGGACGTCCTCCGAGCGGCCGCTGCTGCCACTCCTAGTCCCTGAGCTGCCCCCCCGCCCCCTGCCCCAAAGAGAGGTGCCTCCTCACACTGCCCTACAGGGCTGCCCTAGGACTTGTCTGCCATTCCCAACAGCAAGGGCTGACGGACTGGCTGGCAGGGCTCCCTTGCCTGCTTGCTTACTTACTCCGAGGCCACCTCAGCTCCTGGCAACCAGCACCCCCCTTTTTTAAAATAATTTTTTTATTCAGTTTTCTTAACATTATATACATCTCAATATCAATAACATTTATATTACATCACCTCTTCCCTCCCTGCTTCTAGGCTCCCCCAACTTCCACTTCTGCTTTGTTTCCCTATTATTACTGTTACTAGTATATTAAGCCCGTTTAGAAAACGGGCGCGCGAGCGGGCCGGCGGCAGCGGCGGTACAGCCCCTGTCCTGGGCGCGAGATGCCGACGCCGGGCTTGGGCGCGCGCGCGTGTGTGCGCGCGCACGGGCCGCTCCGCCGCCTGTCCAGCGCGCTCTGCTGCAAAGGGCAAGGCGGCGGCGGCCTTGATGGACGCGACGGCGCGCGAGAACCCTCTTAGGTGTGGGGCCCGGCGCCGGCAGGAGGCTCCGCTTGTCGGCGGGAGCCTCCGCTTGAGCGACGGCAAAACGGGCGCTCACAGGGGTGCTCACAGGGCGGGCGCGCCAGAGCGGGCGCGCCAGAGCCCTCGAAAATGTGCGGGCCGCCGTTGGCGGGAGGCTCCGGTTGTCGGCGGGAGCCTCCGGTTGTCCATTCAGGCCGCTGGGGGGTGGAGAGGGGCTCCCTCCCCCTTCTTCTTTTCCCGGGGGTGGGGGGGAGCGGTGGCCGGCGGCGGGGGCAGGGGCGCTTCGCGCCCCTGCCCCCGCGCTTGGCCTTGTAAGCAGTAATGGCGGCAGGCAGCGTTGGAAAGCACTTGGAGCTGGGAGGGTGGGGAGGTAGAGGCGTGGTCTCTACGCTCCAATCCCAGCGTCCGTCTGCGACATGCGCAGTGGAAAATTTCCACTGACACACACCCGCGGACGTGGGGACATTAGGGAATTATTATATAGGATGTACTGAGCTAAATCCTAGAACAATAGGTAGAATCTGTCTCTTACGTTTTACTACGTTGTCGTTTTTACAACGACATACGTCGGGTTTTCATCTCTCCGGTTATACAAAATCCTTCAAATGAATTCCTATGTCTCAAACGCCTTGTAGAAGACACGGACCCTGAGATTACGCTGAAAGTAGCCAAATACTGTGCAGCAGCCATAAAGCTCAGAGAACAAGCGGTGTTACCGATATGAATAGGCCCCAAACGGCAATTTTTAGGCCATATTTCAGTGCCACAATTTTAATTCATATATTTTAAACGTTGCTTTATACGTATACATATGTGTACTATTGCTGTTATGTAAATTTTAATGTATTATTTTTGTATTATTGACTTAATAAGCTGGTCTGTGACCGTAAGAATAATATTCATTCATTCAAAATGTATTTTAAAAGATGGGGGAGGTAGGCCTGATTGGAAGACTCACTCATATTACAGGGAGACCATGTGGAAAGACAACTATTGGGGGAGAAATGCACTCCGCATGTGCTCAGAGGTGCTCTTTTCTCTTGGTGTCTGGAAGGAAGCAGATAATGAAAAGCCTCCCACAAAGATGAACTGCTCTGTTCTGGAACCCAACCCTTCCCCCCCACCCCCCAAAAAAATGAAGGGAAAAAAAGACAGTCATTATTATTAAAGCCCAGCTGATATGAAAATATCCGCCCCAATTACTCATCATGCATGGCTGCTGCAGAACGTTTAATCTTCATTAGCTGGGTGGCTTTCCAAGACCTCGCTTGGCAGAAGAGGGCCACTGAATCATTAGCCAGGAAGCAAGGAGAGCCTCTTTAGATGCATTGACAAGTGCCAGACAATTGGTACCCAACTGGAAAGGAGAGGGAGAAGGATTATTTCCCACCTCCGCAAGACAGATCGTCTCATCTTTTGTGGAGGTTTAGCACGGGAGTGCGATCTGCAGGTTGCAAGACCTGTACAAGACCAGCAAGGTGGGATATAGCCAGGGAAGGATAGCCCCACCCTGCACCAGGTGCACTCTCTCTGCAGACATGCACACACCTTGCACCTGGGGACCGGCTGACAGTGGCAATTAAGTACAGGTGCACCTGCTTGCCCAGGAATGTCCTCCCAGGCCAGCCCTTCAAAAAAGCATTCTGTTGCATAAGGGGCCAGATCCTGCCTGGGTGTTCCTTGCGCTCAGAGCAAATTGGGTGTTTCTCGTTCTGCTGGCCATACTAGTCTTTGGATTCAGCTGCAGGTATTTGAGTTGCCTTGTTTCTGCAGAAACATGCCTGGGTGCAGCCTGAGCCGTCATTCCTTGGCTCCAAGTTGTTGTTCTTATAAAGCAGGCACGTCCAACAGGTAGATCGTGATCTACCGGTAGATCATTGGATATCTGTGGTAGATCACTGGTAGGTCACTGGCTCCCCCAAAGAAGTTCAACAACTTTGGCTCCCCTAAAAAAAAACCTCAATTTTTTTGCCCTGCACCCCCAAAAAACAGGGATTTCCTTCTCCCTAAAAAAAGCTCAACAACTTTGACCTGAATGCCAAAAAAGGGGCTTTCCTCCTCCCCCAAAAAGCTCAACAACTTTGACCTGAACCCCCCAAAAGGGGGTAGATCACTGCCAATTTTTAACTCTGTAAGTAGATCAGTCTCTTGGGAGTTGGCCACCCCTGTTATAAAGCATCATGTTATGACTGCATACTGGCTATGCAGGTGATACTCCTTCATTGGGGAAGTCGCTGCTTCGTGGCTCAGGGTGGGTGGTTTGGTGTCTGTTTCCACCAGCCTCTGCCAACCTGGTGCCCTCGGTTTGCTTTGGACTACAGCTCCCATCAGCCTCAGCCAGCATGAGGCTGATGGGATCTGTAGTCCAAAGCAAACCGAGGGCACCAGGCTGAGAGAGGCTGGTGGAAACAGACACCAAACCACCCACCCTGAGCCATGAAGGATCCAAAATGCAGCAGTCTGATTGGTCCTAGAACAATAGGATCCAGAATGCAGCAGTCTGATTGGTCCGCAGGAGCCACCCAATCCAGCTCCAGGTGGAAGTGAATCAGCGACCTGATTGGCCTGCAAGAGCAGCCAATCAGGCTCCTGGATGAAGTGAATCCGCAACCTGATTGGCCTACAGGAGTAGCCCGGAATTAGCCAATCACGTGGGGCCCATTGTGTAAATAATGTACGGTATATATAGCAGATGTTTTGGGGAAGGATTCATTACTTGCTACTATGAGATGAATAAAGAGCATGAAATTCACACTGGACTCTGAGTATATTTCAATTACATACTGCTGTTTCTTAAAAAATTACTATACCATTCCTTTATTATTTTAACTATTTCTTTGTTATAAAGGTGTGAGTGTTTATTTAAATCCTGTCATCACGTCAATCGTCTTCCTTGGTTTCTGCAGATATATTATAAATGGTTCCCACTCTTTTTCAAAGTCACTGCTGTCTTTTTCTCAAAGTCTATCCATCATTTTTGCCAGTTCTGCATAGTTCATCAATTTCTCTTGCCATTGTTCTTTAGTTGGTATTTCTCCAGTCTTCCAGTGCTATCAAAATTCTCGCCGCCGTAGTAGCATACATGAATAGTGTCCTCTTCTCTTTCGGCAAGTCCTGACCTAGAATACCTAACAGGGAGGCTTCAGGAAGGTGTCTCTTTCCACCAGCCTCTGCCAACCTGGTGCCCTCGGTTTGCTTTGGACTACAGCTCCCATCAGCCTCAGCCAGCATGAGGCTGATGGGATCTGTAGTCCAAAGCAAACCGAGGGCACCAGGCTGAGAGAGCCTGGTGGAAATAGATAGTTACACCAATGGATCAAACATAGCGGCCTGCTGCATTTTTGGGTTCTCCTGGGGGGTGGCTATGGGGCTGGCAGGATGTGAGCTTCCGCACCTTGGTGTTTAACCAGTCCACTGCTGGAGGATGCTCAGCTATGCCAATAGGAGGTGCAGCATTTCAGCAGATGGATCTTTTTTCGAAACCTGATCCTTGCAGCTGCCTTGGGTGTCAAAGGAGCGGTTTCTCATTCCAAAGGTCTGCGGCTGCCAAACCACAACAGTAATTGCTCCTATTGCTGCAATTTGCCTTATCATGCAGAGTTGTGCTTTCGGAGGAACCCTCGCGGATTATGTAAGCAGGAAGACATCGGCCAATTCCGTCGCATTATTTATTCTTTTGTTTATCCACTCCTCCGCATGTGCCTTCTCTCCCCGCACTTCCTGCTCAAACTGACAGGTTCTTCCACCCCTAGTCCAGAGGCTTCCTTCCTTCCCACAGGGAACTTTAGGACTACCTATCTCTTTTCTTTTGCAATGCACTCTGGGCATGCCCAGAGGCTCCCTGTTGTGGTGCCATGCATGGCTCTTTACTGGCTGCAGCGTCATTTTTATTGCAAGGCACTCATGGTATGCTCAGAGTCTCCCTGCCCTGGGACCAGGGCAAGCAAGTTTGATTTATTGAACAAGTTTTCTTTTAAAAGGCATTTCAGTCCTGCATTCTATCTGCTCCCTGTTATACCAATTAATTCCACTGGGGTCATTATAGTTTCTTTAAGATCCACTTAAAGCTAGGTTTTGTTAAAGGGCAAACACAAATCGAAGTATCTCAAATCTGCCAATCGAAGTATCTCAAATCTACCAAACTGCCACCATAAGCAGTTGGATAATATGGTTCTTGGTGGGCAAAGTTTATAGTGATTGCAACATATTAAGTTGATCAAAGTTTTGGGATTTTGAAAATTGGAATAATAATAATAATAATAATAATAATAATAATAATAATAATAATAATAAATGCTTTGGCAGAAGCAGCCCCTCTCCAACTGTGTTTGGGGAAAGAGTGAAAACTAGAAAAATGGAAAGATCTCATTCAAAGAAGGCTCATACTTTGCACAAGCAGAAGGGCAGATGGGACCTTGCTAATCTCTCTCCCTCTCATTTTTTTCATTGGGAAAAAAATAA
The DNA here is from genome assembly GCA_034641385.1 of Darevskia mixta. Taxonomy (NCBI): domain Eukaryota; kingdom Metazoa; phylum Chordata; class Lepidosauria; order Squamata; family Lacertidae; genus Darevskia; species Darevskia mixta. Next base: position 4,467,268 of record JAWWNH010000025.1, on the reverse strand, counting down.
CTGAAATAAACAGAAATCTGCTCTTATTCCCTTATGGGGTACACAAGAGCCTTCCCAGGTTCTCCATCGGTAGGAGTAAATTACAGAGGCCAACCAGAGAAAAACTGAGAAGCAAAATCTTTATTATATCTGTTGCAACAGGGCCCTCACTCCCAAAATGGAGGAGGGGGGAGGAACCCAGAACAATGGTGTGCCAGCTCCTATATAGACTTTTGAAATCCCCCCCCTCTCAAGACCACCCCCCTATACACCATACATACATCACAAAAAGGGGTGTAACCCAGGACCCCCTCCCAGATACATCACAGTTACATCATGAAAGGGGAGGTCTAGCAGCAGTAATCTGAGCATCCTTGACCCTCCCCATGCCTCCTCTTGCCCTCCACCAAAAACCCATCCAGTAAAATAAAAGAGATATTTACATTTCCCTGTTTCGCAGCCAAGTTAATCACACCCTTTTGTCTGGCACTCAGGTATCAGGAAGCCAGGAATTATCACTGAGACAATCACCCCCTCCTTCCTTGCAGAGAAATACTGGTCAGCTGGGAGTCAAAATGGAGACAGGCCTGTGGCCTTGTTTGCTTGGAACACTTATGAACATTTATTATATATATATATGACCTTAAAATTCTTACAACAGTGGGCAAAGTTTATAGTGATTGCAACATATTAAGTTTTGGGATTTTGAAAATTGGAGTAATAATAGTAATAACAATAATAACAACAACAACAACAATAATAAATGCTTTGGCAGAAGCAGCCCCTCTCCAACTGTGTTTGGGGAAAGAGTGAAAACTAGAAAAATGGAAAAATCTCATTCAGAGAAGGCTCATACTTTGCACAAGAAGGAGGGCAGATGGGACCTTGCTAATCTCTCTCCCTCTCATTCTTTTCATTGGGGGAAAAAAACAACCTTTTACATTTCTTTGTTTAATGAAACCGGTAGTGGCAACGTCCTGGAAAATACATTTTACTCGCAGCCATGCAAGAAGCTTGCCATGGCATTCCCCCTCCCCTCCGAGTATTGAAACAGATTAAAAAATAAAATACAAATGTTAGCTGGTGGGTTCCTAAGGCTTCCTGGTGACCTACATGCAGCAGAGGAAGAGGAAATTACAGGAGTGGGAATACGCTGCGAGGGGGGGAGGCAGGAAGTACACAGGATTAGTCCCCCATATTGGCTGGTTCTGGAATAAGCAGGGGGTGGGGGAATTGCTCCTTAGCAGCCAGCGTGCCTATTCCATCGGGTAGCTGCTGAAGCATGAGGGTGACTCCAAGGCTGTCAACGCAGCTGTGAATCAGAAGGGGAAGAATGGAAGGGCAAGGCTTGTGCTACGATTAGGGAGGAGGTTGGCCTGGCCAGGGGAGATGGGCTTTGGCAGCCAGAATCATAGCTGTCAACCCTCCCTTTTTTTACGGGAAACTCCCTTATTCCAATGCCGTTTCCCGCTGCTATCCCGGATTGCTGCTATCCCTTAAATTTCCTGGATTTCAAAGGAAGCAGCTCCTCTCCCTCCCTGCCGGCCAGGGAGGCTCCTCAGCTGCGTTGCTCGGCTGCCAATAAGGAGTCTGAGACCGACTGGGGGCGGAGCTTGCATACCTTGTGCAGCCAGACCCTCACGCCCAACCAGACAGACAGCCTGCCTGCTGTCTATGCGCTCGCTCTTTCGCTCACCCGTTCACGCGCAGCCTCTGGAGCGCAGGGGGGCGAGGCTACTTGGTGCCATTGCACCGCCCTCGCGGCATCCCTTATTTTCAAATCCGAAAGTTTGGGAAAATCCCTTATTTTCAAATCCAAAAGTTGACAGCTATGGCCAGAATGACCAAGGGGGTGGAGTGACTTTCCTATGAGGAAAGGGTGCAGCATTCGGGGGGGGTTAAGGTAAAGGGACCCCTGACCATTAGGTCCAGTCACAGACGACTCTGGGGTTGCAGCGCTCATCTCGCTTTATTGGCCGAGGGAGCCGGTGTACAGCTTCCGGGTCGTGTGGCCAGCATGACTAAGCCGCTTCTGGCGAACCAGAGCAGCGCACGGAAACACCGTTTACCTTCCCGCCGGAGCGGTACCTATTTATCTACTTGCACTTTGACGTGCTTTCAAACTGCTAGGTTGGCAGGAGCAGGGACCGAGCAATGAGAGCTCACCCCGTCGCGTGGATTCGAACCGCCGACCTTCTGATCGGCAAGCCCTAGGCTCTGTGGTTTAACCCACAGCGCCACCCGCATCCCATTGGGGGGTTTTAGGTTTAGAGAAAAGGTGAGGAAGAGGTGAGATGATAGAAGCTGGTAAAATTATGCCTGGCATGGAAAGTGAGGGAGAAAAAACTTCTCCCTTATCCTTTGTACGTGTAACTGGACTTTTCACATAAATGGCCCTTATTTTATCTCCAGAAAAACTTGGCTGGAGACTTGCGAATTAAACCAATCAGTCAATGTTACTTCGCTGATATCCTACCACGAGATAAGAAGACCAAAGTCTATTTAATGAAGAAGATTAGGGGAGTTACCACCTTTGGTGCAAGACACCATTCCATATTGTTTTGGCTATTCCGGCATTTAACTGGAATGTTTAACAGGTTGCACAGGGCTGAACCTGGGGAAACTCGGCAAGGTGTTGCCTCCAGTCAGGGGCCCACCTGATCTTCGTTTACACAACTGCCAAATTCACACCTTGCCTTTTTATGCTTGCACTTAAAACATCTCAGGGGAATGCTTCAAAATGCATTCAAAGGATCACTCCACCATGAAGGAGGGACACCTCAGTGGCGGAGGAAGCCTCTTGGCTGCCTGGGGCGGCGCTGCCGCGCGGAGGCACCCCCATGGGGGCAGGGCGTCCTGACGCATGCGTCGTGACGTCACGATGCACGGCAGGACGGACTGCGCAATGTGCGCGTGCCCAGAAATCCCGGAATTTCCGGGCATGGGCAGTCCATCCGGGCCGGCACTCGATCGGTCGTCGCGGGAGCAGCAGCGCCCGGGCATGCGCAGTCCATCCGGGCCGGCGCTGCTGCTCCCGCGGCGACCGTGTGAACCGCCGACCGAGTGCCGGCTCGTGGGGCTGCCCCACCATTCTGTGCTGCTTTACGAACAAACGGGGCAGCCCCACGAGCCGGCGCTAGCTCGGTCGCTGCGGGAGCAGCAGTGCCGGCCCGGATGGACTGCACATGCCCGGGCGCTGCTGCTCCCGTGGCGACAGGGTGCCAGGCGGTGGGGCTCGGCTTGAGGAGTGGCGGGAGGGGTCGCCGAATGTCACCCCCCCTCCCCTGGAACCCTGGGCGCCCCGCCCCCTCCGTCCCACCCTTCCTACGCTACTGGGACACCTTCGTCCAATTCACACACATTCCTGAACGGCTTAGTTGCCGAACAAATTGGCTTCCAAACGCCACAAACCCGGAAGTAAGTGTTCCAGTTTGCAAACATTTCTCAGAAGCCGAACATCCGACGCAGCTTCCGCTTGAGTGCAGGAAGCTCCTGCAGCCAATCAGATTCTGAAGGCCTGATACAGAGGCTACGTTCAGCTGCCAGTCCTAGGGTGCCACATCCATTTCCTGCAAAGAACCTGGTGCCCTCCAAGTCTTGTTGGACTACAACTCCCATCAGCCCCAGCCAGCTGATAGGAGTTGTAGTCCAACCACATCTGGAAGGTACCAAGAGCTGCCCTACGCATCTGGCTGGCTCATAGCTGTCAACTTTCGGATTTGAAAATAAGGGATTTCCCCCCCCCAAAAAAAACCTTTCGGATTTGAAAATAAGGGATGCCGCGAGGGCGATGCAATGGCACCAAGTAGCCTCGCCACCCTGCGCTCCAGAGGCTGCGTGCGAACGGGTGAGCGAAAGAGCGAGCGCGTAGATGGCAGGCAGGCTGTCTGTCTGGTTGGCCGTGAGGGTCTGGCTGCACAAGGCATGCAAGCTCCGCCCCCAGTCGGTCTCAGACTCCTTATTGGCAGCCGAGCAACACAGCTGAGGAGCCTCCCTGGCCGGCAGGGAGGGAGAGGAGCTGCTTCCTTTGAAATCCGGGAAATTTAAGGGATGTCAACAATCCGGGATAGCAGCGGGAAACGGCATTGGAATAAGGGACTTTCCCGCAAAAAAAGGGAGGGTTGACAGCTATGGGGCTGGCTACAGCTAAAGACAGGGAAGGTGGGCCTGACTGTTTCGCAGTAAAAAGGAGCTAAGCCTTTGCTGAAATCCAATTGACCGGGGAGCAGCAGCATATTGCTAATTCTTGTCTAAAGTTGGTGCCAGTAGGAAGGTCACCAACTATTGGATACGCGTCACCTTGAGCCGCCCAGAATCTTAATGCAACTTCCCTCTGAAATGAGTGAACTAGATGCTGACTCAAAGAGAAGACTGCAGCAGGCTGAATCATCAGGGAATTTCCCTTCAAAGGAAGAGCCAGTTAATGGATAGGAGCTGACAAGAACATCCTTCCAAGGTGACAGCACCTGCCAGGGCAAGTGGCAGACCTGCTGGAAACAGAGGATCTGCCAGGTCTTTAAAAAGGCTTTGGGGTGCCATGGCACAGGCTCAAGTCTCCTGAGCCACTCCCCAATAAACCCAAGCTGGAAGGCTTACAATGTAGGGATTAATCTGGTGGCGGGGGTGGGGGGAAGCTGGGAGAGATGCAGGATCAGGGCTGGATTATGACCTCTAGAGGCGCTGACAATATTACGGTGTCCCAAATATGTTAGTTCATAATAAAAGCAATCCTAAAACCGTAAAATAATACAATGCAGATTTATTTCAACACATGACAGAATCAGATTCACTCGCATAATTTCGATCTATGTTAATAGGACACCCACTGGTTTAGGCGGGGATAAGTAATAAGAAGAGAATTGAAAAATGAGGGAAGAGTTTTTATTTTTCTTCAGTGGTTTCTTCTTCTTCCAAGTATCAAATTATTTTTATGTTATTTTATTTTGCGGCTCAGAATTGCTTTGATCTTTAATAATAATAATAATAATAATAATAATAATAATAATAATAATGTATTATTTATTATTTATACCCCGCCCATCTGGGGGGGGGTACTCTGAGTGGCTTCCAACAGAATATTAAAATGCAATAGTCTATTAAACATTAAAAGCTTCCCTAAACAGGGCTGCCTTCAGGTGTCTGAAGGATGTATATTTGGGGCACCATAATTTTCTCAGTTCTTAGGGCCTTTAAAGGCCTTGATCCACCCCTGCGCAACTGAGAAAGGAATGCTGTGTCACTTCCTGTCTTCTCAATTGTGTGCTGAAGCGTCACCAGACTGAAAGCACGTGAAAGTGCTGTCATGCTTCTGAGGCTCCCTTAAACGTCAGAGAGAAAGGAAGCACACATTTCCCCTGTCTTTTCCAAATGCAAAGTATTAGCTTTTAAAAAAATTTTTGAAGAGTCAACTATTCTCGATGGTCAAAGGTGCCTCCGGACTTGGAATCTTTTTCAGCATGATATTACGTAGGAGCATTCTATTAAATAATTTGGTTTTTATATCATTGGGCAGTGAAACGCAAACTTGGGAAACGTTTCTGTTGGGAACAGGCAGCAGCTCCATCTTAATCTAGACAGCAAAGTCCTTAAACTGGGGGACAAGGAAAGAGTCAGGAGCCTTATCACAGAGGAAGAGGACCTTGTAGGGCCATCTATTCATTTCATTTATTTTCTTTAAAAACATTTTTTCTTTTTTTTCTTTTCTTTAAAATCATCTTTATTAATTTTCCAATAAAAACAGCCAATTAACATGTAATCCAATCATAATCCAATTTTAAACAAAACAACACACACACAACCAAATTGCAGTTCAAATTATTAATTATTAATTTTTCCGGGCTTCCCACAGTCTGGACCTCTGAAGTATATCTCCAATCTTCATTCCTGCCTTCTTCTGTTGTTCTCATATTTTCCACATTCCGATCTTAACGCTTTAAAGTTCTTCTTCCCTGGCTAAGCGATTCTCAATCATGTCCGAAATCATATATCCTTTCATCCATCAAGTACAGCTGTGTGTGTGTGTGTGTGTCTGTCTGTGTGTGTGTCTGTCTGTGTGTGTGTGTGTGTGTGTACACACACACACACACACACACACAAAAACACAAAGACAGAGAGAGAGAAAGAGGCTTGGACAATAGCCCGGATTGGAATAACTTAACTTGGGAGTTGCTGCGTCATTAAACTTCAAACGACAGACTTGGTCAAAAGCCCAGATTGGAAGATTGGAATGAAGTCAGGAAAAGCTGCGCTGGTAAATACCCTGTTTCCCCTTTTTTTAATACGTAGTCATAAAGTAAGCCATGGCAGGTTTTTTTTACCTTTGTGAGAAGTAAGACGTACCCCAAAAGTAAGCCGTGGTGCTGCCATTGTTCCCGTCGCCTCCTCAGCCCCTCCTGCGTGCACAGGGAGCCAGCGATCCAGCGACAGGCGTGGGGGGGAAACGCGCCTCTTGTGGAGTTCTGCCCCGCCTGCTCAGCGCACAGGGGGAGGCTGTACCGTACCATACTGATGTAATAAAAATAAGACATCCCCCCGAAAATAAGCCACCCTGTGTTTTTTTGAGGGAAAAAAATTATAAGACGGTGTCTTAAAAAGGGGGAAAGATGGCATATATTTCCAACTGTCTATTTACCAGTGCAGCTTTTCCTGACTTCATTCCAATCTTCCAATCCTGGCTTTTGACCAAGTCTGTCATTTGAAGTTTAATGACGCAGCAACTCCCAAGTTGTTAAGTTATTCCAATCCGGTCTATTGTCCAAGCCTGTCTTAATTTATTGACGCAGTGACTTCTGTTGAGCATGCTGTTTGCAATATTGCAATGTAAATAGACTGTATTCCACAGATATGTCATTTTTTTAAATGTCTTTAAAAACATTTCTTACCAGTTCTGAATTGCACAGGGATTTCAGAGTGGGTTGCAACTAAAAGTTTTAAATTCTCAACGCAATTAGTAAAAAAATAGGCAGGTAAGTTTCATAACCAGCCAAAGGCACTTTCAGACAACCTGTTGATTCATCCTGATTTGCTAGTGGGGAGACTAGATGACATTGCATCAAAGCCAGTGTCACCTCACACTTTCATGTCCCTTTCCTTGTTGCAAAAAGTCAGAACTTTTTGGGAAGTGGGTTTGTTTCGTAAGCCCTCTCAATCTACTGAAATTGTGAGACCTGAACCCCATGTGAAAATAGTGACACCCTGGAAGCAACCTAAAAGGTCTAAATTCCAACATCAGGTTCCACTAAAAGCCTGAGTGAATAAGCCGGTCTTGGGCTGGCCATCTACTGCAGGGGTCAGCAAACTTTTTCAGTAGGGGGCCAGTCCACTGTCCCTCAGACCTTGTGGGGGGCCGGCCTATATTTGGGGAAAAAAATATGAACGAATTCCTATGCCCCACAAATAACACAGAGATGCATTTTAAATAAAAGGACACATTCTACTCATGTAAAAACACGCTGATTCCTGGACCGTCCGCGGGCCGGATTTAGAAGGCGATTGGGCTGCATCCAGCCCCCGGGCCTTAGTTTGGGGACCCCTGATCTACTGCTTCAAGGACTAGGCTCCAACTGTATCTCAGAGGGGTGGGAATTCCTGTAACCTACGCCTCTGAGAGTGAATCTTGCCCTCTGGGGCAGCAAACAACAAGGCTTTGCCCTCTTCTGCATGGCATCTTTTCCTGGGCTATCAAACCCCTTCCCAGGGTAACTATGCCAAGGTTCCTTCCATCTTTCCTTACAGGGCTTGTTTTCAATATGTCTGGCCAACTTTGTTGGCCTTCCAGCTTGTCTACGTTCTTCTTACAGTCTAGTGTCCGGAACAGGGCCCAGAATAAAGTGGAACTATTACTTCTTCCTATTATTATGTTACAATGTTGTGGTCATGGTGATACAGCTGAGTCACATCATACGTGGAAGATTCTGTTTTGAAGGTCATGCATATACATAGCTGTCAACTTTCGGATTTGAAAATAAGGGATAATTTGAAAATAAGGGAAATAAGGAAGTCGGTCTCAGACTCCTTATTGGCAGCCGAGCAACGCAGCTGAGGAGCCTCCCTGGCCGGCAGGGAGGGAGAGGAGCTGCTTCCTTTGAAATCCGGGAAATTTAAGGGATATCAACAATCCGGGACAGCAGCGGGAAACGGCATTGGAATAAGGGAGTTTCCCGCCAAAAAAAGGGAGGGTTGACAGCTATGTGCATATAGGTGAAAATCATGTCTAGCCCATTTACCTTTTCCTTCACTGGCCAGAGAGGGAAGCCTCCCCCATGTCTTTGCTGCCTCCTCTGACCCCTTCACAGGCAAGTGACCAGTGGAAGGGAGGAGGGCAGAGAGACGCAGGCAAAAGAAAAAGGCAGGAATAGATTCTTGAATGGAACTGCATGATGCAACTGAACTGTGCAAGCTAACAGTGCATCAGCACTTTTTAATAATAAAAATAATAATAATTTATTTATACCCCACCCTCCCCAGCCAGAACCGGGCTCAGGGCAGCTAACACCAATAAAATTACAATAAAAGGTAAAAGAAGAAGAAAAAACAGTTAATTAAAATACGGGTTAAAATACAATTTAAAATGCAGCCTCATTTTAGTTGTTGTTGTTTAGTCGTTTAGTCGTGTCCGACTCTTCGTGACCCCATGGACCTCATTTTAGTAGTAGCCCATAAATCAAATAAGGGTCAGACTGAGTCCAAACCAAAGGCCTGGTGGAACAGCTCCGTCTTGCAGGCCCTGCGGAAAGATGTCAAATCCCGCAGGGCCCTGGTCTCTTGTGACAGAGCGTTCCACCAAGTCGGGGCCAGTACTGAAAAGGCCCTGACCCTAGTTGAGACCAATCTAACCACCTTGCGGCTCAGGACCTCCAAAGTGTTGTTATTTGTGGACCTTAAGGTCCTCCACTGGGCATACCAGGAGAGGTGGTCCCGTAGGTACGAGGATCAGCTTGAATCCTATTAGGCCATTATGTCACCTGACCCCTGTCAAACTGGTAAGCTGCAATACTACCCTCTGGCCACTCAAAGTGATGGCACCAAAGTGCAACAGACAGCAGGTCAGCCTCTCCCCTCTGACCCCTGCCACGGAGCTACATAAATTGGACCGTGCACCTGCATAAGGTCTCCTTTGCCAGATTCTCTGCTTAAGAACCCTGAAGCCTTCAAGAATTTTTCGATCCGTCTTGGAATACATTAATCCTGTTGCAAAAGTGATGTAACCTTTTATTTAAAATATGCATGCATATAGATATCAATATACTGCAATTGTGATGACACCCGCAGAAAAAATGGGACCTTGTCATCTATTATAACCAAGCTGATTTACAACTATAAATCATTTACTTAAGGAGAAGTAGAAAGCAGCCACAGTCTAAGAAGTCAGCAACCTTACAAGAGCAGAAACAATATCCGAGAAGGAGGAAGATATGAAATGGAAACTTAAACAAATACAGGCATTTCTAAACTGGGGTCTATTTGTGGAATTCTTAGAGGAGCAGGAGGCGGCTATGCAAAGAACGAAAACCCAGGGAGTGAAATAAATAACATGTCACCTTATATGATTTAGCCAAACTATAATTCAGAGCTTGGAAAATGTCAAGAGGGAGGAAGTACCCACTGCATGGATGGGAAGGTGGGCGGGTGTGGGTGTGGGTGTGCACGCGCGCGCATGCTTACTTTTGCCAAGTACAGCAAATGTAAGGGATTGTCCCAGAATTTACCTTCAAGAATCACATCACTGCTCTAAACAGGAAGAGTGTGGGGCAATTAAACTGAAACGATTAAAGGCCTGGTTGTTGCTTTGTTGATGCGACCAAAAAACAACAACAAGCAAACTAAAGAGCTGCCTTCACTAAAGTAACATTAATCCTGTAAGAAATGTATCTTTGAAGCCTACATTTTAACAACCAGTGTTCACAAGCAAAATGCTACAGTATTGCTTAAGAATCATGATTGTGGTTTTATTACTGCAGTGTCTACAAAATAAAAAATGAAAATCCCCTGTGGAGCTGGCCGTGTGGAAGGAAGCATTGCAGGGGAGAAACACGTGAGCCAACCTGGGGGGTCTGGCTATCAAGTCAAAAGAGGGGATGTGTTTGTGGTTTGCAATGCAAACACATTCAAAAGCTGGGTTGAAAGTTCTTTTGGAAAAATGACCTTAAGAAACAAACAACCAAATTCCATCAGGAGTGCAATATCCTATTGGGAGACCCTGACATGGCATGCCTTCCCACATAGGACCACAGCTGTCAACCCTCCCTTTTTGTGTGGGAAACTCCCTTATTCCAGTGCTGTTTCCCGCTGCCATCCCGGATTGTTGAAACCCTTAAATTTCCCGGATTTCAAAGGAAGCAGCTCCTCTCCCTCCCTGCCGGCCAGGGAGGCTCCTCGGCTGCCAATAAGGAGCCTGAGACCGACTGGGGGCGGAGCTTGCATGCCTTGTGCAGCCAGACCCTCACGCCCAACCAGCCAGCCAGCCTGCCTGCCGTCTATGCGCTCGCTCTTTCGCTCACCCCGTTTGCACGCAGCCTCTGGAGCGCAGGGTGGCGAGGCTACTTGGTGCCATTGCACCGCCCTCGCGGCATCCCTTATTTTCAAATCCGAAAGTTCGAAAAAAATCCCTTATTTTCAAATCCGAAAGTTGACAGCTATGCATAGGACTGTTTGTTGTCTATTCATAAAGCTCTTCTTGCCCAGCTGGTGCAATTTGGAACTCTTTGAGGCCCAGCCTGCTTCAGAACCTTTTGCGGTTCCAGAAAGAGTCATTACCTGTAAGGTTGCCTGCAGCAGTAGTGGTTACCTAAGCTGCAGGTGACCTACATCTCGCTCGCTCTGACTCTCCCTTCCTGACTTGCTTCAAGGTGAGCTGACACTGCAGATTCCTCCGACTCATCGTTCCAGCCTGAACTCTTAACTTGCAAGTTCCACCAGTTATAATGAGATGTTATGGTTATGGTTATTATATAACTGCCAGGGTAAAAGATCCAGTTGGTGTGTACATTAAGAAGGCATTTGCCCTGGAGGAAAAGAGAGGCAGAGCTGGCTTTACGGCAATTAAAAAAAACACAACAACGCTACCCTAACTATTAAAGGAGCAATAAGTATGCTAATTAAATGACATTCAGCCAAAGATTAAAACCAAAAGTAGTTAAACATTGCACATCCTTTCTCCCTGCCAATGGAATTATAAATATTATTAGCACTTAGCTGATTTAAATTGCTTTGGGTTTTCCTTGGCTTCGCCTTGACTGATTTCTGCAGAACCCAGAAGAAAAACAATGAATATTAAAACATCCAATTGTGGGCCTTTTTGAAAGAAAACAAGTATGTATTTAACAAAAGCTTACTGTAAGGCAAATTCATTCTCTGTGTGCTAATCCTTAGTCAGCCAAAATGGCGCTACATGGACAAAAGCAGGGAGTATCAGAAGGTTCAGGGGAACCCCAAGGTTTGCATAAAAACAAAAATTTAAGGGGTGGTGGGGAAACACCACAACAGCCATATAAGGATGTGGGGTGCTCAGAACCCACAGAATGTTGAGCACCTATGGGGCCGGGGAGAAATATAGGGGTGAGGAGAAATGGAATGGAGTATCTGAAAGAATACGTGGCTGAAGCAAAAGCGATTCATACTACAAGATTTTGTTGCAGGTCCAACTGACACTATATAATGCCTCTCCCACATTCCACCCAAGATTTACAGATATACTGCCTCTGAACACAGAGGCTTGATTTAGCTATCATGGCTAATAGGTATCCAAAGGCCTATAACCTCCATTAATTTGTCTAATCCTCTTTTAAAGATATCTAAGCTTGTGGTCAGCAAGCAGCTTGTAGAAGCAAATTCCATCAATTAATTTTGCATTACGTGTCTCACTTTTTCCCCTGCCTGTCCTGAATCAATTCCATCGGGTGTTTCTGAATTCTGGTATTTCTTTCTGAAACGGATTGATGACGGGAAAATGCCCTTTTGTCCATTTTCTCCAAATCATACATTGTTTTATAAAGCCCTAGCACTCCTCTCTGCTTTCAGTTATCCTTGTTCTAAGCTGAACCCTTTCCACCCAAAGACCACAGCTGTTAACCAGTTGTAGGAACGATAATGTTCTTTGCTAGATGCTGCGTGATTTTTAATTCTATTTTTATTCTTCTTTTATTTCTTATATTGTATTCCATCTTTATTGTATTAGTTAATCCCACGGGATTCTATTGGATTCAAATTGTAAATGTTCTTCACAGAGCACCTGAAGAATGTGGACCACCTGCTCTGTGGAAAAACCTTTGCAGGGTTTCATCCATGCCAGGGCTCAGCCCCTGGCATTAGACATCAGTGTCAGGACTCAGGCCTAAATAAACATAATTCTGGGGCACGGTACAAACTTGTAACATGGGTTCCCGCCTACACCACAATCCCGTGAGTGGGAGTTACGATTTCCATTGCACAATGGAAAACATTTATTATGGCACAAGCTTTTCTGAACCACTTCATCAGTGGTGCAAGAATTCACACACACACACACACACACACACACACACACACACACCTCGGTTGTTGAACGCTTTGGAAGTTGAACGTTTCAGCTTTTGAATGCCGCCAACCCAGAAATGAATGCTTCCATTTTCTAACGCACCTCAGAAGCCTTTCGACTTCCGAGGCGTGTTTTTCCATTTTTTCAATGGATTTTGCCAACTGCCCATTGCACCTCGGTAGACAAACGTTTCGGAAGTTGAACGGTCTTCCGCATACAGAGAGAGTATATGTATATTCATATCTTTCTATATACATAAAAATGTAAGCCTGTCATCACGCTCTGCAGTTTGCATGGCTGCCAATAGGTGCTCAAAGCAATTGGAGTGTGACAAACAGCAAACAGGCAGGCGAGCAAGGAAGCAGCACAGGTGGCAGGTGAGCTGTTTAATGGGAGAGGTGTTGTTTAAACACACCTGCTTACACACACACACACACACACACACACACACACACACACAGTGTCATGGCTTGGGGGACGGGAGATGATAAACTGTGAGGTCAGAGTGCAACACAATGCAGAAAATACAGGCTCATTGCCCGTACTTTTCTGCACGTACTGTACTTTCCTCCCCCCTCCCCCGAAAACCATGTGCCTACATGCCATAGCTGTCAACTTTCGGATTTGAAAATAAGGGATGCCGCGAGGGCGGTGCAATGGCACCAAGTAGCCTCGCCACCCTGCGCTCCAGAGGCTGCGCATGAACGGGAGAGCGAAAGAGCGAGCACATAGACGGCAGGCAGATTGTCTGTCTGGTTGGGCGTGAGGGTCTGGCTGCACAAGGCATGCAAGCTCCGCCCCCAGTCGGTCTCAGACTCCTTATTGGCAGCCGAGCAACGCAGCTGAGGAGCCTCCCTGGCCGGCAGGGAGGGAGAGGAGCTGCTTCCTTTGAAATCCGGGACATTTAAGGGATATCAACAATTCGGGATAGCAGCGGGAAATGGCATTGGAATAAGGGAGTTTCCCGCAAAAAAAGGGAGGGTTGACAGCTATGCGTAGAGCATGTTTCACATTGCGCTCTTTCAACGGCTCTTCTGCCGTTTTCCATGCTGGCCTCCTTTAGCAGGACGGGCAGGCTATAAATGGACAAGACTAAGGACAAGACTTCATGCTTCTGCTGAAGTAGAATGTAGTCCACAAAAGCTTATGCCTTAATAAGCATTAGTTTTTCAGGTGCCACAAGACTTTCTCTTGCAAATCTCTATTTTAAATCTGAAATTACAATAAGGCCCACACTGTGGTTTGTCTACCACGCCCCCTCCCAAATGCCCCCTCTTTTTTTGCTACATTTAATTAATTTGATATGAAGAAGAGTCCTCTAAAGCTTGCTTGTAAAAATAACACAAAAATGCACAATATTAGCAGAAATTGCTTGCAAAAATGTGTGCCTTAAATTAAAAATGCAAATCACTGTAAAATGTGGAGAACTGGAAAAAATGAGAACCTGGAAGAACAACAACTGCCAGAGCCTTCCATCCCTACTGTGACCTTCTGCTTGGAAAGGTGTTGCTCTAACATTGAGCTGTGGTTCAAGCTGGGTTTTCCAAATAAAATTCATTTAATAAAATACCGGTAAGTAAAAGTTCACACACTTTCCCCATGCAACATTCCACAGGAAAAGTTCTCAGAAAGAATTGTAGAAGACTTGTGAAAGCCCTACATTTATAAGCTTTTGTGCTTTGTATTGCTGTAGGTTTTTGGGTAGGAACCCCCTAAACCCAAGAAATCAATAAATGGTAGGATTTTGATTATTTGAGATATGAATAAAAATGCAAGCTACAGAACTGTCACAGATAATGGATCCCTGGGCTGGCTTATGCAAACCAGCCTGGCTAGGCTAGTGAACAGAAGCTTTTTAATTTTGCGGTTGATAATTAATTTCTTAAATGACAGGTGGTGGGGCTTTAGCTTTTGATCCACTTTATTGTAGCTGAGTTTCTTTGATGCAGGGCTTAGCCCCAGAGCACAAGAGGCAATTCAAAGGACGAGTGTCTCTGAGCATGTACAAATTGCCCTCAACTCAACACTGTGCTGAGTAATTACCAGCATGGTGCTGGTGATACCAAAGTCACAGGTTCGATCCCCGTAAGAGACAACTGCATATTCCTGCATTGCGGAGAGTTGGACTGGATGACGCTCAGGGTCCCATCCAACTCTATGAAACTCCTGTATGAGGAAAGGTTACAACTCCTGTATAATTAAACATCTGGAACATCTGGGAGAGGGGAAGTGAAGCTTTATGGCCCCCAATTTCCAGACACACACCAAAGTTTCTTGAACCCTCATTTTAGAAATTAATGCTCCGCTCGCATATGAGCAAGTGTCAAATCGTGCCCCAAGAGCTGTCTGTGCTGGCTTAATGTTGAAAGGCTTAGAAAACAAACAACAGAACTCTGCGCATGTTCAAGGGTGCTCTTTCCCCACCACATTCTAAGGCTGAAAGCACTTAGCGACCGCACTTTCCCCCTCTCTGTCTCTCTTTTTGGGGCGGGAGGGGGATTTCCTTTCTTCTTTTTAGCCCCCAAATGCCCTTCAGCCTTTGAAGGGAAGAAAGAAAGAACGAGCGAAAAAGAACCGCCTCTCACTCCCCCCCCATCACGGGTTCCGAGTTTCTTTCGGCGGAAGGATTTGAGCGCGCGAGCGAGAGAAACGAGGTTCTGCGAGAGGCAGCGCGCGCAAACGGCCCAGCAGGCCGAAGGGAAGCGCGCGCTGCTGATGCTGCGCGAGCGCTCCTTCCTCAATCTTCCCGCCCTTGCTCGGAAAGAAGTCCCCGGCCGCAGCTTCCTCTCGTATCCCTGCGCGCCCGAAGGAGGCGGCTCCTTGTGAGGGGAGGGGGGAAAGGCGGCCATTTTGTTCGCCCGCCGACGCTGTTTGCGGCATCTCCTCCTCCTCCTCCTCAACGAGCGACCGACCGACCGAGCCGGGTTGGGGGGGGCGGGAGAGCGAGAGAGGAAGGAAGGGGGGGCGCTCGGTAGGCATTAAGGAGAAGGAAGGAGCCAGCTCGGGAGCGGGGGGAAGAGCCGCGGGGGTCGACCCGGCGGGCTCCGGCTTCGCTCCCTCGCCCCGGCCGCTGAGAGGCGATGGCGGATATTGACAAGCTCAACATCGACAGCATCATCCAACGGCTGCTGGAGGGTGAGCGAGGAGAGCGGCTTGAGGGGACGGTGTGTGTGGGGGGGGGAATAGGGATGTACAATGAGGCTGGATTAAGGGGGGGAAGGCTTCCTTGGGGGGCTTCCGCCGCCCTCTGGGGTCGCTGCCGCGGTTTGGGGAGGGGGCGGCAAACCATTAAAAGGGGAGGGGTTCCGCACAGGGGGGGGAGGAAGAGGAGGAGGAGCAGCGCGGGGGGAGGGAGGCCGTTTTATTTTATTTATTCTTATCCCACCCTTTAGTTACGAAACAAAACCAAAAAAACCCAACTGACTATAGTTCTCCACATGACGGTTATTGGTAATAATAGTCGCAAATAGTAATAAATGAAGCATAATAGCGTGGTTTGTGTGCGCGCGCGTGCCGCCGTTCGCCGCCTCTTCGTTTCAGGCACTTTTGGGGCGCTTTCTCCCTTCCTCCCGTATCTTGGGAGGGTGCAATGCGGGGGGGGACACACGCGTTGTTGTGTTTGGGGGGAGATGGTCGCTGACGAGACCCGAAGGTGTGGAAGCCAAGGGAAGGGGGTTATCTAGGGTGTCTTTGGGGGGGCTGTTGTATGTTCTCGGCCCCCCCACCAAAAAATGAGGGTCGTTTCTGGAGAGGGGGTTTGTACTGGTGGACAGGCGTGCATGCCTTTATGTAGTGTTTTTAGATTTAGGTATGCGTGTGACTTTATTCATTTACAGTATATGCTGCATCTAAATGCTGCTGCTGTTCCTTTTGCCACAAAAAAGAAAGAAAGAAGAAGACATGAGAGACTGGTAGGAAGGAGGGTGCTGTAATGGTTTTGTGTGTGTGTGTGTGTGTGTAATATATATTTTGAATATGGGGTGCGTGGATTATTTGAGAGAGGACTCTTAACAATACAGAGGGGTGTGTGTGTGTGTTTGAATATGGGATGTATGGATACACAAAGGTCAAAGTGGTATAGAGAGGATTCCCCCCCCCAAAAAACCCCCCCGTGTAACTCTTTTTTTGGTGGGGTGAAGGTGTTGCTTGAGAAGAAAGGGATTTTGGAGGCCCTTGACAGGCTGCGTTTGGGGAGAGATGAGTATTTGGAGTGAAATTGGGGGTGGGCTCCCAATATTTATTTGCTTTGGTGTTTCTGTAGGGAGGGGGCAGGTGGGTTGTGGTGGGTTGCAGAGGAGCGTTATTGGGAACGGAATTTGGGGTTGCTTGCCTGTGAAAAAGTGTTCCCATAAGTTGGAGGGGTCGAGTAAGGGGATGCTGTTGAGGGCAGGGTGGGGAGAAGCTGCTGAACCCAATTAGGAATGGTTTTTTATTGCAGTGGGCTCATTTTTTTTAAGTGCCCCTTTGTGGTTCTGTGAGGAGGTGAGGTGAGGTTAAGAGTTTCAGCTAGAGGAAAGGGAAGTAAAGTAGTAATTGATGTGGGTGGGGAAAGACTATGTGGAGGATGGTAAGAGGCCCCCTCACACCTGCATAGAACACATCAGGGTATCTGAAATCCCATAGCCCTCCGCTCATCTCAATTCTGACTTTGTCTTTCGACTCTCCTGAGTTGCTTTGGCAGGGAAGGAGGCAAGACTAAAGGGTCTGCATCCAAGATGGAGGGTCTGGAGGTGCTTTGTTTGTGCCTCAGTAATCTCTTTTCAGATTACAACAGTCTCTTCCTCAGTTGTTCTTCTACACTGTGTGTGTCTGTGTGTGCATACACAAACATATAACTTAAAGATAGGTGGGAGTGCACACAAATCTTATTCTGATACATTAGATGTGCATGCAGTGCTTTATTCTGATGTTTTTCTTAGGGTAAGTGCATAAGTAGTAGGTTGGCCATTTTTCATTGTTTTGCCCTCTGCTTAGCAAAGTGGAGTCTTACCCTACTTCTGTAGTAAGAGAAATCAGAGTGTTGGTTTAGTTTCCCTCCTGTCACTGCATGACTGATGGCCTGGGGAATCATTAAAATGTTGCTCACCCTCCTATGCCAGTCTGTTCTGGCCATTATTGTGGCAAGGGTGAAGCTTGCAAACAAATTAAAAATTTAATCCTTGTAGCAACATGAACATTTGACAGCTCTAAAGACATGATTGTGGGCCACATGGATGTCTGCTCATTTGAACATTTTCATCTGTCTGACCTTGGTGCTGGGGTTGTTTCTGATATGTTATGTTCCCTAAATCTTAGATAGTGCATGTTTCGATTTCTAGGTTTGGTTAAACGTGCTTATAAATCTTGGCTGAGTTGAAGCATTGTGAAGTAGCTGATGACAAATTATCCTTGTAGCAGCAAGCAATATCACATTTAGCTAGGGAGGGAGGCTGCACTAATCTATCTTTGTCTGAGTCTATCCAGGACTTATACTTGAAGAGTTCAATCAGGGAATTAACTTTTCCTTTGATGCAAAGTAATCTGCAGCAATGTGGTCTGTGCTAAATATAAGGGATATGTCTTGCTGTAGTCTCTCGCCTCACTTCATCGTCCCTTCCAGTTTTTAAAGATACCTTTTAAAAAACATTTCTCGTTTATTTTAGCATAACTATGGAAAGGGATAGGATTTGTGAATGTAGGATATTTGGGATTGGATAAAATAGAATTAGAGAGATTGCTTCCATTGGTTTGGTGTTAGTCCTTTTTTCACCACCTTGATTTAATTAAAAATATAATTTATCATGTCTCCATCTCATCAATGAGCTTAAATTTAAATGCCAACAATATTGATTTAGTGTAGACTGATTTCTCAGTAATTTCAGTGTTAAATTTCTTGCTACATAAACTTTGAAAAGTTTGTGTAGACATAACTTTAGGAGCCAAGCAGGGCACATCAACATCTATTAGAAGATAATATAAATCGTATGGCAATTTAATGCCAAATTTGTATTAATAAAATGTTAAATCATTTAGTAACGGAGAGAATTTTTGAAACATTTCCACTTGGAATTTATACTTAAAAGTAGCTCATCTGCTTTTGCAGATAACAGCACTGGTTCCTGTGTTGGCTAGCTCAGCCCCAATGAAAATGAGACTTCAAAGAGGTTAATGTTGTAAGACATAGTTGGTTGATTTGTGTATTGGATAGTGCTGTTTCTTAATTGTATATTTATACCCAGCTCTTCCTCAAAGAGCTTGGGTTACTTTGCATGTGGTCTCCCAATCTTTTTCCTCACTGTTAATTGGTGAGAATTGTGTAATTGTTCAAGGTCTAAAAAGAACATCTCCCTGACTAATAATTGACACAATCAACAAGGAAGTAAGTTTAAAATTGCCAGACAAATTGCTATCGCAAAAGGTAAGAGACAATAGTAAGATCATAGAATCATAGAGTTGGAAGAGATCCCGAGGGTCATCTAGTCCAACCTTCTGCAATGCAGGAATCTCAACTAAAGCATCCATGACAAATGGCTATCCAGCCTATTCTTTGGACCCTCCAAGGAAGGAGAGTCTACAACCCTCCTGAGGGAGTCCATTCCATTGTCAGACAGCTCTAACTGTTAAAAGTTCTTCCTGGTGTTTAGTCAGAATCTCCTTGTAACTTGAAGCCATTGGTTTGAGTCCTACGTTCCAGAGCAAGAGAAAACAAGCATGCTCCATCTTCCATGTGACAGCCCGTGAGATATCTGAAGATGGCTATCATATCTCCTCTCATTCTCATCTTTTCCAGGCTAAACATGCCCAGCTCCTTCAATCATTCCTCATATGGCTTGGTTTCCATATCCTTGATCATCTTGGTAGCCCTCCTCTGCATACGTTCCAGCTTGTCAATATCCTCCTTAAATTGTGGTGCCCAGAACCAGACACTATACTTCTGTTGATGCAGCCTAGAATATCATTAGATTTTTTTTTTGTTGTTGCTGCTGTATCACCCTGTTGACTCATGTCTGCTAAGTCCCCTAGATCCTTTTCACATGTACTGCTAGTAAGCCCGATGTCCCTCATCTTGTATTGGTGCATCTGGTTCTTCCTGCCTAAGTGCAGAACCTTACATTTGTCCCTATTGAATTTCATTTTGTTAGTTTGGGCCCAGTTCTCCAATCTATAAAGGTCATCTTGAATCCCAATTCTGTCTTCAGCTGCTTTAGCTACCCTTCCCAGTTTGGTGTCATCTGCAAATTGGATGAGCATCCCCTCAATTCCTTCTTCAAAGTCATTTATAAAGACATTGAAAATGGACCCAGGACAGAACCCTGTGGCACCCCCCTTGTCACTTTTTTCCAGGATGCTGAGAAACTATTAATGAGCACTGTTTGGGTTTGGTCAGTCAACCAGCTACAAATCTACCTAACAGTTACCTCGTTCAACCCACATTTTACTAGCTTCCTCACAAGAATATAAAGAATACAATGGGGAACTTTGTCAGAAGTCTTCCTAAAATCAAGATAAACTTATGTTCACAGCATTCCCCTGATGCACCAAACCTGCAATTTTATCAAAAAAGGAAATGAGATTCGTATGGCATGACATGTTTTAGTAATCACAGCATCTTTTCCTAAGTGCTCACAGACCAACTGTTGAATTATCTGTTCTGGGTCCTTTCCTGGTATCAAGGTCAAGCTGACCGGTCTGTAGCTACCTAGGTCTTCTTTTTGAAGATGGGGACAACATTTGCCCCACCTGCAGTCTGTAGGGAACTGCAGTTAAGCTGGTTTACAACATGAAGGCTTATTTTAGAATAGTAAAGTTACTTTAGAACACTACAAAAAGCAAAAAGTTGTGGAGAAGGAGTGAATTCAGGTATCAACTCTTGTACAATGTTATATAATGATTACATAATGGCCACTAGTGATAGTTGTGGGAGATGACATTAAGGTATCAACTGAGCTCATGAATAGGGTGTCTCTCTCTGCAAGTAGCCTTACTCTGTACCGGTAACTGCTCATTTAGAGGTTAGATCAGCAAGACTTCCATCACAGCATCTTTTTTGTGGGATTCCCTGCCTTGGGAGGTCTGCCTCCCTTCTGTCATTAAGTAAACAACTCCATTTCTGAAAACGTTTTTTCCCCTTCAGACCATAGATGATGGTGGTTTGATGTTCATACATAGCAACAATACAACAGCTATCAGGGTATTCATAGAAAAAAACACTAATTTCTAAATGATGGTTCACTAAGCTACAGCAGCTTCTTATGAGATATACTGTTCAATGATCCCTTGCAAATATTTGAGCCCCAGCTATTTTGTTCTTACAGATCAGATTTATGATGACACTTTAAATCTCTGGATGCAGGATATTCAGAGAGTGGGAATTTATTTACACAAAGCAGAGTTTGACAGAACAGTGTTGCTCCTTGGTTGGACGAAGAACAAATCCCTTAATTTGTTAATATTGAAGGAATGTCTGTTTACAAGAGGTTCATAAACTACTAACAAACTACACCTAGATATATTTTTTCAGATCTAGTGCTAACTTGAAATTTTCAATAAGTGCGTGTAAATGTCAAATATGAAAGTAGCAAGGGCTGCAATGTTACAGCAACTTTAATTGGTTAGATTAATTAACAAGATATAATTGACTTAAAATATGATTAATTGAGAAGCATTTTTTAAAGCATTTGAGAATTCTGAACAGACAAATCACATTGCAAAATATATAGTAGATTAGCTGTAAGTACCTGCTTGAGCTACGCGATATTGTAGTACCAGTATGTTGTCTGAAACTGGTATGACATTCAGATTGTGATACTGGTTTCAGACTTTGAGCTGACAATACAGTAGTTGCTTTCAATAGTTCCTGAAATCAACAAAAATGTCTGAAATTTCAGTGCTTGAAACATTTATGCTATCTTTGCAACATGTGCAAATTCTGCATGCTTTCTAGAGGTAATCGCTTCTCATTTTAAGTCATACCACTTTCAGAGATCTTGGTCATACTTCTTATTTATTGGGTGATTAAAGTAGCAAGTTGGAACCTGTCTTGTAGGCTATGTTGTCCAGCTTCTCCTTGAGGACATCTACAGGTAGTAAGGGAGAGTTTATAGGGAATGACTAGAATTCTGAATGGCATCAAATGCAGATTGCTATTCTATGATACATTCCTTTTCATCCCTGCCTGGCCAAAGTTCTCTGCTTGTGAGGGTGATGAGAATATAAGCTGAGGCAGTGGCAGAAGCTTCTGTTTCACAAATGCTGCTGAATAGTTTTGCCCACAGGCCTTTGGTTCCCTCTTTAAGAGCATTACTACAGTACAAGCATATCGTTTCTAAAATGCTTGATCTGTTTTCTGTCTATAGAAGCTTTTAACACGGTAACACCCTTCAGTTAACTGTTTAAAAGCATATAATGTAATTATCAGTGGGTCATTTCTATAAACTCTGTTGCTGATGGACACTTTGCATTTGAGGCTGCTTACTTATTGTTTGGAAGGAGAACTTGGGGAAATTGCTCTACAGTATTGCTCAATAGCTTCATGCATAATCACACTGCGGTGATGGGGAAATATATCAATAGGTTTATGCCTCATTACTTGTGTTAAATATTTTAATTGCACCCTCAATATATAGTAGTACTGATAACATCATCAATGAATGCTAACAACTGATGGGGAAGAAAAATTGAAATATGTATTTGCTCATGTCACAACGACTTCCCTGCAATTATTCCGCTGGTAATTGCAACTCCTTTCTGATACTAAACTTCAAAGTAAATCGTCTTAAACTACAGCCTTTGAGTTTTCCTGAGCTTCGGTGCAAGTACTTTAAACAGCTTGTTCTGCTTCCTGTATAACATCAGTGCACAGGTGATGTCTAGGTTGAAATAGGTCAATAGAATATGTTTCACTGAAAACAACATATGCATCATTGGGGAAGGCTCTGGGAAGGCTTAGTTGCACTGCTCAAACATTGAGGTAGCATGTCTGACTGGTGTGAGAGGAACATTCTTGCCATCAGGTTTAATTGATTTGAAGTAACTCTTACTGGGTTTGGTGTACTCTGGCTTAGCTTGGGACCAATGCAGTTTTCAAATTCCTCTTGGTTTTGAATTAAGATATTCAACTTTTGCACCTCTTCCCTTCCATGTAAGTAAGAATAGTGGGACTGCAGCTTACATGGGGGTTTTGTTCCTGGGGGTTGAGTGCAAATACAACATTTTGCAGGGCTACCCGAGATCCTGTGAAATCTCAGACAGGCTTGCAAAAACCTCCAGAGCCCAGTAAGCAAGAGTCTCCTGCTCCTTTTCTATTTATTTAACTAATGGTGATAACTTGGAATCCTTTGCTTTGTCAACTGACAGCAACTTGGAAGTTGTATGCAGGCAGTGTCTGAAATTCCCCAGGCGTGTTTTGCAGCTGGTGCAGGTCCAATTGTAACCACATGGAGATCTTTAGATGCCTGTTTGGCAACAGATATCTCCATTTGGCTGGCCCCTCCAGCTTTCTTAAGCAGGTAAGCAATAGAGCTTATTCAATTTATAGCCTACCTTTTCTTCCAAGGAGTACATGGTTCTCCCCCTTCTCAGTTAATCCCTACAACAACCTTATGAGGTAGGTTAAGAGGCTGTGATTGGCCCAAGGGCATCTAGTGATCTTCATGACTGAGTAGGGATTTGAATCCTGATTTCCCAGGTCCTAGTCTAGGGGTCAGCAACCTTTTTCAGCCATAGGCCGGTCCACTGTCTCTCATACCATGTGGTGGGCTGGACTATATTTGGGGGGGGGGGGAGGTGAACGAATTCCTATGCCCCACAAATAACCCAGAGATGCATTTTAAATAAAAGCACACATTCTACACATGTAAAAACATGGTGATTCCCGGACCGTCCATGGGCCGGATTGAGAAGACGATTGGGCCGTATCCAGCCCACGGGCCTTAGGTTGCCTACCCCTGTCCTAGTCGGACACTCTAACGACAACACCACACTGACTTCCTAGAGCAGTGATGGCTAACCTTGACACTCCAGATGTTTTGGAACCACAACTCCCATCATCCCTAGCTAACAGGACCAGTGGTCAGGGATAATGGGAGTTGTAGTCCCAAAACATCTGGGGTGTCAAGGTTAGCCATCACTGTGACCTAGAGAGTACTTCTGTGGGGCAGCTATATAAATTAAGTAGGTAAATAAAAATGGGGAAAGCAGAATATCACTTGGAGAAGGATCTGAAATATTTTCCTTGAAGCTTGAATTTGTTGTATTCTAGATAGTTTTATTTGATGTTTTAATGCAATGTAAACAACTTGTTTTTTTCAATTATAAAGCAGTAGAGAAATGAAATGAGTAATGACAATAATAATAAATGTAATCTCAAAAAAGGGCACCTAGGCATTCCTTTGTGGTGACCATAACCTAGATTTAAGGTGCCATTGGGCGATTAGCTTATATATCTGAGTTTCTAACACTGTTGCAGGTTAATCTGAAATAGGACCATAAATGGGTACTGCTATTTAAAACATATTCTCCTCTCTGGAAAAAAATTTTTAACTGCGTAATCTTGTCAGCTCATCAGAAGGAGCAGTGCCTTAAATCTATGATTAATCCATGTGACTATTTTGAGTAATATACATGTTTGGGAGATGATGGAGTTGGAATAAGCAGTGTTGCACTAGATCAGTTGTGCTTCCTGGGAAGATAAATACCACTGATTCTACTGGTGTAGAATCTGTTTCATAAAGTTGTCCTCAAATTATAATTCTTGTATCTGTATCCTAAATGTTTCACCAGCATAAAATACATTGGTGCAGCCTATATATGTAGCATTTGTTTCCTGGACCACTAGAATTTATTTTATTTTATAAATTTTAATAGGCAGTGTTTTCATTATTTGCCTGTTAATTCCAGCAGTGGGCAAACTTCCCTCAGCTTGAATCGAAATCTGCTTGGTAATCATAAGCCTTCTCTGTAAGAGCTCAGAAGAGATTTCAAGACCCAAAATTGGTCATTTCCATTTAATGTAAATAATCTGTTTTATGTGTTTAATGATGATTGATTTGAAACTCAGTAGATTTCATTTGCTAAACATGACCATCCTTTTTTTCTTTCACAGTAAGAGGGTCAAAACCCGGTAAAAATGTGCAACTTCAAGAGAACGAAATAAGAGGATTATGCTTGAAATCTCGAGAAATCTTTCTGAGTCAACCCATTCTGTTAGAACTTGAAGCACCGCTTAAAATATGTGGTAAGCATTGAGATTTGTTGGCTCCAACTATCCTTTTTTAAATTAACTGATGATGATGTGGCACAACTTCTTAGGTGGCAATTTCACCATCTCTGAAGATGGCAAATTCATTAAAATATTGCTGTCAAAATACTCTTGTCATCCTATGCAAATCATGCTACTTGAGGGCAAAAGTAGAATTGATTTGAATAGAATTCTGAAGGAAAACTTCAAGTAGACAGAATAAAGAGGACACAAATCACAGAAAGAGGAAGCTTTCTCCATCAGCCCAGTGGAGATTTGATTTTAGGTTATGGATACAGGCAACGACCGATTTGCCTGGGGGTTATGTTCCTGACCCCTGCACACATTGGTGGAGCATGCATAAGCCCACTTTACCACATTATTCCACCACCCTTTTATACTCCCTTTTCCAACCACTTCCTCATTGCTGTGATGCACATGGGAGCACATCAGTTGGTTGTTGCCTGTATCAGTGTTAGCAATATCCATAACCATTTGTATATGAAAAAGTGGTGGCCCATTTTTTCTTCATCATTGCATGATTCTGTAAGGTGGAGCAGAAGGCATTGCTTTTCACAAGACATCAAAGTAAGTTGTGTTAGACACCACTTAATGCAAAAGATTTAAGATTAAAGTGGATTTGCTTAGTTGGAATTAATAAGTGAAATTTTCACTTCAAGCCAGCTTTAGTTTTTAGGACTGGCTTTGTTGTGCTTCTAACCTCACAGATCACAAATAATAGTCTGAAAGTTTGTACTTTGGAGAAAACAATGGCACAGTCCATTGAACATCTCTTGCAAAAAAACACTAATGAATGGAATAGCTAATTGGAGGAAATTTACTGTTACATATGCTTAATTTTCTTAATGTTGTGTAACAATTCTTATTCTTTAAAGTGATTATATTAGCATGCATTTGCTTTAATGAGCCAAACTCTCAAACCATATCAACGCCATTTTGTTTTGTTTTAAGGTGACATCCATGGACAATACTATGATTTACTTCGACTCTTTGAATATGGAGGTTTCCCACCAGAAAGCAACTATCTATTTCTTGGTGACTATGTTGATAGAGGGAAACAATCTTTAGAAACAATTTGTCTTTTACTGGCCTACAAGATAAAATACCCAGAGAATTTTTTCCTCCTTAGAGGGAACCATGAATGTGCCAGCATTAATAGAATTTATGGCTTCTACGATGAATGTAAGTACTTCTGGTGCTGTCTTTTGAGACTTGGGGAAGTGATTCATAGTGTAAATGGCACTATTTTTACTATAAAATAACCTCTGGGTTTGGAGTGAGTTGCTTATTAATGACAATACTGACTTGCCTAGTTAAGAGACTTTTCTATCATTTTGGCAGGTGAAATATAGCCTTGTTGTTCTTCCTTTGCTCTCTTCAGAAGAGAAAGGTGCAACTACAGTCCGGTCTTCACCAAGTCACTGCTCTGCCAGCCTCCACTTAAGTGTTAAATTAAGCTTATATTTATAATGTTAACTTTTTCAGTTTGAGTTTGCAAGTACAAAGTTGAACCCGTTCCTCCTTGAGTGGGCACTAAGAAGCCTCTGGGTGGTGTTGTCTTACTCTAGTTGCTGGACTGGGTGTGAACTCCTCCCCTTCCTTGAAGGGCAGTTCATTATCTGCCTTGCTTGAAGATAGGACATACCTTGTTACTGCTCTTCTGGTCCTTTAATAATCCATTGATTGGTTAAAAGCAAGCCTGATTGAATTGCATGCCTTTTTTGTTCTCTGCATGCCATGACACAATGTGTAATCTGTATATTTCCTTTTGTTGCACTTTCTGGAATTGACTCTAAATTCAGTTTCTGGCTGTTCCATTTGGTGATGTAAACCTAGGGTTTGAAAAATATGCTTACTTGGTTTCAGGACTTTGCGAATCAGATACTGTAGTCTGCTTTTCCTATAGCCTCTGTCACTTGCTTGTCTTTAGTAACCAGTGTGCCATTGAGCCCACTGGTTTAAAAATGTGTTGAATCACATAATTTATATCAATAAATAAACACTGCATTTTTCACAGATACATTTGTACTAAAAGTGGTTTCCAAAAAACGGTAAAAACGTAATACAGTCATCAGCAAACTTTCAGCAGGGGGCCGGTCCACTGTCCCTCAGACCTTGTGGCGGCCGGACTATTTTGGGGGGGGGGTGAATGAATTCCTATGCCCCACATATAACCCAGAGATGCATTTTAAATAAAAGGACACATTCTACTCATGTAAAAACATGCTGATTCCCGGACCATCTGCAGGCCAGATTTAGAAGGCGATTGGCGTGCCTTAGGTTGCCTACCCATGACGTAATACTTCAGTAACTGCCTACAGCAAACCTACTACAAACTTTGTGGTTCATATTAATTGAAGTGGGAGGAGATCCACTTTTTCAGCAGCTTCAGATTAACAGTGCACCATTATTCTCCGCAGTGATTTTATAGTACCAAATGACACTAATGATGGCATTTGCCATAAGACTTGCAAAGCATGCTCATATTTCTGTTTAACGACTTATTTAATGGATACAAAACAATTGTGCACCTGCTTTGCATACAGAAGGTCCCCAGGTTTTATTCCCCAACATCTCCTAGTAGGGCTGGGAGAGAAGAACCCCTGTCTGAAACCCTAAAGTGCTGCTGCCAGTCAGTGTAGATAATACTGAATTAGATAGGGTCTAACTTGGTATAAGGCAGCTTCCTTTGTTCTGATTTGTCTGGGACTGCCTGCTCACTGATATTTGTAATCCTAGGAAGAATTGTTAATAAAGCAGAACATGTGATTAAAAACACAGCCAAACAATCCCTTTCACATTACAGCTTTATATTACGGAAAAGTCTGCATTTCGCTGGTTCCGTCTTGGTGGTTTGAACTCCCTGTCCTTTTAATGGCTTAACTCTCCTGATGCTCGGGAGAATTTTTGTATCTTGTAAGCTAAATGCAGCATTCACACTTAGATTCTCCTCATACTCCCCACCCCTTCATTCAGTGAACCTCATACTTAGTCAGGTTTGTAATGGTTTCAGCATAATTTGTTGGTTAGGCTTGCTTGGAAGCAAATTGCGGAAACTGTCATGAGTGTGATCAGAGGATTTGCACTTGATGCTGTCACCATTTGACAACATCCTAGGCAGCATGTGCTTCAGTAAAACAAGGGCAATGTTCAAATCGGTCTAGAATATGGGAGCCTAAATTCCAGGTCAAGACTAAGGGTCAGTTATCAGTGGTGAAGGTGCAGTGAGGGATCGTTAGCAAGCTCATGGCTTATTTTTGCCTTGGGAGTCTCTAAACGCTAGAACAGTTATTAGAATAGCATCTGTATGTGAAAAGGGCTGGTGTGATGACTGCAAGAGTCCAGCTTGACTGGACTAAAGATTTGTCTAATCAAGTATCTAATGATCCTACAGGTAGAATGTGAAAACGGTCTACCTTTCCCACTGTTGTCCCTCCAAGCTTGTATTCAGGGGTGCACTACCTCTGAACACAGATGACGTTTGTCATCAGGGGTTTTAGCTGTTGGTAGCTGCCATGAATTTGTGTCACAAGCTTATTTAAAGCCACCCAAGCCAGTGACCACACTGTGGCTTGTGGAATAAGCTCCATACATTAATTATGTGCTGTGTGAAGTAGTACGTTTCTGTGGTCTGTCCTGAGCTTCTTGCCAGTTTATTTCTGGAGCAGGTATTATGACAGAAGGGGGGAAATCCTCAAGGGTTTGAGATACCCCTGTGTTTGGGTTTTAGCAGGTATGGAGAACAGTTCCTCTCTGCCAACACAGACTAGGACCTTAATGTTCCATCACGTAAACAATGATTAAGCGGATCAAAGATACTAAAATGTAAATGCAGGTCTCCTTTTCCTCCCTATTCTCTTCTTCTGCCACTGTTAATTTGCAAGTGAGTTCATGTACTGAAATATCTCCCTAGGTAAAAGAAGATATAACATCAAGCTGTGGAAAACCTTTACAGACTGCTTTAATTGTTTACCAATTGCAGCCATTGTGGATGAGAAAATATTCTGCTGTCATGGAGGTAAGTTGATATATGATTTACAAAGTGATACTTGCTTATGCCTTACTACTGACCATCTTGGGTAAGTCAGCATGTACAGGCACTCAGGCCCATGCAGTGGGGTGGCAGCTGGGTACACTTGCCCCGGGCCTTAGAGGATTAAGCTGGCCAGAGGGTCTTGCCAGGCACCAACTTCCTTTTTTGGTTTGGGTTTATAACCCTATTCTAACAAGACTCCTGCCCCAGGCCTCAGACAAGCTCTGTGCAGGCCTGGAGCCACTTTCTCTATTGCAGGGCACTGCATTTATTTCTTGTCTATCTAGCAGGCATCCCCAAACTGCGGCCCTCCAGATGTTTTGGCCTACAACTCCCATGATCCCTAGCTAACAGGACCAGTGGTCAGGGATGGTGGGAATTGTAGTCCAAAACATCTGGAGGGCCGAATTTTGGGGATGCCTGAAAAGCACAGGTTGAGCACACTGCAGAATTTCACAGCTAATGTCAATTGAGATAATGTTTCTAACAGGTTTTCGGTGTAATCATGTATTGAAGAATGTTTGTCCAAGCAGCCTATTCGTACCTTTGTTTGCATAGAGCAGGGATGTCCAGCAGGTCAATCACGATCTACTGGTAGATCCCCGGGAGGTTTTGGTAGATCGCAGTTGATCGCTGGGTAAAATAGAATCCGCCCCTGCCCCCTCACCCCGCCCTTTATTGTTGCAAAAATCAGGGCTTTCCTCCTCCCTATAAAAAGCTCAACAACTTTGACCTGAACCCCCCAAAATGGGGGTAGATCACTTCCAGTTTTTATTTCTGTAAGTAGATCGCAGTCTCTTGGGAGTTGGCCACCCCTGGCATAGGGGAACACCTGCAAATTACTTTGACCGAGTGTGATACAGGAAGGAGTTATTATATACCAGAGTTAGTCTGAATATAGTTCCCTCCCTCATACAATTTGAACTGCAGTCATGACAATGAATCACCAGAACAACGTATTTGGTGACGGGAAGTAACCCTGGATGCATTTGATGACTCCACCATTAAGAGTGAGGTGACTGTAGGGATGTGGGTGCTCCAGCTTACGTGTTACTGTAGTGATGGCTGTAGTGATGGGGCTAATGGATAATCTGAGACAGAATGAGAAGTAGACCTTTACTGAAAAGGCCTAATTTTGTAACTGCCGGAACTCTTCCACTGAAATATGATGCTATAAATGCATGCTATCTGCTTGTGGGTAATTGCATACTTGTAGGTAATTGTAGGTTATCTGGACAGTTCCCAGTGCCATGTTATAAAAATACTTGTGTTATACTAACCTAGCATCTCCTGACCCATTTTTGATTTAAATATTTAGCCTTGCCATTCCTGAACTATAAGCAACTGCAGTATGCTTACACAGGCAAAAATATCAGGGTTGCAATAGTAGGCGTTGAATTGGGAGGCTACAGCTGAACAGATGTGAGGACAAATATTATGACCTTGCAGAAAGGATAGGTCATACCTCTTTAATTTGAGGCAGCTGCTTTAAACCAATAAAATGTCCTACTTTTGAGCAGCTTAGATATAGTGACTGTGATGGGCAGCTTGCTGTGGAGATGGCTGGTGTGAGGGGAAGGATTAAGCCTGCAGCCTTCCTTGCTCCTTCATTCACAGCCTACTGGAAAAGAGATGGATTTTTTTAGCACTGAGTTCCATCTTGAAGAAGTTTATTTTTTTTGTGCCAATCAACCCTACGCTGTGCAACCCCTCCAAGTCAAATTCCAATGTATAATGGGGTGGTAAAATGTCCCAAACAAAGCTGTGTGTGGTGTTGAAAAAGGGACACTGAAATCCATTTTCTTGGATCAGTTCTTGTTTGAAAAACCATGGGACATTTTTCTTGCTCCAGTACGTTGTATGTTATTGAAATCATGTGTAGTGGGAAACACCCATCTAAAAAGCCAAATTCCACTACAACTGCCCTCTCCAAACCTCCTTTCTCAAACTTCAACTCTCCATAGGCATCAAAGGTTGGTGCAAAGGCTCCTGGAATTGCTAGCTTTTTGAGCTGTTTTTGCCTATTTCACGCCCTTTTGCAGTTTAAATCGATTTAATTATTTCCCAGCACCACACATAAGCACGTGAGTCGAACATGCATTAATTAAGTGAGGAGAGGCCTGTACTATGTTGCTTTGGGTACCTGTTTTCACCGTGGTGATACTGTGAAGGAGTTTGTTCCTCTTCAGCTATGACCTCTTTACATACCCTTGATCTGCCACTTTCTCCTTCCTTCAGATTTTTATATTCAGGGATAAACTTCCCCTACAGACCGCCACTCTTGCACATCTGTGATCTCTTAGTACCAAGTACTCCAGCTACCCTGTCTTGGGTCTGAGGCGTGTAGATGCCTATACAGGTGTCCTATTCATGAGCATTTCCCCCTATGACTCTTTAGTCTTTTTAAAGTACAGCCATGCATATATATTTGTGTGCTAGCTACAAAGTTATATCCTGTAATTCGCTTTGAGAACCTGAGCCACTTGTCCCATCATTTGTGAGGCATACTAAATCAGATGCTTCCACCTAGCTGGCTCTGCAGGTGGAACATGTTTTATTTTGTCTCTACGACTGTTTCTTTCCAGCATCATTTATGCACATAAGTGTCACGACCACTGAGACTTCTTGCACAGTACCTAGACAGCATGTGATGTCTACAGCCTTCACACCATTCGTGCAAGGCATCATGGGGGCCCCACACCAATCACAAATTCCTGTGTTCCTAATCAGCTCTGCCACTACCAGTCTCCTTGCCTCCATGTCCTTGGCATGAGAGGATAGTTCATACCATAAATAGGACATATCTGAGGAATAATTTTGGGTTGCACTGGATAGCTTCCTCAAAATAAGCATAGATGAGGTTGCAGTTGGAATGAAGATACTGTCACTGCACAGTGCGTGCATTTGCCGAGTGCCCAGCATGTGAACAAAATGCAAAGCGGCTGCATCTTAATCCCCTGCAGGCTTATCGCCAGACCTCCAATCAATGGAACAAATCCGACGAATTATGCGGCCTACTGATGTGCCAGATCAAGGCCTCCTTTGTGATCTGCTGTGGTCTGACCCTGACAAAGATGTCCTGGGATGGGGAGAAAATGACAGAGGCGTTTCTTTCACATTTGGAGCTGAAGTGGTTGCAAAGTTCCTTCATAAACATGATTTGGATCTTATATGCAGAGCTCATCAGGTAAAGACCAAATGCTAAGAGTTGATCCTGGGGAAGGAGCCACCAGCTCCTGGGCCCCAGTGGACACCCCTTGGTCCACCACGCAAGAAACTGGTCAGTCTCTCTTTCCCCCCTCCCCCTTCAAGTTCACTTGCCTCAGAACGATGCTTGCTTTACGAGTTCCTGGTCTTGCTGATCTAGCCTTGTCTCTTAATTGCAGAATGACATGAAACAAGCAGCTTGTGAGGTTAACGTGGTTTTGTAGCTAGAAGAATGAATGGGCCCTGGAGGCCTGGTTTCATAGACTCAGCCATAGAACTTCCTGCATAGACCACTATGCCTCTGTTCTTCAGTGTCCTATGGTAAAAGATTTAGATAAAAGCTCAGAGCTTCATATATATATATATATAACCTGAGTAATCTTTGCAGCTAGCCAGTGAGGTGGTTACAGATCATCACAGAATGGGGTGGGGAGCAGGTGAGATTGGGAGTGGTTTACACTAAGACCATGTCATGATGACATGGCGCAGCTGTGGTGAGATTTGAACCAGCGACCTCTGAGATCAAGACTTGGGTTAGCCACAACACCAAAGTGATTCTGCTGCACTAGAAGGAGTGGAAGGAGGATTATAAAAAGGTTAGGAGTATTAAAATT
Organism: Darevskia mixta; assembly: GCA_034641385.1. Taxonomy (NCBI): domain Eukaryota; kingdom Metazoa; phylum Chordata; class Lepidosauria; order Squamata; family Lacertidae; genus Darevskia; species Darevskia mixta. Next base: position 4,434,683 of record JAWWNH010000025.1, on the reverse strand, counting down.
ATTGCTGTTGTGTGATATTCCCCCCCCCCCTTATAATTAATTGAATTGTCTTTGCTTTAAAGGTGGTTGAGGATGGATATGAGTTCTTTGCAAAAAGGCAACTGGTAACTCTGTTTTCTGCCCCAAATTACTGTGGGGAATTTGACAATGCGGGTGCCATGATGAGCGTGGATGAGACTCTAATGTGTTCATTCCAGGTACAGTATATTTTTAGGGTTTAGGTGCCTCGTTTCCCCCAATAATGTTCCTGTTTTCACTTTTAAGCTGGTCTTTCTTAAATTAAACCAGAATCGTAAGCGCTAGCTATTTGAAAATGCGTTCCATTTCCTTTAATCTGTGCTGAGGCACGGGCTTGCCATAAAATAAGTAGGACAGCTGTAATCTGTTCCACCTTGAATTGGCTTGTCCAAAGAGTCATGGCTCTTCCCTGCTGCCTAATGCTGGTGATCTGAGAGGAGGCATAGAAAATTGCAAGCAGTGGGAGGGAAAGCAGGGTGACATTTATATCCAAGGTGCTGCTGTTGACCTTTCTAGCCCTAAATGAATTAGGCCAGAGGTCCCAGGAGCACCTGTTACTGAATGAGCCTTTCCCATCCCGTGCATTGAGATTCTGGTGGCACCCTGCTTAGCTACTCTCTTAAGTGAAGAAATGCTGTCTTCCTCTTGGAGCAAGGCTGTTTTGGCAGAATCTGCATTGACATTCCTGAAGGCCCTTGTATTCCCTCTTCCCTTTGGGAGTGGAGGGAGTCGTCTTTTCCTACACTGCAATATTTCAGTAAGGTGAGGCTGTTTTAAGATTATTGCCCTGAAAAAGAATTATTTTTGTGTGTGCCAAGACCCTGAATGAATGATTTTACAGCTCTAAGCCACCTAGCCATGCCCATTGGGTGGAAATCACAAAATTATGGGTGTAGAATATATATAGGCAGCTTTTGGGCTAACACCAGTAGCCCCCGTCTTGTGCTCTCATCTCTGTTCAGCTGCATACAGTGCTTCCATGCTAAGAAAGAACGTTGTCATTCCAGATTTTGAAGCCTGCCGAGAAGAAGAAGCCCAATGCTAGCCGGCCTGTAACGCCACCCAGGGGTATGATCACAAAACAAGCAAAGAAATAATCACTCTTGGCCCTGCCTAGTTGGGACTTGTACTATAGTATATAATCATTTTAAAAAAAACGGTAACTTGTATCTGTCAGCTTGCTAAGACTAGATTAATGTGTTTGTGGGGGTTTTTTTTTCTTCATTTTGATGGATGGCGTTTGCTGGTTGTAACAGCAAATGAGACTTTCTCCCTTCTCAAGAAGAGTTTTTTAAAATTCTTATGTTCATTTGAAGAGAGAAAAAACGCCTTTTTTCCTTATTGTTCCAGCTGTATACTTCACAGCAACTTATCCTGTCATTCCGGGTAATTGTACAATTGACTCCTTGAACCTGTACAGACCAGGTGGTGTGTGATGCCTGCTTTTCTTTTAGGACCTAAAGAGGCACTAGTGTGCTACAAGACTAGGAAACTGATTACTGTCGAATTACACATTGTTTATACAAACCACTGTGAATGTCTTTTATTTTATTGTTTTAAAGGGATTGCTTTTTTCTTGTCATGTACACTAGTTATGTTGCTGTCAGCATTTTGAAACCACCCCTTAACCTTTGCCAGCTTCCCTGGTATGATGTATATTTTAATTCAAGCACACTTCCCTCCCATATACTTCAAAATGACAATTAAAGCCATTATTTTAAAGGTTTGTGTCTCTTTTTGTGAAACCAAAGTGCATAGAGAAAACTTGTTGGCACAGCTCATAGGGATGCATTGGCAGTATCTAAGTCAGGTTTTTTCCTCTGCAGGAAGGACGACTTGAACTAGCAGAGAGTAATGCTGTGATCAGCTGGGATGCAGGATTAAAGCCTTTTGATACTTCCCCTATATTCAATGTCGAAGCTTGCTACTGTGCTATTTTAGCCAGTTCAGAAAGGTGTAACGTGTGGAGAGCTGTTCAGAGACCTGCCTGAGAATTAGAATTCCTTTTAGGGTTTGTTTGTTTGCAGCTGAAGACTTATTCCACAAAGTTTAAAAAACAACCAGCTACAACAGTGAACACTGTTCACCTGTTTCTATGAATATAACACAGTATCCTGTGGTGTTTTTTTTTAATTAAAAAAACCTAATCTTTTTGAACAGATGACAGTGTACAATACAATGTGGTAAAATGCTTATTAAATGAATAACTTGTTAAATCTTCTCAGTGTCAATTTTATCAGTATTGCATGCATGCAGGGTAGAATGCAACTTTGAAAAAACGGTTTCACAAAGTAGCTTGAGCTTACCATGCTGATGAGTCCTCCTTGAGGAATTGAATTTGAACAGCAGCTGCTCAAAATGACAGGGCAGGATATGCACCTCTGAACCATTCGTGACAGAGTGGTGACCAACTGGGCCTGGCTGTTCCTCCTGTGGTTTCCTTGTTAGAAAGAGTGAAACCCAGTGCTCCAAGAGAGTAGATTTCAACTGGGTATCTTCTGGGATGAGCATAGATCAGCTTTGCAACAGCTGGTCAGCTTGCAGGCAAGGCTAGATCATAAGGAACTGTACCTAAAGAGTGCCTGTTTCGGAGTGTACTTGGGTTGGATGGGCACAAGATTTAAGAGGCCTCTCTGGGGTCTTAACTGCCCAGCAGATATGCAGGACTGTTAACAGGAAGCAAGCAGACTGCATGGTTTGTCAAAGAAGGCTGTCTTGCCCAGGGGACCAATAGTTGTACAGTGTGTGTTTTCATTCCCTTTGTTTCATACAGTGGAAAAGGAAGGAACCAAAACGTACTGCAGACCAGGGCCCTTTTGTTAACACACTTCAAGACGCACTGCAACAAGTAGAAGTGGCAAAGGGCATGCAGAGCTTGTGCCATCAGCTCTTGAGTGAGTCATGTCTCAGAAGAAACTGCAAATATGCCCTGCATATTCTAAACTGTCTCATTCACTTCAGTTGCATAGGTCAAAAGCGGTGAGGGGGAGGAACGGTGTAGCACAGGCATCCCCAAACTTCGGCCCTCCAGATGTTTTGGACTACAATTCCCATCATCCCTGACCACTGGTCCTGTTAGCTAGGGATCATGGGAGTTGTAGGCCAAAACATCTGGAGGGCCGCAGTTTGGGGATGCCTGGTGTAGCAGGAGCAAAGAAGCCTAACCAGTGTAACTGTTGGGTTGAGATTCCTTGCTCTCCCCCCCCCCCCCCAAATGCTGAAATAAGTGTTTGCATGCTTGGCATTGCAGCTATGTGTTCTCTAGCCTTTCTAGTTTACTGCTGGGTCTTGAGACAGTCAAATCCCTAGTTTCTCCTGAATGGGGTAGGATGGAGAGAGACAACTTTTTCCCAGGCCGCCTAATCTCCAGGAAATGTTAAATCTATAAAATAGTTAATACACATCTAGTTTTTCAAAATCCCCAGTTTTCATGAGCTGGCATGGTTGAGAGGGGTCCCAGCAGGGTCTCCTAAGGTTGGCACAAGGGCACAATTGGAGCTGGAAATTTTGTTGCCTGAGGCAGAGCAGCAACTTTTGTCACATCAAAATGCATTGTATCCAAGCCCAATCAAGTTGTTTTGGCACCCAAAGCAGAAAAGCCCCATCCTTCCCATAATAAATAATGAATTTTTGTCCTTCCATTACACCCAAAATAAGTTGTCTCAGGTGGCCATCTCAATCTGCCTAATGGTATGGCCAGCCCTAAGGCCAGTGAACTGAAAACACACGTGTAAATAGTGTGTTCAGACCTGCCTGTGTCTGAACTGCCAAAGAGGGAACTGCCAAATGGGTTTGGTGCAAGTCTACGCAATTACATTGAAGATAGATCTGGAGTTGGAAAAATTACACCATTTGGAAAAGGCACATTTCTTCACAGCCGGCATGCATGCGTATACAAGTCCACATTGTGTAACCACAATAGTCTTTGAAAAAGCATGGAGATGTCATGCTGGGTGGGCTCTTAAGATTAGTTCATACACACAGCTTGTCATAAGCTAGAAGTAGCTACCTAGACCTAGTCTTGCTCTGAGGCCTTGTATGATACCGGTAGCAGATAGATCCAACCTATGAAGAAAACCCACCAATATGTTACACAAACTCTAATAAGAGTGACTGGCAAAACTCAGCCAGATGAGCAGGATATAAATTTATTATTATTTTATTTATTATACAAAACGTGGACATTGTCAAATGGCCATAGGGGTATTGGCAGGGGGGAGTCTTAGTGGATTGTTTCTACCTTTACCCCAACCTGTTGAGCCTGTGCATGTTTGCAGTTTGCTCCCTCTTGGAAAAACCTTTCAGTTAATTCATATTAATCTCGATAGTCAACAAAGATGCCTGGAATGGTTTCTTTTGGGGCTGGTCCAAAATACAGCTGCTGGGGGCAAAGAACAAGATTGCACCCCTATTCCATTTCACTGAACATAATTTTATTATTTATACCCCACCCATCTGGCTGGGTTTCCCCAGCCACTCTGGGCAGATTCCAGCACATTTAAAAACAATAAAATGTCAAACATTTAAAACTTCTGGATACAGGGCTGCCTTCAGATATATTCTAAATTTGTGCAGTTCTTTATCTCCTTGACATTTGGTGGGAGGGTGTTCCACAGGGAGGGCGCCACTACCAAGAGGGCCCTCGTATCTGGACCTGTGACCTGGCTGAACAATGGGGATGCTCCTTCAGATATTCTGGGCCGAGGTCAGCACCAACACTTTGAATTGTGCTCAGAAACGTACTGGGTGTTAAATGTTCCCAGCGGCTATTCCCAGTCACCAGTCTGGCAGCCACATTCTGGATTAATTGTAGTTTCCGAGTCATCTTCAAAGGTAGCCCTAAGCAGGAGATAACCAGAGCGTGCACCACACTGGCGAGACAGTCTGCAGACAGGTAGGGTCTCAGCTGGCACACCAGATGGAGCTGGTAGACAGCTGCCCTGGACACAGAATTCACCTGCGCCTCCATGGACAGCTGTGAGTCCAAAATGTCTCCTAGGCTGCACACCTGGTCCTTCAGGGGCACAGTTACCCAATTCAAGACCAGGGAGTCTCCCACACCTGCCTTCCCTCTGTCCTCCAAAAACAGTACTTCTGTCTTGTCAGGATTCAACCGCAATCCGTTAACCACCATCCATCCTCCAGCCAGCTCCACACACACAGGACATTCACTGACTTCGATTTAAAGGCGAGGGAGAGCTTGGGTATCATGCATATTGGTGAATATCCAGCCCCGTCCCCCGATGATCTCTCCCAGCGGCTTCATATAAAAAGCATGGGGGAGAGGACAGAGCCCTGAGACACCCCATAAGTGCATTGCCTAGGGGCCCGAGCACTTATCTCCCAACACCACTTTCTGGACACAGCCCAGGAGGAAGGAGCGGAACCATGGCGGAACACTGCTCCAGCTCCTCTAGACAGTCCAGTTGGATACCATGCTGTTAAATCCCTGAGGCTGATGGGGAGACCACCACCCAGCACACCTGAGGCTAGGCACAAAGCCAACTTGCCTGTGCAGGGCAGGATATGTAGCATGCACAGCCGTCTCTGACAGCTTGCTGCTACCCATCAGCACTTGGTAGGACTGGTCCTACAAACGACTATGGAAGGAATGAGGGAGGCATGGCAGGCTGGACCTCAGGCAATTACAGATCATAAAGCGGGAGCTTGCATAAACCTAACACGTTCTGAAAAGGGGTTGCTACGAGGCAAGCTGCATAATAAAATCAGCATTTCCACCTGCAGTAAGTGAGTGATGACAATACTTTGCAGGGTTGTCTAAATCAGGGGTGAGGATCCTGGTGCCCTGCAGATGGTTCTGTATTCAACCCCACAACATCTCTGGCTGCCTGGGTCTGGTGGGAGTTCAGCAACATCTAGAGACCACGTTTCCCTCTCCACAGAGGGATTCCCCGCTCTCAAGTGGAAATGCCTCTTCTGAATATAGGCATTCTTTCTCATCTTGCATGTTAGCAGGGACTGCTACCGGGGCGCAGCCATGCAGCACGCTTGCAAAAAGAAAAAGGAAAAAAACGGGCCATCAGGCAACGGGAAAGCGAGGGATGAAACTGCCGCTGGCCACAATATCATAGCTGTCAACCCTCCCTTTTTTTGCGGGAAACTCCCTTATTCCAATGCCGTTTCCCGCTGCTATCCCGGATTGTTGATATCCCTTAAATTCCCCGGATTTCCAAGGAAGCAGCTCCTCTCCCTCCCTGCCGGCCAGGGAGGCTCCTCAGCTGCGTTGCTCGGCTGCCAATAAGGAGTCTGAGACCGACTGGGGGCAGAGCTTGCATGCCTTGTGCAGCCAGACCCTCACGCCCAACCAGACAGACAGCCTGCCTGCCGTCTACGCGCTCGCTCTTTCGTTCACCCGTTCGCGCGCAGCCTCTGGAGCGCAGGGTGGTGAGGCTACTTGGTGCCATTGCACCGCCCTCACGGCATCCCTTATTTTCAAATCCGAAAGTTGGGGAAAATCCCTTATTTTCAAATCCAAAAGTTGACAGCTATGCACAATATGGTTATCCTCTCTCCTTTCCGCGCCTCCAAATTCCCTCCCGCGATGGAGACACGAGGAGGAGGAAGAGGACGATGTTTTTGCAAGCCAAGCAAAGAAAGAAAGGAAGGAAGGAAGGAAAGGAAAGGAAAGGAAATTTCCTGCGCAAAACAGGAACTTGAGCTGGAGGCGGGATATACTGCGCACACACCCACGCCTGGATTTGACCAACTCACCCAACTGGGGATCAAATAAATAAATTCCTGCAAACTTTACTTTCCTGGAAAAGCCCAAGAGACAGAATAGGAGAGATTCTGGGGCGGGCGGGAGTCGCTTTAGAGCTTTATCTACAGTTTATTTCTTTATTGCCCCCCAGATGGTCCTCCTCCAAGCCGCTGCAATCCGGGTCGCCGGGACTTGGGCTGCATCTGCGCTCCTCCCTCCTCGTTCTCTCTTTTCATTATGAAAATAAATCCCACTTTATGCACCAATGAGTAGCAGGGAGGCGGAGAAAGAGGCGGCGGCAGCAGCGGCAGCCTCGGCATCGGCAGCTGTGCAGCGTCCGGTCTGGGTAGGCTGGCGGTTCTGGGTCTGCTCCCTGCTTGCAGCCAGACACGGTACTGGGGATGGTCTTTGGGGGGAGCGGGAGACAGGAGAGGGGGGCGAGCAGGCAGGGGAGGGGGGCTCCCGAGCAGCACTGCCCCGCCTCTTGGGGTGGCAAACTGGAAACATGAACCTGAAGGCTCCGGGCATCCCAGGGAGGAAGCGTGCGCAGCCCCCCGCCCCGATCCCCCAACTCTGCATGGAAGAAGTGTCTTTCCCTCGATTCCCCCCTCGAGGAGCTCCCTTGGGTGGGGGCGAAGGGGTGCGGAGATGGTCCCTCCCCGTTCTTTGTGTTAGGTCCCAGAGGCCTCGCCTTCGGGTTTTTTGGGGGGCCGCTGGGGGTAATTTTCTGGCTTTGTGGGTTCCTGGGATTTGGTGGAGTCAGGAGGCGAGGGGTTGTTGGGTCAAAGGAGCAACAGCAAGGAGCAAAAACGAGACAAATAAACGGATGGTCTTAAAGGGGAATGGGTGGGTGATATTGAAGGGGAATGGGTGGGTCCCAGCCAAACCCAGGGCTCATAAAAACAATATTTTTAAAATAATTGCTCGCATATCTCGCCCTTCCCTTGGGGAGCTTTGGGTGGTCTACAGTGGTTTTACTAAAAGGGTTTGAATATGTTACCTAAAAATTAGGGGTGGGAAATGTGTTGCCTGGGCCTTAAGGGAGCAAGGCGGCTGTGTCTCCAGTTACCCAAATTGTGTGTGTGGATGTGTCTTTTTATATATACAATCATAGAATTGTAGAGTTGGAAGGAACCCAAAGAGTCATCTAGTCCAACCTCCTGCAAAGCATGTTTTAAAACCCTTTCCGCCAGCCTGCGCAAACTTCACCTGATACATAAAATGTGGAATTGGCTCTTGACTATTTTGCCTTTCTACCTTGTTTCATCCTTGGCAGTCTAACTTCTCTCTTTTTTAAGTGTATTTAAAATTGCATCGACCCATAGCACCAGCATTTTCTAGGTGTGGCGTAGGGTTCAGGAGTGGTGCGGTACCAGCACATAAGGAAGCCTGGAGTGTGAATGTGTGATTTGGAAGTGACCCTGAATATTATCCAGTCCAACCCCTGCAACACAGGAATCCTGGACTTCTTTGTGTTGGCCCATTGGTCCTAGGCAAGAGACCCAGTTTGCCCCTTCCAGTCTCTGGCTTTGCAACAAGACTCAGGTAGCAAAGTCCTGATGGGAGCTGGAGGGAACGCATGCGCAGGGCAACTGATTCTCCACTCCTGTTCAACTGTCCAGGACAGCAGCCTGTGTTAAAAGAGCTCTCGGGATAAGGTAATCAGCGATCACTAGCCAAGATGGCTCTTGGCTACTGAGGGTGGCATGACACCTCTGGATATCACTTGCTGGGGGGCAAAGTGGGGCAGGGACTGCTGTGTTAGTCTCCTACCTGCAGACTTCCCAGGGTTGGCCACTGAGAACAGGAGCCTGGATGCTGATGCTGATATTTAATAAAATATAAAATAAATTCCTTCCAGTAGCACCTTAGAGACCAACTAAGTTTGTTATTGGTATGAGCTTTTGTGTGCATGCACACTTCTTCAGATACCTCCAATAACAAACTTAGTTGGTCTCTAAGGTGCTACTGGAAGGATTTTTTTTAATTTTGTTTCGACTACGGCAGACCAACACTGCTACCTACCTGTAAAGGTAAAGGTAAAGGGACCCCTGACCATTAGGTCCAGTCGTGTCCGACTCTGGGGTTGCGGCGCTCATCTCGCTTTATTGGCCGAGAGCCCGCGTACAGCTTCCGGGTCATGTGGCCAGCATGACTAAGCCGCTTCTGGCGAACCAGAGCAGCGCACGGAAACGCCATTTACCTTCCCGCCAGAGCGGTACCTATTTATCTACTTGCACTTTGACGTGCTTTCGAACTGCTAGGTGGGCAGGAGCAGGGACCGAACAACGGGAGCTCACCCCGTTGCAGGGATTCGAACCGCCGACCTTCTGATCGGCAAGCCCTAGGATCTGTGGTTTAACCCACAGCGCCACCTGGGTCCCTACCTACCTGTAACTGATATTTAATTATAGCAACCATTGCTGACAACAGGGGGGGAGGCTCAGGGGGTGAATGTGGCCCCCTCAGCCTCTCTATCTTGGCCCTCGGGACAGTCTCCCTCACTTGCCCTTAAGAGCCCTGAACTATGACAATGTCTCTTGTTTGCTTGCCTTGGTCACTTGACCTTTGCCTGGTTGGAAAATAGAAAGGTGAGAGTCACATCCACTGCCCTGCAGGATCTTTTGCCTCTGCCCCCCCCCCCACCACTGACATGCGGCCCCCAGAAAGTTTCCCACAAGGCAGTGCAGCCCTCAGCCTGGAGAATCTCCCCCTCCCCCACCTGACCTGTTGCCTGCTCTTCCTCAAAGAGCAGCTAACAAATGCAAAAGAGAACAATAAAAACAGCGTAAGCAATATAGGTAAAGCTAAAGGGCCCCCTGACCATTTGGTCCAGTCGTGTCTGATTCTGGGGTTGGGGCGCTCATCTCGCTTTATTGGCCGAGAGCTTCCAGGTCATGTGGCCAGCATGACAAAGCCGCTTCTGGCGAACCAGAGCAGCACACGGAAACGCCGTTTACCTTCCCGCCAGAGTGGTACCTATCTATCTACTTGCACTTTGACATGCTTTCGAACTGCTAGGTGGGCAGGAGCTGGGACTGAGCAACGGGAGCTCACCCCGTCGTGGGGATTCGAACTGCCGACCTTCTGATCAGCAAGCCCTAGGCTCTGTGGTTTAACCCACAGCGCCACCTGGGTCCCTTCTATAAGCAATATAACCTTACAAGAAATTAGTTGGCATAAAAGGTAATTAGCCAGGTCCAAAGCAGTTGGCAGCACCAGAAAGCAAAGCCGCGAAGCCCCCTCATTATGGCCCTTGGGGACAATCCAGCAAAGACTCTTATCAGGACTAGATCCCCCCCCCCATTTGATCTGATCCTGCAGGGCTCCTCAGAAATATTTATTGCCCGGGCGTTGAGCAAAGGTGCTGTTGTCTGATATGGGCCCATGACGGGAAAACAGTCAGCAAGTCATCATGAGCGCAATGCAACCTCAGCAGCCCTCCAGAAAGTTAAATTCACGAGACCACTCTCTGTTCCTGTGAGGTTTTTGTTGGTTTGTGTGTGTGTGTGTGTGTATGTGTGTGTGTTTTGAGGCTCAGACGTAGAGCATGTTTCACATTGTGCTCTTTCAACGCCTCTTCTTCTTTTTTATAATCTATTTATTGAATTTTCCAATACAAATCACAGCAAATCACATTGAAATTATTCCCAATTACATTTCAAATTACAACCAAATTAATTATACAAATCCTAATTAAAAGAAACATTCCAATTATGCCTAATTATTATAATAATTTTGAACCCTTTGCTCAGAGGAGCTACACACTCCTGGCCCTCTAAATCATAGCTGTCAACCCTCCCTCTTTTTGCGGGAAACTCCCTTATTCAAATGCCGTTTCCCGCTGCTATCCCGGATTGTTGATATCCCTTAAATTTCCTGGATTTCAAAGGAAGCAGCTCCTCTCCCTCCCTGCCGGCCAGGGAGGCTCCTCAGCTGCATTGCTCGGCTGCCAATAAGGAGTCTGAGACCGACTGGGGGCGGAGCTTGCATGCCTTGTGCAGCCAGACCCTCACGCCCAACCAGACAGACAGACAGCCTGCCGTCTACGCGCTCGCTCTTTCGCTCACCCATTCGCGCGCAGCCTCTGGAGCGCAGGGTGGCGAGGCTACTTGGTGCCATTGCACCGCCCTCGCAGCATCCCTTATTTTCAAATCCGAAAGTTGGGAAAAATCCCTTATTTTCAAATCCGAAAGTTGACAGCTATGCTCTAAATACCTCCCTCCACCCATCTCTCATTAAAGCCCGAAGGAAGAATTTTGCCTGGTTAAAGATTCTCCACTCAAATGTCCTGACTTTGCAGAAAAGGAACACTCAGAATGCAAATTCCAGGAGTCAACACATCCATATCTGACTTCAGACCCTTTCTGATAAAATGTGCCTTGGCCAGCTACTAGCCTTGCGAGATAGCATTTGATTTAATTTAAGTGAAATGCTATCTCAAAAGGCTAGTCGCACTGGGAAAGTTATTGTTCTTTTTTTACTGCCATTGTACAAAGCAGGGGTCAGCAAACTTTTTCAGCCGTGGGCCGGTCCACCGTCCCTCAGACCATGTGGTGGACTGGACCATATGTTTTTTGGGGGGGAGGGAATGAACGAATTCCTATGCCCCACAAATAACCCAGAGATGCATTTTAAATAAAAGCACACATTCTATTCATGTAAAAACACGCTGATTCCCGGACCGTCTGTGGGCCAGATTGAGAAGGCAATTGGGCCGCATCCGGCCCATGGGCCTTAGGTTGCCTACCCCTGGTACAAAGGATATGATGAGCTACTTAATACATCTTAGCATCTCACCAGAGTACAGGTAACTTACAACTTACACATATTCAGGTTTAAGTGCTTGGCAATTTTATTTTTTCATTTTATTTTATTATTATTATTATTATTATTATTATTATTATTATTATTATTTATTTGTACCCCACCCATCTGGCCGGGTCTCCCCAGCCACTCTGGGCGGCTTCCAACAAATATCAAAATACATTAAAATATCACAGATTAAAAACTTCCCTAAACAGGGCTGCCTTCAAGTATTTTCTAAAGGTCATGTAGTTGTTTATCGCTTTGACCTCTGATGGGAGGGCGTTCCACAGGGCGGGCGCCACTACAGAGAAGGCCCTCTGCCTGGTTCCCTGTAGCTTTGCTTCTCGCAGTGAGGGAACCGCCAGAAGGCCCTCGGCGCTGGATCTCAGTGTCTGGGCTGAACGGTGGGGGTGGAGACGCTCTTTCAGGTATACAGGACCGAGGCCGTTTAGGGCTTTAAAGGTCAGCACCAACACTTTGAATTGTGCTCGGAAACGTACTGGGAGCCAATGTAGATCTCTCAGGACCGGTGTTATGTGGTCCCGGCGGCCACTCCCAGTCACCAGTCTAGCTGCCGCATTCTGGATTAATTGCAGTTTCCGGGTCACCTTCAAAGGTAGCCCCACGTAGAGTGCATTGCAGTAGTCCAAGCGGGAGATAACCAGAGCATGCACCACTCTGGCGAGACAGTCTGCGGGCAGGTAGGGTCTCAGCCTGCGTACCAGATGGAGCTGGTAGACAGCCGCCCTGGACACACAATTAACCTGCACCTCCATGGACAGCTGTGAGTCTAAAGGGGGCGGGCATCTAGGAAAAGGATATTTGGGAATCCCAGTTCTGTGCACAGATGACAACTGATAGGCTGTTGAATCTTTGGTGCTGATGGCAGGAGTGTGTCCTCTACTGCAACTAAAGGCAGCAAAGCAGTTTGGAGAATGGACGACAGGCCACACAGCACCCACAGCTCTGTCCTCCAACACCATTTCCTATCCCGTCCCGCCAAATCTGCCTGAGGCAGCTGCCTCACCCTACCTAACAGCAGGGCCAGTCCCTATAGTGATCTTATCTGTATCCTATATAATAAAGTCCCTGTGTCTCTGCGTCCAGTCCGTGTGTCAGTGGAATTGCGCTACTGCGCATGTGCCTCACGGACACGGGGATTGGAGCGGGCGGAGAGGGGGGCGTGTCCGAGAGGCAGCGGCGGCGCACGCGCGTCGTAGTTGGGTCAGTGCCGCCGCCTCGCACGGAGCTGGGGAGGATGAGCTGAGCGGCTGCGAACATGGCTGAGGGGACAGAGGAGCGGCGGCCATGAGGCGACGCACGGGAAGGGGCGGTTCGGCGGGCGGGCGGGGGTGGCCGGCGCGGCTGCTGCGGCGGCTGCTGCTCCGAGACGCTCCGAGAGCAAAGGTGGCCGGGGCCGAGGCTATGGCGGCGCAGGGCAGACTAACCTTCTAGCGCCCGTTATTTTAACGGGCATCATATCTACTAGTTGACACATAATGGAAAGCTTTACAGATAACCAACCATTTCAAAATGGTTAAAAAAGATTTTGGACACCATTTTATTGGAGAAACTGAATGACTTTTCAAGGTTACTTTAGAAGTCTAGACAATATGTGTTTTTTATAATTTAATGTAATAATAATTATATAGTAATATAGTAATAATTATATAGCTAAGCTCCATACATATGTTTTCCCTCTGTATTGTAGCAATTTAGAGTGGGTTACTAGGGGATTTTATATGGCATTGTCCACACAACTGTCTTACTATTGTTTTATGATTTATGAACTACAGTTACAATGTTATTTCCATGAAATATGTTATAATTTATTTATAAACTTAGTAGAAAGAGTCGTTTAAAAAGCTACGAGGAGGGCAAAAAACCAGTTTGATCCCCTTAAGACTTCTCTGACTTGGCTTTTCCATGTAATTTGCTACATACCGGTAGTGCATTTTTTTTTGGACTCACACCTGCATTTACCAATGAGCCGAATAACAAGACCAAACACACCTCAGTCTGAATGTCATAACCCAGGACATGAGTTACCGTCATGATGGCAGGTACCACACCTTAACCGTGACCTCTAACATCAACTGCACTAAATTTAAAACTGAACAAAATTGCATCAATACAGAGATGTCACAACCGTCGCCCTAAGCATCCAGCTGTGTTTACCTCCAAACACAGGGAGACTTGCTTAAACATTGGAGGGCCCTTGAAAGCTCACTTAGCAAAGGAGGTGAGCAACATTCAGCGCTTAGTCCCAATGGGAGTTGGAGTCTAACAGCACCTGGAGAGCCTCAAGTTCCCCAGCCCTATTTAAGGCTGAAATCACACACACACACACGGACGGATGGACGGACGGGATGGGGAACTTGTGGCCCTCCAGGTGCTGTTAGTCTCCAACTCCCATCGGCCCCAGACAAGAATGATGGGAGTTGGGATCTACCATCATACAAAATGGTCACACACTCCCCGCCACTTTGGGTAGACGTTGAGCCGCAAATCTCTTGCCAGCATGGCAGCAGCAATGGGTTTGGGCTGCATTTTAATCATAGCTGTCAACTTTCGGATTTGAAAATAAGGGATGCCACGAGGGCGGTGCAATGGCACCAAGTAGCCTCGCCACCCTGCGCTCCAGAGGCTGCGCGCGAACGGGTGAGCGAAAGAGCGAGCGCGTAGATGGCAGGCAGTCTGTCTGTCTGGTTGGGCGTGAGGGTCTGGCTGCACAAGGCATGCAAGCTCTGCCCCCAGTCGGTCTCAGACTCCTTATTGGCAGCCGAGCAACGCAGCTGAGGAGCCTCCCTGGCCGGCAGGGAGGGAGAGGAGCTGCTTCCTTTGAAATCCGGGAAATTGAAGGGATATCAAGAATCCGGGATAGCAGCGGGAAACGGCATTGGAATAAGGGAGTTTCCCACAAAAAAAGGGAGGGTTGTCAGCTATGATTTAGAGGGCCAGGAGTGTGTAGCTCCTCTGAGCAAAGGGTTCAAAACCTGCCTGCCAGGGTGTTTGTAGCAAAGTAGCAGAAAAGGGACGGAACAGGAAAGCTGGCCGCTTAATGCATCACCACTCCCAAAAGAATGCAGAAGTGCCTGGGCAATGTTTTGATGCAAATATAGAAATGATGCCTGCCGTTTAAAGAGAACGGCGTCTCAGTGCCATGGGGGAAGTCTGACTAGGTGACCTGTGTGTCCGTTAAGCTGGCTGTGCTGAGGCTAACTGTGAATGAGCTGGTTCAAGGTGCCTTCTCTCTTCTTGGGAGGGGGGCGTCTTCATTTCCCCCCCCCCCATCGGCCTAGGACCCTTGTACCTAAGGGACCGCCTCTCCTGGTATGGCCCGTGTAGGACCTTAAGGTCCTCAAATAATAACATTTTGGAGGTCCCGAGCCACAGGGATGCTAGGCTGGCTGCAACTAGGGCCAGGGCCTTCTCGGTACTGGCCCCGACTTGGTGGAATGGTCTGTCACAAGAGACCAGGGCCCTGCGGGATTTGGCATATTTCCGCAGGGCCTGCAAGACGGAGCTGTTCCGCCTGGCCTTTGGGTTGGTTTAAGTTTAACCCTGATGTTTCATTCCTTTATGGTTTGATTAGTGGACTACTTAAAAATGAGCCTGCATTTTAAACTTTAAATTGTATTTTAACCTGCATTTTAATTGATTGTTTTGTATGTTTTGTTGTGATTTTATGGGTTGTAGCTGCTCTGAGCCCGGTCTTGGCTGGGAATTTAGATTATTATTATTATTATTATTATTATTATTATTATTATTATTATTATTATTATTATTATTATTATCTAACATGGAATGGAAAGCCCTTCAAATAGAGGGCTGTCAGCTGGTCTGCTGGGATTTGTTTCCCAACCTGAGGAGATCAGTGGCTGCAATGAGCCAGCGGCTTTCTGGGCAGCTGCCCCCGTCATGCCACCCACCCATCACAAGGATTCTGGGCAGCGGGACCTAGGGAAGCGAGCAAGACCGGCGCATGACAGCATGCCCCCAGTGCCAAGTTACTCTTTGGGTATCAGCACCTGCCATGATTTTGCAGGGGAGTCTGTCCCTTTTGGGATTTCTAGTTTGCTGGACACAGTGCCCTCTCCAATGTACAGAGCTATAGCCACGCCCGGCATGCCCTTCTATCCTTCCTATAGAGCAGTGTTTCCCAAACTTGGTTCTCCAGCTGCTTTTGAACTACAATTCCCATCATCCTCAGTCCAGTATACCTGAAGAAGCGTCTCCACCCCCATCGTTCTGCCCGGACACTGAGGTCCAGTGCCGAGGGCCTTCTGGCGGTTCCCTCACTACGAGAAGCCAGGTTACAGGGAACCAGGCAGAGGGCCTTCTCGGTAGTGGCACCCGCCCTGTGGAACGCCAGATGTCAAAGAGAAAGACAACTACCAGACTTTTAGAAGACATCTGAAGGCAGCCCTGTTTAGGGAAGCTTTTAATGTTTAATAGACTATTGTATTTTAATATTTTGTTCGAAGCCACCCAGAGTGGCTGGGGAAACCCAGCCATAGTCCAGAAACAGCCAAGTTTGGGAAACAATGCTACAGAGCTTACATCCAGAGATACCTATGCCCCACTGGTTCTCTCTGTTCCACCAGGTTTCTGTGATGCTCACTGTATGTTGTCCTCTAAGACCCGGCACCCCAGTTCTCCCATCTTGGCTTGGAGGCTTATACACCCTTGGATACCGCCTGCCTCTGAAATTTGTGGTCCTTTTCATCTATTTGATCGTCTACGTCCCAGGGGGTGGGGAGAGATTTGTTTGAACTGGAGCCTTCTCAGCTCCTATTGTTGGATTTCCCTTTAAGGTGGCACAGTATTCTTCTTTTTGTCACTGTTTCTAGATGCCTCCCAAACGTAGGACAGTTGAAGAGCACTCCATTCTCTGCCAGTGCCTGGAGCGGGGAATGCTTTGTTCTTCAGGGTCAGTTTGCTCTAACCACTGCACTACAGTAGCTCAGAACAAAGCACTCGGGTTTGGGCCAGCTGGCAGCCCTGGAACTCAGCCCTTTAGATCTTCAGTTCTAAAGCAGGGGGAAGGAGTTGCTTTCCTTTCCCTCCTACCCCCAAAGTACCCACCCACCTGAGCCCCATACTGCTCTCGGAGGCTTCTCTTGTGGGGTGAGGAGACACACCGCAACACTTTGTTTGTTTCGTGTCCTCCTCTTCGTTCCCTGTTTCCAACCCATTGATAGTGAGCAGGCGAGTGTTTTCGTGACCCCTCACTTGGGGGCCTGCCTGAAAGCCCATACATGGTGGTTATTTTATGAAATGCTTCTATGGGTCTTCACAAGGAGCTGCATGCATTGTTGGCCTTCCTCGAAGCAGATCCATTGAAATGAATGAACATTGGGCCCATTAATTTCACCGAAAGACTCTATTACTTCCATTAACTCAAAAATTACCGGGGTATTTGGAAGAGTCTTACCTTGCTCTTCTGTTACAAGATTCAGACTCGATTATAACCCTACATATGGCAAAATTTCTGACATCAGTTCTGACACTTAAGAAACGCAATGGATTGTTATATACAGCTTGAAATTTTAATTTAATTTTTATCATATTTTATTCAATTGAGTATCCCTTTTAATCTATTTTACTGTTAGCAATTGTAAACCAGACTGTGCTGTTTCTGTTTTTGGTTGTTATGTCTATGGGCTTAAAGCCGAAATAAAATGAGTTGAGTTGAGTTGTCACCGAGTCTATTCTGAACAAAAATCGGTTGGCTCCAATCCTTGGTGGGCACAAAGACTTTTGTGGTGGCATTTTTTCAAAAACAAAATAAAATAGGGTTGTGTTTAATGTGGACATAGTTCTTCATGAGGTTTTAAAAACTAAATTAATTTTTTGAACAAGGACAAGCACAGCTCCTCATAGAAGAAGCATTTTTATTTTTGTTTTGCGACGTAACCTTGAAGCGTACCCAAGAACAGACCACTGACCTTTCTGGCAACTTGCTTTGCTTCTTCTAAAATATGTTTGAGAAAGACCCCAAAGCAGGATGGAGTGTGTGGTTGGCTTCTGTTTACTGTCCGGTTACCTCCTCTGAGAGCCAGTGTGGTGTAGTGGTTAAGAGCGGTAGACTCGTAATCTGGTGAACCGGGTTCGCGTCTCCGCTCCTCCACATGCAGCTGCTGGGTGACCTTGGGCTAGTCACACTTCTCTGAAGTCTCTCAGCCCCACTCACCCCACAGAGTGTTTGTTGTGGGGGATGAAGGGAAAGGAGAATGTGAGCCGCTTTGAGACTCCTTCGGGTAGTGATAAAGCGAGATATCAAATCCAAACTCTTCTTCTTCCTCCTCTAAGCAGTTGATAGTTCAGTTGCTCATCCTGCCCTCATAGACCTCCTTGCCAAAGTTGCTCTGTGCGAAGCTAAACCTGTTCTTGAGTGTTCCAGAATTGGTTTGCAAGCAACCTTGACTGTGTGTGTCACACAAAGGCACCTTGTGTTAACTGGTTCCCTTCTAAGTAGTATCAACAGGTGCTAGATTTGGCTATGCTGCAGCCGACCCATTGCGCTCTGGGGCAGATTTGACAGGTCTCGGACTCCCCACCCTCCACCCCCATTCATTCATAAAATGTGTGGGAGATGAGAGGGAATGTGGATGAGGGAATATTGATTAATATTTCCTATCCCAGCTTGTGCTAACAAGCTCCAAACTAGCAGAGTTTCTCATCCCCAATAAAGCGCAGCAAAGCGTGGCGTTTAAGTTCCTATGAACTTCTAGAATAAGGCAGATCCTGGCACATATTTCCCCTGGTTCCCTCTTAAAAGAAAATACACGACACATAAGCTTATAAAAGTATAAAGGTTTTACTCACAGTCATTTCAAGCTTCTACAGTCTCAGAAAGGCAGGCTAGCTTAGATTAAATGTATTTACATGTGGAGATTCTCCTTAAGGGAGAAAGGCTCCATGTGGGCCTCTCTTGGCTGGAAGCCAAGAGAGCATCTCCTGAGATGTTGCATCCTCGGAGTCCTGGTGGGAAGAGAGGGAGAGTAGCAGCTCACCTGTATCTTTGAATAGCTACAGGTAAGGCCACTCCCACTTCTGGTCACACAAAGGAAGTGATTTCAGTCTTGGCACAGGAAACTCTACCTGGAGGACCAAGTCCCCTTTGTGTACACTCTAGGAATGTTGTGATTGACTGCACCAGTGTTATACATCCCACAAACCCCTTCTCAGTCTGAACAACATTTAACAAACATAAAACAACTTTATTCAACCACCCAGAGTCCCAGCTTGACACGCAGGTTCTGGAAACTCTCTCGTGGCAAGGGTTTCGTGAGAATGTCCGCAGTCATCTCCTGAGTATTACAGTAGGACATTTCTACTAGTCCATCTTGGATCATCTGGCGAATGAAGTGATACCTGACCCCAATGTGTTTTGAACGTGCAAGGAACTTTTCGGTTTGCGCTAGCTGCAGGCAGCCTTGATTGTCCTCCATCAAGCTGACAGGTCCTTTTCTCGGCAAACCAAAGTCTGTCAGGAGTTGATCCAGCCAGATGATCTC
The DNA here is from genome assembly GCA_034641385.1 of Darevskia mixta. Taxonomy (NCBI): domain Eukaryota; kingdom Metazoa; phylum Chordata; class Lepidosauria; order Squamata; family Lacertidae; genus Darevskia; species Darevskia mixta. The sequence goes on along the minus strand of JAWWNH010000025.1, from coordinate 4,415,612 downwards.
TCTGCATGCTTCCGAAGCTGAAATATATTCACTCTCTGTGGACGATAAGGCTACACATTTCTGTTTATAACTGCCCCAAATGATAGGTGCATTTCCAAACATAAAAACATAACCACTTGTGGATTTGTAATCCGCCTTATCCCCAGCCCAGTCTGCATCACTGTACCCAACCAACTTAGGGTCCCTTACAGCTGGCAATTTTAATTTACAATTCATTGTACCCTTGAGGTAACGCACCACCCTCTTGACCCCACCCAAGTCATGTTCAGTGGGAGAACTCACTTTTCTGCTTAGGATCCCCACTGCACTTGCTATGTCAGGTCTGCTGGTAGTAACCAAATACAAAAGTTTACCAATCGCTGACCTGTATTCGCTGTTGTCTGGCAGCAGCTTCGAATCTTGCTGATTCTTTAGAAAATCTGTGGCCATGGGTGTCGCGACAGGGTGTGCACCTTGCATCTGCATGCTTTCTATCAGTTCTATTATCTTCTGCTTCTGGCTGAGAAGAAATGAGCCGTCTTCTTCTCTCTCAATTTGAATTCCCAAGTAATACTGGACAAGTCCCAATTCCTTTACTTCCACCTCTTTGTTGAGATGTCTGACTATGTCTTTATAGTCTCTGTCATTGGACGTTGATATTAATAAATCATCGACAAAAGCCAGAATGTAAGAGAATTGTCCATTTCTGTTCTTAGTGTACAGGCACTTGTCAGCTGTTGACTGCTTGTACCCAAGCTGAACCAGCATTTCATGTAATTTCTGGTTCCATGCTCTTGCAGCTTGTTTCAAACCGTAAATTCCTTTCTGAAGTTTACATACAAGATGTGCCTCATTTTGCTTGATAAAGCCTTTGGGCTGCTTCATATAAATCTGTTCAGAAATCGTCCCATGAAGAAAAGCTGTTGCTATGTCGACATGACGGACTGATAGGCCTTTAGATGCTGCAATACTTAGAAGTAATCTAACACTGCTGTATCGCACTGTAGGCGCAAATACTTGATCATAGTCTTCGCCATACTGTTGTGAAAATCCTTGTGCTACAAGCCTAGCTTTGTAGCGTTGCACCTCCCCTTCTGACCCCTTCTTAAGCTTGAACACCCACTTGGACCCAATTGCCTTCTTACCAGGAGGTAGCTCTGTCAGGGTCCAGGTCTTGTTGCGATGCAGTGCATCCATCTCTTCCTGCGCGGCTTGCTTCCAGAGACTGGCCTCAGCAGCTGGCAACCGTTGAACCTGTTCCCACGTGGAAGGTTCCTGTGGTGGCGCCGACCCTGCAAAGTAGGACAGTCGTAGTGGTGGAACGCCTCTGTTGGACCTGGAGGAACGTCTGACCTCTGGCTCTTGTTGAACCGCATCAGCTTCCTCATCTCCTTCCAATGGCGGCATCCCTGCATACGGGTCCTCTTCGTCTCTGGAGCCTTCTGACATCTGGTCCTCCGCGTCTTCTGGGGTGTCATCTGTAGGGGGTGCTACAACACTAGGAGGTACAATACTAGGAGGTGGATTAGTTTCTGGTATGGCTTCAAAAGGAAAACTTACAAACTCCTCTGTTGGTGGCTCATTGGAACAGTCAATTGCTGTGTTCCTTGTGTCAGCCTTTTCATACTCCTCAAAATGAATCACGTGATGTGAACTTGTTTTCCCTGTTTGTAAGTCCACAACTCTGTAGCCTTTTCCTCCAGAAGCGTATCCAACTAGGATACCAGGCTTTGCTCTGGAGTCAAGTTTGTGTCTGTGCTCCTTGGGCATGTGGTAATAGCACAAACTTCCAAATACACGTATGTGTGACAAATTTGGGACTCTTCCATGCCAAAGTTCAAATGGCGTGCGCTCTGTGCCTTTTGTTGGCAGCCTATTCTGTATATAAATCGCAGTATTTGCTGCCTCACCCCAAAGTTTCTTCGACAAGTTGGATCCTTTTAGCATACACCTTGTCATCTCTAGGATGGACCTAAATTTCCTCTCAGCAATAGAGTTTTGTTGAGGTGTGTAGCTTACTGTGGTCACATGTGCTATGCCTTCCTGAGCCATGAAGGCTTCCATTTCACGTGAGCAAAACTCCCCACCATTATCGGACATTAGGGTGGTGGGTGCTCGATGGAATTTGTTCTTGACCATGCTTACGTATTGCTTGAACAATTCCACTGTTTCACTCTTCTCTTTGAGAAGGTATCCCACACAAAACCTTGAATAATCATCCAAAAATATCAAAATATACTTATTTCCTCCTAAGGAAGGTATATTCATAGGTCCAGCTAAATCAGTGTACACAATGTCCAGAACTTTTGTGCTTCTCTTTTCTGCACAACGTGGGAAAGAAGGTTTGACTCCTTTTTCACTTACACAAGTTATACACTTTGGTGTGGGTGTGTTACTTTTGTTTACCTGTAGACCTCTCACAAGATCTCCATTCTGCAGTTCCTGGATGACTCTGATATCCCGGTGACCCAGTCTTCGATGCCAGAGCTCCAGATCTGCTTCATGCTTCTGCTTGGATTGGGCGACTTGTGCTGATTGGTTTTCTGAAACGTTAATCTCATAAACACCATTGATTAGTTTCCCTTGAGCATAAACCTCATCATTTTTCGTTACATTGCATTCTCCATTGGCAAATGTAACCTTGAAACCTTTCTTGTCTAAAGCAGACACACTAAGCAAGTTACAATTCAATTCTGGGACATATTGAACATTAGGCACAGTTGTTTCAAGAGATTCATTGTTCACCTTGAATTTCAAACGCATTGAACCTGCACCTTGTGATTTTAGAACATTTCCATCAGCAATCTGGATTTCAGTCCATTCACTATCATTAATTTCTCTGAAATATTCTCTTTTATGCGCAAAATGGCTTGTAGCTCCCGAATCTAAAATAAATTGGTCACTTTTCCTTTCATTTCTTTGCACATTTAAACTCTTTTCTTGCAGTAGAAATGTACGCTCGTGACCCCCCTTCTTTTCACCTTTTGGTTGAAAGGGGCGGGACTTATTCTTGGGCTTCTGGCAACTCCTTGCTATGTGCCCTTTTAAATTGCAGTTATGGCATATTATATCTTTGGACACCTCCCTGGACCTGGGAAATTGCTTAGAAACATAACTTGTGTCCATTTTCATTGGATTCCTTTGTGGAGAATCAAGGTAATCTCTGCATTCCTCTCTTAAGTGATTTGCTAGTTCATTAAAAGTCAAATCTCTTGTGTGATCCATTATACTCTTAAATGAAGTAAATTCTTTTCCTAATGATGCCAGCATAAAAGTCACTTTGGTTGCATCATCAAAAGCTCTGGGAGTTAGGGCAATCCTTTGAACAATTTCATTAAAGTCCTTAAAATGCCCTGTAAATTGTTCTCTGGAATTCATCTTTAACTTCAGCAGTTTATCCAACAAATGTCTATAAGAGTTCTCTGATGATTGTGCATAAACCCTCTCAATATCCTTTAGAATCTGAGATGCATCACTTTCATAGTCAATCAGAGATAAATGCTCATCTTTCAAACTGCTCAAAATTATGTGTTTAGCTTCTGCATCTTGCCTTTCCCAATCTGCTTTCTTGGTTAAATCAGCAAAATCAGGTTTGGGATCTTTCACCGCTTTAAGCACTTGTTTTGCACCAAGATGCACTAAAACACGCTGCTTCCATTGCACAAAATTACTATCATTCAGCAGCATAAAGTTTGATCTTGCTTCACTATCAAATCCTGAGCTTGCCATCTTAATCCTCAAAAATTTAAAAATTTTCAAAATTTCAAAAATTCCCAAAAATGGTTAAAATTCAAAAATCAAAACTTAAAAATCTCAAAATGCAAACTAATCTTCACTGCCTCTGAGGTCTGTGAGCTCTGAGGGAGGGGAGGGGTCGCTAATCCCCCTTTCACAGCACAATGGAGAACAAAAGACCATGTGCTTACCAGGAAGTACAAACAGAAAAATTCTACTCTGCCAAAAATCACAATCCAAAGCAATCCTTTAAAAATACACAAAATACGCAGTTCTGGGCCTCAAAACCCTTTGTGGGAGATGAGAGGGAATGTGGATGAGGGAATATTGATTAATATTTCCTATCCCAGCTTGTGCTAACAAGCTCCAAACTAGCAGAGTTTCTCATCCCCAATAAAGCGCAGCAAAGCGTGGCGTTTAAGTTCCTATGAACTTCTAGAATAAGGCAGATCCTGGCACATATTTCCCCTGGTTCCCTCTTAAAAGAAAATACACGACACATAAGCTTATAAAAGTATAAAGGTTTTACTCACAGTCATTTCAAGCTTCTACAGTCTCAGAAAGGCAGGCTAGCTTAGATTAAATGTATTTACATGTGGAGATTCTCCTTAAGGGAGAAAGGCTCCATGTGGGCCTCTCTTGGCTGGAAGCCAAGAGAGCATCTCCTGAGATGTTGCATCCTCGGAGTCCTGGTGGGAAGAGAGGGAGAGTAGCAGCTCACCTGTATCTTTGAATAGCTACAGGTAAGGCCACTCCCACTTCTGGTCACACAAAGGAAGTGATTTCAGTCTTGGCACAGGAAACTCTACCTGGAGGACCAAGTCCCCTTTGTGTACACTCTAGGAATGTTGTGATTGACTGCACCAGTGTTATACATCCCACAAAATGTGCCCGTCCAGTTGTCTTGACTTTCAAACAGTTTTGTGTAAGATTCCTACCCGCTCCCCCCGAATCACTCGGGGCAAGTGGCTGTTAACTTGGCGAGATATGGCGATAGCTTGTGTACCCATAACAAACACGCTGAGGGATTGTGGAGTGGGTTTTTTAATGACTGGATGTTGACTGTAACCAACATTAGTGTGCTTCTCTCCCTCTCTCTGTCCAACCCCCCACCCCATAGCGAGAGTTAGCTAGGCAGGAAGCAATGCGGGCGGTCTTGCATCCGTCTGCATTGCAACAGTATACCTCTTATGCAAAATACCAAAAAGAGACAGGAAACTTTGGTTCGCTCGGCTGTCTCATCGCTTTGCTGATGATTCCAATCCCCTGGTTTCCCCTGCCTGCAGTTGTGTTTTCTCCCCACTGCTGCTACTGAAAGCAGAGGCTGTGCATGGACAAAAAGAGCGGAGCAGACTAGAAGAGGTAAGAGCAAATGCATGCTAAGCTAAGTGGGGAATCAGAGATCCACGCTGGCTTTCTAGCTGGATGCTTAGCAAGGAGGAAGTCGAGAGAGGAAAGTTTTCTTCCCTCTCTGCTAACGCTAGAGAACTTGTGGACGTCCAACAAAGCTCAGGGTTGGAAGTTTTGGTAGAAGTCGCTGTCGCAGGAGGCAGCCATGCCCACCAACCTGGGTGGCTTTGAAAGAGGATTAGACAGTTCATGGAGGAGAAGGCTGTCGATGGCTGTGATTGATGGCTGCTCTGGAGGAAGCAATGCTTCTGAATGCCAGTCACTGGAAACTGGAGTCTTGCCCTTGTGCTCTGAGGGTTTCCCACAGGCATCTACTTGACCAGGGTGAGAACATGATGCTGGATTCAAGGGGCCACTGGCCTGATCCAGCAGCAGGGTGGATTTGATTTAAATCAAACTGATTTAAATTACGATTTAAATCACGATTTAAATCACTAGTCAGTAAGGCTCAGGGTGGATAAAAATCAACAATTTTAAAAAATAATAATAAAAAAAATCATTTTGATTTAAATCAAAACCACCCTGTCCAGCAGGGCTGTTATGCCCATATATTATGAATATATATTCTGCATCCATCTTCATAATAATACAGTTGTACCTTGGTTTTGGGACGCAGGTGGTGCTGTGGGTTAAACCACAGAGCCTAGGGCTTGCCGATCAGAAGGTCAGCGGTTCGAATCCCCATTGCTCGGTCCCTGCTCCTACCAACCTAGCAGTTCGAAAGCATGAAGTGCAAGTAGATAAATAGGTACCGCTCCGGCGGGAAGGTAAACGCGTTTCTGTGCGCTGCTCTGGTTCGCCAGAAGCGGCTTAGTCATGCTGGCCACATGGCCGGCTCCCTTGGCCAATAAAGTGAGATGAACGCCGCAACCCCAGAGTCGTCCGCGACTGGACCTAATGGTCAAGGGTCCCTTTACCTTTACCTTGGTTTTTGAGCGTCTCGGAATCCGAACGTTTCAGTTTTCGAACGCCGAAAACCCGGAAGTAATTGCTTCCGTTTTCAAACGCTTTTTGGAAGTCGGAACAGCTTCCACTGCATGTTTTTCAGTTTTCTCAATTGACTTTGCCAAACACCCTTTACCCCTGTTTGTCGAACATTTCGGAAGTCGAACGGTCTTCCGGAACGGATTACGTTCGGCAACCAAGGTACCGCTGTAATTTATTTAGCAGAGATTTGTCACATTTTGGACCCCAACCTCTTTCTGAAATGTCCAGTGCTGGGCATATGGAGGTTAGAACATCATCATCATCATCATCATCCATAATTTATTATTTTTACCCCGCCCACCTGGCTGGGTTTCCCTAGCCACTCTGGGCAGCTTCCAACAAAAGATTTAAAATACATTAAAACATCAGTCATTTAAAACTTCCCTAAACATAGTTTAAGGAACCTTTCTATGTTTAAGATAGACCATTGACCCACTTAGTTCAGTATTGTCTACACTGATTGGCAGCAGCTCTCCAGAGTTTTAGGCCCTACCTGGTGATGCTGCCAGTTGCCTCCAGGAAGTCTACAAATAGGGCCTGAACCCCATCCTGCTCTTTGTCCTTGTGCTTGATAATCAACAACATTGCTTGGGGTAGTAAATTGTCCCGCAGAACCATCTATCTAAGGCTCCCTGCTCCATTCTAACCAGTCAGGTGAGAGTGATTCAACTCGGAAGGTGATCTGATCCTTGTTGATCTTGCTTATCTGGCCAGTGTGAACATTAGCAAACCATGTAAGCTGTTAAAAGAAGTCCAGGATATGATCAGTGGGGCACATTCTGAGTTGGTCTGCAAAGGAGTTGCTTGCTGCCTCTTAAATCGATGCTATACGATGCAGCACAGTGCTATCTCTGCCTGCTCAGAAGTAAACCCTGTTGAATTTGGTGGGGCATACCTCCAGAGGCGTAGCAAGCCCAGGTGGTACCCGGGGCGGAATTTTTTTTGTCACCCCCCCACCACTTTAATTTTAAAAAAATTAAAAAAAAATTAAAAGTGTCACCCCCCCTCTGATGGTGCCACTTTGCGAGGTGTGGGGGTTTTGTGTGTGTGTGTGTGTGTGTGTGTGTGTGTGTGTGTTATCTCTTTTTTTCAATAAAGTTAAAATAAAAAAGAATAATAAAAATTAAAAAAAATTAAAAAGTGTCACCCCCCCCTTGATGGTGCCACTTTGCGAGGTGAGGTGGGGTGTGTGTGTGTGTCTATTATCTCTTTTTTTTTCAATAAAGTTAAAATAAAAAATAATAATAAATTAAAAAAAATTAAAAAAATTAAAAAGTGCCACCCCCTCTGGGGGTGGCACTTTGTGAGGTGTGGGGGGTTGTGTGTGTGTCTATTATCTCTTTTTTTCAATGAAGTTAAAATTTTTTAACTTTTAAAAAAATTTTTTTTAAAGTGTCACCCCCCTCTGGGGTGGAACCCGGGGCGGACCGCCCCCCCACCCCCCCATTGCTACGCCCCTGCATACCTCACAGGACGGGAGGTTAGGACCTTGGCCTTAGCCAAAGCACTGCAGCCTTTCAGGCTGTGCAGGAGGAATCCTTCATTTCCCCTGTGATGTGCCACTGAGAGCATGGCATGATTTTTACGTGGGCGCCTTTTCCAGATTGCGACACTGTGGCCCTCTGACAGCCAGCCTCGTGTCATAGCAGAGAGCCTCAGCTGTCAGCCGGGGAAAGTCCCTGGTTTCAGTGGTCTCAAATGCAAAGTCACAAGCTTTTGCCCTGAAATGAAAAGGAAGTCTCAGGAAACATAGCAGTGGGAGGGCAAATCATCTGTTTTGCCTGCAGAAGGCACCATCCAACACACGATAAACCTGAGTTACGTATATCTATACCACCAAACAACAAACGTAACAGGCTGGCAGAAAGTTTATACCAGATTATACACAGATTTTGGTCTTGTACATGCATGTGCTTGCAGAAGGCACCAGGCTGGACCCCTGGAGTCAGTCAGGGTAGCGATTATGAAGCTAGATGAATCCATGGTCTGGCCTGGTATCAAGATCTGCTGTTACCCAGGCACGGTATCCAGTTTCTAGAGAAAGGGTTGGTGTACCCATGTCCTGGTTGGGGACTTCGTGGCAGCATCTGGTTGGCTGCTGTGGCAAGCCAGATACTGGATTAGAAGATGGCCCTTTGGTGGGATCCAGCAGCCTATTCTGATATTCTTATGCCTGCATGCTCCCATTTGCTTGCCTTAAAACCTTACCGTGTTTCCCCTATTTTAAGACAACGTCTTATATTTTTTCCCCCTCAAGAAAACGCACTATGGCTTATTTTGAGGGGATGTCTTATTTTTATTACGTAAGCACGCCTTGGCAAGGCCACGCTCGAGTTCTGGGGCTGCGAAGGATGGGACGGGCGCGGAGCTCTTTGTTTGCTTGCTGGCAGCGGGGGGAGAATCCAAGCTGAGCTTTGAGGAAACGGGCACCAGAGAGACCCGCTTTCGCTGCATGCTCTCTCCTACTCCTCCTCTGCCGCCTTCCCTCCTCGAAACTCGACAGAAGCCTTGTTTTCCAAGGGGACTCTTGGGTGGCTCAGGGGATTTTGTCGTGGCGGTGAGCAGGGAAAGCCCATGCCACCTTCCCTCTCCGCCACGCGGCCGCCACATGCGCTCTGCGCCGAGCGGAGTTGGGCGAGCGCGCAGGCAAAGAGACCTTCATAGTGCCTTTGTCGCGCCTGCTGCTCCTTCCTGTGCGCCCTGCTCTGCAGAGTTCCTGAGCGCTGCTTCTGGGGCTGACTGGTTTTGGTGGCGGGACTGGACGCCCTGCCCCGCCTTTTCCTTGGCGCCCTCCAGAACTGCGCCTATCACTATGGCTTATTTTCGGGGTACGGCTTATATTTCGCAAATGCGAAAAAATCCTGCTATGGCTTTTGTAACGGTTTTGCAATGTGTGTTACAAGAATATTTGTTTTACCCCAAACCATCATGGGTTAAATCAGTCTCAAGCCTGGAATGACTGAACATTCCATGAGGGGGGGGCGGCTGACTGTTGGAGGAGAAGGTGCAGCCGTTTATTCAGTTGAGAAGGGGCTTGGAAAAGGGAGTGTGGGGTGGTGTAGGAGAAGAAGCTGTGAGAGTAGGTTTAGGTTAGGGAGATGTAGTGTTATTGGTTATATGTATAAAAACAAAGATATTTACTCTGAAAATTAAGTCTGTACACGCTAAGCCTGACTGCAACCATTACGCTTTCAAACAATAAAGAAATTGCATCTTTAAAGTGCCAAACATGAAAGTCGTCTGAATTACTATCCAGCCAAAGTACATGAAAGGCCCAGGTGGGGGAATAACCTTTTAAAAGACTATACTTTCCCTCAAACAGGAACGGAAAGGTAGTGAGTACGAAGGTCGCTGAGAGGGCTAAAAAGGGAGAAACGACCCAGGTGGTCACTAAGTTACCTCAGGGAAGAGGCAGGCTTGTCAGTAGGGGTTCTATAGAGGTTAGACCCCTGTTACTGGACACAAGGGGGAGTTTCTCATATAGCTCAGGATTAATAGCGTACCTAGTCACGTTTGAGGCTGGAAAGGACCTCTCTTTTATTTGGTAAAAAAACCTTCAAAGGCTAGAGGGTTTACCGAAAAGGCTAAAGGGATAAGTGGGAGGTTAGATTTACCTCATCAATCCCTGTCAGTTCTTTCAATAAATAGAGAGGGCGTAGTGAGAAGACGTAAGCAAGGGTCTTTTCGTTACAGCTTATTTTATGACTACGTCTTAAAATAGGGGAAACAGGGTTATTCCTTTGTCTCCTTACCCTTCCACTACCATCCACCCTGCCTCCCACCAAAAATAAAATGAAGATTGTTCCTCTTGGACAGGGGCTTTTGAGGTTGTTTTGTTTGTTGCTTTGTGTTTTTGGTTGGTTGGTTTCTATTTCTTTATAAATCACCAGGTGGTGGTTGGTTGGTTTGTTGAAAATTTATATACTACTTGATAGTAAGAAAACCTCTATTCCCCCTCTGGAGTAGTTTAACAATCAATCACTCTTTCCAAGGCACTTTGAGAATTGCAACTCAGACAGAGGAATTGGAGTCTCCTAACAACTCTCAGAGGGACCCAGGTGGTGCTGTGGGTTAAACCACAGAGCCTAGGACTTGCTGATCAGAAGGTCGGCGGTTCGAATCCCCATGACAGGGTGAGCTCCTGTTGTTCAGTCCCTGCTCCTGCCCACCTAGCAGTTCGAAAGCATGTCAAAGTGCAAGTAGATAAATAGGAACCGCTCTGGCGGGAAGGTAAACAGCGTTTCCGTGCGCTGCTCTGGTTCGCCAGAAGCGGCTTAGTCATGCTGGCCACATGACCTGGAAGCTGTACACCGGCTCTCGGCCAATAAAGCGAGATGAGCGCCACAACCCCAGAGTCGTTCGCGATTGGACCTAATGGTCAGGGGTCCCTTTACCTTTACCTTTAACAACTCTCAGCACCCTGTAGTTCCCAAGATTTGGGGCAGGGGGCATGACTGTTCAAAGTGGCATCACGGGGCTTTAAATGTATGGTGCTGATGGGACCAGGGAGCTACTTTCTACCAAGTTGGGCTATTACCCCAACCCGCTGCTCTGTCTGTCCCTGCTCCTGCCAACCTAGCAGTTCAAAAGCACGCCAGTGCAAGTAGATAAATAGGTACCACTGTGGCAGGAAGGTAAACGGCATTTCCATGCGCTCTGGCACTCATCACGGTGTCCCATCACACCAGAAGCGGTTCAGTCATGCTGGCCACATGACCCGGAAAGCTGTCTGTGGACAAACGGCGGCTCCCTCGGCCTGAAAGCGAGATGAGCGCCGCAACCCCATAGTTACCTTTGACTGGACTTAACCGTCCAGGGGTCCTTTACCTTTACCTTACCCCAATGCTCTTCCCAGTCTCTGTCAGTGAGGCTCTTGAGGCCTCTTTCGACCTCTCTCCCAGCCCTGGTACTCAAGATCCTTTTAAATGGAGATGCCAGGAATTAAACATGAGACTTTCTCCCAGGTGCTCTACCCTTGAGCCCATGTCCCCTTCCTCTGATTTCTTTTATCCCATCAGCCATTGCGGCCTTAAAGGCTAGGAACTCCTATTACAGGGGAGCGGAATTCTTAGGATTGTGTGGTGGAATTGCCAAAGACACACATGACAAATGGTCTCCACTAGGAGCAACTGCGCACAGGACAGGTAACAAAACATAGGGCATTGGGGCAGGGGGTTGGTCCTAGGAACACCCCTGCTTAACCCAACAGTGGTTCTGAATCTACCTTTTCAACCATGAGGCCTAGGAACTTGCTGGTTGTTTTTAAATGCAGCTTACTCCAGAGTACATTACAGGAGTTCGCAGAATTGGCTCAATTAACAAATACACTCGGAGGAAATTCCAAACAAAAATTCGCAGGAAAATGGGACAGCTATCGAAGATACGTACAAAAATATATCAAAAATCACATACCCATGCCAGCAAGGGCAAATGGATAGAAGAACTAGGTAAAATGTTCCGAGAATGTAGTGGAAATTTACTGATGAAGAATGAATTATTTGTGTACATTCAAACTTAAGAAAATATATGCAAGGGGAGATGACAGGAAGTCACATTTGAAAAACTAATAGTTTGGATTGATATATATACCGGTATATGTAAATATTTGTTATTATTTTTAATTTATTTGTGTGTGTGTGTGTGTGTGTGTGTGTTGGGTGTGTAGGAGTGAGGGAGTAAGTTTGGGTTTCTATCTTCTTCTTTTCAACAAGAATGAAAATTTTAATATATACATAAATAGAAATAACAAAAAATAACACAATTAGACAAATGTTGTGGTATGCACATTCTTTATTCAACTGTACTTAATTTTATTTTGTAAAAATTGTGATATGACAACCTATGTAACTGTTTTTTTCTTTCTGTTTAATATAAAAACATGCAATAAAGATTATTAAAAAAATTAATTAAATGCAGCTTACTCCAAGGGTGCTTCAGATATTTCCAAACTCTGAATGGGGAAGTAGGTATCATCCCCCCCACACAAAATCCAGACCATTTTTTTTAAAAGAGTCTTGTACTGTGAGATCACAGGGTTTCTTCTTCTTCTTTTTCTTCTTATCCTTTTTGTATTGTCATTCCTTAGAGGAAGTTCAGCTGTCGTGATCTCAGACAGTGATGCTCTCAAGCTTTCCCTCCACAGTTTAAACAAAATAAAATAAAATAAAATCCTTCCAGTAGCACCTTAGAGACCAACTAAGTTTGTTCTTGGTATGAGCTTTCGTGTGCATGCACACTTCTTCAGATACACCGAAACAGAAGTCACCAGACCCTTATATATAGTGAGAGGGTGGGAGGGGTATTACTCAGAAGGGTGGTGCGAATGGGTGATAGGCTGATAGCTGTGGTAAACCTGTTGACGACTGTTAACGGCTGCAATTAGTCTTACAGGAAAAAGCAAGGGGTGAGAAGCTTTGTCATGTATAATGAGATAAGAATCCAATGTCTTTGTTCAGACCAGGTCTCTCCATGGTTTTAAGCTTGGTAATGAGTTGCAATTCAGCAACTTCTCTTTCCAGTCTATTTCTGAAATTCCTTTGCAATAAGACAGCTATTTTGAGATCTTGTATAGAGTGTCCTGGGAGATTGAAGTGCTCTCCTACTGGTTTCTCTGTCTTGTGATTCCTGATGTCAGATTTATGTCCTCCACAGTTTGTTTCTACTGGGTGATGCCCATTTGAGCCGCCACCATGTCCATGTACCTGAAGCATTTCACCGTGGTGGGGGATGACCCTGCTCAGTGGAACAATGACTACAGGAAATGGGAGGAAGAGGAGATGGACGAGGAAGCGAAGACCCCCGAGACTGCCGTCAAAATCGACTCTTCCCCCAGGACCCCCACCTTCCGGGAGGTGATGAAGAAGTTGTTCCAGTCACACAAATTTCAGGTATGTGGCAAGTAAAGGTAAAGGTAAAGGGACCCCTGACCATTAGGTCCAGTCATGTCCGACTCTGGGGTTGCGGCGCTCATCTCGCTTTATTGGCCGAGGGAGCTGGCGTACAGCTTCCAGGTCATGTGGCCAGCATGACTAAGTCGCTTCTGGCGAACCAGAGCAGCGCACGGAAACGCCGTTTACCTTCCCGCCAGGGCAGTTCCTATTTATCTACTTGCACTTGGATGTGCTTTCGAACTGCTAGGTGGGCAGGAGCTGGGACCAAGCAACGGGAGCTCACCCCGTTGCAGGGATTCGAACCGCCAACCTTCTGATCAGCAAGCCCTAGGCTCTGTGGTTTAACCCACAGCGCCACCTGGGTCCTGCTCTTATGTGAATGGAAACATTGGTGGCCAGGAGACCTCAGTGTTGTATTGAGTGCCCAGCTTTGAAGGGAAAGAAGACAGAGGGTTCTAGGGTTAAATTGGTGACCACGAATAACCAACCATTGCCACCAGCAGGAGCAATGGAATTCCCAGTCAACTTGGGGTCTCCAAATACTTTGTGGACTTTCCTTGTAATCACAATTTTTTTTAGTGCAGTTGTTCTTGGCATAGCTGTCAACTTTCGGATTTGAAAATAAGGGATGCTGCAAGGGCGGTGCAATGGCACCAAGCAGCCTCGCCACCCTGCGCTCCAGAGGCTGCGCGCCAACGGGTGAGCGAAAGAGCGAGCGCATAGACGGCAGGCAGGCTGTCTGTCTGGTTGGGCGTGAGGGTCTGGCTGCACAAGGCATGCAAGCTCCGCCCCCAGTCGGTCTCAGACTCCTTATTGGCAGCCGAGCAACGCGGCTGAGGAGCCTCCCTGGCCGGCAGGGAGGGGGAGGAGCTGCTTCCTTTGAAATCCGGGGAATTTAAGGGATATCAACAATCCGGGATAGCAGTGGGAAATGGCATTGGAATAAGGGAGTTTCCCGCAAAAAAAAGGGAGGGTTGACAGCTATGTTAGCAGGCGCCATTTCCTCAAAGGTACTACAATAAGGTTACCAGATTTTTTTCAATGAATCCGGGGGCACAATCAATCATACATACATACATACATACATACTACATGTTTGGGACATTGATGCTGCAGCGATGATGGTGGCAGAGGTGCGGCCACCGTCTTGACCTCAACCGCCACATTTCCCCTTCCTCCGAGGCTTCTATCTCCTTTCTCCACGAGCCTGGGCAGCCCCTGAGTTGTTGGTTCTTCGGTGGTGGTGGTGGGGAAGCGGTGCGCGGTGGGTCAGGCATGGAAGGCGGAGAAGGAGGGCCGAGAGCGGCGGCGGCGAGACTCCGCCTCCCTTCCCATCGGAGCAGCCCCAATCCCATTCCTACTTGCGTGCAAGCAGGAGGGGGCAGGGATCCCTCAGCTGGGAAGGGAGGCTTCCCGTTGCCTGAGAGATCCCTGCCCCCTCCTGCCTGCACGCAAGTAGGAGTTGGGAGGCTGCTCCGATAGGCATAGCTGTCAAAAGGTTGCTGACCCCTGGTCTACAGTACACCACCACACTTGAGCTGCAGCTTTTGCCTCATTCTCATCCCAGCTGCCCCCTTTCTCCCATAGCTGATGAACACCAAGCCTTGACTTTGCAATCTTCAAAGGTTTGCATATTTATTCTGGTCTTGGTTCTTCCTCTCCCAGATCTTAGTTGTCGGCCTGGTTATTTTGGACGCCATACTGGTCCTCGGGGAACTGCTTATGGACTTGAAAATCATCCACCCTGACAAACACGAGGTTGCACCCAAGGTAAAGGCAATAGGGGAGGAATCTGCCTATAAATCATGGTTCGTGTAGCCAGTGTATTGCAATTCTGTGAGGTGTAGAATCCAGGTTCCTCAGAACCTTAACTTCTCATTTTTAAAGTAAGCCAGTTGCTAGACCTGTAAGAGATGCCTATACCGTTTTTCGCTCTATAAGGCGCACCTGACCATAGGACGCACCTAGTTTTTAGAGGGGGAAAGCCCCATTTTTTGTGGATCAGCTCAAAGTTGTTGAGCTTACTTTGCAAAGGGAAAAAACCCTGTTATGGGGTTTAACTCACAGTTCTGCAGCTTCAGGAAGCCATTTCTACAGTTTCCAGACAGATAATCTAATCAGCCAGTCACATGTCGCTGGGGAAACAGCCTCCCTCTGCAAGGGGGCAGGGCTGCAATCTCTCTCCCTTATCTCTCTCCCCAATCGTTTGCTGAGCAGCTGCTCAGCGGGCTTCCTTTCAACACCCCCTTCTCTCTCTCTCTCTCTCTCTTTTTTAAAAAGCACGATCTGCTTTTGCCCCTGGGCAGTTCAGCTCCAGGGACCACACATTCGCTCCACAAGACGCACAGACATTTCCCCTTACTTTTTAGGAGGAAAAAAGTGCTTCTTCTGGAGCGAAAAATACGGTATATACTTGAAGAGATATGTATAGTGCCCTTTCTCTGTGAAGCAAATATGGGAAGGTGTATATGTACGTGTGACCCACCCATCCCATAGTTTGCTACAGGATATTTTTCTTTGGTTGCGTTGTGGTGTTTGGTGTACTAACATTCACATTTATTTTTTTTCAAATTTACTAAGAAGGAAGCCAAATACAGTGGTACCTCAGGTTACATACGCTTCAGGTTACATACGCTTCAGGTTGCGAACTCCGCTAACCCAGAAATAATGCTTCAGGTTAAGAACTTTGCCTCAGGATAAGAACAGAAATTGTGCTTTGGCGGCGCAGCGGCAGCGGGAGGCCCCATTAGCTAAAGTGGTGCTTCAGGTTAAGAACAGTTTCAGGTTCAGAACGGACCTCCGGAACGAATTAAGTACTTAACCAGAGGTACCACTGTACAGGTTGGAGCCAAGTAGAAATGTATGAACCTGAAATATACCAAATAACGCTATATAAAGATAAAAATATAAAGAAAAATGAAACATATATTAAAAAAACAGAATCTTAGATCTCAGGGGAGGCCAGAAGGCGTTGTGTAAGTTGAGCTGCCTTCACTGCGAATTTAGCTGCATTAGATGTTGCAGACCTGTCTGAACTAGACAACGGATATTTAATCTTATCCATAACAATGAGGGTAGCAAGCAATGCTAAATATTTCTCTGAATCTTTATGCCTAGGTGTTTTGTACCGTTCAGGGTATAGCACATAGCATGTGAAGTTCTCAACGGGGTGGGGGGGTGCATTTCCATAAATGCAAAAGGGGCTGATCTCTGGGGATTTTCTTGAATCTCCCTTCCAGAAAATTAAGACTTTATAGCGTGGAAACACAGGGCTTTAAATGGTTTGTGGCATTTAGCTCTAGTAGGTATTTCTCATCCCCATGGTACAATCTAAAGCTGGGGAAAGGATTTGAAACTCTGGGTGAAGCAATAGCATCCCTGTGCTGTTCTGCAAACAGATCTTGGTGCAGTGCTGTAAATATTGCATCGGCTAGATTGGATTTCAGCAGCAAAAGGGCCACTGGATAAAGCCAGTACAGTTGTACCTTGGTTTTCGAACAGCTTAGTTCCTAAACCTTTTGGCTCCTGAACGCTGCAAACCCGGAAGTGACTGTTCTGGTTTGCGAACTATTTTTGGAAGCCAAACATCCGGTGGGGCATCCACGGCTTCCTGCAGCCAATCAGAAGCCGCGCTTTGGTTTCCGAACGTTTTGGAAGTCGACCGGACTTCCGGAACGGATTCCGTTTGACTTCCAAGGTACGACTGTATATCCCCAGTCAAAATCTACTGCTTGCTCTCCAGGTGTTGTTAAAAGTGTATTAACTTTTGCCTTGCCCTCTTTGCACCCTGGCAGGTGTTCCACTACCTGAGCCTTAGCATCCTGACCCTCTTTCTGGTGGAAATTTTCTTCAAACTCTTTGTCTACCGGTTGGAGTTCTTCCATCACAAGTTTGAGGTCCTGGACGCCATCGTTGTCATCCTCTCGTTCGTTCTTGACATTGTTCTTATATTCCGGGAGCATGAGTTTGAAGCACTTGGATTACTGATCCTTCTTAGACTGTGGAGAGTGGCCAGGATTATAAATGGTAAATCTTGAGGAATAGATGGATTTTGGTATGGAACCATTCCATGGTTTGCCGTCCCAACTATTGCCTGAACAACAAACTTGCAGCCAGACTTCTTCATCATTTTATTATTTGGCCACAGACCCATTAAAATAGAACAGTTGACAATTTAAAACATTCACTTACAATATGAAACAAATGACTAAAACATATATTACGTATGACATAGTACAAAGATAACATTTGAGATACAAATTGCAATTAGGATCAGTGTATCATCTTACAAGACCATTGAGTAGAGAACAGGGACTTGGCCATTATCTCTGTTATTAACTTGTTTGTATCAGTTGAGAAATATCCAGAGTACTGTTCCAGTGTCCTCCCAAGGCGTTTCCTTATTTTGGAGCGGGGGAATAATCTCTCGTGACCTTCTCTATGAAGATTAGATTCCAAAAAGACTTGACCCAAAGTTTTGACTACTTCCTATCTCCACAAGGACACAAACAGTCCTCACATGGGACGCCTCTTTATACTGTAGAAGGGAGGTGGTTAAATCTGGCCCGAGAAAAGGCCTGGCGATACTCCGTCAAATTATCTAGATATGTGGCATATCTAGAAAACGCATGTTAAACTAAAAAAATTCTGGAGAGCAAATTCTATGGGGACGTGAGAAATCATATTGGCAATCAATATCCTTGGTCCATTGTTCTAAAGTAGATTGTATAGCAGAATTTTATTGTGGGCAGAGGAAGTCCAGAGACTTCTGGATCATTCAAAGCCAGTCCCCTCTTCCTGGTATTCTTGACCTCTCTTCCCAGGCCTCCAGGCTCATGGCTTTGTCCTACACACACACACACACACACACACACACACACACACACACACACACAGTGCCTTGTTTTCAGCCTTTCTGCCTCCTCCATCGCCGTTCTTCCCTTGGGTCTGCTGAGACTGTTTCCACATGTCTTGTGACTTAGCCCATAACGCTTGGCAATACCAGTCTGCTTGCAAACTAATAGATAAAACTGGACCTGCAGCTGGAGGGCCTTAATTCAGCTCCAGCTGCTTCCTCTCCAGCCTCCATCTCCTCTTTCCGGTGAGAGGAACATCCTAATAATAATAAATAATAAATTTTATTTATACCCCGCCCTCCCCAGCCAAGACCGGGCTCAGGGCGGCTAACACCAAGTATAAAAACAATTGATTAAAACACAACTTAAAAACAAGATTAAAATACAACATTAAAGTGCAGCCTCGTTTCAGTAGGAACTCAAATCAAAAACTATCTGGGGAAGAAAGCGTCAAATCTTCACCAAGGCCAACTATCCAGACTGGTCCTACATGGGCCAGAAAAATGCCAGGGAAGTCCCCAAATGTTCCATCACAGGAGGAAAAAGGAAAGAGGAGGGAGGGGATCAAGTTGATTCCAAGCCAAAGGCCAGGCGGAACAGCTCTGTCTTACAGACCCTGCGGAAAGAAATCAGATCCTGCAGGGCCCTGGTCTCATGAGACAGGGCGTTCCACCAGGTTGGAGCCAGTGTTGAAAAGGCCCTGGCTCTGGTTCAGGCTAATCTGACTTCCTTAGGGCCTGGGACCCTTAAACTATTGTTATTCATGGACCTTAAGGTCCTCTGTGGGGCATACCAGGAGAGACGGTCCCATAAGTACGAGGGTCCTAAGCCGCATAGGGCTTTAAAGGTCAGAACCAGCACCTTAAACCTGACCCGGTACTCCACCGGGAGCCAGTGCAGCTGGTAAAGCACTGGGTGAATATGCTCCCATGGCAGGGACCCCGTGAGGAGCCTCACTGCAGCATTCTGCACCCGCTGGAGTTTCTGGGACAGCTTCAAGGGCAGCCCCGCGTAGAGCGAGTTACAGTAGTCAAGTCTGGAGGTGACCGTCGCATGGATCGCGTGGATCCTAGAGGACAGTTGTGAGGATAGCCACCGTAAAGAGCTCGTGAAGGTGATCTCTGGGTCTCAGCCAATAGGGCCTGGCTAACTTTCTTCCCCTCTGAATCCATTCCCCAAGGAATCATCTTGTCGGTGAAAACGCGGTCTGAGCAGCAGATGTCCAAGCTGAAGCAAGCCAACCTGCAACTCACCCTAAAGGTCCAGGAGATGGAAACTAGCTGTGCAGAGAAGGTAAGGCCATCTTTTCAGTGGGTGAAGCTCTGGTCCAGCTGCATGTAACTGAGTCGGCTTGAAATTAAGGCACAGCAGCAAAGGCACAGGACAGGGAGCAGCTTTAGCAGCCCCACACCCGACCTCATATTTGATGCCAGGCACATGGCGGGCGAGTGTGGCTTAGGGAAAGCAGATGCATGTGACAGGACACGCACCATGCCATTAGGCCCATGGGCTGGAGGTTCCCCATCACTGATGTATGCCTTTTGAGAGGTGAGAACATCAAGAGCCCCTCTAAGCTGATGCTCCCCCGCCATTTCTCAAGTTTTGCTTCTGCGCTCCAGGCTCCCTTAATAATAATAAAATAATAATAATAATAATAATAATAATAATAATAATAATAATAATTTATTTGTACCCCGCCCATCTGGCCGGGTCCCCCCAGCCACTCTGGGCGGCTTCCAGCAAACATTAAAATACATTAACACATCACAGATAAAAACTTCCCTAAACAGGGCTGCCTTCAGGTATTTTCTAAATGTCATGTAAGTTGTTGATCCCTTTAACCTCTGCTGGGAGGGCGTTCCACAGGGCGGGTGCCACTACCGAGAAGGCCCTCTGCCTGGTTCCCTGTAGCTTTGCTTCTCGCAGTGAGGGAACCGCCAGAAGGCCCTCGGCGCTGGATCTCAGTGTCCGGACAGAACGATGGGGGTGGAGACGCTCCTTCAGGTATACTGGACCGAGGCCGTTTAGGGCTTTAAAGGTCAGCACCAACACTTTGAATTGCGCTCGGAAACATACTGGGAGCCAATGTAGATCTCTCAGGACCGGTGTTATGTGGTCCCGACAGCCACTCCCAGTCACCAGTCTAGCTGCCGCTTTCTGGATTAATTGCAGTTTCCGGGTCACCTTCAAAGGTAGCCCCACGTAGAGCGCATTGCAGTAGTCCAAGCGGGAGATAACTAGAGCATGTCTTAAACAGGCGTTTGGGTTCACGATGGGTAAGTGCTCTTGAACAAATCACCGTATTTTAAGAAGTGGAGAGTCAGGTGGATCTTGCAATGTGCTCCCACTGACTAGAGCAAGTAGAAGGACCCCGTGACGCTCAAGATGTTGCTGGACCAGAGCTCCCATCACCCCTTTCTGTTGGCCACCCTGAGAAATTGGTGCCCTCCAGTGTCTTGGGCTCCCAAGGTCCCATCCCTGGAGTTGAGAGAGGGCAGCTAGCACATGGACCTAATGCATGTTCACGGTGTCTGCCTTTTGTGGGGGTTTCATGGGGTAGCCAGTGAGAATCCACCATTCCTGACTGGGGCAGAATAAACTGGCTGCCTCTTTGTGCTGCAGAGGATTAGTGGGTGATGCAAGCTACCAAAGGCTGTATGTAATTTGTTCTCCATTACAGCGCACAAGCTCAAAAGATGTGCAGGTTACTCCTAGGCTGTGAATTTATGCTGAGTGTTCACCTAGGTTGGTTTTCCATTTAGCCTTCTGAAAAGCTGTTTGAGGAGGCTGTTACGAAGTGATTAAGTTTTGACATTTTTTTTCATCTTTACATCTTCCCCTGCCCCACACCTCAAAGCTGGGGGAATGTCCTCTAGTTCATCATAAACAGCCTCCCAAACTGACCTCAGAATTACTCTTCTCCAACAGGAGCTGGAAATCGAAAGGCTTAATGCTGTGTTGAAGCAACATGGACTTGTCGGCCAGTCCAGATAAGGTGCCATCCTAGGGCCCAACGGAGCCAGTGCTTGCCACTGAGAAGCTAATTTTGTTTCCATACTGTGCCATTTTGAACATACTCTTTTGTACATTTCCTTCCTTTCCTAGAACAATATTCTATCCCTATAGCTTGTTAAGACTCAAGTGTTGAAAAAATATATATCTGAAAACCAATTATTACAATCTTTAATTGTACAGCTGTACAGTTTTTAAAAAATAGCAAAAATAATTTAATAAAAGTCAAATCTGTGAAACTGGTTGGCATTGATTAGCTTCACAAAACTGCAAGTTACTACTGAAGTACCTAAAGAGGAAGGCGGACGGATAGCAGGCGAGTCGGTGGCCTTTTCCCCAAACGCCCCCCAAATTCCTGGGTGTGCCTGACAGAGCAATTCCTTTAGTCTAATAAATAAAATAAAAATAAAATAAAATAAAGCAATGTCTTACAATAAGCTCTTCCTGCTTGCAGGACCATGGAGATGAATATAGGAACATGCAGTGGGGCTTTGGAAAGTTAGTAGTTCTGAAGAATGGAAAACATGGGGAAAATTAATTCAGAAGAAATATCAGGGTGTGTAGTGAAATCCAAGTGTGTTGGAGGGGGGGCAGTAGTGGTAGGAAATGGAGGTTCCCAGGAGAGGAGGAAGCAAAGTATAGACATCTTGATTCATGCCTCCTTCCTTTACAATGCCCTGCAAAGATGGTGACTGCCCACATATTACAAGAGGAGGGGAGGAATGGCTCTGTCCTGGGGGTAGGCACAGCACAGGAGTTGAGCTGTACTCCACAAAACCTCCACTGTAGCACATGCTGGAAGCTGCATTTGCTGAAGGACCCCTCTCTCTCACTGCTAAACAGGATTACGGATGAGAGTCGCTGCTGTTGTTTCCTCTAGTCCAGTGGTGGCTAACCTTGACACTCCAGATGTCTTCCGGGGAAGACATTCAGCCAAAGGACAGGAATGTGTTAATGTATGGAATGGCAGCAGCTAGATTGTTGGTAGCAAAAAATTGGAAATCACAAGAAATTCCGAGTAAAGAGGATTGGCAACTTAAAATGTTAGGATATTATAATTTGGCCGTAAAAAATTATGGAATTAAGGGAGAAGAGGAGGAATCGGATTCGGAGAAATTCAGAGAGTATATGAGTAAATAAATTAGTAAGGCCAACTTACTGGCAGATGGATAAAGGCTCAAACAAGTAATAATAGAGTGATAAATAAAGGTTAAGATATGCGGATAGACGAAATTAATAGAATGCAATATAGCTAAGACTGAGAAGCAAAAAGTGAGGGGGGAGGAGGGAAGGGGTATGAAGATGTTTATTTTTATTTTCATTTTTATTTGTATTGTTTTATGTATAATGAAACATTACAATGAAGCTTTATTTGTAAAATGTTTTTATTGATTTTGTAAAGGACTATGAATAAGATAATAAAGGTTTTTAGGGGGGGAAAGACACTCCAGATGTTTTGGAACTACAACTCCCATCATCCCTGACCACTGGTCCTGTTAGCTAGGGATGATGGGAGTTGTAGTTCCAAAACATCTGGAGTGTCAAGGTTAGCCATCACTGCTCTAGTCCAACCCTGCCATGGCTTATTTGGGGCTCCTTTCCTCACACACTCCTTTTCAGACCTGCAGCCAGTCAATATTTCGGAGGGATCAGCTCATCGTTGTGCAGTGTTCTTTGGCCCCAGTGGAAGAGTGGTTGGAAACCTGGTTCCCTCTCGCTTTGAGAGATGGAAGGAAGGAAGAAGCAGTTCACGCTGCGACTAAACAAATGGGAAGAAAAAGTCGAAGGGCAAGTTGGCTTCGATGGTTGGTCGTGCTTTGTAACCCGGCTCAGCAGGCGCAGAGACGTCGACAAAAGTGGCAGAGCTGAAGATCTGGATTGTTTGTTCGCTTCCTGAGTCAACCTGCAAGAGACAGGCAGATGCATTCCACACTCTGGCTCCGCTGAGGACAGACCAAAGAAAAAGTTTCACTTCACAGAATGAATCATGCAGAACAGGTCAAATGCTGAGCTCCAAAATAAAAGAGGTTGTTGTGTTAGTGTAAGCTGGCAGAATAGATATGATAAGGAGCCAAGGTCAGGAGAGCTTTAAGATCAGGACTGTGCATGTTTAGAGCACCAACTCAGTACAAAAACATTTCCTTTCCAGCTATTGTGGGGTTTAGCAGCAGCTAGTTTCAGAACTGAAAGAAAGATACTACAGGCATGCTGAAGAGATGAAATGCAAGAGACACAGGGCTCCTGCTGAAAATGGCAACTCTGCATCTTGTTGCCCCTGCTCCTTGTTAATATGTAGTACAATCTACCCTGAGTCCAGCTAGATTCTACATGCAGATTTGCAGGCACAGTCTGTCCTCCCAGAACAAACCAGTCAGCGGGGGAAACAGTCGCAGTGAGCCCCTGGGGCGATAGGGTCAATCTATATGTGATTGATGCAGAAAGCTCCGAAGCACAGTGGAGGTCAAACAGTTCTGGCTCCACACCCCCATTTACTTTGGAGACACTGCTCAGTGGCCTTGTATGTAGAAGATCTCTTGTTCAGTCCCTGACCTCCCCAGAGTATTGAACCTGGTGTTGGGCTGTGGGTAGCAGCTCATCTGCTCGGGAATGGAATGAAGACCTCGAGCAGAAGCTGGGAAAATGCAAGCTGGACTCTCCTCTTGAATATTTCTAGCCCCTTTTAAATTTTTAGACTGCTATATTCATTCTGAATTTTAATCTCCTTTAGCTTTGTAAAGCACTTTTCAGATTTTAAATGCTGGTCTATGACCGTAATAAAGATTTGATTTGATTTGATTCCCTGAGTCCTGATGTCATTATACTGCATGCCCCACCTCCAGCGCCACACCACTGGCTGCTCTGAGGGTACGTGGGCATGGGCACCAGCGGGCAAAGCAAGCTGTACCACGGGGAGAGGGGAGTAGTGGTTGCTTTCAGCAGCAGTCCTGTGCTGCTTGTTCAATCACATTTATTCTCCTACTTTACCAACATAAAAGCTCAAGGCACCTAATGAAAGAAACATGCAATGCAAAGAGGCCCAAACAGGCTAGTGGAAGAGTCTCTCCCATGCTGAATGATTGGCTGGCTGGCTGGCTTCTGGAGTGCAAGGACCTCTCTCTTTCCCCTCCCTCTTTCTTTTTCCATCCCACCCATATTTCTGAGAGTCCCTTCCTCCCTCTTTCCACTTTAGCCACAAGGAACTTGCAGGGTTCCAGCCACCACCACAGCTAAAAAGGACAGCTGCTTAGCAGGTCCTCCTACAGAACCCCAGGAGTCCATAAAGCTTCCTTCCAAGCATGTTGGGGGAACCACTTCAATGCCACCTTTAGAGCGGAAGCGTGAACAGAACCTTCAA
The DNA here is from genome assembly GCA_034641385.1 of Darevskia mixta. Taxonomy (NCBI): domain Eukaryota; kingdom Metazoa; phylum Chordata; class Lepidosauria; order Squamata; family Lacertidae; genus Darevskia; species Darevskia mixta. The sequence continues at coordinate 4,391,388 of JAWWNH010000025.1, read as the reverse complement.
CGTGCCAAGATTTCCCTTTGAGTGGGAAAAGCCAGTTTCATTAGCCAGACATCTGTCTCATATACAGACATGGAACCTTGGAAATGTGAAAGCCAATTTAGTTAAAAATACATGCGAGGAGCCACTACGCTCCCTTCTATCACAGGAGATCACCACCCACCTGGGGCAAGGCGGCTGTCATTACCGTTGCCGTGAGACTCATGATTTTCGCCTGGGGGTTAACTAAGGAGCCATATTTAGTCCATTTCACTTCTATTTGAAATGACACGGGAATTTCGCAGGTGCTCTGAAAAAGGAGACAGAAGTTTTGCTAGCTACAAGGTAACATTGGCAAAGAAAGGAGAGAACTTCAGGCTCATTCCAACTGCCCGAAATGGATCCCCATCCCCACTTACGCTACTGAAGACCCTCCTGGATTGCAGCTGTTACATTTCCCCAGATAAAGACGGAACTTATAATGCAGTTGAGCCAGGTGAAGAAGAAGTTAAGAGGGCCAAAAGTAGTAAAATTACCACATGGCTACCCATATGGACTTGGGGCAAGGTGGGCATACTCCTTACCGGTTCGGTGACGTTGTTAGAAATTTGCACCCAGTCCAGTTCGTTCTGGGGCAGAGAATTTCCAAAAGATGCCACGTAGTCTGGGAAGTTTTGACCCTTTAGCATACTCAGGAGCGCTGGGGCCAAGAGCCTGCAATCCGCATCCTTGGTAATTCTTTCAGAAAAGAAATTTCTGTGTCAACAGTGCTGGACGGCAACCAACTAATGAACCACTCTTCAAGAGCAGCACTTGTGGAGCAGTCTAACCACGCCATTCCCATCTTTGGCTATTCTACTCAATGGGACGATGCTACTGGCAATGTAAGGCGGGGTTATATATTTGGGGGTGGAAGAGGAAAAAACCCAATAAATCACTTACACCATTCCCAATTCCTCCTTTTTGTCTACCTGAGTCAAAAGGTGAGTTTTATTTATTTCAAAGAAGTTAGCATAAATGCAGAGAGGGGGTCTGCGGTCAGTAAACTGGCAATTGCCCTAACAGTGGAAATGCAACCTTGGCTGGCAACTCAGTTTTGCCAGAATGCCACTTTGAGCAGGGGGTGGCAAGTGCCCACCCCACTGGCCAGGGCTGACCAAAGACATTTTGGCACCTGAAGCGAACCACAAAATGGCTCCCCCCCCCCAACACACCAGGGAAGAAGGGGTGATTGAAGATCTATACCAGGAACAAGAGGCTGCTGAAGATGTGGCGTTGGGGGGGGGGTTGCCACTGAGGAGGCCGCAGATCTTGGCTACCCAATCTGCTGCCCCTGTTTTTGCTTTGCCTTGCCTCATGGGCCTGCCCCTGGCATGTTGGAAATCAGCTTGACAGCCACCACACTTGAAATCGTTGCAGGAGAGCTCTCTATCTTTCTTTTAGTAATGCCCAAGCAAAGGGTATTGGAAGGGACACAGCAGCAGGAGGGAGTAGTGTGTGCGTCAAGGAATTGTATTAGACCATGTTTGCGGAAGCAAAGTCCAAAATTCAAGATGGAGGCACCCAAGGGGCATGAAACCCTGCCACTCTGCTAAGTGAGATGCCAGCATCTTCCTTGCAACCCAACACTGTGATAAACAATTTCTTAAGCATGGAAGTAAGAATAGGAATGGGACGTGGGTGGTGCTGTGGTCTAAACCACTGAGCCTTGGGCTTGCCGATCAAAAGGTTGGTGGTTCGAATCCCTGCAATGGGGTGAGCTCCCGTTGCTCGGTCCCAGCTTCTGCCAACCTTGCAGTTCGAAAGCACCCCAAAAAGTGCAAGTAGATAAATAGGTACCACTCCGGCGGGAATGTAAACGTTGTTTCCGTGTGCTGCTCTGGTTTCAGAAGCGGCTTAGTCATGCTGGCCACATGACCCGGAAAAAAAGTCTGCGGACAAACGCCGGCTCCCTCGGCTTGTAAAGCAAGATGAGCACCGCAACCCCAGAGTTGTTCACGACTGGACTTAACTGTCAGGGGTCCCTTTACCTTTTAAGAATAGGAAATGGCATATGACATGTCTAAGTACAAGACTGGTTTCATCCCTTACCGTAGTTGGCATCCAGACAGCATGCTGTACCCAAACAATACTGGGGTTCTGACTCCTTCCACAGCTAAGCAATCCTGAGCAGATGTGCTCTTCATGAGGGTAAGCTGGCCAGCTTCATTTGTGCTCTGAACAATTCCAGATGTAAATTTAGAGTCAAGGGGAAACTGCACAACATCCAGAATCTCTGAACTGCCTTGTCACACATTGTCAGAGCATTATTACTTGCTCCAGGTGGTGGCCATTCTTTGATCCTGGAACTTTCTGTGCACAAAGCATGTGCCCTGCTATTGAGCTACTGACTGCCCCTTCCCCTAAAAGCCAGATGCAAGAATGCAGAGGCGGCAGGAGAATCCCCTCCAGCCCTCTATACCCACGCTGGACAGAGAGCCCAAGCCCCACCATGCCCAGCTAGTTCTCCAGCTTCACTAAACAGCTTGCCCAAACCCAAGCATCACCTACAGAATGATTGGGGGGGAGTTGACGTGGCTTCTTCCAGCTCAGTGAGTTCAGAAAGGCAAAACAGTCAAAACCAAAAGAAAATCCCCCCCCAGTAAAACTCCCAAAACCAAAACAGCCAAGATAGTTGGCAATGCTCTGTTGTGTGTACTGAAGTAAGACTGTTAATTCTGTGCTGACTGTCTGGCACCAGTTTCCAGGAGAAAATTTAGAAATTGCTAATTTCATAGTATTCTTTCCCATATGGGACTACTGTCTTTCAGTTCAGGATTGAACAACTTAAAATTTCTCAGAGAAATAATCCAGAACTGATTCAACTTGGGATCAAGCCCCAGCCTTGAAAGAAATGAGCACTATGAAATGTAACTTTTTCCCAGGCAGGGACAGTTCTGCAGAGCTGTAATAAGTCATGAAAAAAGGATATCCAGCAGTCCGAAATCCAGCTTTTATTGGTAGGCCAACAACATAACCAGGGCTTCCGCTGAGACGAACAGATTGAGTTTCTTGCTATGTGCGGAGGGGACATAAAATACAATACCATTTAATTCTCCATTAACCATTTGTGGCAAAGCAGCTAATATAAAAATCTCCTTCAGGATTATAGATAAATTGAATTACTGTTTTCTAAGCAGTAAACCATTTGAATAATTGAGCTCCTGTTATTATTAAATTGTTGCTTCAGGTACATGCAGAAGACACAGAGGTACAAACCATTTTCAGAACCTATGCTTTGAAGGAAAACAGGAACACACTGAGCGACTGAAATCCTTGTTTTTTAAGACAGCTGTGCCCCGCCCTGCCATCAGCTCTAAAATATTGTTACAAACCAGCTTCCCACAAAGTTATTAAAAATATTTTGGGAAGCTGCAGCCCAAAGGTTTATCTGCCAAGACTGGAAAAAGTCAGAGCATCTGTCAATAGAGGCTTGGTTAATAAGAATCTGGGACATTGCTTGCCTGATTAAAGCAACATGATTAAATTAACGAATTTAATAAGGGCCAGAGAAGGAAGATATCAAGAAAACGGATTTGTTGAGAAGTGGAGTTTATTTATTAGATACTGGGAAAAGTGTAAGATGTAATCAAAACCTATACACAATGTTGGGTGAAATACAGACTGAGCTATTATAAAGTTTGTTAAGTTCTGTAAGATAAAAAAAACTAGAATAATCATATGATCATCAGGACTAACATATTAGGAGGTGATTATGGATGTTTTGACAAATTAATGTGCAAAATTAACCATGCACAGAGGAGACAGAGATTGGTTATTGTATGGTAAGAATGCAGCAACAGTAATTGAATTTGTGTTATATTGTAATATTAAATTTTTGTTTTGTTAAATCTTTTTGGATCTTAAAAATAATAATTTGGGAAATTACCTGAATGAAACGGATCTCAAAGGACTGCAACACAAAACGTGCCATCATGTTAATGGTCCCCAGGATCAAAGATACACCTGCACTGGCAATTTCACCTGCGTCTGTGAAGGTGATAAGGTAACTTGCCTGAAAAACAAGAAGCAAAGAACGTTTTGCAGCTTAACTAACAGGAAGGTCCACAGCTCTTTATCGTTTACTAAGGGCTGCCACCTCTGCCCACTCACTCGCCAACCCTGCCAATCCCCCAAACCATGCCCCCACTCCCCTTACAGCTTACCCAAATCACACTCTCTGTCGTTCTCCTCTTGACCCCCCTTCCCCATGTCATACTGCCCACCTCACACTGACAGCACCATTTAGGAGGGTGAGAAGGGAAACAAAGGGCAGCAACAGGAGACCAGGACACTTGCTGGGGAGCTGCCGCAACCTGTCCTGACTTCCTCAGCTGTTTGCCTGGGGTCCCCTCCTGCCTCCATGTCCTTCTTCCTCAGCCTCCAATGCTGCTGAAGCCAAAAAGGTGGTGTCAGCAAAAAAAATTGTTTTGATGAATTGGAAGAGCCGCAAGAAGATTCCACTGACCACATGGATTGATAATATGGACAGATTAGCTACATACGAACGAATTGCATGTCGTCGCAAAATAAGAATGGATAAATATGAAGAAATCTGGAATGAATATTTAAGTGATAAGGCGGACAGTGGTGGGAGGTAGGGAGGTAGAGGGAGGCGAGAGAGGTGGGGAAATAGTGTTTAAAAAAGAAGAAGAAGGGGGATCTAGTCATAGGTATATCAGTGTATTTAAATCGGAATTGTCAAACTGTGCTATTATTGTTATTATGGTTTTTATTGTTTGTGTTTTTTGTGGTTGATGTTTATATCGAAAAAATGATTAAAAAAAAAAAAAAAGGTGGTGTCAGTGTGAGGTGGGGAGCTCCACCAGCCTGTCACAGCTGTCCCTCCGCAGCTTGCCTGGGCAACCCACCACCTGAGCGGCTAGCCTGGGCTGCCCACCTGTTTGCTTGCCGGCCCATGTCTCTCTCCTCTTCACTCTCCAATGCTGCTGTTCTGTTGTCACGCTGCAGCTTGCAGCACCATCTTTCAGCAGCTACACAAACTGCAGTATGGCAACATCCTTACATTTTTATTATATGTAACAAGGTAAGATATCCGAGATGGGAAACCTTTTTTTCAGACCAAGGGCCACACTGCCATTTGGGCAACCTTCCAGGGGAAGGCACATGCCACACCAGGTGGCAGGGCCAGAGACACAAGAGAGCAAAGCAACAAATGCAAATGTTACTTTTGTTCAGCAGGCTAGTTTCTCTCCGCTCCATCCAGGAAATCAAGAGGCCAAGGACACATTCCAGTCAGGAAAAACACACATGGGTATGAAGTAGGGCTGGTAAGAGGTGTGGCCTGGGTAGAGTACCCAGGGCCACATAGAGAGGCCTGGAGGGCCACTTTTGGCCCTCGAGCTTGAGACTGCTCATCCGATTTATATAGTGCCCTGGGCATACATTTCACCTCATCATGTAACAGAAGCAAAATACAGGTACATGTCCCGTACAATCCAAATATTGATGTGCGGCGGGGAACCCAGAGGGAGAAAGATGCTTTATAATCTAACTGTTGTATTATTGTGATGTTGATTTTATGTACTGTTTTGTTTTTATAGTTGTAAGCAGTATTGAATTCTTGTTTGAAAATATGAGGGATAGGAGTTTTTTTTAGAAAACAAAGTAGGGCAGGGTAACAAGGGATGAAAAACCAAGCAAACTCAGTTCCACGTGGTTACTAGGCTTTTTCCACAGCTGAGTTGAAAGTGCTTCACCATGAGGTAGGATTTTAGAATGGGCTTGATGGTCTATATTATGTTTTTAACTGTTACTATTGTTCATCCAGTATTGTTTTCAGCTGCCTTGGGCATAATCCAGTGGGAAAATGCAGCAGGAATGAATGAAGGCACTGTCTGAGTTTCCTGGGAGAACTCTCCAGAGCAGCCTTAGCAGAGCCTGCTCTAGACGTAACAGAAAGTCCTTTGGTTTCTGATTCTTTGAGCAAAATGGGTCCAGCAGAACCAGCTCTTCACGCTTGCTGGCAAAGTATTTGCTATTTTATGTTCATAACTGCAAATCTGGTGGCAGGGGGAGTTAAGCAGCTATATTTCAATGCAAGTCAGAAGGGTTGACCAAAAGCTAAGGAATAGAATAGACCACCTGTCTGCATGGCCCAGCTTTTTATTTTGATGAAGCTTGTTTACAGTTCTGCATGTCACCTGGTTTCCAGAATGGAGTACAAGCCTCTTCTCCTGTCTTTTCAATAAATGCTGAGTTGAAATGGTAACTGCACACTTACCTCCAGGACCACGTTACTGCATGACTGACCATTCAATATGGGGAGCATCAGAACATCCGTGTTCTTCAAACGCGTGCGCAGCCCGTCCGGACTCTGCACGGTTATGGACTGGATGGTGATAGTCACCTGTAAAAATACAACGAAGCAGCCTCAACAAATCCAGCTGGCTGCAATCTTGCGCACAAACCAGGCAAAGAGAACTTGGCACATTCACAAAGCTTCTCAGGGCTTTATTAAGGAGAAGAGCCGTCTCCCATTAGGGGTCTGCCCCTGAAAATTGAAGCCATAGAGGACTGGTGGGGGTGTTTCAGAAGATATTCTTAACCCACACAGAGCTAGAAAGTGAGGCCCAGCAAGAGGAGCGTCATGGTTGAGGTGGGGGGGTGGGGTGGGCACACTCCAAAAGACTCCCCAGTACCCTCTGAAAAGCACAACATTTTCATGGCTGAGAAACTGACGTGCAGAGCTTCCGTGGGAGAAAGCTTGGAAAGCTCTGATGTACAGGAAGGAAAGAAAACAACAAATGCTGAGGGGAACAAAAATGCATGCACATCCTTAGGAACATTTAGAGCAGGCATAGGCAACCTTCGGCCCTCCAGATGTTTTGGACTACAATTCCCATCATCCCTAGCTAACAGGACCAGTGGTCAGGGATGATGGGAATTGTAGTCCAAAACATCTGGAGGGCTGAAGGTTGCCTATGCCTGATTTAGAGGAGTAAGTAGAGCAGGGAAGGCTTGAGCGCCTTTTATCCAAGAAGATTTAAGCCAGCGCTCCCCTCCCTGCTGACCCTTCCCTTGGAAAAGGACAGGGATGACGACGAGGAAGAGGCTTGGATGTCACTACCCGAAGCTACGCTCCTCCTCTCTGTGATGGCCCTCCTCTTCAGAAAAATCAGCATGGGGAGATAGTAATCATCATTTTATGAAGGCGCTCAGGGTGCTTTTAAACAGCAACCTTCCCGGCAACCCAGCATGCACTTTGCTAGCCCCTTCCTCCAAAAAAAGACCAGGAGTGGGTGTTAGATGCAATTGTGAAAAGGAAAGTGGGGCCGCGTTTGTTGAGGAGAGGGCCTGGTGGCTCCAGGTTTTTGGGCCAGCCGACCAACAATTGTAGACCCCTCACCATAGGTATGGCGGCTGACTCAGAGCCCCACTTAATTGGAAGGTCAATTCAGAGGCAATTAAGCCTTGATTGTAGCATCAATGTAGTAAGAGACTATATCCAATACAAAGTGCCCACATATAAACAGCAAATCTCTCAAACAGAATAAAGAGACACTTACCATGAGTCTTGACTCTGGTGCCTAGCGGGAATAATTAAGAAGAAGCATTTTAGACACAGCTGCATTAGCTTTTGCAAAAGTGACAAGCGATTAAGCCTCCATCCCAGAATCCTCCACTAATAAAGTATAATTCTTGTTAGAGAACTGGGGGTCCTGTAAACGTTAAGTTATAGCTGCCGCTACAAATGGTGCTTACTTTTATTTCTGAATAAAAAGCAAATACATGTGCAAAGCTACGTGGGGCTACCTTTCAAGGTGACTCGGAAACTGCAATTAATCCAGAATGCGGCAGCTAGACTGGTGACTGGGAGTGGCCGCCGGGACCACATAACACCGGTCCTGAGAGAACTACATTGGCTCCCAGTATGTTTCCGAGCACAATTCAAAGTGTTGGTGCTGACCTTTAAAGCCCTAAACGGCCTCGGTCCTGTATACCTGAAGGAGCGTCTCCACCCCCATCGTTCAGCCCGGACACTGAGATCCAGCGCCGAGGGCCTTCTGGCGGTTCCCTCAATGCGAGAAGCAAAGCTACAGGGAACCAAGCAGAGGGCCTTCTTGGTAGTGGCGCCCGCCCTGTGGAACGCCCTCCCAGCAGAGGTCAAAGAGATAAACAACTATCTGACATTCAGAAAATACCTGAAGGCAGCCCTGTTTAGGGAAGTTTTTAACCTGTGATATTTTAATGTATTTTAATATCTGTTGGAGGCCGCCCAGAGTGGCTGGGGGGACCCAGCCAGATGGGCGGGGTACAAATAATAAATTATTATTATTATTATTATCCTAATTTCCTACCCCACCCCACAGTTTGTTACATACAAAATTCCACCCTCTGGCTGGTTCCCAAAATAATCACCTACAGCCAAAACACTAGAACTGGTGTAGAACTGCATGCTGAGGCCTGGCAGGGTAGTGCATGCATCTCCCGTGATCATCGTGTTGCATTTCACTGCCTGGTTCACAAGAAACCCTGGAGAAACCACAAAATACAAGAGAAGTGCCAAAAATATATTTTTAGGCTACTAATAAATCCAACTGTACATCAGGGGTCAAACCAAACCACTAAAACGTTTTGCCAACGGACAGGGACCTTTTTGTTTAGACAAGCTGGCCTGTAAGTATGTTGTGATAAGCACAGGAATTCAGTAATTGCTCTGCTGGTTTTACTGATGTTTAACCTGTCTTGCTTTTATGCTTTTTACTTGACATTTTATTGCAATTTAATTCCACTTGATTATACTGCAGAATAACAACAACAGCAACAACACTTAGAAATGACATTATTAAGTAGTATGATATATTAGTAGTGGTAATAATGATATTATTTGTTGTGAAACAACCTGTGATCTTCGGACGAAGGGCAGAATACAAATTTAATAAATAAAAATATTTGTTAGCTACCTTGAGTGCCATCTGGTGGAAAGGCAGGTTACATATTTACAAAATTAAGCAATATTTGTTGTTGTTCAGATAAAGCCCAAACAGTAGGGTAGAAAGAGCCAGGAAAGGACAGCACATAATCTCTGACCTGCAGGGTTACCGTGGGTACACCAGGCGAGGAAGAGAGGAGCAGGGAGCCTTAGAAACCCATCTGATGTCTGTATGGGATCGTTATACTGTCAACAGAAAAGACAGGTTTTATTTTATTTTATTTTGAGATTAAGGATATGGTGCCTGAATTTGCTTGCTTTCCCCTTTCCCTCCACATCCCTTTTCCTCAGATGCTGTGTCTTTTTAGACTGGGCTATTTTCATTGATATGTAAGTCACTCTGAAAGTCTGGCTAAAGGGCTTTCTTTGAATAAATAATTAACAAAATGGGTGTACACATGTACCTCCCCACTTTACCTTGTACTTGCTGGTACTGTTTGTACTTGCAGCCTGCCGGGTGTCCAACTCATCCATCAGTGCAAGGTTGCTTTCAATACCAAAGGTATCGTCGCCAAATTCTCGAAGCAACCTATCAAAATTGTGTATAGTAGGTATTTCTGGGGCTTGGAACGATAAGGCAGCTTTGTCTGGGGGTGGGTAGAGAAGGAAAAGCGCTTCAATGTAGTACATTTAACTGAATTTTGGAGTTTATTTTTACTGAACTTTTGGGACTCGTGGAAGTTCTTCCCAAATCTGGGATCGTACAGGAAAAATGCCACCATATTGGGGCAACAAGGTTGGAAACAGGGTAGAGACTGCTTTAAGAGCATGTGTGAATGGCCATTGAGACCATGCTATGGGCCAACCCATAAGGTGAAGAAATTTGTCTACCCCTATCAGAGGCACCGAGTTGCACCCAACTTTTTTGGGGGGGGCGTCGTGCATGCATGATGTCATGTGCGTGCCACCCCAACCCACCCAGGCTGACTTGGCCCGCCATCCCCCAACTGCCCACTGCCTTACCTTTTGTTCACTGCCATGATACTGAGGCTGCCTCAGCAAGGCCACCTCCTCCCCCTTCGCCGAGGCGCTTTAGTGTGGAAGGCGCCTTAGTGATAATGAATACTTTGCGACACCACGTCCCTGGCAGAGATCACTAGCACACCTTCCCAGATGGCACCCTGGCGATCATCCAAAGGATGTGCCAGGGCGAAGCACCTCCCTGGCGGAGATGGCCAGCACGCCTTTGAGGAAGGCGCTCTGGTGATCGTCAAAGGAACACGCCGGCATGAAGGCCCCCTCAACATTGAGGAGGCCCAAGACATCTTGGCCCCCAGGAGCTGGTGCCTATAAATGTACAGAGAGCAGGAATAGTGATGTCCAGGAGACACGTTAACAGGGGCTGGAAGACTAGAGCAGAAACCAGTGGAAATACATTCAGGTGTATTTGGCTGCTTTTAGCTTTTGTTACCAACTTCAAGTCTTCAGGATGGGGCGATATTCAGATGTTAGTCATACTCAAGAGATGACACATTGAAATCAAATAAATTTATGCTGCATATCACCCTACAGAACGGGGGTGGGGACCTGTGGCCTTCCAAACAGCTGCTAGACACTGACCCATAAGCTCCAGCCAGCACGGCCATTAGTCATGAAAGCTGAAGTCCAGAAGCATCTGGAGGGCTAGTTTCCCAACCCTGCTATAAATCTCTCTAAAGGAAATCAATTGTATTAATGAAATACTTATTTTATTATTTAAAAGATTTTTTAATTAATTTTTCAACAAAAATAACAAAAATAAAAAACAAACAAACACAACAACAAACACTTTAAAAAGATTTTTTAAGCCCCCCTTTATTTATATACTGAAGGCAGTATGCAAGAAGCAATAAATATTGGGGGGGTGCTTTTTGGTGAGTAGTTTATCGCTTTCTGTAAGGTACCTTTGAAGGATTTGTATCTTGAAAGGCAGGATATAATAAAATAATTGGGAAAAATTATAGGGGCAAAAATATAAAACAGTAAAATAACATTGCCATAATACACAGAGGCAACTAAAGACAAACAGAGCAGACTAAGCAAGAGCCAACTATACACTTTAAAGTGTTTTGAAAGAAGTTTTGACACACTGCGACAAAATGACTGTATTGCTGGCAAAGGAATTCCACAGAGAAACTATGAAGTTGGAGATTAGTGAGTGGCACATTGCATGTCTCCCTTTCATCCTCTCTCTACACACACATACACACACACACACACACACACACACACAGAGGCCAGGCTTCTTTCTCTCTTCAACTCAACCCTCAACACAAAGCTTTTGAAAAATCAACCAAATAAGAGGTTCATGCCCAACTTGGCTCTACTTACTGTTGGTGGACTGAATACAGAAAATGCTGGGGTTGACCTTGTCGGCTAATTGAAAGATCCTCTCTGGAGGATGCGCTGTTGGATCTATTGAATAGAGAGCTTCTTGCTGCCTGCAGAGATGCCTGTCACCTCTGCAGGGGAAACAAACATAAAAATTAAAGCTAAAAAAACCAAACAAACCTCTTTTCAAATAAGACATCCTTATAACACAGGGCAGGAGCAGCCCACGGAATGCCTTTGGCACTTGACATGACACTGCAGCAACCACTCAAGCCTCAGACACTAAAACCAAGGCACATGAATGATGAAGATAATGTATTACAAATGATTCTGGGGAAAGGGTCTAAAACAGCTGGAGACCCTTACTGATGTCATGGAACAATATTGAATCATACAAAGAAGTTTAACAAGGAATATTAGATACTGCTCAATAGATTTTCAAGCTGCAACCTTCCTTTAGAGTGATATTATCTGTTTATATATGTATATTCCTTTTTAGCCCTATGAAAATAAAACAGTTAAAAGCAATGAATTGTTTCCTGTATGAGACAAAGGAAAGCTTTCTATTTACTAGAGGGGTAAATGCACAGCCACCTCTGAACAGCAGCAGAAGCCAAACTGGAACAAACTGTAGGGACCTTAATTGTCTCTGTGGAGAATTTCTGATCCTTTTTTCTGCCACCCAAAAGGCAGGTGTGTGAAGAGAGAGCGGAGGCGGTTTCACCCCAGCATCTCACAGGGCCTGGGCCAATGCAGCTTGTTCCTCCCTCCACTTTTCAACATCGTGATGTATCACTATATTGAGATATTTGGCTGGTGATACATTGCAATGTTGAAAAGTTGATATCGCCCAGCCCTACTCTGCTGAGGGCCAGATTCAAATCCTGGCTCAATCACATAGGCTTGAGTGAATCTCTTGTCTCACCTGATATATGTGATTACTGCTATGACCAATGAGAATGGAGCTGAGCCTCTGAAGAGTTTAACAGAAACAGTGAGCGCACATTATAGATCAGCTCCCCTGCAGCGGCTTCACCTGCCACCTCTATCGTTTGTTTTAAGCTTATGTTTCTAATTTTTCCTTAGTTCTAATTTGTATTTATTGTTAATAACTGATTATCGGTAAGAAGAATGTCAATGCAAGGACGTGTTTGCGGACAATGCCTGACATTTTAGCAGCACTTTCCAGAGGGAACAGCACAGAACATAAACACACGTGATTTGCCTCTCTACTGGCAAGGCCACATTTCTTTTCATAACAGAGAATTCATCTAAAATTCAATACACTTTTGCTTTGCCGTCTCTAAGAGTTCTGAAAGTACCTGAACGTGGGTGGCAATCAGCAATGTGGGCCAGAACAATGGCAAGCATCAATCCCAGTGATGGGGTGATTCATTTCCCACAGAGCTGGAAATAAGTCCTCACAGTGAGATTGGGCTGATGTATGGAGAAGGGAATAGTTCGATAAGGGTGGCCTTTTGTCCCCAGAATTCACAGTTATTTCAAGCAATCTTCTTTAAAAAAAAAAGTGAACAAAACCTGTGTTTCAAGCCCTGAATGCTGCAATAAAAAACTTGCTGGCATATTTGTATTCAACAAAAATGCCACCAACCAGCCTGGCTTTATTTGGTTGTCTCATTCACAACATACAAAAATACCAGAGGCATAAACAGCTGTTATGAGGAGAGCAGCTAGATTGCCTAGAGAAAGAAAACCAGAGCAAAGCTCCCCATGCATAATATGTGGTGCTTTAATAAGACAGAGCGGGGGCAGCAGTGGGACATGAACAGCACATGCTGTATACGTAAATGCATCCTTACAAAAGATCCCTCGATGGGGAGAGAATTATCCTTCCGGTATGGAGATATGAAAAGCATTGCAACACTTCTTTCTAATTAATTCTGGGATATCAAAGCCAGGAATTTTGTGCTGGATTTTGTGCAATTGATCACATAGCAGAAATGCACAACTCGGCATATTCAGAGAACAGCATCTTACATTTGGCACTTTACAGTGAGTTTGTGGCTTTAACACCTGCAAGGCTAGCTTGAAAAACTGTGGGTCAGCAACATCCTAGAAGTCAGAAAAGGGGTTGAGAGGGCAAGATAGTTCCTTTCTTGGCTAGTAGAGGTTTGATAACATTAATGTATGTGAGCAGCTCTACTTGCTCAGTTTCTACAATTCTACTCTTAGCCAATAGCCTGGATTGCCTTCTTGCGAAAAATGGCTTTTCTTTTCAACACAGCCCTGTTAATAAATACCCCAGGGGAAAAAGCTTTCTTCTTATTTAAATATTTTTTACTCTGCTCTTCAGCTGAAAAAGGCCCCCAGAGATTTTTTTAAAGACAGTGAGAAAAATATTTCAGCCCAACAGATATACAAAATCCTTAATGTATTTTCTGTCTCAAGCACCATTTCTTAATATATAAACTAAAATAAAAGTATTTTATTTGAATACTATTAAAATAAAAGTTCCTGAATGGAAGTCGTGTGTGTGTGTGTGTGTGTGTGTGTGTGTGTGTGTGTCAATTCAAACATACAGCTTCTTACTCTTATGGGGCTGTACTACCTCAGAATACTCAAGAGGGACACATCTCCATTTCAAAACCACTCTGTATATGGAACGCTCATCCATCAGAGTGACTGATGTGCTGACCTTTCACATTCATGCACATTCTGATGTGGGGAAGCTTCCAGAGAAATTACCTTCCCCCCCCCCAAGTATTTTGGGGTGGTACAGTCCTACAAGCCATGTTCAAAGCTGCATATTTGAACCAGCTCTTCTTTCCATTCCGATCAGAAGCTGCACTGCACTGGGGTTAGAGACTGGTTTTTAGACAGACACATGCCTATAGATATTCTGAGGTTGTACTGCAGCACATACCCTTCTTGAACTTATGAATCTGTTCAAAGATGCAGCTTTATATTTCAAGCCATGATGCATGTGCAAGCACTTACGTGACAACAGGAACAGAACACATAGTGAAGAGGCTGAAATCCGCAGCAGTGCATATGGGGTCACAGCAACAATTTACATCACACTGGTCCACCAGGAGGTCACAGACACACAACTCGGCCACTGAAAACAAACAGGTTTTGACAAATAGTACTGAATGTTATACCTGGGGGGGAGACAAGGAAATCCTTCTTCCAGGCTCAATACTGGATACGGCCCAACTTCTTTCTTCTATTATATACAGAGCCACAAAACCAGAAGGCTTAAAGGACTTGCTTTCATGCGTAATAATAATAATAATAATAATAATAATAATAATTTATTATTTGTACCCCGCACATCTGGCTGGGTTTCCCCAGCCACTATGGGCGGCTTCCAACAAAGATTAAAAATACATCAAAATACATTAAAAACTTCCCTAAACAGGGTTGCCTTCAGATGTCTTCTAAATGTCAGGTAGTTGTTTATCTCTTTGACATCTGATGGGAGGGCATTCCACAGGACGGGCGCCACTACCGAGAAGGCCCTCTGCCTGGTTTCCTGTAGCTTTGCTTCTCACAGTGAGAGAACTGCCAGAAGGCCATCGGCGCTGGACCTAGGTGTCCAGGCAGAACGATGGGGGTGGAGACGCTCCTTCAGGTATACAGGACCGAGGCCGTTTAGGGCTTGTGCTCGGAATTGTGCTCGGAAACGTACTGGGAGCCAATATAGGTCTTTCAGGACCAGTGTTATATGGTCTTGGCGGCCGCCCCCAGTCACCAGACTAGTTGCCGCATTCTGGATTAGTTGTAGTTTCCGGGTCACCTTCAAAAGTAGCCCCCCGTAGAGCGCATTGCAGGAGTCCAAGCGGGAGATAACTAGAGCATGCACCACTCTGGCGAGACAGTCTGCAAACAGGTGGGGTCTCGGCCTGCATACCAGAAGGAGTTGGTAGACAGCTGCCCTGGATACAGAATTGACCTGTGACTCCATGGACAGCTGTGAGTCCAAAATGACTCCCAGGCTGCACACCTCTGCATAGTCTCTCAAAGACTTCTTCTCCATATTCATGTAATTTATTGTGTGCATTTTAATACTAGTAATTTGTGTTTATATGAATGTACAATAAGGGGGCAGAAATACTGAAATGGGGATACTGAAATAGGATCACACTTAACGGGTTTGCATCAAACCCAGTCATACTGAGAACAGACCCACTGAAATAAATGAACTTGACCTAATTATGACTTAGATGGCTGCATCCCCGTTGTTTTAAAGATTTTTAATGCTTTTGGTTTCTAATGGGCTTGCTTTTTGGTATCTAATTTTTAAACAGCTCTGCATAATCTGCTGTGCTGCTCATCCGCACTGACAGAAGCCCTCTGGAACAAACCAAAGGTCCACCTGGTTCTTCATCCTTCCATCCGTCGCAGAGAGCAGCCAGCTGCATGCACCTGCAAGAGGTACCTGCTGCCGCATGTCCCTCCAACCATAGCTGTCAACCCTCCCTTTTTTTGCTGGAAACTCCCTTATTCCAATGCCGTTTCCTGCTGCTATCCCGGATTGTTGATATCCCTTAAATTTCCCGGATTTCAAAGGAAGCAGCTCCTCTCCCTCCCTGCCGGCCAGGGAGGCTCCTCAGCTGCGTTGCTCGGCTGCCAATAAGGAGTCTGAGACCGACTGGGGGCGGAGCTTGCGTGCCTTGTGCAGCCAGACCCTCACGCCCAACCAGACAGACAGCCTGCCTGCCGTCTACACGCTCGCTCTTTCGCTCACCCGTTCGCGCGCAGCCTCTGGAGCGCAGGGTGGCGAGGCTACTTGGTGCCATTGCACCGCCCTCGCGGCATCCCTTCTTTTCAAATCCGAAAGTTGACAGCTATGCCCTCCAACACCTAGCAAAATGCAGAGTGATACGGCTTCCGAGCATCAGACGCTGAACTTGTGCAATACTCGCGTATAAGAACATCAGAACTGTACCACTGATGGGGCCAGAAGTCCGCACTGCTCAGCATCCTACTTTGAACAGGGACTACGACAGAGGCCTCCGGGCAACTGGGCAGGTAGAGACGCCCTTCGTCGAGCCTGCGCTATGGTTCCGAGGTAGACTCCCCCTGTATCTGGAGGCTCCATTTAGCCGCCGTGCCTACCGCTCCTTCCCTTTTCTACCCTCCCCACATCGCTCATCTTCAAGAGATGGCGGGGACGGGGGCTCACCGTCGGTCACAGGCGCGGGCCACGGACCAGGTCGGGGAGTCGTTCCGGGGTCCGGCAGCTCCGAAGGGACGGGCACCCCCGCCGCGCCGGTCGGACGGGGCTCGCTGCTGGCGGGGCCCGGGTCGGAAGTCCACGCAGGGCTGCTGGCGGGGCCCGGACTAGAGGAGGCCTGGCTGGGACTAGGGGTCGGGTGAGGCGGGGTACCCGCTGTCGGCCCCCCCGACGTGGCCTCATCCCAGCTGGTCGGGGGTTCCGAAGTGGCGACGCTCGCCGGCGCGTCCGTGGACAAGGACAGCGGCAGTAGAAGGCAGGCCGCGAGGAGCCTCGGGAAGAACCGTAACGGCGACCCGCGGCCCATCCCGCCTCCCCGTGAGGTCGCCGCGGCCTAGGCAACGGCGGACGCCTGCCGGGCGGTAACTATGGAGACGGCGCAAGGCACGACGGGAGCCTCGCCAAACCCCGGCTGCAGACTTGAAGCCGGCGGCGGCTCCCGCAATAGGTTCGTGGCGAACAGCGCCGCCCCCGAGGCATCATGGGAATGAAATACAAGCATGGCGCTGTTGCTGTGGCAACGACCTTGAGGCCCAATAGTAGGCCCAATTGCAGGTCCAATTGCCAACAGCGAGTTTTCCAGGCTGAAAAGGGATGGTGGGTCTGCAGCAGCCTGCACGCCAGTTACATTGCTCAAAGTGCCACCTTGCTCAGCGTTTGCAACAGCGGAAGCAAGCCATGCCATGTCATCCCCAACACTGGACCAGCTTTGGCCCAAGTGCTACCAACCGTCGACCTTGACCCTAAGCACACCAATACATGCAGTTAGACTGAACTTTAATTTTCCAATCCAGCCACTCTGCACTTACTGTCAGAAAGTTATTCCTGATGCTTAGCTGGAATCTCCTTTTGTGTTACTTGAAGCCAATGGTTCAGGTCCTTGCCTCCAGGGCAGGAGAAAACAAGCTTACTACATCTTCCATGGGGCAGCACTTTAGGTATTTCAAGATGACTATCATCTCAATCTCCTCTTCTCGAGGCTAAACATACCCAACTCCCTCAACCCTTCTATTAAGGCTTGGCTTCCAGACCCTTGATCATCTTGGTCACCCTCCTGTGCACCCGTTCCAGCTTGACAACATCCTTACATTGTGGTGCCCAGAACTGGGCACAGTATTCCAGATGTTGTCTGACCAAGGCAGAAGAGAGTGGTACAATTATTTCCCTTGATCTTGATGCAGCCTAGAATAGCATTAGATTTTTGTGATGCTGCATCACTCTGTTGACTCATGTTAAGCTTGTGGTCTATTAATGTTGACTTGACCCTTAAATCCTTTTTACATGTACTTCTGGCAAGCTAGGTGTCCCCCATCTTATATTGGTACATCTGGTTCTTCCTGCCTAAGTGCAGAACTTTACAACTGTCCCTATTGAAATTCATTTTGTCAGTTTGAGCCCAGTTCTCCAATTTGTTAAGGCCATTTTGAATCCCGATTCTGTCTTCTGTGGCATTAACTAGCCTCCCCAGTTTGGTGTCATTTGCAAAGTTGATGTGCACCCTCTCACTTCCTTCGTCCAAGTCGTTTATAAATACATTGAACGACAGGCCCGGGACAGAGCCCAGCGGCACCCCACTTGTCACTTTTCCCCAGGATGACAAGGAACCATTAGTGAGCACTTTGTTTTAAGTCAGTCAACCAGTTACAAATCCACCTGTTACCCTATCCAGCCCACATTTTACCAGCTTTTCCCACAAGAATATCATGGGGGACTTTGTCAAAAGCCTTACTGAAATCCAGATAAACTATGTCCACAGCATTCCCCTGGTCCACCAAGCCTATAATTCTATCAAAAAGGGAAATTAGATCTGTCTGGCATGACATATTTTTGAGAAACCCATGCTGGGTCTTAGCAATCAAAGCATCCTTTTCTAAGCTCTGACAGACTGTTGAATTATCTGTTCTAGGATCTTTCCTAGAACCAGGAAAGCTCACTGGTTAGTACAGTAGTTGCCTGGGTCTTTTTTCCCCTTTTTGCCTGCCTCTAGTCTGTAGGGACCTCACCTGTTCTCCAAGGATTCTCAGAGATTATAGACAGATGCTCTGGGATTACATCCACAAACTCCTTTAGTAGCTTTAGGTGCAGCTCATCAGGTCCTGGAGATCTGATTCATTTAAGTAGCTAGGTGTTCCCTTACTACCTCTTTTTCTATCATTCTCTGTCTGATGTCGGCAGTGTGTGGAAAATGTGAGTTTCTACATACTGAGCATATAGAAACTTCTTCTTACGATTATGTAAGAAATTCATTATATCCCTGCAGATGGCTTCCTTCCTGCTCCACCTCACTGATTAGGTTTCCCCCTATTATAAATGCTCAGCCACTTCAGTATCCAAGCAGCAGAGGGCGCACTGGAGTATGTTTTGTTCATTCACAGGAGACTTTGAATAACATCTAAATAGCAAAACTTCCAGTTTATAGTTAATTCTGTTTGCGTGAGAGTATAATATTTTCCAGAAGTCCCAAGCTGGCAGAGGACAGCAGTGTGAGCTGATTATTACTCATACTGCCCATTGCCAATGTGACTCACACCTGACCTAACCCAAGAAGGATCACTCTTCAATGGTGCAAGTCTTTTCTCTCCGTTGAAACTGTTGGCCACTTTCTGATACCACAGCCAACATCATCATGTGTCTTACAGTTATTGTAGACTTTAACAAATTTTACACACAAACACACATTCTGCCTGCTCCATGAATACAAATGTGTTCTGAGATTGTTAAAAAGCAGAGCTTTCCACACTGTGTGTCGTGACACGTTAGTGCAGGGGTCGGCAAGGTTTACCTTGCCTGGGCTGGTTCACTCCAGCAGAGATCCCTCCATGGGCTGGATCGCACATGCACGATTTCCAGCATCTACATCGATGTGATTTCTGGCGTCGGCGTCTGCGCATGCGAGATTTTTGGCGCCGCAGAAGCGAGTCCCCGCGCCGCTCCAGTTTAGCACAGCGTGCAGGGACTCACCAAGCAGGCACCTCAGGGGGGGCTTGTGGGCCAGTTAAACGACCCCTGTGAGCCGCTTGTTGCCGACCCCTGCATTAGTGTGTCGGCTGCAATGTGTACGTGTGTCGTGCAAACAGTCCCTGTGTTTTAACCTCTGGTTTGCTAGTAAAACTGAATTACTGTGTGGCAAAATGGTAAAGTAAAGTACCTCTGGACAGTTAAATCCAGTCAAAGGCAACTATGGGGTTTCAGCGCTCATCTCGCTTTCAGGCCGAGGGAGCCGGCGTTTGTCCACAGACAGCTTTCCGGGTCATGTGGCCAGCATGACTAAACCGCTTCTGGTGCAATGGGACACCGTGACGGAAGCCAGAGCGCACGGAAACGCCGTTTACCTTCCCACTGCAGCAGTACCTATTTATCTACTTGCACTGGCGTGCTTTTGAAGTGCTAGGTTGACAGGAGCTCGGACAGAGCAACAGGAACTCACCTCGTCGCGCAGATTCAAACCGCCAACCTTCCAATCGGTAAGCCCAAAAGGCTCAGTGGTTTACACGTCTAAAAAGTGTGTCACAAACATGAAAAGTTTGGAAAGCTCTGTTATAAAGCATTCTTGGCCAGTGGGAAAATAGAAACTGAAATGAACTGGCAACCCTGAGTCTTTCTAAAGCCACCCCACTCTTCAAAAGGAGTGCAAGATAATTGCACCTAAGCAATGGCAACCACAGTGATCAAGGGCATGAAGCAATTCCCCCTACAAGGACAGTTTGCAGCATTTTGAGACTTTTTAGTTTAGAGAAAAGGTGAGCAAGAGGTGACATAGTTCAGGGATATAAAATGAGTTTTTTTCTCCTCTCATAACACTAGAACTTGTATAGGCCAGAGATCATTAACTTTTTTGCATCCCGAGAGCCGCCTTTTCTTCTATGAACAATCTTCAAGGGGCTGCCCATTGGCAAGGTAGGGGCCAGAGGTAGAAATGGACAAAGCAGCAACTGGAAAGTTTACCACTGTGAAATAGTCTAGTTTCAACACAAACACACACCTCTATTCTCTATCCAGGCAAGCAGAAAGCATTATCAAATTTCAAGGACGCAATCCAGCTTGGCAAAAATGCTCAAGGAAACTGCAAAGCATATCTGGCGAAGGGTGTGCCCTGGGGAAAGAGGGTGTTGTCTAGGGAGCGCCCAAAGGGCCAGATAGAGCACCCTGGAGAGAAAATGTGGCCCCTGGGTCTCAGGGTCCCCAGCCCTGATATACACTATAAGCTCCTAGGGTCAGGGTCCTGTCCCACTTCTGCTGCAAAGTGCACGTGCACTGATGACAAATGTATACACAAATTGTGATGTTCCCTTGAAAAACAAACTAGTCTAAAATGTTCTTAAAAAGTCCCAAATTGGCACCAACAGGAGATCAAAGTTCATCTCCTTGATGACTGTGCGTGAGCTGAATCCTCCCCACTCAAAGTCCACATGCCCTTTCTACCCGATCAATTTAAATTGCAAAACAAAATAAAGTCTTGCTGGGAATTTAACTCAAATGAGCCATGCAGAGTAAGAAAAGTGATATTGTTATTTTTTAAAGATTCCTAGCAGCTGCACAGTAGCCCCTTGGGAAATCAGAAGGGGGCCTGACATTGAGCACAACCCCTGACTCCTCCTTGGGATTTGGGTTTAAGAAACGGAACCTGCCATGCCAGCGGAATACTCTGCAAAGAAGGATCAAACCTCTGCCAAAGCCTATACCATTTTTAATTTAATTAAAATAGAACATTTGGTGCAAAACAAACTTATTCATGGCAGCTATAACTAGCTTGTATGTGTGCCTGTGAGATTAAAACAAACATACTCATCTTGATACAGGTAGGTAGCCATGTTGGTCTGCCATAGTCAAAACAAAATAAAAAATAAAAAAATTCCTTCCAGTAGCACCTTAGAGACCAACTAAGTTTGTTCTTGGTATGAACTTTCGTGTGCATGCACACTTCTTCAGATACTCATCTTGAGTAAGATGAAAACTGTACTCATTCCTCCCCTCTAGTGCTTAGGATTCTTCACTGTACAGTTTTACCTAGATTTAATTCCATGGACACTTTATTATTCACGATTTTAGCTCCTACGAAAGTGACAGGCAAAATGTTGGCAATTGAAAAGGCAAGGGAATTTTGCACTAGTACCATGCTGATGATGTCTTCCATTATCTCCCCCAAACATTCTCCTTCAATTAATGAACAAATAAATTGTTGAAGGATGCTCAGAAGTCTGCATGAGGTTGACAAATAGTGGGAGGCCTCTGTCCCTTTGATCTCTGTGCTGAGCTGCCCTTTGAAGTCAAACTGATCTGCATTAAGTTGCATCCTCTTTCACTTCTACATCTCTCACGTTTTCTCTGAATCTCAATGTCATCTTGAAGAACAAAGGGGCAAGCATGGCTTCTTTTCTTCTCCAATCAGTTTCCTATCAATAATGCACTCCCCTAAGATTTCACCCGGGACCCAGGTGGGGCTGTGGGTTAAACCACAGAGCCTAGGGCTTGCTGATCAGAAGGTCGGCGGTTTGAATCCCTGCGACGGGGTGAGCTCCTGTTGCTCGGTCCCAGCTCCTGCCCAACCTAGCAGTTCGAAAGCACGTCAAAGTGCAAGTAGATAAATAGGTACCGCTCCAGCAGAAAGGTAAACGGCGTTTCCGTGCGCTGCTCTGGTTCGCCAGAAGCGGCTTAGTCATGCTGGCCACATGACCTGGAAGCTGTACGGCGGCTCTCGGCCAATAAAGCGAGATGAGCGCCGCAACCCCAGAGTCGGACACGACTGGACCTAATGGTCAGGGGTCCCTTTACCTTTAAGATTTCATTCTGAACGCCTTCCTACTAAAGGTGTGCTCAAAGTAAAGATGCATTTCACTAAAGGTAATTTCTTCTGTTGGATACAAATTAGATTTCATTCAAAAGATTGTCAAAGGAGAGAAAAAATTCAGTGAAATTCTCTTGGGCTCAGTGACGGTGGTGCGGAAGCTGGCCCACCAGTTCCCCCAGGCCCTTGAACAAGACTGAACTGCAGCTATTCCAGAAGTGCCACCAGCTCAATTAGATACCGGTATCTAAGCTACTGAACTTAACAGGGCCTACAGCTTAAGGGTGCAGAGAGGACTGCGCTCATGCAGCTGCAATCTTACACGCACTTGCGGGAGAGTAAATCCCCACCCCCACTGTGGGGCTTAAAGGTAAAGGGACCCCTGACCATCAGGTCCAGTCGTGCCCGACTCTGGGGATGCGGCGCTCATCTCGCTCTATAGGCCGAGGGAGCCGGCGTTTGTCCACAGACACCTTCTGGGTCATGTGGCCAGCATGACACAGCTGCTTCTGGCGAACCAGAGCAGCGCACGGAATGCCGTTTACCTTCCCGCCAGAGCGGTACCTATTTATCTACTTGCACTTTGACGTGCTTTCGAACTGCTAGGTGGGCAGGAGCTGGGACCCAGCAACGGGAGCTCACCCCGTCGCAGGGATTCGAACCGCCAACCTTCTGATCAGCAAGCCCTAGGCTCTGTGGTTTAACACCCACAGCGCCACCTGGGTCCCTGTGGGGCTTATTCCAGACTAAAACCGCCTAGGCGGCTTTCCCCCACCTCCCACTTCTGCAGCCGTCTGAAAGGTTTCACGTGTCTGGACAATCCGTCCAGGGAAGGAAGGAGGGATCTGGTTGTGAGTGTGGGAACCTGCGAACACTTCCTCCACGCCCTCCCCCTCCACGCCGTGACGCCGTCGTTGCCCTTTTGTGACCTTGCAGTGAAGCTCGCAGGAGCGTCTTCTGCAGGGATTTGCATGGCGGCACCTCGGAAGAGGCGTCACAATAGTCCTCTCACTAGAAAACAAAGGAAACGAATAAAGAAAAAGTGAAGGTCCCAGCAGAGGGAGGGTCTGTCTCCGAGGGGGCCACGCGCCACGGCCCCGGAGCTGCCACCCGGCCCTCTGCTGTTCCGTTCCCTTTTGCTTCTACAAGAGAGAGAGCGGGAAGCGAAACTAGCTAGGAAGAGCCGCACATGGTCTTGTAAGGCCAAGAACTACAATTCCCGGCAATGCCGCGCTCGCCCTGCGCCGGCCGAAGAGTAGCAGAACAGCTGCCTTGGGGGAGCGCGCTGCATGCCGGGAATCGCAGTCCATGCTCCGAACGGTAGGACGCCACAACGTCCTTTCCCCTCCCTCCCGCGCAAGCGCACTCACGCGCAGCTGACCTTCACGAGCGGCGAACGGAGAGAGGGGCGGGGGAGCGCGGCAGGGAGGGAGAGCTATGCAAATGAGGGCAAGCCGCGAAGCCAATCGCGGGGCTCGGCTGGAGCCGGAGGCCCGGATGTGAGGGAGCTCAAGAGGGGTTTCCCCCCCTCCGCCCCGCCTCTCTTTCTCCTCGCCGGCGAAGAGGCGGGGCTGACCTCGCGCGTCTCCCTCCCCTTTCCCTCCTCCCTCCCTTTCTCTCTCCTTGAGGAGCCGCCGGCGGAACGCGGGCCCGAAGCACGCGACGGGGCGGAAGATGGCGGCTGGAGAGCCCGGCTGCCGGACGCGGGAGACACGCCGCCGGCTGTGAAGGGGGAGAGGACGAGGAGGAGGACGACGAGGAGGAGGAGCAGCAGGAGAAAGAGAAGGGCAAGGGGATCCTCCGCCGGCGACGGAGGAAGGAGAGCAAGGGAGGCCAAGAGCGGCTGAGGGCAGAGCCCAGCCCCCGACCTCAGGGGCCGCCTCGCGCCGAGGCGCCTCCGCCTGAGGTGGGGGTTCAGAGAGCCCTCCCGGGAGGGGAGGCCGGCACTTGCTTCTGTCATTTTTGGGTGCAGCTGAGAGGCTCCTCCTGAAGAGAAAGAGGGGCTGGGAACGGGGGGTCGTCGCTCCGAGGGGCGCCGGGCATCCCCCTCCCTCAGGGGGGCCTCGAGGAGGAGGAGGGGCAGCGGGAGCCGAGCCCCCTCCCTCGTCCGAAGGGAGGCACTTAACTGAGGAGAAATTGGCGGGAGTCGAAGCCGTCTCTTTTCGGGGGGGCTGAGCGCCCCCACCTCAGAGCCCCATTCTGGGCTGTGAACCCTCGCTCTGAAGAGGGGCTCCTTTCAGTGGGGGGGCCTGACTCCCCCTCTCCGCTCCCGTTTTTTTTTTATTGTAGATCTGAAGCGAGCCTCGTGGTGAGGAGGAGGAGGGGCAGGGGGTGGGGTCCTTGACCCCTGGCCTTGAGGCTAGGGCCTTATTCCGAGGAGGAGCTGGAAGCCGTGGAACTCCCTCCGGTGAACTTTGACGCACTTGGAGGGCCTTGGGAAATGTGCGCCAGGGGGAGAAGGGGTCCTGTTTAGGAGGAGCGCAGGGCACGGCGGCCTAAGCGTGCTCACAGGGAGGAAAAACCTGACTGAGCTTAGAGCCGTCTTGAAACTTAAGGCATTGCCTCTGTTTTTAGCTCTCATTTGGGTGGGAAGGATAGGTAATGCAGTTAGTATAGAGGCCCCTTCTAGAGAGAGGCAGAGAGAGAGACCTAGGAGCTGAGTTTTCTTTTTGGGTAAAAGTGGTGGATAAGGAAGTCTCCAGGAGACTGAATATAGGTATAGACCATCTATATCAATATCTATCTATACACACAGACAAATATATATATACATACACACACACACGAAAAGGAAAGGGCTCTATTTCAAGGTTGAAATAACCTTTTGTTAGAGAAGAGTTCAAACAAGGGCACCCCCCACTTTTGGAGGGGTCCCCACTGGGAACCCTGGGTCTTGGAGTGGCCCTAGTTCAGAGCGGACTACGTTGGCTCCGGTGGCACATCTGCCCACGATTTCCCTCGTTGCAGGCGGTCGGCTGCTGGGCTCCCCACACCATGTTCTCGGTCCTCTCCTATGGCAGACTGGTAGCCCGGGCAGTCCTAGGTGGCCTTTCTCAAACGGACTCTCGAGATTACAGCCTGGTGACTGCCAGCTGTGGCTTTGGCAAGGACTTCCGCAAGGGCATCTTGAAGAAAGGCATGTGCTACGGGGATGACGCCTGCTTTGTGGCCCGGCACCGATCTGCAGATGTTCTAGGTGAGTGATGTCTGAGGCTGGTCTTTGTGTTTGTCTGACTTGCCTGTCTTCCGCCTCGTGTTTGATTGAATGTTCTAAAATAGCACCCCTGGGTAGTATTTGAAAAGGCCTTATAATTGCATATCTGCAGGCTGCTGTCTCAGAGCAAAGTGTGCCAGGGAGACAGTGAAGTAGATTCCATGATTGTGGGGGACTCCAGAACTGATCTTGCCCAGTCTAGGTCCCTGTGTGGGTTGGTGTGTTGCTTAGCTCATCAGGACCTGTCCCTAATAGCTCCCCTGCAGTTCCAAGGTGGCTGCTATGTTATTTTTTTTACAGCATTTCCCCATCTTTTTAAATAATTTGAACTTAAACTCTTAAGGTGTCCCTCCGCCCTTCTAACCTTGCAAATGAAACAAGCTGTTGGGAGCAAACACTTCCTGCCTTTAGCACACCTTGTGTCCTTGTCAGGTGAAAAGCAAAGTGACATTGAAAGCGGTTTCAGATGTCAAGCTTCACTCCCCACACCCACTTTACTGTGGTTTCAGAGCTCCCTGCAGATCTTCAGTGCAGTGCAGCTGTGCTGTGTCAGATGTCACAGGAGCAAAAGGAGGAAACCTCCTGAGTGCAGGCCCTTTGTGGGGGATGTGGCTTCTCAAATGCCCTTTTGCTTGCTGAGCAGCAGCAACAACATGAATGTAGATTGCTAAACACTCCTTAGTGTATGGTTTATTTAGAGTTGAAGGTTGCTCTTGTATCTAAACATATTATGTTGGTGAAACTTAGTGTAGCCATGGTAGCTTCATGTCTGTTGTAATGAGTGATTTTTTTTTTAATGTTAGTTGGCTTTGAAACAATATTTTGAATAGTACATTTATAAGAATCCTGTCAGATGCCCATGCTGTAGTTCTGGATATGGGGGACAAAGAAAAATATATCAACCTTTGTCGTGCAGCGCAGTTCATCTTTGTTCTTAGGCCATAACCCACAATGCAGTTTGGCTGTTCAAGTGTCTTATCTAGCATATGATCCATGTTGAAGGGAAGGTCAGTAGAGTTCTTCCTTTCTGTCAGTAGAATTACTTGCACTGTGAATGGAAAGGGAGTGACTGATGGATTTCTATCAAATGAAAGACTGATTGGAGTCTCCTTGGTTCTGCATTGCTCTTTAACAGTATAGCTGGGCATTTTTTCCTCTGGCCTTTATTTTGGTTGGATTACAGTGAATTGTATGGCAGGGTTTGATGATGTTATGTCATTATGTTGCAGTAGTCATATATAAGCAGCCTTGTAGTATCATTGAAGTGATGCAGGGATTAAATCCTTATTATTTTCATTTTTAAATACTTCCCCCCCTGTACTTTATTACTCTTATAGCAAGCAGATTTTATTTTATGTATTACATTTATATCCCACTTTTCCTCCAAAGAGTTCAATGTGTCATACGTAGTTCTCTCCATTGTAATTTTTTCCTAATGCTTCAGAAAGTGATTTTTTGTGGCTTAGTATTCTTTGGATGACTTTTCTAACAGCCCCCCTCTTAATTTTGATTTAGGTATTTATGCCCTCTCTTCAGTCAGTTAAGACTGACTCCTAAAGCAGCTTACAGTTGAAATCCACCACATTTGTGTGTGTGTGTGTGTGTGTGTGTGTGTGTACGCACACAGATGGGTTCCGTCTCTTCTGGCCCATGATAATACACTCCAGGTTCCAGGCTCTTCCCTGGAGAAGGAGCTATAGGTGAACTCAGGCTTGCTGGTGACAAATATATTAACCTCTTGCTGTCATTTTTCTATTGGTTCCTTAGCCCAATCCACAGTAGATAAAATAAAATTCTCTTTTTGCTCTTAGTTCTCCATTTTGAAATCTTTATTTAAATTATACTTTTAGTAGCCTATATAATTGAATATTTTGCCCTTCTTTCCCTCTGTATGTCCTGCATGTTTGCTAACCATGTTAGCTTTTCTCTGCTTGGTGTCCTGTGCTCTGCCTACATCTTTTGTTCTAAATTTCAGATGTCTTCAAACACTTATGCAGCTTCACTGTTCTGGATCATCTTAATTAATTTTATACAACCTATAAAATAAAATGTAGAAGAGCTTGACACAATTGGATTTTTTTATATAAATAATGATGTAGATTGTCTTTAACCAAAGAATGAGTTTTAAATGTTTTTCACTTTCCATTCAGTCCAGATTAGCTTTATATATTACTCATTCGCGGATATAAGCATGCCAAGAAGATCTCTGCCTTCAGTTTTGAGAGTCTTTGTGGGCTGGATGTGGGTGTGGAGTAGCCACATGAGCTGCTCCCATCCAGTGGAAAAAAAATTGCAAGAGCACTTGGAATCTGCCCAACTTCCAAGTCCCTGTTTGACCACAGTTAAAAAAAAACCACCCTACACATGGCCTTTTTCTGTTGTGCAATTACTAGATCTGAAGAGCAGCGCTGCTGAATCAGACCAAAGACCTGTCTCTTTCTGCTCATGATTCCCAGCAGTTGGTATTCAGAGACATACTGCATCTGATACTGGAGCTATTATGACCAATAGCCACGTCCTTTGCAGCTCAGTGGTTACTGCTGCTGTCCTGTGCACTGTTGCAATCAAGGGGGCTTAATTCTGAGAAAGGCATTCATAGTACTGCACTTTGTCAGCTGTGAGCCAGGAAGCCCTCAGTTCAAATCTCACCTTATGTGCTATCTTAGCAAGTGGATTAACGCAAAATATTCGCCCAGCTTCAGACACTCTCCTGCATTGTGGGAATGGTAATAATGGCCTTACTTGTAAAAGGGAAGAGGTTGTCAGCAGTTGACATTCTGCTGAAATTCCTACATTAACAGAGAAGTTATGAAGATTACTAAGAAGTGCTTTGAACACTTGCAGTACACTATCTTTATAGATGCTAATATGTTCTGGAACCACATGGCGACTTCCTGCAGATCCCAGTGCCTTGGCTGCCTGAAGTGAGAAGGCTGGTGCCAGCTATTGGTGATTGTGCACATTCTGGTCTTTCACCTGTAAAACTGCTTCACTAGCTTTCCTTTCATGGCAGTATTGTGAAAGATCCTTCATAGGAACTCAGGAGAGATCAGGGTCTGTGGTGATGAAAATTTTAACTCTGAAAGGCTTACATAAAAAGAGCATGAAACATGATTTTGGTGCAGAAGTTGAAGGATCGTCCTTATTCCTTTCCTTAGCACCTTGTTTGGGAAATTAGTCGACAGCAGTTTACAATGAAGCAAAAGCCACACTGAGAACATGCATCAAGCATGTTTACATATATGGGGATAATTTGGATCGTTTATTCTTCAATTAAATTGTCATAGATACTTAATAAGGAGTACATTGCTAGAGTGAGGAAAGGGAGATTGAAGCGAGGATCATAGGAAGCTTTCTGTAGATGCCTGTGTTTCCAAGCTGTTTTCTGCAACCACAAGGAAAATGTGTGGTTTTTTAAAAAATAATAATAATACTGAAACTAGAGCCTTGCAGGTTTGTCAGAACACCAGGTCCTGGGTTTCTGTGCAATTTGGGCAGAGTTAACAGAGTACAGACAGGCACACACTGCTTGGGTTTTCCTCTTTGGCTCTTACACTGTTGACAAATCCTAGGCTGGGTGTTTTATGAGAGATGACATTCCAAACCTTTTAATCATTTTACTTAGCCCCAAAACAATACTGTTGAAAAGCAATAGATAAATATGAAAAGATCAAAGACATTTCAAATATTTCTTGGAAGATCAAAGAATCATAGAATTGTAGAGTTAGGATCATCTAGCCCAACCCCACACAATACAAGAATCTCAACTAGATCATACATGGCAGATGGTCCCCCAACCTCTGCTTTAAAATCTCCAAGCGTAGGTCAGCAATAAAAGACACTGTGTCATTGAAGTTAACTTTTTATTCAAAGGAGCCAAAACAGTGCAGGCCTAGTGATTCCAGCACTGACCAGTAGGTCTTGTCCCAATGAGGCAGTTGTGAGGACTCCAGGTCTCCACCTTCCCATCACTTTCTAAGGCTCCTCTTTTCCAGGGTTTTTCCCAAGCAGTTGCAAACTATAGTACACACAACCAATCTCTGCTCTGCATGTTTCATTTGTCTGCATATTATTCTAGGAGATCAGGGGGAGGGTAGCTGGCTGCAGTAGGAGGGCCTGTTACCTCTTCTGCTTCCTCTTCCTCCTCCCAGTCTGCTCCTTTTTCTCCCTCTGTCCACTCATTGTTGTCCCACCACCACTTCCCTGTCTCTGAGCCTTCTTCCCCTGGGGATACCCTTTGGGTTTCCCCAGCCTGTACTTCCCACCATTCCTCGGCATCTAGCCAGTCCATAACACCAAGGAAGCATTGGAAATGTGGGGGTGGGAAAAATGCAGTTTTGCTGCATCGGCCCTCAGGCTGACATAGCAAAGAGGTCTTTGCCATCGTGTGGATGGCAGGAGGGTCAGCGGATCCTGTGTCGGCCCAGCTGCAGCCCCACAACATACTGCTTTGCCTATTGCTGGCAGGGATACTGCTAGCAGTAACTTCCACCCACCTACCTTTTGGGCTTGTGCATTGGGATGTTGCTCACCAGCAGAGCTTCCCTGCCCCATCCAAAACAGGGATTGAAATTGTTCTGTCAGTCTCTCAGTATGAATGATGCTGAGGTTCTTATTAATTTCATCCCACCTCAAAGCATGTATCAGTCTTAATTCTTCTTATAACTCAAATCTCCTCCTTGGAAAGACAGCTCCTCCAAAGCATAATCAAAACAACTCTGCTTAGTGGAAAAAAATATTCACCAGTGTAAGCCTAGTTTAGGCTGAAGGACAGTCTGTGAAAATGGTAGGTGATGAGCTAAGGGATTATTTTGTTAGCATAAAAAGAGGCTTGCATCCAGGGATCTCATTTGAACCATGCTATTGCATAATTATTCTGCTTTGAGAATGCTGGATGGGTAGACAGAGTAAAGGCACACACAAGGAACTAATGCAGAATTTCCCAAGGTGGCCACTTCAGGAGGGAAGAATGCAGGCAGTGGGCGTTTTGCAATATTACTTGCATTTTTAGTAAAAAATAAAATCTTTTGGCATGGTCAGGTTTTCTAGTATCCTAAGATTTAACACTTACAAGTAAATGTCTTTAGTTGGTGTGGAGGGCAGCACACAGGTGTTTTGGTCTCTGATCACTGACAGGTGAAGGAATGCTTGTAACTGCCTGCTTGTAACTGTTTTTGGCCAAAGTTGTGGTTTGTTATTGGCCAAAATAAAACTGCATCTTTTAGAATAGTTTGTGCAAGTGGGAAAGTAAAATTTGGATCTGATCCTCTGGAGTTTGAATAAGTGGTTGTACCAGAAATGCCCTTCTTGCTGCCAGCACAGCATTCACCTGCCATCCCCTATAGCCTACAAAGAAGTTCACTGCTACCGGTACCTCATCATCTACCATTTGCTTTCGTGCTTGCTTGCCTTGAGTATCTGTAAGTGATGCATGCACAGCATGTAACCAGGCAGTACCAGTAACTCTGGGGACTGTCCTCCCTGTATTCAGAAGAACTGTGTAACTACTGCTTACCAATGCTGATGAGAGGATGTCTTTCTGCCCTCACTAAGGAAGCAGAGAATCAGACTAACAGAAACAAAGGTCAATTTAGTACTGTATGTTCAGTGATATACAAATAAACTAAATTTTGTAAACTGCTTTGAGGGATTTCTTTCTCATTTTTTACAATCAAATGGTGTATAAATTTTATGAAATAAATAGGGTTAACTTATCCAGCCATGTTCAGTCTTTAAATCCCATGCTTCAGATATTTGAGAATTTTTTTATGGCCATGAGTTTCCATTAGTTTTTAATCAAACTAGTTTTTTAGTGCAAGAGGGAAAATATATTGATACACCACACAGCCAGGGAATTTATACAGACACGGTTCCTGTGGAACTGTCCTTGGTTAGTTCTGATGAAATGATGCCACTGCTGGTGATTTTAACACGGTGAATAAAGCTAGGTCTGTTGCCCAATTATAGAAATCTTAGTTAATTAATGGATTAAATTTGCCTAAGTGTAAAATGAAGAGTTCTGACATAAGTATGCTTTGTTTTTAGATGCACAAGCATATTTTTTGATAAGACATGTTCTTTCCTACATAAGAGAGAAGGAGCTGGAATGCCTCTTTTAAAATGGAGTTTGCCCTCTAGATTTTTTCCTCCCTCCAATATTTAACAGTTAACCATGAAGCTGGTCTTTAATTTTTAAATCAGGTGAATCATTTAGTTGATCAAAAGTTTTTTAAATTGATCTTTAACTGTAAACTAAACATTTTGGCCCTACCCAACCCCCAAATCCCCTTTGATGCCCAGATCTGAAAACAGGAACAGATGTAGGTCTCTTTTCTATGATATCCAAAGGGAACTTTATTGTATTAATTAATTAGTTACAATTTTTATAGCCTGCTTTTCATTGAATGTCCTCAATCCCAGAGCGGGAAACAAATTAATAAAAGTAAACAGGAGAAAATATTATTATTAAAAAATAATATACAACAATTACAAAATCATATAAACGAGACCAATAAACAACTAAACAATTTTATCATAAGGTAAACAAGCAAAATTACAGCAACATAACTTAATATTTCCAGGCCTCAGGGTTGACCTTGAACATGGGAAGTTATAGAAGACTTGAACAGTTGGAGAAGTAGGAGTTGCCTTTTTCAACATGTGTGAAGGCACTTCTTTTACAGTGTGTTGTGGCTGAGTTGGTGATCTGTAAAGAGTGCAGGTTGGGATTCCTGGTCTCCCAGCTGACTGTCTCTGCTGAATACGCCGTTCAACACTTTCTGACTGTTGATGCTGAGCGTGACTTGCTGGGTTTCAGAACTGAGGAGTGTGGGGGTGATGGAGTTCTAGGATGCTTGTCCAGACTAGTTGTGGAAGACTTGCAGCATTTAGAGGAAGGGGAAGTTGATGAGGCAACCACAAGGCATACATACAAGGTTGCTTAAATATGTTTTCTTTACCTAATGTGCTGGCACGATTGCAATCTCCAGAGGCTTATTGCACAGGCACACTTTTAATTTACTTGTAGTTGTGTGTTTCTGCTTCTTGTATGCCTTACCAATCAGGTCCCATTGTGTTTAAAAGCTGCAAGACCTGCAATGAACTTGCCCACGTTCTGTTAAATGACCCTTTCATACCTAATGTAGTCATGTAAGAAAATTCCTGATCCCCACCCCAAACCAATTCATCAGATGGGGACTGTGATTTTTTAAACCACTAATCTAATATTAACTTTTAACATATTGTTTAGAGCAGTGGTTCCCAAATGGTGGTCTGTGGACTCCAGGGGGCCATCGTAACTGACCCAGGAGGTCTGTGGCACCATTCACATAACAAAAACTACCATAGAGATACCAACATTTTCAAAAGCAGAGGGGCCATGACTTGTTTAAGCCCGCCCATTATGCCCCCTTTTTCTACCATTTCCGGGTTTGCAGCAAAGCGCACACACATGGTCGTGCATGCTTTGAACGCTCCAAACGGTCATTGCCAGTACTTTGCTAATTGGGAACCACTGGTTTAGAGGATTCATGTGCATTTCCTAAAGAAGAAAGGAAGGGATTTCTTTGGTATTCAGGGTTATGGTATCCAAGTTGTGCTTTCTATTACTTGTGGTGTTACAAGAGGGGGGTGGTCATAATGCTTGCCTTCTGGTGTTGCATTGTGTGGATTTATTTTTTTTTAAAAAAAATACAAATCCTTTAAAAATGGTTCTAAAAGGTTATGGACTATTTTGGGGAGAAATCTGATTAATGCTGATAGTCTGTTCAGAGTCTGGCGGTAACATGCTGACAGATTACATAGTTCATGCCACGGTCAGCTCTAAACCCTCCCTCTCCAGTTCAGCTGGCATCCTAAGTGAAGGACATTTTACAGATTAGCACGTTTTTCTTCATGCACTAAGTTTTCAATTCTAGGATAGAGGTTTGCAGCCTTGGGGAGCTGAGATAGCTCAGTAGGTAGAGCATGAGACTCTTAATCTCAGAGTCATAGGTTCATACCACATGTTGGGTAAAAAGATTCCTGCATTGCAGGGGGTTGGACAAGGTGACCCTTGGGCGCCCTTTCAACCATACAATTCTGTGATTTTGTTTAGCAGATTTATCTTCCTTTGGCTCACTCCCTGATAGTTGAGAAAGTGACTCACGCTGCATCCTGAATCATTTAACATGAGCTTCATGCATTCCATAAAATACCAAATGTTGACACTTGCAGGCTGAAGAGAGTTTCTGAACCAAATAAGTTGAATATTATTAGAGATGCTGTGTGTGTGTGTGTGTGTGTGTGTAGGCTGTAGATACACAGCAGTACCCCTGAAAATATTTCTTACTCTTATTTGACCATGGCAAAATTCTCAGAAGTTTGCTTTTGCTAAACGACTTTGCCTCTTATTACTTTACCCTTCAAAGCCTTCTGCAACTGCAGAACTGCTACAGAAAGTTTTCGGCAAAGGACCATTCTTGATCTTGATGCCTGATGGTGTTGGATAGCAATGTTTGAGAGAAATGGGCTCCACACTATCCAACCATTCTGGGAGCCTATAGCTGTACTAGCTTATCGGCCAACCGCTCTCTCCTGGTCAATGTGTAGAAATGCACCATTCTGCTCTCCTGCATATGTTCATGATTACGTGGCTGGCGCATGTTTGATATCTCAAATACAGTAAGCATCTCCTCAAGCTCAAAATCAGCTGAAGTTGAAATGTGCATGTGAATTCATGACTAAAACTATATCACTGCAGCCCCTCACAGTTAGCCTGTCTAACCCGTTCTTTTCCCTTTTGCTTACATTTTTGTGCTGAAACTGGTTAAGATGAATTGAGGTACTCATCTTCAAGAAATATAGGTGACCACCAGCTCATAATTGATTCTGTTCAGAGGTAATCATATCTTTGCCCTGAGTTTCTTAATGCATCCAAAGGGGCACAATCACTTTTGGTTAAAACTGCCAGTATCACAGTTCCGTTATGCAAATCTAGGGTGCTGCTTCACATGAGAATGTGGGCCCATTTAGAGATGAGGAAACTACTCCTGAATAATACCAGAAAGGAAGTAAAGGTGACTGTCCTTGGTCCTGTTGACTTCTGCATAACTCCCCCCTCCCCCGTCTGTCTTAAGCTAGTTGCACAATAAGCCCATATTTTGGGCTTTCAGCAATCAGAAGTGATTATATACCTCTGTGCTTTCTGCATGGCATATTGAATTAGGAAAGTGGTTAGTTTAGAAAGTCTTCTTTAGAAATATTAGCAGATATGGAGAATATTTAATTAAACCTCACCAGCTTTGCATGTTTAATGTAAATTTCATCTTCATTAATGCTGAGGAATTTATTCATAATACGTGTTATATATATGTGTGTGTGTGTATATATTCTTTTTTAGGGGTTGCAGATGGTGTTGGAGGCTGGCGGGACTATGGTGTTGACCCTTCTCAGTTCTCAGGGACTCTCATGCGCACTTGTGAACGCTTGGTCAAGGAAGGACGGTTTATACCAAGCAATCCTGTGGGGATTCTCACCACGAGCTACTGTGAGCTGCTGCAGAACAAAGTACCTTTGCTTGGTAAGCATAAACGGTCTCTCCTCTTTCTCACATCAGTCCACTGGGGTGTATTCTTAACCAGCCATACCTATAGTGCTGTCCAGTAGTTAAGCCAGGAAGTTCTTCAGTTATCACCTCCTGACAGGAACTCCTTGTTTGGCCTAGGTCAGGAGTGGGGAACCAGTGATCCTCCAAATGTTATTGGACTACAGCTTCCATCAGCCCCAGCCAGCATATCCAATTCTCAGGGATTATGAGAGTGGTAGTACAATAACAAGTGGAGGGCATCACATTGGGTACCCCTGGCCAAGGCAAGCCGTCTTGTAAGACTCTCACGAATGATCTTTGACACATGCCGTCTTCCGACAAATGCTTCCAAAATCAAAGGTGGTTTTTGGCCACAAAGGGGAAGTGACCCTGGTTTGGTACCACATTAAATAAGCGAGCAAACAAAAACACTTTGATGTCATTCCTGCTCTTTCAGAACTGGTTGCTGATGCACGCAGATATATGTTTATGTAGGAAAATAAACTGCAAACGCTTTCAGTTTGAAGCCCCTTTGCTTCTCCTTTGAATCTGAGCCCTTCTTTTTGCAGGATGATGCATCACTTGAACTTTGTTGCTCCTACCTTTTATTTTTGGTTGTCTAAAAGCAATATGGAGTTGCCATTATTGGTTTCAAATTTAACTTCCCCACACTGGGAATACATTCCAGCTGGGTGCCAGTTTAGGAGAAGTCTAGTGGTGGATATTTGCAGTATGTGATTTAACTTTAAACACCTGCTGAAAACTTCTATTTCATCAGTCTTAAGGAGGCAATTAAGAATACATCTTTCCACAATGGTTTCATGTCTATTTTTAACTTTTCATGTTTTTATTGTATTTTTTATTTATTTTTGTTGTAAACTGCTGTGATATTATTTTTTGAGATCGCGGTCTATAAATATTTTTTATAAATAAATAAGTTAAAAAATAAAATTGCTGTTTACATTTTACGTTCATGCCACTCTCTTTGAACTCATGAGAGCAAGTGGGTCTCGCAACAGAACATTGCAGTGTGGAATGTGCCAGTTCACTGTTCCTGCCAGCCAATCAGCCAGGTCTTCCAGATAACCTAATTACCCCACTCTTCACTCTTGACCCCCCAAGACACTGTGATCGCTGAGCACATCCAGTCCTCATTCAGCAGGTTTTTTTTGTGGGGGGGGGACTGTTGCCCCATAGGTAGTTTCTCCTAAAGATTATTTGTACTTCTGTGCACATTGGAAGATCCCTATGGCATGCTGACACCTCTTTCTTGTTCCTCAATAGCCCCATTTCACCCACAGCCCTGTGAGCACTTTAGGGGGTGAGTTTGATGTTAGAGGGAGTGATGTTGGGGGGCCTTGAAGGAGCAGGATTTTGCTGTGTTGAGAACCAGCCACGCTAATGGAAACGGACAACCTTTAGCACACTAAGTGCAAGTTACTTTTCACACTGCACATGCTTCTCACCTGACCTTAGCTGCTCTGCCAAGAGGTCTCTGTAAGTATGTAAGCTAAATTTAGCTAGCCTCTGCTGAGCTCAGGAAGAGTCATCCCTTTTTCATTACACACCTAAAGAACGGGCATTGGCTGCAGCATTTTTCCTTCAGTTCAGACGTTGATAGAACTGCTTAATTGAGCTCTAATTTCAACTTACATCATGACTAGTTATGTGGAAAAGTCCTGACTTAACTGAATGTTGCCAAGGTGGCCTCATGCTGTGAGTGCCTGTCCCATTCATCTTGACCTTCTCAGTTCACAAGAGCACATCAGCTCCATGTTTGGCACTTGAATTTCTAGTTGCAGTGCATTTCTGATCAGCTTGACTTCTTATCCGACACTTATAGAATTTCTTCCTTCTTTTAACTGCTGTAAATTTCCCCCTTATCTTGAATGCTTTGTTAAGCATTCCTTGTTAGGAATGCCAATATAAGAGCCAATGTGTCAGTTGCTCACATGTTCCTGGTATTTAATGGACTAGTGATGAGATAGTAGAGTACATGTTTGCCTAGTGCTGTTAACTGCTGTCCAACCTTCTCAGCACTTCTTTGGGGGCTCTTTTGAAATGAATGCATGTTACATGTCTACCTCCACAAATCTTGGTTGAAGAAAGTGCTTAGAGTGGGTAAGAATCCAAATAGCTGCTTATTAAGTTTCAGAATAATGGTGGCATTACTTTTAGAGGTCTGATGTGCTACCTTTAAGAAGAGCTGTGTTGACTTACCAAGAGAACAGCACTGGAAGTCTGTTTCTGCTAATTAGAAATAGCTTCTCACAGTAGTTGGAAAACAATAGAAATTCTGTTCAGCTCATTTCCATGTAGTTTATCTCTCTCAAGTTCTTGTCCTTGCTGGACCAAACACTGCAACCAGTGGACCCCACTTAAAATAAAAGCAGCTCCATTTATATGTCATTACTAAAAAATATTTAATTTTATTTCCAGGGAGCAGCACAGCTTGCATTGTAGTTCTGGATCGAACAAGTCATCGTTTACATACAGCAAACTTGGGGGACTCAGGCTTTTTGGTAGTCAGAGGTGGAGAGGTAGTACACCGATCTGATGAACAACAGCACTACTTCAACACTCCGTTCCAGCTGTCAATAGCACCACCTGAAGCTGAAGGAGTCGTCTTCAGTGACAGGTGAGATTTTTAAGTGTGAGTGGTCAGATCTAAGTTCCCCGAAACGATTATGTTGGGTGCATCCCCAGTGAATTGTGAGGGGAAGCTGTGCTCACACCCCATGTCCCAGAATGCGCAACTCCCTTTTTCCAAACAAAGGAGGAGTATGGAAAATGGTCTTTTTTTGCTGAGGGGTTTTATGGTTGCCCTAAAGTGGCTTTTCTCCTCTCACTAGCCTGGCTTCACTCATTACAGTGGTCATTAGAGGCAAAGGTGTCTCCTCCTTGCATGAGGCTGTGCAAGGGTTATGCATGGAGTATTCCTCATCTCTTTGATATTTGCATGTTACAAAACAGAGCTTTGGCATAAAGATGGTTAGGGTGTGGTGTTAGGTTCCTTTTATGCCTCCAGGTCCTTGCTTCAGTTTGACTTTCATGTGCTGCCACATTTGCCAGGGCCTCAAATGTCACATTTTAAAATTTCCCTCCTCCTGACTTGTTTGCCAAGGAATACTACTGTTTTATGTGTTGCCGTTGGAAATATTTTTTTGGCTATAAGAGTGAATTTGGCTTAAGAGTGAATCAAGCTCCTCTTCCAAGTTGAATTCCTGGAATGGGTGCTAAAAGTTTGTTCTTTGTGGCTGCTCTGCACTTGCAGCAGGATTCGAATGGAGATGTGGAAAAAGCCTTGTCCTGCTGAGTGCATTCACTTGTGTCCAAAATAGCTCTGTGTTCGCCCAGCATGCAAATGCTGTCATGCTGTCCTGTTCATTTCGGGGACCTCCTTCTCACTCTTGGGATTTGGATTGGGAATCTGCTAATTTTGCATACTCTGGCAATGAGGTAGCAAATGCTTGAAGAACAGAGAGGGAAGCATGTGACTGCAGCTTGTATTTCAGTACGGTTAAAAGCTTCCAGCCGTGTGCTGTGCCCAATCAAAATGAGCAAAACTCCCATTTGGCAGAACACCAAGGTCCATGATGGGAGTGTTGGAAAAGCACATTCTGTTCAATGGGAACTAGCGGCTTAAAAAGGGTACCTTAGCAAATGACTTGAAGCAAGATTACTCCCTTCCCATCGGTGCTACACAGCAAGGCCTTTGGTACTTCACAGGAGTCACTCAAAAGTACTAGTGCAGGGGGGGAGATCATGGGATCTATCCCATGCTGCTCTACTGTGTAAGGTTCCTTTTACCTCTTCAAACTGTCTGTCACGAGAGTCCCAGTCTGTTGTGTCTAATGAGCAGCTTGTTCAGCAGTGCAAACTCTTTGCTCGTGAAATGAAAGCTTGTGTAATAGTGATTTAAGAAAGCAAAGCCAGCTAAATAGGGTTGCCCCACTAGTGCTTAAACATTATCACAGTACCGGTAGCTATGTCAGGTAAGCTGAATGTAGTGTTCTCCCCATTTTACAGATTAAACTAAACTCTGACCTGGGAACCATTCAAATATATATAGCTATTTGTGATCATTGTTTTCACAGCCCAGATGCTGCAGACAGTACTACGTTTGATGTCCAGCTAGGAGACATCATTCTGACAGCCACAGATGGGCTTTTTGACAACATGCCTGACTACATGATCCTACAGGAGCTTAAGAAGCTAAAGGTAAGCAGTATGCACAGAGTTGGGTGAAATTTTTAAAAAGAGATGAGTTCATGTAACTATTTGCATATTATGTTAGTCTACTTGGCCCAAAGTTTTTAAGCAAGGTGGACTAAAGTTGCTTCTGGGGCCCCTCCAAGATTAGAGGCCCTGAAGCTTAAGCTTCATTAGTTTTGTCACAGATCCGCCCCTGGCTACACCATTTATGTAGGAAATGAAACAGACTGGCTGTCTTTCTGATGATGGTGGAACTCTGATTATCAGTCCCCCTCCAATAAGCTGAATTTTGAATGCATGAGTTAAATACAATGTCCTGCACTTATGCATGCTCAACTCACACGTGATTGTGTATATGCATGACGCTGGGAAATAATTAAATCATTTAATTTAAACACGGAAATGGTGGGAGAACAGGAGAGCCCTCGTGGCTCATGATGAGCCCCTCTAGAGCCTTAAGAGGACGTCAGCAGGGGCAAAGGAAGCCTCGAAAAGAGGCACAGCGGAACTGATACGGGGTAGAGCAGCAGCAGCAGCCACTTTCCCATATGTCCTCCAGCCTCCTGCTGGCCCCAGAGCTTCAACTCCAGATATTTTGATCTGGATTGGGGAGACAGTGGGGAAGAGAGCTGGTGAGCAGGAAGAAATGGAGGCTATTTAGAAGGTGCTCCCCACTTTTTGCAGTTTCAGTTAATCAGAAAGGATGCGGTTCAGAAAGTTTGATTCCTGAAAATGTTTTAATATTGTAACTTCCTAGACACTCCCAAAATCTTCTAAAAATAGTTGCTAAAAATGACTCATTTGAAATTGGAGTACAGCGGTACCTCGGGTTACAAACACCTTGGGTTACAAACACTTAGGGTTACAAACTCTGCAAACTAGTAGTACCTCGGGTTACAAAGTTTGCCCCAGGATGAGAATGGAAATCGTGCGGTGGCAGCGGGAGGCCCCATTAGCAAAACCGTGCCTCAGGTTAAGAATGGACCTCCGGAACAAATTAAGTTTGTAACCCAAGGTACCACTGTAAAGGGGAAATCTCCTTAGTTGAGTTAGACTGATGAGGTGGAGGAGGCTCCTCCTTTTCAGCCACACTCTCCCCGTACCCCAAAGGGCCTGTTTGACCCCAGCCTGCTTTGAGTTTGGTCTCCTCCATTGGCCATGTCTGCTAAGGAAGACAGGCTGTGCCAAACGGGTCTCCAAGGGAAGTTGTTTCATTCTCTCCCTCCTTTCCCAAAATACAGTGCTGATGGGAAGGGAAGGGTTAGGAATGCATTTGCAGGAGATAACATGCTATTGCCCTTGGGGATGTGTGGGTTCATGTGGTATTGAGTGCCACCCACAGGCAACCTTAAATTTGGCTGCTGTAGTATGCCCTACAGATAGGGTTCCTAGCATTAATCCCTATGGAGTCAGAACTGCAACTTCTGTTGAAATCGTCAGTGATGGCTTTCTCTTATTAAAGCTCAGCATTTCAAAGGAATTAAGATTGAGGAAAGCAAATTTGGGAAGAAATTATTAATCAATCTTGAATTCTGCTGTTTGGTTTTGGTTGTCTGTGCCCCCCCCCTCCATTTAGCTATTTCTTGGTGTTTGCCTATGCAGTAAGGAGTCAGATAAAAAACTGAGTAAAAGTTAGAAGCTGAGTTGAAGTCAAGGGCAAGCTGTGATTTCAAGCCAGCCAGATACCAACACCCTCAAATACTGAAAGCAGAGGGCTTCAGATATGCTCTTTAAGTCAAGTGCAGGTTCCCAAAACTTGTGCTGCTGTGGAGAGTAGGAAGATGTATTTCCATACATAGCATACTTAAATATATTTGTCTTTAACAGATCCCTTTGGGTTAGCCACTGTTAATATGTAAGTTGGAATAAGGGAGTAAACAATATTCTTCTATTATGAGCACTTATTTGTGGCATATGAAATGTGTAACCTTGGTAAAAAATAACATTATTCTGTCTCCCATACAATTGATTCAGAATTCAAATTACGAAAGTATACAACAGACAGCAAGAAGTATTGCCGAGCAAGCTCATGAACTGGCGTATGACCCAAATTACATGTCTCCCTTTGCACAGTTTGCTTGTGATAATGGATTGAATGTAAGAGGTAAGTTTTACCATTTTCTTGTGGGAAGCTTAGCAATGACTCTGCAGGCTAGCATTTGTTCCAAATTCTGAAATTGCAAGCAGACTTTGTACTAGAATGAGAGTGGCTAGTAATTGGGGTGGTGTTTTATAAAGAGTGAGATGACCTGTTCCCAGGTTTGCTGCTGACTTGCTGTATAATTTTGGTTAGATTTCCCTGGATAGCAACAGGGCACCTGTTGGAACTCTTGGCTCTTAGCTTTTGGTACTGAGTGTATCTGGAATATGCAAGGTGGTGTACTCTCCTTTGTTGGAGGTTTTAAAGCAGAGGTTAGGTGGCCATCTGTCTTGGATGCTTTAGTTGAGATTCCTGCATTGCAGGGGGTTGGACTAGACTAGATGAACCTCTATGATTCTATGTCTACCAGACATATGTGTTGGGTTTGCTGGAAAGTGCTTGCCCTCTGCTCTGCTTCGTGACCTGCTTTTAATGGCAGTTTCTTGGCCATTTTCTCCCAGTGAAAATATGTAAATGTCTTGCTTTGCAGGTGGAAAACCAGATGACATCACCGTCCTCCTTTCAATAGTAGCTGAATATACAGACTGACTGGCTGACAGCAAAAACTTTTGACAACTGACTTGAGTGTTTCCTGCCGTTCCCAACTTCACATGGACTGTTTCCTGCTGGCAGGATGCCTTTCTCTGCAGCTGATCTCAGTGGCTCTTACATGTTACGTCCATTGCCTGTTTTAAAATGCAGTCGAGGTCTCTATCATGAACCACTACTGGAGTATACTGGGGTGCATCTGCCAGCAAGAAATGAAGAATTTCAATACTTGAAGCTTGTCTTTTCAAACTTTAGTAGTAATTACTTCATAGTGGGGAGGGGGGTGCGCGATAATCATGGTTATGGCTCTGAAAGAAATAAGTAGATTTGGCTATTCATAATTCAGAACTAGATGTGCAGTTTGACACTGATAGAAAACCTCCATGAGGACAAACAAAATTGTTTTGTTAGAAAAAAAGGCCCATTTTTAATTTGAGAGGTCACAAATCATTCTGTAACTAGCATAGTTTGTTAAAATGATAGTTGAGATTTGTGTCGATATGAATTCTCTGGAGGCTTCCAAGTGCAGTGAGCCTCAAGCTATATAAGGTTTAGTGCAGGAGTTTTGTCTGTTACTAATTTGAAACACAAGATTGTTTGTGAAACGTATTGTGTGTCTATGAGAGAGAGTATGTGTGTATATGTGTGAAGGTGCCTGTTATCATGCAGAAGGAAATTTGGCATATCATTTATTTGCAAGGAGCCCTGTCCTGGCTGGATCTTTCTTTTAGAGAAAAAGATTTTCTAAAGATATTTCAGTTGCACTAAAGTCTGAAGAAGCCAAGGTGTTGAGAGTTTGGAATGGCATGCTGCCTGAGCATGAATCATCTGATCTTGCTTTGTATGCCATAGGTAGCTAGGAATGATAGAGGCATTAAAGTCTTCTCTTTTGAGTTTGAGGAACTTGATGGTGTTTCAATGTACGTACTTCTGCTTGTGCTCCCACAGCAATTGAAGTTGCACACATGCAAAATGCTGAATGAGCAGCATTTACATTTTAGTAGCTTGGTGTACAGGATTTCCAGAATGAACTTTAATGATGTTTACAGGTATCTAATAGCCATTTTGCAATATAGCATTTCCTT
Organism: Darevskia mixta; assembly: GCA_034641385.1. NCBI lineage: Eukaryota > Metazoa > Chordata > Lepidosauria > Squamata > Lacertidae > Darevskia > Darevskia mixta. The sequence goes on along the minus strand of JAWWNH010000025.1, from coordinate 4,348,354 downwards.
TCATTTACATCCACTCAATCTAGTTTATTCTTCAGTAGCTGCAATCTCCTCCCTTCTTTTTTAAGCTCATGTAAAAACCAATAGCTATAGAGATATATATTGGTCAGTTTTTCATAACTTTTTTGCTAGTAGAAAAGTACTTAGAAATGAAAAGCCATGTTTTATATAGCAGTTGGGTAATGTGGATGTTTAGATTCTGAGCTTGGCCAGTAAAGCAACCTTTTTAAGATGAAAGGTTTTTTTTAACTGCCAGGTTTGTTGTGTTAAAACTGTAAGATTGAGGTTACCTCAGCCTGTTTTAAATATTTTTTGTGGTTGTACTGTATATTTGCATAATTATGTCAAGCTTTTATTTATAATTATGTGACATGTACCATGTACATGTCACTATTTCAATGCATCCTACTTTTAGCAGGCATTTCATTTACCGTGAGAATGGGCAGAATCATTTGGAAGCTGTTTAAATTACTTTTTGTGAAATTGGCATCTTGATTTTTCTTAAAACATTTTTTTCCTTTTCTTTTTTGTCAGAATGCCTTAACCACTTAACTTGACAAAATGATTTTTTCCCAGCATGGATACAGGGTGGAATAAAATGAAATAAAGAAAATCATAGTGCTATAATTCAGAAATGTGGCAAATGATAACTTTGCACAAATCATTTCAATCCCTTATGCTACTTTAGCTGAACAAGTTATAAGTATCAATATTCCATTAGAAGGAATGTATTAATGCTGCAGTTCCAGACTTCTTTCCTGCTTTGCCAGAGGAGCAGTTATCCTTTCATTTGGACTTTGCTATTTCACCAGTATTTGCTATTGTTTATTAGAACAAGCCCTGATTAGTGATTGACTGGCCTCACCCACTTGCCCTTCCTTTCGGCCTTGGCCCTGACTTGGTGCCTCCATAGAGCAGGACAGTTTCCCTGCTTCATATTCTCTCTTCCTGCCTTTCTGCAACTACAAAGGATGACCCATCAATTAAACAAATGTGGAAAAGAAGGTGCTTCTTATGTCCGGATGGTCATGGCCTGGAGCCTTTTGCCACTGTTCTTGGATCTTGTTCTGAGTAGCAGAACTGTAACATCTGTTGGGATTGCTGGCCTTGCTTTGCTTAGAACAGTTTTTAGTCAAGCAGTATGTATAAAGCCATTTGTCTCTTCCAATGTTTTTTATGATGATCAAATTGAGTTTTTAAACTTTCAGATACTAAGTTCCCCCTTCCCCTCTCCAGACGCCAAAGACCAGTACAGTTTATAGCTTTTTGCCATCTGTTTTTAGAGCAATACTGTATTATAAAGAATTAATATTTCTATTACATGCTTGTCTTTTTTCCATTTTAAGATGTGCACTCAAACATATCTGAACCTAATTTCTTCCTATGAACTTAAGCTGTTTGCGCACAAATATCTTTTACAAAAGAAAAAGGCAGGACTCATGTACTTGTGAAAATAACATTTACCAATCCTCAAAGCAGTAGTGTTTCCTAGGAACTTGTTTAGTGTTTTGGTTTGGCACAGAGAAGACATTCCATTTTTGTGTTTTCTTAAATCTGAAATACATGGGTGGAGCCTGGGGAGATCTTACCTGCAGAATTGCTTTATAAAGAATCTGAAAGAAATAACTTGGCATAGCATCAACCTGCTTCACTCAGTAATGCAGTTGCAGCTGCAGGGCTTGCTTTACAGGAATGCCTGTAATTGTGTTACTGAGTTTGTTGATATGAAGGGCTAGGCTAATGTGAAATACCCATATTAATGAAGGAAACTAAGTCCATGGCTTTCCCTCAATTTGCTATTTCCACAACAAGTGGGGAAAACCTTGAAAATTGGGACCAGATTGGATATAGACAAAACTGTCCATAGTAAAAGCAAGCAAAGATGAAGACACTGTGAATGGAATTACTCTTTGTAATGGATTGCTTTTCCATGGGAAGCCAGGCTAAATGTAGACATTGACTTTTTATTTTATTTGACAAAGCTGATATAATGAGGATGCCTTCTTGTTAAATGAGACTATCATTACCTGTGCTTACCTAAAAGGCAATTATGTGAATTGGATGTTTGAAGTATATAATTTGTGCAAGAATAGTATCTGTAAATACATTTTAATGAACTGTAAAGATATTTAATAAATAAAGTATTTATACAATATCCATGTGTGCTTGGGCCCAGGGTTTTTTGCCTCACCAATCCCCACCACTGACTCCCTGTTGCTACTCAGCTTCCCCCCACTTCATTCTAGGGGAACTTTACTCAGTCTTCAGGTCATCTGAACAAGGTTAATAATATTTTATGTTGCCCCACAATACCATGATCTGTATTGTTTAATAGCATATGACTTCAGTTTTATTGCTTAAGGGGAAGAATTTATTTCATACTGCCCAAGTAGGAAATATGTGCAAAACAATAACAGTTGAATTTTCTATTATTGCATGCAGTGTATAGACTTCAAACAACTGTCCCTCAATTCCTGCAGTAATATGGGCTGTCCTTTCAAATGCAGAAGTCAAAACAGAAAATATTGACAAACAATCCATAAGGAATTCCTCTTGCATAAGTTCAACCACAATAAAATGGAATTTCATTATGACACATTTGTGTCCTTGTACAAGTTCTGCTCATTCTGGGGCTTGTGAAGGACAAGTTATGCAGCTGGTGATTTCTTAAGGTGAGATGCAAAGGGAGACACTGAGCAATAAGCACTGATAGAAAAAACTTACATAATGGGGAATTTGATTAAGAAGGCAAAGAACCAGATATTTTTACTGGAAAAACAGTTTGAGGGTTTAGGGCATGTAGTAAACAAATACACTAGAGAAATGACCTGAATTTGCTACTTGAACTAGTTGGACTGTTTTTCAGTACAGTGAAATTTCAACAGCAGTTCAGTTCCCATTGTCCTTCACTGTGGGAGTTGAAAGAAAGTGGATCTTAAAGAAAAGCAGACTATGGAGCCGTGTGACTAGTTGCTCTTTGTTAGGTTGCTGTGGGTAACTGCCTGTTACCAGGGCTGAAACAGCCAAATGCATTCTGACTTCACTGCTCTGAAAGGAGTGTTACTGTGACACAACACATGCTTATAAAATGAGGGAGGCTTCTAAGGCATTCAAATTTACTGGCATAATATACTATGCACACTTCAACACTACTGAGATGTTTTTCTAATAGACTTGAGCTAAAACCAGTTTATTACTAGTTAATCTTGCACAATTTAGTTTAGAAGGAGCAGAAGATGAAACTGGATGTATGCCACTTTTGCATCCAGTCATTTGTCTTAAGTTCTCCTGTGTCATAATACAACCAAACATCAACATTAATGCAATATGTGTGTGTACTAACTGGCTTTGGTTCACTCTGATATGCTTGGCTTAACTGAGAAGTAAATCTCATAAAATTATAGTTGTGACAACTTGAAGAAAAAATCATCCAAAAGCTTCTAGTTTTTTTTAAAAAAACAGGCAATGACCATTTTAAGTGCGCTCAATGCATGCATGACCATGCGAAAGTACATTGCCACAACCCAGAAGTGGCTGGAAAAGGGGAATGGGGGTGGAGCAGGCTTACATGCAATCCACCGACATGTGTGGGGGTCAGGAACGTAACCCCCGTGCAAAACTGCCATTGCCTGCATTATGAAACAGTGGACTACAACAGAGTACACAAAAACACCTAAAATGAGCAGAAACTCAGCTTGCCTGAACGCGGAACATACACACATTCCTTGACGACCATCGGGAGTTGGCAGATTGATACTTTGTCACTACTAAAAAGTTGGGGAGAGTTGTTCATTGCCAAAATCTTCTGTGTCGCTTGCTGTTGCCAAACTGTGGAGTACATGAGTTATATCTTGTTCCTTGGATGAAACTGCCCCAAAGAATAGGGAATGGAACTAGAAAAGGCAATAAAGGAAGTTAACTGCAATGCATCAGCCAAAACCCTTGAAATACTGCCAAACGAGATGTGATGGCAGCAGAGCTAGGTATTAAAAATATTTGCAGCTGAATCTCTAAAGTGGGAAGAGTGGCATGTCTTTAATGTACAGCAGGAGCTGGCAACAAGTTAAACCCTTAATATACCTGAAATTCTTTCTGTAACTTACTCATTCCATCCAGCTGTATGGGAGGAGAGACTTCTGTAAACTGTTTCCATTCAAGTTGGTTATTACAAGAACTATGTAACTTAAAAAACTAGTGTCTGCATTCACTTATTTTTCTCTTCCATCCACAGCCCTTTTTCCCTTTATGTTGTCTTCATGTTGGTGGGCCTGAGCAGAATGAATTGTCTTTTCATCAGTCTTATGTAAGCCCCTCTAGGAATAGTGGGGTTAAAATGCTTTAAATTATAGACTTCTCTCCTCCCATTTTTCTTCTGGTGATATTCCACAACTGGAAATAATATCCACTGGAATAAATAAGGGTGGTTTTTTTGGGGGGGGGCGGCAGGAGGGCAGGAAGGTCCAGCTCTCCCACTCAGCCTCAATTTATCCGCCTGCACTATAGAGAACAACCATATTTGGTTACTCTTCTGTCATGTTTGTTTTAGCATTAATGTACACAAATTTTGAGCAATATCCAAAAAGCTACAAGAAGTTCCATGTGCCTGGGCATCCTTTTACTCTTCCTTTGCCAGGCAGCCCCTCATACCACATGCCATGCTGCCTTTAAAAACAGATGTGACATACGGTATGTATATGGTTGGGGTCTGAAGGAACAGTTGACTCCCACTTCGTCCATGAAATATCTAAAAGTACCCTTTTCAATCCCAACCTTTTCTCTGCTACCAAAATGGCTGGGTGTAGGAAGGGTCTGCTGAATTCCAAGTAGGCCTAAGTTACCGTATTTTTCCTCAATGTAAACAAAAAAGTTAAGCAACTTAAGGGTTATGGAATAAATAATCTTCCATTATAAACTACAGTTGCTCTTGGGAGGGACAAAATACTGTTTCACGCAGTAATCAATAGGCCCTCTACTATTCAGCTGTTTATCCTGCATATTTTGCAAAGTGCATCTGTCTTGTTTTCTATAGGCTTGGCACCTCTTGGGATATCATTGCCAAACTCTGCACCAGGGTTCCTGAACTGGGGGCAGCTGTCTTCCATCAATGCTGGAATGCTGGATGCCACTTGATTCATGATGGCGGACCAAAATGTCACTTTGGTGTGACCCCATTTTGGGGCATAGGTCTGGTCACTTCTCAAAATATAATTGCCAAATTCATTATGACTGTTTCCCAGGTGGGGGCAGCAGTCTTTGTTGACATTTAAATGCTGGACACCATTTTGAATCAAGATGATGGACCAAAACATGACCTCACCTGATTTTTGGAGTGAAAACACGAATTACACTATCCATTTAAAAATCACAATATTTTGAGGTTTCTAAAAATTCCCAGGCAGCAGCAGGCACTGCCCGCTAGTAATTGACTAAATACTTTTGCATAGGGTGGAACACTTCTGAATGGAACACTACAAACATAACAAATTACCAATTCCAACAGGAATGTTGTTTTCTTTTTTGGGAGTGTCAAGCTGACTTCATTTTTACAAACCATTTCTATACGTCTTCAGCTTTTACCTTATAATCCGGATCAGGTGGCACTGCTTCTTCCTCCGTAATGGTGAAGCTATTTGCTGTAGCTGTGGCTGTTTCTGTCTTGCTAGTGTTTCTGCTGGAGATTATGGGGTCTTTATTGTTTCTCTTGAGTGCAGGGTTCCTAAAATGCCACAGAATTGAAAGTGTTATGTGCCTTTCCATTCCAGCAAAACTCTTACTGCACAGCTACTCTCTGCAGCATTTGTGACTAGGACCTTTGTCAAGGTGGGTCTCATACTGTTCTTGTCAGGCCTCTTCCACTGCTGCCTATTTTTTGCAGCAGTGGAGGATACCCTTAATGTGATGATATGTACCCTTCTCTGGGGCAGGAGGCTGGTATGATTTGATAGATGCTCCCTCACTTTCAAGGGAGGGGATAGATTATTTACAATCCAGCGTCATTTTGTTTTAAGGAAGGAAGCAGGTACTTGCTCGTGACCATGTGTAGAGAACAAGCCACAAGATGGTCACAGGTATAGTTCCTTATGTCAAATACGAGTGAAAAGCACCACTGGCAATGAAGAGGTTGGGAGCTTTGGAAAATAAGCAGCTTCTGGCATAGAGCTAATGATACAGTACTCTGTTTGCAAAGCTGGGTATCTGTGGTAACCTTTTGCCCACTTTCCTACATGTGTCAGTCCTAGTTAATTTGCTTTAGAGCAGCTTACCACAGGGACAGCAATGATAATTTGAAATAGAATTGAAATAAAGTTTTTGGGCATGGCTATGCCTACCAACTTTTCCCACTCCAATCTAAGCTCTATGGCAGGGGTGGAAAAGCTGTGGCCCTCCAGGAGTTGCTGGACTACAGCTCCCAACATCACTGATTATTAGCCATGAAGGCTGGGGGGAATTGGAAGTCCAGCAACATGTGCAGGTCCATGGGTTCCAGGCTCCCACTCTGGGGTGTTGCCAAAGCTTGTAAGTTAGGTTCTCTTGTACACCCACTGAACAGTTACAATTACTAAATTATCAGGTGATAATGCTAACCTCCTTTGAAAGAGGACACAGAAACAACCCATTTGAGGACAGCATTGAGTGACATGGAAACAATTTTTTGGTGGCTCAATGACAGAAGACATACAGAAGTTCCTAAGTTCAGTCCATGGACTCTGTGGGTAGGGCTGGGAAACATCAGAGTCTGAGCTTGGAGAACCCTGTCAATCATTATAGATAAATACAGAGCCCGATGAACCAGTGGGCTGACTTGCTAGATGGCAGCTTCCTATGTTCTTAAATACATATATGTTGTGTACATTATCTAGGAACACATAAGCACATAGGAATGGGTGCCCAAGTACTCCCCCCCCTTAGACTTAATTCTATCGTGAAGGATTTCAAGTCCCCCCTCAGGATTTGGGATTCTGTTTGGCATGTGAACAAAACCTGAGAAATGTACAATAGCCTACAAATGTTGCTTTGACAACTGACAAGGGCAGTTAGTGTATTATTTATTTCAACTTGTATGCTGCTTCATATAAATATGCCCAAAGCAGCGTACAATACAACAAATATGCAAATCAGCACATAATTACAGTAACCTGCAAACACTAGGTCATATCAATACATAATATGACAACCCAGATTATTCACTTTGATAGTTTATTTTACAATGATTTGAAATGTTATATTAGCATTAAAATGTATCAGTTAATATCAATCAGACATAATAAGCATTCCAATACAGCCACATAGTAACAATAATAAAACCAGCATCCACTGCATGGCAGTACTATACCAACTGGTGTAAAACTTGTGACTAACAACAGAAATTAACAGACAAAAAACTATTTCCTCTAAAATAATTCTGTCCTTCAAACTTGAAATGGTTTCATAATTTCCCCTAACTAGCACCCAGTTTCCATGGCTCAGCAAATCTTAACTGTGAGCAAATGCAAAAGCACAATTTGTATCCTCTCCTGAATTTAAAGAGACCTCACCTGGCACCATCTGAAGGCCAAATGACTCATGACTTTCCATGCCTCTTTGCATCATAACCAGCAGAATTTATTTTAAAGAATATGCTTTGCATCAGTTGGAGGATTTGATAATCCATGCAATTAGAGAAGGTGCAGGGGAGAGTTAAACCCTTTCTACCTAGGCTGAGGAAAATCCCTCAACTATAGCTAGTGTTTGCTTGGGGGGGGCATGCCATTGGTGCCCAAGGGGAATTCCCCTCCCACCACAATGTAACTGCCAGCTTTAGAATTGGGATTTTCCTCAGGACCACAGCAGAGGAGGAATTCCTCCTCCACACCTACTCTGATTCTGTGGGTTATCAGTCCCTCCAATTGATGGAAATAATATTTATTTTTATTTATTTATTTTAAACCTTCTACCAAAGACTAATGTAACATCAACTGTAGTTTGGTCTTGAAGCCTAGCATTTTGCAAGCATTAAGTTATTTAAAAATCAATTACCTTTTCTGGCATTGCGAAAGCAAAGGCGATTCATGAGACGGTGTCCTGCCTTCAGTATCTGCTAAGGTAGCCAAAACAAAACTGGCTTCTATGAGCATATCCTCAATGCTGAAAACAACTGGCCTATATATGTAAGAATAAGGTTGAGCTGAGAGCTACAGGCACATATAAGAATAGGTTGCGTATTTCCCAACACATACATCTATACAGAAAAGTGAGTTGGCTACTGATATTGTCCTCTGCTCTTAAAAAGAGTATCTGAAGAAGTGTGCATGCACACAAAAGCTCATACCAGTAACAAGCTTAGTTGCAGGGTGGATAAAAATCAATGATTTTTTTTTAAAAAAATCAAAAAAATCGGATTTTTTTGATTTAAATCGGATTTTTGTGATTTAAATCGGATTTTTAAAATAAAATGCTTTTGGAGGAAAAATCTTTCTAAATATAGTCTTCTATTTAAGTTACATTGTAGTCCAAAGGCTATTCATCAGGAAATAAGGATTTGTTTTAAGTTTATCAAGTGTGCTAAAACTCAGTCTAAGTTTTTTTTTAAAAAAATGTTTAACCACATCAGTTAACAAACATGGATACATATGCTATCATGTTATTGTTTTAGTTAAATAAATTGTTTAAATGGTTATTAAGGAAATGATTATTTTTCTCCTTCCAATAAAGTACAGGATAAAAGTTGTCCAAATATAAACAGTTAACTTATTAAACCTCACCATAATTTCATAATTATCTGTCTATGTATTTCTAGTAGTATAACCAAATCAGTAATTTTTGATATAACTGTAAAAACTACTCTGAAAAGTTCTTATTCCAAAAATGAAACCTTCATATGGTTGTAAATATTAAGATTATACCAGCAAGAATGAGTCTTTCTGTAAAAAAAATATTTAAATCAAGTCTTACTGACTAGTGATTTAAATCAAGCCTTACTGACTAGTGATTTAAATCGTGATTTAAATCATGATTTAAATCAATTTGATTTAAATCAAATCCACCCTGCTTAGTTGGTCTCTAAGGTGCTACTGGGAAGGAATTTTTTTTATTTTGTTTCTCTTAAAAAGAGTTACTAAAATATGATTTGGCTTCGTCTTGTAGCATTACAGAACACAGTTAATACCCCCCCCCAAAAAAAACAACAACCAATGAGCTTAAGCACTCTTAGCTGTGTGTTAGATTCTGGGACATGTTTATGTTGCCATATCATGAGCACAATTTATATTCCATAACTTCAATATAAATTTGTTTGAGCATTTATGTGTGAAATGCATGTTCACTGCTAGTTTAGCAAGTTTAAGCAATCTTAAGTAGCGATTATGGAAGTTCAAAGGAAAGCTGATACTAAAATGCTATATACCAAAGTACCCATCAACCTACTTTCCAGAAACATCAAGATGAATAGAGACTGGAGCAGTGATGGCTTCTGCAAAAGTCAGAAGTCCCTAAATGCAAGTGAAAGATGTCAGTTAGCTCAAATATGACACACTATGCAGCGTTAGATTCTTGTTTTACATTTGTGTTACAATCTATTACGTATAGGACAACTAGCTATTATGTTATTACTTGACCATGGGCAACTTGGAGGCTTCCAGCTGACCAATGACAGCAACAGGATGTTAGATTACAAGGATGCTTGATCTGATGCAGAAGGACTGTTATGCCTACTGTGCTTAGAGATGCCAGTGTTTGACTGTAATTTCCCCATTATTTCACCACCCACAATTCCCTTCAGCAAACCACCTAAACAAGACTTTGAAGTAGGTGCCCATGGAAGAGCATAACTGTGTAATATTGAGATACATCAAGGAAATATAATTAGCCATATTACCCTTAGCTCTTTAAGGCAAAATGTGACTTCAGTGTCTACTCCAACCTGAAAGTATTCAAATTCTTCTGGATTGATATGTATCTCAGTGTGCATTGCCTTTGCAAAATCTGTTCAAAATCATGACAATGGCAGAAATTAAAAACAATGGAGCCCCAACCATAACAAATGTATCCAAGCCTTTAAAAATTGAACATTGGTCATTTATAGCGAATATTCATTCTGATCCAATGTAAGAGAGACATCCAGATACTGGTTGACCTCCTCCTCCTGTTCCCTACCTCCATGGCAGAGCCATGTGATGTGACTTTGAAGACCTAGGCTGGCTCAGCAGGCTTTGCCCCATGACTGAACCAATAACAGTGAGTAAATAAAGACACTGAAGGAAAAAATGTTAAAGAAACAGAAAATGGGAGCCTTCTTTGAGAAGACCTGGCACAGATGGGTGATCATAACAGAAGTCATTATGTGACCATTTTTACACAGCAAAGCAACCTAAAGGAAGGTTGGAGCTGGATGCCTCCCTCATCCTGGATCGGATGCAACATTTGCAGAAAGTGACCAATGTTCCATTCTTTGTCCAGTGAGAGGGAAGCATCCAGTTATGGGACTTAACCAATCCTACCTCCTCTTGCAAGAGGGCTGAAGGCAGCTGTTAGGAAAAAAGGTGCCAGAACTGCCCTGTCAGTGCTCCTCCCCACTGCACGCCCTTCCGCAGTGGGCTGTTGCTGTGCTCACATTTTTCTTGTCTTCAAGCAGGTGACACTGATTGTAACAATGATTTACAGAGTAGCCACCCTGTTCACCTGCAGCACCACATGTTTTTGGTGGCAGAGGCTGTGAACCATGGGAGAAATGGCCAACACAGACAAGCCTCTGCCCACAAAAAGCATCCAATTGAAGACAGACTGAGGAAACTATTGGAGGGTGAGGAGGAGGGTTACCTTTTTCTCCCTTGAAAAGTACCGTATATTCCGGATCTAAAAAGGTTGACAAACCCCAGATAGATAATACATTTATGCCAGCCAGGCAGATATTTCAAAATGGACTCCTTTTTTAGTATACGCGAGCAGAAATAATAGGCTATAACTTAACTGAAACAGCCTAATGTGGGGAATGTTGATATCAGTTTATGGCATTAATTGACTTCTAGTACTTACTTATTGCCTATTTATTGTTTATAAATAAACAGAAACACAGAATGCAATCACAACTTCACAGATCCTTACTGGATTTTTTTAAAGTTACCCTTTCTTCTGCTATTCTGGCATGTTATAAAATTCTGATGGTTACATTTAAAAAATACCAACATATTTCTTTGCCATGACTGCTAAATAATAATTTTAGGTCATATAATGTACAATACACTTTTCCTGATAAAACATTATTGTAGTCTGAACATTCTTAATTATCACTTTATTGACTTATTTCTTAACCATACAATGAAAGTTCAATTCTTACCCATTTCCTCGTCGGTGTAAGTCTTGAAACAAACTTTTACTGGAGTTACAGCTACAGTTACTTCATCTTGACAGGTTGGAAAATGAATCAGTATATCAGACAGCTGCCTGAGAAGTTTAAAAGGGTAATAGTGTTTCATATTACAAACAGCTCTGCATGCTTTTAATGAGTAGTAAAAATTGGCAGCTCAGTCTCACTTAATCCATAGCATATTGCTATTCCTTTTATCTAACTTTGGCTAATTTATTTCCTTGTTCAATCTGTTCTCTTGAGATTGGGGAATCACAATAGTGTCTAAGGCAGGAATGGAGAATCTGAGGGCCTCCAGATATTGTTTGTCTATTTATTTATATCTATATTTTAAAGATTATGAAACTCCCTTTCACAGGAGGCTAGGCTGCAGGCAAACACAGTGGCCTTTGACCACTAACTGACTATTATGGAAGGGTCTTCTGTGGTTGGGTGTTGTATTTTTTGTGCATAGGTGCTTTTAAATAGTTTTAAGTGCTTTCAGTACTTTTTTAAAAAGAGGGTTACTCAGTGCTTTTTTTTTCTAGAAGAAGTGCCACACTTAACAACAACAAAAAGAGGTGCCGAAACTGCATACCCTTGAGTACCCCCTGAAAAAAAAACCTGGGGTTACTTATGTATTAGTTTAAAATATATATATATTTATTGTGTATTTTAGTTGTATCAGTTTTATTTTATGCTTTGAGCTGCCTTGGGTCCTGCACTGGGAGAAAGGCAAGATATAAATAAGATATATATATAAATAAGATATATAATAATATATTGTGGGAAAGTGCTTTGTGTCTGTCTGTTTGCTCATTCCCTATGAACATGAGTCAACTCTTGAGATATCATCACCTACTGTGGCATGAGGGTTTCTGAGGTAAAGGTAGCACTCTTTGTCAATGTTTGGATGCTAGCTGCCATTTTGAATCAAGATGGTCTGACTGACAAACTTGACTGACTGACTGACTGAATCAAGATGGTAGACCATAACGTGACTTGGGTTGACTTCATCTGAATTTTGGTGTGACTGGTCCAAACTCACAAACTGCACTATCCATTTTTAAAATCACAACATCATTTGGTTTTTAAAAATACTTGGGCAGCACCAAGCACTCATCACTAGTAATATATTTTACAATCAGGTGTGCTGGTGATATGTTAACTCTATTACCTTGATTGAATCTTCAATGCATTGGGGCACAAATGCTTTGCAAACACAGCTTGCAAAGGTTCACATTCTTGAAAAGCTAAGTTATGAGTTTTCACAACACCTGAGGAGAGTGGATAAGGATGAAAATGAGCAAGCTTGCATATTAGCATTGTAAATTTCCAACAGTTTTGACTTCACCCCGAAGGCGCACTCTTCCACTGGATGCGAACCAGTAGTGCCCTCTGGTGGGCACTGAATGCTCAAAACCTTTTAAATAAAAAGTACTGTATATTCCTGCGTATAAGACTACTTTTTAACCCAGGAAAATCTTCTCAAAAGTTGGGGGTTGTCTTATACGCCGGGTCGTATTTCTTATACGGCGAGTATATCCCAAACTCTATATTTTAACTGGAAAAGTTGGGGGTCGTCTTATACGCCCAGTCGTCTTATACGCCGGAATATACGGTATGTGTAAGGTTCTCTTTGGAGTTAAGAAACAGTATTACTTTGACTAGGCCATTTTGTTACATACTGTATCTTTAACAACAATTATTAATGCAATAATGGAAGCACATCATTTTTTTTTCTACAATGTGGAAAAGATTCATTAGACATACCCATATTTTTCTGTCTATAAGATGCCCCTATGTATAAGACATTTTGGGGGACTCCAATTTAAGAAAATGGGGAAAGATCTATCCGTGTATAAGATGCCCCCAAATTTTGGGCATTATTTTTAGAGGGGGGGGAACCTAGTCTTATACACGGAAAAATATGGTATTTCCAGAGGTACAGCCTTTTTACTCTGTTTAAGTAAAACGTTTTATAGCTAAAATGTTTTAAGGCTGCTAATGAATTTATTTTGGCATGAGCTTTGATGGACTTGAGTACACATATTTTTTATTATTTACTTTATTTATTTATTTGTGCTGGAACCTGAAAACTTATTCTGGGGATTTCAAGTGCTGTTTTGGAAAGTTCCAGGTCTAAGAAATGCAAGTCCAAAGTCTGTCAGCAAACAGAACTAAGTTGTGTTATTATTTGGATCCTGGCCTAGATTTTTTTTTTAAAAAAACACCTGCCTTTCAGCCCATAAGACTTAAAACATAATGTGCCAACTACTGACCTACCATGTTTGCAGAAAATCTGAAAAACAACATGGCAGTCATTAAAGTTTGTATAGATGTTGCATTTCTCTATGTTCCTTTCCACTGTGTTTAAGCACCGAAATATAGGCAGGACAGCCTAAAAAATTTTAAAAATAAAGAATTAATGCAGAGATCAGAGCAAAACTAGCCCTTAAAAACAAGCTTATATATGGTAAAAAGTTTGGCAACTAGCATTTAAATAAACATGATTAAATAAAAGTTCATTAGGAAGTAAATAACGAAGACCTAGATGGGCATGCTAGTTTTGGATATCACTGTTATTATTGTGTGCTAATAATGTTGAGAAACAAAATACTGTACATTTTTCAAACATTCTAGCAGCTTCAATAGAAACAATTTATTACTGGAAGAAAAACTATACATAGTTCAAAAACTATTTTTAATGGAAAGTTGTGTTTTGTCAAATCCCACCAACACATCACAATACAGGAAACAGAACTGTGGTTTTGTGGTATAAAATATTATAGATTTTCTCATCCACTGAGACTTACCTTTATTACTAATTTGTATGCAAGGTGTGTGTGATTTTTATTCAAACCCAATTCAGGCGTATTTCTACAGGAATAGTGCTGAAAGAAGATGGATGAAAAAAAGACACAGGCATAGGCTGACTGCGAAGAATTCACTGACCTGAGGGAAAGCTATGAATAGACAAAATCAGCATGAAATTACAACTTGAAATCACAAACGAACAAAACATTTATCATATGGTAGTATTTAGGGCATTAGGTGTTATTGTTATTAAAAACTCTCTTAAGCACCTAAAATTTTCTAGACACTGTACAGATACTGAATTTGATGTTTAAAATGACCCTTTGCATCTGTAGAGCTTTGTAGCTATGTGTATATATATGATATGTGTATGTTTGCACTTAATATTAATTTTAAACACTATTAAATAATATTTAATTAATATTTGTTATCATTATTTGTATATGCATATGCAATTTGTATATGTAGATAATAAACACCATGCTTTTAACCTTGCTGCCCCTTACACCTGAAATTTACTGACACAACAAGCTGTGTGATGCCACTTCTCATACTTCAAATCTCTACTCAAACCCACCTTTTTTCTCTGTACCCTACTTAGCAATCCTCCTGGAATTCCTTCTGGCTCTTTATATTCCTAGGATGCCTTGGCAAGAGGATCCCTGGCTCTAAAGATGTTTCAAAATATGCTATATTTTTGGGGGGAGAGATATTATTCTTGTATTCCATTGTACCGTATTGTGTTGTATTTTCTCAGTTTAATTTGTTTACATTGTTATATACCGGTATACACATTGTATTTCCTATTTTGTAAACTATTTTGTAAGACTGTCTTAAGTGGTATATAAATATATTAAATAAATAAGTTTAATTCCATATTCATTTTTCTGAATTTTGAATGTGTACTTACTCCTTTTTCAGTAGGATCAAACCAAAATTCATCACTGATACGTGCTATGGCATGTATGGCCCTTCCAAATACTGTAGAGGAGATTTTGAAAGATGCATTAGTGTTGTCACATTTCAATATGCAATGCAATCTTATATGTGTTGGTTCGGAAGTAAACCCAACTGGGTACCGTAAGTAGGCATACTGACTTGCTGGGAATAAGTCACTTTGAGCAAAACAGGACTTACTTCTGAACAGGCTATTAGCTATATAAGAAACCCAAAATAAATTAGGGTCACTAAGAGAAAGCACCTGAATCAGAAACAAACAAAAGGGAGAATCACAGGGATTTAGACCCAATTTTATGCTATTATGGAGCGGAATGAGTGAGAAACACTAATTTTCCCATTAGAACTCTTAATGAAAGCATTCAGCCTGTTCATTTTAATTCCCAGCATGTGCATCCTTTATAAGTTTGCCCTACCATACTCTACAAAGCCAGGAAACTGAAATATAGGCGTCAACGAATGAGGCGATAATTAAAGACTGGAATTTTGATTGCAAGTTCAAGAATAGGAGGTAGCTTTTAGCCTGGATCATTTAATTTGGAGCAGAAAGATGTGAGCATCTGCATCCAGTATTTAAACAGACTCCAGGACCTTCCTCTGCAGCCCCATTTTTTAAATTCAAAATGGAAGTTTAATTACCACTTCACAGCAGGGCATCCATCTCATAATTTGTACTGATTTGTTAGTGCCTGCGACACGACTGAGGTCATTCGTGTCTATTTACTTAATTTCTTGCCACTACTACCCTATCATTCAAAGCTTCAATTGACATGGCTCAAAATGCTCTTACAAATGCGTCAGTGTGATTAACTCTTGGCTCAACCTGATATATACCAATAAATGTTATACTATGTATCCAAAATATAGTAACATGGCAAAATATGCATGTTATGTACATGTGTTTGTGTGTTGGTTAGTTGTTGGCATCTGGCTGTTTTCGCAGCACTTTTAGCATCACCGAAGTGACCTTCCCAGGGAGGGGAGTCCCTAAATGCCCAAGTACTTGAGACAGTATATAAAATATGTATTTTAACACCAGTGGCTTGATGCTAGTACAGTAGATGTCGGCCTCTGCTTATGTTCTGAACATACAGGTGAAACTCGAAAAATTAGAATATCGTGGAAAGGTTAATTTCTTTCAGTAATTCAACTTAAAAGGTGAAACGAATATATGAGATAAACTCATGACATGCCAAGTGAGATATGTCAAGCCTTTATTTGTCATAATTGTGATGATTATGGCATACAGCTGATGAGAACCCAAAAGTAACAATTTCAACTTTGGGGTGCTCATCAGCTGTATGCCATAATCATCACAATTATAACAAACTAGTGAATTGAAGCCCGTTGAGATAACGGGCGCTAGCGGGGGGCACAGGCGCGGCTGCGCTCCTGCCGCCGCGGAGGGAGGAGGCTGAGCGCGGGGAAAGTGGGGAGCCCCCCAACCCCGGACGCCCCCTCGGAGGCCGGCACCGCCGCGCCGGGCAGGAGGGGCGCTTCTCGGGCTGGCGACGTCCCTCCCCGCCCGCCCCTCGCCTCCGCCCGCAGCCTGAGCAGGAAGGAAGCGCGGCATGGGGTGGCCGTCGGTGGGGGCGCGGGCGCTGCTTTTCGGGGCGCTGGCGCCTTCGAGGATGCGGCGGCGGCGGCGGAGCCGCCACCACCGCCGCTCCACAGCCAGCAGCAGCGGCGGGAGCAGGAGCCGCCTCAGTGCGCCGCCGCCGCCTGCCTCAGCTCTCCCGCCCCTCCTCAGCCGGGCTGCCCTCCTCCTCCTCCGGCGAACAGCGGCGGGGCCGGACCATGCGGTGGGCGCGGAGCCCTCGGAGGCCCTGGAGGCTCGGCGGTGGTACCAGCAGCAGCAATGGCTGCCGAGCGGAGAGGTTCGGAGGCTCGCGAAGCGCAAGCGCTTCGCTCGCGCTGCGCTCCAACCTCAGGCTCCTCCTCCTCTTTCTCCTCTCCAATCCGTGTGTCAGTGGAGCGCAAGCGCACTTGCGAATTCCACTGAGGGACGGAAAGCTATGGAGGGACACAGGCTCTTTATTATATAGGATAAAGGCTTGGCATATCTCGCTTTGCATGTCATGAGTCTATCTCATATATTAAACTCCAGTAGCTAATGAAAACAATTGCTTACATAAATGGACTTTTCCACAATATTCTAATTTTTCGAGTTTCACCTGTACGTTCGAGTAAAATTCAGCACCAGCGACAAATGCCACACAATAGGCAATGCAAAAAAATAGTATACTGTATTAGAAAGACTGTAGTAAGGGCAAATGACTAGCTGGTTGTATTTTAGTCCCTTCTTTCTACTCTGGGGCTCTATGGCAGGCATACAACTCTGCAAATTTTAAGAAAATAAATATTAACACCATAACTGATCCAATATGTGATTTGAAATTAACTTTCTGTAAACAAGAGATGCTCTCTAAAAATTTACAAAACCAAACTACTGCGTAAATGAAAAGTGCCTCAAAGGGTTTCTGGCTTATGCTCCTATTATTGTCTGCCTGCCTTGTGCGGTTTTTAATATGTTGGACTTTACATTTCAGGAGCGGTAGTACTGTATTCGTAATTTCCTCAGCTGGAAACTACACCCATTTTCGGGCGGGGGTGGGGGAACTCGGCCTGCCTAAACTTATATTTTTTTTATTCGCATCTCTAAGCAGCTGAAGGATCCAAAAGCGGAAACGTGAGAGAATAGCGTGGGATTTAATCGACATTGTTTCTGCGGCGTCTCGTGAGGCACGCGGGATAAGAGTCTGAGGGACCCAAAATGATGACTATTGTTAACGTTCGCAATTTCTGTCACCATCCGAGGCGGCGCTACCTCGAACACCCGCAGCCCCGAGGCCGCACTTCATGGCGAGGAGGCGGCGGCGGCGACCGCAAAAAGGGGAGCAAAAGCGCCTTTCCCGCCTCTGCCCCCTCAGCGGCGGCAGCGGCGCCTCACGAGCCGCCCGCAAAAAAGGCGGGAAAACCACTCTGAGGGAAGACAGAGCCAGAAAAAACGGGAAGGGCGTAGAGGTCACGAGGTGGGCGACAGCCATATCACTTCCGGCTCTCATTCGGACGACGACTCAGTTGGAGAAATAGCCGCCCACTCCGCCTCTTACATGGTGCCCTCCGGGCCGCACCTGCTGCTTTCGCATTGGCAGGTGCGCAACCGGGAACCGAAAGTGTCTCTTTGCGGAACCTGCCTCCCTTTGGCCTCTCCAGCGCCCGGATGTAGGACCTCCTTCCTTCTCTTTCGTTCCCCCCGCCCACCCCTGCCCTTTTTTGATTTGGAAACGAACGGGCCCCGCCTCTTCGGCTCTGACTGGCAGGCCCTTCCGCAAACCGCCCTGGGTCTTTGCTTGTGGTTGTTTTTTGCGTATGTCCCACCTCTGCTTCCGTAGGCCTAACTTCCGGCTGGGCACACCGGAAGCGGTGGAAGACAGGAGGCCAGCAGGAAGGAGGCGCTGCAGGAGCGGCACGGAGAGCCCCCAAGATGGTGAGTTTCCCTGGGAGGGCGAGGCAGAGGCCGACGAGACCCCGCTCCTGGAGCCCCTCCGCTCAGCCCTGTCTCTTCCTCTTCCCTCGGTGACTGGGGGGCGGAGCCGTCCGTCTTCACGGCCTCCTGCCTTGGCCTGGCGCCCCTCGAGGTGTTGCTGTGCTCACGGGTGCCCTTCTCCTTCCCGGCCGGGCTGGTGAGAGGCGGAGCCCGGCAGTGCACGGAGGGCCGCGGGTGAGGGGCAGCTGCTGGGCTGCCAACAGCCGGGCCGGCTGCCCTCCGGACGCTGCTGGGCACCCCGGCTCCCAACAGCCGCAGCCAGCGTGGTCGGGGGTGAATTTGGCATAATGCTATTTAACATCAGAGTATATTTAACTTCGTTAAATGGTTCCTCCCATGTTGAACGCCCAGGATTCCCAGGCTGGCCTCTCGCCCCCCGGGCGCTGATCGGCATCGGGGTGGTGCCTTACGTTGGGTTCAGGCGTGTTTTTTTAGGGGGGGTTCTTAAATAACAAAGCGTCTGTTGGTCCTCAAAAGAGGGACAACGTTTTTCCTGTGGCATGATCATTGCCCTGCTACTGTTATGAGGATTGCTGAAGATCCTGAAGAACTAAGGATTAACTTGCCACGCTCAGCCCGGATAACTTCACTCCCAGTCAGAACACTCCCTCTGTCTTTATCCCTGCAGTTCTTGGTTTGCTTATATAGCACTATTAGTGTGGTAGCACTTTTTAGTGGAGCAAAAGTGGGAAGGAGTGAAGGATAGTTCGCTTCCCCCCCCCCAAAAAAAAGTCTCATTGTTTTCAGTGGAGCTTACTCTGCTTACGTATGGAATACGGCCGAATTTTATACAAGAGAAATACATCTGAAACTCAGTGATATATGCAAAATGGTTTGAGAAAATGACAGTGTTGTGATATTATCTCAATGAGTTTGCTTGTCAAAGGCAATTTCCAAATACATTTTGCAGCCAGTAAGCTTCCCTGAAGATTTGCTGAGTTTCTTCTGATTTTGTCCTGCTTTAAATTAACAAGTTTTGATTCCCTTCCTGCATTACATACAGTGGTACCTCGGGCTACAAACACTTTGGGTTACATACTCCGCTAATCCGGAAGTAATACGTTAAGAACTTTGCCCCAGGATGAGAACAGAAATTGCTCGCTGGCGGCATGCTGGCGGCAGCGGGAGGCCCCATTAGCTAAAGTGGTACCTTAGGTTAACAACAGTTTCAGGTTAAGAACAGACCTCCGGAACGAATTAAGTTCGTCACCAGAGGTACCACTGTACATTCATTGTGTTTATGGCAATAATTTTCTCTCATAATTATGCTTGGCTAACCCCCTTAGATGCATTACGAATCCATGAACTGAGCCATCTTGTGCTGTGTGTCAGTATAACATGAAACTTACTGATGGGGATAGTCAGGAACCAGGGTGGGGAGGCAGGGTGAGAATAAGTGACATTGCTTGCTGGTACAAGGAATTTTATCCCTGGTAGAAATTGCTTGGTTCCAGACAAGCAGCTTGATCCCCCTCCCCCCCCCTTATTGCACTGAAACAGCCATGGAAGCATCTTGTGAAAGTAAACAGAGCTGGACAGCTCCTATAGTGCTCAGATGCAGGTCTCTGTGTCTGCAAAGATTCTTGGGGGGATGGGGGTGGGAATTTCAACTCCTTGAGAGCACTGGCTTTCACTTCAGCCTATCTGGCTGAAATTATATGCTTGAAAACCTTGGAGCAATGCCTGATAAAATCTCTGTGACCCAAAAGGTTGGCTGAATAAGATTTTCAGTAGTTAGGAAAGAGACTTCAGCTTCCTCCACAACTCTTTCACCCTGCCCATGGTTAGCAAAACCAGATTAAATTATGTAAAAACAGTAAGTTTTGGCTATGATAAGGTGTAATGCGTCAGTAAATAAATTTGAAATCACTCGAGAAATCATTTAGTTGTACATAATTTGTACAGTTTGCAAAATTTGCCATGATGCAGAGTACAGAGCCCTGTTCATAAGAGCTTTTCTGAAGTGGGACCAGAAGCCAGAGCCTGAAAGCATTTGAGGGGAGGGGCTCTCTTTACACTATTGGAGGCTCTGAGCCTCCCTGATGTGCAGCATTGGATACAGCCCTTTTGTATCACTGATCGAATAGCATCAACCTCAAACCCAACTGGATCTACTATAGCAGGCACGTCCAACAGGTAGATCGTGATCTACCGGTAGATCACTGGACATCTGTGGTAGATCACTGGTAGATCACTGGCTCCTCCCAAAGAAGCTAATCAACTTTGGCTCCCCTAAAAAGAAGCCCTGCACCCCCCAAAAAACAGGGCTTCTCTCCTCCCTAAAAAAGCTCAACAACTTTGACCTGAACCCCCAAAAAGATCACTGCCAGTTTTTAACTCTGTGAGTAGATCGCAGTCTCTCGGGAGTTGGCCACCCCTGTACTATAGCAATATGGCAAGAAAGAGGATTTTGTGAATAAAAACTTGGTTCTTAAGAAAGCATACTCCTCATTGTAAACTAAAATGAATTGGGCATATGGAGAGTCATTCATGAGCTAATGCCAAAACTCTTGTATCCGATTTATATTGCTTTGACACCCATTTCTTTGTATTTGTTCAATATAAGGGTTAGCTCCTTTTCACATCACCAAGCATATAGAGCTCTCCCTTCCACAGAAGTGAATGGGGGAAACCAATATGGGCAGTGGACTCCTGAGTTGCGTATTGGAACTCCTACATCTGCATAGTGAATTGTGTTGCATGTAAAAGGCCTTAGTGGAGAACCTGTGGCATTCCTGTTACGATTGAACTCCAGCTCCCATCTGTCCCAGCCAGCATGGCCAATGGTCAAGGATGATGGGGGGTGGAATCCAACAAATGCACAGAGGGTCACATGTTCCATGGTGACTGTAAGAGATTAGGATCTGTTCAGGGAAGACTAAGAAAACCCTTCCATGAATGTTAGGGACGGGGACCTTTTTCAGGCAGAGGGTCACATTCTCTCATGGGGAACACAGTCCAGTGGGCACATTGCAGGTGGTGGGTGGGGCAAGAGGCAAATGTGGGTAGACTTACCTTTATACAGTAGGCTGTTTTCCAGCCATGAAAATGTAGGAGGTTTCTGCACCTGCCCCACATCTCTCCATTCTCCACTCTGGCAAACAATTCAGGGACACATTTCAACCAGGCTAAAGCACTCAGAGGACATGAAGCAGAACCATTGAAGGAGTGGTGGCATGAGATTTCCCACCCCTGCTTTATGGAATCACTTGCATAAATCAATTTTTTTTTTAACATTTCCTTTCCTAACATTCAAATTAAGTTGATGATTTGCCTATTAATTTGGCTTGAGATGTTTCCTTTTCTGTTGCATCCTTTTTATTTAACATTGTTCATGTCTCACCCTGTTTTTTTCCATTCCCCGCTCCCCGCCCCCCTGTCTGCAATCAACTTCTTCATCCAAATAAGGCTGGGCACAGAGTAAGTTTGTTCATCTTGGCCTGTTGCTAACATTGGTGGTGGTAGGTGACAACCCACTTAGTGGCTATTAGAATGCATAAATTTATACAGATTCAAGAGCAATTTCTTGCTAGCTGCAGATGATGCTGCAGCTACAGTTTTGGGGTGTGGTCAAACTCTTGCATCATGGTGCTTCATTGTGATGACTTTGTAAACCACTGTCTCAGTTTAGAGGACCCTATCAGCTGTTTCTAAGTGAGAAGATCGATAATGGCAGACAAGTTCTTCGCTGCTGACTGCAGCAACAGGGGAGTTTGGGGTGTGCTCTGCAACACAGTATGAGGATGAGACCCTGTAGGCTTGGCCAGCACTACATGTGAGTTCTGCGCATACTTTGGCAAAAGTAAGTTGGCATTCTTATTGCCAGGGACTGGGGTTTGGAGCTTGATGCACTGGTGAGCTTAAGCTGATAAGCATTTTGTGGCTGTAGTTAAGTATCCTCAGCTGCTTTTGCCAATATCAAGGGTAGCGTAATGCTTTGCATTACCACTGCCTGTCTTGCTTATGACACACCCCATTTACCTGCATCTGACTTGTGCAAGGCATCGTGTGGTGTCACTACACCAAAGCAACAGCCCAGAGCCTGGAAGTGTTACTACAGAATTGTCTGCTTGTGTGCTGGGGGAAAAAATGTATCTGGGGGCGAGATGACTCTGTCATCTTGAGACAGGGGTACCGACTTGAATAAAATATTGGAGGGGGGGCAGGTGAGCCCTGCCCTGCATAATGGATCACAAGACATGGCACACCCAGACCATTTGAATGGCAGTGCCCATCAACTTTGGGAGGGGCCCAGACCCCTCCAATATTTTATTGGGGACTTGGCGCATTTGTAACAACGGAATTACTTGGATGGGTGAAGTCCTCACTTTTCAGGGAGGAAAAAACAGTGGTTGCCATGATTTAACCACAGTGGAATCAAAAACATTTTAAAACAGTCTTAATATCCAAGCGTCACAGGATTTGGAAGGAATTACAGAGTGCAATAAGGATGCAGTAATCCCGCTGAAATTCAATGGGGCTGCCTTCGTTTTAGGGAAACATTAACACTTCGTAAGTGAAGGAATCATGGACAAGATTGGGAACTCTGAAAGTTTCGTGACATGTTGCTGGAGACTTAAAATGTGTTGTCTTTCCTTTTACTCCTTTATAAGTTGGTTTTAGTGTTGGGAGACCTTCATATCCCGCACCGCTGCAACAGCCTGCCAGCCAAATTCAAGAAACTGCTGGTTCCTGGAAAAATTCAACACATTCTCTGCACTGGAAACCTCTGCACAAAGGAGAGCTATGACTACCTCAAGACATTGGCTGGTGATGTTCATGTTGTTAGAGGGGATTTTGATGAGGTAACTCAACTGCTGGGTGGGGAAAGATGGTAGATTTCTGTTTGTGTTGTGCTGTTCTTTAATTACAGAACTATTGACTTTGCAAGTCTGTTTGATATCATGTAGATTCTCTTGGGGAAGTGGGAATACATGTATTTTTGCTTAGTATGTCTGACAATAGTACCCCTTTAGTCCCTCAATTAACATGCTGCCATGCTGTTATTCTTAAGAATACAAAATGACATTTTCCTTTGGAATTGATAAAACAGAAAGGGGGAACAGACTCTTGGTGCATATGTGATTTTTGTGCTGTCGCTTTTATCCTAGAACTTGAATTATCCTGAACAGAAAGTTGTAACCGTCGGACAGTTTAAGATTGGACTGATCCATGGCCATCAAGTTATTCCATGGGGTGACATGGCCAGCCTGGCGTTACTTCAAAGGCAGTTTGACGTGGACATCCTAATTTCAGGGCACACACACAAATTTGAGGCATTTGAACATGAAAATAAGTTCTATATCAACCCTGGATCAGCAACAGGAGCCTATAGTGCTTTGGAAAAGTGAGTTGCTATATACCACAATGTGCTTGTCACTGCTAACTACAGTTAGTTGACTGAGGTACTCATGGCTGCTTGTTCTTGGCTTTGAAGCTGGATTATTACATAAATTTATTGTAGATTTGGGTGCAGGAAACATTCCTGAATCTAGTCTTAGAATTTCTTTGCAGTTTGGAATATTGTTTTGATATCAAAGCACATAAGGGACTATGTGCAGTTGAACATTTCCCAAAATTTTGATCACTTTTAAAGTCTTAACCAATAAATAAAATAATAAAATACAGTTTGTTAGTATTTCAGCAGGAGTACCAAGTTGGTTGTTATTTTGCTTGATGCAACTTAAGAGGTGTTTGGTGCTAGAGGATAAAGCAGGAGATATTAGAACTGTCTACTGAATTATATTTCCTGACCAAGGCTGCAGAAATGTCAGCTGATATGTCAAGTGGTTATTTGAGGATGCTAGTGGGATTCCCTTAAGACCATCTAGTACAGGGATCGTAAACCTTTGGGCTCTCCACATGTTCTTGAACTACACCTCACATCATCCCTGACCATTGGGAGTGCTGGTTGGCACTGATAGGGGTCCAACAAACAGCTGGAGGGCCATGGGGTCACCATCCCCCAGTGAGTTCAGTGGGGCGTTCTCTTAAACAAAGGGGCAGAGGATTGGTACCAGTAACTTTAGCTTTCAAAGGACTTGCTCAGTTCAGATGCACTCATTAAAATAACACTCTCATATTTTTTTTTCTACAGTAACATCATTCCTTCATTTGTGCTGATGGACATCCAAGCTTCTACTGTTGTTACTTACGTTTATCAGCTGATTGGTGATGACGTGAAAGTAGAAAGGATTGAATACAAGAAATCTTAAAGCAAATTGCTCTACTTGGCTTTTCTCCGTGGGTTTCTTTTTTGAGGGGGACGGGACAATATGCACTCAAGTGTCCACAGTGTTTCCAATATTGTTAACTTAGGAAATGAGTCCTCTTCCCCTACTGTAGACAGCAAAGTTTTACAGCACTTGACTTGCTAAAAGTCTGCCTTGGCTTAACTCTTTTCTTTTGCCTAAAAATTCTTCATGTCTGTAAATACCGTTCAAAGTGCACAGCAGAATTCTGTCTGTTCATAAGAACTATTCCCAGTATTGTAATAAACACTTGTTTAACTTTAATTTGATCAAGCTAACATTATTTATAAAATATATCATAAATCAAGAAACAAAACCCCAAAATAATTACAAGTCTTTTGTTTTACTAATTACACTGCTTTAGTGTAGGAATACTAAATGGGTTTACTATGTCATCTATATAAATAAAAATGTAACTGTCAGTTTGTCCCTAATGAATGATCTCCCAAAGTACTGCACCGATTGCTTTGAAATTTTGATACAACGTTGCTTTCGAATATGGGAGTGTTTATATGTAACTGCATTATATAGATGTCATACCAGCGACAAGTAAAACGGAAAAAACATACTTTTTTAGATCCTAACCCATCACATAATGAGCAGCATGACATCACAACACTACATAGCCACCACCATTGTCAATGTGGTGACATCACTGCTGTGATACAGGCTATACAAGGTCAGAGAGCCCAGGAGGAGAGGGAGGGAGGGAGGCCTTGGAGGAGAGGGAGGGAGGCTACGCTGATAGGCTATTGGCAGCCAACAACACACCCTATGTGAGAGCATATCCACGTCGTCAGAGGGAAGGCGCGCGCAAGCTACAGAGAGAGAGAGTCCGTGAGGAGAGAGGAGAGGCAGGCGGGAGTTCAACGGGAGAAGCTGTGTGGAGGCAGGTGCAAACGGGGGGAACAGGATGGAGAGGAGGCAGGTGGGAGTTCAACAGGAGAAGCTGTGTGGAGGCAGGTGAAAACGGGGGGGAAGACGGAGAGGAGGCAGGTGGGAGTTCAACGGGAGAAGCTGTGGGGAGGCAGGCGAAAACAGGGTCTGATTCCAGTACGGAGGAGGGAAAATATTGTATACCCAAAATCAGCCACAGCAACGCGTAGCCGGGTCAGCTAGTAGTCTAATACTATGATTCAGTAAGAAACAACTTCTAGAAGATAAAAAAGGTGTTGCTTGTTTTTACAGTAGTAATGGCAAGGCTTCTATGCCAGCTCACTGAAATACCTCTGGAGGAGGAAAAAAGCAGCATTTATACCAAGTGTTCAGAATTCTTTGGTTACTGAATCCTAATTTCCAGACTGACAGTTTTGTTTACTGTAATGTATTCAAAATATGGCCTAACAAGTTTCATCCAAAACTACTGGACCTTGTTCAGTTCTAAGCTCCTTTGGGAGGAAGGTTGGGATACAAAGTTAATAAATAAATATAGAACCACAGAGTTGGAAGGGAACACCCTGCAATGCAGGAATCACAGCCAAAGAATCGCTAACAGGTGGCCCGTTCCTCTGTTGAATGGCTCTTACCCTCAAAAACTTATTCTTAATATTTAGTCAGAATCCCATTTCTTGTAATTTGAATCCATTAGTTTGGGTCCCCAGAAGTCACTTCAGGGAAGTTAATGGTGGGGTTGGGTTTTGGGTTTTTGTGTGTGTGTTTTTTCAAGTTTTATCAGCTTCACAAAATATATTGTCCTCTGGAAGAGGAGTTCTAGATTATCTTAAAATACTCTTATTTAGGGCTGCTGCATCATCCATCCTCTACAAAACGTGTACACACAGTGATTAGCAGAAAACATCTCAATATATTTGAACTATGCAAAAAATTAAAAATGCATATTGACCGAAGAGGGACGTGTTTTCCTATACCTGTAGGGGTCTTTTTTGGTGGGGTGGGGGGAAAGTTACAAGTTGGCATACCAAGAACTAAAATGTGATTTCTGCAAGAGGTATGTTTACAGACAGCAATGCAGAGTTTGGTGCATCAGTTGCACAATCCACTTTATATGTACCACATGATAGAACGGGACTTGGTTTTGGTAAATTGCTCTGAAGGTGGAATATTTATTATCCACTCTATTTTTACCCAACAATTCGTATGGAACAAGATGTGTATGGTAGTGGGGGAAAGTAGGATTAGCTCCTCCTACCACAAAATGAAACCTGACAGGTTTTTTTTTACAGGTTTTTGTACCAAGCTTTTAATTCTGTCAGAATGCATCTCTTGTAACTTCAATAATGGAAAGCATTCTGTGCTTACAACTCTTCCCACCTCTTATTTATGATGTAGTCTAGAATCTGACATCTATTCTGCAAAGCAGTTGAAGAGTTAATCTGGTTAGGTCCACAGGTTATGAGAAAGTCGAACTGCGTCTTTGTTTTGTCCAAAAATGGTGAAATTAAGATACCTATATAGCATTATTTATTTATTATGGTCCCAGTTCCCCATCCCAAATGAGAAAAACATACCGTAAAAGGCGATCAGTCAGCTGTTGTAAAAGAAACACAATTCACCAGATGTTTGCAGAACTGGCACAAGACCCCCAATAATCTCCCTGAGACCATTTTGGGCCAGTGGATGGCTGAAGGGAGCCCAAAGAAACATCTGGAGGCCACTCTGGTTTGTTGCAAGGTTGGGGGAACTATTTTGGAACAACTGACAATTGCAAACATCTGCTCCTTGTGAAAACTGTTCTTATAAGTTGACAATCTTCAGAGAATTATCTTTTTTATCAGTTGGCATTGCAAAAACTAGCTCCAGAGAAATGTGTTTTTTCGATCAGATGACATGAGAAATACCCTACTGCTTTAGAGAACTGTCTCTTTTGGATCAGTCGGTATTGCAACCATCTCCTTTGGAGAGCTGCCTTCTTTTGGGTTTGTTGACATCAGAAACATCTGCCCCTTCAGAGAACTGTATTCTTTGCATCAGTTGGCATCAGAAACATCTGCTCTTTTGTAGAACTGTCTTCTTTGGATCAGTTGATATCACAAATATTTGGTTCATGGAGCGCAGCCAGAAGACCTATAGTTCTTCATTGAGCTCATTGTGGAATTCCATTTGCTGCTTGAGAAAACGGTCTTTTTTAGATCTGTTGGATCTTCGCAGACATCTGCTCCTTTGGAGAGCATCTTTTTTGGAGCAGTTGACTTCGCAAACCTCTGCTCCTTCAGAGAAGTGTCTTCTTTGGATCAGTTGACATTGCAAACATCTTTAAAGAGCATCCTTTTTTTGGATTGGTTCACTTTGCAAACATCTGCTCCTTCAGACAAATGCTTTTTAAAAATCAGTTGACACCAGAAACATGCTCCTTCGGCGAACTGTCATGTTTGCATCTGTTGAGAACAGAAATATCTGTTACTTTGGAGAACTCTCTTTTTGGATCACTTGACATTGCAGACATCTGCTCCTTTAGACAAATGCCTTTTTGGATCAGTCTCTTAACTCTTACTATTACATACAAAAAGTTCAGAGAGTGGAAGAGATGGTAAAGGTGAGATTGCACTCTTGCTACATGCTGAAAATATAGAAGGCTGGGTGAAAAGCCATTTTGGGTTTAAGTAGGAGTTCTGAATGGATTTGGTGCAAGAACTCACGATAGTTAAGTCGATAATAGGCTGTAGGTAGGGAGACACAGCCTGTGAGATCAAATCCCCAAAATGTGCTTTAAAATTTGACTCTGTATTTTAAGGCCTGGAAAGGGGTTTGTTGTTTAAGTTTCAAGCCCAATTGTTTCAATAGCTCATATTGCACAGTGGGTACAAGCTGTCTTAAGATGTAGTCAGAAATTGAGACGAAGGGGTAATGGGGATCCTTAACAATTATCACAGTGTCCATGAAGGAGAGCAGGACATCTGGCAAAAGCACAGCATCCTCCATAAAGAACACATTTCTGCAGTTTTGCCTAATATGGCGAGTTAAGTTTTGGTCAGCTTACACACAAAGGGTTAAAAAATTGGATTGGGAGACAACCGTTCAAATCCCCACAACTGCCCAAACGGCCACTTCCGCCCGCCGCTCTCCCGCCCTTTCCTCCTGCTGTGCCTCTCTCAAGATGGCGCCCACGACCGTCGTCGTCTCGTCCCGCGCCGCCGCCAAGATGGCGGCGCTTCCGCCCTTCCTTCCCCTGCCCATCCATTTCCGCCTCTCCCAAGATGGCGTCGGCAGCGGAGGAACGTGCGCGGCTGCTGGAGGCCAGCTGGCGGCGGGCGGCGAGTTTTAGCTTTTGCAGGAGCCATAGAGCATGTGCAAAGGGCGCCACGACCAATCTCTCCGACTTCTCCCCTGCCCCACCAGTCCATGCAGGTTGCTTTTTTGGATGGGCTCTGTAGAGCCTCCATGGCTCAGCACAGTCTATGCGTTTTGGGATGGCAGGAGTTCAGGAACGAGCAGCGCTGCGGCCCAACCCTCCGGATCTGAGTCCAGAGCAGGCATAGGCAAATTCGGCCCTCCAGCTGTTTTGGGACTACAATTCACCATCCCTGACCAGCGGTCCTGTTAGCTAGGGATGATGGGAGTTGTAGTCCCAAAACATCTGGAGGGCCGAGTTTGCCTGGTCCAGAGGTACTCTGCCCAGAGGCACCTCCGGCCATAGCTGTCAACTTTCGGATTTGAAAATAAGGGATGCTGCGAGGGCGGTGCAATGGCACCAAGTAGCCTCGCCACCCTGCACTCCAGAGGCTGCGTGCGAACGGGTGAGCGAAAGAGCGAGCGCATAGACAGCAGGCAGGCTGGCTGTCTGGTTGGGCATGAGGGTCTGGCTGCACAAGGCATGCAAGCTCCGCCCCCAGTCGGTCTCAGACTCCTTATTGGCAGCCGAGTAACGCAGCTGAGGAGCCTCCCTGGCCGGCAGGGAGGGAGAGGAGCTGCTTCCTTTGAAATCCGAGAAATTTATGGGATATCAACAATCCGGGATAGCAGCGGGAAACAGCATTGGAATAAGGGAGTTTCCCACCAAAAAAAGGGAGGGTTGACAGCTATGCCAAGGGCCGCTGCTGCCAGTCAGTGTGGACAATACAGAGCTAGAGAGACCAATGGCCTGGCTTGATATGGTGCAGCTTCTAATGTTGCAGGTGTTTGGGATGCACTGTGAATTTTACTGGGTGTTGAGTTTACCGCATCAGCTCTGTCGTTTGCAGGGGCAACTATTTTCTCATTTCCTGAAGTCCCCCCCCCCCCCATTCCACCAACTTCAATGGGAGGAGAAATAGCTTCAGTCCCAGAGCTGTTGTGAAGATGTGAGGGTTCCTGTGGGCACCTTGCTGGAATGATGGGGCTTAGGATACTGCATTACTACACCAGGCCCACATGGGTTTCTGGTCTGTTCTTGGGGAGTATTCTTCCACACGTACGGGAGGAGTTCCATACAGTGTAAATTGTGTTCTGCCAACACAGCTACACCACCGGAACAGAACTCGTGCTTCTTCCTGTGGCCCCTTAGTTAGCAGATCTTTTGTATTTTTATTATTAATTTATTGGTTTTCACAAGAACAAATTCAAAATAATAATAATAATAATAATAATAATAATAATAATAATAATAATAAACAACTTTTACCATATCCATATATGAGGTTCTCTGAATCTCATGACTTACCCCTGCACGGGTCCTTAAAATAATTTTTCTAAAACTACATATCATTACATTCTCCACAGTTTTCGTTTCTCTAAATTATCCATATTTTTTCGTTTCTTTACAAGTTATTTTTACAGTCCAGCTAACGTTTTTATTTGTTTACAATGGTCTCCTAAGTAAATTATAAATTTCCCCCATTCTTTTTTAAAGTCATCATCTTCTGGATTCCTGAGCCTCCCAGTCAGTTTTGCCATTCCAGCATAGTCCAGCAGTTGGGCTTGCCATTCTTCCTTGGTCGGAACTTGTTCGCTCTTTCCATCTTTGGGCTAGTAGCATCCTTGCCAGTTAGCAGATCGTTAATGCAGGATTGTGCCCTGCGATGTATATTTCTGTCTGTGCATCAGTGTATACTTGATTCATTCCCTTTTGCCGAGGCAAGGATTTGCACCCTCCTCTATACTGAGCCCAGGAGCGGTACGTGGAAACTTCTGGCATCTGGGATGAGCAGGGTGCATATTCATGCGCCGACATGCAAAGCGTCTGTGGAACGGAATAGGTGGCAAATGCTGCACTGTTTCCTAATCTATCAACGTTTCTTTCTTTTCTTAATCTATTAGCTATAAAACGCTCCTTTGCATCTGGGCACAGGAGTGTTGTGAAAGCAGCGTGGGGGCGGGGAGAGCAGGGAGACTCATAAACGCTCCAATAATTGGTTTTTAAGGGTTTTTTCCCCCCCTTCTCTCCTTTCTTCTTGGTGAATTCTCAATTTCCCTATAAAAGAGGAAATTCATTTCCAGACACTAATGTAATGTCAGTGTGCAGGGTACTCAGCATGGATGATGTATAGGGGGACACGGCAGTGAGAGGACTACTTAATGATGCATAGAATTAAATCCTGCCCTCCTCAGCTGAGCCTTGTGCCTCCCTCCTTGTTCCCAGGCTCCTAGGGCATCATGGGATGTGAAGGCAGGGATTTGCATTGTCTGTACTGTGGAACAGCAGTGCCCACCTGGTCCCATCCTGACCTTCCCTTCTCTTAAGTCTCTGGCGCTCACTGGTGCTATCAGAATCCTTAGCCCTTATTCCATCTGCTGTGTCTTCAGAGGGAACCTCGGGGCCGTTCAAAACCCCAAGTATTTGGACACAGCATAGAAGCAACTAAACTGAAACCCTCTGAATTATATCCTGGGCTGTCCTTGCTACCTGGCACCGTGAGCCACTGGGATCCACTCTTTACCTTTGAAAGTGACCCGGAAACTGCAATTAATCCAGAATGCGGCAGCTAGATGGTGACTGGGAGTGGCCGCCGGGACCACATAACACCAGTCCTGAGAGAACTACATTGACTCCCAGTATGTTTCCGAGCACAATTCAAAGTGTTGGTGCTGACCTTGAAAGCCCTCAACGGCCTCGGTCCTGTATACCTGAAGGAGCGTCTCCACCCCAACCGTTCAGCCCGGACACTGAGGTCCAGCGCCGAGGGCCTTCTGGCGGTTCCCTCACTGCGAGAAGCAAAGCTACAGGGAACCAGGCAGAGGGCCTTCTCGGTAGTGGCTCCCGCCCTGTGGAACGCCCTCCCAGCAGAGGTCAAAGAGATAAACAACTATCTGACATTCAGAAAATACCTCAAGGCAGCCCTGTTTAGGGAAGTTTTAAACCTGTGATATTTTAATGTATTTTAATATCTGTTGGAGGCCGCCCAGAGTGGCTGGGGGGACCCGGCCAGATGGGCGGGGTACAAATAATAAATTATTATTATTATTATTATTATTATTATTATTATTATTATTATTATTATTATTTACCTGCAGTACATGTGAAAAGGAACTGGGGGTTTTAGTGGGCCACAAACTAACCAGGAACCGGGAGTGCATTGTGGCAGCTAAGAAGGTTGATGCAAGTCTAGGCTGCGCTGATGGAAGTCGTATAGCGTCCAGAACGTGAGAAGGAATGGTACCTAGTACTGGGCCACACGGTTTAAAGGGGGATATTGACAAAGTGGGACATGCCCACAGGAACCACAGATACAGTAAGGGGCCTGGAGACCCCAAAGTCCAATGAGCAAAGATGGAAGGTGTTGTGTCGTGGCTGAAGTAATCCAGATACACATCTTCATGAAACAGCTCTTTATTTTGGAAAAACAGGACTGAGGAGCTGGGTTTAGGGTGGCTGTATTTGTAGGAACAAGATTGAGCTAGAACGGATACATTTAAGCGGGAACCAATAACTCTCATACAATTCGGCGGGAACCAATCAGGCTAAGGATTGTAGTTGTCCCTTTTAAAACGACAAATGAGCAGAACTCCCGCCAAGTTACAGAATGTTTGAACTAATACACAACAGAAGGACTTGGGCATGTTTAACCTGCAGCCATTACGCTGGAGGGAATTCATTTCCTGTTGCTCCAGTTAGCATGGGCATGAAATTGCAAGAGAGAGGAGTTTGTATAGAAAAAGATTCTGATTTCAGTGGGGGGGGGGAACCTGCCTTAGAAGATGGTAAACCTTTGGTAGAGCTTGTTAAGCACAGTCTGGGGGGGCCACCAACCCCAGGTGCTTTAGTACCGGATGTCATGCATCCAGAAAGGGCTTGGACTACATGAGCCTCAAGGGCTTCTGAAGACGCCCCTGGAGGAGCAGACAGGGGCCACTAGGTCTCATGCCAACAAGCTATCAGAAGTTCCCAGCCCTCTGCAGTTTCTGTCTTGTGCAGGGGTTGGCAAGGTTTACCTTGCCTGGGCTGGTTCACTCCAGCAGAGATCCCTCTGAGGGTCGGATTGCACGCCCGCCCGCGATTTCCAGTGTCTGTGTCTGCGCAGACGCTATTTCCGGCGCCTTGGAAGCGAGTCCCCGCGCCGCACTGCACCGGTTTAGCGCAGCACACAGGGACTTGCCAAACGGGCGGCTCGGTTTAGGGGCTCTGGCTCATGGGCCGGTTAAACGACCCCCGTGGGCCGCTTGTGGCCCATGGGCCTTAGGTTGCCGACCCCTGGTCTTGTGCCTTTCAGGCCCAGAGATGCCCAGGCCCCCGCAGGAAGGGCCAAGTAGCACCCAGGATAGAGGAGAGGAGAGATGATGGCTGGGGAGGATGTAGGGTGCGTGACTCCAGGGGGGTTCAGATCGCTCCCACAGGACTCCTCCCTGTGCTCTGACTGAACCCTTCCATGCTGGCAATAAATCTCCCTGTGTGTATTATTTATTTCTTGTTGACACCCTGAGTGCCTGGGGTGCTTGTAGGGACTGTGATTATGGGGTGCTGGGGCTTTCCCAGCGCCATGTGCATTTGCTTGCATTGTTACCCTTGGGCACACACTGTGTGTGTGAGTGTTCACCCATGACTGGCCATGCTATGGGTGGGTAGTGTTGGTGGTGTTGCTCTGGATGCCATGTGCTCTAGATGATGTATGGTTCCTCCAGCAGGGTAACAGCCCTTTCTAGCCACTTCTGAATGGGGTTTGGATGCAGAGCTTTTAAATCCAGCCTACCGCTTGTGCTGTGTGAATTATGCCACTTCCTATGCTTTTGATTGTTCTGTCCATTTCATCGATCATCGCAAGTGACTATTTGTCAACGGGTGGCAGTAGAAGAGAGGGTGTGGCAACCCCATGCAAAATCGTCTCATGCTAATAGAAAGGAAAAAAATCCTCCCACATCGTTTTCATGATGTGACACTCAAATTCTGGAGAGACCTTCCAGATCAGTCACCAATCTCCAAAATGCTGGGGTATCATGCCTCTCCAGTGCCAATTCCAACCACACTTGCTTAATAA
This sequence comes from Darevskia mixta, assembly GCA_034641385.1. Classification (NCBI taxonomy): domain Eukaryota; kingdom Metazoa; phylum Chordata; class Lepidosauria; order Squamata; family Lacertidae; genus Darevskia; species Darevskia mixta. The sequence continues at coordinate 4,314,118 of JAWWNH010000025.1, read as the reverse complement.
GGACCCTTGCCTTTTATCAACTGTTTATTATATTTCGGAAAGGGGACAGGAATTCTTGTTAGAGAACCCCTGAGTGAAACTCATAGAATTGTAGAGTTGAGAGGCACCTTGTTGTTGTTGTTGTTGTTGTTGTTGTTGTTGTTGTTGTTGTTTAGTCGTTTAGTCGTGTCCGACTCTTCATGACCCCATGGACCAGAGCACAGGGGCGTTCCTTGCCTCTTGGCTACCCGGGGCGGGAAGCCAAGAGGCACCCCCGGGGGGCGGGGCGTCGCTGCGTGTGCGTGCGTCATGACGTCATGACGCACGCGTAAAGCGCGACGCCCCGCCCCCGGGGATGCCGGGGGCCAGCTTCGGGAGCCTCCCGAAGCCGGCGCCCATCCGGCATGGCATTCCTTGGTGCGTGCACCAAGGAATGCCTGACCGGCGGCGGATTCGGGAGGCTCTGCAGAGCCTCCCGAATCCGCCGCCTGTCACCCCCCTTGGCGCACCGGGCGGCACGAGCAGCCGCCCGGTGCGCCAAGGAGTGCCGGACAGGCGGCGGATTCGGGAGGCTCTGCAGAGTCTCCCGAAGTCGCCGCCTGTCACCCCCCTTGGCGCACCGGGCGGCACGAGCAGCCGCCCGGTGCGCCAAGGAGTGCCGGACGGGCGGCGGATTCGGGAGGCTCTGCAGAGTCTCCCGAAGTCGCCGCCTGTCACCCCCCTTGGCGCACCGGGCGGCACGAGCAGCCGCCCGGTGCGCCAAGGGGTGCCGGACGGGCGGCGGATTCGGGAGGCTCTGCAGAGTCTCCCGAAGTCGCCGCCTGTCACCCCCCTTGCGGAGCGCAAGTCAGGGCAGGGAGAGGGGCGGGCCAGCGAGGAGGGGTGTCACCCCTCCTCGCTGGCCCGCCCCTTTCCATTCCCCGGCTCTGCAAGCCAGCGGCGGGAAAAGCCGCTGGAAGGGGGGGCGCCATTTTCGGCGCTGCCAGGGCAGGGCCGCAGGGGCAGCCAGCGAGGGGGGGTGACACCGCTCCTCGCTGGCGCCCCTGCAGGTCCACCCCGGCGTTGCCGAAAATAGCCTTTTTTAAAAAAAAAATTTTTTTTTTTTAATTTTTTTTTTTTTTAGCGCCCAAAGTGTCACCCTCCCTCAGGGTGGCACCCGGGGCGGCCCGCCCCCCCGCCCCCCTTGCTACGCCCCTGCCAGAGCACACCAGGCACTCCTGTCTTCCACTGCCTCCCGCAGTTTGGTCAAACTCATGTTGGTAGCTTTGAGAACACTGTCCAACCATCTCGTCCTCTGTCGTCCCCTTCTCCTTGTGCCCTCCATCTTTCCCAACATCAGGGTCTTTTCCAGGCAGTCTTCTCCTCTCATGAGGTGGCCAAAGTATTGGAGCCTCAGCTTCAGGATCTGTCCTTCCAGTGAGCACTCAGGGCTGATTTCCTTCAGAATGGATAGGTTTGATCTTCTTGCAGTCCATGGGACTCTCAAGAGCAGGGGTCAGCAACCTTTTTCAGCCGTGGGCCAGTCCACCGTCTCTCAGACCATGTGGTGGACCTGACTATATTTTGAAGAGAAAAAAAATGAACGAATTCCTATGCCCAACAAATAACCCAGAGATGCATTTTAAATCAAAGGACACATTCTACTCATGTAAAAACACACTGATTCCCGGACCGTCTGCAGGCCGGATTGAGAAGGCAATTGGGCCACATCCGGCCCACAGGCCATAGGTTGCCTACCCCTGCACAAATCTCCTCCAGCACCATAATTCAAAAACATCAGTACTTCAGCGATCAGCCTTCTTTATGGTCCAGCTCTCACTTCTATTCCAACCCCCTACAATACAGGAATTTAAACTAGAGCATACATGGCAGATGGGCATCCAACCTCCAAGGCAGGAGAGTCCACCAGCTCTGGTGGGAGTCTGTTCCACTGCTTAACAGCGCTTGCTGTCGGAAAGTTATTCCTGGTGCTTAATCAGAATCTCGTTTCGTGCAACTTCAATCCATTGGCTTGGGTCCTACTCTCCAGAGCAGGAGCAAACAAACTTGCTCCATCTTCCATGTGGCAGCCCTTTAGATATTTGAAGATGGCTATCGTATCTCCAGGGACCCAGGTGGCGCTGTGGGTTAAACCACAGAGCCTAGGGCTTGCTGATCAGAAGGTCGGCGGTTCGAATCCCTGCGACGGGGTGAGCTCCCGTTGCTCGGTCCCAGATCCTGCCCACCTAGCAGTTCGAAAGCACGTCAAAGTGCAAGTAGATAAATAGGTACCGCTCCGGCGGGAAGGTAAATGGCGTTTCCAGCACTGCTCTGGTTCACCAGAAGCGGCTTTGTCATGCTGGCCACATGACCCGGAAGCTGTACGCCGGCTCCCTCAGCCAGTAAAGCGAGATGAGCGCCGCAACCCCAGAGTCAGACACGACTGAACCTAATGATCAGGGGTCCCTTTACCTTTACCTTTATCGTATCTCCTCCCAGTCTAAACATCCCCAACTCCCTCGACTGTTCCTCATAAGGCTTGGTCTGCAGGCCCTTGATCATCTTGGTCGCCGTCCTCTGCACACATTCCAGCTTGTCGATAGCCTTCTTAAATTGTGATGCCCCGAAATAGACACCGTATACTTCATTTCCCCACTCCATGTCAGACACTTAAGGAAAGTTGAGTCATGTACCGTATATTTGTAGAAAACTCGAATGTTCGAAACTGGCCAATTGCCAGCCATTAGTGAAAGATGTGACTTGCTTAGTCAATGATGCTATAGCTGCCTTTCTGCAACATTTATCAGCTGAAAGGAATCGACTGCCAAGCCAGTGTGTTGTTACGGACACACACACCTCCCTTTTCTTTCTTTTTTTAACCACATTGCAATCTTTAACCCACCAAGAAAGTCCCTTTGAACCTGGTGGAGACTTCAGTTTAGAAACTCCTAACCATTAGGCAACTTCATCTTAGTGTTTATCGGGAAGGTAATGGTTAACTAAGGCCTGATGTTGCTGAGTCACAGAGCATAATTCATCAACCCAGATCTCTTTACCTGTCGAGACCTATCACATAAACATTAATACCGTCCAGAAGATAATCAAAGAACTGCTTAAATTCATCTGAAGCCCCACTGTCATCGAGGAACTGGGTGGGTGGGATTGATGCTCCAGGGGCAAATGCCCCTTTGTCTGGGATCTGAGGGGCACTTCCCCCACCCGCAGGATAGATAGATAGATAGATAGATAGATAGATAGATAGATAGATAGACTGGCGTCGCAAGGGGAATGGAGGGGGCGGTACGCCCCGGGTTCTAGGGGAGGAGGGGGTGACACTTGGGCTGGCCCCGCCCTGCCGCTGCTCCCACGGCACCCTTGGGAGGCGCTGCGCCAAAAGCAGCAGTGGCGGGGCACCCCCCCAGCTGCCGATCACGTGGCGCGGCTCGTGGGGATGCCGCCGCTGCAGCTTTTGCCGCAGCGCCTCCCAAGGGCGCAGCGGAAGTAGCGGTGCCGGTTTGGATGGAGTGCGCACAATAGATAGATAGATAGATAGATAGATAGATAGATAGATAGATAGATAGATACTTTATTGTCATTGTACGTAGTACAATGAAATTGAATGCCACCCCACATTTACAGCCACATATACACAGTTATACATTTGCAACCACACATACACATACATACCATCCATCATGACTCCCCAAAGATCATATCATTTGGTTACAGCATTTAAAATAGTTATAGCTCTTGGATAAAAACTGTTTTTCAGTCTATTTGGGAATGGGTGTGTGATGAAGAATGGCAGGCCTGCTGCTGCAGTTTGATACAAACCCGCTACGCGCTACGCACACAGTAGCTGCTGATCTACCTGTGCGTACATTCTCAACTCATTCAGATACAGCCTTGTGTTCCGGAACCACAAACTGGCTTTTAAAAATTCCGCAGAGCTTCCTTTCCTCTTGTTAACATGGCTGCCCCCACCTCTCACCCAAACACCCCGAGATTCCAGTTTGAATATCTGGGCAAGTACTTTCCCTCACACACCTGAAGCAGGGAATTAAGAGTAACCTCATGTATTCTAATACCAAAGAAAAACACCACAGGGCACTTTGTCAAAACACCAAAATGGCACCCCAGAATTTCAAGAAACCCTTTCTCAAAGACTAAGTGGTTTTGAGCCTTGTCACTCTATGGCTTCCAAAATGGCCTGTGCCTTTCCTCTAAGACAGAGAGAGTAATTCCTAGCAATTTACCATTGCCTTGGTGTAACTTAGGATGCCAGGGGCTATGGAAGGGGTATCTTATAGCCTCCAGTAAGATGCCACAGAAGAGAAGACCCTGTCAGCCTGACGATTTCACCACAGAAATTCAGGTCATGCAAAAGAAGGGAGGGAGGATTCTGCCTTTGTCCACATTGTTCGATTACAAACCCTGTGGGCAAAAGGATTGTTGCCCAAAGTCATTGTGGCATCAGGTGATTGGCATCTAGCTGGCCTGCCCATTTGTCAAACTTGGCCCATGGGGTGGGGGAGAGAACAGTCTGCCCCACCACCTGAATCCAGTCCCCCAACCTTGACCTACTGAGGTCAGCACAGGCAGGTGACCATCAAGATCTTTCTTTTAATTCTGTTGATAAAAATACAAACACTTCATGCCACTTTTTGGCTCTAACAAGACCTTCACAGTGTTTTAATATTTTTTTAAAAACAAACCGTCAGATAACAAAAATCTCAAAAAAGAGAGATACCTTTGACACAATTTGGTCTCCTTTTTCTCCTTTATTGAAGAAGAACGAAATATTTTAATGCCATCATCGGCACATGACTAAAGGTGTTGGTGACCCATCTAAGAGGAATCTTGGGCCTGGGCAGACAGAGGTTGCCAAGGTGACTGGGGTGTTTGAGAGAGAAGTGACAGAAAAAGAGTGCCTTTAGCAAGGTGTGTTGGGAAGAAGGGGAGAAGAAAGACTGAGATCCATCTTGGGCAGGCTGGCTGAAGGCTGGGTGGGAGAGATGCCTTTGACTCCAGCACTCCATTGCTGTGGGGAAGAAGCCCTGCTTGAGATGACAGTGTCGTCAGATCTGGACTCCCTCCATGCAGACTGAAGGTGTAAATATGTGAATAAATCCTATTTCTTAAAGGTACAGCGGTCTCCACTGAGTCTTCAATTCTGCAAAGGAGCACAGACCTTGGGGGAGTGCCTGCAACCCAACATTTGTGACAATACAGTGGTACCTCAGGTTACAGATGCTTCAGGTTACAGACTCTGCTACCCCAGAAATAGTACCTCGGGTTAAGAACTTTGCTTTAGGATGAGAACAGAAATCGCGCGGTGGCAGCGCGGCAGCAGCGGGAGGCCCCATTAGCTAAAGTGGTGCTTCAGGTTAAGAACGGACCTCCGGAACGAATTAAGTTCTTAACCTGAGGTACCACTGTATTAAATCCCATTTCCATCTTCTACTGTAAGGCATTAGTGAACTTTCTCAGTTTGATATCAGCTGCAAATTTGAGGCACTCTGTGATCAAAGATGTTAAAAGCAAAAGATTCCTGTATTTAATCAATAATAATAATAATAATAGTAATAGTAATAATAATATTTATACCACACCCATCTGGCTGAGTTTCCCCAGCCACTCTGGACGGCTCCCAATCAATTGTTAAAAGCAATACAGCCTTAAATATTAAAAACTTCCCTATTCCACAGGTCTATGATTCTATGAACCACCAGGGCAAGACAGAAGTTTGTGCCCACCCAGTCTATGCTGATGAGGAGCCACTGCTGAGCCCTTTTGCGGAAAGGAACGCCAACCAGTTACAAAATAAATAAGAAATAAATAAATGTGAAATGCTCTGACTATCAAGATGAGGGCAATAAAGCTGTGTTCATACAACACTCTTACGGTCTCCCTGCATGATGGACACATCATGCAGACAATATAAAATAATAGCAGAGGAGAGCTGGCACGTTTAGAATAGCACATAGAATTTGCAGGGGCTGACAGCAGATATGGCAAACAGACAACAGATTTTTTTCCTGATGGCTAATGACTGAGGAGGGGTCTAAACCACAGAGCCTAGGGCTTGCTGATCAGAAGGTCGGCAGTTCGAATCCCCGCTCCAGTTGCTCGGTCCCTGCTCCTGCCAACCTAGTAGTTCGAAAGCACATCAAAGTGCAAGTAGATAAATAGGTACCGCTCCGGCGGGAAGGTAAACTGCATTTCCGTGCGCTGCTCTGGTTCGCCAGAAGCGGCTTTGTCATGCTGGCCACATGATCTGGAAGCTGTACGCCGGCTCCCTTGGCCAGTAAAGAGAGATGAGCGCCACAACCCCAGAGTCGTCCATGACTGGACCTAACGGTCAGGGGTCCCTTTACCTTTACCTTTAATGACTGAGGAATACAAACGGCAACACGGAAAGTGAAGGCTAAGCAATGCAACTACAATTTCATGATCTGCTGGGATGGGGGGACATAACTAAAACTTTTACTTCATTGTACAAATCAAATGTTATCACAGAACATAAAGAGCATGATTGAAGCTGATGATGAGCTCACAGATGTCACAGGAATGTCCATCATTTGGGGAGTATGCTGATTAATTCTGTGCCATGATACAACCATGATGGGCATCGTTTTTGGTCTCTACACTGGAGTCTGTTTTACAGCTTACTGGAATTTGGTGCAGCCCCTTTTATTTAAATGAGACCCTCCAAATATAATTGGTTGCTGCTGCTGCTGCTGCAGCCCCTGGAAAGCTAAGCAGAGCTATTTATTTAAAACGCTTCTACCCGCCATTTAGCTAAAAATGATCCCAATGCGGCTTACAAAAATCTGTTAGTAAGACTTGCAGTTGAAGAAGAAGTGGCACACAAGGTAAAGAGAACAGGGGGGAAGAGGGAGAGATCCAGGTCAAGAAGCAGTTCACCTACCACAGTCATGCAGTCTGCACAGATTCTGGCCATGTAGGAGAGCAATTCTCCCTGAAAAAGCACCCCCCCACCCCATTGGATCCAGGAGCAGAGCAGATGACCAAGGCCAGGCCAGGCTCCTATCATACACTTCCTTCCTCAGTTGACAATGGCAGTAGGACTCCTCACAAGAGGGGGCGCTGTGGAGTTGCCCTCCTTTTTTTTACTGACATCCCTGGTGGTTTGGTCTGAGCCATAGCTGTCAACCCTCCCTTTTTTTTGGTGGGAAACTCCCTTATTCCAATGCCGTTTCCCGCTGCTATCCCGGATTGTTGATATCCCTTAAATTCCCCGGATTTCAAAGGAAGCAGCTCCTCTCCCTCCCTGCCGGCCAGGGAGGCTCCTCAGCTGCGTTGCTCGGCTGCCAATAAGGAGTCTGAGACCAACTGGGGGCGGAGCTTGCATGCCTTGTGCAGCCAGACCCTCACGCCCAACCAGACAGACAGCCTGCCTGCCGTCTATGCGCTCGCTCTTTCGCTCACCCGTTCACGTGCAGCCTCTGGAGCGCAGGGTGGCGAGGCTACTTGGTGCCATTGCACGGCCCTCGCGGCATCCCTTATTTTCAAATCCGAAAGTTGACAGCTATGGTCTGAACAAAGAGCAATCCTTTCCTAAAAGCACTCGCTCGAAGAGAAGGTGACAAAATCCAGGCCAGAAAGACAAGGCTGATCCTACCAAACGGTTATTTCCTAGGGGAAGCTTGCAAGGCAGCATGGACATAAGGGGATTCCCAGCTGATAAATTGTCTCAGCTGCAAGTGACAAGAAGGTTAGGCACCTCCTGTGGAATTTTGGCAACAGGGTGAGTAAGGCAGCAAACCCTCCTCCTTATTAATCTCACAAATCTCAAGTTTCCAAGTAATAGTTGTTGTTGTTGTTGTTGTTGTTGTTGTTGTTGTTGTTGTTGTTGTTGTTGTTAGAATCCTAGAATCCTAGAGTTGGAAGAGACCACAAGGGCCATCCAGTCCAACCCCCTGCCAAGCAGGAAACACCATCAAAGCATTCCTGACAGGTGGGTGTCAAGCCTCTGCTTAAAGACCTCCAAAGAAGGAGACTCCACCACACTCCTTGGCAGCAAATTCCACTGTCGAACAGCTCTTACTGTCAGGAAGTTCTTCCTAATGTTTAGGTGGAATCTTCTTTCTTGTAGTTTGAATCCATTGCTCCATGTCCACTTCTCTGGAGCAGCAGAAAACAACCTTTCTCCCTCCTCTATATGACATCCTTTTATATATTTGAACACGGCTATCATATCACCCCTTAACCTTCTCTTCTCCAGGCTAAACATACCCAGCTCCCTAAGCCGTTCCTCATAAGGCATCGTTTCCAGGCCTTTGACCATTTTGGTAGCCCTCCTCTGGACACGTTCCAGCTTGTCAGTATCCTTCTTGAACTGTGGTGCCCAGAACTGGACACAGTATTCCAGGTGAGGTCTGACCAGAGCGGAATACAGTGGTACTATTACTTCCCTTGATCTAGATGCTATACTCCTATTGATGCAGCCCAGAATTGCATTGGCTTTTTTAGCTGCTGCATCACACTGTTGACTCATGTCAAGTTTGTGGTCTACCGAGACGCCTAGATCCTTTTCACATGTACTGCTCTCAAGCCATGTGTCACCCATCCTGTATTTGTGCCTTTCATTTTTTTTTGCCCAAGTGTAGTACTTTACATTTCTCCCTGTTAAAATTCATCTTGTTTGCTTTGGCCCAATTCTCTAATATGTTAAAGTCATTTTAAAGTGTGATCCTGTCCTCTGGGGTATTAGCCACCCCTCCCAATTTGGTGTCATCTGCAAACTTGATCAGGATGCCCTCAAGCCCGTCATCCAAGTCATTGATAAAGATGTTGAATAAGACTGGGCCCAAGACAGAACCCTGTGGCACCCCACTAGTCACTTCTCTCCAGGATGAAGAGGAGCCATTGATGAGCACCCTTTGGGTTCGGTCAGACAGCCAGTTACAAATCCACTGAATGGTAGCATTGTCTAGCCCGCATTTTACCAGCTTCTTTACAAGAATATCATGGGGCACCTTGTCAAAGGCCTTGCTGAAATCAAGATAGGCTACATCCACAGTGTTCCCTTCGTCTACCAGGCTTGTAATTCTGTCAAAAAATGAGATCAGATTAGTCTGACATGATTTATTTTTCAGAAACCCATGCTGACTTTTAGTGATCACAGCGTTCCTTTCTAGGTGCTCACAGATCCTGGTTGTCATTTATGAGACTGGCCATTTCTAGAGTCAATGACTTCACAAGGGAAATGGATAGGTCACCTTGAAAGGACATGGGATCCAGTCCCATAAAGAGATTGTGGCAGGATGTGATATGAAAAACCCAAAGCTTGGTTACAAGAGTGCAGGGCAAAATGTCAAGTCATCAATGGCAAAACTTGCAGGAAGAATAGTCAAGGACCAGGTCCAAAAGGTGGGGGATATTAAGGGGGTGAATTATTGAAGGGAAAGTTAGAAGGTCTGAGTCAGTGTGTGTTGTGGCCAAAGGGACAAAAGATCGTAAGAAGGTTTCCTGAAGGTGGTTGCAAGATGGTAAGAAGACAAAATCTGAGGTTATGAGATAGAAGAGTCAGGAAGAAGGAAAGTTTTTGAAAGAGTGATAAAGTTCAGAGTAGAAGGCCACAGGAAGTCCCAAGTGTGAAGAAGATTTTTCAGCTTGCTTTTCGTTGTGAGTTTGTCCCTTACCTCAAATTATTTGAAAACACGAGGTATGTGTGCAAATGCCAAGTAATCTTTTTTGAACTATTTCAAACTTTGAAGTCTCTATCCGAGAAATTGGAAGCAGAAATGAACATTAACGAACTGCTACCACCAGGTTGAGAAGCATTGACATTGATATGTGTGTTTGATTAACATCGCCTGCATTGCAAAGGGGGTAGACTGGATGACCTTTAGGGGTTCCCTCCAGCTTTGCAGATGCATGATTTCATGATGCCAGGCAGATTTGATCAGAGAGCTGGTGACCGGGAGGATAGTTGTGTGAGGGTTTATATTTGAAAAAGCCAGTTGGGATTCTAATGCTCTCTATTTGTGTGATTGTGATTGAGAGAGGCAAGCCAAGTTCAGAAAAGGATTCCACAGGTCCTGAAAGCATTTGGAGAAGTGATGGGGACTGGGGACTGGAACCTCCCTATTACAAATATGACATTCCCCAAGGGGCCCATGGTGAAAACAAAAGTAAAGAGGGGCTGAAATGGCTAAACCTTCCCTGATCAGATTGGAAAACCAGAACTGTGGCTATAAATAGTATAAAAAGCAAAGGGTCAAACCTTGCCATCTAGTAGACCCCACTGACAAGAGGGGTGGGTGGGAAGGAGATTCAGCCTTGCACCATGACTTTGTGTTTGCTGATACGTGTCCAGTGGAGTTTCTGGAGAGACCTGTGAACTAAGTTGTAAGCGCAGAGATTTTTCAAAGATGGAGATGGTAGTTTCAATCCCCAGCAGCAAGGCTCCAAATTATGATCCATTGGGCTTATTAATATAAGAACAATAACATCTTTCCACTGTCACAGAACCTGAGATTGAAAGTGTGGATCCTATTGTTTGGACAGAATCCGGGGATGGCTTGAAGTGTTACAGTCACCCCTATCAGAATTAAGTTGGAATCTGGAGTGTTGGTAGACTGCAGGAGCCCTGCATTCCGAAGCTCTAAGTTAAGAACAGAACCGGAACCTTTGAAATTGACAGTTATAGCCTGTGGATGGCTTAAAGAAGGATCCTCGTCCTTTAATTCTCCCAAATTAGAGGTGTTGAAACCAAGTAAAATAAGAGAAGCTATAAAGTCTCGAGGGAGAAGGCTCTGGCATTTTAGGGCATATTCTGAAGCCAGGAACTTGTGTACCACCTTTGACATGCCCAAGCTGAGTTCTTTAAGGTCCTGAAGGCATTCTTAGGACTTTACTGGATTTGGCAAGAATTGGATACCAGAAATGAGGGGAGAAGCAACACATTACAACACATTAACCAAAAAGGGTTCCTGGATTGAATATGGACTATGGAAATGAGAAAAGCCTTTGAAGAGTCTTTGAAGACATCCCTAGCTGAACCACCAGCGCCGGCATTGCCCAGTCCCTTCCAATCCTACAGACCGTATGTGAATGAAGTGGAGGCTGTGGGTAGGGGATGGTTTGTACAGAGAGGAGAACCCCATTGGAGGACAGTGGAGAATCTTGATTCTGTGGCCCAATGATGGCCAGCATGTCTTTGAGCAGAAGCAGCAGCAGCATTTCTCCTCCCTGTGCAGGAGGCTCCGAACGTGACTTTGGGAGGTGATGTGGGAGATTATATTTTGCATGGAGTGCCTCCGATTCTGAGCACCAAAGGGAAAGCTTTTTCATGGCCGAAGGAAGGAGATATTCAAGATTGGCTGTGGTTACAGCAAAGACAACCCTTACCCAAGAAGGACTGCTCTCTCATTTTTCAGCACAAGAGGTTGAACTGATGGAATTGACTAGGACTCTCCCTATCTACAAAGATTCTACTTATGCTTTTGGAACAGTGCAAGCCCACGGCCTTTTGTGGAAGGAGAGAGGATTCGCTGCTGCAGATGGACAGCAAGTAGCCAACAGATCTCAACTACTTGCTCTCCTAGACAGCCTCTTGTTCCCTGTTGTGGGTGTCGGATCCACAGAAGAGCAAGAGACCCAAGCTAGGAGGAGAAATACAAAGGATGACACACCTCTCAGGAAGTGGCAAGAATGCTATCTTATGGGCAAGGTGCAATATTTTTACCAAGGACTGACCCCATCCACAGCATAGTGAAGAAAACATGATATGAACTGGAGAATAAGGAACCGTGAAGCCAAATCTGGGTGGTGGACTTTTGATGGTACATCTTGAAGGAATTGCATCAACAAGGACACATGAATGCAGTGAGAGAATTGGGAGAATTGGTTTCTAGAATAGGCGCATGTTACGTTTGAACACTGTAGCCACAAGACATGAGAAGATGTGAGTCCAGGAGTGAAATATATATATTTTGAGTAAGATGCAATTTTCTATTGTATTCCTTATGATCTTAGAAGTTCTGTTTGTTTGTTGCTTTGCTACATAGATTTAGGCAACAGGTTGTGGACTCCAGCACTCTTCCTTTCCCAAGGGGATTTCCCCCTCTTCTTCACAGGAACCTCCTCCCTGCACACCTTCCAAATCCACCTTCCCACAGGCAGCCTTGGATTCAACCCTTGGTTTCAAGGGACAGCAAGACCTGATTTTCTATTGCCCCCCCACCTCACCCAGACAAAAAGGCTCTTTCAGTGCTGGAGACTTTGGCAAAGACCTCTCTTATTTCTTCTTCTTTTTTTATTTTCAAATATTTTCATTGGTTTTTTTTAACACAGACAAACATTTAAAAACACAAAAACAACAAAAAAGAAAAGGAAATAATTTCCCCCCCCATCACATTTCCCAATTACCCAATTTCTTTATGGGACTTCCCCCAACCTCCACTTCTGGGTTTCATATTAACTCTTATTTATGCAGTTCCATCTTCATTATCAAATCTTATCAAAATATCTTATATATATTATTTTCCCCCTTCATGTTTCAGTGCTTTTTTTTTTGTATACTACTAATATAACATATAACCCCGGGAGCGCCTAGGTATTTTCTTAGAGTTTCTATCTTAATCAATAACCTCTTTTCCTTAATGTCTTAAATTTTCTGATCTTGTCGCCCCGCCTCCCCCTCCCGGACCCGCAGTATCGCTGTCAGGTCAGCAAATTTCATGTTTTCTCCCTCTTTCCCCGACCCCTCCTCCTTCCAGCAGTGTCACCCAAACAGTTTCAGCAAGATCCATAAAATCCAATGCCAATCTCCTAACAGTCCAGTTCTAAACCATATTTACCAATTACAGAATAATGTTAATCTTTTCAACCCATTCCAGTTTTAAGAGTGTCCCCAACCCACAAGTCACACGCTATCATCGGCTATTCTTCCTTCTTCCTTCGATCCGCAGTTTCATCTCCAATATCCCCTTCCTCTTTCAGGATCACTGGCAGTTGAATATTCCTTCTTCTTTGACCTTCTTTCCAGCTCAGAGCAAGACAATCTCCTGCCTCTCCGGATTGCAGCATCCTCCCAACTCACCACACACAACCCCTGCCACCAGCTTCTATGTCTCCATCTTGGGATGATGGGGCATCCCTCCAGGGAAGTGTGTAGAGATTTCCCTTACTAACTGACGTTTCACAAACCAAAAGACATATTTCTCTTTTTAACAAAAATATTATTTATTCATTTTTTACAAAATGATTCCCCCCCCCACATTTTAACATAAACCATAGTGTTATCTACCCCTGAATGCTTCCTATTTTGCCTATCCTACTCTATACATCCATTTTAACCTATCTAACTAAAAAAAGTCCTGCTTGGTGTTTTAAGTCCTGAATGAGTCCATAAAAAGTGTCCCGTCCTCAGATTCACTGTCAGGTGGAGGGTCGATGTTCCAGATGTCGTCTTCAGGGCGGCTCCTTTCCCGGCTGATGACATTCTTGCGGGGGTCTTCTTTTCTTCGGACGTCTTCTCCCAGGCTCCAGCAGATAGGCCGCCGTTTCCCATCGTGGTTTTGTTCCATGCAGGAAAGAGAGAAAAGAGATTCTGTTAGACAGGGTATTAAATCTCATGAATGTTAGCCCCCAAAATAATCCCCGCTGCTGGTGAATAATGAATTTAAAAAGAAAGAAAGAGGCGTTTTCTAACAAAGGAATGGAAGAAGGTCGCTGCTGGGGGGTTGCCCCCCCCCCACTTGAGAGGATGGCAGAGAGGCCTGCAAGGAAGCGGACCCTGGGGCACACCAGCAACTGGGGGAGCTTCATAAAGCCTGCCTGTCCTGGGGGCGGGACCCCTAACAAAGGGGAAACAACAAAGGTATGATCGTCCCTTTGGGGACTGCACTTAGGGGGTGGGACCAGATCATGGGCTAGCCCCCTTTTGTTAAAATGACTGTTTCAACCGGGATGGGGTTTTAACTTGGGTGGGTGCTGTTTGATTTGCATGGTGGGGTTGTTTTAAATGGTTGTTAAATGTGATATGTTGATTTAGATTTTGTGTTTGTGGGCTGGAGTGTTGTTTCGGGGCTTTTGTATTGTTTATACATTAGTCGTGTGGCTATTTTTATTATGTTTTTATTATTTTAATTTATATTAAGTTCTGATATTTTTATTATGAATTTTGTGCAGTGACTTTTTAAACATGTATTTTATGCTTCGTTTACTGTAACCTGGCCTTGTGAACCACCCTGAGATACAAAATCAATTAATAAAAAGCAACAATCAACAATCAAAAACAACATCAACCAAAAACGTAACAACAAAAAGGTTCCCTACCGCTATGTATGGAGGGCCGTGAGGGCAGCACCACTCCTCTTGGTCGATCCTGATGGCGTTGATGTTCCTGGCGCTGGTCCAGACTGGATCCCGCGGAGAGCAGAAGATGGCATCTCTGCAGCACAACTCTGATCTTCACGTTGCCTTGTCCTGGCGCTACTGCGGATGTTCTGTGAGGAGGAGAAAGGGGCTCCTTGAGAAACGTCACATCTAAACAGCCCAGCAGACATCCAAATTGCCCAGCAGATGCCTCACTCACCTGGCATGCATCTCAGGAAGTCCTGTGGGTAAGGTTCCCTGTGAACACAGCGGAGCAGCCTCCTCACAAGGCGCCGGACCCTGCCTTTCTGCCGATGTTTACAGGCCCGCTGCATGATCTTAAGGCAGCTCCTCCCTGTCCGCCTGAGCCCTTCTTCCTCGTGCTGCTGCATCTCTTCCAGCCCTGAGTGGCAAGGGAGAAAGGTGGAGCAAGGAATCAGCTTTTCACAAAGCAACAACTTGCAAAGCACCCCCACCAGAGCTCCTCCCAGAACCAGGGTGTGGGGTAGGGGAACATTTCACTTACATGTGCCGTAGGATGCCATGTCTTCACTGTGGATGAAACTGGCATCCCGGAAAGCCAGATGACCTAGAGAGACAGGGCAAGAAGAGGGATGTCATCTCGGTGCAAAGCAAGCGGAGACAAAGGACAGGTCTGCTCTGATGCGTCTAGAGGCCTCCACCCTCGCGGAGCACTCAGAGCAAGATCTGGACGCAGAGGGAGGCCTACCTAGCAGGTGCCTGGGGACATGCCCATCCTCCCTGCCATCGTTACCAAGACGTTTCTGTCCATCCCTACCAGGGAAGGACGTTGCTTGACTTACCCAGAAGCAGAGCTGCCACCCTGGAGAATGCTGGCAGCCTGTTGGCAGAGAGCTTCGTACATGTCAAGGCAGCACTCCGAAGGACGTTCTTGCTGAAGGTCTTGCTCTGTCGGCAAAGACAAAGGAGAAGTGGCATCAGACAGGCTTGAGAGTGCGGCAGAAGAGCCTGTCACCCCCAAAGACATCCCTGGGCCAAGCTGCCAACGAAGCAGAGGGACCTTACCAGATGCTTGGCAGCCTGGTGGAGAGCAAAGTGGAGGCTAAATGTGTTGGGATGAGCCCACCACTTGACCTGTGGGGCTAGATGGGAAAGAGCCCTCCTTGCGGCCTGCAACACAAGAAGAGAAGAGGGTTACAAATTGCCGTGAAAGAAATCTCGGAAGCTCCGGAGAACAATCCCTCCCTCCTACTGCATAAGTCCACCTCCTTGGCCCTCACCTTGGCCACCTCGTCCTCGTCTTCGAGGTGAATGAGGACGAAGACCAGTTCATTAATGGCTTCTGTTGCTGTTATGGGAAGCCCATGGTCTCTCGCCCAGCCCCGAAGCAGCCCCAGATGTTGGATGGCTGGTGCCCGGACGGAGGTTTCCTCCTGTAGGCAGAAAATAACAGAGGTTGTGTTTCTCAGCAGATCAGTTTCCTTTCTCCTGTCCACCGAGGTGTTTTGAGGCTGCTCAGCCCCCTATCCTTGTCCTGGGGGAGACGGGGAGGTGGGGGTGACTCTCCCCCTGTGTTTTCCAGGCAGGCTTCCAAGAGAAGGTGCTCCAGAGCAACACCCTCCTGAAGCCAGAACATCTCCGCTGCACGCCAGTCTAAACACCACCCTTCCTCTTCCAAAGCAGTCCTCCTCCACCCTGTGTGATGTCAGGTGTTCCCTAATACTCACATGGGCAGCCAGACCACAGTAGGTTGCCGCCAGCATCTTCAGGTCTTCCTCTCCCAGATCCCTGGAGAGATAGGCTTGGTGTACCAGCTCTATCAGCTCTGGGAGGACATCAGCTTCTGCATCAGGGAGGGAATCCAGCAGCGATGGCCGCAGAATCGAAGGGTCCTGCACAAAAAAGAGAATCTTTTCAAAGGTCTGAAAGGCCCCACGCTTTTAATTTTAGAATAGGCCCTTCAGCATTCTGTCAGCAAAAGAGTGCTGGGCCATGATTAGAAACTGGATCTGTACCCCCCCTCCCTTCCTCCCTCTGAGCATCACTTGCCATGTCAGAGTCCAGAAGCAGGGCTATCCCTCTGACGCCGAGCTTCCGGACTTGCAGGTGGTCATGTTCCAGCCAGGTGAGGAGCTGCTCCAGTGTATCCTCACAGGGATAGACCTTCAGACGGCAACTGAGCAGCTAAAGAGGCCCAAAGAGAACGAAACTCTTCAGTGATGAGAGGTTGAGGCAGGTTCTCCTTTTATCCACCATTTGCAGTTCTGCACAGAGCAAACCCACTGAAGTGAATGGACCAAAGTTGGTCATGTACATCAAATCCAATGGGTCTACTCTGAGGAGCACTAAAACAGGCAACAGTCCTTAGGCTAAAGTAGCCTTGACATCAGGCACGGAATATGCAAGGTCCAAATTCGAATGGCACCAAGGACACAAAAGGAGCCAAAGAACACAAAGCCCAACACCCGGCAGAAACCAAGCCAGGGCCCCCTTTCTGTACCCATTTCCTCCCGCGTCAGTCCCCCTCACCTCGGTGTAGATAGCTGCCGCTACTTGTGGCATTCCGGCAAACTCCTGGTCCTCGAGAGCAGCGGTGATGTTTTGCACCATGGGAGGGATCCACCAGCGTCGCTTCCCGACAGCTCTGAAATGGAGAACCAGATCTTGCTCAGGAAGGGAGAGACACCACAGGAAGCAAACAGGGGCACAGTCCAATCCCGTGCCTTCAGCTCCGTTTGCCAGACCATTGGAAGGTCACCCTGTTCTTCCTCTTACCTCACCATGGCAGACAACCCCTGGCTGAAATTCTCCCGGCAGAAAAGTTGGTCTACGATGGCCGTCTCTACTTCCTCTCCAGTGGCGCCGAGAAGGAGGTGCAGAACTTCCTTAGCCCCTCTGTAACCAAAGCAAGGCCAGTTTTACCAGGAGGGTCATTGCCACCCCCTCAAATTCCTTCCCCATCCTTCCTCCCTAGCAGCCGCCTGAAGGAGAACCTCCCTCAGAAAACCAAGTTGGACTGGAAACCCCCCGAGGTTGAAGGGAAAAGGACTCCATTGGCCCCTTTGCAACGCACTACTCACCCGAGGAATTCCTGGTCGTAGTGGAAGTTGACAACCATCCCCAGGAGAGCGATCAGCAGCTGTGGGAAGTTCCGGCGCACAGCTGCCTTGTATTCCTCCATCCTGAGGATGGCGTGCAACAGGCTGGTGAGACGTTGCTGGAAGAGAGAGAGGTGCAAGTCACTTCCCCTGCTTTTCTGCACAATACAGAAACCCCTCGATATCACCCTGGGAAGAAGGAAGCCAGAAAGCAGGTGGTTCGTGCTTACCACTTGGGTGGCAGATTCCGCCAAGGGGCTTTGGTAAAGCTGCTCGGCCATGAGATGGAGCAGTTGTTCTTGGTCGGCCGATGTCAAAACCTCCTTCCATACTCTCTCGCAGTCTCTGTGAATGCAAAACCAAGAGCAATGGTCAGATTCAAGTCTTCTGCTTGCTGCCATGCCCCAGAGAGAGGAAATGGCAGCAAGGGCTTTCTGAGCAAGCCCTGCAACTTGCCAACCTTTCCCTTAGCCCAATAGAACCTGGAGGGCTCCATACCTGAAGGGAAACTGGAGGAGGTATGCAACCACTTTCTCCAGGTGGTGGTGGGACAAGATGGAGAAAGCGAAGACGGCCATGTTTCTGCCCTCCACTGTAGGCCCCAGGGTGATGTTGTAGAAGGCCTCCAGCAGCACCTCCACCTGTCAGAGAAAGAGAGGGTTGCTGGGAGAGTAGAAGGAAGCGAGGCTGTCTGCAGGCCGATCCCTCCATCCCTCATAGAAAGAGGGACCCTTGACCTGTGCCACCACAGCCATCTTCCTTCAAAGGTCCCACTCAGGGTCCTTGGGAGTATTGGACCCAGGCAGCTCCAGGGAACCAGTTCCCCTGTCCATTGTGGGCCAAGAGAAGAAGCTTGCCAGTCTGCTCCCAGGAGGAAGAGGATTCCCCATTCCTGAACCCATGTTTCTCAGGACCCTTGGCTGAGGTTCTTGTCCTGACATTGCCAGGCCCCTCTCAACAAACATGTGTCCTGGCCAGAGGCGTAGCAAGCCCAGGTGGTACCCGGGGCGGATTTTTTTTTTGTCACCCCCCCACCACTTTGCCAGGGCACTGGCAGAGCTGCACCCAGTGGCATAGCAAGTCACCCCCACCCCCCCCAAAAAATGATGGTGCCACTTTGCGAGGTGTGGGGGGGGTTTGTGTGTGTGTGTCTATTACCCCTTTTTTTCAATCAAGTTAAAATTTGATTTTTTAAAAAAAATTAAAAAAAATTAAAAAATTTAAAAAAATAAAAAAAAAAATAAAAAGTGTCACCCCCCTCTGATGGTGCCACTTTGCGAGGTGTGGGGGTTTTGTGTGTGTGTGTGTCTATTATCTCTTTTTTTCAATAAAGTTAAAATAAAAAAATAATAAAAAAATAAAAAAGTGTCACCCCCCTCTGATGGTGCCACTTTGTGAGGTGTGGGGGTTGTGTGTGTGTCTATTATCTTTTTTTTTCAATAAAGTTAAAATTTAATTTTTTTAAAAAAATAATAAAAAAATAATAATAAATATATAAAATATAAAATAAAATAAAATAAAAAAGTGTCACCCCCCTCTGATGGTGCCACTTTGCGAGGTGTGGGTTTTTTTTGTGTGTGTGTCTATTATCTCTTTTTTTCCAATAAAGTTAAAATAAAAATAAAAATATAAAAAATATAAAAATAAATAAATAAGTGTCACCCCCCTCTGATGGTGCCACATTATGAGGTGTGGGGGGTTGTGTGTGTGTGTCTATTATCTCTTTTTTCCAAAAGTTAAAATTTAATTTTAAAAAATGTGGTTTTTTAAAAAAAAAATTAATAAAAAAAAGTGTCACCCCCCTCTGGGGTGGAACCCGGTGTGGCCCGCCCCCATCGTCCCCCCTTGCTACACCCCTGGTCCTGGCCACCCAATGGCATGAGGATGCCTCCCCTACCCCAAAGCAGAGAATCTTCTTCTCTCCTACCTTTGCAGACACCTTACCTCCACTTTTGTGCCGCCAAACTGCTTGATGACCTCTTGCAGCAGGTGGGAGATGTCCACAGGGTTGAAGCTGCTCTCGACAACCAGGTCGCTGGCCAGGAAGCACATGGCCTCCAAGAGCTGCTCCGCAGTGAGAAAGGCGCCAAAGACCTGGAGCAAGAGAGGAAGGTCAGAGATGCCCACAGGGCAGGACAGGGGAGCAGAAAGCCCAGGTGCTGTCTCTGTGGAACAAAGAACATGTGGCTTGAGAGACCGCTGTGCCTTGTGTGACAGCGACTTACCCTGGCAAGAGAGTAGCAGTCATTGATGAATAATTCAGGAACCGGTCCTCCGGTGGAATTGAGGACCTTCTGAGCTCTCAGGATGAGCGTTTGGTCCCACGATGTTCGTGCCAGCGTCTCTGCAAAGGAAAGCCAAAGGGTTAGTTCGGGTCTTGCTCACCCCACCCCATGCTGGAATGCATTCCTTCCAGTCTTACCTTCTTTGCGCCGCAGGATGGGCAGAAGATGGCAGAGGGCCTCTGCTGCCTGCTGCCTGCACTCCAGGTCTGCATCCAATGCACACAGACTGGAAATAGCCACCAGTTGGCCAAGGGACGATGCAGGAAGCGCTACCGAAGACTGAGAAGAAACCCAGAGAAGGGACTGGTAAGAGAGGCAACCCATCACCATTTCCCCTATAACATTTTTATTAAATCTTGTATTAAATAAGGGGTTGCAATGCTTCCCTTCAGAAACTCACATATTCCTGGATCTTCTTCAGGAGGGCGGAAAGATCTCGGAGCGCCTTCCTTTGGACCATCTTCTCCCCACTCTTCACCGTGGTGATGATATCTGTAAATTGGGCTTTCAGCTGGTCCTTTCTGAAGCCTTCAGGAGGAAGATCAGCCACATCCGAAGAACCTGTAGGGCTTTTGTAAAAAGGTTTTATTGGCTCCACTCCTTCAAAGACCCCAAGCACCACCACCATAGAAATGGACCGGGGGGGGGGTGTTAGAAAGCAATTGATTATGGGGGGGGATTACCATAGCATTACCTTGGAGGAAGATACTCCCCATCTTCCAGGCTGATTACCGATATTTGATCTTCATCGAAATCAATTCCCTGTTCATGAGAAAAGAGAAACAGGAACGTCAGAATGTGAATAATGGATCAGACCCATTCATGTTTTTTGTGTGGATCAGGAAAGCGCAGATGAGGTAGGTTGGGAAACAAACTGAAAATCTCTGTCCTCCATTTCCTTAGAGATCTTATTCATCCATCCATTCATTTAAAGCATTTCTACCCCTCTCTTAATCCAAAAAGGCTCCAAGAGAGCCTTCCATGAAATCAAATGCAAGAAACTCCCTAATCGCAGACTTCTATTGTAATAAACAATCTGACCAACAGAAATACAGCACACAAGGAAAGGGGGCAAGGAGGGCAGAGGAAAAGACAACTCACAAGCTCAGGCCCCAGGGTCTAGAATGCTATTCTCATCTCTCCCACTGAGTCAGCCTGATGAAATGGCTGCCACCAGATGACAGTTGGGGGGGAGGAGGCCTGAGGGAGCTGGCCTGTCTCAGCAGAGCCCATGGCGCTGTTTCTCATCCGTCCTTCCTCCAGGAGCAGAGCTCCGCCAGGCCTCCTGTCTCTCCCTCGCCTGCACCTGGGAGCAGCCCTTCCCTGCGATGGACTCTGTGGGCAGGTGGGCAGCAGGGCTCCCTGCCTCAGCTCTGCAGAAAAACCAGATCCATCCGACACCCCCCTCCCCTCCACTGGGCCAGCCGCTCACGCTCTCTTTTCTCTCTTTTCGTCTTCTGTTTTTCCCTTTCCCTCCAAACTATAGTATAAAGATAGTTGCCAAACTTGGGGGGGGGGAACCATTAATCTAGGTTCTAGAGTTAAGTCCCCTGGCCATGGCAACCTCCACTTACCTCCAGGAGTCTTTGGGATGCCATCTTCGAGTGTAGTGACGGAGCGAAGGTCACTACAGGCCACCTCTGCAAACCTCAAGATGCTGAGGATGCAGGAACCTCAGTTCAAACGGTCACAGGTTCCGTTGCTAGGCAACGGCCCTGGAGAACATGGAATTCCCGGCCTCAGTGCCAAGGTTCTAGGAGAGTCCATGTGGCCTAGTGGTTAGAACAGTGTTAAGGCCATGCAACTCAAGGGTGATGTATATATTCATTGAAATGTACAGTTTAATACTTTTTCTCTTATTTGTTGTCTCCTAAAGCAGCTGACATCGATTTAAAAGAAGGTGAGGCAAGTCCTGTCCTCAGGTTTGGAAACTCCAAAGACAAGACTCCCAATGGAAGGGATGTGGAGGAACAAGGCAGAGGAAGAGCCCCTTACACAAGGCCCAAGGAAAGGCCTGAGGTGTCCCCAGGCAAGTCCTGTCCTGCTGGGGCCAAGCTGCCCTTCCCCACCCACAGCTCTTCTTGCAACTGACCCTGTAGGCCTTCATGCCCAACTTCAGGGGGGCTGTGGGGCTGACGCCCCTCTCAGATTCCCCTGGGGGGCTTATCTGGGTCCCATAGGCAGCAGCAGGCCGTGCCTGGCAAATGCACAGGCTCACTTGAGGGGGTCACCTGCATATCCAAATTAAGTAAATGTACTCATTTATTCATCTACTTTAAATATATACTCTTATAAAACTGCAGGTTATTACAGTAATCCTGCCAATGTTCTTATCTGTTTACAATTTATTTGTAAATATTCAATAAACAATTTCCATTCTTTTATTAAAAAAAAGTTTGTTATCTTTTTTTTCCATAATAATTGTTATTAAATTTTCAATTTTACATTTCAAAATAAACATTTAACAAACTTTAAAATATCCAATGACTTTCCTTCTTCTCCTTCATTTTACATATCATTCCCGCATATTTTCCATGCAAATCAGTTTTCCACTTTTACAGCCATCCAAAAATTATTAACTCTGTTGAATTTATCATAGTGCTGCCAGTATTTTCAGCTTTATACTTATTTTCCATTTATTTATTTTTTATTTGTTATCTTGATTTCTTATTTATCCAGTAAGTTTCGCCATTTCTGCATATTCCATAAGTTTTTGTATCCATTCTTCTTTTGCTGGGACTTCTTTCCATTTTTGGGCAAGTAACACTCTTAAATTTCTGTACCGTTTAGGTAGTTCTTTCCCTATAATTCCCCAAAACTTCCAAGTAATATAGCTTGGAATATATTACTTGGAATAGGTATACAGGTAAAAAATAAAATAAACCAGCAGGGATGTGGGGCTATATTCAACATATTGTAGAGAATGCCCCACAGTTACCCTTGATTGCAATGCCATCAGCTGTTCCGTTCCTGTTGCTTAACCATTTCCTCATGCTCTTTATGCATCTGTATTACAGTGCAGTCCTAACCAGTTACTTATTTATGTGAAAATATTTATAGACTGGTGGCTTCAGGGAGGCTTTAAACATGTTTAGCCTGGAGAAGAGAAGGTTAAGGGGTGATATGATAGCCATGTTCAAATATATAAAAGGATGTCATATAGAGGAGGGAGAAAGGTTGTTTTCTGCTGCTCCTGAGAAGCGGACACGGAGCAATGGATTCAAACTACAAGAAAGAAGATTCCACCTAAACATTAGGAGGAACTTCCTGACAGTAAGAGCTGTTCGACAGTGGAATTTGCTGCCAAGGAGTGTAGTGGAGTCTCCTTCTTTGGAGGTCTTTAAGCAGAGGCTTGACAGCCATCTGTCAAGAATGCTTTGATGGTGTTTCCTGCTTGGCAGGGGGTTGGACTGGATGGCCCTTGTGGTCTCTTCCAACTCTATGATTCTATGGTTCTATGAACAGCGTTGGGGACAAAATAGTGTCCGGTGGAACCTCACAACACAAGCTCCAGGGAGTCAAAACACGCTCCACAGTGCTACTCTGGACTCGACTGCACAGGTAGGAATGAAACCACTGCAGTCAGAAGCCAGAAGCCTTTTTACAGTATTAGGAATAGTAAGGTAAAGGTAAAGGGACCCCTGACCATTAGGTCCAGTCGTGTCCGACTCTGGGGTTGCGGCGCTCATCTCACTTTATTGGCCGAGAGCCGGCGTACAGCTTCCGGGTCATGTGGCCAGCATGACAAAGCTGCTTCTGGCGAACCAGAGCAGCGCACGGAAATGCCGTTTACCTTCCCGCTGCAGCGGTACCTATTTATCTACTTGCACTTTGACATGCTTTCGAACTGCTAGGTTGGCAGGAGCTGGGACCGAGGAACGGGAGCTCACCCCGTCGCAGGGATTCGAATCGCCAACCTTCTGATCAGCAAGCCCTAGGCTCTGTGGTTTAACCCACAGCGCCACCTGGGTCCCTATTAGGAATAGTAGGGGAAGAAATTCCCCAAAAAGACATTGTTTTCTTTCTGTATGCCACAACTGATGCCAGAATGCTGATTGCAAAAAACTGGAAGACCCAAGAGATACCAACTGTTCACGATTGGCAGATGAAGATGATGGACTATATGGAACTAGCCGAGCTGACTGGGAGACTCCGCGACCAGAAGGAAGAGACTGTGGAAGAAGATTGGCTGAAGTTTAAGATTTATTTGAAAAAATATATTAATATTTAAAATTTCCTTTTACACTACCTAGGGATGTTAATTATAAGCTTTTGGCATAGATATAGGTTAAAGTTTAGTGAGTTTAAAATGGTTTTTTTAAAATATGGTTTTAAGTGTTAAGATTTATGAATTTATATAGTTAGATAAAAAAAAATTAGTACTATGATACTGCCAAAGAGGAATGATAATGGAGTTCAGAAGGGGGGACTGGAGGAGGTCACTTTAATATGTTAAGTCATTATGAAGTGTATAAGAAATATTAATGTTTTGTCTTTTTTAAGTTTGTGTTGTTTGTTTTCTTATAAAATGAATAAAAATATTAAACAAAAACAAAGCCACTGAGAGATTGAGTAAGGGCAACAGGGGCTCACTCCATCACCCAACTTTTGATGAAGTTCTTGTTATGATTTTTGTCCAAGCCGAGCGGCAAACAGCTGCAGCGAGGACGGTCTGACTTTTGCCTGTCTCACTAAACCGTGAGAAAGGTGCCTTATCTTTTCCTACATGGAATGTTTATGTTTCACTGGACTATTGTAATTCTAGCCTTTGTGCTCTCTCTTCTGTCTAGACCTGATGCCGAACGGACTGCTTTATGCTGGCAGCAGAGATTCTCTCTGCACTTTCCTACAATAAATAGTTTAGCCTCAATTATGGCTTGTGTGTGTTGTTCTTCATGCTGGGAACAATCACATATGACTGCGCCACCGGGCTCTCTGTAGCCGGGGATGTGCGCACACAGCCTTGCTCTGGCTTTGGGGCAGTCTCACAAACTGCCCCAGGCGGGGTATATGCTGACAGTTCATTCTCGCAGACAGTTCCCAAACCAGGCCTGAACCTCAAGATACCAGGCCACTCCTAAAGAAACCTCCCCTGGACCTCTTGGGTGGGAATAACTGCCAACCAATGGCAAATGCCTCCTTTTCAGGGAAGGTGTTGGAGGAGGTAGCAGCGGGGTAGCTGCAAGCATCCTTAGATGACACAAAACATTTTGATCCATTCCAACCTGGGCTCCACCTGGTCATGGGACTGAGACTTCCTTGGTGGTCTGGATGCCTGCTTCTTGGTCTCACCGTAGCTTTTGATACCTCCTGGACCAGCTCTGTGACCTGGAAATTGGGGGCACTGTATTCCTTTTTCCCCCAAAAAATTTTTTATTGGTATTTCCAAATTTTATAACAATAACATATTTTCCTAACCATCTACATTTTAACACATATAAACACACATAAACACGTTAAAGACAACAACAAATGCAACAGAAATATCAATTATTTTTCATTTGTTATCACCTCAAATTGACTTCCTCTATGTCTCCCTTACTAAAGTTCCATTCATAACTTCCTTAGCAGTTATCCAACTTCCTAATTTCATACCTTCTTTTTACTCATTGTTAACTCCCAATTTTGATTTTATCTTTTCATGAACCTTCTTCCACATTTATTTCCCAATGTCTCTATACCTCATTTCCCATAAACTTAATCTCTTAATTACTATACATCTAGTCTAATCTGAGCTTCTTATATTCTTCTGAAACGTACTAAGTTACAATATTACAGTATTTTTAAAAATAAATTCTAAATTTCTTCCAATCTTCCTCCACCGTCTCCTCCTTCTGGTCACGGATTCGTCCAGTCAGGTCTGCCAGCTCCAAATAGTCCATCATCTTCATTTGCCAATCTTCGATCGTAGGTATTTCCGAAGTCTTCCAGTTTTTGGCAAGTAAAATTCTCGCTGCTGTTGTGGCATACAGGAAAACTCTAACATCTTGTTTGGGTATTTCTTCTCCAACAATTCCAAGCAGAAAGGCCTCTGGTTTCTTAAAAAATGTGTTCTTAAACATCTTTTTCAATTCATTATAAATCATTTCCCAGAAGCCTTTCACCTTGGGGCACGTCCACCACATATGAAAAAATGTACCTTCCTTCTCTTTACACTTCCAACATTCCAACTTTCATTTGTACGGTACATCTTTGCAAGTTTCACAGGGAAATTGGGGGCACTGTATTCCAGTCCTGCTTACAGGATCAAATCCAGTAAGTAGCATTGGGAGGGTGCTTTTCGGCCCCCTGCTGGTTATGCTATGGAGTGCCACAGAGCAATCCCCAGTGCTGTTTAATATCTACAAGAAGCCACTGTGAGCAGTCATTAGGAGTTTGGGGGAAAGGCACCATCAGCATGCTGACGGCACTTAGCTCTATTTCCACGTAACATCAGAATCATGAGAGGCCATGCAAGACCTGGACCAGTGCCTGGGCTGAGTGGTGAGATGGGAGAAGGGAAATAAGTGGAGCCTGAATCCCGGCCAGACAGCAGCACTCTGGGTGGGTGGTTCCCATGTCAGAGAAATAGGTCAATTGCCTGCCTGAGATGGGGTTGCCCACCGCCTGGAGGAGCAGGCATGCTTCTTCTGGAGCTGGCTCTGTTGCTGGAGGGCCAGGTAGCCTCCATGCCTGCTATGACAACCATTCCTGGGCTGGGAGACATAGCTGTCAACTTTCGGATATGAAAATAAGGGGTGCCGCGAGGGCGGTGCAATGGCACTAAGTAACCTCGCCACCCTGCACTCCAGAGGCTGTGCATGAACAGGAGAGCGATAGAGCGAGCGTGTAGACGGCAGGCAGGCTGGCTGTCTGGTTGGGCGTGAGGGTCTGGCTGCACAAGGCATGCAAGCTCCGCCCCCAGTCGGTCTCAGACTCCTTATTGGCAGCCGAGCAACGCAGCTGAGGGAGGGAGAGGAGCTGCTTCCTTTGAAATCCGGGAAATTTAAGGCATATCAACAATCCGGGATAGCAGCGGGAAACGGCATAGGAATAAGGGAGTTTCCCGCCAAAAAAAGGGAGGGTTGACAGCTATGCTGGGAGACCTTGCTCAGGCATTAGTAAATTCAAGATTAGATTACTGTAATATGTGCCGGGTGGGGCTTCCCTTTTGCTTGATCCAGAAAATGCAGCATATTCATTGTATTTACAGCAATGGGTGGCTCCTCAGCTGCGTTGCTCGGCTGCCAATAAGGAGTCTGAGACCGACTGGGGGTGGAGCTTGCATGCCTTGTGCAGCCAGACCCTCACGCCCAACCAGACAGACAGCCTGCCTGCCGTCTACGCGTTCGCTCTTTCGCTCACCAGTTCGCGCGCAGCCTCTGGAGCGCAGGGTGGCGAGGCTACTTGGTGCCATTGCACCGCCCTCGCGGCATCCCTTATTTTCAAATCCGAAAGTTTGGAAAAATCCCTAATTTTCAAATCCGAAAGTTGACAGCTATGTTCTAGAGGGAATCCGAAATCCTTTACTGATTCTGCAGATCTGGCAGCAATCTAGCAGTAGATCCTAATTGACTTTTACCCCTCCTCACCAGGGGTGTACGTAGAGGTTGATCAGGTTGGCCCCCATCAAGGACACAGAAATTGTGCATCTCCACTCTGGCTCAGAGCGGCTAGGAGCTTACCTGCCTGTCTGCGAGCTCCCTAGGTTGTTCTTCCACGGCTCTGGGAAGCCAACATCTCCTTGCCAAGGGCACACTTGAACCTCAGTCAGCAGAGCATGAGACTCTTCATTCCAGGGTCTTAAGTTTGAGACCTACGTTGGGTGAAAGATCCCTGCATTGCAGGGGGTTGGGCAAGTTGACCCTCGTGACCCCTTCCAACTCTACAATTCTAGGTACGTGTGTCTGCTCCTCGCCCTTCCACTGAAACAAACTCTTGCTCCAAGTGGGGATTTTTCACCAGACCTTCTGTAGGGTAGCTACCCCACCTGAACAAGTTTACAGGATGAGGCCCTCGGAACCAATAAATCCTCTGCAAAGGGCCACAGTGTGATGGCAGAATCATAGCTGTCATCTTTCGGATTTGAAAATAAGGGATTTTCCCAAACTTTCGGATGTGAAAATAAGGGATGCCGCAAGGGCCGTGCAATGGCACCAAGTAGCCTCGCCACCCTGCGCTCCAGAGGCTGCGCGCGAACGGGTGAGCGAAAGAGCGAGTGCGTAGATGGCAGGCAGGCTGTCTGTCTGGTTGGGCGTGAGGGTCTTGGCTGCACAAGGCATGCAAGCTCCGCCCCCAGTCGGTCTCAGACTCCTTATTGGCAGCCGAGCAACGCAGCTGAGGAGCCTCCTTGGCCGGCAGGGAGGGAGAGGAGCTGCTTCCTTTGAAATCCAGGAAATTTAAGGGATATCAACAATCCGGGATAGCAGCGGGAAACGGCATTGGAATAAGGGAGTTTCCCGCAAAAAAAGGGAGGGTTGAAAGCTATGGTCAGAATGTCTGCTTTTGCTGAAAAAGGTCCACTCCCTGGTGGCATTTCCAGGCAGGGCTGGGGGAAGACTGGTGCCTGGAAACCCAGGGGGAGCCATTGCTGCCAGCCAGTGCGAGCAATACTGAGTGAGGTGGCTCCCTATGTTTCGCAAGGGCACAAGTAGGCGTCCCACCATAACAGGCACTCCCTCCTGCCCCAGCCTGATGTGGGGCTGGCCGTCAGTGGGGGCCACAGCTGGGCCTAGCAGTCCAGGGCAGGTGATGTGGACCCAGGAGGGAGATCTCCCCGCCAGGCCAGGCCAGGCCAGGCCTTGCTTTGCTTTCCTTCCCTCCTGCCTGGCTTCTTTCACAACAGCTCCTGAGCAGTTCTTTTTAACTCTTAAAAGCACTCAGCCATGACCCCCCTGCTTTCTCTCCCCCTCCAAAACCCCAGGCAGCCAATCCAGCGCCTCTTCGCTTGCCGAGGCAGAGCTGCGAGGGGGCTGTGTGGATAAAACCAGCTTGGCATGCCTCTTTTCCTGGGGACAAAACGGCCGGAGAAGCCGCCCAGGACCAGTAGCTCCTTTCTCCGGCTGGCCCGGGCGGAGGCGACCAGGTAAAGGGTCCTCCTGGGGGCCAGAGGCAGGAGGGGGGGTGGAGAGGTGCCAGGGCCACGCAGCTTCCCGGGAACCTTCGCAAATCCTAGGGTCGTCGAGAAATGGGTATGGGGGGGGGGCTCTTCCAAGAACCCTCGGCCCTCCTCGCCTTGGGTGCTTCTGAGGTCTGCTCACGGAAACACGCGCGTCCAAGTCAGGGCCAGCAGGTGCCCCGTAAAGTGCCCTCTGCCGGTTTTGCTGGGGCGGCCCCCCACCTTTCCTCAGGCCGCTCTCGCTTTCTCTCCCCCAGCAGCAAGAGCAGGGCTTCGGATCCCTCCAGGAAAAGGACCCAGCGGCCTTTCGCCCGCCCCCCGACGAGCCGGCCACGCCATGCCCCATAACTCCATCCGCTCAGGTAAGCTTTCCCGTGGCGGTGGGGCAGCGGGACCAGGGTGGGAGGGAGTGAGGGGCGTCACTCGCCGACTCGCAACCTGTACGGCGGATGAGAGAAGAGCCTCTCCCCCGGCTGCGTGCCTTCCCAACTGGCGCCCCAACTGCCGCTGCCCCCTCCAGCTGGGCTGGCGGCTTCGGTCTGCTGCCGGTCTCTTCCAGCCCCCAGCCCCCTCGCCCCACGCGCGTTGGGGAAGGAGGTCCGGGAGGGCGACGCCGCGGACGGGAAGGCAGGGCATTCCCGGCCCGCCTGCGCGGAAGTTGCGCGCGCCCAAGGCCAGCCCGGGCGCCCTCCTGCCGCGGCGAGCCAGGCTTGCGGGGAGGGCCCACCCGAGGGGGGCTGGTGGGCCGGAGGGGCTAAGCCCCATGGCGAGCAGCCCGAGCGAGTTGCTGGGCTCCCACCGGCCTCGCCAAGCGGGGCGCAAGACTCCGCCTCTGCGCCGGCCTTGGTCCGCTTGCGGGGGGAGGCAAAGGCGTCCTCTGTGGCCGGAGAGGGGGTCGCTCCTGACCGACTCGCCCCACCCAGGGGCACCGGAGAAAGCCTCCTCCAGCCCCCACCCCACAAAACACACCAGCTTGGAGTGAAGTGCTCGCTTGCCGTTCAAACTCCCCTGGGGCTCCCGCGTAACAACCTCCAGATCCCCTGTTTTTTGGGGGGTGAAGCTGTTGCCCAAAGCAGCCGCTTCTTCATTCCATGTGGGGCTGAGCCCCGGGGCGAAGAGGGAGCTGGGCTGCTACAGGAAGCGCACCTCCTTTCCTCTCACCCTAGCAAAGTTTCGACGTGCGGGAGACGTGGATCGGGATCAGCGGGGTCTGGCGCGCCCCGCACACACCTCTGAGCGCGCGGGGAGAGTCACAGCCCGCCCGCCTGGCCAGCGCGGGGCCCCTTTTCCAAGTCGCCCAGACATTTGCGGGGTTGGAGGCAGAAGGGCCACCCCGAGGCCTTTGCCGGCTGAAAGTCAGGTCTGTGGCTCCCTGGCCAACCAAGTGGGGCCAACGCAGTATTTTCGTTTCACCCAGAGCCAATATTCAACTGGGCTCCCTTAACGGAGAGGCAGGTGCCCATGGGCGCAGGCAAGGTGGGGCCGAGGGGCAGCTGCCCCCCTAAATCAAGTAAATCAATAAATATCCTTAACTAACTGAGGTTCATGAAGCCTGCCCCCCCCCCCAATATAAATCCTGGCTACGCCCATGCAGGTGCCTGAGATCTCCACTGGTCATCCATTTCCGTATTATTTGCATTTTCTTCTTCACGGGGTAAACTTAAAGAGAGCAACCGTGAGATTTCTCAGGAGGCAGAGCGCCGGAGAATTGCCAGCGGCGGGTTGGAAAGAGAAGGGAAAATTCAGTTCCCATTAGCGTGAAATTTGGATGTGGGGTATTGCTGCTTCTGCTGCACGGTTCGCCATTATTATTATTATTATTATTATTATTATTATTATTATTATTATTATTATTATTATTATTATTATTATTATTTTATTATTATTATCACCACCATCATCATTATTTTATTATTATTATTATATTATTATTATTAGTTGTTTGTTTGTTTGTTTTGTTGTTGTTCCCCACCAGTTGTGCAACCATTTAGGCTTTTAGATGTCAAAATTTCCCTTCTTTCCCGGCGCTGCAAAAACTCTCAGGGTTTCCACAATATGGCAACTCACTGCAGCATTGGGTCGCCCTGCTAATTCAGTGCCCGTTGCCCGCTGAGCAACAGACTTTTTTCCTTAAAGAAGTTCATATTCGAGGGAATGCTGGGCCAAACATTACGTTTAAGAAAAAGCAGGTGCAAAGGAGCTACCACGTGTCGGCCTCTTCGGACTGAGGCGCGTCTGATCCCCTGGGTCAGGTCTCCTGCCGCCGCCGAGGACGTCCCGCCCGCCAGCAGCCCTTCCAGACTGGATCGCGTGGGGTTCCGAATCCCATCCACTCGGCTGCTTCGGGCCACGTGCTCCGGTTCGCGCGCTCGCCGGTGCCTCTTTCGAATCCGAAGCAAGTCCCGCTTCGCCCCGGGAGGCTTCTGGGCGGGACGAGGCCCCCTCCCTCCCGTGGGGAGAAGCAGGGAGACCGGCGGCGGCTGGCAGCGCCCGTCCCCCGGTGTGCGGAGCTCCGGGGCCTCCAGCGCCACCGCGCCGGCTGCGAAGGGACCGGAGGGACGCTACCTCCGGCCCGCCCGCCACGTCGGTTTTGCAGTCCCAGGCTGCCTTCTCGTCGACCATCGCTCCGCCCCCCCCGCCCCACTTCCCTTCTCCTTCAATGGCTTCCTTTTTTCATTCCCCCCCCAAACAAGGAGGGCCCTCGAGGCGTCCGCTTCCATCTCCACAATTTCGTCTCACAATTTCAGCGGCCGTTTTCTTGGAGACGTCAAAGCACACGAAGAGAGCCTGCATTCTGGATCCGGCCAAAGGCCCATCGAGTCCAGCATCGTGTTCTTACAGAGGCCGACCTGGTGCCTGTGGGGAAATCCGCGCCGGCAGGATTCGACCACAAGCGCCCTCTCCCTTGCTGCTGCGTCTGCCTCCAATTGTAGCCGCAGAGCCGAGCCATCGTGGCCCTCGACGGCCCTCTCCTGCGTGACCCAAACGATCTCGTCCCAGTCGGAATATTTCTGCATGAAGGAAACGCTCAGGCGGGGCCCTTTGGCAGACCTAGTTTGGCCACAGCGGAAGTAGAATTGGATGACGATCAATTCAACATACAACAAGAGCATCTGAATGGTCCCCGCTGCCCACGGCGAAGTCTTGGGGCGCCTCTGAAGACTGTCGGTATATTGCTGGAGTTCTTATGGAGCATTTCTTCGCCATACATTCCCATGCGCTCCTTCTGCCCCAGGCACAAACGGGGCATTTGTACAGCATTCTCGCTGGGGCACCCCGACAACCCCAACATATCTTCAAGATCCCGGCAACCCTCTTGCAGAGGAGACGGATCCGTCCCCGGGACTCGGTTCTTTGGCTCGGCTCGGCCGCTCCCATGTCAAGGGGCGGGAAGGCGCTGGTGGGACTGGTGGGACTGGGAGCCAGGCGCAACCCTTTTATTTTGGATTGGTTTCGTCGTGTTTCTCTCGCGGGGCTCGCAAGCAGCTTGAATGAAAAGGTGCCCGGTGCGTTTCCATCTTCCTCTGAGGCGACCTCTGCACCCAAAATGGTTCATTGACAAAATAGATAAAAGAGCCGACATAAAACGGGGAGGCTGCGTCCCCCTCTTGCCTCGACGGCGACCACCTTCGGGCTCCTGTCTGCCGCCCTTCGGGTTCTGATTCGCCTTTTCCAGAACCTTTGGTGACATATAGGTGCCATCTCCCTAGGGCCCTGGGTGCCTCGAGCACCCACAAAATTCCCCATGAAGGGGCCGGGCACCCACAGATTTCGGTGCCAGGGCACCCATGATCCCAGGCACCGACGGTCGCGGGGCCAAGCTTGGCACTCCTGTTTGGTGATGACCGGCGCGCTGGAGCGAATTTGCTTTTCTGACTTTTAAGACGGAGTCGAACGCGTCTTGATTCCATCCCATGTGGGAACAAGGAGGGAGAAAAGCCCCTCAGAAGTTCGTGGCGCCAGATCCACTGCCTTTTTATTTATTTTTTAACTGACTGGCGAAGAGGGAATGTGAGCGAAGCTTGTCAAAAGGCAACAGGCGCGGCTACTGTGCTCGAAGGAACAGAGATCGGAACCGGAGCTCCACGGGGAGATACTGCGGAGGGCGAGTGAGACCTGGCAGCTCCTGGGAGGCGGGTACACACGTACAGGATGACCCGCTGGTTTCCAGCCCAGAGGGCAACGGGGCTGGGCTGTTGGCTTTATAGCTGTGCAGGCAAAGCGAGGCCACCCTTACTTTCCCTGCGATGCCCAGTCTTCTCCAGGCGGACTCCCAGGTTTTGCGACTCCGTGCAGTTTGCGCATCTCGGCAGCGGAGTTGGTTGCTCTACTCTCGCCAGCTGTTTGCCCCCGACTGCTGCTCCATGGGATTGGCTTGCTTGAAGCCAGCATGGCGGGAGACGGGGTGAAGGACATTTTATTGAGCTCCCTTCCAATAAAATATTTGAGGGGGGTCGCCTCCCCCCATGTTGATGGGCACTGCCATTCAAATGGTGTGCATGTGCCACGTCTTGTGATCAATTATGCCGGTTGGGGTCTGGGGCAGCCGGGCCGAGGGAATCTGATCTGGAAGTCCGTCACGAGGAGGAAAAACCAAGTGAGAAGCGATCGGGCTTGATCAAACTTCTTTTCCTCTCTGCTGTTTCCGGATCTTCTGAGATCCCGCGAAATTTGCTGCGTTTCGCGCGGTGTTAGAGCGGAGAAAGTAACATGCTAGGAGGAAGGCGGGGAGAGAGGACTCCGGGGCCTCCAACTCGCAGCTTGAGAGGCCGGCGAGGCCAAATTCCTACCTAGCGCTGCGAGATGCTGGGCGCTTCCAGACGAGCCTTTGAATGCCCTTCATGCAGTTTTGCGTCTAGATGGAAGCCGATTGCAAGAGTCCGGCAGCTGCGCAACCTGGCTGCGGGAGCGCAGTTGAGGAACCCGGGGAGCCCTTGTTGTCCGGGGGCGGGAAGCGGCGGGGATGCCCCTCCGGCATAGCTGTCAACCTTCCCTTTTTTGGTGGGAAACTCCCTTATTCCAATGCCGTTTCCCGCTGCTATCCCGGATTGTTGATATCCCTTAAATTTCCCAGATTTCAAAGGAAGCAGCTCCTCTCCCTCCCTGCCGGCCAGGGAGGCTCCTCAGCTGCATTACTCGTCTGCGTTGCTCACCAATAGTTACAGAGAATAGGATGTCATTAGACAACAGCACTGCTTTGCTTGCATGTAAAATCAACCACTCTGGCCCAGCCCACAAATACACTCCTTCCAAAAGCGTGTTAAAGGATGCAAAGTCTGCAACACGTTTGTATAATAAGTCATTAATGGATGCCAGAGAGCCAAAAGAGTGAACCTGATCAATCCCCCCATGAAGAATTGACGCTTTTGAATTGTGGTGCTGGAGTCCCGTGGACTGCAAGAAGATCAAACCGATCCATTCTGAAGGACATCGGCCCTGGCTGCTCACCGGAAGGACAGATCCTGAAGCATCGCATGAGAAGAGAAGACTCCCTGGAAAAGAGACCCTGAGGTGGGGGAAGATGATGGTGTGTAGCCTGGTGTAAATTAATTTGTAGCCTGGGGGGATTACCGCGGCGTGGACTGTCCCCGAGAACCATAGACTGTCCCCGGGACAGGTGAGGCTGCTGATCCCTTATTTTCAAATCCGAAAGTTGACAGCTATGCCCTCCGGGCCGGAGGATTTTGGCGAGCACTTCCCGTTTGGGAGCCATTTCATGCCCGCATCCTTCTCAATTGGCTCGCTGACTTAAGAAACCTCATTCCGGGAAGAAATTAATCAACACTGCAATTAGCTATTTGATTAGTAGGAAACTGCAGCCCTCCCTTCCACGTGCAGGTGTGCAGGGGCTGGCTGAAAACCTGTAAGGTCCTGACTCTCCCCATCCTCCGCCAGCCCAGGGATACCGCGGGCGCTGCTTTGAAAGTTAACTTTTTTACAGTTCTGCTGGGCTAGGCTAGTGCAACGAGCAATCAGGGGAAATCACGTACCCCGGGGGTGCTAACGTGGTAAAGAGAAACATTCCAAAATATTTTATTTTTTTGGGGGGGGGGGAAACAACAAAGCCCACACAATTCTGTCGTGTTCATCCTGTAGATGCACAGACCCCACCAAGTGCAAAGACCCCTCCTCGAGTCCCTACTGCTGCTATTTTCAAGAGCATCCACAAATATAATTCTTCAGACAGGGGTGGGAGGTGAGGCTCTCCCCTATCTGTACCCAAAGCGCCGCAGTCTTTGTGCTCTTTGCAGCCCCATCCATGGTGCTGAAGCGGGTGCGATCCTCACGGTCCTTTCCAACTCTGCAATTCTATGATTCTATGAACTATTGGCCACGCTGACTGCCTGGGCAGACGGGAATTGGGACCATGGCAACACCTGGAGTGATTCTGCGTTATCTGTTCTCCTTTGCCCTGTTGGGTCAGCTTCCACCGAGACCAACTAATAACATGGAATAAGGTAAAGGTAAAGGGACCCTTGACCGTTAGGTCCAGTCGTGGAGGACTCTGGGGTTGCGGCACTCATCTGGCTTTATTGGCCGAGGGAGCCAGCGTACAGCTTCCGGGTCATGTGGCCAGCATGACAAAGCCGCTTCTGGCGAACCAGAGCAGCGCACGGAAACGCCGTTTACCTTCCCGCTGGAGCGGTACCTATTTATCTACTTGCACTTTGACGTGCTTTTGAACTGTTAAGTTGGCAGGAGCAGGGACCAAGCAACGGGAGCTCACCCTGTCACGGGGATTTGAACCGCGACCTTCTTATCGGCAAGTCCTAGGCTCTGTGGTACCACTAATGGTGGTTAAACCACTGAGCCTAGGCTTGCTGATCGGAAGGTCGGCGGTTCGAATCCCCACGACGGGGTGAGCTCCTGTTGCTCGGTCCCAGCTCCTGCCCACCTAGCAGTTCGAAAGCATGCAGTGCAAGTAGATAAATAGGTACCGCTCCGGCGGAAAGGTAAACGGCGTTTCTGTGCTGCTCTGGTTCGCCAGAAGCGGCTTAGTCATGCTGGCCACATGACCCGGAAGCTGTACACTGGTTCCCTCGGCCAGTAAAGCGAGATGAGTGCCGCAACCCCAGAGTCCTCCGCTACTGGACCTGTCGGTCAAGGGTCCCTTTACCTTTAATGCACTATTCTTGTGTCAAAAACATGTTGCAGAAAATATCTACTACAGCAAAATACCAGCCTCTGGAAGGGCCCTCAGTTTCCATGTCATGTCTTCTTCTTCTCCGGTGATTACTTGTAGCCAAGTAAGATTGTCTTCCATAAACACGGTTTTAACAGTGAGTCTGTAAGTGACTGTGGAGGCCAGTTCTGGATCCTCACACCCTTCCACAGTGGGGACATAGGTTTCCAGGCAGGAGTTGGTCATGGTGAGGGTTTGCCAAGTGTGCCTTCCTCTTAGCACGTTTCTCCCTTGTGTGTCCTGAGTTCGAGCATCTTCAAAGCCCGGGAAGTGTTTGCCCAGCTTAAGGAAGGAGGCGCGATGCTCTGACAGGATCCCAGACTCCTACTGCCTCCTTCCCAAAGCCAGGCAGTGAAGGCCTCTTCACCTGGGCGGCAGCACCTCAGTAGGTGGGCGGGCAAGGGAGTGTCAATCAGCTAACCTGCCCTCACTGCCCAGCCTTGGCATCAGGCCACACCTACCATGTGCTGGCCCCTTCCCCTGCTTGTTGGTGAGTTCTGGCACTTTTTTCTTAAAAAATAATATTAATGCACTGCTTGTATGAGAATGCAAATACCAATTCCCAGCCGAGTTAGCGTATCTCTATAAGGTTTTAGGATGAGCTTGCACAGGCTTCTATAAAAATTATGATACCCAAGGATGCTTTAGGCAGACTTGGATTATCTTCTCCCTGGTTTATGTTTCCCTCTTAACAAATAAATCACTCTCAGACTGTTTAAGTAAATAACTTGTTAGATTTACTCACATCCAAAGTCTTGGCAGGATTCAACAGATACAATGATGAAAATCAGTGATGCAAATCAGACAGGCAATAATCCTTAAAGTTATAGTCCAGAATGGAGTGTGCTCTCTGGACGAGAGTTTACAGACATCCTATCCCATTGTGGAAAGGGACCCAGGTGGCGCTGTGGGTTAAACCACAGAGCCTAGGGCTTCCTGATCAGAAGGTTGGCGGTTCGAATCCCTGCGACGGGGTGAGATCCCGTTGCTCGGTCCCTTCTCCTGCCCACCTAGCAGTTCAAAAGCACGTCAAAGTGCAAGTAGATAAATAGGTACCACTCCGGTGGGAAGGTAAACGGCATTTCCGTGCGCTGCTCTGGTTCGCCAGAAGCGGCTTAGTCATGCTGGCCACATGACCTAGAAGCTGTACGCCGGCTCCCTTGGCCAATAATGCGAGATGAGCGCCGCAACCCCAGAGTCGGTCACGACTGGACCTAATGGTCAGGGGTCCCTTTACCTTTACCTTACTCACAGCAAACAAAGCTTTCCTAAGTCTTGGGTGAAGGGAAGTGGCAGAGCACTTCCGCTTGTCTGGATGGAGGAGTCTGTGGGTGCAGAAAGCTCTGTTTTTGCATGACTGGCACGTAGCCTACTGTATAAGTGACACCTGCCACGCTGCTCAGTTTTGCCGCTAAGTCCCACCCCATCACTGGTATGGGTGCACCTGCAGGAATATGACCCATGGGCTGAAAAGGGGTAAACCTTAAGGTGTTTGGGATGGAAGAGGGCAAAGGCTGCTCCAGAGGGCAGGAGTAGAGATTACAGGAGTGCAGGAGGTTAGATTTTGTTTGAACATTAGGAGAAATCTCTTGATAACAAGTGTGGTTTGATCCTGACACCAATTAACCGAGAGGGGTAGTGATGGACTCTCTCTCCATGCAGAGGCTGGGCAGTCATTTATTAAGAACACAGGAAGTCCCTTGCTGGTTCAGGCCAGTCATCCTGCTCTAATACCTGAAGGAGCGTCTCCAACCCCATTGTTCTGCCCGGACACTGAGGTCCAGCGCTGAGGGCCTTCTGGCGGTTCCCTCGGTGCGAGAAACCAAGTTACAGGGAACCAGGCAGAGGGCCTTCTCGGTAGTGGCACCTGCCCTGTGGAACGCCCTCCCACCAGATGTCAAAGAGAAAAACAACTACCTGACTTTTAGAAGACATCTGAAGGCAGCCCTGTTTAGGGAAGCTTTTAATGTTTAATAGACATTTAATTGTTTAATTGTATTTTAATATTCTGTTGGAAATTAATTGTTTAATTGTATTTTAATATTCTGTTGGAAGCCGCCCAGAGTGTTTGCGGAAACCCAGCCAGAGTGGTACAAATAATAATAATAATAATAATAATAATAATAATAATAATAATAATCACCATCATCATCATGGTCAACCATATGTCTGTGGGTGACCTACAACCAGGACTCTCCCTTTCTGCAGCTTCCAGAAATGGGTATTCAGTGGCACTTCTGCCTCTGACTTGGAGGGTAAAGGTAAAGGGACCCCTGACCATTAGGTCCAGTCATGTCCGACTCTGGGGTTGCGGCGCTCATCTCGCTTTATTGGCTGAGAGCCGGCATACAGCTTCCGGGTCATGTGGCCAGCATGACTAAGTCGCTTCTGGCGAACCAGAGCAGCGCATGGAAACGCCGTTTACCTTCCTGCCAGAGCGGTTCCTATTTATCTACTTGCACTTTGACGTGCTTTTGAACTGCTAGGTGGGCAGGAGCAGTTGACTTGGAGGGCACTAGTAGTAGCCATTGATAGCCCTCTCCTCCACGAATTTGTCTAATTCTCTTTTGAAGCCGTCCAAGTTGGTGACCATCACTGGGGGATTTTCTGGAGGGGAATTTCATAGTTTAACTATGTGCTGTGTAAATGAGTACATTTTATAAACTTCAGTCATGTCACCTAGCTTACTGACCTTTTCTCTCAGCTAAAAAGTCCCAAATGCTGCAACCTTTCACAGAGGGGGTCTCTCCACCCATTTCATTGTTTTGCTTGCCCTTTTCTGAACGTTATTGGGGAGGCTCTGTCTCTGGATTTATTTCCTTGAGCAAGGGGGTTGTGTGCTGGATGCCCTCCCAGACCTCATGCAGTTCCCTGGGTCCATGAGTTAGGGTAACGTTTGAGATAGATAAATAATTTCACAAGCGGCATTGGCAAATCCTTTCAGTTTTCAAGAAGAGAATTGGGGTCTATCGCCTGCCCTTTGGACTGCATTACTTCCACAACAAGATCCAAATCGTGACAACAAGCACCAGGAAGTATTTTCAAGAGATGTTGGCAGACATCTCTTTAGGTAGAAGGACAGAATTCTTGAGTCTTCAGTTCAACATATTTAATAATAATAATAATAATAATAATAATTTATTTGTTCCCCAGCCACTCTGGGCGGCTTCCAGCAAACATTAAAATACATTAACATATCACACATTAAAAACTTCCCTGAACAGGGCTGCCTTCAGGTGTTTTCTAAATGTAGGATAGTTGTTGATCCCTTTGACCTCTGATGGGAGGACGTTCCACAGAGCGGGCACCACTACCGAGAAGGCCCTCTGCCTGGTTCCCTGTAGCTTTGCTTCTCGCAGTGAGGGAACCGCCAGAAGGCCCTCGGCGCTGGATCTCAGTTTCCGGGCTGAACGGTGGGGGTGGAGACGTTCCTTCAGGTATACAGGACCGAGGCCGTTTAGGGCTTTAAAGGTCAGCACCAACACTTTGAATTGTGCTCGGTAACGTACTGGGAGCCAATGCAGATCTCACAGGACCGGTGTTATGTGGTCCCGGCGGCCACTCCCAGTCACCAGTCTAGCTGCTGCATTCTGGATTAATTGCAGTTTCCGGGTCATCTTCAAAGGTAGCCCCACGTAGAGCGCATTGCAGTAGTCCAAGCGGGAGATAACTAGAGCATGCACCACTCTGGTGAGACAGTCTGCGGGCAGGTAGGGTCTCAGCCTGCGTACCAGATGGAGCTGGTAGACAGCCGCCCTGGACACAGAATTAACCTGCGCCTCCATGGACAGCTGTGAGTCCAAAATGACTCCCAGGCTGCGCACCTGGTCCTTCTGGGGCACAGTTACCCCATTCAGGACCAGGGAGTCCCCCACACCCGCTCGCACCCTGTCCCCCAAAAACAGTACTTCTGTCTTGTCAGGATTCAACCTCAATCTGTTAGCTGCCATCCATCCTCCAACCGCCTCCAGGCACTCACACAGGACCTTCACCGCCTTCACTGGTTCTGATTTGAAAGAGAGGTGGGAGACATATGAATATGAAGTGGGAGACATATTAATAAGCTGAAAACTCACCTTTCGAAAAAATGTAAAGCATTTGGAAACAGTTTCTCTCTCTCTCTCTCTCTCTCTCTCTCTCTCTCTTCTTTCTTTCTTTTTTACCTTCTTTCCTTCTTTCCTCCATAATTGTTATTGCCCTCTGCATGATTGCTCTGGCCTCATATTCCATCTCCCCTCAGAGGCATTCGCAATTCTGTCGTTATTCTTGTATTAGTGCTGAGCCCATTAAAGCTAATTTGTTCACCCTAATCTCTATTTATTTTTCCCTAGTTGATATTAGATTTGCCTCTCTATTGCGCTCTCCTGATTCTTTTCCTTTTGGTCTTTCTAATGGGTTTCTCTGTTAATGGCACCCAACCTTCCTTCCTTCTTGCTTCCAACCCCGCAAATCCTCCCATTAACTCCTTGCTGCCCTCCTTCTGCTCAGACCCCGAATCAGAGATGTTCCTGGGGGATCAGATCTATCAGGCTACACCAGCCCCTTATCTCGCGGAAATCCACTATGTGGAATACCGTAGACTCCTCACAGCAGCCAGATTAAATGTCCTCGAATCTGCGGTATTGTGGGGAGTCCCATACGCTCAGAGAACTTGTCATTGTGCCCTGGGAGGGGTAGAGTCCACCGAACATATTCTCCTGACCTGCCCTTTCTATGCAGATCTCAGGCAAAATCTTATAGCTCCACTCCTCTGTCAACTTAGCTCTCTATCCAGAGAAAGACAGGTTCTATATTTGTTGAATAATGTTACTGGAAAAACAGCCTCCCTGGTGGCCAAATTTCTTTTTCTAGCTCTTAAGCGTCGCAAGATTAAAATTGACAGCATCGACATGAGTTTATCGGTATAGCTTCATTTTATTGTTGGCTATGTTTTACTCCAAAGTTCTTTTAGATGTTTTAGATGTTTTAATTTTGTATGGAAATGTATCTTTTCTGACTGACGGTCGAAAAAAGAACTGAACTGAACTGCTCAGACCCCGGATAGGTGGCTTTTTGCAGTTTTGCTGCTCAGGCTCGAGAAATTGCCTGTAGCTCTAAGCAAAGCCCCAAAGCACTTGGACAATTGTGCTTCGGTGAGAAAAGGAGTCTCATTGGCAGCATCTGTGTTCTACCCCTGCTGGGCTGGGTTCAGGACCCTCTCCAGGAAACGCTTCCTTTGTGCAATGAGGCGGTTACTCCTTTTCTTCAGAGGATCCAGACCCCCTTCCTCCTGGCAACACGTCTGTTGTGGAGATGTTGCATTTCCCCAGGACTTAAAATAGGCTGCACGATAGAAACATGATTTGCCCTTGATAGGTACTGTATCAAGGAGCAGGTATCAAGGAAACCTGTTGGCATATGTCAGTAATCACACAAGCTCCATTTGAGGATTACTAAAAAATAAAACTTGTTGTTGTTGTTTAGTCATTTAGCCATGTCCGACTCTTTGTGACCCCATGGACCAGAGCACGCCAGGCACTCCTGTCTTCCACTGCCTCCTGTAGTTTAGTCAAACTCATGTTAGTGGCTTCGAGAACACTGTCCAACCATCTCGTCCTCTGTCGTCCCCTTCTCCTTGTGCCCTCAATCTTTCCAAACGTCAGGGTCTTTTCCAGGGAGTTTTCTCTTCTCATGAGGTGGCCAAAGTATTGGAGCCTCAGCTTCAGGATCTGGCCTTCCAGTGAGCCCTCAGGGCTGATTTCCTTCAGAATGGATTGGTTTGATCTTCTATGGTCTCCTCCAGCACCATAATTCAAAAGCATCAATTCTTCGGTGATCAGCCTTCTATATGGTCCAGCTCTCACTTCCATACATCACTACTGGGAAAACCATAGCTTTAACTATATGGACCTTTGTCCACTATGACCTGTCCATCTTGGGTGGCCCTGCATGGCATAGCTCATATAGCTTCTCTGAGTTATTCAAGCCCCTTCGCCATGATAAGGGGCTGCATCAATAGGAGTATAGCATCTAGATCAAGGGAAGTAATAGTACCACTGTACTCTGAGTACCACTCTGGTCAGACCTCACCTGGAATACTGTGTCCAGTTCTGGGCACCACAGTTCAAGAAGGATACTGACAAGCTAGAACGTGTCCAGAGGAGGGCAACCAAAATGGTCAAAGGCCTGGAAACGATGCCTTATGAGGAATGGCTTAGGGAGCTGGGTATGTTTAGCCTGGAGAAGAGAAGGTTAAGGGGTGATATGATAGCCATGTTCAAATATATAAAAGGATGTCATATAGAGGAGGGAGAAAGGTTGTTTTCTGCTGCTCCTGAGAAGCGGACACGGAGCAATGGATTCAAACTACAAGAAAGAAGATTCCACCTAAACATTAGGAAGAACTTCCTGACAGTAAGAGCTGTTCGACAGTGGGATTTGCTGCCAAGGAGTGTGGTGGAGTCTCCTTCTTTGGAGGTCTTTAAGCAGAGGCTTGACAGCCACCTGTCAGGAATGCTTTGATGGCGTTTCCTGCTTGGCAGGGGGTTGGACTGGATGGCCCTTGTGGTCTCTTCCAACTCTAGGATTCTAGGATTCTATAAGGCAGTGATCCATGAAGGAGAAAAATAAAACTACCATATGAGAAATATTACATTCCACAATCTGAGGTTTTCAAAAAAAAAATTGTTTACCATATTGCCCCTACTTAGGTCACCCCACTGGCATGGTAATATGTGGGGCAGGACTTCGGAGAATCTTGAACTCTTGGTATGATGTGAATGCATTGATCAAATATCTGAGTAAGCCTTGCAGTCCATAGCAGAAGCTTAACTCCAGTAGTTAACAACAGGCTGAGACAGGGATGGCATGCTGCCCCCTCCCCCCCCCACAAATGCACAGGCATATCCCCAAAGAAGAAGGCCCTGGGAAGAGATTTTAGTTTGCTACTTATATTTAAGTGAGAAAGTGTCTAAGGCTCTTTTCACTATAGTATTTTGATATCAGGTGGCGAGTTTGTTCCCACAGAAATGGAGGGAAACAGAAGGGAAATACCTGGCATGTTCAGGGGATACCTGAGTTTTGCAGAAGTACAGAAAAACTTTTCCAAAAATTAAGGAGGTGCCTTCCCCAGCCCCTGCAGCCCAGTGCTCAGTAACCACCAATTGCTGAGTGTTAGAAAATAAATCATGGAAACTGGGGAGGGGAATGGCCTGAAGAGCAGGTACGCTGAATGCAGCCATTCTGGAAAGGAGGGCATTTTGTGGATCTAGTTTCAAGCCTGTTGCTTGTCCACATTATCTTTTAGAATAGAGCAGTTGGGAATGCGGCTGGACAGAAATAAGTTCAGCTACCAGGAAGCGAGGGAGAAGGAGGGAGGGAGAGAGAGCTGGACTCTATTGCTTCCTGCTTGCCATACGTCAGGAAAATTCCTGACAAGTCCTGGTTTTCAGGTGTAAAAATGGCATGGGGTGGGGGGAATTTTTGCTGAATTAGCAAAATGTAAGGGAAAACCCGGATGTAAGTCAATGCGACGGAAAAAGCAGTGGAAACAGCTGCACAAAGATTAAAGTCATTATTTTGGGGACAGGTTTTCCCAGAAAAGCTCAACAATTTTGGTAGTTTCCTAAAAAAAAGAACCAGTTTTGAAATATGGCAACCCTATGCTTGTGCAGTGGGAAGCGGGTGGTGCTGTGGGTTAAACCACTGAGCCTCTTGGGCTTGCCGATCAGAAGGTCGGCGGTTCGAATCCCTGCGACGGGGTCCCGTTGCTCGGTCCCTGCTCCTGCCAACCTAGCAGTTCGAAAGCACGTCAAAGTGCAAGTAGATAAAGAGGAACCACTCTGGCGGGAAGGTAAATGGCGTTTCCGTGCGCTGCTCTGTTTCACCAGAAGCGGCTTAGTCATGCTGGCCACATGACCCGGAAGCTGTACGCCGGCTCCCTCAGCCAGTAAACCGAGATGAGCGCTGCAACCCCAGAGTCGGACACGACTGGACCTAATGGTCAGGGGTCCCTTTACCTTTACCTAAGGGAAAACCCAGATGTATGTCAATGCGACGGAAAAAGCAGTGGAAACAGCTGCAAAAAGCTTAAAATCATTATTTTGGGGACAGGTTTCCCCAGAAAAGCTCAACAATTTTGGTAGTTTCCTAAAAAAAGAAGCAATTTTAAAATATGGCAACCCTATGCTTGTTCATTCTGTGTGTGTGTGGGGGGGGGTGGATCGCAGGCTTCTGTGCTCTCTGTGTGATGCTTGGAACTGGCCTTGTAGCATAGCTGTCAACCCTCCCTTTTTTTGCGGGAAACTCCCTTATTCCAATGCCGTTTCCCGCTGCTATCCCAGATTGTTGATATCCCTTAAATTTCCCAGATTTCAAAGGAAGCAGCTCCTCTCCCTCCCTGCCGGCCAGGGAGGCTCCTCAGCTGCGTTGCTCGGCTGCCAATAAGGAGTCTGAGACCGACTGGGGGCGGAGCTTGCATGCCTTGTGCAGCCAGACCCTTACGCCCAACCAGACAGACAGACAGCCTGCCTGCCGTCTATGCGCTCGCTCTTTCGCTCACCCGTTCACGC
This sequence comes from Darevskia mixta, assembly GCA_034641385.1. NCBI lineage: Eukaryota > Metazoa > Chordata > Lepidosauria > Squamata > Lacertidae > Darevskia > Darevskia mixta. The sequence goes on along the minus strand of JAWWNH010000025.1, from coordinate 4,269,617 downwards.
GCAGCCTCTGGAGCGCAGGGTGGCGAGGCTACTTGGTGCCATTGCACCGCCCTCGCGGCATCCCTGAGCCGTCTGCCTGTTTGAGAAGGGGCCCCGAGCTCGCTCTGCTTCCCCTCCTCGCGTCACCGTGGAAGGCTTACTTTGGAGTAACACCCACCGGACTCGGATCCCTTATTTTCAAATCCGAAGGTTGACAGCTATGCCTTGTAGGCAGGCCATGTCCTCCTGCCAGAGGTGGCTGCATTTGCCTGGAATCTAAGCTATGCCTCTGATGCGTCAGTTATAACTCTTGGCCGCGTTCCCTGGCAGTGGGGAAGGGAACTGAGTGGCCAGAGGTCAAGAATGTTAAACGTCTTGATTAGGACTAGCTGTACCTGCGAAACACAAACCTGGTGATGCCATTGCTCATGATTATTATTCAAGGAAAACAAAAATGGTCGGGAGAACAACCTCTTGGACTGGGGCTGGCGGCAGCAATGGCAGAAGAGAGGGTCAGGAGGTAGACTGGAGCCCCCTGGGGGGGAGGGGTATTACCTGCCCTGCTGGCATCACAGTCAACTCCGGAAACAGGCTCATTCACCTCCCCACTCCACCTTTGGGACATAGCTGTCAACTTTCGGATTTGAAAATAAGGGATTTTTTCAAACTTTCGGATTTGAAAATAAGGGATGCCGCGAGGTCCAGTCGTGTCCGACTCTGGGGTTGGTGCGCTCCTCTCGCTTTATTGGCCGAGAGCCGGTTTACAGCTTCCAGGTCATGTGGCCAGCATGACAAAGCCGCCTCTGGCGAACCAGAGCAGCATAGGGAAACGCCGTTTACCTTCCCACCGGAGTGGTACCTATTTACTGTATCTACTTGCACTTTGACATGCTTTCGAACTGCTAGGTTGGCAGGAGCAGGGACAGAGCAACGGGAGCTCGCCTTGTCGCGGGGATTCGAACCGCCGACCTTCTGATTGGCAAGCCCTAGGCTCTGTGGTTTAACCCACAGCGCCACCCGTGTCCCTTTCAGACATCACAGAGTCCCCTCAATACAGGTTCTGAAACTCTGTGGCGCCCTTGCCCCTGTTTGCAACTGGCTAGCAAACATGCAATCCCACACACAAACCGCTGCCCCACAAAAGGTGGGTGCCTTTGTCCTCTACCTATAGCCTGTCCCCAAATAATGGCAACTCTAGGTGGCATCTAACTTTCCTCCTCTTTCCCCCCAAGGCTGGGAAATTACTCAGCACCCTCTCCACCCCCCATAACTATTGGGGTGGTGGTGGAGTAAAGCACCCCAAGGAGAGGAATAAAAACCCTTCACAGATTAGCAGAGCCCCATGTTCCATCTAGAACAAAAATAACAGCAGCGGCTGCAGCATAGAGTTCCAAACTGAAACCATCTCTCCCCATCCCTCTCGGGACTGGGTTTGTGTCTTAGCAGGACACGGAGGATTGAACCAGCTGGGCGGGGCCTTTGTGAATGGCCGGCCCCTGCCAGAAGTAGTGAGGCAGCGCATAGTAGACCTGGCACACCAGGGCGTGAGGCCCTGCGACATCTCCCGACAGCTGCGGGTCAGTCACGGTTGTGTCAGCAAAATCCTTGGCAGGTAAGCATGAAGGTGGCCACTCAGGGCTCAGCAGAGCTGGGGTGAGTAATGACTGCGCCGGAAGACGGATTGGCCTCTCGCTCCGAGAATCCGACGTGGCATCAAGAAGGAGCTCTAGACAAGGAGGCTGAGAGTAAATCTTTCCTGTGGCTGTTTTCAAAGGCCTCATCCTGGGAGCATTCCAGAGGTCTAGGGTGGCCAGCTGGAGGGCTGTGGGCTCCATGGAACAATTCGTCATGCCCCTGATGGCCCAAACAAATTTAAATCATCTTGTGGCAAAGGTTTTTGCTTGGTTTCTCCTGCAATTTTACTGTGTTGCTGTTTCACCAGACTTGCCCATTTCCCCTCTCAAGGAAAGAGATGTTTCAGAAAGCTCGTTTGACATGCGCTCAAAATCTCTGGATAGCCTTATCAACCACATTAGAATAGAATAGAATAGAATAGAATAGAATAGAATAGAATAGAATAGAATATATTTGTGATGGCCTGGGATTCAGACTCAGATGCTGAACCTGAGGGATCCCAGCCTGCACAGGATTGCCCACCTCCAGAATCAGCAGAGCCAGGGCTAGGGCTTGAGTCTGAAGGGTCCTCACCTGTGCTGGATCCTCAGGTGCAGGCATCTGCTGAGTCTGCTCTGGCTCCTGATGGGATGGAGGACCCATTGCCTGCAGGTGCTCCACTCCCAGCCCTGTCAGGGGAAGCTGAGGTTGCCTCTGGGTCCGGTAACCCTCCAGCCTCTCCTGAGCTGCAGAGGCTCAGGGCAGAGAGGCGAAGGGAACTGAGTTCCCGCAGGAGGAGTGCTCGCCTCCAGGCCAGGAGAGGCGAGTCACCTGAGGATCGGGGCCACCCTATGCCTCGGGGCAGATAAAAGCTGGCCAGCCCCAGCCCCAAGTTGCAGGAGCAACATTGTTGGTGACCAGTTCCTGCTTGAAACCTGTCCTGCTTTCCTGCCTGAGCTCCTGACCCGCCCTGATTCCCTGCTTGCCTACCTGTTCCTGACTTTACCTGACTCCCTGCCCTGCACCCAGCTCCAGTTTCCACGGACTGCCTTTACGTTGTACCTCTAACCACGGACCGGACTTGGACCTCGCCTTTCGGGTAACCCACGGGACCAGCACAATATTTTATTGTCATTGTCCCCTTCGGGGACAACGAAATTACTCGGCTGCTCCACCCACCCAGATAGGGCACTCCATGCAAAAACAAAACTACAAAAACACTGATTAAAACCATACAATATGATACAACGTAACAGGTAAGATTAGATGACTTCCAAAGTCCAGGCTTTCCATTCAAGGCCGAGATCGCTCTGGAGAAGAAGCTGTCCCTAAGACGGCTTGTTCTTGTCGTCATCGTCCTGTATCTCCGTCCCGACGGCAAGAGCTCGAAGAGACGGTGACCAGGATGCGATGGATCTTTTACTATGTCCAGTGCCTTTCTATGGCACCTCGTGGCATAAATCTGTTCTAAGGTGGAGAGCGAGCAGCCAACAATGCTCTCTGCTGCCTTAACAACTCTGCACAACCCCATCCTGTCCTGGGTAGTACAGCTTCCGTACCACACACATAAGCCATAAGTGAGCACGCTCTCAATGGCACAGTGATAGAAGGCAAGCAGCAGCTTTTGTGGAAGATGGTTTTTCCTTAGAATTCTCAGGAAGTACAGTCTCTGCTGCGCCTTCTTCACAAGCCCCCTTCTGTTGACGCTCCAGGTCAGATCCTCCTGTAATTCAATGCCCAGAAATCTGAATGTTGTTACCCTCTCCACACAGATTCCATCAATCAAAAGTGGCTGGACATTATGGAGCTTGACCATGACTGTTCAGTCCCTAGAGTCCAAAACAAGGAACTGTGGCTTAACCTCGGTTTACTAACCACGATCTTAGGCAGGGGCGGAGGAAGACTCCTCGCTACCTGGGGCGGCGAACGGAGGCTTCCCCTGGGGGCGGGGTGTTGTGACATTGCGTCATGACGTTACGACGCAACGTCATGACGGAGTGCGCATGCGCGAAATGACGCGCAAGTGCACTCCGTCGCCGGGGCGCTGCTGTATACTGTGGGTTTTCCTGGTTGCCTACGGTGCAAATGCTTAACGCAAGTGCTTGAAAGTATCCACCTTCCTACATGGATGTCTGAGCTAGTGAAATGGAATGGAGCTGCCTCTGAAAAGTGCTCAGAAACTTCAACTGGCTCCAAGAGCTGCAGCCAGACTGCTGATGGGGGCTGGTTATAGGGAACAGATGAGACCCTCCTAAAACAGCTCCATTGACTACCAACCTGTTTCTGGGCACAATTCAAAATGCTGGTTATGAACCTATAAAGCCCTACGTGGCTTAGGCCCAAGCTGTCTGAGAGGCCCTATTCCCTCATACAAAGCACCCTGTGCACTGGGTTTTTTGGGGGGAGGCTTCTCGGTCCCACCACCATCTTGGAGGGCCTTCTTAGTGGCTGCTCCCAGACTCTGGATCTCCCTCCCTGGAGAAGCCAGTCTGGCTCCCTCCTTGCTGTCATTCTGCCAGCAAATGAAGACTTTCTTGTTCCAACAGGGTTTGGGGAGCTGACTGTTCTTAGGCAAAGTGCTGGGGCTGTGGTGTTTTCAATACAGTGGTACCTCGGGTTAAGTACTTAATTAGTTCCGGAGGTCCGTTCTTAACCTGAAGCGTACTTAACCTGAAGCACCACTTTAGCTAATGGGGCCTCCTGCTGCTGCTGCGCTGCCAGAGCACGATTTCTGTTCTTAGCGGAGTTCTTAACCTGAAGAGTACTTAACCTGAAGCGTACTTAACCCGAAGTACAGATGCTTCAGGTTACAGACTCCACTAACCCAGAAATAGTACCTCAGGTTAAGAACTTGGCTTCAGGATGAGAACAGAAATTGTTCTCATTAAAGTGGTACCTCAGGTTAAGAACAGTTTCAGGTTAAGAACGGACCTCCAGAATGAATTAAGTTCTTAACCCGAGATACCACTGTAGTAACAATCTGTATGTTTTAAGGTACTGTGTTTGTGTGTGTGTGTTCTATTAATGTTTTATTTTTTTAAACCCCCCCAATGTTTTTAGCTGTTTCTGTTTTAACTGTAAACTGTTTTGAAAAAGGTGGGATGTAAATAAATATAATAATCCTAATCCTAAAAATAAATAATGAGATGTGAGAAAGCTGCTGTCTGGGTCAATACAGGTTGTTATTTTTTATTCCCCCGAGGAACCCATTTTGAAATTTCCACTCTCAGCAGCAGCCCATCTCCATGTTTGCAGCTAGATTTCGGTTGGAGGGGTGATAAAACTCTAGCCAATGCCAAGAACATTTCTTGTTGTGAGTGTGGTAATCCTATTCCTTTGTCTATTGGAGTAGGTACTACGAGACGGGCAGTATACGGCCAGGGGTCATCGGGGGCTCCAAACCCAAGGTGGCAACCCCCAAGGTGGTGGAGAAGATTGGGGATTACAAGCGGCAGAACCCCACCATGTTTGCTTGGGAAATCCGGGACCGGCTGTTGGCAGAGGGCGTCTGTGACAACGACACTGTTCCCAGTGTCAGCTCCATCAACAGGTGAGAGCACTGACCACATTCCATTGTGGCGATGGTAACCTGTGTTTATGGGGCCATTTGGCGCCTAGCTTATATATCTGAGCTTCTAACACGGGCCATGTCAGATTCTCTTATCAGTTGTTCAATAGTAAGACCAAGCCATCTTGTCTTTAATCTCTTTATTTTGTGCAAAGCTATTTACAGTGCAGAGTTCAGTTTATCATGTCTGCTCAGTCACTAGCAGAATCCAGAAGTGCCTCCCTTCTGTTTTGGCACCAACACCAAAGCCTCGGCATCCTGAATTGCCGCCTTCTCCTCCTACGTGAGATAGGCGCCGGAACTGACCCTTCCCCCTCCGCGTGAGTCTGCTGGGTGGTGCCAGGTCTCTCAGCAACTCCCTGGACACTTGGCACTCCCTGGCTCCCAGCCACTAACTGCTCCTCCCCCAAAGAGGGGCAGCCAGATTCACTCGAAGATGAATCTGTCATCAACACAGGCTGCGGGTCCCTGTATGCACTAAGAGCTGGACTGGCAGGGGTGAGCAGATCCCTGATAGGCCAGGACCAGCCTCTGATCTCAGCAATGCTGCGAGCAGACACAGGACCTTGCGTCCTTCCACAGACACCCTCTCCCAGCTCGTCTTCTTTTCTCTCCAGGATCATTCGCACAAAGGTTCAGCAGCCGTTCAACCTCCCGATGGAGAACTGCATGGTGCCTAAAACGCTGAGCCCTGGCCATAACCTCAGTAAGTGCTCCTTGGATGGCTCCCGCCTGGTCTGCACCCACTGGCTCCACTCTCTGGGTTCAACTGAATCCCCTTGCTAGCTGGTGTGGGAATGTTGTGGATAGTAGGAGAGGATACATTGATTAAATATTATCCTTCCTCACTCACGCTAGTGAGTCAGTTGCGGAGTACATTCCCCAGTATGCAGCAGGAAGCTAGTTGGTAGAATCGTTTGAATCTCTTGACTTAAGCAATCCAATCTGGCTTGTCCAGATTAGTCTTGTTCCTGGTAAATCCCCTTTGTTCCCTCTTAAAAGGAATAATGACACAACAGTCTTTTCTTAAAAGTAATGACAAGAAGTTTACTTACATTCAGTTCACAGTAGGTTCCCTGAAGGCAGGCTTTAGCTTGGAGTTACAGAATAGAAAGTGGGCTCATCCCATGTAGGGAAATGAGCCCATGTGCTGCTGGCTGAGAGCCAGCAGATAGCAAAATACATCAAGATGGAATAAAATGAAGAAGAAGGGAAGATGGCTGCATGGCCAGCCCTTTAATGGGGTCTCACAGGGTCATGCCCATTTACCTGGTCACATGCAGGGGGAGGATGCTGTAGACCAGGGGTCAGCAATCTTTTTCAGTCGTGGGCCGGTCCACCGTCCCTCAGACCATGTGGTGGGCTGGACTATATTTTGAAGGGGGGAAAAATGAATGAATTCCTATGCCCCACAAATAACCCAGAGATGCATTTTAAACAAAAGGACACATTCTACTCATGTTAAAACACGCTGGTTCCCAGACCGCCCGTGAGCCGGATTCGGCCCCCAGGCATTAGGTTGCCTACCCCTGCTGTTGACAGGTGTGACAGGAAGTCCTCCTGGCTGGAGTAACATCCCCCTGTGTGTCCACTCTGGGCAAACAGGAAGTGTTGTACTTGACTGGTTATGTTACATCTCACAGTTGGTATGAGAGAGAGAGAGAAAAGAGAGAGAGAGAGAGAGAGAGAGAGAGAGAGAGAGAGAGAGAGAGAGAGCATACAGCAGCCTCCCCCATCCTGGGCTCTCCAGGTGTTTTTGACTATAATTCCCATGAGGTCCATACTTTGCATACAGAAGGTCCTGGGTTCAGTCCCCAACATGGCAGGGCTGGGAGAAACCGCAGCCTGGAATCTTGGAGAGTCACCGCTAGCCAAGTGTCGACAAATACTGAGCCTGACGGCCTAGTGGTCAGACCCAGGAAAAGTCCGCTTCTGATGTTCTAACACTTGCCAACCATAGCTGTCAACTTTCAGATTTGAAAATAAGGGATTTCTTCAAACTTTTGGATTTGAAAATAAGGGATGCCGCGAGGGCGGTGCAATGGCACCAAGTAGCCTCGCTACCCTGCGCTCCAGAGGCTGCGCGCGAACGGGTGAGCGAAAGAGCGAGCGCATAGACGGCAAGCAGGCTGGCTGTCTGGTTGGGCGTGAGGGTCTGGCTGCACAAGGCATGCAAGCTCCGCCCCCAGTCGGTCTCAGACTCCTTATTGGCAGCCGAGCAACGCAGCTGAGGAGCCTCCCTGGCCGGCAGGGAGGGAGAGGAGCCGCTTCCTTTAAAATCCGGGAAATTTAAGGGATATCAACAATCCGGGATAGCAGTGGGAAACGGCATTGGAATAAGGGAGTTTCCCGCAAAAAAGGGGAGGGTTGACAGGTATGTTGCCAACCCTCACATGGAGTCCAGCATTGCTGTAGCGAAGGAGTTGGAGGCTTTGAAGATCAGAGAAGGTTGGGCTGCAGGAAATGCCAACAGCAGGGAGACCAAGAGATCCCTTGAGCCTGCAAGGGACAAGGCACATGTGGGCAGGCAGGCATTAAACCAACTGGAGGCCCTGGGCTAGGAAACATTGGGTGGCCCAAACTTAATAGCATCTGATCATGAAAAATAGAAACTCATTCTTTTCTTTACTGTTCCTAAGCAACTGCCTAGATAGCAAAATCTGCCTGTTTTTTTACAAAAGATTTTTGGCAAGAGGTTGAGGTCTCCGTAGATTATGAGCAGAGGCGTAGGAAGGTCAGGTGGTACCCGTTGCGGAAAATTTCTTGTCACCCACACACACATTGATTTTTATTATTTTTTTTGCCTGCAAAAATGGTTTTACCTTATTTTATATTTTCTTACAAAGGAATAATAATAAGTAAAAATAAACTTTTATTTATATCCTGCCCTCCCTGGCCAAAGTCGGGCTCAGGGCGGCTAACATCAGATACATAACATTGATATAAAATCAAACAATAATTAAATTACCTCCTAAAAACATGTCAAAATCAAATTAAAGTCTTATTAGATGGCTTTCCGCAGGGTTAGGGTTGGGAACAGTAAGTGCTCCACTGAATTGAAATTCCAGCCTTCACGACATAGGAAAAAGGCCAAGTAAACAGCTATTTTCGTGGAGGAGGGTCAAGATATTCACTGATATGCATGAAATTTCATATATAGCTATATAATCCCTAGTGTAGTAAGATAAGACCTTTGGAGCAGGCATTTTTTAAAAAAAGTTTTTTTATGAACCACCCTAGTAGGGCAGTAATTGTTCCTTGATAATTTGTCACCCCCTCCGTGATGGAACCTGGGGTGGCCCACCCCCCGTCCCCCCCTTCCTACGCCCCTGATTATGAGGCCCTGGGCTGCGGCCTGTTCAGCCCATATGTAAATCCGCCACTGCCTGCAGGTATTTGGTTACCTGTTGACACACACCTTTTTAAAAACCATGAAATGCAAGTTTTCGTATAAACCAGAGAGCAGGTGACAACCAGCAGCACAAGTGTGTCGCTTCAAGCCAGGCAAGGATTGCTAACCCCTTGAGCTTCCCCTCCTCCCCTTTTCCTGCCCAGTCTCCCATAACTGCAAGAGCAAATCTTATTTTTAATAGAACTCTTTTGCACAAGAGCAGTTCTGCACAAAAGAACTGTTTTCAGAATAAAAGTATTGTGAAGGCGGCTTCAATAACCGGTGGAAAAGGGCTGGCAGCATCCTTTCCTTTGGGCTTTTCCTCATTTTACTTTGGAGGCGATTCTGCTGTATTATTAAAATTGCATTAATAAAATAATAATAATGATAATGATAATAATAGTAGTAGTAGTAGTAGGGGGTGTGGCGAATGATGGCACCCAACAAGACAAATGTGTGTCCACAATCAGGTGCCGTGTGGTTTTCTTTGAGATTTTCTTCCCTTATAGGGTTATGAATGAATCAGGAAATTCCTCGTGTAGGGCGAGGGATGGGGGGAGTGCAGTTTGCTACCTGGATAAAGAAAAGGAGGTCATGAGGATGCTGCAGAAATGAAAATAGAGACACAAGCAGCTTCAAATACACATTAAACTCCACTGTGGATGAGCCCTAAGTTCTGAAGGTTCTTAATTATTTTTTGGGGGGGGTGCAGTGGGGAGGGAGACATGTAATTGTAATTTTTTAAAACAGCCCTACTGATGTTGTTTGTTTGCTAAAGTGATGTCCATCCCTTCCTCCTGAAGAGTGATAGAAACATCTGATAGCTCGCTTGGAATCTCTGCCGTTGTTCCATGGAAACAAAGTGAAGCTGCATCCTCCTTCTTCAGTCCTAGCTGGAGGGGAGCGTTTCCAAGTTGATAATAATAATAATAATTTATTATTTGTACCCCGCCCATCTGGCTGGGTCGCCCCAGCCACTCTGGGTGGCTTCCAGCAAACATTAAAATACATTAACACATCACAGATTAAAAACTTCCCTGAACAGGGCTGCCTTCAGGTGTTTTCTAAATGTCATGTAGTTGTTGATCCCTTTAACCTCTGATGGGAGGGTGTTCCACAGGGCGGGCACCACTACCGAGAAGGCCCTCTGCCTGGTTCCCTGTAACTTCGCTTCTCGCAGTGAGGGAATCGCCAGAAGGCCCTCGGCGCTGGACCTCAGTGTCCGGGCTGAACGGTGGGGGTGGAGACGCTCCTTCAGGTATACAGGACCGAGGCTGTTTAGGGCTTTAAAGGTCAGCACCAGCACTTTGAATTGTGCTCAGAAACGTACTGGGAGCCAATGTAGATCTCTCAGGACCGGTGTTATGTGGTCCCAGCGGCCACTCCCAGTCACCAGTCTAGCTGCCGCATTCTGGATTAATTGCAGTTTGCGGGTCACCTTCAAAGGTAGCCCCACGTAGAGCGCATTGCAGTAGTCCAAGCGAGAGATAACTAAAGCACCTAGGCCCCCCTTGCCCTGGGGGCAAGTTCCCCACTTGGCCAGTCCTCCTAACTGCTCTTCACCTCCACAATCGGGTGTGACCTGGAAGAGGGGTGGGGCGGGGCGTTCTCCTGGGATGACCTGCTGACATTTTCCCGCTGACCCCACTGCTGTGTCTCCTCCAGTCCCCAGCTCAGCTGTGACTCCTCCCGAGTCGCCCCAGTCAGACTCTCTGGGCTCCTCCACCTACTCCATCAACGGCCTTCTAGGGATCGGTTCCCCCAGCAGCGACCACAAGAGAAAAATCCAGGACAGTAAGTGACACTGGGCTGGGAGGGTGGGGCAGGGTCTGGGCACCTCTGTTGCTAACATTAGTTTTTCCAGGTTGTGAGTGTAGGTTCAGAAGTGCTGTGCAGTGGCGAACGGAGCCGCTTGGCTGCCCGGGGCGGCAAACGCGGAGGCACCCCCCGGGGGTGGGACGTCACTCTGCAGCGTGCATGCGTCCTGATGCGTGCGCTGTGATGTCACGACGCACGCGTCAGGACGAACGGCGCATGTGCGGGATGCCACACATGCACAGTCTGTCCGTGCTGGTGCTGCTGCTCCCGCGGCAACTTTACGAGCCACCGAGCGAGCAGTGCACGTAAGGCTGCTTTTCACGCGCGGCAGCCGCCACATGCACGGGGTGCCAGGCAACGGGGCTCGGCTTGAGCGTCGCGGGGGGCGCCCATTGTGTCACCCCCTCCAGGGTGGAACCCAGGGCAGCCCGCCCCCAACGCCCCGCCCTTGCTCCACCCCTGGTGCTGTGCTTGAAGAGGGGACTCTTACAGTCGCTTGTTTCGTGCCAAAAAGCACGGAAACCGCAAGCTAAGGCTCTATCCTGACTTCTGTTTGGTTCTTTATCTGTCGATGGACAGCCGCCCTGACTCGGTCCCGGACACACTGACCAGGTGCTTGGAAGCTGTGGCTGGATGGATGCATAGGAGCCAGTTGAAGTTAAATCCTTCGAAGACAGAGGTCCTCTGGCTGGGTCGGGACGACATGAGGTTGGGGGGCCAACTCCCATCTCTTGCGGGCGTTCAATTAGTGCCAGCGCCTTCTGTCAAGAGTCTGGGTGTAACCTTCGACGCCTCCCTTTCCATGGAGGCGCAGGTTGCAGACACAGCAAAGGTGGCATTTTTCCACCTCCGCCGTATTAGGCAGTTGGTCCCCTACCTCTCTCGCCCTGATCTGGCCACAGTGATCCATGCGACGGTCACCTCCAGACTTGATTATTCTAACTCTCTCTATGCGGGGCTGCCCTTGAAGCTGACCCAGAAACTCCAGTGGGTGCAGAATGCTGTGGCGAGGCTCCTTACGGGGTCCTTGCCGCGGGACCACATTCATCCAGTGCTCTACCAGCTGCACTGGCTCCCGGCAGGTAGGCCGGGCAGAGGCTTGTCCAAGTCAGGCTGATTGCGGCTTCCCTCAGCAGGTGACCAGGAGAGCTGCCAGCTCAGCACAGACTCTCAAGGCAGCAGCACCCCCCACAAGCACCTGCGCAGCGAAGCGTATGGGCAGCACCTGCTGGAGTGCCCTTTCGAGAGACAGCACTTCCCAGAGGCTTACGCTTCCCCCAGCCATGCCAAGGGAGAACAGGTGTGTGCTGGAGCCAAAGGTGGGGGGAGGGCAGGTTGGGGGGGGCTGGAACTCAGTGTTAGACGTACGTTTTAGATACAATAGGTTCATAGCTGTCAACTTTCGGATTTGAAAATAAGGGATTTTTCCAAACTTCCGGATTTGAAAATAAGGGATGCCGCGAGGGCGGTGCAATGGCACCAAGTAGCCTCGCCACCCTGCGCTCCAGAGGCTGCGCGTGAACGGGTGAGCGAAAGAGCGAGCGCGTAGACAGCAGGCAGGCTGTCTGTCTGGTTGGGCATGAGGGTCTGGCTGCACAAGGCATGCAAGCCCCGCCCCCAGTCGGTCTCAGACTCCTTATTGGCAGCTGAGGAGCCTCCCTGGCTGGCAGGGAGGGAGAGGAGCTGCTTCCTTTGAAATCCGGGGAATTTAAGGGATATCAACAATCCGGGATAGCAGCGGGAAACGGCATTGGAATAAGGGAGTTTCCCGCAAAAAATGGGAGGGTTGACAGCTATGAATAGGTTCCAGGATCAATCCCTGCCACCTCTAATGTTGATGCACCAGTGGTCCAACTCATAATAAGGTGACTCCCTAACCAGCGGGGGAGAAGCTACAAGGCTGAGTTAGAGGTAAAGGTAAAGGGACCCCTGACCGTTAGGTCCAGTCACGGACAACTCTCGGGTTGCGGTGCTCATCTTGCTTTATTGGCCGAGGGAGCCGGCGTACAGCTTCCGGGTCATGTGGCCAGCATGACTAAGCCGCTTCTGGCGAACCTGAGCAGCGCACGGAAACTCCGTTTACCTTCCCGCCAGAGCGGTACCTATTTATCTACTTGCACTTTGACGTGCTTTCGAACTGCTAGGTTGGCAGGAGCAGGGACCGAGCAACGGGAGCTCACCCCGTTGCGGGGATTCGAACCGCCGACCTTCTGATCGGCAAGCCCTAGGCTCTGTGGTTTAGACCACAGCGCCACTCGTTAGAGGTATGATGGATATAGATCTAGATAGAGTTAGAAGGGTCCAACTCCCTGCAATGCAGGAATCTCAATTCAGGATTCCCATTATATTGTGAAGGAATTCAGGGCTCATTGACACTGAAGGGACCTAAGGAACAAGTAGGGTGTCCTGTGTGTGTGGGGGGAACCAGGGGGCCGTGGAGGACTGTGCTCAGATCCCTACGAGGCCCTGATCTCCTGCTGCCCCCACCCCTTTCTCAGGCAGGTATCTATGCTGTGCCCCTGCTCAACACATCCATGGACGACGGGAAGTCAATGCTCACGCCTTCCAACCCATCGCTGAGTCGTAACCTGGCGGCCCACCAGACATACTCTGCTGTGACAGGTAAGGGCTGCCCATTCAGGGACATCTGGGCACCCAACATGAGCACGCCTGTGGGTGCTCCAGGCCCCACACCAGCTCTGAAGGAGAGGCGGGGCAGGGTGTGTCCTGTGCATATTTGCTGCAAGTTGGTCACACAAGGGCCTGCGGGTTGTGGAGAAGTCTTTGTCAAAGCCTTAGCCCAGTGATGGCTAACCTTGACACTCCAGATGTTTTGGGACTACAACTCCCATCATCCCTGACCACTGATCCTGTTAGCTAGGGATGATGGGAGTTGTAGTTCCAAAACATCTGGGGTGTCAAGGTTAGCCATCACTGCCTTAGCCTGAATGTCTGGAGGACAGCAGTGGGTCATTGGGAGAGGTGAAATGCGGGTAGCACATCAGGCAGTGGGTTTTGGCTGGTGCTTCAGGACGCAGGCACACCGATGTTCAATGCAGTTTGTAGATCCCTGAGCAGCTCAGCTGCTAAGGGTGTTTCCTGGCATGTCTGTTGATTCTGGTTTCCTCTGTCCCTGTCTTCTCTCTCTCTCTCTCTCTCTCTCTCTCTCTTAGGGCGCGAAGTGGTTGGCTCCACCCTTCCAGGCTACCCTCCCCACATCCCAACCGGCGGGCAGGGAAGCTATAGCTCATCTGCAATTGCTGGCATGGTGGCAGGTAAAGAGCTCCCGGTTTCTGATTTGATCATGGAATGCCCCACTTTTCCTTAGGATGTCCCTATTTTCTTTGGGGAAATGTTGGAGGGTATGGAGTTATCTGACCCCATAGCCATCTGAAGGCAATCCTGTATAGGGAAGGGTTTAAAAAAATTTTTTTATATATGTTGGAAGCTGCCCAGAGTGGCTGGGGCAACCCAGTAAGATGTGTGGGGTATAAACAGTAAAATTATCATTATGGAATGGGACGTCCCTATTTCCATCGGAGAAATGTTGGAGGGTATGCTTGACGGCTGGAGTACGTTCAATGGGGGAAAAGGTTTCCTCCACGAAACCTGATCCCAGCCATTAACGTATTTTAAAAATGAGCTCAGAAACGATTGGCAAGTCGGATAGGATCTGACTTCTTGTGGCCACTTTGCAGCCTCGAAGCCTAAGGGCAAATCCTGTACATGTCTACGCAGAAGTAAGCGCAACTCTGTTCAGGGGTGCTTGCTCCCTAGTAAGCATGTTTTGGTTGCCAGCCTAAGCTGAACTTCTTTGCAAGCCTCGAATTCTGCTGTCAGGAGGAAGGAGGCCTTGCCCGTTGAGGCGGGAGAAGCTGGCAAGCTGGTGCCGTTCCCTTTGGCTTGGCGGACGTGCTGAGCTGGTGTGTCCCTGGGTTACCTTGGAGATGTGGTTAATGCAGCGTTGAGAATACAGAATCTTCTCCCTTGCGCGCTCCCTCCCCTCAAGCGTGAAATGAGATTGGTCAGGAGAAGAAAGGAGAGATTGGGGGCTGTTTTTACACCGCTTGTAATGAGAGCACTCAATCAAATGCCCCTTGAAATCTTGCTCCCCTCCCTCGCACTCGCACTTGGGCTCCAGCCCCCACCCCACCCCCCTCACCAACACCAGCATCCAAATGGTTTGAGAACCTGCTCTAACCGACACCCGCCTGCACACACACACACAAACACACCCCTGAAGACAACCTGAAGACAAATGCAAAGGCACCTCTATCGGCTAAACCCTACATGGGATTTGAGGTTAAGCATACAACGGACACGAACACGGGTGGCGCTGTGGGTTAAACCACAGAGCCTAGGGCTTACCGATCAGAAGGTCGGCAGTTCGAATTCCCGCAACAGGGTGAGCTCCCGTTGCTCGGTCCCTGCTCCTGCCAACCTAGCAGTTCGAAAGCACGTCAAAGTGCAAGTAGATCAATAGGTACCGCTCCGGCAGGAAGGTAAACGGCGTTTCCGTGCGCTGCTCTGGTTCGCCAGAGGCAGCCCTGTATAGAGAAGTGTTTTTTTAAAAAAATGTTTAATGCTGTATTATGTTTTTATATACGTTAGAAACCGCCCAGGGTGGCTGGGGCAACCCAGTCAGATGGGTGGGGTATAAATAGTAAATTATTATTATGGAATAGGACGTCCCTATCTTCATCGGAGAAAGGTTGGAGGATATAAAACATTCAATCCTGCCTCCTAGGGAATTCTGCGAATTGTAGTTCTGTGAGGGGAATAGGGGTCTCCTAACATCTCTCGACACACTTTTTAGAAACCTACATTTCCCAGAATGCTTTTTTTGGGGGGGGAGCCATGACTGTTAAAATGATATAATAGTGCTTTAAGGTTTGGATGCCGAAAATAGCATCTGGACTTCTGTGGATTATTACTTATCTGTCAGGAGGATCCCTCCCTCCCCCTTAGTGGAAGATTAGGAGTGAGAATAAGGTAAAGGTAAAGGGACCCCTGATCATTAGGTCCAGTTGTGACCGACTCTGGGGTTGCGGCGCTCATCTCGCTTTATTGGCCAAGGGAGCTGGTGTACAGCTTCCAAGTCATGTGGCCAGCATGACTAAGCCGCTTCTGGCGAACCAGAGCAGCGCACGGAAACGCCGTTTACCTTCTCGCCAGAGCGGTTCCTACCCTATTTATCTACTTGCACTTTGACGTGCTTTCGAACTGCTAGGTGGGCAGGAGCTGGGACCGAGCAACGGGAGCTCACCCCGTCGCAGGGATTCGAACTGCCAACCTTCTGATCAGCAAGCCCTAGGCTCTGTGGTTTAACCCACAGCGCCACCTGGGTCCCTTCAGGAGTGAGAATATAAACTGCTAATAATGCTTGACCAAATGGAGCTGTGGTTTCTTTATGAGAACACTGATGTGGGTCACCGTTTCCTTTCCGTTTACAGGTGTATAGATACCGTCTTTCCCCCTTTTTAAGACACCGTCTTATAATTTTTTTTCCTCAAAAAAACACAGGGTGGCTTATTTTTGGGGGGATGTCTTATTTTTATTACGTCAGTATGGTATGGTACAGCCTCCCCCGTGGCGGCACCATGGCTTACTTTTGGGGTACGTCTTACTTCTCACAAAGGTAAAAAAACCCTGCCATGGCTTACTTTATGACTACGTATTAAAAAAGGGGAAACAGGGTAGACCTCTGCATATCTAGAGAGCCCCCCAACTGTTCAGATGCTGCTGCCTTCCTTTTGGGGCGGCCCTCCTGCTTCACTTCCAAACTGAGAGAGACCCATTATGAAATGTTGCAGCATACAGAGCGTGGGAAGGGGGGGCAGTCAATCCTTTTCAGAGTTTCACCTAGGAATGCATGCTCAGGGAAGGGGGATTTCAGGAGCGGAGAAGAGATTAACGAGATTGTCTCTCATTAATGAGATTGTCTCTCACCCCACCGTCTCCTGCTGGAGGGCTGCACCCTTTGAGCCTCTGCCTGGCTTCAGGTCTCCCTTGCTCAGCCTCTGCTCAACTGTCACCAGCAGCCTGTCAGCTCAGAGGTTCTTGCCAAGGCCGTTGGGCTTTTGGTTTAGTTAAAAACCTTTTCGTGAACTGGCTGTGGTATTTCTGCATATATGAATGAGTCGTCCCTCGAGTTTGCAGAAGCTCCTCCCTTAAATTTGGGTGCCCCCATTTCATTTCCATCTTGAGAAGCACTAGAGCCCGAGTCCCCTCTGTGGGAATGTTCAGGGAGGCCAGAGAGGATAGATTGTTTATTAATATCCTTCCTAACTTGCACTAGCAAGTTCTATAACTTAGCAGCGTTTTACATTCCCCTTTTAAACGCACAGCAGATAGCTGGTTGCAGGCTTGTTTAAGCCTCTCAGTATTAGATTCCTGGTAAGTTCCCTTACATCCCTCTTAAAAGAATAAACACGCCACGACCTTGAGTAAAGTATATAAAAGTTTACTCACATCATCAGTTCACAGATGGATTCCTGAAGGCAGACTTAGTTACAAATATGTACATGTGGATCTACTCCATATGGGGGGATAATCCCGGTGACTGCAGACTGGCAGTCACTGCAGTTCACATGACGAAAGGAAGGTGGAAAAGAGGAAGTGAAAAAGAGAGACATGTGCTACGTGCCTTGCCCTTTTGTTACCTGGGCAGGTAAGGTCACGCCCACCTCTAGTCACATGCAAAGGAAGGATGTCCCAGCCAGGAGGAAACAGGAAGTTTTTGACTGGCTGGACCAAACATTCCCCCGCATGTCCACTCTAGGAAAACAAGGAATGTTGTACTTGATTGCTACTTGTGTATCACACACTCTTAGAAGGCAGCAGGAGGAAGATAATAATAATAATAATAATAATAATAATAATAATAATAATAATAATAATTTATTATTTGTACCCCGCCCATCTGGCTGGGTCCCCCCAGCCACTCTGGGCGGCCTCCAACAGATATTAAAATATCACAGGTTAAAAACTTCCCTAAACAGGGCTGCCTTGAGGTATTTTCTGAATGTCAGATAGTTGTTGTTCTCTTTGACCTCTGCTGGGAGGGCATTCCACAGGGCGGGTGCCACTACCGAGAAGGCCATCTGCCTGGTTCCCTATAGCTTTGCTTCTCGCAGTGAGGGAACCGCCAGAAGGCCCTCGGCGCTGGATCTCAGTGTCCGGGCTGAACGGTGGGGGTGGAGACGCTCCTTCAGGTATACAGGATGGCAATGATGATGGCGACAACCAGGTTTGGCATCTTGATTTTTGTGGTGCGTGATGAACACAAATTTGTAGCCTTAACACCACATCAACCCTGCATTTAGCTGTTGTGGAGATGTCCCCACTTGCAGCCCCACCAGCGAGCCTCCCCCAGCTGCCTCTGATGCGTGTTGCCTTCTCTTTGTCTCCAGCAGGGAGTGATTATTCTGGCGGCGCCTACAGCCACGGCCCTTACACCAGCTATGGAGAGCCCTGGCGATTCCCCAACTCTGGACTGCTGGGTGAGTCTCCTCCTCTGGGGCTGCAAGGGCAGGTGGTTGGGGGGGGGGGACTGTCGCTTTCCCAGCTTGGCCTGGCAGGTCTCCTGGGACCTTGAGGGCCAAAGCTGAGGGCTTAGGGAGGAGAGATTGTTTGTGGTGCTCTCCGACACAGAAAGGAGGAGCAACAGTCCTTGCAACTAGCCAGCAGCGAGGAGCCTGACTGGGCTGACCTGACCTGCTGTGAATGCTGGAAAGTAGAACTCTTTACTTGTTGCACTTCTGCTGAGATTCCTGCATTGAAGGGGGTTGGACTAGATGACCCTTGGACCCCTTCCTAATCGAAGATTGCTCTTTGCAAACTCCCAGCTCCAACATGCCCTTCTCGTGGCGGAGTTGTGAATGCAGTCACTGCCTGCCCCTTGGGAAGCTCCTGTGCTTTGAGCTCTCTCCATGATCAAATAATAATAATAATAATAATAATAATAATAATAATAATAATAATGTTATTTATACCCAGACCACCTGGCTGGGTTTCCCCAGCCACTCTGGGCAGCTTCCAGCAAAATATTAAAATACAGTAATTCATCAAATATTAAAAGCTTCCCTAAACAGGGCTGCCTTCAGATGTCTTCTAAAAGTCTGATAGTTGTTGATCCCTTTGACCTCTGGTGGGAGGGCGTTCCACGGGGCGGGCGCCACTACCAAGAAGGCCCTCTGCCTGGTTCCCTGTAGCTTTGCTTCTCGCAGTGAGGGAACCGCCAGAAGGCCCTCGGCGCTGGATCTCAGTGTCCGGGCAGAATGATGGGGGTGGAGACGCTCCTTCAGGTATACTGGACCGAAGCCATTTAGGGCTTTAAAGGTCAGCACCAACACTTTGAATTGTGCTCGGAAAACGTACTGGGAGCCAATGTAGGTCTCTCAGGACCAGTGTTATGTGGTCTCCGCGGCCACTCTGGATTAGAAGAGGTGCTGCCTTCAGTGGATTGCAGGTACAAGATGATAAGCCCTTATGACTAAGGCTAAGAACAGTGAAAGAATTTGAATGGGATCCCCAATTTTTGGGGTGGTGGGAGTTAGACAAAATAAACTGTCCATTACAGGACTCCGTATCCCTTGTAGGTGAGCTTCCTTCCAACCCCATTTCCTCGCCACAAATGACCACGCAAAGAGACCCTCCTTTCCCAGAGGCCCACAGCTCTGCCCCAATATTTTGACACCCAAAGTGACCAAAGCCCTTGCTAGGGAGCTCCGCTTCTGCAGCCAGACACACACCTTGCACAGATGTGAGATGCCAGATAACTTTCTGCTTCTCTTGCGGGAAGGAAGCCGTTTGACCAAAGTCCCGCACAGGAAGGAAGTAGTCTGGCCCTGTCTCAGAATAGGGGGCAGGGAAGGCAATCATCCCCTGGGCTGTTTTGATGGCATCTTAACATGAACCCTGCCGAGGGGTGCAAAGGCTGTGGGTACGAGATGATTAATGTGTATTGAGCTGGAGTGAATGGTTAACCCGGGCAGGTTATTAGCTAATAGCCTCTCTCTCTCTCTCTCTCTCTCTCTCTCTCTCTCTCTCTCTCTCTCTCTGTGTGTGTGTCCAGGTTCCCCCTATTACTACAGCTCATCTTCACGGGGCCCTGTACCTCCCAACACCACCTACGACCACCTGTAGATGATGCAGTCCCTCTGGGAGCCAGGCCAGCTCTCCTGGGCCACTCTGTTTATAGCCCAGCGGCAACGAAGAGGGGTGTGGACTGGTTCAATCCACACAAGCAGCTGCAGCAGTTGCAAGCATGCAAGGCCATCCTGCTACCCATGACGCTGGGAAGGAAGGAAGAGCAGGGGGCATTCATGGGCTTGCGTCCCTGGACTCCAAAAGCGAGGACACCTTGAAATCGAGGAACTCAAACCAATGAAATCGAGAGATGCTTTATGAAATCACTTTACTAATGTTCTCTCTTGCACTAAGGCGGGTGAAGGTTCTTGTGCCAAGCGTGGGTCTTTGAAAGGACTGGGCACTTGGAGAGGGGCAGAGAGAGTAGTTGGGAGAGGAGCAGGCTTGGGGCCAGGCCAGGGAGCTTGAACGCCTGGGCTGCTTCTCCATAGCTGTCAACTTTCGGATTTGAAAATAAGGGATCAGCAGCCTCACCTGTCCAGGGACAGTCTATGGTTCTCGGGGACAGTCCATGCTGCGGTAATCCCCCCAGGCTACAAATTAATTTACACCAGGCTACACACCATCATCTTTTCCCACCTCAGGGTCTCTTTTCCAGGGAGTCTTCTCATCTCATGCGATGCTTCAGGATCTGTCCTTCCCATGAGCAGCCAGGGCCGATGTCCTTCAGAATGGATCGGTTTGATCTTCTTGCAGTCCACGGGACTCCAGCACCACAATTCAAAAGCGTCAATTCTTCATGGGGGGATTGATCAGGTTCACTCTTTTGGCTCTCTGGCATCCAGTAATGACTTATTATACAAACGTGTTGCAGACTTTGCATCCTTTAACACTCTTTGGGAAGGAGTGTATTTGTGGGCTGGGCCAGAGTGGTTGATTTTACATGCAAGCAAAGCACAAACAGTGCTGTTGTCTAAGGACATCCTATTCTCTGTACCTATTGGTGAGCAACACAGCTGAGGAGCCTCCCTGGCCGGCAGGGAGGGAGAGGAGCTGCTTCCTTTGAAATCCAGGAAATTTACAGGATATCTAACAATCCGGGATAGCAGTGGGAAACGGTGCTGGAATAAGGGAATTTCCCACCAAAAAAGGGAAACAGCGGGGAATGGCGCTGGAATAAGGGAATTTCCCACCAAAATAAGGGAAGATTGACAGCTATGTGCTTCTCCCCTCACCCTAGGGGATCCTGGCTGCAGTATAAGTTGCTTGCTTGTTCAGGTCGCACCGTCCCTTATTTCTGGCTGTTCCTGTTTCGTTCTTGCTATGTTTGAACAGCAGGAAAAGGAAGGCGCAAGTGCAGCCTCACAGATAAGGACCCCAAGTGCAGCTTTTGTGGCTGAAGGCAGAGGCGGCTGATTCAGCTACGGATGGGGCGAGGATAGATGGGCTGAGCTTCTTTAGGCCAGAAGGAGTGGGGCTGGTAGGACCTGAGGAAATTTCCCAGTGGAGGATTCTCAGCCTGCAACTCCAAGTTAAATCTGACAATTCGCGATTGCTTCCTCTCCTAGTGGGCTCTTTCCCCCTCGTCCTCTCTTACTGGCTCGCTCTAATACAGGGGCCAGATCCTGCCAGCAAACGGCTCTTGCCAACATTTGCAGACCTCATGTGCTGGTCCCATGGGTTACCCGAAAGGTGAGGTCCAAGTCCGGTCCGTGGTCAGAGGTACAACGTAAAGGCAGTCCGTAGCCAGTGAAGCTGGGTGCAGGGCAGGGAGTCAGGCAAAGTCAGGAACAGGTAGGCAAGCAGGGAACCAGGGCGGGTCAGGGGCTCAGGCAGGAAAGCAGGACAGGTTTCAAGCAGGAACTGGTCACCAACAATGTTGCTCCTGCAACTTGGGGCTGGGGCTGGCCGGCTTTTATCTGCCCCAAGGCATAGGGCAGCCCCAATCCTCTGGTGACTCGCCTCTCCTGGCTTGGAGGCGAGCACTCCTCCTGCGGGAACTCAGTTCCCTTCGCCTCTCTGCCCTGAGCCTCTGCAGCTCAGGAGAGGCTGGAGGGTTACCGGACCCAGACGCAACCTCAGCTTCCCCTGACGGGGCTGGGAGTGGAGCACCTGCAGGCAATGGGTCCTCCATCCCAGCAGGAGCCAGAGCAGACTCAGCAGATGCCTGCACCTGAGGATCCAGCACAGGTGAGGCCCCTTCAGACTCAGGCCCTAGCCCCGGCTCTGCTGGTTCTGGAGGCGGGGAATCCTGTGCAGGCTGGGATCCCTCAGGTTCAGCATCTGAGTCTGAATCCCAGGCCATCACACCTCAACTCATTTCAGCATTGGCAGGGTGCCTGCAAGTTGCCAAGGCAAGATGTGGGGAGGGCCTTGTCCTTTTTGAGGGGCTGAGCTCTTCCTTTGCCTAGTGGAAACTGAAGCGGAGCTGCTGGAACTGGTAGGTGTTGTGCTGCGTCTATATGCCTTTGTTTCATGCTGTATAGACAGTGCTTTACACAAGCTGTACCCCTGGGAAATGGGCGTGCGTTTTCATCCTGCCTCCATCCGCACAGAACAGTCTCCTCCCCTGCATCCCTTTGAATAAAAGCAGTTTGTATTAATGACACGAAACCCTCGGCTCTGTAGGGATGTGTATAGCTGCTAGGAGAGGATATATTTATTAGATATTATCTTTCTTTTTCTTACACCAGTGTGGTGTAGTGGTTAAGAGCGGTAGACTCGTAATCTGGGGAACCGGGTTCGCGTCTCCGCTCCTCCCCATGCAGCTGCTCCTCCCCATGCAGACTTCCTTGAAGTCTCTCAGCCCCACTCACCTCACAGAGTGTTTGTTGTGGGGGAGGAAGGGAAAGGAGAATGTGAGCCGCTTTGAGACTCCTTCGGGTAGTGGTAAAGTGGGATATCAAATCCAAACTCCTCTTCTTCTTTTTTCCCCCCTCAAATTTTTTTATTAGTTTTGACAAAATAATACCATTAAAGAAAACAGACAATATTAAACAGACAAAAAGAAAACAACAACAATAATGCACATAAAAACATACATAATTCCTTTCCTAATAATCCTTCTTATCATTGTGGGTTGACTTCCTCCTATCCTCTCTTCCTGCGTTCATTGTATATCATCTTTAGTAATTTCTTGACATCATTAAAAACATTTTTAATTAATTAACCTCAAATATCTCTTCTATCCTAATGTCAATATCCTTTACTCCAACAATTATAAACCTTAAATCTATCAGTCTACCGCCTCCTTTATCTTCCAGCTTACTTCTACTCTTTAATCTAACAATGCTTTTTTAAATATACTTTAAATTTCTTCCAGTCTTCCTTCACCGCTTCCTCCCTCTGGTCACGAAGTTTTCCAGTCAGCTCAGCAAGTTCCATATAGTCCATCATTTTCATCTGCCATTCTTCTATCATTGGTAATTCCTCTTAGATATTATCTTTCTTTCCATGTTGAGGAATCAGCGTGCCATACCTTTGCCCCTTAAAAGGGAAGCTTTAATAGGCTAGTTTTAGCCTTTTAGTTTAACTAATCCAGGATGCTTCGAGGCTGACTGGATTCTTCTGGTGTTTCTCCCTTTTCTCCCCTTAAAACAATAATCACACAAACAGTCTTGTAAAAGTTTAAAAGAGAATAACATTCACTCACTCAGAATACTTGAAGAGTAACAGATACAGCGGCTTTGTTCAGGCAGGCTTAAAATGGTAATCCAGCTACAAAGACATACTTTAGTCTAGTTTAAAATTAGTCACGTTGATGGAATGGAGGTGAGAGCAAAGAGCAAGCGCCCCGCCAGGTGAGATGTTACGTATGCACAGACCCTCCCCCTGAGCGGACACCTGGGAGTGTCTCTCAGGGCCCTCTCTAGGAAATTTACAGGACTCTGAGCTTCAGCTCCTATCTGGTGCCTATCTAGCAAACATGCATTGTTGGTTTGACTTGAAATAAACAGAAATCTGCTCTTATTCCCTTATGGGGTACACAAAAGCCTTCCCAGGTTCTCCATCGGTAGGAGTAAATTTACAGAGGCCAACCAGAGAAAAATTGAGAAGCAAAATTTTATTATATTTGTTGCAACAGGGCCCCCCAATCCCAAAATGGAGGAGGGAGGAGGAACCCAGAACAATGGTGTGCCAGCTCCTATATAGACTTTTGAAATTCCCCCCTCCAGCTCAAGACCACCCCCTATACATCATACATACATCACAAAAAGGGGTGTAACCCAGGACCACCTCCCAGATACATCACAGCTACATCATGAAAGGGGAGGTCTGGTAGCAGTAATCTGAGCATCCTTGACCCTCCCCATGCCTCCTCTTGCCCTCCACCCAAAAACCCATCAAGTAAAACAAAAGAGAGATTTACATTTCCCTGTTTTCCCAGCCAAGTTAATCACACCCTTTTGTCTGGCACTCAGGTATCAGAAAGCCAGGATTATCACTTTATTTTCCTGAGACAATCCCCCCTCCTTCCTTGCAGAGAAACAGTTTGTCAGTTTGGGAGTCAAAATGGAGACAGGCCTGTCTTCCTGTGCTGCTTCAGACATGTGGCCTTGTTTTGCTTGACACACTTATGAACAATTATTATATATATATATAAGACCTTGATATTCTTACAACAGACTGCACTGCAAATATCCCACACGCCCATTCTCAGGCAAAACAACATACAGTACATGCACTTTTATTAAGCCACCCAGAGTTCCATCCCGATTCGAAGGTTCTGGAAGCTGTCTCTTGGTAGATGCTTGGTCAGGATATCAGCAGTCATCTCTTTGGTATGGCAATAAGCCAACTACACAAGTTCGTCTTGGATGGCCTCATGTACACAGTGATACTTCCCCCCAATGTGCTTTGTCCTTGTGTGGAATTTCTCACTCTGGGACAGCTCTAGGCAACTCTGGTTGCCCCATTTACTTCCTATGGCCTTCTTCCCAGGAGGTAGGTCAGTAAGGATTCAAGTGTTGTTTTGATGCAATGCATCAGAGCCTAGGGCTTGCTGATCAGAAGGTCGGCGGTTCGAATCCCCGCGACGGGGTGAGCTCCCTTTGCTTGGTCCCTGCTCCTGCCAACCTAGCAGTTTGAATGCACGTCAAAGTGCAAGTAGATAAATAGGTACCACTCCGGCGGGAAGGTAAACGTCATTTCCGTGCGCTGCTCTGGTTCACCAGAAGCGGCTTGGTCATAATAGTACCCTGGGCTGGTGGAGTAGATATGGGCCAGCTGCAACAGATCAATGTACAGCAGGGACTGGCCGGGCCACAACCTCCACTCTCTGGTAGGTTTCATAGCTGTCAACTTTCGGATTTGAAAATAGGGGATTTTCCCAAACTTTCGGATTTGAAAATAAGGGATACCGCGAGGGCGGTGCAATGGCACCAAGTAGCCTTGCCATCCTGCACTCCAGAGGCTGCGTGCGAACGGGAGAGCGAAAAAGCGAGCGCGTAGACGGCGCGTTATTGGCAGCTGAGCAACGCAGCTGAGGAGCCTCCCTGGCCGGCAGGGAGGGAGAGGAACTGCTTCCTTTGAAATCCGGGAAATTTAAGGGATATCAACAATCCGGGATAGCAGCGGGAAACGGCATTGGAATAAGGGAGTTTCCCGCAAAAAAAGGGAGGGTTGACAGCTATGGTAGGTTTACCTGTCTTGCAATGCACCACTGGATAAGACTCCTGACCTGACCTTTAGGAACTCTTCAAAGACTGTTGTCTGCAACTGTAGACCTTTTTGTCCCTAGCCCAGGTGTGGGGAACATCTGGCATTCTGGATGTTGCTGAACTACAGCTCCCATCATTCCTGGTCATCAGCCATGTTTGCTGAGGCTCATGGGAGTTGTAGTTCAGCAACTTACGGAGGGCCAAAAGTTTCCTACACCTGCTCTAGGATCTTGGGGTAGCATTGGACATAGCCCCTATATCAAATAAAAAAGTACTTAACTGAGGTTCTGCCCCCCCCCCCAGAAATCCTGGCTATGCCCATGTGGGGTGGTGAAAATGCAAAAGGTGTTCTGGTATAAACTCCAGAAACTTAAGTATCTGCACTTTTATTTTATTTTTATGAAAAAGCATGGGGTTTTTTTTTTTAGCCAGTGCTTTGTAAAACAAACTTACAAATGCAACTTCTAAAGATTCTGCTTTTTAAAGAAGACAAAAGTGCATTTCAAAGGAAGTGAAGACCGACACCCCCCATTTGGCACTGTGTATTAGCAACCCCACTCTTGATCACAGAATCAAGGGCCCATCTAATCCAACCCCCCCTGCAATGCAGGAATTTCAACGGAGTCTCCCATCCAATTTGAAACCAGACCAGATCCTGCTTAGCTGTAGCAAATATGCTAGCGGTTTTATTATGGTTGGTCCTATCAGGTTTCTGCTGGGAAATGAAAGGATATCATCCCTGGGACCTAAGAATTTAGATGTCACAGCGGGAGAGCTGGAGTCTGTGAATTCTAGATGAGAAGGTGCTATCCAAGCCACCCAGGTTTAGCTTGACCTTGTACACTCAGGTGGAGCCTCAGTGATAGATCGCATGTAGGCGGTCCCAGGTGGCATCTCCATTCCAGGTACGGCTCTGGAGAGCCACTGCAAGCCAGTGCAGACAGAACTGAGCTTGGTGGGCTGGTGATCTGACCTGGTTTCAAGCAGTTTGGAACCGCTGCTTTAATGCGCTTTGGAGGCCTCCGAGTCAGCAGCTGCCAAGGGAATCGGCTTCCCTGCGGGAAACGCGACTGGGGCAAGAGGAGCTGCCGGGGTCGCCACTGGAATAAGGAAGAGTCAGCGGCTGGCGGCCGCTGGGCCAAATCCCACACTTTGTGGGCTAGAAACAGGCATCCTCCGCCAGGCATCCAAACTGCAGGCAGGAGAGAGGTCGAGATCGTGGCTTCCATGAGGCTGCCCACAGAAGCAGGCCGGGGGGGGGGGGGGCTAGTGGAAGGTACCGCGACCCGGGAGCCTGGGCCGGGGGCGACCCCTCTCTTAGCCTTGCCGGGCGGCTCCCGAGGAAAAGAGCTCGGCAGGAGCGGGGCGCGAAGGCGACGCCCCGTCGGCCGAGAGCGGAAGAAGCCCCCGCGGCCGGGGAGAGGAACAATCGGAAATAAAACTTCATGGAGCAGAAAATCAAAGGCAGATTATACAGATGTGGCAATTTGAAGGATCATTGCCTCCGTCCTCGTTGCAACGGAGGCAGCTGGAATTGCTGCACCCGCCGAGGGCAGGAGGAAGAGGTGGAGGCAGCGGAGCCTGCCGGCCAGGACTGTCCCCCGACGGCACCGGCGACCGCGCCCTGAGCTGGGCTCCAGCAGCTGCGCCCTGGGCGCACGGGCACTCCCAGCTGGCATCTCTGGACACTCCCAGCTGGCATCTCGCTCTGTGCCCGGCGCGCCTGAGAAAAGCCCCTCGAGGAGGGCGGCTGCGGCTGCCTACAAGGCGCTCCCTCCGCGGGGGTACTCTGCACAGGCTCAGAGAGCCTCTTCTGCTCTCCTGACTTGCTTTATTCATGTAGCCAATGGCTACCGAAGCGCCTGTCTTCTGTAGCGAACCCTTAAAGGAAACAGCGGGGTTTGCTTCTTATAAGCGGCAGTCTGCGTTTCCGGGTTTTTGGCTGTTGGCGGGTCCGACTCCGGCCTGCTATTCTTTTGCTTTCTTTTTCCTGCCTCCGGGGGCCTCAAAGGTTCCTCCTTCCCTCCGGTCAAAGGAAAAGCCAGTTCCGCCTTCGTGAACCCTACAGCCCTTGTTACAGGTAGGTAGCTGTGTTGGTCTGCCATAGTCGAAACAAAATAAAAAAAATTCCTTCCAGTAGCACCTTAGAGACCAACTAAGTTTGTTCTTGGTATGAGCTTTCGTGTGCATGCACACTTCTTCAGATACCTACAGCCCTTGCCAGGGAAACCAATCAGTGCTGCTGCTACTTCGGATTCCACGAGTAACCCATCCGAGGCAGCGATCGGGGGTCCCTAAGCAGAGTCAGAACAACTCTTAGTGCCCCCCGCCATAGTTGCTCCTTCTCCTGCTAAGCCACTCCTCCTAACAGTCACCTCTTTGAGATGCCCCTTGTCCACCCACTCATAGACTTTGATAGAACAGGGAGGGGGCGCCACTCTTGCCCCCCATTGCAATGGTGATCCTGGAGCCAGCTAGCCAGAACACTTACCTGTTCCCACCCCCAACAGCAGCTGCTCTGGCCCCTCTGTGCCACACACAAGGGGTACAAGCACCAGGCCTCTTCCCCAAAGCTGGGGGGAGGGGTGTGGGGAAAGGGTCACCACCGCTCTCAACTGTTTGTGGATGCTCCTAGGTTCAAGGCCTTCCGTTCTGGTAAAGGTAAAGGTAAAGGGACCCCTGACCATTAGGTCCAGTCGTCTCCGACTCTGGGGTTGCGGCGCTCATCTCACTTTATTGGCCGAGGGAGCCGCCGTACAGCTTCCGGGTCATGTGGCCAGCATGACTAAGCCGCTTCTGGTGAACCAGAGCAGTGCACGGAAACGCCGTTTACCTTCCCGCTGCAGCGGTACCTATTTATCTACTTGCACTTTGATGTGCTTTTGAGCAGGGACCGAGCAACGGGAGCTCACCCCGTCGTGGGGATTCGAACTGCCGACCTTCTGATCGGCAAGCCCTAGGCTCTGTGGTTTAACCCACAGCGCCACCCGCGTCCCTTTCCGTTCTGGTAGGCAGTGCAAAACAAAAGGTTCATTTGGCAACTTGCATTGCATCCTCTTGCAGCTGGCCAGTGGACTTATTTCGCACAGCCCAGAGGTTTCTGATTCCCATTGTGGGGAAGGCTTGGAGACCGGCTGCGACCAACCGGCTACACACTTTGAGGATAACGTTGCTCGACTTTGGACTGATCATGACTCTGCACTTGAAGTATCCAGTGCTGCCGTTGCAGGTGTTTCGTGGGATCAGTTTCACCTTATGCAATCAGCTGATGTGGGCAAGGTGCTGGCAGCAATGTGACCGTGTTCCCCCAAACCCCTCCTGGTTTATTAAATCTAGCAGCAGAGAGGGCTGACTGGTTAGCTCCAGAGCGTGGCTAACCCTTCACTAGTCCCTGTTGCACTAAAAGCAGCTGTAGTGTGACTGTGGCTAAAGAAACCGGCCCTGGACCTTTTGGATGGGAGCAATTACCGACTAGCTGTAAACACCCAGTTTTCGGCGGAGGTGGTCAGGGTGGGGCAGCTGCAAACATTCATGGAGGACACCAATTAATTAGATCCATTGCAATCTGGGTCCGGATCTGGCCACGGAACCAAGTCAGCCTTGGTCACCTTGATGGATGACTTCTGCAGAGAGTGGGACAAGAGGAGAGTGACCTTCAGGGCAGAGTCCTACCTTCAGGGCAGAGTCCAGAGAGGAGCACTGGGATAGTGCCTTTTGGCCCCCTGGTAGCTCTGCTATGGGGCACTGTAGGGGAATAGTCACAATTGGTATCTACATGAAGCCACTGGGATCAGTTACTTAATCCGTTCTGGGAACCAAGGTGCAGCTTCCGATTGGCTGAAGGAGCTTCATGCAGCCAATCGGAAGCCGTGGAAGCCACACCGGACATTCAGCTTCAGAAGAACGTTCGAAATTGGGAGGGGTGGCTCAAATTGGGAGGGGTGCCTAATACCCCAGGATCACACTTCAAAATGACCTTAACAGATTAGAGAATTGGGCCAAAGCAAACAAGATGAATTTTAACAGGGAGAAATGTAAAGTACTACACTTGGGCAAAAAAAATGAAAGGCACAAATACAGGATGGGTGATGCCTGGCTTGAGAGCAGTACAAGTGAAAAGGATCTAGGAGTCTTGGTAGACCATAAACTTGACATGAGTCAACAGTGTGATGCAGCAGCTAAAAAAGCCAATGCAATTCTGGGCTGCATCAATAGGAGTATAGCATCTAGATCAAGGGAAGTAATGGTACCACTGTATTCCGCTCTGGTCAGACCTCACCTGGAATACTGTGTCCAGTTCTGGACACCACAGTTCAAGAAGGATACTGACAAGCTGGAACGTGTCCAGAGGAGGGCAACCAAAATGGTCAAAGACCTGGAAACGATGCCTTATGAGGAACGGCTTAGGGAGCTGGGTATGTTTAGCCTGGAGAAGAGAAGGTTAAGGGGTGATATGATAGCCATGTTCAAATACATAAAAGGATGTCATATAGAGGAAGGAGAAAAGTTGTTTTCTGCTGCTCCGGAGAAGCGGACACGGAGCAATGGATTCAAACTACAAGAAAGAAGATTCCACCTAAACATTAGGAAGAACTTCCTGACAGTAAGAGCTGTTTGACAGTGGAATTTGCTGCCAAGGAGGGTGGTGGAGTCTCCTTCTTTGGAGGTCTTTAAGCAGAGGCTTGACAGCCACCTGTCAGGAATGCTTTGATGGTGTTTCCTGCTTGGCAGGGGGGTTGGACTGGATGGCCCTTGTGGTCTCTTCCAACTCTATGATTCTAGGATTCTATGAAAGCTGGAACAATCACTTCCGGTTTTCGATGGTTCGGGAACTGGAACGTTCGGCTCCCAAGCTGTTCGGGAGCCGAGGTTCCACTGTATTAGGAGTTTTGGGGCGAGAGGCCTTCAATTCTCCCCAGGCACCCCCTCCCACTGGGGCAAAAGGGTCCCGGGAGCTGCTCCGCCTCCCCACCAGCCCTCAACATCCAGGCTGAGTCCCTGCATATCTCCGTTTATTGCACAAAGGTCACAGCTGCCCCAGTGGCAGCGATTGAGGCATGAGGGACGGGGACGGGGGTTAAGGCAGCAGAAGGCTGAGCCCCCGCAAGTGGAGCCCAGCAGCAGCAGGCAGGACACTTCCCTGAGTCTCTGTGTTGAAGGTGTGGAGAACGTGCAGAGGCCGCCCAGGACAGCACCCCCCCCAAACAGCCTCAGCCCATCTGTTTCTTGAGACGTTGCGCCACCTGGAGTCCAAATACTGCAAGCGCTGATTCAGAGAGCAGCGCTCCCTCCTTTCGTACCGTGTGTCCGCTTTGGGCTTCGAAGGCCGGCACCCAAAGGGAAAGAGAGAAGGGCGTCCGATCCCCAGTGAGGGCGGCGGCAGCAGCACTGGAAGGTGGGTGGGGGGGCCCTCACAGCAAGTGCTTGTTGCGCCTGGGGATGATTTTGCGCACTGTCCGGCGCTCGGAAATGTTCCGCTTCACCTTGACCCCCGCAGGCAGCCCGTCCACGTTCAGGGAGGGGCTGGAGTGGGACTTCTGCAGGGACGAGCAGCCCTCCTCGGCCGGCATCTCGCCCGCCTCCCCCAGCCGGACCTCCCACTGCTCAAGGTCCTCCGTGTCTTCACCGGCCAGCTTAACCTCCAGCAGCCTCACGTAGGTCTCGTAGCGGCGCTTCTGCACAAAGGGACAAAAAAGGGCAGGGCGTCATGTGGGGGGGTGAGGAGGGGAAGGCAGCCTCTGGCCGGCAGCACCTGAGGGAGTCAACTAGGGCAGGCGCCCCTGACACACCAGGACCAGGGAGAAGGTTCATCCTGTTAACAGGATTTCTCCCCAGCTTCTCTTTCTTACCCAGGATTAAGGATGCAAAAGATGTCCATAGTTAATGTTTCTGTAGTCTAAAATCACGTAATTATCAAAGCTGTAGAGCTGGTAATAAAGGTAAAGGGACCCCTGACCATTAGGTCCAGTCGTGACCAGCTCTGGGGTTGCGGCAATCATCTCGCTTTATTGGCTGAGGGAGTACAGCTTCCAGGTCATGTGGCCAGCATGACAAAGCCGCTTCTGGCGAACCAGAGCAGCGCACGGAAACGCCGTTTACCTTCCCGCTGCAGCGGTACCTATTTATCTATTTGCACTTTGACGTGCTTTCGAACTGCTAGGTTGGCAGGAGCTGGGACTGAGCAACGGGAGCTCACCCCGTCGCGAGGATTCGAACCGCCGACCTTCTGATCAGCAAGCCCTAGGCTCTGTGGTTTAGCCCACAGTGCCCCCCGCTATCCACTGTAGAGCTGAAAGACACCCCAAAAGAGTCGTCTAGCCCAACCCTCTGCGATGCAGGAATCACAACTGGAGAATCTGACAGGTGGCCCTCCAAATCTCTGCTTAAAAGCCTCCAACAAAGGAGAGTGCACCACTTTTCGAGGGAGTCCGTTCCACTGTCAAAACAGCTCTTACGGTCACGGTACATAACTGCATGCGAAAGTGGCAGGTTACTGCAGATTTTCCTTTCTTTTAAAGGAGCGGTAGTGAGATTTGTTGCTATAGATGTGTTGCACTCCCCGGGAAGGTTGCAAAAGACCGCAGGACTGCGAGGAGACGTTTGGGTAAGGAAAAGCTCAGAGCCGGCAGCCTGAGAGCAAACCAACCAGCAGAGACCTCAACAACATGCAAACTCTCCGTTCGTGAAAACCTTGCCCTGGGGAAGTTATGTATCTCTTTTTACAAATTACCGTATTTTTCGCTCTATAAGGCGCACCTGACCATAGGACGCACCTAGTTTTTAGAGAGGAAAAGCTCCAAATTTTTTTGAGGATCAGCTCAAATTTCTGCAGCTTCTTTTGCAAAGGAGAAAAGCCCCATTTTTTGAGGATCAGCTCTAAGTTGTTGAGCTTACTTTGCAAAGGGAAAAAACCCTGTTTTAACTCACAGTTCTGCAGCTTCAGGAAGCCATTTCTACAGTTTCCAGACAGATAATCTAATCAGCCAGTCACATGTCGCTGGGGAAACAGCCTCCCTCTGCAAGCCTCCCTTATCTCTCTCCCCGATGGTTTCCTGAGCAGCTGCTCAGCGGGCTTCCTTTCAACACCCCCTTCTCTCTCTCTTTTTTTTTTAAAAGCACAATCTGCTTTTGCCCCTGGGCAGTTCAGCTCCAGGGACCACACATTCGCTCCATAAGACACACAGACATTTCCCCTTACTTTTTAGGAGGAAAAAAGTGCGTCTTATGGAGCGAGAAATACGGTATCTCTTTTTACAAATTAGGTGTTCTGACCATTCAAAGTGGGGAGGAGTACAGTGGGAGCATCCTCTGAAGGTCCCCCTGCCGCCCCCAGCAAAAGACAGGCCTGGTCCTTGCCCACCTCATAGAGCAAATACTCCTTCTTGAGTTGATACTCTTCCAGGTCCCGGCCCCGGCCACGCTTGCCGGGCAGGTTCCGCTGGTGGTCCAAGAGGTCGTCCGACACCTGGTCCATCCAGGATTCATGGGAGAAGTGCTGTTCCTCCTGCATGAAGGGGAACAGGTTGTTGCTCAGCCTTACCTGCCCAGGATCTGGCAAGGGGGTTGCAGCTGGGGAGTGAGCAACAGAGGGGTTTGGGGCAGCCCATGGGCTGTGCTCTGCTGCCCACCCCAAATTCCCCCACCCTGCCATTTCTGTGCACCAGCCGCAAAGCAGCCTGCCGAAGGAGCCCCAGGGCACACACCAGGGAGTTCTTGGAAGGTGCCGTCGGCAGAACTGGCCGGATGAACTTCCTCTGGGAGCCCACAGCTGCTGGGAAGGGTGGCGAGGAGAACATGGCAGCCACCAGGTTTATGCGGGAAACCCAGGAACTCATTTCTGCCGCGGTCCTAGGGAAACGGGAAAAGGCAGGGAGAGTTATATGAATGCACGTTTTTTTCTTTTTCCCTTTAATTTTAATCTTTACTACATTGCAAAGTAAATGCATCAAAATGAAACCATACATAAAGAATGATATCCAATAAAACAGAAAGAAAGAAAAAGAAAAAATGCAAAGAAAGTAGACAGTAAAAGAATAAAGAAAAGTGTATTTCAATACAATAAACAATATTTTACAAAATAATAGTAATAGACTTCCATCACTCTCACAACAATTCCTTTCACCTTTCATATTTTATCTGTATTTCAGTATTATTTTCATCTTTATATCTAGATTTGTACATATATTTCCCCCTTTCCATTCACGAGGTCATTCTAGACACAGCCAAATTTTTACATTTGAACCATGTCTTTCTAAATAGTCATTCAAGCAATTCCATTCCTTCTTGACTGTATTCATTGGCTTTAGTCTTATTACATCCGTCAATTTGGCCAGTTCCAAATATTCACATAATTTACATAACCATTCCTCTTTGGTCGGCACCTGGTTACCTTTCCAGTACTTAGCCACCAGAATTCTCGTCGCTGATGTTTCTGTGTGCTGCTCTGGTTCGCCAGAGCATGCAGGCCACATCACCCGGAAGCTGTCTGCGGACAAACGCCAGCTCCCTCGGTCAGTAAAAGCGAGATGAGCGCCGCAACCCCAGAGTCATCCGCGACTGGACTTAACGGTCAGGGGTCCCTTTACCTTTATACAGTCGCCACATGACCTGGAAGCTGTACACCGGCTCCCTCGGCCAATAAAGCGAGATGAGCAGCGCAACCACAGAGTTGGTCATGACTGTACCTAATGGTCAGGGGTCCCTTTACCTTTACCTCTGGTTACGAACTTAATTTGTTCTGGAGGTCCGTTCTTAACCTGAAACTGTTCTTAACTTGAGGTACCACTTTAGCTAATGGGGCCTCGTGCTGCCACCGTGCCACCGGCACACCATTTCTGTTCTCATCCTGGGACAAAGTCCTTAACCCGAGGTACTACTTCCAGGTTAGCGGAGTCATAGAATCATAGAATCGTAGAGTTGGAAGAGACCACAAGGGCCATCCAGTCCAACCCCCTGCCAAGCAGGAAACACCATCAAAGCATTCCTGACAGGTGGCTGTCAAGCCTCTGCTTAAAGACCTCCAAAGAAGGAGACTCCACCACACTCCTTGGCAGCAAATTCCACTGTCGAACAGCTCTTACTGTCAGGAAGTTCTTCCTAATGTTTAGGTGGAATCTTCTTTCTTGTAGTTTGAATCCATTGCTCCGTGTCCTCTTCTCAGGAGCAGCAGAAAACAACTTTTCTCCCTCCTCTATATGACATCCTTTTATATATTTGAACATGGCTATCATATCACCCCTTAACCTTCTCTTCTCCAGGCTAAACATACCCAGCTCCCTAAGCCGTTCCTCATAAGGCATCGTTTCCAGGCCTTTGACCATTTTGGTTGCCCTCCTCTGGACACGTTCCAGCTTGTCCGTATCCTTCTTGAACTGTGGTGCCCAGAACTGGACACAGTATTCCAGGTGAGGTCTGACCAGAGCGGAATACAGTGGTACTATTACTTCCCTTGATCTAGATGCCATACTCCTATTGATGCAGCCCAGAATTGCATTGGCTTTTTTAGCTGCTGCATCACACTGTTGACTCATGTCAAGTTTGTGGTCTACCAAGACTCCTAGATCCTTTTCACATGTACTGCTCTCAAGCCAGGTGTCACCCATCCTGTATTTGTGCCTTTCATTTTTTTGCCCAAGTGTAGTACTTTACATTTCTCCCTGTTAAAATTCATCTTGTTTGCTTTGGCCCAATTCTCTAATCTGTTAAGGTCATTTTGAAGCGTGATCCTGTCCTCTGGGGTATTGGCCACCCCTCCCAATTTGTAACCTGAAGTGTTTGTAACCCGAGGTGTATGTAACCCGAGGTACCACAGTATACAGCTGTATCCCAAGAGCCATCACATCCAAGCAGGCAGAGCTGGGCCTAGCAGGATTGGGTCCCATATCTCTCCTCCTCCTGCTAGAATTTGTTTACTGTTGGGCCTCTTCACCCGGTTAAACAGGAACAGCAGAAACCTGGACTGCCAAAGAAGACTAGTCAGCATTTTAATTGTTAAAAGTTAAAAATGTTAAGTGACAGGGACAGATTTTGAGGCACGCCAGAGACCAAAGCCTGTTTCTCTGTTTTGAATACACACTTAAAAACTAAAACTGTTTGCTCTATGCTTGCTGATTAAGAATGTTAAAGAGGTTATACTTTGATCTGTTTTTTCCTTTATAAGTGGTTAAATTGGTTGGATCTGGATACTGGCGTTAACGAATATATGTCAAAAAATTAGGAGGTTAGAGGTGGGAAAAATAGCTAAAATTTTTGAGACCAGAGGGAGGAAAGGGTGTAAAAAGAAGAAATTTAGGAGTTTAAAATTAGGTTGGAGTAAGGGAAATTGATAAGGGTTTAGGAAAGTATCAGAAGTAGTTAGGAGCCGATGTATAGATAAAAAGGGAGTTAGTTTAAGTAGAAATAGGACCGTTAAAGTAAGAAGGAAAATGATTTTGGTATTTTATGATTTTGTGAAAAAGGATAAAAGGAAAAGGAAAAATATAATATTGGGTTAAAAATTAGATATGTTTTGAACTTGGGAAACTGATAAAGAGGATAGATAATGAATTCAACAGGGGGGGACTTAAAGAAGTCAACCGAAAAATGAAATTGAGGAAAGGAGGAATATCTGGCCTGCGGAAATGGGCCAGACTCAAGCAATGATATGGACTATGTTAATTACGTTAAATGCGAAATGTTTATTGTCTTTCCCGGTGAGAGAGGGGAATGGAAATTTGCTTCCCCCAGTGAGAAGGGGGGAAGGATGAAAATTTAACGGTAATGTAAAGTGCTTAAAATTGTTAAAATCAAGGGGGGGAAATTTGGAAAAAAGAAAAAAAGAATGTTGCTGCTGCGTCGCTAATACCGCAAGAACCGAAGTGACCCCATCTTTTCGAACGTGATTGACTGCTTCCTGCCCAAAGCCAGCCTTTGTCGCTTTTCTTTTTGGATCTGCGAAAGGAAGTGGCAGTGGCTTTGGGGGAGACTGTGGGATGTAAACACTAGAGCAGTCAAGTACAACAATGCTAGAAGGGGTTTCAGTCCTCCAGCCACAACTTCCTGGTCACCTGGACTGAAACAACTTCCTCTTGCAGG
This sequence comes from Darevskia mixta, assembly GCA_034641385.1. Taxonomy (NCBI): domain Eukaryota; kingdom Metazoa; phylum Chordata; class Lepidosauria; order Squamata; family Lacertidae; genus Darevskia; species Darevskia mixta. The sequence goes on along the minus strand of JAWWNH010000025.1, from coordinate 4,233,424 downwards.
TAGATGTGGGAGTGGCTTTTACATGGGCAGGTTAGAACAAAAGGCACAGGTCATGTAGCCATTCTCTCTTCTCTCTCTTGCCTCTCGCCTGGATTATCAGGAAGGATGCTCAGTTGGCTTCCAGCCAACTGGGGCCTAATGGACTTCTCTCCCACATGGAGAGATTCCAATTGTACATATCTTTACTATGCATAAGCCTGCCTTCTTTTGGGAATCTTACTGTGTCTCTGCAGATGAATGTCCGTGAGTAAACCTTTTATATCTTTTTATAGAAGACGTGTGCTGTGTCTTATTTGAAGAGGGACAAAGGGGAAATATATAGTGACAAACAAGGAAACTAGATTAAGTTGATTCTAGCGAATCAAAGCAACTTCCGCTGTGTGTATTTTAAAAGGGAATGTTACTCTGCTAGTTGAACTTGCAAGCGCAAGTTAGGATGAGATATATTAAATTATAAATCATCATCCACGTTCCCAAACATTCCCACAGAGACCTGCCTCCTTTGGACCCAGCCATGCCAGGTGTGCTCCTGCCTCAGAGGGAGCCAAAAGGAAATAAGATTTCTTTATTGTCATTGTACAAGTACAATGAAATTGGATGCCATCCCATTAAAATAAAACAATATTTATTTTCCATTTAAACCACAAATCTACCGTATTTTTCGCTCCATAAGACGCACCTGAACATAAGACGCACCTAGTTTTTAGAGGAGGAAAGGGGGAAAGCCCTGTTTTTTTGAGGATCAGCTCAAAGTGGTGCAGCTTCTTTTGCAAAGGGAAAAGCCCCATTTTTTTGAGGATCAGCTCAAAGTGGTGCAGCTTCTTTTGCAAAGGGAAAAGCCCTGTTTTTTTGAGGATCAGCTCAAAGTGGTGCAGCTTCTTTTGCAAAGGGAAAAGCCCTGTTTTTTTGAGGATCAGCTCAAAGTGGTGCAGCTTCTTTTCCAAAGGGAAAAGCCCTGCTTTTTTGAGGATCAGCTGAAAGTGGTGCAGCTTCTTTTTCAAAGAGGAAAAGCCCCGTTTTTATGGGGTTCAACTCACAGTTTGCAGCTTCTAGTCCTACAGGAAAGGGAGCCATTTCTACAGTTTCCAGACAGATAATCTAATCAGCCAGTCACATGTCGCTGGGGAAACAAACAGCCTCCCTCTGCATTCAACAACGGAGGCCTGGGCAAGGGGGCGGGGCTGGAAAGGGAGCCTTATCTCTCTCCCCGATCGCTTGCTAAACAGCTGTTCAGCGGCTTCCTTTCAACACCCTCTTCTCTCTTTGTAAAAAAAAGAGCACAATCTGCTTTTGGCCCCTAGGCAATTTGGCTCCAGGGACCGCGCATTCGCTCCATAAGACGCACAGACATTTCCCCTTACTTTTTAGGAGGAAAAAAGTGCGTCTTATGGAGCGAAAAAAAATACGGTATTCATTTTTCCTTTAAACATTTGTTCCCCCAACCAAAAATGTACTCAACATAGGCAACAACAATAAAACATACGAAACGCTAAAAAAATAAGGAAGAGCACTTAGAGCCGCTGCGTCTATGCGCGTCGCCATATTAGAACCCAATTAATTAATTAATTAATTAATTAATTAGAACATCTTAAATCCTGAGCCCTCGGCTCCCCGCAACAGAGGTCTGCAAATACTCACGGGGCTTGGAAGAGGAAGATGCGCCAGTCGGCCGTCTGCAGCCGGAAGACGTGGGGCCGCTTGGTATACTTGCTGGCCTTCTCGGCCAAGGCGTGGTGCACCCCGATGGGCTCCTCTGAGGCAGAGGCGTCTGGCCGGCTCTCATCCTGCGAGAACAGCAGGAGCAAGCTGAACTGGGGGCGCGGGGGCAGAGCAGAGATTTTGCCTGCAGTAATAATCCCAGGTAGATGAGCTGATAGGTGCCTGAGGCCAGACCCAGGATAACATGCACGGAGCTAGGGGGTGGGGTCTTGGGTGGAATTAAGCTGGCAGCCAGGGCAGAGGGTCCCACTCAGCCAGCCTGGGAAGAAGCCCCTGGTTAAAGAGACACACCCTCTAGCTCAGGACGCCCTAACCCAGATGAGCAGAGGCTCTCCAGGGTTTCAGGTGGAGGGCACTCCCAGCCCGGCCGTTTTTAAAATAATTTTATTGTCATTGTCCCCTTGCGGGAACAGCGAAATTACTTGGTTGCTTATCCACTCAGATAAGGCACTCCACATAAATTTAAAATAACTACAAAACACTAATTAAAACAGTACAATAAAGGTAAAGAGGTAAAGGGACCCCTGACCATTAGGTCCAGTCGTGTCCGACTCTGGGGTTGCGGCGCTCATCTCGCTTTATTGGCCGAGAGCCGGCGTACAGCTTCCAGGTCATGTGGCTAGCATGACAAAGCCGCTTCTGGCGAACCAGAGCAGCGCACGGAAACACCGTTTACCTCCCCGCTGCAGCGGTACCTATTTATCTAATTGCACTTTGACATGCTTTCGAACTGCTAGGTGGGCAGGAGCAGGGACCGAGCAACAGGAGCTCACCCCGTTGTGGGGATTCGAACCGCCGACCTTCTGATCGGCAAGCCCTAGGCTCTGTGGTTTAACCCACAGCGCCACCTGGGTCCCTAAAAACAGTACAATTCAATACAATACAACAGGTAAAATAAAATGACTTCAAAGTCCAGACTTTCCATTCAAGGCCGAAATTGCTCTGGAGAAGAAACTGTTCCTGAGACGGCTTGTTTGGGACTGAACCTGCATGCAAAGGTGCAGAAAATCTTCTGCATGCAAAGCAGGGCTCTCTACCTGCAACTGCGAGACCCCAGGGGTCAGCAGGAAGGGCGGGTGGAAAGTAAAGAAGCCAGAAGAGGGAGGAGGGCCAAGCATTGCACAGGGAGAATGAAAGGATGCCCGTCCCTCCCTCTCTCTCTATGCCATGGCCCCAAGAGATGCTTCAAAACTGCCTCCTGGAGGACCCCTCTCTACTGGCTCTGCTGGGGTGCAGCACAGCCTTGGTCTCCTGCGGGGAGGGTGGCCTAGGAGCGCCAGTCCTTTGGTTTCCCGCAGTGGTCTGGCCTGCTCCTCTACTTACCGCGGGACCACATTCATCCAGTGCTTTGCCAGCTGCACTGGCTCCCGGTGGAGTACAGGATCAGGTTTAAGCTGCTGGTTTTGACCTTTAAAGCCCTATGCGGCCTAGGACCCTCGTACCTAAGGGACCGCCTCTCCTGGTATGCCCCACAGAGGACCTTAAGGTCCACAAATAACAACTTTTTGGAGGTCCCCAGCCACAAAGTTGTTAGACTGGTTTCAACTAGGACCAGGGCCTTTTCAGTACTGGCCCCAACTTGGTGGAACGCTCTGTCACAAGAGACTAGGGCCCTGCGGGATTTGACATCTTTCCGCAGGGCCTGCAAGACAGAGCTGTTCCGCCTGGCCTTCGGGTTGGCCTCAGTCTGATGTTTTTTCCTCCCCTTATGGTTTTGATTTTGGGCGATAAATGAAGCTGCATTTAAATTTAAATTTTAAACTGTATTTTAACCTGTATTTTAATTAACAGTTTTTCTTTCTTTTATATTTTATTGTAATTTTTATTGGTGTTAGCTGCCCTGAGCCCAGTTTCGGCTGGGAAGGGCGGGGTATAAATAAAATTTATTATTATTATTATTATTATTTATTATTATTACCTTCGAGAAGTAGAGGACCATTCCCTTCAGCACCGTATGAAACATCTTCCAGCCTCTCTTGCCCCAGGGCGCTGCAAAGGAGTGAGATGGGGAGCGGTCAAGTAGGGTCCGGCGCCTGCACCTTGGTGCTCTAGGGCTGCCCGCTGGGAGCTGCCCAGGAGGGGCTGGTGTCCCCAAAGGGCTGGAGGCTGCTTAGTAACCCTGTGGCACAGGAGAGCCCCAACCACTGCCCACCCCCACCCGGCTTGCCCACAGGCCTGGCATGCATGTGAGACAGGTGATATCTCTCGCAGGTCCCTGGGGGCTGCTGCTCGTCGTGCCCCCTGGGCCCAGCACTCACTCTTCTTGCCATCGGCCTCCGCGTGGACCTTGCGCGCCAGTAGGCCCTGCCGGTAGGTTTTCGCCTCTGGGTCGTGTGACAGAGTCAGGAAAGGGTTGGCTTTCTTCTGGCCGGATGCTGAGGGTGAGAGCAGCGTGGCGCTGGGTGGCTTCTCCTCCTCCTCATCCCTGCAGCAGACAGACGGAGAAAAAGAGGCTTCGTGAGGGTCTGTCTGAAAAGGCCTTTCGGGGGAACAGAGGACAGGATGAGCAACGACTCCTGACTCAGCCACTGCAGTAAACTCCTCCTTTTCCGAAAGCTGACATGACTGCCAAGGGCGACCCCCCCCAAGGCCCTCCCCTCCCACAAACAGAAACTGATCCAACTGGAAGCTGAATCTGATGTCAACATTGGAGATGGAGCAGCAGCCCTCTCGCTTAGGGGAGCAGAGAGGAAAGGCGTAAGAGTTCTGTAGTGGCTTCTCACAAGTAAGAGTCTCGAGCCCGATGCTATATATACACAACGGTTTATTATACAGTATGTACAGTGCAGAGCTCAAAAACAGTGACCGTCTCAGTCACTCTCAGATCCCGGAAGTGCCGCTCCTTCTGGAGCGCCCCCAGCAAAAGAACTTCGGCACCCCAACTCTCCTCCTCCCCTCTTTGCGTTTCATCCCTCTACGCAATTGGGGAGACGGAACTGCGGTGGCTTCCTCCGTTCCTGTTCCCCTATGTAGGTGTTCAGGACCTGAAACATCCCACAGCCCCTCCACCCCAGAGTTCCTTTTCCCTTCGTCACTCACACAGGAAGTCTTCCCATCGCTTCTGCGGTGCTGGGAACTTTCACCCTCAGAGAGCCCTAGCACCACCTCGCCGGGCTTTCCGCTGCCCTCCGAGGGTTCCCTGACAAAAGGCATCTGTCATCTGTGGAGGAGGACTTAAACACATTGCGGAGTCCCCCAAAATAGACCAGAGGCAATTGTATCTCATCCAGCAGAGCTTTACTGCTACTGAAGACAAATGAGCATCATGGTCACAAATCCAATACCATTCAGGATTGGCACAGTCCGTAAAAAATCCAGTTGCAGCAGACTTAACTCAAACTTACAGTAACTTATAAGACTAAACCTTAACACTATAGCAGAACACCACACCAGAACAAAGAGATAGAGAAAGTAAGCTCCTTCTCCTTCTGGCCTTATAATTATAGTCAGTTTCTGTAACTCCAAGCTAAAGCCTGCCTTCAGGGAACCTAAAATGTAAAGGTAAAGAACCCCTGACAATTAAGTCCAGTCGCGAATGACTCTGGGGTTGCGGCGCTCATCTCGCTTTACTGGCTGAGGGAGCTGACGTCTGTCCACAGACAGTTTTTCCGGGTCATGTGGCTAGCATGACTAAGCCACTTCTGGCAAAACCAGAGCAGCGCTCGGAAACTCTGTTTTCCTTCCCGCCAGAGTGGTACCTATTTATCTACTTGCACTTTGACGTGATTTCGAACTGCTAGGTTGGCAGGAGCTGGGACCGAGCAACGGGAGCTCACCCCGTTGCGGGGATTCGAACTGCCGACCTTCCGATCGGCAAGCCCTAGGCTCAGTGGTTTACACCACAGAGCCACCCGCATCCCAGTAGGGAACCTACTGTGAATTGAATGTAAGTAAACTTCTTATCATTACTTACATTAAGAAGACTGTTGTGTCTTTATTCTTTTTAAGAGGGATAAAAGGGGAATTCACCAGGATCAAACCCAATCTGGACAAGCCAGTTTGGACTGCTTAATTAAAGAGATTCAAACGAATCTACCAACTAGCTTCCTGCTATATACTGGGGAATGTACTCTGCTACTGACTCACTAGCGTGAGGAAGGATAATATTTAATCAATCTATCCTCTCCTAATATCCACAACATTCCCACAATTCTGTGGTCCCCGTGGTGGGAGAGACCACAAAGGCAGACCAGGACAGCTGCCCCCAGCCTCAGCCCGTCACCTGAAGTCCTGGCTGCGAGCCACCTTTGGGAGCAGACTGGCTGAAGATTATTTCCCAGTGGGTTTGTGGCCCCTCACTTCTGTGGTGTAGTGGTTAAGAGCGGTGGACTCGTAATCCGGTGAACAGGGTTCGATTCCCCGCTCCTCCACATGCAGCTGCTGGGTGACCTTGGGCTAGTCACACTTCTCTGAAGTCTCTCAGCCCCACTCACCTCACAGAGTGTTTGTTGTGGGGGAGGAAGGGAAAGGAGAATGTGAGCCGCTTTGAGACTCCTTCGGGGAGTGATAAAGCGGGTATCAAATCCAAACTCTTCTCTTCTTCTTCTCTCTCTCTACCCCCAGGGCATTTGGGGCTGGAGGGCTCCATGCAGGAGCAGCCATGGGCCTCTCTTCTGCCCACTCAGAAGTTCTGACACCCACCGCCCCCCCAATGTCAAGTTGCCACCACCTTTACTTACGCAGCCCATTCCAATTTCTCTTGGCGGATGGAATGATATAGTTCCTAGAGAGAGAGACAGAGAGCAAAATAGCACCATCAGTCTATGATTCCCTCTTCACATCCAAGCCCCACCCTGCCGCATGTCCCCCCAGGACCTGCCACACCCCCAAGGAGGCAAAGCCAGCTGGAACGGGCCTGGGCCTTAGGCGCCTCCTCTGGCAGAGCAAGTCTGTCAGGATTTCGCCTTCCCCTCCCAAACCGAGCGCCTGATCCCTTGGGGACAGAAGCTCAAACAAAGCACGACGGCAGAGGAGCTCAGAGTCACGCTTTCGCCCTGACGAGACGGAACGCTTCAAAAGCGGCCTAGGACCCTCGTACCTACGGGACCACCTCTCCTGGTATGCCCCTCGGAGGACCTTAAGGTCCATAAATAGCAACACTCTAGAGGTCCCTAAGGACGTTAGATTAGCCTCAACCAGAGCCAGGGCCTTTTCAACACTGGCTCCAACCTGGTGGAACACTCTGTCTCATGAGACCAGGGCCCTGCAGGATCTGATTTCTTTCCGCAGGGCCTGTAAGACAGAGCTGTTCCGCCTGGCCTTTGGCTTGGAATCAATTTGATCCCTTCCCCCCTCTTTCCTCCTGTGATGGAACTCCTATTTGGGGAATTCCCTGGCTTTTTTATGGCCCACGTAGGACCAGTCTGGATAGTTGGCCTTGGTGAAGATTTGACGCTTTCTTCCCCAAATAGTTTTTGATTTGAGTTCCTACTGAAATGAGGCTGCACTTTAATGTTGTATTTTAATCTTGTTTTTAAGTTGTATTTTAATCAATTGTTTTTATACCTGGTGTTAGCCGCCCTGAGCCCGGTCTTGGCTGGGGAGGGCGGGGTATAAATAAAATTTATTATTATTTATTATAAAATACATTTTCACGTCTTAAAAAAGTCTGGCCCGTCCAGGAGAACGTCAACCCAGGAACATCTGCTCTCCCCTTCTGTGTCCCAAGTTCCCAACACAGAGATAGTTTTTTTGTGCGGGGGGATTCCCAAGAGGACGGCTGCCCATCTCCCTGGCTGGCACCTAAAGTGGCAGAAGGCTGCCCACCTCCGTACAAAGAAGGCCTAAGCAAGGCTGCCCAACCAAGCTAAGCCCCCAGTCTCTCTCTCCCCCCCCCCCATCCATAGCTGTCAACTTTCGGATTTGAAAATAAGGGATCAGCAGCCTCACCTGTCCCGGGGAAAGTCTACGGTTCTCAGGGACAGTCCACGCTGCGGCACTCCCCCCAGGCTACAAATTAATTTACACCAGGCTACAAGCTAAGGCTGAACAAATTTACCTGCAAGCAAGCTAAGCCTCCACGTGTTTTGCTCAGAGGGCAAGCAAGCCCCCGAGTCCGGTGGGGGTTACTCCAAAGCAAGCCTGTCCATGGTGATGCGAGGAGGGGAAGCAGAGCGAGCTCGGGGCCCCTTCTCAAACAGGCAGACGGCGCTCGGGAAACGGACACGGCAGGGCACGGAGGCGGCCGCCTGGGCTCAGGGATGCCGCGAGGGCGGTGCAATGGCACCAAGTAGCCTCGCCACCCTGCGCTCCAGAGGCTGCGCGCGAACGGGTGAGCCAAAGAGCGAGCGCGTAGACGGCAGGCAGGCAGGCTGTCTGTCTGGTTGGGCGTGAGGGTCTGGCTGCACAAGGCATGCAAGCTCCGCCCCCAGTCGGTCTCAGACTCCTTATTGGCAGCCGAGCAACGCAGCTGAGGAGCCTCCCTGGCCGGCAGGGAGGGAGAGGAGCTGCTTCCTTTGAAATCCGGGAAATTTAAGGGATACCAACAATCCGGGATAGCAGCGGGAAACGGCATTGGAATAAGGGAGTTTCCCACCCAAAAAAAGGGAGGGTTGACAGCTATGCCCCCATCTCTGGGTGAGACCAGGACAAGGGGAAATGGCTCCCTCTCCTTTGTACCTTCAGCTGCTCTTTGGGGAAGTTCCTGCCATCGTTCAGCCCGTCGAGGTTGGCGAGGAATTCCTGGCAGGTCATGCTCCGCCCGATATTCTGCATGCCACAAGCAGGGAAGGGAGGAAGGGTGCACATCAGGCCAAAGGTAACGCAGCCCCCCCTCCCGTTTCCATTCCCTAAACGCACAGTTAGACCCAGAAGCGTGAGGTGGGAGGGGCATCGATGCTCCTCTCCGCCTAGGGGCGAGTCCTCTTTCTATTGGGCCACCCCCCATCCCCCGTGGCCTTACCTGGCCGTGCAGGTCAGTGTTGAGGAGCATGATGGCACAGGTGAGGGTGTGCACAGCATCTGCAGAGTGGGGAGGAGACCAAGGGAAGGTCAGGGGAGGCCCACAGGCTCAAAGGACCCAGGACCCCAGCCTCCTGCTCCCAGAATGCCAGCAAACCCCCTTACTCAGAAAAGGGGCTCAGGACCCTGTCATGGCAAGGAGCCTTGGGCTGGAGCCCAAGGAATGAAAACAAATCTTCTTGCCTGCAGTTCCTGCTCTTAACGTGGGACTGAGCACAATGTCCCAGGCCGGATTAGAGGTGCAGCAGAACCTCTTTTGGGCCTGGGCATTTTCCATCCCCTGTTAAATTCTGCAGCCAGCAGACCCAGGTTCTGAGACACCCCCCCCAAGACATGCAAACTGGGCAGGCCCAACAGAGAAGGGGCAGACGGAAGTTGAACAGGGGAACACCACAGCATTCACACACATAGCCACAGCAAGGCGTGGCTGGGTCAGCTAGTACATATATATATATATATATATATATATATATATATATATATATATATATATATATATATATTTGTATATATATATTTGTATATATATATTTGTATATATGTATTTGTATATATATATTTGTATATGTATATACACATATATACACACACATACATTTTTAGCTTTAACAATTATTGTCACAAATAAAAACAAACAAACAAACAAAATTCCTTCCAGTAGCACCTTAGAGACCAACTAAGTTTGTTCTTGGTATGAGCTTCCGTGTGCATGCACACTTCTTCAGATACCATTAAGAGGGTTCTTAATTCTAAGACCCTTAGGTATAACGTCCAGGATCCTACAAAGTTCAGGATACACATGGACCACCTGGGACCGTTTGCACACTGACGCCCAAACTGCATGAGAGAGGGGACAAGGGCTCCCTCTCCCCCTCCCTCCTTCATTTAAGCCCTGCCTGGGGCTGCAGGTGAAGAGCTGACCTTGCCGGCTGCCTTACCTGGGCTGAAGCAGACCTCGGGATTGCAGCTGTGATAGCGCTGGGAGAAATGCCGCAGGATCCGCTCCCGCTCCTGAGTCTCCCCGGTGAGCACAAACGCCTTCAGGAAGGACCTGCAAAGAGGAGGGAGAGAAGCGCGTGAGGGGAGGGGCAGCCCTGATCTGACTCCTCCTCTGCCAGCTCCCAGGGTCAACTACATCACTCCAGGAAGCTGGAAGGAAGTTGGGACCCCCCAACAGCTTCTGCATCCTTCCCAAAGTGGGGCTTGGCACACACAGGCGGCACATGCCGTTTCCCGCTGCTATCCCGGATTGTTGATATCCCTTCAATTTCCCGGATTTCAAAGGAAGCAGCTCCTCTCCCTCCCTGCCAGCCAGGGAGGCTCCTCAGCTGCGTTGCTCGGCTGCCAATAAGGAGTCTGAGACCGACTGGGGGCGGAGCTTGCTTGCCTTGTGCAGCCAGACCCTCACGCCCAACCAGGCAGACAGCCTGCCTGCCGTCTATGCACTCGCTCTTTCGCTCACCCGTTCGTGCGCAGCCTCTGGAGCGCAGGGTGGCGAGGCTACTTGGTGCCATTGCACCGCCCTCGTGGCATCCCTTATTTTCAAATCTGAAAGTTTGAAAAAATCCCTTATTTTCAAATCCGAAAGTTGACAGCTATGAATACAATACGATGTAAGTTTCTGGTTGTAACCTGCCAAGGGGGCCTTTTGAGACTGATCCAAAGTGTGTAGAAACCTAGGGCAGCCCCCTGCCTCTCCCGCTGACCTGTTCCCTGGGAGGCCAAGACCTCCTCCTCCTCTGGTTTGGCGTACTTCCCAGGGTGGGGGACATGGCCACCCGCCTTCCCATTCAAGAGCAAGGTGGAGGGGAGGACACACACACACGACCCCACAGTAAGGAGCGTCACCTCAGCGCTTGGTCCAGAGTCTGTCCGCTGAATTGGAAGAAAGAGAGGTAAGCTTCTCTCACCAGCCGGCTGAAATCGTTGCTGTGGAAAAAGACACAGGAGAAGCTCAGGACCCCACCCCCAAAAGGAATCGGGGAGCAGCCTTGTGGGGAGCTCACACACCACCACCACTACCCCGGTTTCTCCAGCATCCAACCCCCCGCCCAGCCTGTAGAGGGAACCCCAATTCTGCCCATGGTCTCCTGAGAGCCAGTGTGGTGTAGTGGTTAAGAGCGGTAGACTCGTAATCTGGTGAACCGGGTTCGTGTCTCCGCTCCTCCACATGCAGCTGCTGGGTGACCTTGGGCTAGTCCCACTTCTCTGAAGTCTCTCAGCCCCACTCACCTCACAGAGTGTTTGTTGGGGGGGAGAAAGGGAAAGGAGAATGTGAGCCGCTTTGAGACTCCTTCGAGTAGTGATAAAGCGGGATATCAAATCCAAACTCTTCTTCTTCTCCTCCTCAGCCCAGCCCTCGTATTCCTCCCACAAGGTTGGCCAGGTGCAAAAAGGGGGCAGCCCCATTCCTGCACCTCCAGGAACAGTTGGGCAAGAAGGGGTTACAGCAGGTGGCAGGTACCTGCCCTTCTGCTACCCCAGGCACCAGGGAGCTGCTGGCCACCCACTTGCCCATGCAAATCCACTCCAGGGTCAGGATGTCTTTTCAGCCCAGAGAGGATGCCATCAGGAAGGCCTGGCTTGTTTAAAGTTCCTGCCCTCCAGCTCATTGCAAGAGCATAAGAACATACTAAGAAGAGCTTGCTGGATCAGGCCAAGGAGGATCAGGTCCAGCATCCTGTTCTCACTGTGGCCAACCAGATGCCCGTGAGAAGCCCACCAGCACAAGAGCAGCTCTCCCCTCCTGTGGTTCCCAGCAAGAGGCATTCAGAAGCATTTTTGCCTTCAGTTGTGGAGGCAGAGCCTAGCTAAAGGTAAAGGGACCCCTGACCATTAGGTCCAGTCGTGACCGACTCTGGGGTTGCGGCGCTCATCTAGCTTTACTGGCCGAGGGAGCCGGCGTACAGCTTCCGGGTCATGTGGCCAGCATGACTAAGCCGCTTCTGGCGAACCAGAGCAGCGCACGGAAACGCCGTTTACCTTCCCGCTGGAGCGGTACCTATTGATCTACTTGCACTTTGACGTGCTTTCGAACTGCTAGGTTGGCAGGAGCAGGGACCGAGCAACGGGAGCTCACCCCGTCGCAGGGATTCGAACCGCCAACCTTCTGATCGGCAAGCCCTAGGCTCTGTGGTTTAACCCACAGCGCCACCCGCGTCCCATAGAGCCTAGCTAGCAGCCCTCAATATCCCTCTCCTCCTCCATGAATTTGCCCGGTGCTCGTTTAACGCCATCCAAGTTCCTGGCCCAAGCCTGCCTCCTGCGGGAGTGAGTTCCGCAGTTTAACCACGTGCCTCAAGAGGCCGCAGCCGTGTCTAGCTGGGAGATCAAAAAGAAACAGGGAGCTGAGCCGAAATAAGCCAGCAGGGCAGGAAGGAGATCCGACCCCCTTACTTCTTCCGGAGAAAAGAGGCCACCTGCGACCTCTTGAAGCCATCCAGGTGGTAGAGCCGTGTTGCCAGCCTCATCGCGGCAGCCTGGTCTGCAGGGGGGGCGCTGCCGTTGGCGTGGAGGATGCCGTTGGGCTCTGCCTGCTCCTTGGCGGGTGGCGTCTCCTCCCCTGAGTCGGTGCCCTTCCCAGAGGGGGGCTCTTCAGGGCGGCTGCAAGAGAGGAAAGCGAGAGGCCAGTTGCAAAGCCTTCAGTGGGGAGGGGTAGCAGCCGCGTCCCACGGAAAAACACTGAAGCCGCTGCCCTCATCTCTGTGGCCAATTCACATGGTCCAGTCCAGGGTGATGCCACTGGTGCTTTCAGGCTGAGACTGCCAGCAATGCGCTCTACGTGGGGCTACCTTTGAAGGTGACCCGGAAACTGCAATTAATCCAGAATGCGGCAGCTAGACTGGTGACTGGGAGTGGCCGTCGGGACCACATAACACCGGTCCTGAGAGACCTACATTGGCTCCCAGTACGTTTCCGAGCACAATTCAAAGTGTTGGTGCTGACCTTTAAAGCCCTAAACGGCCTCGGTCCTGTATACCTGAAGGAGCGTCTCCACCCTCACCGTTCAGCCCGGTCACTGAGATCCAGCGCCGAGGGCCTTCTGGCGGTTCCCTCACTGCGAGAAGCAAAGCTACAGGGAACCAGGCAGAGGGCCTTCTCGGTAGTGGCTCCCGCCCTGTGGAATGCCCTCCCAGCAGAGGTCGAAGTGATAAACAACTACCTGACATTTGGAAAACACCTGAAGGCAGCCCTGTTTAGGGAAGTTTTTAATCTGTGATATTTTAATGTATTTTGATATTTGTTGGAAGCCGCCCAGAGTGGCTGGGGAGACCCAGCCAGATGGGCGGGGTACAAATAATAAATTATTATTATATCCATCTATACATTTTCATAACATTTTCTTTTAATGCATTGCATGCGGTAAAGGTATAGGACAAGAGCCAAGGAGTGTTGAAAATGTAAAGAAAAGGAAGGTAGTGTCTATCACATGTGCTGGACTTGTAAGGAGGTAAAAGCTTACTGGGAAATGATATATAATGAGTTAAAGAAAACGTATAAAAATACTTTCGTTAAAAAACCAGAAGCGTTTTTACTGGGTATAGTAGGGGAAGAGATACCAAAGGGAGATTAAAAAAAACCTGTTTATGTATGCAACAACTGCAGCAAGAACTCTTTTAGCTCAAAAATGGAAGCAACAAGAAGTCCCAACGATAGAAGAGTGGCCGATGAAGATGATGGACTCTGCGGAATCGGCGAAGCTGACGGGAAAAATCCGAATCAAGCATTCCAAAAAGATTGGAGTAAATTTATACAATATTTGAAGGACCACTGTAAGCAATTAACAACACTAGCAGGGTTGTAAAAAGACTTGCAATGATCTTTGCTCTTTCCCTGTTTAGATTTATTTTAAAAATGTGATATTTTGAAGGAGTGAAACTTAAATTGGAAAACGTATAAATGCTTTGAGATAAAGGTTAACTTTGAAAACCATGAGGTGGGAGGGAGGGAAGTCGCAGGCTCTTAACAGCTAAAGAAGTAAAATGGATAAGGATGATGTGTCTATATATTATAAAATGGAAAATATTAATAAAAGTTAATAATAATAAAAAGAGACTGCCAGCAACCCAAAGCCAGGCTGGAAAGCAGGTGCCCCCCACCCACCCACCCACCCCACCCGGAAAGAGGCCTAGTCTGAACTGACAGGAAGTCTTGAGGGAACGAGGTCCCTGGAACCAAAGGGAGGTGGAGGCAGGGAGGCCTAAAAGAGACCCTGAAAGACCCCTGGACAGGACCCTGGAGAGATACTGATAGCCTAAAAAGAAGATTATATCTAGAATGTGTAGGGACCCAGGTGGCGCTGTGGGTTAAACCACTGAGCCTAGGGCTTGCTGATCAGAAGGTCGGCAGTTCGAATCCCTGCGACGGGATGAGCTCCCGTTGCTCGGTCCCTGCTCCTGCCCACCTAGCAGTTCGAAAGCACATCAAGTGCAAGTAGATAAATAGGTACCACTCCAGCGGGAAGGTAAATGGTGTTTCTGTGCGCTGCTCTGGTTCACCAGAAGCGGCTTAGTCATGCTGGCCACATGACCCGGAAGCTGTATGCCGGCTCCCTCGGCCAATAAAGCAAGATGAACGCAGCAACCCCAGAGTCGGACACGACTGGACCTAATGGTCAGGGGTCCCTTTACCTTTACCTTTATCTAGAATGTATAGGCTGTTGCTGGAGTGGGAACTCAAGGATGAAACTACAAAGGAGGTTATGATCAGATGGGCAATAGATATTGGTCATGTAATTGAATTTGAGAAATGGGAGAAGCTATGGAGGAGGGATTTACATTTCACAGCCTGTGTAACTATAAAAGAAAATTCGCTTAAAGTGATGTACCGTTGGTATATAACACCAGAGAAGTTGTCAAAAATGTATAAAAAACAATCCAACCAGTGCTGGAAATGTAAGAAAGAGGTAGGTACCTTCTACCATTTATGGTGGGGATGTAAAGTCATGAAAGGTTTTTGGAATGGAATATACGAAGAGCTAAAAAAGATATTCAGATTCACATTTGCAAAGAAACCAGAAGGATTTTGACTGGGTTTAGTCTCAGATGAAATCCCTAAAAAATATATTAATTTATTTCTATATGCCACAGCGGCAGCGAGGTTATTAATAGCGAAAAATTGGAAGGGGGACAGAATTCCAACAATTTCGGAATGGAGAATTAAAATGGGCGAGATGGTAGAAATGGCCAAATTAACAGCAAATATTAGAGGCCGTTCCAACCAAGAAATAATAAAGCAATGGGAAAGAATGAAAGACTATATGGCTGACTCTTGTTCTGGAATTGACATTCTGATAAACTTAGAATAAAACGTGCAGGGGAAATAAGAAAGAATATATTATATGGGATAAGGATAATAGATGTAATAACACAACTTAACGTGTATAGTAGACTATGGAATATGTAAAATCGCACATGAGTGAGGGGGAGTGGGGGAGGCGGGATAAAGGCTTTTTAAAAATAATAATAATAATAATAATAATAATAATAATATGAATGACTTGTATATTTGTTTTGTTTGTGTGTGTGTGTTTGTGAGATTTTGAATTTGAAATAATAAAGATTATTTTTTTAAAAAGAGAGAGAGAGAGAGAGATACTGATAGTCAAAGTAGACAATACTGAACAAGATGGACTTGGTACCAAAAGGCAACATAAGAAGAGCCTGTTGGATCGGGTCAATGCTAGTCCAGCACCCTCTTCTCACAGCGGCTGACCAGATGCCCATTATGCGAAACTTGGAGGCAGGAGCAGAGCAAAAGAGCCCCCTCCCCTCCTGTGGTTTCCAGCAACTGGTACAGTGGTACCTCTGGTTGCGAACAGTATCCGTCCTGGAGCCTGTTCGCAACATGAAAAGGCTGCAACATGAAGCGCCATATCTGCGCATGCTTGCCGTGCAATACTGCGCTTCTGCGCATGACGTCATTTTGCGCGTCTGCACATGCGCGAATTGCCAAACCTGGAAGTAACCCGTTCTGGTACTTCCGGGTTCGGCATGTTTGTATCCTGTGACGAACGCAACATGAAGCAATCGTATCCAGAGGTACAACTGTATTCAGGAGCATGACTGATTCCATAACCATCCTGGCTGGCAGCCAACAATAGCCCTCTTCCCCCATGAATTTGTCTAGTCCTCTTTTAAAGTCGGTGGCCATCACTGCCTCCTGTGGCGGTGAGTTCCACAGTTTAACTGCGCACTGCGTGAAGAAGTACAGTGGATGTCCCGATCCATCTGAAAAGGACAGCCACTGGCGCATCAGCCCCTTGCAGTTGGCAGCCTGCCTGCCTGCCTGGCAGTATCGCACTGTCTCTGTGGGTCTGTGTGTGGGCCAGCGGTGGGCTGCCCCTCTGCCCTTCTCCCCTAGGATGCACAGAGCACCCGAGGGATGCATTTCCTTGCAACGCTTCCGTTCAGATGGGTGTTGCGACACGGTGCCCCTCCCTGCCCTGCTCGGCTTGGGAGCCTTTCTTTTGCACAGAGAGCTGGAGCAGCCCTGGAGGAAAGAGGGCCACAATCCACAAAGGCGGAGGACCCGGCAGGAGGAGGAAAGGAGGAAACAGAGGGCAGCTGAGGCTCCTCAAAGCTGCCATGCCTCTGCAAAGGAAGACACCTCCCCACACATGGAGGCTGCTGCCGGGTTGCGCCTGCCCAGGCCCAGCCTCTAACCACACCGGGAGGATGTTGTGGGCGTCTAGCAGATGAACGGAGGTCGAAGGCCCCAGGAGACACCCAAGGGAACAAACTTACTGTACGGTTGGCGTCTCTTCTTCCTTCTCTTCCTCCTCCTCCTCCTCCTCTTCCAAGGTTTCATCTCCATCCACAACGGGCACCATCTCGAGACCCTCTGCTGAGCTCTCCAGCTTCCCTTCCACACTGCCGAGGGGTGCCGAGTGCAAATCTGCCGCAGCAACTTCCTCCTGCAGGCAGGAAGTCTGTCTGGGCTCCTCCACCCATGCGCACGAAGGCAACGGGTGGCCACGGGACGGGGCTTGGGGCTTGTGCTCCACCTGCCACCGACTCTGCTCTGCAGCAGTAGCCGAGAGGACCCGGAAGCTGGAAGAGGCCCAGCTGATCTCTGCAGGAGACGGAGGCTCTGGGGCAGGGTGGCTCTCCAGAGGCTCTTGCAGCAAAGCAGTCACCAGGGAGGTGCTGCAGACGGAAAACAGCAGGCCTTCCTGGGCTGGCAAGTCAACACCTGGGTGGGAAGGGAGGGAGGAATGGATGGGACAACAGGTTAATTACATCGTGAGAAGGCTCTGCTCTGGTCCTAAGGCATAGCTGTCAACTTTCGGATTTGAAAATAAGGGATTTTTTCAGACTTTCGGATTTGAAAATAAGGGATGCCAAGAGGGCGGTGCAATGGCACCAAGTAGCCTCGCCACCCAGCGCTCCAGAGGCTGCGCGCGAACGGTGTGAGCGAAAGAGCGAGCGCATAGACGGCAGGCAGGCTGTCTGTCTGGTTGGGCGTGAGGGTCTGGCTGCACACAGCATGCAAGCTCCGCCCCCAGTCGGTCTCAGACTCCTTATTGGCAGCCGAGCAACGCAGCTGAGGAGCCTCCCTGGCCGGCAGGGAGGGAGAGGAGCTGCTTCCTTTGAAATCCGGGGAATTTAAGGGATATCAACAATCCGGGATAGTAGCGGGGAACGGCATTGGAATAAGGGAGTTCCCCGCAAAAAAAGGGAGGGTTGCCAGCTATGGTAGTAACCTGATGCTCTAAAAAGATGGTCTGCAGCCCACAGCAAGACTCACCTGGCGGAGTCGTCCGGTCCAAATCACTGCTGGAGGGTGTGTGGTCCGGCTGGTCTGGGAAGAAGCCTTGGACCTGGAAGACAAAGGCAGAGGTCAGAGAAGGGCAGGGCAGCCCAGGCCTTGGAGAGCAGCTCTGGCACCCTCACCCCACCTGGGGAAGACCCTGCCCGCCTATGGAGCCTCCTGCCAACCCCGTCAATGGGCAATGCTTGCTAAGCACCTGCGGGGGGAGAGAATGGCAGCCTGTGAGCAGCTGGACCAGGGAAGGAGGGGAGCAAACGATGGTGGGGGCTTCCGAGGGGGCCTTGCAGCCCATCCGGAAGCACGTCCGCTTGTAGGGAAGGCCACCGCACTGGAGGGAGCGCGGGCGGGCCAGGCTGTGATAGAGTAGAGCACCAGTACCACACTGGGCTGTCTTTGAAGGTGGGGACTTATTGAGCACCCTTCCTGCAGCCAGCAGGTCTCCTTCGTTCCCAAGGCAGGATATGCAGAGATCCAACAGCACCTGGCTGACATTTCAAAGGCCAGGCTGAGCTCTGGGCTACGGCCGCCTTTCCCTGCAGCCTGGCCCAGGGAAGCAGCAGCAACACCGGGCAGGATACATAGCTGTCAACCCTCCCTTTTTTTGCGGGAAACTCCCTTATTCCAATGCCGTTTCCCGCTGCTATCCCGGATTGTTGATATCCCTTAAATTTCCCGGATTTCAAAGGAAGCAGCTCCTCTCCCTCCCTGCCGGCCAGGGAGGCTCCTCAGCTGCGTTGCTCGGCTGCCAATAAGGAGTCTGAGACCGACTGGGGGCGGAGCTTGCATGCCTTGTGCAGCCAGACCCTCACGCCCAACCAGACAGACAGCCTGCCTGCCGTCTACGCGCTCGCTCTTTCGCTCACCCATTCGCGCGCAGCCTCTGGAGCGCAGGGTGGCGAGGCTACTTGGTGCCATTGCACCGCCCTCGTGGCATCCCTTATTTTCAAATCCGAAAGTTGACAGCTATGGCTGGATGTTCGGGACTCACCTCCTTTGACGCGTCCGGCAAGGGGGCAAGGCAATGAGGCAGCTCCCTCTCCTCCTCCTCCTCCACAGGGCAGGCACTTTCCAGCTCCCCTTCCGTAATCACCAAGGGCGACAAGGAGCGGTAATGAGGCACGTAGCTTGGGTAAGGGCCTGGGGACGGGTCACCACCAGGATCTGGCTCAGGCACAGGCTCGGAATCCGTGGCCGCGAGGCTCATTGCCACACCTGTCTGGCATGGCAGGCCGTGGGCACAATCCCTAGAGGTCAGACCACAGGTGGGGATTCCTTCCCCATCTTCCTTGATGGCCTTTTCTTCCATATGGCCCAAGAGAGCCGGTCCTTCGGAGCTGGTGGTTCTTGGACTGGCGCAGAAGAGCGGGTTGTCGTAAAACAAGCATTCCACCTCTTCTTCCTCTTCCTCCTCCAGTGAGCCTTCATCCTCCTCCTCCTGCCTCTCTGAGTCCTCCTCCGGCTCCTCCCCACTATCGCTCTCCAGGAGCAAAGGCTCACGGGAGGTGGCCGAGTCCTGCGAGGGGGGCGTCCCCAGCACCTTCTCAGGGCTAAGGGAGGAACTCCCAAGTGGCTCCTTCTGCCGGTCAATCTCCCCTTGCAGGTCCAGGACGCACAGCTGGGCTTGGAGGATGCTGGCCCAGAAGAGAGCGTCTGTGGTATCGTCGTTGCTGTTTGGATTTTCCGGTGGCTGCTGAGATGCTTCCCTCCTAGTCTGCACAACCTCCAGGCCCTCTGAAGCAGGGCAAGTTCCAGGGTGGAATTCCTCAGCACGGCTCTGAGCCTGCGGGGGGGAAGGATTCATGGAGGATGTTTCCCCTCTGCTCCAGCCAACGCCCTCCAAGCTACCCTGGAGGAGGTCTATGTCTTCCAGACCCAAGAATGGAAGGGGAGTCGTGGTTTCAGTCTGGGGGGGTTCTGAAGGTGCCAGCAGGCCACCCGCCCCTCCTAAGCTGTCTCCAGTTTCACAGGTCACGTCTCTTATTCCTAAATCAGTCAGAAAGTCTATTAGGTCCGAAGGACTGGAGGATCCAGAAGGCTCCATTCTGGCGTTCACCATGAAAACGTCTCAAAAAGGTCCAGTTAGGCTAAGCCCTCATCTTGTTGAGCAACGCGGGCCTCCTGCAGGCGGGATCCATGCCTCTCCCGCTGGCGCTGTAAAAGAGAAAGCAAACGTTGAGGTATCATGAAACAGAATTCGGGGAGGGGGAAGCTGCTGCAAACAGAACCAGGCCGAAAGGTCACCTGGAAAGGGCCCTGCAGGTGTGCTTAAATTGTCCATCATTTCACTTTCAACATTATCAGCGGTCTCTCCCCACAGGTTCATGATGGGAAAAGACACTCTTCTCGTATCAATGGGCCACAATTCATCATGCTAGAAAGCATCGTTTCACAATTAGGTAAAAAGGGACAATCACGGGAATGATACAGCAAAAGAGAAGGGAAATAACCCCGTGAAAAACCCCTGAAACGAGGTAAATGTGAATTCAAATAATGTGTTAAAGTAATCTCAAAAAAATCTTTTTAAAGTTGATTTCAAACAGAAATGCGTAGACACATGTAACTTAATGTATTAAATACTCTCAAAAATATTTTTAAAGTTGCTTTCAAAGTTGGAGGGCTCTTGCCATTATTTACATCCTTAAGCAGTTTAAAAAAGCAAAGACATCACCTTGCCAACAAAGGTCCGTATAGTTAAAGTTATGGTTTCCCCAGTAGTAATGTACGGAAGTGAGAGCTGGACCATAAAGAAGGCTGATTGCCGAAGAATTGATGCTTTTGAATTATGGTGCTGGAGGAGACTCTTGAGAGTCCCATGGACTGCAAGAAGATCAAACCTATCCATTCTTAAAGAAATCAGCCCTGAGTGCTCACTGGAAGGACAGATCCTGAAGTTGAGGCTCCAGTACTTTGGCCACCTCATGAGAAGAGAAGACTCCCTAGAAAAGACCCTGATGTTGGGAAAGGTTGAGGGCACAAGGAGAAGGGGACGACAGAGGATGAGATGGTTGGACAGTGTTCTCGAAGCTACTAACATGAGTTTGGCCAAACTGCGAGATGCAGTGAAGGATAGGCGTGCCTGGCTGAACAACAACAAAAGCAGTTTACTACAGTTTTGAGTAATTCTGTTCAGGAACTACTCCAAAGAGTTTTTGAAAGCCATTTAGGCTGTATTAGTTATACATGTGTCTGAGCATTTAATACATTATTTGAATTCACATTTACCTCGTTTCAGGGGGTTTTCACGGGGTTATTTCCCTTCTCTTTTGCAGAAAGCATCGTTTCAGCTGGTGGAAGCCAATCCATGGGGCCCAAATCTCTCCCCATCAATCCATTGGCATGAAAACAGAAGATGTTGGAGGTGAAGTGCAGCCCCACCACCTCAACAGCCCTAATAATCTTGGGCTGGTTGGTGGCAGTGGGGTGAGAGACAGAGACTCACCAGCTCTGGGGCTCCAATCGAGGCAGATCAGAGAGGAGGCAGGGAACGAGCAGCCTAGCCCAAAGGAATGTCTTTGCTGCCGAAAACACACTGTGAAAAGAAACTAGGTTTCTCTTCAGTATTTTAAGAATTTATATACCATATTAATTAGGTTGCTAATTAGAAGACTCCCTGGAAAAGACCCTGATGTTGGGAAAGACTTTAAGAACAAGGAGAAGGGGACGACAGAGGACGAGATGGTTGGACAGTGTTCTGGAAGCTACCAAACTGCGGGAGGCAGGGAAGACAGGAGTGCCTGGCGCGCTCTGGTCCATGGGGTCACGAAGAGTCGGACACGACTAAACGACTAAACAACAACAAAAATTAGGTTGCTAATGGGGACTAGCTATACGGATCACATCCCAGCAGTTCTTAAAGCACGGCACCAAGTGCAGATCCATTTCTGGGCACAATTCAGAGAGCTGGCGGATAATAATAATAATAATAATACTTTTTTCATTTGTACCCTGCCCATCTGGCCCAGTCTCCCCAGCCACTCTGGGCGGCCTCCAACAGATATTAAAATACATTAAATAACTAGGGGGTCCTGGACGGCTAATCACTCTGGTCCCTGGAGGGTCACCTTTCATCCCAGCAGCCAGCCTCAAGCCAAACCTCCCTGGCGCACAACCTTAAGTGAGTGGGGAGCAGGGAGGGGGCCTTTTGAGTCATGGGAAGGGGCTCACTATGGAAGACCCTCCTCAGGAAGGGCCAGGCATCAACTATGACATCTCGGTACCAGGCAAGCTAGCACCTGTTTGTTTGCCCTGAAATCCCAGCAGACAATGATAGCCAGCCTTGACCATTATGTAACCCATTCTTCTGAACTTTACGAGTTTGCTTTAATTGCTTTAATTTTCTCGTTTTTGGTTTTGGGGTGTTTTGCACACAGGAGCTGCCTTTTTTGTTCTATTGCCTTCTGACTTGTAAAAGAGCCGGACCGGCGATTTCCAAATAAACAACCCCCGCTTTCCCCAAGCTGGTGCCCTCCCCGGTGTTTCGGACCACAACTCCCTTCGCCCCCCCCCCGCCCCTATGATGCCCTTCTGGCCGTCCCCGGTAGCCAGGGCTTGTGCTCCAAAACACCTGGCAAGGCCCAGCTGGGTGAAGGCTGCAGGCCGACCCTGCACGGTCAGCCTCCTTGTTCTTTAAGAAGGGCGGCGTCTCCTCCGATTGCGGAAGGGAGCACGTGGGAAAGGGGCCAGGGGCGCCGGGGAGGGAGTCAAGCAGGCAGGCAGGCATTCCCACCCAGGCGGGGAATCTGCACAACTCGACCCGCGGCGCAGGTGGCCTCCCCTCTAGGAAAGACCAGGCAGGTAGGCTGGCGCTTGGAAACCGGCTGCCCGAGGGGTAGGGTTGGGGGGACCCCGTTTTCAGGCTGCTCGGTTCCGGAAGCGGCTTTTGGAAAAGAAACTGGGCTCATCGAGTCCTCACCTCGGGCCTCCCAGGGCAGGAATAGTCTACCTGCGAGGAGCCTCCGCCCTCCAGCTGCCTCCACCCGGGCCGCGCTCGGGAGCTCCTCGGGGGCGCCGCGGAGGCGGCAGCTGCTCCCCGGGCAAAGTCCCCCTCCGTCGGGGCTGCGTCTCCTTCCCTCGGCCAAGGCCGCTCCTCCCAGCCCCGCGAAGGGAGCCCGCCCGGCCCGCTTCCCTTCCGGGGCCGTCCGATCCGAGCGGCCCCTTCCCACCGGCGCCGCACTTACCCGAACGCGCGCCCGGCTCCGCTCCGCCTTTCCTGCTCGTCGGGCGGGACTGGCGACTGGAGCCCTCCCCGCCGGGCCTGAGCCAGAGCCAGAGCCGCCGCCGCCGCATTGCCCGGTCGCCGGGCCTTCCTGCCTCCGGGAGGCGGCGTCGGCCTGTGCCGGCCGAGCTCGGCTGGGGCCCGGTTGCTCTCGCAGCCCCCGAACCGAGGACACCTTTGCGCAGGATGGCGCGCCGCGGTTGGAGACGGGCCCTTTGCGCGAAGGAGCAAGCCCGGAACAGGTGGCCTCTTGCGCCCGAACCGCCTCCGCGGGGCGGCTTTTGGCACGGCAGCAGCCCCCTCCACATCAGCAGGGCTCAAGGCAGCCTAGGATCCCCCCTCTGCCCTTTCCCGAGAGAGCAGTCAGGATGCAACCCTTTCGCCTGGTCCGCTGGGGGATCCCATCTCTAGCCCCCAGCCTGGCCTTTCCCCCATTGAGCGAAGTGGGGCAGGTTCTGGGCAGCTGTTTCAGCAAGGATCCCGGACAACAGCACAGGGTTTAGGGAGGTGTGGCCGGTCCCCCTCCCCCCCACAGGGTGCCAAGCCGAGGGGGGCACAGAATAATACAGTAATAATAATATTATATTTTTCTCAATAATGTGAAGTTTCAGTTAAGCTACAGGGAACCAGGCAGAGGGCCTTCTCGGTAGTGGCGCCCGCCCTGTGGAACGCCCTCCCAGCAGAGGTCAAAGCGATAAACAACTACCTGACATTTAGAAAATATCTGAAGGCAGCCCTGTTCAGGGAAGTTTTTAATCTGTGATGTGTTAATGTATGTTAATGTTTGCTGCAAGCCGCCCAGAGTGGCTGGGGAGACCCAGCCAGATGGGTGGGGTACAAATAATAAATTATTATTATTATTATTATTATTATTATTATTAAGCTTATTGAGAAGATCCATTAAAAAAAGCAACTGTACCAAAATGAATTATTGTGAAAACAAGAAATATAAGAGAGGTTTTGCCAAATTTTGTTCTCATTCAGATGTTTAAACTTTTAAGTTTTAAATTGTTAATTTGTATTTTTAACTGTTTGTTTTGTGGTTGTGTGTTTTTATGATTGTTAGCCGCCCTGAGCCCGGTTTCGGCTGGGAAGGGCGGGGTACAAATAAAAGTTATTATTATTATTATTATTATTATTATTATTATTATTATTATTATTATTATTATTATTTCCAGGTGGGCCTGTGGAGAGGGGCAGGGTGGGGATCACTCACCTCTGTGTTCATTGCCCTCTGGCACAGAACTAGATCGAGCTGAATCCTTCAGGCTCCCTCCACTATGGGGTGCCCCAGAAGCACTTTGCACCCACTCTGTCACTGCACAACACCAGGCCAGCCCTGGGCAGTGGGAGGGATGTAGAACTGACCCTGCAACATCCTCTGGGAGGGGCAGAACGACCTGTCCTTTGGATCCCAAGGACAGTGGCCCCAGCTCCCCACAGTGGGGCTCAGCCCCGGACCTGCCCAGGGACGGCTTCAGCCATCAGAGCTACTTTCCCACCCCGCACCCCCCAGCTCTAGGTAACGGATGAGGAAGTTTCAACACAGACTTACCCAACGGCTGCCTGTTGCCCAGGGCTTGTGTCCATTTCCTGAGCAAGAAAGATGGGGCAAACTCGCTGCTTCCTGTTTGCCTGCAAGTCTACACTCACCGTCAGCACCCGTCTCAGGAAGTAACTGTCAGAGTGCTCTCTTGGGGGCTGAGGAGCCCTCCGCCTTGCAGGGACACAACAAAAAATCGGTGGCCCAAAGGATGTGTCTTTTCATCATCTGCCAAGGTCACCCAGCGAGAAGAGGGCACCCAGAGGGGAAGGCAAGCAACTGATTCATTGGTTGCCCTCCCCTTCCTGCAATTGCACTGGGGGAAAAAACGCCTTCAGGGTGCTCACAGACCTCACTGGAAAAGAGCAGACTGAGTCACCCCAGAGAAACAACATGGGTACCATGCAGTGGCCAGCCACCCTCCCACCAAAGTCCCTGCTGCAGCCCCCAAGTGGTGCTGTGAGCCATCTGGGACCGTGGAAGTGAGGGGGTGGGCAGCAGAAACAAGCTCTGGCTTTAAGTTTTTGTTTGAATTGGCCACATCCCATGCGAGCATCTGCACTAAGAAGCCGTGGACCAACGAAAGGAAAATAGGAAGCTGCCTTTATACCATAGCTGTCAACCCTCCCTTTTTTTGCGGGAAACTCACCTACCGGTATTCCAATGCTGTTTCCCGCTGCTATCCCGGATTGTTGATATCCCTTAAATTCCCCGGATTTCAAAGGAAGCAGCTCCTCTCCCTCCCTGCCGGCCAGGGAGGCTCCTCAGCTGCGTTGCTTGGCTGCCAATAAGGAGTCTGAGACCGACTGGGGGCGGAGTTTGCATGCCTTGTGCAGCCAGACCCTCACACCCAACCACAGTCAGCCTGCCTGCCGTCTACGCGCTCGCTCTTTCGCTCACCCGTTTGCGCGCAGCCTCTGGAGCGCAGGGTGGAGAGGCTACTTGGTGCCATTGCACCGCCCTCGCGGCATCCCTTATTTTCAAATCCAAAAGTTAGAAAAAATCCCTTATTTTCAAATCCAAAAGTTGACAGCTATGCTTTATACTGAACCAAACCACTGGTCCATCCAGCTCAGTGTTGCCTACACTAATTGGCAGCTGCTCTCCAGGGTTTCAGTCTTCCCTAGCCCTCCCTGGAGGTGCCACTGGAGAATGAACCTGAAACCTTTTGCTCTGCCAGTGATCTCCGTTCCCCTATTAAAATGGTCAGCATCCGAATTGCCTTTGCAGAAAGGGAGGGTCCTGCTGGGCTGGCACTGGGCCTCCTGGTGCCCCCCCCCAACCTGCTTAGCGTTAAGTCAAACCGCATCACACGCTCGGGGACAAAGTGCACGGGGCACTGGTCACGTGACGGGCCGTGTTGCAGGTTTGTTTTTCTTCCTTGGCTCGCAGCCTTGGGACCCAGATTGGGTTGCATTGCGAGGGGAAAGGAGGCTTTGAAATCGCATGCAAACCGCATGGTTCTGATCAGGATCGGAGAGTCCTTGCAGGTGCTGTGCATCCCAGGAGAGATGCATCCATCGATGGCCGTGCAGGCCTGACAGAGAAAGGCTAGAGTGGTTGTGCCTTTTGCACAATTCACCTGTTTTTCATTTTGGGGAGTATCCAAGTTTAACAATCCCAGCAAGGCTAGGGGACATAGCTGTAAACCCTCCCTTTTTTTGTGGGAAACTCCCTTATTCCAATGCCGTTTCCCACTGCTATCCCGGATTGTTGATATCCCTTAAATTTCCCGGATTTCAAAGGAAGCAGCTCCTCTCCCTCCCTGCCGGCCAGGGAGGCTCCTCAGCTGCGTTGCTCGGCTGCCGATAAGGAGTCTGAGACCGACTGTGGGCGGAGCTTGCTTGCCTTGTGCAGCCAGACCCTCACGCCCAACCAGACAGCCACCCTGCCTGCCGTCTACGCGCTCGCTCTTTCGCTCACCTGTTCGTGCGCAGCCTCTGGAGCGCAGGGTGGCGAGGCTACTTGGTGCCATTGCACCGCCCTCGTGGCATCCCTTATTTTCAAATCCGAAAGTTGACAGCTATGCTAGGGGAGTAGGGGTGCCCAGGCTCCAGCCCCACCCCCCGAAACTGAGCTGGTTCCCCGCCAACTCCCCTTTACTCAACTCACGTTTTGCCAGCCGAGTTCCTCCTTCCAGCTCTTAGATGGGTCAGATAGCCCTGGGGCAAAATTCACGGTAGAGTCCCCCTTGAATGCTGTGGATAGTTTTGTCTTTTCACAAAACTCTCCTGTCCCCTTGGCCACGCTCAGTCATTTGATCCTATTTCGCCTCTTTTGAATGAGCTCCGTAGTTCCTTCCCTCTCGCAGAGAATCCGCATGTCTACAAAAGAACAGAACAGGGAAGGATGTTGGCGATTTCTCATCCACGGCAGGATCCTGGCATCGCTCTCGCCACATGCGCGCAGCTGCTGCGGTCTCCAGAGGAAGCCGCAGCTGGGAAGGAGTAACAGAAGCCGCACAGTGCAGTGTGACCTCTCTTCCCACCTTCGAGAAAGAGGCATTGGGCAGAGAAGCTGAGCTGCTGTTTTGCCAGGGGGCCTTTGCCAGGTGGTGAGTGGCACGGCTGAGCCGAGCCGGGGGCCTCCTGGGCCCTCGCAAGCTCTCCCTGGTTGCCAGTGCTGTGGGCAAAGATTAATAATGAACAAAGGGTTTTTCTCACTGTCAGCGGAGCCAGCAGTGGAGGAAGAGAGGGATGGAGGCCAGAGGCCCCCCCTCTTAAGCAGGCTCAAGCTTCCCCCACCCCCAAATGAGCAAGGCAAGAATGAGGTCTGAGCCTGGGAGGAGGGAAAGCAGGGGGTACCAGGGCAATAAGAAGCAGGATTGTGATTTTATCTTGCTGGCTTTTCACACTGAGCTTTTTGCGATAATGCTTTTTAATTTTATCAATCTCTTTCTACTGTGGATAATTTCTGTATTTTACTACACTGCTGTTTTAATCCTTTATGGGATTTTTTTTATAAGGAAAAGTGATAGATACATGTTTTAACAAAATAAAAAATAAAAAATTCTTCCAGTAGCACCTTAAAAGGTAAAGGGACCCCTGACCATTTGGTCCAGTCGTGTCCGACTCTGGGGTTGCGGCGCTCATCTCGCTTTATTGGCCGAGGGAGCCGGAGTACAGCTTCCAGGTCACGTGGCCAGCATGACTAAGCCGCTTCTGGCGAACAAGAGCAGCGCATGGAAACGCCGTTTACCTTCCCGCCGGAGCGGTTCCTATTTATCTACTTGCACTTTGACGTGCTTTCGAACTGCTAGGTTGCCAGGAGCAGGGACCGAGCAACGGGAGCTCACCCCGTCGCAGGGATTCGAACTGCCGACCTTCTGATCAGCAAGCCCTAGGCTCTGTGGTTTAACCCACAGCGCCACCTGGGTCCCCTAAGTAGCACCTTAGAGACCAACTAAGTTTGTTCTTGGTATGAGCTTTCGTGTGCATGCACACTTCTTCAGATACACTGAAACAGAAGTCACCAGACCCTTAGATATAGTGAGAGGGTGGGAGGGGTATTACTTAGAAAGGTGGTGGGAATGGGTGATAGGCTGATAGCTGTGGTAAACCTGTTGACGGCTGTTAACGACTGCAATTAGTCTGACATCAGGAATCACAAGACAGAGAAACCAGTAGGAGAACACTTCAATCTCCCAGGACATTCTATACAAGATCTCAAAGTAGCTGTCTTATTGCAAAGGAATTTCAGAAATAGACTGGAAAGAGAAGTTGCTGAATTGCAACTCATTACCAAGCTTAAAACCATGGAGAGACCTGGTCTGAACAAAGACATTGGATTCTTATCTCATTATACATGACAAAGCTATTTTTAACCTTCTCACCCCTTGCTTTTTCCTGTAAGACTAATTGCAGTCGTTAACAGTCGTCAACAGGTTTACCACAGCTATCAGCCTATCACCCATTCCCACCCCCCTCTGAGTAATACCCCTCCCCACCCTCTCACTATATATAAGGGTCTGGTGACTTCTGTTTCAGTGTATCTGAAGAAGTGTGCATGCACACGAAAGCTTATACCAAGAACAAACTTAGTTGGTCTCTAAGGTGCTACTGGAAGGAATTTTTTTATTTTTTATTTTGTTTTGACTATGACAGACCAACACGGCTACCTACCTGTAACTAGATACATGTTTTGTTATATATAAATTTTTTATTAAATTTTCTGTTTTACAATTTAGAATATTCATTTAAACAACCTTAAAATATCAATGACTTCCGTTCTTCTCTTTCCATGGTTCATTTTGCATAACATAAATCCCTGCATATTTTATATATAAACTAAACCGTCCAGTACTCCCATTATTACATCTATCAAAACTTATTTACACTGTTGAATTTATCTTAATGCTGCCAACGTTTTCAAGTGTACACGATTTCCCCCCATATATTCAATAAACATTTTCCAATCTTCTTTAAACGCATGTTCTTCTTGTTCTCTTATTCTATATGTGGAGAGATACATGTTTTAAGCAGGTAAGTGAATCTTCCAATCCAAGGGCTCTGTGGCAGAGTACCTGTTCTGCATGTTCAGACACTAGGTGGGTCTGAACATGCAGAACAATATACAATTTCAAGCTGTATATCCATTGCGCTTCTTAAGTGTCAAAACTGATGTCAGAAATTTTGCCATATGTAGGGTTATAATCGAGTCTGAATCTTGCAACAGAAGAGCAAGGTAAGACTCTTCCAAATACCCCGGTAATTTTTGAGTTAATGGAAGTAATAGAGTCTTTCGGGCGGCAGAATACAAGGGGCAGACAAACACTATGTGATGAAGAGATTCAATCGAACGGTTATCACAGGCACATAAGACCGAAACTTGGGCTGGCCAGGCTCATTTGAACCTTCCACTCAGGTAAACAGGAAGAGGACCCAGACTCCCTTGCCCTTAAGGAAGGTTTTGCTCAGGGAGCCAGCTTTAGGCGGGGGGGGACCCTTACTCCCCCTTCCTTTGAATCAGGAATCCCCCTCCCCCTTTCTTTATGAGGGACCCAAGCAAGGACCGCCCCCACCACCCCAATTCTCCTCCTTACCCTTTATTTCGTGGCGAGACACGGCAGAGTCCTGGTGCCAACATCCAGGGGGAGTCCCAACAGGGTCAGAGGTGTGCTGTGAGGAAGCAACACGCTGAAGATGGAGCGAGAAGGAATGCAGAAAGCTGTCGAGGAGGGAAGGAGGAGCATGTCAGGCGGCAGGACAGGTTTGACGGCAGTGGATTCCCCAAGCGCAAGAGGAGACTTCGCTCTTGGCCAGGGCTCCGGAGCCAAAGGCTGGGAGGGCAGGAACAGGTTGCAGCAGAAAGGCTGCCGGGATCCAGGAAAATGGAAAATAAGAGTTGCTGTGCTTTCTGGATGAGGAGGGCCCTAGGAAGCCAAGGAGCTGGTAGGAATGAGGTGAAAACTGCGACTCCCTTGTTATTTTTGCTGTTGGGTGTTGATGTAATCGTGTAACAGTGTTGGAATGTTGTTATATTTTTTTTGTTGTGTTGTTTTATTCCATTACTAGCTGACCAGGCCACACCTTGCTGTGGCTGATTTGGTGAAATGCAAGAGTAAGATATGTCCACTGGAGGGCGCTATATTTTTTTTGCAGAAAATCACATTTTTACCTGGGAAAGGTGTGGTATTTGTGCAATGTAAGTACATATGATCATTCCCATATGGGCATGGAACGTTGTGTCCAAATTTGAACGGATTCGATCAAGGGGTTACGGAGAAAGGCGATCGTTAACAAACATCCAACTTGAACGATTTTATATATATAGATTACGAAATTGTTTTCTGCATTGCTTGATTTTGAAATGCATTTTTGGGGTTGTAAGCCGCTTTGAGCATTGGGTGTGTGTGTATGGGAAAGTGGCATACAAATAAAATTATGAATGAATGAATGGTTAGCCATGCTTCCATTTCTCCGAGCAACACAACGCTCACAAGAACATTAAAGAACCATCTCCGAGCATCACAGGAGTCTTGGTAGACCACAAACTTGACATGAGTCAACAGTGTGATGCAGCAGCTAAAAAAGCCAATGCAATTCTGGGCTGCATCAATAGGAGTATAGCATCTAGATCAAGGGAAGTAATAGTACTACTGTATTCCGCTCTGGTCAGACCTCACCTGGAATATTGTGTCCAGTTCTGGGCACCACAGTTCAAGAAGGATACGGACAAGCTGGAACGTGTCCAGAGGAGGGCAACCAAAATGGTCAAAGGCCTGGAAACGATGCCTTATGAGGAACGGCTTAGGGAGCTGGGTATGTTTAGCCTGGAGAAGAGAAGGTTAAGGGGTGATATGATAGTCATGTTCAAATATATAAAAGGATGTCATATAGAGGAGGGAGAAAGGTTGTTTTTCTGCTGCTCCTGAGAAGCGGACACGGAGCAATGGATTCAAACTACAAGAAAGAAGATTCCACCTAAACATTAGGAAGAACTTCCTGACAGTAAGAGCTGTTCGACAGTGGAATTTGCTGCCAAGGAGTGTGGTGGAGTCTCCTTCTTTGGAGGTCTTTAAGCAGAGGCTTGACAGCCACCTGTCAGGAATGCTTTGATGGTGTTTCCTGCTTGGCAGGGGGTTGGACTGGATGGCCCTTGTGGTCTCTTCCAACTCTAGGATTCTGTGCCTCTATGTATCCGTAATTCATGATAATCAATTTCATGTTGTTTTAAAAGGTCACAAAAGAAGGAAATCAAAGATGTGCCTGCGTCATCAACAGCTAAAATGTCATAGCTGTCTGTTTTCAGGTGCCCCGGGAAATATATTTCAGACTCCTGCTATTGTTGTGAGGTTGGGGGGGGGGGCCCTTCACCTTCCTTGCAGTGGTTCTCTCTTATGGTTGTCCTGCAGTGTCGCCCCCCAGCAACTTGTAGATAAATAATACCAGATTCCTTTATTTTTTTATTTTTTATTTAATTATTAATAAAATTTGTAAAATACCTTTCATATTGTAAATCTCAGGGCAGTTCAAAACATACAAATGCAAGATCATATAGAAGAAGAAGAAGAGTTTGAATTTGATATCCCACTTTATCACTACCCGAAGGAGTCTCAAAGCAGCTAACATTCTCCTTTCCCTTCCTCCCCCACAACAAACACTCTGTTGTGAGGTGAGTGGGGCTGAGAGACTTCAGAGAAGTGTGACTAGCCCAAGGTCACCCAGCAGCTGCATGTGGAGGAGCGGAGACGCGAACCTGGTTCACCAGATTACAAGTACACCACTCTTAACCACTACACCACACTGGCTCTCTATATAGAAACACGTTAAACGTAATAAAAACAAGAGCAACATTTCCAGAGAGGCAGCATCTTTAAAAGACATGCAGAATTTGCTCAGGGCTGTGTCCACAGGTGATCTGCCTGCCCAAACGCTGCTCAGTGGCACGACCGGGGTGGTGGGGGGAGTCACAAGCCCAGCAGAAGGCCCACCCTTCATTTTAACTGGGTTCTTCACGTTCTGCTAATTTCTTTTGAAACAAATATTATGTTCAAGCCTTGATGCCCCAGATCTTAATCCAGAAGAGTTGGGGGGGATTTGAAGGCAGAAAAGCAGCAGCGAAGAAAGCCGCTGGAGACCCCCTCCCCCTGCTACCCCCTCTGCACTGGCAGAAACCATGGCCATAGCCGTCAACCCTCCCTTTTTTTGCGGGAAACTCCCTTATTCCAATGGCGTTTCCTGCTGCTATCCCGGATTGTTGATAGCCCTTAAATTTCCCGGATTTCAAAGGAAGCAGCTCCTCTCCCTCCCTGCCGGCCAGGGAGGCTCCTCAGCTGCGTTGCTCGGCTGCCAATAAGGAGTCTGAGACCGACTGGGGGTGGAGCTTGCATGCCTTGTGCAGCCAGACCCTCACGCCCAACCAGACAGACAGCCTGCCTGCCGTCTATGCGCTCGCTCTTTCGCTCGCCCGTTCGCGCGCAGCCTCTGGAGCGCAGGGTGGCAAGGCTACTTGGTGCCATTGCACCGCCCTCGCGGCATCCCTTATTTTCAAATCCGAAAGTTGGGGAAGATCCCTTATTTTCAAATCCGAAAGTTGACATGGCTGTATGGCACAGTGTGGCTTCAGAATGGAAGCTGCATGTTCAGGGGTGGCACGATTGGTGGTGGGCGAAAGGGGGCAATTCACACATAGCCTGAGGCTTCCGAGAGAGTCCCGGGGCATCTGCCCGGATATGAAGTGCTGGATCTTGTGAGGCTACTTGTTTGCCCTTAATGACCTGCCTGGGGAGGAGCCCATGATAGCTGCGAGGGATGTCTGGGGGCCTCTCCGCACTCAGCCACCTTTACAGCTGCTCCATCCGAAAGCTTCCACTTTTTTTTTTTGAATAATTTTTTATTATTTTCATCTTTTAACATATTTCATACAAATAAAGTCAACTATACATCCTATAACTCTGCCGAGTCTTGACTTCCCTCCCACCCTTCAGCAGGTATTTTATTTCAATTTCTTCGCGCACTTCATTCTTTAGCTAAAGTCCTTGTTGTAGGATTTATTTCAATCCTGCTAGAGTCTTTAAATTTTTACAATTGTCATTTAAGTAAGTCAAAAATTTACTCCAATCTCTATGGAATTTCGAATTGTCCTGGTCCCGAATTCTGCAGGTCAGCTTGGCCATCTCCGCATATTCCAGCATCTTCGCCTGCCACTCCGCAATGGTAGGTAAATCTTGTGATTTCCCTTTTGGGGCCAACAGAGTTCTCGCTGCCACTGTGGCGTACATAAAAAGTCTTTGATCTGCCTTTACAATATCGTTACCCATCAGGCCCAACAAGAAAGCTTCAGGGTTTTTGGGAATTGTATATCTAAATATCCTTTTTATTTCATTATAAATTGAGTCCCAAAACCCCTTCACTTTATTGCAGGTCCACCACGTGGTAAAGGTCAACATCTACTTCCTTACATTTCCAGCATGCCTTATCCTTCATTCTATACATTTTAGCCAGTTTTACTGGAGTTAGGTACCACCTGTATACCATCTTTAAGATGTTTTCTTTCCTTTACCTCTTCATCTTTAGTAAACCAATCAAGTAATAAATTATACATTTTGGACAACGTTTTGACTCTGCTTCCTAACAATTCACATTGAAATTTAGATTTTTTTACTATCAAAACCTGCATTCCTCCCACTTTTGATGAGGGTGGGAGGACTAGGATGGCTGAGAGAGGAGGGAAAAAAGAGAGCAGCAGGAGCCCTCGGTGCGGCTGTGCCAGGCACTTGGGCAGGTCTGGGGGTGCCCCTCAAGGCTCAGCAGGGCTGGAAATAAAAGTCCACCACGTGAGAAGGTCCCGGGAGCTGCGTGAGGCCCAGAGGTTCGTTGGCTCTGGAAGAGGTGGACAGGAACCAGCCAGGGTGGGCAGCTGACTCAAACCGCCAAGCCCCATCTTGGTTCGAGGAGAAGAACGTGAAACGGCTGGACTCCTTCCTGCCGCCTTTGGGCAGATCTGTGATGTTGACGCTCTGAGGAGAAGGAGAGAAAAGGGAGCGATCTGGTGAGGGAGGCAGGCAGAGGGAGAAGGAGACTGACCCCTGTCTGCTTTGGGCTAGTGTCCCCCTGACTAGTGAGGGGCGAGAGAGAGTTCCCAAGGAAAACAGATCTTTAGAACGTAAGAAGAGCCTGCTGGATCAGGCCCATGTCCCTTGTGGCCCAGCATCCTGTTCTCGCAGAGGCCAACCAGATGCCCCAATTGGAAGCCCGCAAGCAGGATTCGAGCACAAGAGCTCTCTCCCATCCTGTGGTTTCCAGCAATTCAGAAGTATTGCTGCCTCCAACTGTGGAGGCAGAGCAGACCCATCATGGCTAGTAGACCCATCAATGGCCCTCTCCTCCATGTAAACCAGGCACCCCCAAACTCCGCCCTCCAGATGTTTGGGGACTACAATTCCCACCATCCTTGACCACTGGCCCTGTTAGCTAGGGATGATGGGAGTAGTTTGGGGATGCCTGATGTTAAAGTCATGGACTTGTCAGGTAGCAGCTACCCAGACGCTTTCCAAGGCCAGCCTGCCGCTGAAGGGTAGGGTCCTTCCTGCTCCCACCACCCATCCCTGGCTCGCTGCTCTTAAGCTGGCACGTGGCAGGAGGATTATTTACGGTGAGGCTTCCCACTCCCTCCGGGAGCACATCCTATGGGGATGCCAAACTGCCCCTCCTCACCTCAAGCTGCAGCGCAGGCCAGGCGCCGGGGGAGCAGGCCAGGCACCTCTTCCCATCCTGAATGCTCAAGATGATGGAGAACTTCTCGTGGTCAAAAGCCCGGTTGTGAATCCAGTAGATCTTCTCTAGGGATGGGAAAGAGTAGGTGAGAGAGTCTGTTGGCGTCCTGCGGGGAATCCCAGTAGAGAGGCTGGAGTTGTGAGGGCATTCCCAGGGGTTATACTGATGGGTGATGTCAGGGTTAGGGGCTCAGTAGCAGTCAGAGGACAGGGGCGTGGTCTAGCATTGCCTCTTTTGCTGACCTGGAGGGAGGAGGTGAGGAGGACCTTCAAGCCCAGGATGGTGGTGGCCTTGCATACACAACCTGCCTCTAGCTTAGAGGGCCACAACCAGGGAAAAGAAGGGACTGATGCCAAGACACGGGAGCCCATAAGAGAAATCCAGAGCTGATGATCAAGGTAGAAGTGGGGGACGGCAGAAGCGGCGAAGAGGCAGAACAAGAGAGGGAAGCAATGGTGGAGGCAGGAGCACACAATGGTGCACACATGGGCACACACACAACATGTTCTGTGCCAGGCAGGCAATCAAGGGCAGAACCAACGCAGAAGGAAAAGAACAGGCTGTGCCGATGGAAGGAGAAAGTTGCAGGCCTCCCTTTGAGAAATCATTTAATTTAAAGGGACCATAGCTGTCAACTTTCGGATTTGAAAATAAGGGATTTTTTCCAAACTTTCGGATTTGAAAATAAGGGATGCCGCGAGGGCGGTGCAATGGCACCAAGTAGCCTCGCTACCCTGTGCTCCAGAGGCTGCGAGCGAACGCACAGATGGCAGGCAGGCTGTCTGTCTGGTTGGGCGTGAGGGTCTGGCTGCACAAGGCATGCAAGCTCCGCCCCCAGTCGGTCTCAGACTCCTTATTGGCAGCCGAGCAACGCAGCTGAGGAGCCTCCCTGGCCGGCAGGGAGGGAGAGGAGCTGCTTCCTTTGAAATCCGGGAAATTTAAGGGATATCAACAATCCGGGATAGCAGTGGGAAACGGCATTGGAATAAGGGAGTTTCCCACAAAAAAAGGGAGGGTTGACAGCTATGAAAGGGACCCCACTGGTCATCTAGTCTAACCTCTTGCAATGCAGGAATCACAGCTCTGTTCCAGGCTCCCCAAGTGGTCCAATCCCAGGTCCTGTCTGCCCGGTGGGAGGGAGGCACTGGGTGTGTCCACAATATGGGTCACATCCAACCCATGAGGAATAGTTCTTCTCCCACCAGCCTATAAGCTTCAGGAAAGCAAAACTCTGCAGACTTACCTTCCAGGGCAGAATCGGGGCCTTGCAGGTGTCCAGCTACCAGCTCATTGTTCTGGAGGTAGAGGGACTTCTGGTTGACATCCCAGATTCTGAAACAATAAGGCTGCCTTTACAAGAAAAATCTTCCCCTTTTCTCTCGCCCGCCACAAATCTCCTAGTACAGTGGTGGCTAACCTTGGCACTCCAGATGTTTTGGAACTACAACTCCCATCATTCCTAGCTAACAGGACCAGTGGTCAGGGATGATGGGAGTTGTAGTCCCAAAACACCTAGTATAATCCTCAGCGTTATTCAGATCTTTAGGTGTGCGCATGCATGCACAGAGGACCGAGCTGCCTCAGACGTGACCAATCAGCATGGACACCTCATTGCCCATACCTGGCTCCACAGGCAGCACAGCCTGCCATTTGCAAAACCCGCCAGCACTGGCATTGCCAAAGATCCTGGCCAGGACGGTGCTTGTCCCTTTCTAGGTAGAGCGGCAGCGGTTCATCACCCCCAGCAACCCCTCTCCCCTTTCACTCATCAGGCTTGCCTCCCAAACCCCTGTAAGGTAAAGGGACCCCTGACCATTTGGTCCAGTCGTGTCCGACTCTGGGGTTGCGGCGCTCATCTCGCTTTATTGGCCGAGAGCCGGCGTACAGCTGCCAAGTCATGTGGCCAGCATGACAAAGCCGCTTCTGGCGAACCAGAGCAGCGCACGGAAACGCCGTTTACCTTCCCGTTTATCTACTTGCACTTTGACATGCTTTCGAACTGCTAGGTGGGCAGGAGCTGGGACCGAGCAACGGGAGCTCACCCTGTCGCAGGGATTCGAACTGCCGACCTTCTGATCAACAAGCCCTAGGCTCTGTGGTTTAACCCACAGCGCCACCCTTGTACTGGCAGCATTACCAGGCAACATCAAACTCGCCAGAAGAAAATCAGATGCAAAACTGGACTGAAAAGAAACACCCTGTATTCATCATGAGATAAAATAGAGCTGTATTCTTGCATTGGGCAGTGTGAATGGGGAGGGAAGGTGTGTTGTCAATCCATCCCTCCATCCCGTGAGATGAGAGATTCCCTTTCACACCCTTCATTAGCTGCAAGACTCAATAATTTTCATCTACTTGTTTGGACCCCTGATTGCAGGCAAAAAAGCAGAAATTGGGCATTGTCAAATGTGCAGGGTTTGCTGCTTCTGTCCAGTTTGCGGAGGCTGGAACAGCCTTGACTAGGAAGTCCCAGGACAGAGAAGTTTTTTGGTGGGCACAGAAGTCTCTTTATTCTCACAAGCATCCAGTTAGCACCCTCTCCCTCCTAGGTTACATTTGCACCCACTCTGCCATGGAAACCACCTGTACACAACTGGGGCCAGGGCACTTACCTGGACCTGAAGACGGCTACCTGGGCAAGGACCTTCCTCTCCCCATCTGGACAGAGAACAGAAAGGAGGAAGAGGAGGATGTGACTCCCAGGGTATTTGTGAGACTCCATTCTAAATCAGGCATTACCTGGTAGCTCTGCTTGACCAGCAAGGCTGATCCCTTTTTATAGATCTCTTGACAACCACTGGGTGGGAATGTACATGATTGCTAGACACTGTAATTAATTCTGTGGTTATGTCCCAGGGTTTCCAGCAGCTCTTTCGCATGTTGCAATTCATGTCGCAACTTTGGACGCTGAAACTGAAGTTCCCTAAAATGACAGCTGAAGCTCCTTCCTCTTGCTACGGGCAAAGGGGAGGAAAGAGTAACACATAAACAGAGTGACAAGAAACCCTGACGCATTTTTGAATTATGCCCATAGCAGGGAATACAGATATTCCAAATGCTTCACTCTTCAAAAGAAAGCAAAGACTCAATTCCTTGAAAAGAGCTGCAGCCAGCAACCCCATTTGAGCCGAGCATTATCTCAAATCTCAAAACAACAGCTGGTCTCTCTTTGTTTAAAATAGGCTCACCAAAGGTCCCGCTCCGCTACCCAACCACCCTGTTCCGGCATTTCCGCTTACAGAATGAACCAATTCACCACAAGGCGACCATGAGAAGCAGTCGGTCTTGCTCCCTTAACTTGGGTGTCTTGCAAATGACCAAAGTTGAAAAAGAGGCAACGCTCAAGTGCACCAAAGCACACTATACTGTACCAGCAGAGTTGGAGGGCTCCTGCTTCTGCTGGTCACACATGGTTTCAATCCTGGTGCCTGGGTGGCCTTGCGGGCCTCACCCCAGCTATTTATGGTGCACTTTTGGGAGGCGTGGCCAGGCTTGGAAGGGTGTCGACAGAAAAGTGTAATCACAAAATATGCAAGAGGTAATTGGGCCATTCCATTGTCACTGGTGGGACACTTGGACCATGTTTTTTTTGGTATTCACACATGTGTAACAATGTAAATATACATAAAAATTAACAACCAAAATTTAAACTATGTTCTTAATAAGATACTGAACATTTTACTAATTTTTTTATTATTTTTATGGATATTTTTGACAATTTTATTAAATGTTAAAATATTGTCATGGGTGGGACAAAAAAAGGACATGGAGCTTGAGATAAGTTTGATTTATGGAAAAACTCTGTGAGTTGGGAGGTGAATCAATGATAAACTCAGCATATCTGTTTAAATCAATGTTTATTGGTTACAACTATGCAATCAGAAATTAAGTTTAAGAAATTTAATGATACAAAATTAAGGAAAAAATGCTGTCACGGGTGGGACAATCATCACAAAACTTTTAACTTGAACACTTCTGTGAAGGCTACGTGGGTGGACTTTTGAAAAGAAGGTCCATAAACTAAACTTCTTTTGTCTTTAGCTTTAAAAAAACGGTTACACTGCACGTTTGGAATCTGTTTAGGTAATGAAACTATAAGTAAAAGAAGTATATTTTTAAAATAATTTTTTTCTTATCAGGCTCATTTTTCATGGAATGGCCCAATTGCATCTTGAGACAAAGCTCTCTGGAGTCATTTCCCGAACCTTGAGTGGCCTTTTGCAGTGTTAGGAAATACTGCTCAGTTATGGATCTTCTCAATTCTGCACCCTTTAGCTCTGCAACCTTTATGGGGGGAACTGCCCAGATCACCCTAAATCCAGCAGTGGAGGAGTTGCCTGCTGTTCATGGTAGAGCTTGATGGGGCTGTTTTAGGGAGTGCCAGAAAGGGGGTATTCCATCCCTGCTCTGAACTGCTCTGCTATTTTTATCTGTATCTCCTTCGATGCTTGCAATAAATCTTCCTTCAGCATCGCCCAGTGTGATGGTTGTTGCTTGCTCTGTGTATGGTTATAGGGGTGCTGGTGCCATCTGAGCGTGTTTGGGACATAAGATATTATCATAGCTGTCAACTTTCGGATTTGAAAATAAGGGATGCCGCGAGGGCGGTGCAATGGCACCAAGTAGCCTCGCCACCCTGCGCTCCAGAGGCTGCGCGCGAACGGGTGAGCAAAAGAGCGAGCGCGTAGACGGCAGGCAGGCTGGCTGTCTGGTTGGGCGTGAGGGTCTGGCTGCACAAGGCATGCAAGCTCCGCCCCCAGTCGGTCTCAGACTCCTTATTGGCAGCCGAGCAACGCAGCGGAGGAGCCTCCCTGGCCGGCAGGGAGGGAGAGGAGCTGCTTCCTTTGAAATCCGGGAAATTTAAGGGATATCAACAATCCGGGATAGCAGCGGAGGGTTGACAGCTATGGATATTATAGAGACCAATAAGATATTATAGTCAAATACCTAAAGAGCTGTCACACGAAAGATGGAGCAAGCTTGTTTTCTCCTGCTCCGGAGGATAGGACTCGAACCCATGGGTTCAAGTTACAAGGAAATTCCAACTAAGCATTAGGAAGAACTTTCTGACAGTAAGAGCTATCAATGGAATGGTGGTGGGAGGTTTGTAGCAGAGGTTGGTCATTTGTTATGGATGCTTTGGTTGAGATTCCTGCATTGCACAATTCTGATTCTGAACTTGGGGTGCTTGGAGGAATCAGCAGCTTCATGTGGATTTGTTTACAGTATCATGCTAGGTTGCACTTTTTGTGTACATCCATCTGTGACTGGCTGTGTGTGGTGGGCAGCGTGCATTGACTGGGTGACTAGGACACAGTGTGCATCATTGAGTCCCCTCTGCTAGGCTTGGACTCTGGCAGTACTAGACCACTTCCAAAATACAGCTATTTTTAAAGCTTTTCTATAGTTTGATATATAAATGACTGAAGCAAGGTGTGTTTACCCAGGACAGCTTGTCTGAAGTGAAGAGGAAGCTGCTATTCTGAGAAAAAAGGAACTTCAGATTGGCTTACACTGAAAGGGTACATGATGCTTACTCATACACCAGCATCATGTAGGAAATGGTCTTGTTTGGACACAAGCTGGGGTATGAGGAAATGAGATCATTTCCAATAAGACTTGTCCGTATTCAGGAACGCATGGCTGCAAGATGTTGTGCAACGCACGTCCAGCCCCCATAGAAAATTATGCACGCCTGTGGTCACTTTTGCTGTGTGTCACCAGCTGTGGTTATGCTAATCCATTCCTGATCTGTGTTAACAGAAACGGAGGCTTTTAGATAAGAGGAACCAACGGGTCCTACTCAATTCCACATTGCTCTGGCCGAATCTGGAGTACACCTTCTGAGTGCCACGTTTCAAGAGCCTGGGTCCACTGCAGCATGTACACAGGATAGTGGGGGTGGGGGGGGATAGAAAACCGGGCAGAATGGTTGGAAGGAGCCAGCTTCGCCTTAACCTGGCGAATCAAAGAATTGTAGAGCTGGAAGGCACTCCAAGGGCAAGGCAGGAAAAACTGATTAAACGGAATCTTCAAATGCCGGAATATATGCGTGCCTGGTGGGGCATGTGTGTTCCCCGCCACCACTCCCCCAAAATTTAAATATTCTGGGATTCAATGTTATCCAAAGCAGCTGATGGCATCTGCCTCGCACTGGGCAGCTGCGCCTCTCGCTCAGTCCTGCCCAGGCAGGAGGAAATGCCCGATCAGATGCCCGTTTAGTCCTCCCATCCAGAGGCCTCAGTCCTCCTCCCTGCAGGGCTTAAAACGGCCTCCTCCCCAGCCTTGGGGTTGGGCTAGATGACCACGCGGGAACCCTTCCTCCGCGCGGCCTTTTCCGTTCGGGCTTCCGGGAAGGGCAAGCATCCCAAGGCCTTCTGCGCACGCGCAGCCTTCTCCGCCGGGCCGAGTCACCTGACCGGGGCTGTTTCTCCCCCCCTCCTCCGGCGGGTGGTGGTGGTGGGAAAGGCAGCCTCGGCGCATGCGCAGCAGTTGACAGCGTCGGCCAGAGTCGTCCATGGCAGGCGGGTGTCGCTCGGGGGATCCCGCGGCCTTCTCGGCCCGGCCGCCGGGGAGGCGGCTAGTGGCGGCGGCGGCTCTGCTGGTGCTGTTGGCGGCGGGCCGCGGGGCGCAGGCGCTCTACTTCCACATCGGGGAGACGGAGAAGCGCTGCTTCATCGAAGAGATCCCTGACGAGACCATGGTTATCGGTGCGCATGCGCGAGGAGGGGAGAGAGGGGCGGGGGGGTGGGAGAGCGCTGGGGGTGCGCGCGCATCGGCTCACCTGTCTCCTGTCCCCTGTTGACGGTGGCGCGCCTGTTCCTCCCCTCCGCTCCGCAGGGAACTACAGGACGCAGCTGTGGGACAAACAGGCCGAGGTCTTCCTGCCCTCCACGCCGGGACTGGGCATGTTCGTGGAGGTCAAGGACCCCTATGGGAAGGTGAGCAGCAGCAGCAGGAGGAGGAGGAGAAGGAGGCAGGAGCGGGAGCTGCTGCTTCTCAGCCAAGGGGGTGCTGAGCAAGGAGACCCCGCCCGCCACCCTCTCCTCCCTGGGGCCTTTCAATAGTTTGGGGGCGGGGCATAGCTGTCAACCCTCCACATGAAGCCTCCACATGAAGCTGTCAAATCCACATGAAGCTGCTGATTCCTCCAAGCACCCCAAGTTCAGAATCAGAATTGCGCAATGCAGGAATCTAAACCAAAGCATCCATAACAAATGACCAACCTCTGCTACAAACCTCCCACCACCATTCCACTGATAGCTCTTACTGTCAGAAAGTTCTTCCTAATGCTTAGTTGGAATTTCCTTGTAACTTGAACCCATGGGTTCGAGTCCTACCCTCCAGAGCAGGAGAAAACAAGCTTGCTCCATCTTTCGTGTGACAGCTCTTTAGGTATTTGACTATAATATCTTATTGGTCTCTATAATATCCATAGCTGTCAACCCTCCCTTTTTTTGCGGGAAACTCTCTTATTCCAATGCCGTTTCCCACTGCTATCCCGGATTGTTGATATCCCTTAAATTTCCCGGATTTCAAAGGAAGCAGCTCCTCTCCCTCCCTGCCGGCCAGGGAGGCTCCTCAGCTGCGTTGCTCGGCTGCCAATAAGGAATCTGAGACTGACTGGGGGCGGAGCTTGCATGCCTTGTGCAGCCGGACCCTCAGGCCCAACCAGACAGACAGCCTGCCTGCCGTCTACGTGCTCGCTCTTTCGCTCACCCGTTCGCGTGCAGCCTCTGGAGCGCAGGGTGGTGAGGCTACTTGGTGCCATTGCACCGTCCTCGCGGCATCCTGTATTTTCAAATCTGAAACTTTGAAAAAATCCCTTATTTTCAAATCCGAAAGTTGACAGCTATGGGGCGGGGTGTGTGCGCAGGGAGGCAACATGCCTGTTACTTCCCCACCTCTGCATCAGGGGTGAGGGAGGGGATTAAAAGCCCCTGAACGGGCCAGGCGACTCCTTGGTGGGGGTGGGGGTGAGGATGGCCTGGGGTCGTCACCCCTGGCGAAAGCAGAAGCTCCAATCAGATATCATAAGGAAGCAGGAATGGAAGCAGCAGGTGAGATACACCCACACTCCTACCTGCTCCCTCTGGAGCACAGGGTGGCGAGGCTACTTGGTGCCATTCCACCGCCCTCGCGGCATCCCGTATTTTCAAATCTGAAACTTTGAAAAAATCCCTTATTTTCAAATCCGAAAGTTGACAGCTATGGGGCGGTGTGTGTGTGTCTGTGCGCGCAGGGAGGCAACATGCCTGTTGCTTCCCCACCTCTGCATCAGGGGTGAGGGAGGGGATTAAAAGCCCCTGAACGGGCCAGGCGACTCCTTGGTGGGGGTGGGGGTGAGGATGGCCTGGGGTCGTCACCTCTGGCGAAAGCAGAAACTCCAATCAGATATCATAGGGAAGCAGGAATGGAAGCAGCAGGTGAGATATACCCACACTCCTACCTGCCTGACTTTGCTGCTGCATGATGCTTTCAGATGGTCCTCTCCAGGCAGTACGGCTCTGAAGGCCGCTTCACCTTCACTTCGCACACCCCAGGAGAGCACCAGATCTGCCTCCACTCCAACTCCACCCGCATGGCCCTTTTTTCAGGCGGGAAACTGGTAAGCAGGTTTCTGTGTGCCCTTTCCCTCTGTCCATCTTGCTCCAGCCGAGATGGTGGGGGGCTGCTCTTCAGGTGCTCTGCCCTCATGAACTGGACCCCACCTCACCCTGGTTATTGCTTGTGTAAGGCAAGAGAGAAGCTGGTGTAGAAGGCCAGAGCTCCTTCTGCATTTGCTGAGCAACTGAGGTGGAAGGGAGGAGGAAAGAGGCTTGATGAGGCAGGGCTGGGGAGTGGGTTGAACTGCAGTGGTGGCTCTTGATTTGGTGTGTGTGTGTGTTGCTGTGTTGTGTTCAGCGGGTGCACTTGGATATCCAAGTCGGGGAGCACGCCAACAATTACCCAGAGATTGCAGCCAAGGACAAACTGACCGAACTGCAGCTAAGAGCCAGGCAGCTCTTGGACCAGGTGGAACAGATCCAGAAGGAGCAGAACTACCAAAGAGTAAGTAACACCCACAACAGATTTCTTTTTTTTACCATGGCATTCAGGAGGAGGGGGGGGATCTTGAATGGCATTATTGGGAGGGGGGGATCTACCCTGTCCATAGTTTGTGAGGAACTTGTCAGACCTTGGTGTTTAAATGGTAACCCTAGAGTCGTCCGCGACTGGACCTAATGGTCAGGGGTACTGTCAGGGATCTGCCTCCCCCTGCCAGTCCAGCCCTGAGTGTTTATAGGGAGCAGCCACCTGTTCTGACTACTGACTTATCTGCGAGTGAAACCAGCAGTTCTTCGGGGGAGAAGCAGTTGGGGGCTGGGAGGGAAGGAGTGCCAGGGCTCGAGAGATACAGAGACAGGCCTGGCACCAACCAGCAGTCAGGTCCGGCGCAGAGATTACATAGGAGGAAAAGGCGTTTCCGGCTCCCTAAACTGCTCTGTTGGCGCCAGAA
The DNA here is from genome assembly GCA_034641385.1 of Darevskia mixta. Classification (NCBI taxonomy): domain Eukaryota; kingdom Metazoa; phylum Chordata; class Lepidosauria; order Squamata; family Lacertidae; genus Darevskia; species Darevskia mixta. The sequence goes on along the minus strand of JAWWNH010000025.1, from coordinate 4,189,499 downwards.
TCGCAGGGGGGCACTTCCGGATTCTGCTAGTGAATGATCAGACATGATATGATTCAGCTCTGCACTGTAATTAATGAGCACTGATTAAAACTACAAAAAGACAGATGGCTTGGCTCCCTTATTGACCGACCGATGAGGGGGAGGTCCTGACAGGTACCTTTACCTTCTTACCTAATCACTAATACCATACTTAAGGAGCATCATCTCGAAAGGCTTTGCTCATCTGAAAGTTCAGAGAAGCACTTGCCAAATCCTAGGAACTTCTTTGGGAGGGGGGGCATTCAAGCTGCATTGGTGCAGGCTGACTGGAGTTTGGCGTTTGTTGCAGCGGGTTTACAGGTGGTGTACCTGCAATAGAACAGGATTGGCAGGAGTTGTTCAGAGGGGGGTAGTATTGGAAAGGTCCTACATCTGCAAGAAGGACCCACCTGCGTAGATGGAGAAGTTGGGTTGCATGGGTCTGGTGTGGGGAAGGGGAGAGGGAAGTACCTTCTCTGACTGTTGCCACCATGTTCACTTTGCAGTACCGAGAGGAGAGGTTCCGCATGACCAGCGAGAGCACCAACCAGCGGGTGCTGTGGTGGTCCATTGCCCAGACCATCATCCTCATCCTCACTGGCATTTGGCAGATGAGGCACCTCAAGAGCTTCTTTGAGGCTAAAAAATTGGTGTAGCCCCTCTGACAGCACAGGCACCATTGCTCTTCCGCTTCCACTGAGCACTTCTTGACCCTCCTGGATTTGGCACCGCTGAAAGGACAGATGGAAGCACAGCATGTGAAACGTCTTTGGACCAGCATTTGCATACTTCCCTGATGAAGGGGGTGCCCTGCCCACAGAAGTCTCTCACGTGCCACTCCGTTCTTTGCTTTGCTGTGTTGCAGCAGCTGGAAAAGCCTCTGTGGGCAGTGCCCTTGTGCAGATCCAAAGGAAGAGAAAATTGCTTTCTAAGAGACTGAGTAGGCTCTTTTAAAAAAAAGTGCTTTCCTGTTTCTGGGTCCCGATTGGTGGGAGTGACTTCTGGGTTGTTCTGTCCTGGTGGTTCCCTGTCGTTCTTTGCTCTTAACACATGAGGTTTGTGGGAGCAGCCCTTGTAGTGGAGAATGGCCTGGAAGGGAAAATGGGAGGGGTGGAATAACATTTATGCTAAAACTGGGTTTTTTCTTGGTGGGGTGGGGGTGGCCTGATACCTACTGGAACTTGGGGTGGGGGCTGCTTAGGACAGGGTTCTGGCAGCATCTCCTCTTGTAACCTTCCCCAGTTTCCAGCAGAAGGGCTAGATAGCCATTGTGAACAAGGGGTTAGCAAAACATTAGGCTCCAGGTGTGTTTCAAGTGCTAGCACAGATGGGATCTCTAGACTTCTGCATCCATTAAGGATACCCAAAGGTAGTATCTTTTAATTGCACAGAGAGGAGTTTCCACTTGGATGAGTAGGGGTTTTTTACGGCCCTGCTATTGCCTCTAGTGTGGATGGCAGGAAGCTTGCTAGGAGACAGTGAGTTGCCATTTATGTACCATGGAGCTCCTTAACAGCCTTTCTTGAGTTTGGAAAGAGAGGCCTCTACCTATGCAAAAGTATGCCTGATGATTTGTGGGTGACAGCAGAACCGGAGCATGGAATGGTGGAGAATTTGAAATGCAGTTAACGGTATCTCCCCCTCCTCTTCCCTGTGTTTTGTTTCCTGCCCACTACGTTAAATTCTTAATAATGTTCCTTGTTACAGTTCTGGAGTGAAATAAAATTTCCTGCAAAGGGCTTTCTCTTCCTTGTGTTATTGATTTGGGGGTTGGGGGGGTGGGGGGTACGGGGACAAGGGGGGGCTGAGCTCAAGAGGGAAATATAATTGGCTCTGGGACTAGGCTCCTCCTGCAAGCTTCTTCTTGGCAAAGGAGCCCCCCACAACCAGCAGCTTCAAAGTTTTTTTGTGGGGAAGGAGTAAGGTGGGCCAGGCTCTCTAGAGAAGGCTCTGATGCTTTCAGGTTCCTCTGGGCCCTTAGGCAGTGCCTGGCATGCGAAGGATCATAGAGCGTGAGGACAGATTGCTTCAATGCAGGTGAGAAAGGCCCAGTTGCCCAGTCACAGTGGTCAAGCAGATGCAACAGACTTCAGTCAACCTATTTTGGGGTGATGGGATCAGTTTCTTGGTAGCTGCTCTAAACGCAAATAGGGTTGGCCACAACTGCAGCTAGAATTTTGTTAGCTAGAAACTGGAAGTCAGAGGAATTACCAACGATAGAAGAATGGCAGATGAAAATGATGGACTATATGGAGCTTGCTGAACTGACCGGGAAACTTCGTGACCAGAGAGAGGAAGCGGTGGAAGAAATTTAAATCATATTTTAAAAAGTATGGTAAGATTAAAGAGTAGAAGTAAGCTGGAAGACAAACGAGACTGTAGACTTAGAAGATGGATATAAGGTTTATGATTGTTGGAATTAATGTTATTGATCATAGATAAGGAGAGATATTGAGGTTATTTAATTAAAAAAAAATTCAATGATGTCAAGAAATTACTAAAGATGATATACAAGGAACGCAGGAAGGGAGGAAGTCAACCCACAATGATATAAAGGATTGATAGGTTAAAAGGAATTATCTATGTTTTTATGTGCATTGTTTTTGTTTTCTGTTTGTTTATTGTTGTTTGTATTTTAATTGTATTACTTTGTTAAAACCAATAATTTTGGGGGGGGGGGAAATAAACGCAAATAGGGTTGGCCAGTCGAACCAGATTTGGGCTAATAAAGACCGATTTCAGGTTGATTGCCCTGCACCTGTCTGCCTGGCTGGCGGTGCCCCCTTCACTCCTGGGACCCAGAGGAGGCTGCTCGCTTGGCCGACATCCCACCCATCTAGGCTATGGAGCAGGTCGTCAGTACTGAAAGGGCTCGCGGCAAGGAGTTCCGCCGGTGCGCGCTAAGCCACGGAGCCAGCCAGTCGCGTTTGGCTCCGAGACCCCGCGCCGCAATGCCACCGAGCGAGGTGCAGGGGGCGCTGTCGGGGCCGCGCCTCGCTGCTCGGTTTGGCCGGCTAGAGCGGCTGCTTCCGGCTGGGGAAAGCGGAAGCGGCGGCCGCGCGGGCAGGAGCAGCATGGAGGGAGAGGCGGCCAGCTTCGCGCACCTCGGTCTGGACGCGCGGCTCCTGCAGGTAACGCGGGCGAGGTGGGGAAGGGGGGAGCCGCGGCCTCCTCCTCCGGGCCTGACCCCCTGTCTCTCGTTCTCTCTGCCGGGCAGGCGACAGCGGAGCTCGGCTGGGCGAAGCCGACGCTGATCCAGGAGAAGGCCATCCCGCTGGCCCTGGAGGGCAAAGACCTGCTGGCGCGGGCCAAGACGGGCTCCGGCAAGACGGGCGCCTACGCCCTGCCCCTCCTCCAGCACCTGCTCCGGGGGAAAGCGGTGAGCGCCCCGGGGCCCCGATCCCTCCCTCTCGGAATCATCATCCTCATCCTCATCCTCATTCTTTTATTCGACCGTCAGTCAGAAGAATACATTTATACAGAATTAAAAGCATCTGAAAGAACTTTGGGGGGGGGAGGGAGGAAAAAGGAAACATAATCCACAATAGAATGGAACTAAAATAGGGGGACCCAGGTGGCGCTGTGGGTTAAACCACAGAGCCTAGGGCTTGCTGATCAGAAGGTTGGCGGTTCGAATCCCCGCGACGGGGTGAGCTCCCATTGCTCGGTCCCTGCTCCTGCCCACCTAGCAGTTCGAAAGCACGTCAAAGTGCAAGTAGATAAATAGGAACCGCTCTGGCGGGAAGGTAAACGGCGTTTCCGTGCGCTGCTCTGGTTCGCCAGAAGCGGCTTAGTCATGCTGGCCACATGACCCGGAAGCTGTACGCCGGCTCTCGGCCAATAAAGCGAGATGAGCGCTGCAACCCCAGAGTCGGACACGACTGGACCTAATGGTCAGGGGTCCCTTTACCTTTACTTAAACAAATAGCCCCATATCATCATCATAATTTATACCCCGCCCATCTTGCTAGGTTTCCCCAGCTACTCTGGGCGGCTTCCAACAAAAGATTAAAAAATACATTGAAACATCAGTCATGAAATACTTCCCTAAACAGGACTGCCTTCAGATGTCTTCTAAACGCTAGATCAGGCACCCCCAAACTTTGCCCTCCAGATGTTTTGGGGCTACAACTCCCATCATCTCTGCCTAACATTACCAGTGGTCAGGGATGATGTGAATTGTAGTCCCAAAACATCTGGAGGGCCGAGTTTGAGGATGCCTGCGTTAGATAGTTGTTTATTTCTTTGGCATCTGGAGGGCGTTCCACAGGGCAGGTGCCACTACCGAGAAGGCCCTCTGCCTGGTTCCCTGTAGCTTTGCTTCTCGCAGTGAAGGAACCGCCAGAAGGCCCTCGGCGCTGGACCTCAGTGTCTGGGCTGAACGATGGGGATGGAGATGCTCCTTCCGGAAGAACTGGAATGTGGAGCTGTAGATTTGGAAGGCACCTCCCCCCCCTCGCCAATCTAGCCCAGGCCCCCGCAGTGCAGGGGTTGCACCTAAAGAGCCCCTTTTGTGATTGGCCTGGAGAGGGCGGGACACTTCTGACCGGGTCTCTACTTGCCTCCTAGTCAGTGCTGGTGGCGGAGCAAGCCGTGCGGGGACTCATCCTGGTCCCCACCAAGGAGCTGGGCCAGCAGGTGCTGCAGATGCTCCGGCAGCTGACCTCCTACTGCGCCCGAGACCTGCACCTCGTTGACATCTCTGGCCAGGCGGACTTGGCGGCTCAGAGGTGAGTGGTGGGCAGAGGGGCAGGACGGCTGTCTCTTGGGCTGGCCATGTTAATGAAGTCCCCAACCCCAAAACGCTTTCTGAATCCTGGCCCAACCGCACTGGCTGCCGATTTGTTTCCCTCCCCAATTCAAAGTGCTCATTTTGACCTATAAAGCTGTAAGCAGCTCACAACCGCAATACCTCAAGGACTGTTCTCCCCATATGAACTGACCCGGACCCTGCGACCGTCATCTGAGGCCCTTCTTTGTGCATCTCCTCCATGAGTGGTCTGGAAGGTGGCAACACAAGAACAGTCCTTTTATGCAGTGACTGCCTGTTTGTGGAATGCTCTCCCCAGGGAGACTCGCCTGGCACTAATAATAATAATAACAATAACAATAATAATAATTTTTTATTTGTTCCCCAGCCACTCTGGGCGGCCTCCAACAGATATTAAAATACATCAAAATATCACAGGTTAAAAACTTTCCTAAACAGGGCTGCCTTCAGGTATTTTCTGAATGTAGGATAGTTGTTTATCACTTTAACCTCTGCTGGGAGGTTATATGTTACATATATTTAGGCTCCAGGTGAAAACTTTTTTTTTCAACCAGGCCTTGGGCTGATTAAACATTCTATGGCCTTTTAAATGTCTTTGTAGAGGGGAGAGATGTTTGTTTTTGTTTTATTACGTTCCTTGTGTTCTCATTTTGTATTATGTTGTGAACCGCCCTGTGATCTTTGGATGAGGGACGGTATACAAATTTAATAAATAGTAATAATTCCTGCAAATGGGTCCTTCCTCGTTGGCAGGCTGTGATGGTGGTTTGGGGGCTTTGGGGATGGAAGACAGGTTGGCCTCTCTAAAGCATTCCAGAGCCTCCCTGGAGTCTCTTGTAGTCTCACATTTTGCTTGTGGCCTCTGGTTGCTTTATGAGTGGAAACAATGAATGAGGGTCCTCTTCTGCAGTTGACACTATCCTCTTGGGGAGATCCTCTGTAGCCCAGTTAAGGGTGGCAGCCTCTTCCCATCAGCAACCTGTGGTTATGGTTGCATCGCAGACCCAAAGCTTTCATTCAAGGTCAGGCAGGTACTGTATATGTGGTAGTTTCACAGAGACTGAATCTTCCGATCTCTGACTGAGGCTTTTGCATGTTGTGGATTCTCTTCCTTCAAGGCCCATCTTGATGGAGAAGCCAGATGTGGTGGTGGGGACGCCATCGCGGGTCCTGGCTCACTTGAAGGCTGGCAGCCTGAGCCTGCAGGATTCCTTGGAAATCCTGGTGTTGGATGAAGCTGACCTCCTTTTCTCCTTTGGCTTTGAGGAAGATTTGAAAAGTCTGCTGTGGTGAGTTTATTCTGGCCCTGGGTTGTTGGCTTTGAAAGGCCTGGGGCCAGTCTGTGATTCAGTGGGAGGGTGGAGGAGGCCTAGGAAGTCTCTGAGTTCTTATGAGTAGTACCTGCTCAGGTGTCCTGCTCCATCATTTGTTGGATGCTATGCCAAGGGGGGAAGTGGGGATAGTCCTGGAGCTAGATAAATTGCTTTTTGTATCCAGCTAGAATCCATTTTGTTGCTTGTTGGATCCATTTTGTTTGGTTTTGTGGCATATTTTATTGGGGAAATTGTGTTACGTAAACAGAAATCCTGAGTTGAAATCAGCTTTCTGGCTGGAAAAAGTTGGTGCCATCACACTAGGAAAAGAAGCTCAGCATATTTATAGTGAAGGTTATGGAAGCAGAGGGATAGGTTTGGGCTGTTGTGCCTGCAATGCCCTGTTTTGCTCTCATCCTGGAGGCATCTGGTTCGCTGCCTTTGGGTGCTGAGTGCTGGGCAAGGGGGGGGGGGCTTTTGATGTGACCTTACAAATGACGGGCTCTTGTTTCCTCTCCAGCCACTTGCCCAAGATCTACCAGACTTTCCTCATGTCAGCTACCTTCAATGAGGATGTCGAGGCCCTGAAGGAGCTGGTGCTCCACAACCCTGTAAGTTTGTGAGAAAGGGGTTAGAGGTTGTGGGAATGGTTTTGGATTCAAATGAGGCAAGGTCAGGGGCTGGGATTTCCTTGTCCCGTTGCTCTGGGGTTCTGGTGGTGGTGGGGGAAATGCTCTTCACAGATAGCAGTGGTCCCGTGTCTGTCTGCCTCTTGCAGCTTGCGGGCGTTGAGTTGGTTCTGGTGGTCTAGCAATCCGTGGCACAGAAAGGGAGCAATTAAGAGTCATCTGGGGAGCAGGCCTCCCTCCCTGAGTCCATCCACATTGCCTTGCCAAACTCTGCCCTGCAAGAGGAAACAGCACCATCAGGGGCCCATTGAGGCAGCCCCCAGCCTGCAAGAGCCTTCACTTGCAGCTGCATTTACCGCATTTTTTGCTCCATAAGACGCACTTTTTTCCTCCTAAAAAGTAAGGGGAAATGTCTGTGCGTCTTATGGAGCGAATGCATGGTCCCTGGAGCCAAATTGCCTAGGGGCCAAAAGCAGATTGTGCTCTTTTTTTTACAAAGAGAGAAGAGGGTGTTGAAAGGAAGCCGCTGAACAGCTGTTCAGCAAGCGATGGGGGGAGAGATAAGGCTCCCTTTCCAGCCCCGCCCCCTTGCCCAGGCCTCCGTTGTTGAATGCAGAGGGAGGCTGTTTGTTTCCCCAGCGACATGTGACTGGCTGATTAGATTATCTGTCTGGAAACTGTAGAAATGGCTCCCTTTCCTGTAGGACTAGAAGCTAACTGTGAGTTGAACCCCATAAAAACGGGGCTTTTTCCTCTTTGAAAAAGAAGCTGCACCACTTTCAGTTGATCCTCAAAAAAACAGGACTTTTCCCTTTCAAAAAAAAGCTGCACCACTTTCAGTTGATCCTCAAAAAAACAGGACTTTTCCCTTTGCAAAAGAAGCTGCACCACTTTGAGCTGATCCTCAAAAAAGCAGGGCTTTTCCCTTTGCAAAAAAGCTGTACCACTTTGAGCTGATCCTCAAAAAAGCAGGGCTTTTCCCTTTGTGAAAGAAGCTGCACCACTTTGAGCTGATCCTCAAAAAAGCATGGCTTTTTCCTTTGCAAAAGAAGCTGCACCACTTTGAGCTGATCCTTAAAAAAAACAGGGCTTTCCTCCTCTAAAAACTAGGTGCGTCGTATGTTCAGGTGCGTCTTATGGAGCGAAAAATACAGTAGCTGCAGGGGGCACTGGCTGGAACATTAGAGACCACCACCACTGAAGGGATTCACATATGCCTTGGCCCCGCTGCAGTAACGACTGTAATAGCTTGAGCTGCCTCAACAACATTGGTTGGTAGGCAGCGTATAAATACTCCAAAATAAAACAAAGCCTCTTTTCACCTCCTGCACAGGTGATCCTGAAGCTGCAGGAATCGCAGCTGCCAGACAGCTCCAAGCTGAGCCAGTTCCAGATCCGGTGCGAGACGGAGGACAACAAGTTCCTGCTGCTTTATGCCCTACTGAAGCTTTCGCTGGTGAAGGGCAAAGTCATCCTCTTTGTCAGCACCATCGACCGATGCTACCGCCTCAAGCTCTTCCTGGAGCAGTTCAGCATCCCAGCCTGTGTCCTGAACTCCGAGCTGCCTGTTCAGTCCAGGTGAGTCTTGCTAGGGGCAGCAGCTGCCATCCTGGGAGATGGGAAAAGGAGCTGCAGGTATGGTGCTTGTAGGGGGAGAGGAACAAACTGGCATCCAGGCCTGGCCTCGATGCAGCCCCGGGCACTGCCTGCCATACCCAGAGGTGGTTTCCTCCGGCGAAACCACAGTGTCCATCAATTCATCTGTTCCAGGTGCCACATCATCAGCCAGTTCAATCGGGGCTTCTGTGATTACATCATCGCCACCGACGAACAGGACCTGGCAGAGAAAGAGGGACCGACAAGAGGGAAGAGGAAGAGGAAGGGCAACAAAGCAGGAAAGTAGGTTTGGCTTAAGAGCCACAAATGCGTTCTGTTTGACAACGGTTGGTGTGAAATAGGAGACTTGGGGGCTAGGTGCCATTGGTGTGCAGCTGACCCTCAGGTCTACTTCTCCATAATCAGGAAATGCCATGTGGGCCCTGGACCAGGGCCTGGAATAAATGGTGGGGTAGATCATAGAGTCGTAGAGTTGGAAGGGATCCCAAGGATCGTCTAGTCTAACCCCCTGCGGTGCAGGAATCCGGCCACATCAGCCCCTGGTTGGGCTTGAACTGCCAACCTTCTGGTTAACAGACAGATGCACTGTGCCACAAGGAAATAAGCTGAATTTGAATCATGGCAGGTGACTGGTTCCCGTGGCTCAACACATCTGTGGTGGCAGAGGTGGCCTATTTACCTTGTTTTTCGCTCCATAAAACACACTTTTTCCCTCCTAAAAAGTAAGGGGAAATGTCTGTGCATCTTATGGAGTGAATGTGTGGTCCCTGGAGCTGAACTACCCAGGGACAAAAGCAGATCATGCTTTTTTAAAAAAAGAGAGAGAAGGAGGTATTGAAAGTAAGCCCACTGAGCTTCCTTTCAGAGAGAGATAAGGGAGAGAGATTCCAGCCCCGCCCCCTTGCAGAGGGAGGCTGTTTCCCCAGCGACATGTGACTGGCTGATTAGATTATCTGTCTGGAAACTGTAGAAATGGCTTCCTGAAGCTGCAGAACTGTGAGTTAAACCCCATAAAACAGGGTTTTTTCCCTTTGCAAAGTAAGCTCAACAACTTTGAGCTGATCCTCAAAAAATGGGGCTTTTCTCCTTTGCAAAAGAAGCTGCAGAAATTTGAGCTGATCCACAAAAATGGGGCTTTTCTCCTTTGCAAAAGAAGCTGCAGAAATTTGAGCTGATCCTCAAAAAATGGGGCTTTTCTCGTTTGTAAAAGAAGCTGCAGAAATTTGAGCTGATCCTGAAAAAAAATTGGGGCTTTCCCCCTCTAAAAACTAGGTGCGTCCTATGGTCAGGTGCGCCTTATAGGGCGAAAAATACGGTATGTTCCAGCCGGCCTACCCTTCAGCCGATCTGATTTGGGTGGTATAGAATTCTCTCCTCACCTCAGACCACTTTTTTCTATCCAGTGAGTGATCCAGTGACTTCTACCCAACTGGCCAGTCAGAAGTGAATTTTACAAACCTCCTAGCGCAGCATAAATAGCAGCCTCATGCAACTTAAGCAACTGGCAGCTGCCAGCCACCAACTAGAGACTTGTGCTGTTTTCCACATAACCCTGTATAAGCAGTAAACACTTATATCTTTGTGGAAGGAGAATAAAATTAGAAAGGCATTAAAGAAAATTGAAATGCACTTGAAAGGCTGAGCAAGGTTGTTTTCGCAAGAGAACCATGAGAGAAGTGCGGAATGACAGGTACGCAACTGCTATGACTGTTGAGGACAAAGGAAGGAGGGAAAGATAAGGAAGTTTTTATGCCTCGTGATTCAGTCGGTAGAGGCAAGTAGAAGGAAACAGGGTGGATAAAAATCAACGATTTTTTTAAAAAATCAATAAAATCAGATTTTTTTGATTTAAATCGGATTTTTAAAATAAAATGCTTTTGGAGGAAAAATCTTTCTAAATATAGTCTTCTATTTAAGTTACATTGTAGTCCAAAGGCTATTCATCAGGAAATAAGGATTTGTTTTAAGTTTATCAAGTGTGCTAAAACTCAGTCTAAGGTTTTTTTTTAAATGTTTAACCACATCAGTTAACAAACATGGATACATATGCTATCATGTTATTGTTTTACTTAAATAAATTGTTTAAATGGTTATTAAGGAAATGATTATTTTTCTCCTTCCAATAAAGTACAGCAGAAAAATTGTCCAAATATAAACAGTTAACTTATTAAACCTCACCATCCTATATAATAAAGTGGCTGTGTCCCTGCGTCCAACTTTCCGTGTGTCACGGAAGTGCACTACTGCGCATGTCCCACAGGGACGCAGGGATTGGAAGCTCTACTGCCCCCCCCAACAGGGACGCAGGCATTGGAGCGGCCGGAGAGGGGGGCGTGTCCGGAAGGCAGCGGCAGCGCACGCGCGGTGTCAGTTGGGGCAGCGCCGCCACCTTGCACGGAGCCTCCTCCACCTCCTCCGGCCGCCGCCACGCTCCTTCTCTCCCCCGGCCGCGCCGATCACGCGAGCCCCCGGCTTCACCCGAGGCCTACCTGCCTGAAGCCGCCGCCGGGGCCGCGGGGCCTCCTGAACCGGGCGGCCAAGAGGAACGCAGCCTGGCCGCCCTGAGGTTTCTGCTGGGCAGGGGGCAGCAGCGGGGCGCGGAGGGTGCGCCCGGCGGCAGCTACCATGGCGGCCGGGCACCCTCTCAGCCCTCGCGTGGGTATCTAGCGCCCGTTTTTAACGGGCTAAATTCACTAGTAATTTCATAATTATCTGTCTATGTATTTCTAGTAGTATAACCAAATCAGTAATTTTGGATATAACTGTAAAAACTACTCTGAAAAGTTATTATTCCAAAAATGAAACCTTCATATGGTTGTAAATATTAAGATTATACCAGCAAGAATGAGTCTTTCTATAAAAAAATATTTAAATCAAGTCTTACTGACTAGTGATTTAAATTGTGATTTAAATCAATTTGATTTAAATCAAATCCACCCTGGAAGGAAATACTGCCATACGTGGACATAGCTGCCTTTCCCCTTGCGACTTGTGCTTTTTTCATATTTGGTGTGCCGCCCCCTCAGCTATTTGCTGGTAGAGGTTTTGTTGAACCTCCCCCCTTGCAATGCCTAAATAAGCCCCCTGTTTGACTTTGAGCTGAACCCACAGGGTATTCAGTATTGAAACACAACACTTCCCTGACAACTTGCGTAGAAAACAACCCCCCTCTGAGTAAATGCAACTTTAAAGGTGATTTCTCCCAAGAAGCTGGCGTTTGTTTTGCGTGTCAACTTTAGTTCATAATGTATGCTTTTTTTGTTTTGCCAAATCATTCTTATTAAAGTTTTCAATACAACAAAATCACATTGAAACATTCCAAATTATTTATCCAATTGTCAATAATAATAATAAAAAAGAAAAGTTCCAATTCTGCCAAATTATTATTTAAATTTATTTAATGGTTTCCCATGCTTCAAACTCCGGAGGTATCTAATCAACTATTGTCCATTGCTTTTCACCCTCCCAATATTTTCACAGCCTCTGATGTATTCCAGCAAGCAAGATAAATCATAACAAACAATGTATGCTTTTAAGTGTTGATTTTATTCACTTTGCTTTTGAAATTTGTTTTTAAATGTTGGTTTTTGTTGACAGTTTAATGCATTTTTTGATGCTCTTTGATAAGCAGCTTAGAGGTTTTAATTGCAGTTAAGCGGTATATAAAATCCAAGTGGCTTGGTTAGCAGAGGCCCAGAAACGCCCTGATGCTTCCGGATGGGCCTCTGTTGACAGCTGTGCCGGTGGAATATTTCGCATGTTGTGCTAATCAGAATGCTTAACCTGAACTGATGAAGCTATATAGCGAAACCTGTGAGTAATCCGGAGGACAGGTCTTCTTCGTCCTTCTCATGTGCCACTTGTGTTGATTTCGGCTGGATGGTGATGTTGCAAGACTCATATAAATATGCTTCAGTGTGCTGTAGTGGTTAAGAGTGGTAGACTCATAATCTGGTGAACCGGGTTCGCGTCTCCGCTCCTCCACATGCAGCTGCTGGGTGACCTTGGGCTAGTCACACTTCTCTGAAGTCTCTCAGCCCCACTCACCTCACAGAGTGTTTGTTGGGGGGGAGGAAGGGAAAGGAGAATGTTAGCCGCTTTGAGACTCCTTCGGGTAGTGATAAAGCGGGATATCAAATCCAAACTCTTCTTCTTCTATTACATCCATGAGATTTTTGCTTTGAACCGTTGAAGAATTCTACTCTCTACTCACCATCAACCAATTGTGAACGTTTTGGTGGCACCAAGATTTTGTTGCTATACCCAACCTGTTGCTGAATGGTTCAGTCACGTGAACATTATACATTCTGTTATATCATGCATATATGACTTGTTAATCATGTGGCCTTATTGAAAGACTATTAGTTTTTCAGAAGAGGATTCCAGTAAATCTTTTATTATAGTTTCAGCTATTGTGTGGTGGTTTTGGTTGTTTTTGGTTAGTAGAGGCCCAGAAAGGCCCTGATGCTTCCAAATGGGCCTCTTCCTTGGCCTGCTGCCTATGAAGAAGAGAGAGAGAGAGAGAGAGTCGCCCCCTTGCCCTCATTGTTCTCTTCTGCTGCTCCCCTTGCAGGGGCAAAGACCAGGAATACGGAGTGTCGCGTGGGATCGACTTCCAGAACGTCTCTGCTGTCCTGAACTTTGACTTCCCTCCCTCAGTAGAGTCCTACATTCACCGAGCAGGCAGGTGAGCAGCAGGTGGCCTTGCATTTACGCGAATTCCACATTCCTGGGACGAGGCATCTAAGCCACACTTGGGTTTCTAAGAACAGGGACTTATCAAAGGTCACTTGATGCCTCTGTGATATCTGGGACTTTATTTTTTTTTTGCAAGCTGCATGGCACAGATCCCAGCCTTCTCTGAATTTCCTCTTGAGTCTGTTATCAAAGACCCATTTCTCTGATTAGCTGGTCATTTTCCTAAAGGTGCTTCGGGGGGAAGGGGCCAAGCATGTATGTGTCCGGCCTCCCTTTTCACGGAGTATGCCTGTAAGGGCTCAGGGTTGTCTCCTCGAGAGTAAAGAGCCAGAAACATCCGTTCTTCTAAAGCTAATACTTTATTTACAGACTATGTACAGTGATCCCTCGACTTCCGAATGACCCGACTTACGAGTTTTTCGAGTTGCAAGGGATCAAAGCGGCCACCGCTTCTGAATTTTTTCGACTTCCGATCAGAAGCCGCGGCCGCTTTAGATGCAGTTTCCTTGAGTCCCGAAGGTTTTTTTCGACCTACGAATGCGTTCTACCAACGCATTCCTATGGGGACTCGAGTTACGGTGATCTCAACTTACGAGGAATCCGTCGGAACGGATAATCTTCATAAGTCGAGGGTCCACTGTACATCGGAGTGTTTAAGATTCATGTCCGCTTGAGTCGGTTCCAGAATCCGGGAGTGGCTTTCGCCGGTTCCTCCCCCAACATAAAAGCTTTGGAATTCCAAAGCGTCGCCTCCTTTCCTTACGCTTTCCCCCCCTACGCAGCTGGAGCGAGGGAAGTAGCTGACCGCTTTGCTCTGCAATCCACTCAGGTGGAGCTAGGGCTCTGTCAGCATCTCTGGCCCCCATCTCCACCGCACTGCCTGCTCCTCACCACTGGGGCTTTCCTTACTATCCCCGCTGGACTCAGAACTGCTTCCCAGGAGAGGCTGCACTTCCCTCCATCCCTCCTTCTCCGTCTCAAGAGCCTTGTGTGAGGTCAGCTCCCTGACAATGCCTTTGTCAGCATATACCCCGCCTGGGGAAGGTTGTGAAGCTGCCCCAAAGTCAGAGCAAAACTGTGTGCGCACATCCCCGACTACAGAGAGTCCGGTGACGCTGTCATATGTGATTGTTCCCCAGCGTGAAGAACAACACACACAAGCCATAATTAAGGCTAAACTATTTATTGTAGGAATAGTGCAGAGAGAATCCCTGCTGCCAGCTCAATAAGACAGAGCTGGCATAAAGCCGTCCTTTCGGCATCGTAGCAAGCCAGAAGAGAGAGCAGAAAGGCTAGGATTACAATAGTACAGTGAAACGTAAACATTCCATATAGGAAAAGATAAGGCAGCTTTCTCACAGCTTAGTGAGACAGGCAAAAGTCAGACCAGGCCTCGCAGCAGCTGTTTGCCGCTCAGCTTGGACAAAAATCATAACAGCCTTTCCCCCGTGCAGCCCTGGTGCCCCTCCTGAGCCCCTCCCTGCCTTCCAGCTGTGGCACCCTCTCTTCCCTGCCCTTGCCTGACCTCCTGAACCCTTCCTCCCTTGCAGGACTGCCCGTGCGGACAACCCGGGCACTGCCCTGACCTTTGTGCTGCCCTCCGAGAAGGCTGTGCTGGCTGAGATCGAGGCGGCTCTCACAGGAGGAGGTGGGTGTGCTGGCGAGGCAGGGAGGTGCTGCCCTTGGGGGGGTCTTCCAAGCGGGCAGAGGGAACACCTCCCCCCCGGGGCGCAGGGGCGGTGAGGTCAGCACGGGGCACCGGCTTGGCTCTGGGCGCAGGATTGCCCAATTCAAGAGTCGCCCTGTGCAGTGGCCGCTTGCCTTTCTGTCGCGCCAACCGGTCCCGATCCTCCCCCACCAGGCAGCGACGACACTCCCTTGCGGCCCTACCTGTTCCGGATGGAGGAGATTGAGGGCCTACGGTACCGTTGTCAGGTGAGTGGGCACAGCCTGGTTGCTCTGGGAGGTGGCTGCGGCAGCACCGCCTCCTCTTGCCCTCTCCCTGCACGGGGGCAAAGGGGGAGGCAGCTGTTACAGGTGGCGCTTCAGAGCCATCCTTGGCAGTGCAGGCTGCAAGTTGGGCGTGAGGTCGGCATGGGTCCAGCCTTTTAAAAGGCAGCTGTTTCAGGCAGATCTCGGTTCTCCGCGTCGAGGACAAGCCTGCTTCAGGGGGCCCCCTGATATCTCCTTCCCCGAGTGGTTTTGCCAGGCGCTAGAGAGGGAAACCAGGGGACCCAGGTGGCGCTGTGGGTTAAACCACAGAGCCTAGGGCTTGCCGATCAGAAGGTCGGCGGTTCGAATCCTTGCGATGGGGTGAGCTCCCGTTGCTCGGTCCCAGCTTCTGCCAACCTAGCAGTTCGAAAGCACGTCGAAGTGCAAGTAGATAAATAGGTACCGCTCCAGCGGGAAGGTAAACGGCGTTTCCGTGTGCTGCTCTGGTTCGCCAGAAGCGGCTAAGTCATGCTGGCCACATGACCTGGAAGCTGTACGCCGGCTCCCTCGGCCAATAAAGCCAGATGAAAAGCTGGAAGCTCTCGGCCAATAAAGCGAGATGAGCGCTGCAACCCCAGAGTCGGACACGACTGGACCTAATGGTCAGGGGTCCCTTTACCTTTAGAGAGGGAAAATCTCAGAGGAGGCAGGAACGTTTGGTGAGGAATTGTAAAGCACCGAGTCCAGTTCTCTGGGTGCCACAGCGTGACTCGGAGGCATTGCCTCCCCCCTCCCCCAATTCCTTGCTTTCTTTGGGGTTGCTTTCTCCCGACTCAGCTGCTGCTTTTAGTAATCATGGGGATGGGGCAAGTCCTGTGGGCCCCCCCTTGCTTTTAAACCACCCACCCATCTCCACCCGGTCCTCAGTTGGGTCCTTTGCTCTCAGGACGCCATGCGGTCCGTCACCAAGCAGGCCATCAAGGAAGCTCGCCTCCGGGAGATCAAGGAGGAGCTGCTCAACTCTGAGAAGCTGAAGGTATTCTCCTGCTGGGTGGGGAGGGCAGGGGGACCCGAGAGAGTGGGAGGGGGCCGTCAGGGAGGGGCGGCTGCTGGGGAGATGCTCTGACCTCCATTTCTCTCCTCCCAGACATACTTTGAGGACAATCCCCGGGACCTGGACCTCCTGCGCCATGACAGGCCTCTCCACCCAGCCATTGTCAAGCCCCACTTGCGAAACGTACCAGCGTACCTGGGTAGGAGGGGGCGGCATTTGTGGCCTCAGCGGGGGGGGGGGCTCAATGCTGCGTCTATGGCAAACAGCAGCAGGGCCTGTAGACGAGCTCTGGGGCGGGACTTGGGCTTCCCTCCTCTGAGGGGGAAAGCGAGGGAGCCCCTGCTTCCCCTGCAGAGTCCTTACCGCAAGAGGAGGCTCTTCCGCCTCCTGTTTGGGCCAGTAACCACCAGCGGCTGCTCCTCTTCTCTCCCCAGTGCCTCCCACCCTCCGGGCTGTGGCGCAGCCCCTGGGCAGCAAGCGCAGACGACGGAAACCGCTGCCACCCAAAACCAGGGTATGTCTTGCTCCTCTGCTGCTGCCCCCAAATTGGAGGGGGAGCGGGGACTGGCCTGCCTTTCCTCACACCCCGGCACGGGCCCACGGAAGGTTTCTTCACAAAACTTGAGGGAACCGGGCACGGCTCCCTATTGCCCAGCCTCTGCTTGGGAAAGTTTGTGGAGCTGCTGCCGATCTGGGTCCTGTAAAGAAGGCGTGACAGTTGGGGTGTGTGTGCTGTGGAAGGTTTTATAGCTGGGGGACCTTCTGTGCTCCTCCAGAGGCCCTATTTCACCCCCTTCTCTGTGTTTGTTCCTTCAGCCCCTTACTCCTTGGGGTGCAAGAGCAAAAATCTCACCTCTGCTGTTTCCTGGGATCTCCACTCTTGGCTACATAGGGTGTGGTTTGCGTTTGCGACCTGCCATTAGCCAGACAGGACGCGGGTGGCGCTGTAGTCTAAACCACAGAGCCTAGGGCTTGCCGATCAGAAGGTCGGCGGTTCGAATCCTTGCTACGGGGTGAGGTTGCTCAGTCCCTGCTCCTGCCCACCTAGCAGTTCAAAAGCACGTCAAAGTGCAAGTAGATAAATAGGTACCACTCCGGTGGGAAGGTAAACGGCGTTTCCGTGCGCTGCTCTGGTTCGCCAGAAGCGGCTTAGTCATGCTGCCCACATGACCCGGAAGCTGTACGCCGGCTCCCTCGGCCAATAAAGCGAGATGAGCGCCGCAACCCCAGAGTCGGTCACGACTGGACCTAATGGTCAGGGGTCCGTTTACCTATGGGGGCGGGGGACGACGACCACAGAAGGGGGAAATAGCACCGGCGGTTCGAATCCCTGTAACGGGATGAGCTCCCGTTGCTCGGTCCCTGCTCCTGTCAACCTAGCAGTTCGAAAGCATGTCAAAGTGCAAGTAGATAGGCACCACTCCGGCAGGAAGGTGAACGGCGTTTCCGTGCGCTGCTCTGGTTTGCCAGAAGCGGCTTAGTCATGCTGGCCACATGACCTGGAAGCTGTCTGCGGACAAACGTTGGCTCCATCGGCCTATAGAGCGAGATGAGTGCGCAACCCCAGAGTCGTCCGGGGTACCTTTACCCTTTATTAGCCAGAAGCGCCTGCCACGTGGGGCCTTGGGCAGTTCTTCTGCCCCTTTCTGTGGTGCTTCTGGTGGTGCACCTTCATGGGGGGAGTCCCAAGTACTGAGAACAAATGGTGCGGCCCATGGGCGGGTGGGGTTTGCAGACCCAATCCCCAAGCGAAAAGCTCAGGAGTCTTTGCCAGAGGCCCTTTGGATCTGTGATTGTGGCAGCAGGGCGAGGGACCCAGCAGCCCAGTGGTCAGGCAACCCCCCTCCCACTGTGAGATCCGCTTCTACACTGTCTCTCCCTCCCCCAATAGGGCCAGCGGAATCCCCTGCGGAGCTTCAAGTGCAGGAAGCAGAGATCCGGAGCTCCAGCCAAGCACCGGGCAGCAGCTGGGACGCCTGGATCCTGACCGCCGCTTGAGGCTGAACTGTGTCGGGGAGGAGGCTGGCGCTGGGCCCCTGTTTTGGGGCCAGGATATTGGATGTAAATAAAGGACAGCTGTTTGTGCTCAGCCACCGTCTTGTCAGGTTCGGAGGCCTTCCTCAGAAGAACATTAAAGGGGTTGACCTTCCTTGGCCATTGCAGTGCCTTAAGGACAGGAGCAATTTCTCCTGCATTCTCAAGTCTTTGTGGGGGTTTGTTTGTTTGTATTTGAGCCCCTGAAATCAGCTGCCTCCTCTGTCCTGGCAACAAAACAGACAGTCACGGGGGCAAAAAATTACAGAAACAGAGTATGCAAAAACCGTGAAAATCTCTAGAATGGGTAATTATAATATATAGTTCAATATAAGGAAAATGCAACAGGTTAACGTTAAATCTCCTAACGCAAAAATATATAGAACCTTGATAAGGATTTTCTTGACGAAAAATATATATAAAGGTGTGTAGAACCTAAATAAGGATTTTCTTGAAAAAAAATATACCTGACGGGTTGCCGGCTAAAACTATCAGTTTCCTCAAAGGAAATTAAACTTCAAGAAGGTATAAGAACCTAAGTTATAGGAGTCTAAAGGTAAAGGGTTGAAAACCTCAGTTGTAGAAATTCGATGATTCTGACAGTCTCACTTTGAAAAAAAACTTTTTTAGAAAAGGCTCGAACCTTAAGTTATATTAATGCAAATACTTCAAGCTGAACTCTTTTCGGACTCCAAGGAGAGTTGGAAATTGGTAAGTCTAAATTGTAGACGCTCTTGAAGAAAAGGAAGGAGACAAATTCAGACTTAAGCTGTGCAGGCCTCTTTCCTGGCAGCACTGCCTGGGGAGTAACCCTGGGGCGGGTGGTGGGTGCAGGGTCCCCCTTCCCATTAGCTTCCCTGTGTGGGTGAAGGTCCTTTGTCTTGGAAGCCGGGTTCCTCCCGTGGAGATTCCTGGCAGCAGCTGCTGCCCGGAAGACGTCCCGAAACTCTGTAAACATCCTTTGCCTTCAATCACATCCCACACCCCCTGCTTTTGGATGTGCCAAATGCCCCGTCTGCAGTTCCTTCTCACCTGGTTTCTGTGAACCGGGTGGTGTGTCTTGTATCGCACTCCTTTGCCCTCGCCAGCTGGGCCTCACCCCAGCCCTTTGCTCCCCGGGCCTGAGGTGAAGGCTCTTCCAGGGTGATAGCAGGTCTGCTCACGGCACGGGCCCCCGCCTCCACGCTGCGTCCTGTGGCCCTTGATCTGACTCTCTGCTTGTGGCTACCTGTGCCGGCAGCTGCCAATAATGGCAACGGGTGGACTATTGCCCGGGCTCCCTTGGCCTTATCAGGCATCAAGGCCAGGGCAGGCTTGTAAACCTTGAAGAGGGAGGAAGATAAGCGGCTCAAGGTAGAGGCAGCAGACACAGGATCGGGAGCCTGCGGACCCTCCTGGGCGTGGCCTCTTCGACCATAAGCAACAAACACGCAACTGTTCCTCAACCCCCCCCCCCGGGCCTTCCTTGACCCCAATTGCACTACTTCCTCCTCGGATGTTCCCCCAAGCAGCTTACGTGGCTTTGCACTTGCAAGGGTCAAAGCCAGGCGTGGTGTGACTTGGCAATTCGGGTGTCTTTGCCTTTGCGGCTAACAGATTGAGGTTGAATCCTGACAAGACAGATGTACTGTTTTTGGGGGACAGGGTGCAAGCGGGTGTGGGGGACTCCCTGGTCCTGAACGGGGTAACTGTGCCCCTGAAGGACCAGGTGCGCAGCCTGGGAGTCATTCTGGACTCACAGCTGTCCATGGAGGCGCAGGTTAATTCTGTGTCCAGGGCGGCTGTCTACCAGCTCCATCTGGTACGCAGGCTGAGACCCTACCTGCCCGCAGACTGTCTCGCCAGAGTGGTGCATGCTCTAGTTATCTCCCGCTTGGACTACTGCAATGCGCTCTATGTGGGGCTACCTTTGAAGGTGACCCGGAAACTACAACTAATCCAGAATGCGGCAGCTAGACTGGTGACTGGGAGCGGCCACCAAGACCACTTAACACCGGTCTTGAAAGACCTACATTGGCTCCCAGTACGTTTCCGAGCACAATTCAAAGTGTTGGTGCTGACCTTTAAAGCCCTAAATGGCCTCGGTCCAGTATACCTGAAGGAGCATCTCCACCCCCACCGTTCAGCCCGGACACTGAGATCCAGCGCCGAGGGCCTTCTGGCGGTTCCCTCACTGCGAGAAGCAAAGCTACAGGGAACCAGGCAGAGGGCCTTCTCGGTAGTGGCGCCCGCCCTGTGGAACACCATCCCATCAGAGGTTAAAGGGATCAACAACTATCTGACATTCAGAAAATACCTCAAGGCAGCCCTGTTTAGGGAAGTTTTTAACCTGTGATATTTTAATGTATCTTAATATCTGTTGGAGGCCGCCCAGAGTGGCTGGGGAGACCCGGCCAGATGGGCGGGGTACAAATAAAAAATTATTATTATTATTATTATTATTATTATTATTATTATTATTATTATTATTATTATTATTATTATTATTGAGTGGGCTACCAGGCCCACAGGGAGGGAGGGAGACGGGCATCTTCCTTGTTGCCATGTGGCAAAATGATTGAGCCCCATCTGGGGGTGTTCTCCCATCTGGGCTGCAACAGCAGTTTGGTTCTGAAGAGCCCCCCCCCCCCAGGCCTGCCTTCCTGTTAAAGCTCAGCTGTTCCTGAGAATATCCCACCGCCCCCCAAACCCTGAAGGGTTGCATTGATTTTTACAATGTATGGGGGCGCGGGGCGCTGTGGGTTAAACCACAGAGCCTAGGGCTTGCTGATCAGAAGGTCGGCGGTTCGAATCCCCACGACAGGGTGAGCTCCTGTTGCTCGGTCCCAGCTCCTGCCCACCTAGCAGTTCGAAAGCACGTCAAAGTGCAAGTAGAAACCCCAAATGTTGTAAGCTTTCTTCAGAGGTGAGACACAGAGACCTGCTTGTTCTGTGCTGGATCCAAAGCTGTGACTAATGGAGAAGCAAAATCTGCTGGGGTGTTAATGCTGTGAGCCCCACCATCCTATGTTCATGTTCTATAGGTGTGTAAATAAAACCATATATCTTAAAGACACCAGAGTCTCTGCTGACCTTCAATGCAAGGCAACCAAACCTAGATAAACACCTGGAACCCCTGGATTCCCTCACTCCTTGGAGATTGTGGTGGCGTGTCTCACCCTCCAATGCCAAAGTTTGGTGGCGCTGTGGGTTAAACCACAGAGCCTAGGGCTTGCCGATCAGAAGGTCGGCGGTTTGAATCCCCGTGACGGGGTGAGCTCCCGTTGCTCGGTCCCTGCTCCTGCCAACCTAGCAGTTTGAAAGCACATCAAAGTGCAAGTAGATCAAGTAGCAAGTAGATCAAGTGCAAGTAGATCTGGCGGGAAGGTAAACGGCGTTTCCGTGCGCTGCTCTGGTTTGCCAGAAGCGGCTTAGTCATGCTGGCCACATGACCTGGAAGCTGTACACCAGCTCCCCCGGCCAATAAAGCGAGATGAGCGCTGCAACCCCAGAGTCGGTCACGACTGGACCTAATGGTCAGGGGTCCCTTTACCTATGGGGGGCGGGGGACGACGACCCCATAAGAGGGAAATAGCACCTGCTGCATTTGCTTTAAATAGTGAAATGCTTGAGGCAGGGGATCCTGGAGGGAGAATTGAACAGATGCTGGGTGGTGGGGCAGAGTCCGCCAGGTGCTCCATCTTACCTGAAGAGGACCATCAGTCTTTGGAGGGGCAGTGGTGGGGAGTTCTGGGCAGCCAGGATGCTGTGGGGTGTGTTAGGCAGCTTATAGCTTGCCTGTTTGATTGCCAGTATACCAAATCTGGTGCAATTGCATTTGGGATACTGTATGCAGTTTTGGTCGCCTCGCTTTAATAAGGATTTTGTGGAGCTGGAGGAGGATCCAAAATGGCCACCCCAAATGATCAAAGGGATGGAGCGACTTGCCTACGAGGAAAGATTGCAGCATTTTGGACATTTTAGCTTGGCGAAAAGGTAAAGAGGCAGCATAATGGACGTTTATAAAATAATGTAAAAGGTAAAGGGACCCCTGACCATTAGGTCCAGTCATGACCGACTCTGGGGTTGCGGCGCTCATCTCGCATTATTGGCCGAGGGAGCCAGCGTACAGCTTCCAGGTCATGTGGCCAGCATGACTAAGCCGCTTCTGGCGAACCAAAGCAGTGCACGGAAACGCCGTTTACCTTCCCGCTGGAGTGGTACCTATTTATCTACTTGCACTTTGACGTGTTTTCGAACTGCTAGGTTGGCAGGAGCAGGGACCGAGCAACGGGAGCTCACCCCGTCGCGGGGATTGGAACCGCCGACCTTCTGATCTGCAAGCCCTAGGCTCTTTGGTTTAACCCACAGTGCCACCCGCGTCCCCAAAATAATGAGCAGCATGGATAAAATGGAGAGAAAAGTTTATCACCTCTCACAATGCTAGAACTTGTGGACGTCCAGTGTGGCTGAAAGTTGGAAGATTTGGGATAGATAAAAGGAAGTCCTTGACGCCCTGCACAGTGTGGAACTTGCCCCTACAGGAGGCAATGATGGCCACCAACTTGGGTGGCTTTAAAAGAGGGTTGGACAAATTCATGGAGGAGGAGAGGGCCATCAATGGCTACTGGCCATGATGGCTCTGCTCTGCTTCCACAGTTGGAGGCAGCCATACCTCTGGATCCCAATTGCTGGAAGCCACAGGAAGGGAGGGCTTTGGTGCGCCAATGTGGCCACTGTGAGGACAAGATGCTGAACTAGATGGGCCACGGGCCTGACCCAGCAGAAGTACTGTTTTTGGGGGACAGGGTGTGAGCGGGTGTGGGGGATTCCCTGGTCCTGAACGGGGTAATTGTGCCCCTGAAGGACCAGGTGCGCAGCCTGGGAGTCATTTTGGACTCACAGCTGTCCATGGAGGCACAGGTTAATTCTGTGTCCAGGGCGGCTGTCTACCAGCTCCATCTGGTACGCAGGCTGAGACCCTCCCTGTCCGCAGACTGTCTCGCCAGAGTGGTGCATGCTCTAGTTATCTCCCGCTTGGACTACTGCAATGCACTCTACGTGGGGCTACCTTTGAAGGTGACCCGGAAACTACAATTAATCCAGAATGCGGCAGCTAGACTGGTGACTGGGACCACATAACACCGGTCCTGAGAGAGCTACATTGGCTCCCAGTACGTTTCCGAGCACAATTCAAAGTGTTGGTGCTGACCTTTAAAGCCCTAAACGGCCTCGGTCCTGTATACCTGAAGGAGCGTCTCCACCCCCACCGTTCAGCCCGGACACTGAGATCCAGCGCCGAGGGCCTTCTGGCGGTTCCCTCACTGCGAGAAGCAAAGCTACAGGGAACCAGGCAGAGGGCCTTCTCGGTAGTGGCGCCCGCCCTGAGGAACGCCCTCCCATCAGATGTCAAGGAAATAAACAACTATCTGACATTCAGAAAATACCTGAAGGCAGTCCTGTTTAGGGAAGTTTTTTAACCTGTGATATTTTAATATATTTTAATATCCGTTGGAGGCCGCCCAGAGTGGCTGGGGGGACCCAGCCAGATGGGCGGGGTACAAATAATAAATTATTATTATTATTATAGTTCTTATGACTGAAGAGCGTACAACTCCCTGAAGCAGGTCAGAAGAACCTCAGCTCCACTTTCAGGTTAATGATCAGCCTTAGTGCAGCCTGATTGGCTCCACAGATGTCAGACCAGGGCTGCTAATAACTGGGCGTCGGGTGGACTCGAGACAGGCACCTTGGCACAACAAGTCCTGGGCACTCCCTCCTTTCTGAATCTTCTGTCTGGGACTGAGGACAAGCTGCCAGGATGCTGAGCGCCATCCTGCTTGCCTTGGTGCTTTCCAGGGCCGGGCTGGGCCTGGTGAGTGAGGTCAGGGGCCTGGTGGGGGTGGGTGATGGAGGGAAGGGCAAGCGGGCAACTGAGCTGTTTCTTAGGGGAGCAGGATGAGATGGAACTAAATGGGCAACCCAAGTCCATCTCTGGTTTCAGCTGCCCACAGAAAATGGGTCCTATATTTCTGGACTGCCAGACAGGCCTTGTTCAACTTAGCTTTCCTAAGAAGTTCAGACTGGTTTACGAAGGCAGAAATCATACAGTTGTAGAGTTGGGAAGGACCCTGAGGGCCATCTAGTCCAAATCCTTGCAGGTCAGGAATGGCATCTGAAGTATCCCTGGCAGATGGCTATTCAACATCTGCTTTAAAATCTCCAATGGTGTCTTGTCACCTTCCAAGGGAGTCCGTCCCGCTGTCAAATGGCTCATACTGTCAGAAAGTTCTTCCTAAGGTTTAACTGGAATCTGGTTAGGGTCCTGCCGTCCAGAGCGGTGGAAAACCAGCTTCCACCATCAGTAACAAAGGTAAAGGTAAAGGGACCCCTGACCATTAGGTCCGGTCGTGTCCGACTCTGGGGTTGCGGTGCTCATCTCGCTTTACTGGCCGAGGGAGCCGGCGTACAGCTTCCAGGTCATGTGGCCAGCATGACAAAGCCGCTTCTGGTGAACCAGAGCAGCGCACGGAAACGCCGTTTACCTTCCCGCCGGAGCGGTTCCTATTTATCTACTTGCACTTTGATGTGCTTTCGAACTGCTAGGTGGGCAGGAGCTGGGACCGAGCAACGGGAGCTCACCCCGTCGCAGGGATTGGAACCGCTGACCTTCTGATCGGCAAGCCCTAGGCTCTGTGGTTTAACCCACAGCGCCACCTGGGTCCCTATCAGTAACAAAATAGCATCCTATATAATAATTCCCTAATGTCCCCACGTCCGTGGTGTGTGTCAGAGGAACTGCGCTACTGAGCATGTGCCCCACGGACACAGGGATTGGAGCGCAGAGACTCTATGCAGATGAGACAGTCGGAGGCTGCCAATCGGAAGTGCGGGAGGGGCTGCCTCGCCCTGCACTCAAAGAAAGTTGCTGGCGGCCATTTTGTGTGTGTGAGTGATGGGAGTTACACAAGGATTCCTCTCACACGCCCGCCCTAGGCCGATGGCCCTGCCCGGGAGGTGGCCTCCCTCCCTCAGGGGCTCAAAGCAGCCCCCGTCCCGTCCTCGCCATGTCCCTGTACAGGAACTCGGTGTGGTTCGTGAAGGGGCTGGGAGCCAAAAGGGCAAAGAGAGGCGGGGCTGCCATGGCCGTTTCCACACGGAGTTTGCTTACGGAGGGAAACCGGACCCCCCTCCCCAGTACGTGGGATTTGAGCCCATTCCCCCTCCTCCGCCACACGCTTTAGGGACTTTTATGTAATGGGAGGGGCCAGTTTCCCTCACAGCTTCTCTCGGACGCGCCGCAGGATGAGGCCCGGCTGCCTTACCTGAAGGCTGCTGTCCTAATCCCACTTGCCTGAGGGAAATAAGTCCTGTTTTTAAAAATGTTTCACCACATATGTTCTAGCGCCCGTTAATTTAACGGGCTGAACGTCCACTAGTAATCCTATATAATAATTCCCTAATGTCCCCACGTCCGTGGTGTGTGTCAGAGGAACTGCGCTACTGAGCATGTGCCCCACGGACACAGGGATTGGAGCGCAGAGACTCTATGCAGATGAGACAGTCGGAGGCTGCCAATCGGAAGTGCGGGAGGGGCTGCCTCGCCCTGCACTCAAAGAAAGTTGCTGGCGGCCATTTTGTGTGTGTGAGTGATGGGAGTTACACAAGGATTCCTCTCACACGCCCGCCCTAGGCCGACGGCCCTGCCCGGGAGGTGGCCTCCCTCCCTCAGGGGCTCAAAGCAGCCCCCGTCCCGTCCTCGCCATGTCCCTGTACAGGAACTCGGTGTGGTTCGTGAAGGGGCTGGGAGCCAAAAGGGCAAAGAGAGGCGGGGCTGCCATGGCTGTTTCCACACGGAGTTTGCTTACGGAGGGAAACCGGACCCCCCTCCCCAGTACGTGGGATTTGAGCCCATTCCCCCTCCTCCGCCACACGCTTTAGGGACTTTTATGTAATGGGAGGGGCCAGTTTCCCTCACAGCTTCTCTCGGACGCGCCGCAGGATGAGGCCCGGCTGCCTTACCTGAAGGCTGCTGTCCTAATCCCACTTGCCTGAGGGAAATAAGTCCTGTTTTTAAAAATGTTTCACCACATATGTTCTAGCGCCCGTTAATTTAACGGGCTGAACGTCCACTAGTAGCAAATACTGTACATAGGAGACAATACTGCAAGCAATATTGACAGCCTTGTGGAAGAGGTGCCCCCCCTCCCCGGCTTGTACCACATCTGCTCGAGGAGTCCCAGTTCTTGCAAATTCCAAATCAGTCTGATGAGATCCACCCCTCCTGGACAGATCAGAATTTAGTTGTACTTTCACAGTTCCCCACAGTTCCAATGCAGTTCTTGGCTCAAAAACAAGGCCTCCAAATATATTTTAATGTGCATTTTTGAGAGGAAATAGGGATTTTAGTGTGGATTCTCACACCCAAGGAGAAACCTGGTGGAACAAAGAGGGCCAGTGAGACAATTATCTATCTGCAAACTTAATAATAATAATAATAACAATAATAATAAATAATTTATTATTTATACCCTGCCCATCCGGCTGGGTTTCCCCAGCCACTCTGGCCGGCTTCCAACAGAACATTAAAATACAATAATCTATTAAACATTAAAAGCCTCCCTAAACTCCCTGTTTAGGGAGGTTTTTAATGTTTAATAGACTATTGTATTTTAATGTTCTGTTGGAAGCCGGCCAGAGTGGCTGGGGAAACCCAGCCGGATGGGTGGGGTATAAATAAATTATTATTATTATTATTATTATTATTATTATTATTATTATTAACAGGGCTGCCTTCAGATGTCTTCTAAAAGTCTGGTAGTTGTTGATCCCTTTGACCTCTGATGGGAGGGCATTCCACAGGGTGGGTGCCACTACCGAGAAGGCCCTCTGCCTGGTTCCCTGTAACTTGACTTCTCGCAGTGAGGGAACCACCAGAAGGCCCTCGGCACTGGACCTCAGTGTCCGGGCAGACCGATGGGGGTGGAGATGCTCCTTCAGGTATACTGGACCGAGGCCGTTTAGGGCTTTAAAGGTCAGTACCAACACTTTGAATTGTGCTCGGAAACGTACTGGGAGCCAATGTAGGTCTTTCAAGACTGGTGTCATATGGTCTCGGCCGCTCCCAGTCACCAGTCTAGCTGCCGCATTCTGGATTAGTTGTAGTTTCCGGGTCACCTTCAAAGGTAGCCCCACATAGAGCGCATCGCAGTAATCCAAGCGAGAGATAACTAGAGCATGCACCACTCTGGCAGGACAGTATGCGGGCAGGTAGGGTCTCAGCCTGCGTACCAGATGGAGCTTCTGGCGGTTCCCTCACTGCGAGAAGCAAAGCTACAGGGAACCAGGCAGAGGGCCTTCTCGGTAGTGGCACCCGCCCTGTGGAACACCCTCCCATCAGAGGTTAAAAGGATCAACAACTACATGACATTTAGAAAATACCTGAAGGTAGCCCTGTTTAGGGAACTTTTTAATCTGTGATGTGTTAATGTATTTTAATGTTTGCTGGAAGCCACCCAGAGTGGCTGGGAAGACCCACCCAGATGGGCGGGGTACAAATAAATTATATTATTATTATTATTATTATTATTATTATTATTATTATTATTATTATTACAGTATTAGCTAGAATGTATACGCTGCAGATCAAACGAGGTACTGCCAGGGTGTCAATGTGGTGAACTAGCCGAGTCAAATAAGCGGTTAGAGAGGCGAGAAGATTTCCATTAGAAAATGGAAGCCTTGTTCAAATGAGACCAAAAAGGAACATGAAAATGCAGAGAAAAGTAAGCAGACAGTAAGGAATGCAAAAAAGAAGAAAAGTATTTGAGGAGCAAATTCCTAAAAACAGAAAGGCCACGAGCAGTGAAAGCTCTCAGGTATGTTGCTAGCAGACAGCCAGTTAGGGAGGCAGTGGAGTGTCTTTGGGTGATGAGGGGGTGAAATTTGTGCCAAAGGAGAATAAGGCAACTGCAGAGAAGCAGAATGAATTCTCCGCTTCTGTCTTCACAATAGAAGAGACTTTGACTTTCACAGGAAGGAAGTTTGAGGAATTGAAGCGCAATAGTGGTGGCAAAAAAAGTCTAGACCTAATTGACAAAATAAATACTAAGAAATGACCAGTTCTGTATGGCATCTCTCTCTCCCTCCCCCTCCTATGGTACCAAGGCGGCTGCCCTCACACCAATCCATCAGGCAAAATACTGTTCCTTCTACGGAGAGTGCGGCAAGAACCCCGAAATCGGTTCCAGTCTTCTCCCATCAAATGTCCCTTGCATCTCCAACACGCCAGCCCGGAAGCTCAATGGCTCCCACCTCAACCTCCTCCAGGCCATCTGCCCGATGCTGTTCACGGGGGCCGATGACACCTTCGCCTGCTGCTCCGAGGCCCAGCTGCAAGCCCTGCGGAGCAGCCTGGCCATGTCCCAGGTGATTCTGTCTCGCTGCCCGTCCTGTTCCGAGAACTTTGCCAACATCTACTGCCAGAACACTTGCAGCCCAGACCAGAGCCTCTTCATCAACATCACCCGCTCTTTCAACCGCACCATCCAGGGGGAGGAGAAGCAAGGGGTCTTGGAATACCAGTGCTACTACAGCCAGCGCTTTGCTCAGGAGTCCTTTGACTCTTGCAAAGGGGTGAGGATGCCAGCCACGGGCGGCTACGCCATCAGCACCATGTGTGGCAAATATGGGGCCACCTTGTGCAACAGCCAGCGGTGGCTGGATTTCCAGGGGGACCCAAGCAATGGGCTGGCCCCTTTGGCCATCTCCTTCCAGCTGGTGCCCGAAGGCTCTGCCCCAATTCAGGGTGGCATCGTGCCCCTCAACGGAACGACCTGGAAGTGCAGCGAGGCAGTGGGCAATGGGACCAAGGAGAGATGTTCCTGCCAGGACTGTTCCCAGGCATGCCCTGCAGCCCTGGACCCTCACCCTGCCCAGAAGCCCTTCCGAGTGGGGGAAATGGGCGGGGTCCTCTTCCTATGCACCTTCCTCTTCTGCCTCCTCGTGGTGCTGTTTGTGGCCTTCCTGCTCCAGCAAGGGTGCTCCTGCTCACATCGGAAACATAAGGAAGAAGGCCCCAAGAAAGCCATGCCCAGGCCGACCTGTTCTCAGAAAGCGAGCCAGGCCACCCATGACTTCCTGGCCAGGATATTCAGCCGCTGGGGCACGCTGGTGGCCTCCTACCCCATCACGGTGATCACCATCTCGGTGGTGGTGGTGATAGGGCTCTCCAGCGGTCTGGTCTTTCTCCAGCTGACCACAGACCCCGTGGAGCTGTGGTCCAAACCCGATAGCCAGGCCCGGAAGGAGAAGACCTTCTACGATGAGACCTTTGGGCCCTTCTTCAGGACTAACCAGATCATCCTGACCGCCAAGGACCGTCCCAGCTACACCTACGACTCCCTCATCCTGGGCAATAAGAATTTCAGCGGCATCCTCTCCATGGAAGTTCTGCTGGACCTGCTGGACTTGCAACAGAGGCTGCAAGGCATCGAGGTCTGGTCTGCGGAGTATGGCAGGAACGTCTCTCTGAAGGACATCTGTTACGCCCCCCTGAACCCCCAGAATGCTACCCTCTCTGACTGCTGCGTCAACAGCCTGTTGCAGTATTTTCAGAACAACGTGACCCGCCTGAATATGACGGCCGACCAGACGATGAAGGGCAAGAATGGCACCGTGGACTGGCGGGACCACTTCCTCTATTGCGTCAAGTAAGCCCTGGCCCCCAGGGGACCCCCCTTTTTTCATTTTAACGGGACAGTGGCCTTTGTTTTGATCAGGCTGGGCTGGAGCAGGGTGTGTGGGTCTGGCTGGGTCCTATGTTTGGTAAAGGTAAAGGGACCCTTGACCGTTATGTCCAGTCGTGGACGACTCTGGGGTTGCGGCGCTCATCTCGCTTTACTGGCCGAGGGAGCCGGCGGGAAGGTAAACGGCGTTTCCGTGTGCTGCTCTGGTTTGCCAGAAGCGGCTTAGTCCTGCTGGCCACATGACCGGGAAGCTGTACACCGGCTCCCTCGGCCAATAAAGCGAGATGAGCACTGCAACCCCAGAGTCGGACACGACTGGACCTAATGGTCAGGGGTCCCTTTACCTTCCCTTTGAAGGAAAAGCGGGACATTCCGGGATCAAATGAGGAACTGGGATGATGGCTTCTGTAAATCTGGAACTGCCCCTAGGAAATGGGGTCTGCTGCAAAGCAGACTTTGGTCCTCCCGTCCTTCAGCAGTTTAGGGCTCCTAGTTGTGCCCTGCCCGCTGCTTCTCTTCCCACCCCACCTGCAATTTCAGGTGTGGGGCAAGTGACTGCAGTTTGGGGGCCACAGTTGAACTCCTAGTGGGGCAATTTTGGCCTGTAGGCTGGAGGTTCTCCACGCCTGAAGCAGACAGTGCAGAGCTTGATGGGCCGGTTTTGGCCGGGGGCGTAGGAAGTGGGAAGCGAGGGGGCGGGCCGCCCTAGGTTCCATCATGGAGGGGGGTGACAAATTATCAAGGAACAATTACTGCCCTACTAGGGTGGTTCATAAAAAACTTTTTATTTTTTAAATGCCTGCTCCAAAGGTCTTATCTTACTGCACTAGGGATTATATAGCTATATATGAAATTCCATGCATATCAGTTAATATCTTGACCCTCCTCCACGAAAATAGCTGTTTACTTGGCCGTTTTCCTATGTCGTGAAGGCTGAAATTTCAATTCAGTGGAGCACTTACTTTTCCCAACCCTAACCCTGCAGAAAGCCATCTCAT
Organism: Darevskia mixta; assembly: GCA_034641385.1. NCBI lineage: Eukaryota > Metazoa > Chordata > Lepidosauria > Squamata > Lacertidae > Darevskia > Darevskia mixta. Next base: position 4,158,709 of record JAWWNH010000025.1, on the reverse strand, counting down.
TAGACTTTAATTTGAATTTGACATGTTTTTAGGGGGTAATTTAATTATTGTTTGATTTTATACCCATGTTATGTATCTGATGTTAGCCGCCCTGAGCCCGACTTCGGCCGGGGATGGCGGGATATAAATAAAAGTTTATTATTACTTATTATTATTCCTTTGTAAGAAAATATGAAATAACGTAAAACCATTTTTGCAGGCAAAAAAATAAATAAAAAATCAATGTGGGGGGGGGGGGTGACAAGAAAATTTCCGCACCAGGTACCACCTGACCTTCCTACGCCTCTGGTTCTGGCAAAGGTAGCTTCCTCTGCTGTCCCTGGTGCACTAAGTGGCTCCCTTCCTGTGAAAGAAGGAGGGCTTCCTGGAGGGTCCTTAATGCCGGTCTCTCACTGGGTGTTCAATTCCTTTGCCTTCGCAGCTCCCCTCTCTCTTTCCAAGACATCACCGAGCTGGAGCTGAGCTGCATGGCAGATTACGGAGCGCCTGTCTTCCCTTTCCTGGCTGTGGGGGGGTACCCAGGTAGGAGGCATGCCCACCCCCCGGGAGAAAAGATTGGGTATTTTGTGTCATGCACAGATTGGGCCGCCCAGGCAGCAAGGGGCTGCGGTATAAGTGGTATTAAGACATTTTTTTAAGGTCAGGTGGGGGCGTTTTTGCACATGCACACGTGCTATTTGGGTGCTGTGGCAACCACAACAGCTTATACTTTTTAAAAAAATGCTTTTTTATTAACTTTTTGTTACAAGACACAAACACACACACTAAGATATAAGGACAATTAAGAAACAAACTAAAAAGAAAACACAAAACAAATGACATACATATAACCATAAATCCGTACGCTCTTGCACATGAAATTATGTTACCCTACTTTATATTTCGGAACCCAGGTGGCGCTGTGGGTTAAACCACAGAGCCTAGGGCTTGCTGATCAGAAGGTCGGCAGTTCGAATCCCCATGACGGGGTGAGCTCCCGTTGCTTGGTCCCTCCTCCTGCCCACCTAGCAGTTCAAAAGCACGCCAAAGTGCAAGTAGATAAATAGGTACCGCTCCGGTGGGAAGGTAAACGGCGTTTCCGTGCGCTGCTCTGGTTCGCCAGAAGCGGCTTAGTCATGCTGGCCACATGACCCGGAAGCTGTACGCCGGCTCCCTCGGCCAATAAAGCGAGATTAGTGCCGCAGCCCCAGAGTCGGACACGACTGGACCTAATGGTCAGGGGTCCCTTTACCTTTACTTTTGTATACTGTACAGATTTGCATAATCTTTATCCATCACCTAATATATTCTGTATAAACTCGTTCCAAGTATCATTATACTTATCCAAAGAGGAAATTCCTGAGGGACCTGGCGAAACCACCATACCTGTGGTTTGAAAGAGAAGGGGGGTCTGTGTGCGAGGGAACTGGGGCTCTCGGGAGTGGGGGGGCTTGCTGCCTTGCGGATGTGCCGCCCCCAACCTGCCTCTCAGTGACCTCCTTCTTCTCTGCCTGACAGAGGAGGAGTACTCGGAAGGCCAGGCCCTCATCCTGACCTTCTCCTTGAACAACTTCCCTCCCAGTGACCCTCGATTTGACTTCGCCATGTTGTGGGAGAAGCAGTTCCTGGAGATCGTGGAGGAATTCCAGCGGGAACATGAAGACAACTACACGGTCGCCTACATGGCAGAGGTGGGTGCTGCTGCCGCCCCACCAGCGTCCCCACCGAGGACCCTCGTGCCTCCCATTTGCCATTGGGGGCTGGGGCTACTTGCAGTGGTCACCTCACGCCACTGCGGTCAGCAGTGCCCACAATCTGCCAGCCAGAACCAGCCCATTCCACTGACCAGTGGAACCAAGGTTTGAAATGTGCCCTCCATCCCCGCTCCCCTCCTGTGCTGTGTCTACTTTATTATTATTTAATAACTAGTAAATTAAGCCCGTAAAGATTACGGGGCGCTAGATAAATAGGGCGCGGGGCGGAGAAGGGCTGCCCTGCTCCCTCCCTCGTGTCCTTCGGTTCCCCCTCCCCTCCGACCCTTCCCCCTTCATATCCTTCTCAGTCCCTCTCTCCCCCGCCGCATCACTCTTGGGGGGGTCGCGCTGCCCCCCAACTCCTCCGGCGAGAGGGGCGCCCCCCGCCTCCCCGCGCACTGACCGAGGGCAACAGCAGCAAACGGCAGCCAGCAGCAGAGAGCTTGGGAGGCTCGCGAAGCGCATGCGCTTCGCTGGCGCTGCTGTTTCCGTTTCGGGCTGACCACCCCGCGCCCGAGAAGGCGGGCTGCGGGTACCGTGGGGCCGGCCGGCCGAGGGGCAGCAAGCAGGGCGAGGAAGCAACCCACCGCGCTCCGATCCTTTGCAGCGACTCCCTCTTCCGAGGGAAGCTTCGCAGCCCCTTCGGCCAGGTCGCGGCGGCGGCGGAGCTCGCTCCCGCGCGGAAGAGCCGCCCTGGGGACTGGCGCCTTAAAAAAGCGAAGCGCGCGCCGCGGAAAGCGCACGCCTTGCGGAGCGAGAGGCGAGGCGGCGCTCGCTGCCCCACCGCGCCGCCTGCCTGCCTGCCGGCCTTGCTGCCCCTCCCAACCCCACGACCCCCAGCCCCACCTCCTCCTTGCGCGCTGGCCGGGGAGGCGGAGCGGGAGAGACGGCCGCGGTCAGTTGCGCACGGGAGAGCGGCGGAGCGCAGCGAGGGAGTGCCGGCTCCTGGAGCTGGCTGTCCCTGCTGCTAAAGCAGCACGGACGGGCAGTCTAAGGAGCCGACGCTCCCTCAGCCGGTCGCTCAGTGACCGCGGGGAGCAGCAGCGCCCAAACTAAAGCGGGCGAAATGGAGGTCGCAACCGCGCCGCGATGTTCGGCGGCTGCAGCGGGAGGCAAAAGCGGCCAAACTGGAGTTGTCTGGCGGCAGCAGGAGGCTCTGCTTCAGTGCAGGGTCACCGGCGCTGCGCGCCGGTTCCCCGCACTTTGCCGCGTTGCCGCGATGTTCGGCGGCTACAGCGGGAGTTGTCTGGCGGCAGCAGGAGGCTCCGCTTCACTGCAGGGTCACCGGCGCTGCGCGCCGGTTCCCCGCACTTTGCCGCGATGTTCGGCGGCTACAGCGGGAGGCTCCTGGTAAAGCGGGCGAAATGGAGGTCGCAAAGATAACGCAGCAATTGCAAACGGCGGCAATGTAAGCTACTGTCTGCCCCAACGGTCGCTCACAGAATGACCGTTGGAGCTGCGAGGGTGGGGAGGTAGAGGCGTGGTCTCTACGCTCCAATCCCAGCGTCCGTCTGGGACATGCGCAGTGGAAAATTTCCACTGACACACACCACGGACGTCGGGACATTAGGGAATTATTATATAGGATAATAATAATAATAATAATAATAATAATAATAATAATAATAATAATTTATACCCCGCCCATCTGGCTGAGTTTCCCCAGCCACTCTGGGGAAAGTGCATTATTTGAAACTCCCATTGTTCTAGGCACATTTTGTGACAGGGAATTTCATTAGCGTGAGCAGCTTCGGAGCTCTGGGTACCTGAGATTTTGGATTAAAACTGCAGAGTGGAAGGAAAGGCGGACCTTTTTCTGCCTCCCCACTTCCAGCTGCTCTCTGAAGACTGGATAAGAGACCCTCTTAAGAAGATTACGGGGGGCAGGCAGGGGAAGCACTAGGCCTTGTGAAAAATGAACGTAATATTTTAGCTGCAGTTCGTTCATTTTTAGCTTTGTATTCTTGTTATTTAAAAAAGTGTGCCTAGACATTCCGTTGTTGCGCTCATAACCTAGATTTCCTATCTCAGTTTCTAACACTGTTAAGGTGGCTCACATCAATGTACAAAATAGAAATACAGTGGTACCTCGGGTTACAGACGCTTCAGGTTACAGACTCTGCTAACCCAGAAATATTACCTCGGGTTCAGGGGCGGAGGAAGTCTCCTCGCCACCCGGGGCGGTGAACGGAGGCTTCCCCCTGGGGGCGGGGCATTGTGACGTTGTCACGACGGAGTGCGCATGCGCGAAATGCTGCGCGTGCGCACTCCGTTGCTGGGCCGCTGCTGCTCCCGGGGCGCCCTTGCGAAGGTACCACGCCAAAAGCAGCAGCAAGAGGGGCACCCCGACGAGCCGACAATCGCGTGCGGCGGCTCATGGGGGTGCCCCGGCGCTGCTGCTTTTGGCGCGGCGGCTTGCAAGGGTGCCGCAGGCGGGCCAGCTCAAGTGTCACCCCCTCCTCCCATGGATCCCGGGGCGTACCGCCCCCCGCCCCCCTTGCGACGCCAGTGCTCTGGTTAAGAAATTTGCTTCAGGATGAGAACAGAAATCGGGCAGCGGCAGTGGGAGGCCCCATTAGCTAAAGTGGTACCTCAGGTTAAGGACTTTACCTCAGGATGAGAACAGAAATCGCACCGCAGCAGCGGGAGGCCCCATTAGCTAAAGTGGTGCCTCAGGTTAAGAACGTTTTCAGGTTAAGAACGGACCCCCGGAATGAATTAAGTACGTAACCAGAGGTACCACTGTATAACAACATCTCAAGGTAATGCATTAACAGTTACGGAACGGAGCATGACTGAACCAAAAAGTCACACGTAATATCATTAGGGTCAACATCTCATTCTAATAAACACTGAAACAGTGCCCAAACGTCCAAATAGCAGCAAAAGCAGGGGTGTCAAACTCAAATTCATCGGGGGCCGCATCAGCAGTTTGGTCACCCTCAAAGGGCCGGTGACCCTCAAAGGGCCGCCCTCCCCCTCTCCACTGTGTGGAAAAAATATTTTTTTCTGGTTTTCCTCCTCTAAAAGGCTGGGAGGGAGGGAGGGAAGAGAGAGAGAAGGAAGGAAGGAAAGAAGGAAAGAAAGAAGGGGTGAGAAAGAGAGATGGATGGATGGATGGATGGAAGGAAGGAAGGAAGGAAGGAAGGAAAGAAAGAAAGAAAGAAAGAAAGAAAGAAAAGAAAGAAAGAAAGAAAGATAAAAGGGAGAGAGAGAGAGAAGGAAGGGAGGGAGGGAGGGAGGGAGGAGGAAGGAAAGAAGGAAGGAAGGAAATAAAGAAAGGAATGAGAGAGGGGGGGAAGGAAGGAAAGGGTGAGAGAGGGGGGAGGAAGGGGGGAGAGAGAGTGAAAGAAAGAGGGAGAGGGAAGGAAGGAGTGAAAGAGAGAGAGAGGAGAGAGGGGAGGGAGGGAGGAGGGAGGAGAGGGGTAAAAGGGAATGAGACAGAGAGAGAGAGAAGGAAGGAAGGAAGGAGTGAAAGAGAGAGAGGAGAGGGAAGATGCTGCTTGCTTCTCCACCCCCCCCACCCGAAAAAGAAGGCTTTTGCGAGGGGGGGCGGCCGGGAGGAGAGAGAAACGTCTCCTCCGCTGTAGCAGAGGGCATGTTGCTTGCTTCTCCACCCCCCCCCACCCGCAAAAGAAGGCTTTTGCGAGGGGGGGGGGCGGCCGGGAGGAGAAAGAAACGTCTCCTCCGCTGTAGCAGAGGGCATGTTGCTTGCTTCTCCACCCCCCCCACCCGCAAAAGAAGGCTTTTCCGAGGGGGGGGGCGGCCGGAGGAGCAAGAAACGTCTCTGCTGTAGCGGAGGAGATGCTGCTCATTCTCCCCCCCCCCTCCACCGCTGCCTGCTGTTCGCAGGGATTGGCGCTGCGCGGAGGGTGGTGGTGGGATCGGCAGGCTGGTGCGGGGGGGCTTCCCCGACGCGGCAGAAAGCCGCGCGGGGCACCCCCGACGCGGCAAAAAGCCGCGCTGGGCCAAAACGGCCCGAAGAAAAAAAGCCTTGCCGGGTTGCCCCGGCAAGGAAAAAATGGTGCGGGGGGCTTCCCTGAGGCGGCAGAAAGGCCGCGCGGAGCACCCCCGACGCGGCAAAAAGCCGCCCTGGGCCAAAACGGCCCGAAGAAAAAAAGCCTTGCCGGGATCTCCCGGCAAGGCAAAAATGGTGCGGGGGGCTTCCGCGAGGCGGCAGAAAGCCGCGCGGAGCACCCCCGACGCGGCAAAAAGCCGCCCTCAAAACGGCCGAAGAAAAAAAGCCAAAAAATGGTGCGGGGGGGCTTCCCCAACGCGGCAGAAAGCCGCGCGGGGCACCCCCCGAGGCGGCAAAAAGCCGCGCTGGGCCAAAACGGCCCGGGAAAAAAAAACCTCTGCTCCCTTCCTCTCGCGCGCGGCTGACCTTCGCCGCCCACCGCCAATCAGCGCACGCTCACGGGCCACATGACGAGGTCTCGCGGGCCGCATTTGGCCCGCGGGCCTTGCCCTTGACACCTGTGAGCAAAAGCAATATCTGGCCCCCACCCGCCAGGAAGGGAGTGGGGAAGGCAGGTAGAAGAAGAGAAGAAGAAGAGTTTGGATTTGATATCCCGCTTTATCACTACCCGAAGGGAGTCTCAAAGCGGCTCACATTCTCCTTTCCCTTCCTCCCCCACAACAAACACTCTGTGAGGTGAGTGGGGGCTGAGAGACTTCAAAGAAGTGTGACTAGCCCAAGGTCACCCAGCAGCTGCATGTGGAGGAGCGAGATGCGAACCCGGTTCACCAGATTACGAGTCTACCGCTCTTAACACTACACCACACTGGCTCTCCTTATTTCTTAACACAAGACGTCAACTGCTGGGTGACATTTTTAAAAGGAGTTAAAAAACAGGTTGAGTAGAAAGTCTTCCCCTTGATGACTCTCCCCTATAGACTCTTAAGGCCCTCTTATTCCCTCTCCCCCCCATAATACCTGCAGCGTTCACTGGAGGACGAGATCAGCCGCACCACGTGGGAGGACCTCCCATCTTTGCTGTCAGCTACCTGGTGATCTTTGTGTACATTGCCTTGCCTTGGGCGAGTACTCCAGCTGGAAACGCATCCTGGTATGAAGGGGCTGCCCCACGGCAAGGCGGGGTGGAGGCGGCCAGACCCAAGAGAAGGAGGAGGAGCGGGGAGACAGAGGAGCTCCAGTCCCTCCTGCAGCATCAAGGCTTCCAGTACTTAAGGAGCAGCTGCTTTCCGAGTTCTTCTGGAGTTTGGGGCCACCACGGAGAGAGCCCTGCTCTTCTCCTGGACCCTGCACAACATCCGGAAGAGGCTTCATGCCTCTCTGGGTGTAGAAGCAGGTGCAAGGATGTGGGCTCTGTGCTGAGGAGCGTCCTCTCATCACCACGTCTTGCACCATCTTTTCAGGTGGACTCCAAGGTGACGCTGGGCCTTCGGAGGGAATCCTGGTGGTCCTGGGGGGCTGTGCTGTCGTCCCTGGGCTTCTACTCCTACATCGGGCTGCCCTCCTCCCTCATCATCATCGAGGTCGTCCCCTTCCTGGTGCTGGCGGTCGGCGCCGACAACATCTTCATCTTCGTACTGGAGTACCAGGGTGCGAGAAATGCTGGGATGGCAGGAGTGCCCCTGTTTTTTGCCGCTTGAGCGGGAAAAGGATCGGAGGCTGGAGAGGAGCAAGCAGTGGCAGCCATGGCCCTGCTCTTGTTAGGCAGCAGCCCCAGGCAACGGGGGCAGGCATGCTGCTTGGGGGCCCAGATCTACCACCCCTCCCAGCTGTCCCCGGCCTGCCGCCCAAGGCAACTGCCTCACCCAGCCTCATGGGTAGCCTGGCCCTGTCCAGAACAGAGCAGCTGTCCTACTTCAGGACCATAGCTGTCAACTTTCGGATTTGAAAATAAGGGATCAGCAGCCTCACCTGTCCCGGGGACAGTCTACGGTTCTCGGGGACAGTCCAGGCTGCGGCACTCCCCCCATGCTACAAATTAATTTACACCAGGCTACAAGCTAAGGCTGAACAAATTTACCTGCAAGCAAGCTAAGCCTCCACGTGTTTTGCTCAGAGGGCAAGCAAGCCCCTGAGTCCGGTGGGTGTTACTCCAAGTAAGCCTGTCCATGGTGACAAGAGGAGGGGAAGCAGAGCGAGCTCGGGGCCCTTCTCAAACAGGCAGATGGCACTCAGGAAACAGGGGCACCGTGGGGCACGGCAGGGTACGGCGGCGGCCGCCTGGGCTCAGGGATGCCGCGAGGGCGGTGCAATGGCACCAAGTAGCCTTGCCACCCTGCGCTCCAGAGGCTGCGCACGAACGGGTGAGCGAAAGAGCGAGCGCGTAGACGGCAGGCAGGCTGTCTGTCTGGTTGGGCGTGAGGGTCTGGCTGCACAAGGCAGGCAAGCTCCGCCCCCAGTCGGTCTCAGACTCCTTATTGGCAGCCGAGCAACGCAGCTGAGGAGCCTCCCTGGCCGGCAGGGAGGGAGAGGAGCTGCTTCCTTTGAAATCCGGGGAATTTAAGGGATATCAACAATCCGGGATAGCAGCGGGGAACGGCATTGGAATAAGGGAGTTTCCCGCCAAAAAAGGGAGGGTTGACAGCTATGTTCAGGACTGCTGGGCCTTTGGGAAGGAGAAGGGGGTCTGAAAGAGCCTGGATTGGGGGGGGCACCTTTGCACACAGCTGAGACCAGACCACCCCTGTTTGGGAACCCCAGAAGACACCTCGACTTCTCCGCCTTGCTGCTCTGTGGGTGAGACCCCCCCTTTCTCAGACCCCCTTCCTCTGCCTCCCACTGCAGCGGTGTGAGCCACGGCCTGGGGAGACAACGGAGCAACATATCGGGCGGGTTTTGGGTGACGTGGCCCCCAGCATGCTCCTTTGCAGCCTCTCCGAAGTCATCTGCTTCTTCCTGGGTGAGCAAAGTCACTGCTTCTCCGAGGACGGAGTTGGGTACAAAACCTTGGGGGCCAAATGCCGCCAGGTTTGGGCAGAGAAGGGTGGCAGGACTCTCGGGGCTCATCTAGACTTCTGCTCATCCTGCCACTTCTCCCCAGGAAAAGCCCATCTTTATCTCTGAATCTCAGAGCAAACGTCAGCCAGGTTTTCTGCGGATGGGTGTTTGCACCGATTCAGTGCTAAAGAGCAGGTTTTCCTGGGGAAATGGCGGGGCTGATAGAAAACTGGCTAGAATGTGGAAGTGTGATGATCCCTCAATTAGGTAAAGGTAAAGGGACCCCTGACCGTTAGGTCCGGTCGCGGACGACTCTGGGGTTGCAGCGCTCATCTCGCTTTACTGGCCGAGGGAGCCGGCGTACAGTTTCCAGGTCATGTGGCCAGCATGACAAAGCCGCTTCTGGCGAACCAGAGCAGTGCACGGAAACGCCGTTTACCTTCCCGCTGGAGAGGTACCTATTTATCTATTTGCACTTTGATGTGCTTTTGAACTGCTAGGTTGGCAGGAGCAGGGACCGAGCAATGGGAGCTCACCCCGTCTCGGGGATTCGAACCGCTGACCTTCTGATGGCAAGCCTTAGGCTCTGTGGTTTAGACCACAGCGCCACCTGCGTCTGTTAGGCTTTGGGAAATGCCGGACTAATCTGATTTTGCAAAGCTTCAAGCCTGGGAGTCTCTAGAATGCAGAGCTGCTTTGGGGCCCTTTGACTGGCGGCAGCTGTCTAGCTGCACGGACAGAGACCGCAACTCAGGTTGTGATGGCGGCACGGTTCAGGCAGAGAGGGGCGGCCGAATGGGCCAGAGGCTTCCTTGCAGAGATGCCCTCATCCCGGCCTTGCGCCAAGGCCTGCCTGCCTGGGGGTGAGCGAGCGCTAGAGCAGGCAAAGCTGCAAGGGGATCGGGGTCCTGAAAAGCCAGTAGAGCCCCGATGTGGGCTCAGCCCTGAGAGATGAAAAGAAGAAAACACGGGAATGGCAGTAGCCCAAAGCTAAAAGCTGACGCTGACTCACCCTGTGGCCAGAGAGCCAGGGAGGTCCACCCCGTGCCTTTTTTTCATGGACATCCAATGGAGCTGGACAGGACAGGTAGAAGCTAGGACTTTCACACAGCGCATAGCCAAACAGCAGGTCTCCCTCTCAAAGGTGATAGTGATGGCTTCCAACCTGGATGGCTGTAAAAGAGGATTAGACAAATTCATGGAGGAGGAGAGGGCTGTTGATGGCAACTTGGCCAGGATCATAGCTGTCAACTTTCGGATTTGAAAATAAGGGATTTTTCCAAACTTTCGGATTTGAAAATAAGGGCGGTGCAATGGCACCAAGTAGCCTCGCCACCCTGCTCTCCAGAGGCTGCGCGCGAACGGGTGAGCGAAAGAGCGAGCGCGTAGACGGCAGGCAGGCTGGCTGTCTGGTTGGGCGTGAGGGTCTGGCTGCACAAGGCATGCAAGCTCCACCCCCAGTCCGTCTCAGACTCCTTATTGGCAGCCGAGCAACGCAGCTGAGGAGCCTCCCTGGCTGGCAGGGAGGGAGAGGAGTTGCTTCCATTGAAATCCGGGAAATTTAAGGGATCTCAACAATCCGGGATAGCAGCGGGAAACGGCATTGGAATAAGGGAGTTTCCCGCAAAAAAGGGACTTTTGACAGCTATGGCCAGGATGGCTCTGTTCTGCCTCCGCAGTCAGAGGCAGCAATGCTTCTGAATCCCAGTTACTGGAAGCCACAGTTGGGGAGAGGGTTCCTGTGCTCGGATCCTGCTTGTGGGTTTCCTAATAGGGCAGCTCGTTGGCCACTGTGGGGACGGGAGGGACCACTGCCTTTGGCCTGATCCAGCAGCCAGGATCTTACGCCTATTTACAGTGCAGAGTTCAGTTTATCATGTCTGCTCAGTCACTAGCAGAATCCAGAAGTGCCTCCCTCCTGTTTTGGCGCCAACACCAAAACCTTGGCATCCTAAATTGCCGCCTTCTCCTCCTACTTGAGATATGCGCCGGAACTGACGCCTCCCCTGCTGCTTCTAGGCGGCCTGTCGGAGATGCCGGCTGTCCGGACCTTTGCCCTGAACGCTGCCCTGGCCGTCCTCTTTGACTTCTTGCTCCAGGTGTCCATGTTTGTGGCCTTGCTGTCTCTGGATGCCCGCAGGCAGAAGGTGGGTAGGGCCTTCCTTTTAAAGTGCACTTTTGAGGCGGGAGGGTTTCCTTACTGACTGGGGTTGGAGGCTCCCCCCTGCCCCAGACTGCAGCAGGTCCTGAATCGCCTGCTGTGGCGGAGGGTCCACAACCACCCCTCCTCCTCCTCCCCAGCCCCACACTCCGACGGGGTCCTCAGCTGGCGCCCCTTTTGCCCACAGGCCTCTCGCTTTGACCTGTGTTGCTGCGTCCGACTGGAGGAGAAGAGCCCAGAGAAGAAGCAAGGAAGCCTCCTTCGCACCTTCATAGAACGCTTCTACGCTCCATTCTTGCTCAATAGCTTCGTCCGGTTCATGGTGGTAAGTGCTGCTGGCTAGGTGGCAGAGGGTGGTTTTTTTTTGGGGGGGGGGTATCTGTGAATCCAAGGCAGAGAGCAGGCAAGGAGAGGCAGGAGGGAACACAGGGTACGGGGAGAAGGACCCTTCTTTCTGAGCCTTCTTAACCAACTCCCCCTCGGTGGCTGTTAGTCATGGAAGTGAAATAAACAGAAATCTGTTCTTATTCCCTTATGGGGTACACAAGAGCCTTTTCAGGTTCTCCATCAGTAGGAGTAAATTTACAGAGGCCAACCAGAGAAAAATTGAGAAGCAAAGTTTTATTATATCTGTTGCAACAGAGGCCCTCACTCCCAAAATGGGGGAGGGAGGAGGAACCCAGAACAATGGTGTGCCAGTTCCTATATAGACTTTTGAAATTCCCCCCCTCCCGCTCAAGACCACCCCCCTATACATCATACATACATCACAAATAGGGGTGTAACCCAGGACCACCTCCCAGATACATCAGTTACATCATGAAAGGGGAGGTCTGGTGGCAGTAATCTGAGCATCCTTGACCCTCCCCATGCCTCCTCTTGCCCTCCACCCAAAAACCCATCAAGTAAAACAAAAGAGATCTTTACATTTCCCTGTTTCCCAGCCAAGTTAATCACACCCTTTTGTCTGGCACTCAGGTATCAGGAAGCCAGGAATTATCACTTTATTTTCCTGAGACAATCCCCCCTCCTTCCTTGCAGAGAAACAGTTTGTCAGTTCGGGAGTCAAAATGGAGACAGCCTGTCCTCCTGTGCTGCTTCAGACATGTCGCCTTGTTGTTCTTGGCACACTTATGAACAATTATTATATATATAAGACCTTGATATTCTTACAACACTCCTCTGAAGAGGGAGTAGAACCAGGCCTGTCTTCCTGTGCTGCTTCAGACATGTGGCCTTGTTTTGCTTGGCACACTTATGAACAATTATTATTATATATATAAGACCTTGAATATTCTTACAACAGAAGTCATATCTACCTCCTCCAGGATCAGAGGCGTGGTGTCCGTCACAAGGGAGAGGGTATGGCCTGCAGGTCCAGGGGGCCACCACTAAGCAGGCCCTGATCAGGATGAGACACCACCTGGGGAGCCCACAGGCCCACCCACCCATCTTGAGGGCCATGACGGGTGGAGACAATGGAGGGGGGGGGAATCCATCTAACACATAAAATAATGGCCTTCAGGTGAGACTTGTGTGAACTATAGGCTTCCTGGGAGCCTATAGTTGATCCCTGGTTGCGGGCAGAGGAGGACTGGGATGCTGAACTAGACGCTTTGGCCTGATCCTGCTGCTTCACCTGCAGAGACCCTCTTGCGTTCTTACTTTCAGATGCTGCTCTTCATTTTCATGTTCTGCGCTGGGATCTTCCTGATGTTGCATGTCGAAGTGGGTCTGAATCAGGAGCTGGCCATGCCCACGGTGAGAGCTGGCTGGCTTGCTGGTCTTCTGGGGCAGAGATGACGATGGTCCCCCGAGGGGCTTGGCTGAGTCTGGGTGCTCTGCAAAAGGCTTGCTGTCCCCAGCACCTCAAAGAAGGGAGCGGTTTACTTCCACCTGGCTTCCTCCAGCAGCTTTATTAATTAAATTATTTGCAGTTTTTATAGCTCGCTCTTCGTCGAATGTGTTCAGTCCCAGAGCAGGGGATGGAGTAATAAAAAGAAACAGAAAAACAGGAATACAAAAAAATTTACAAAATAATATAAACAGGTCCAATGAGCAACAGTTCTATTGTACGGCAAGCAAGCAAAACGACAGCAACATTAAAAAATAGTTGTTATAATGTCACAAGTTTCTAGCAACCTTGGTCATTACCATTATGATCTTGTTGAATTACGTATGAAGTCTGTACCACTGAAGAAGGCCGCTTGGCCGAAACAGGATGACTATTCTGGGAATCCTTGTTTGAAACTTGTGACATGTTTGAAACTTTGTTGCACCTGTTGATGGTTTGAAGATTCATTTGGAACCTGAAAAGCTCTTCAAACCTCTCTCTGCACCTGTTGCCTCCCTTCATTTACAAGAATCACTAAGATTGCAATGACTTTTTTGAACTAGTACTGTGATGTTACTACCCGCTTGGTCGCTCTTTATTTGTTGTTTCCTTATCATTATACAAGGACCCAGGTGGCGCTGTGGGTTAACCACTGAGCCTAGGGCTTGCCGATCAGAAGGTCGGCGGTTCGAATCCCTGCAACAGGGTGAGCTCCTGTTGCTCGGTCCCTGCTCCTGCCCACCTAGCAGTTCGAAAGCACGTCAAAGTGCAAGTGGATAAATAGGTACCACTCCAGCGGGAAGGTAAATGGCATTTCCATGCACTGCTCTGGTTCGCCAGAAGCGGCTTAGTCATGCTGGCCACATGACCCGGAAGCTTTACGCTGGCTCTCAGCCAATAAAGTGAGATGAGCGCCGCAACCCCAGAGTTGGACACGACTGGACCTAATGGTCAGGGGTCCCTTTACCTTTACTATCATTATACAATTTTGGCTATGATCCAATTGTATCTTTAATTATGTTCAGCAGGTTACGTTTGGTGTGAGTTTGCTTTTGTATTTATGTTACCGTGGTATATACGGTATTGTTGGTTGGCAGGTTCCCCCAGGGAATCTCTTTAGCCACTGTGAGAACAGGATGCTGGATGGGCCATTGGCCTGATCCAGCAGGTTCTTCTTATGTCCTTACGCTCTGCTCTCCCCAGGATTCCTACATGCTGCAGTATTTCCAGTACCTGAACGCGTACTTCATGGTGGGGGCCCCGACTTACTTCGTCACCACGCCGGGCTACAACTTCTCCACGGTGGCAGGGATGAACGGCGTCTGCTCCAGCTCAGGCTGCGATGACAACTCCTTGACGCAGAAGATCCAGTCTGCCGTGCAGTTCCCGAACGTGTAAGACCCTTGGTGGAGCCGTTCTGCTCCTGTAAAAAGGGTGTGGGTGGGTGTACAAGAGTCCCACCCATAGCTGTCAACCCTCCCTTTTTTTGCGGGAAACTCCCTTATTCCAATGCCGTTTCCCACTGCTATCCCGGATTGTTGATATCCCTTAAATTTCCCGGGTTTCAAAGGAAGCAGCTCCTCTCCCTCCCTGCCGGCCAGGGAGGCTCCTCAGCTGCGTTGCTCGGCTGCCAATAAGGAGTCTGAGACCGACTGAGGGCGGAGCTTGCATGCCTTGTGCAGCCAGACCCTCACGCCCAACCAGCCAGCCAGCCTGCCTGCCGTCTACGCACTCGCTCTTTCGCTCTCCCGTTCGTGCGCAGCCTCTGGAGCGCAGGGTGGCGAGGCTACTTGGTGCCATTGCACCGCCCTCACGGCACCCCTGAGCCCAGGCAGCCACTGCCGTGCCCTGCCACGCCCCGTGGTGCCCCTGTTTCCCGAGCGCCGTCTGCCTGTTTGAGAAGGGGCCCCGAGCTCGCTCTGCTTCCCCTCCTTGTGTCACCATGGACAGGCTTACTTGGAGTAACACCCACCGGACTCGGGGGCTTGCTTGCCCTCTGAGCAAAACACGTGGAGGCTTAGCTTGCTTGCAGGTAAATTTGTTCAGCCTTAGCTTGTAGCCTGGTGTAAATTAATTTGTAGCATGGGGGGAGTGCCGCAGCGTGGACTGTCCCCGAGAACCGTAGAGTGTCCCCGGGAGAGGTGAGGCTGCTGATCCCTTATTTTCAAATCCGAAAGTTGACAGCTATGTGTCTGATTGATTTGTATGTTTTAATTTAGAATTTCAATAAAGATTTATATATATAAAAAAGGAAGATGGCCAAGGTAGCCCTTGACCCCCGGGAGGAGCGAGTGCCCTGTGCCTTCTGCCTCCCGCTCTCTTGCCAGGGTCCCTTTGAACCTTGCGCTCTCTCTTTGTGGCTGCCTGTGGGCCTCGGCCCCCCTTCATGCCGCTGTCTCTCTCCCCAGGTCATTCTTGGCCATCCCTGCCTCTTCCTGGGTGGATGACTTCATCGACTGGCTGAGCCCCTTTTCCAGCTGCTGCCGCATCCACCGCTACGGCCCAGACAAGGACCAGTTCTGCCCCTCCACCGACAGTAAGCAGAGAAACCCGCCAGAGATTCTTCAGCGGCGATTCTTGCATTGCACGGGGTGGGGCTGGATGGCCTTTGGGGTTCCCTTCCAACTCTGCATCTCTATCATTCTACGAAAGTATAGGGGGCGGTGGGGCATCCCCTGGGGGGTTCTCTGCCCGAGGTTGCAGCTGGAGGGGACCCATAGCTGTCAACCCTCCCTTTTTTGGCGGGAAACTCCCTTATTCCAATGCCGTTTCCCGCTGCTATCCCGGATTGTTGATACCCCTTAAATTTCCCGGATTTCAAAGGAAGCAGCTCCTCTCCCTCCCTGCCGGCCAGGGAGGCTCCTCAGCTGCGTTGCTCGGCTGCCAATAAGGAGTCTGAGACCGACTGGGGGCGGAGCTTGCATGCCTTGTGCAGCCAGACCCTCACGTCCAACCAGACAGACAGCCTGCCTGCCGTCTACGCGCTCGCTCTTTCGCTCCCCTGTTCGCGCGCAGCCTCTGGAGCGCAGGGTGGCGAGGCTACTTGGTGCCATTGCACCGCCCTCGCAGCATCCCTTATTTTCAAATCCGAAAGTTTGGGAAAATCCCTTATTTTCAAATCAGCTTGACAGCTATGAGGGGACCAGCGATGCCTGCCTGGACCTGGGGCTCTGCCTCTCCTCTACCTCTCTCTCCCCCAGCTTCCCTGTCCTGCCTGTTCAACAAGTGCATGGCTCCGCCGAGCGGGACCCTCCGGCCAAGTGTCGAGGAGTTCCACCGGTTCCTGCCCTGGTTCCTCCATGACATGCCCAACCTGAAATGCCCCAAGGCGTGAGTACTGCAAGCACCAGGGGGGGTGTATGTGTATGTGTATGTGTGGGTGTCAGGATTCGGGTCTCTGCGATTGTTCCTACAGCAAGGAATGATCTCCGCCCTCCCCAGAAAGGGTCTCCTTGCCTGGCTGTGCGTTGTAGAGGCACCCCTGCTGGAAGGGGTGGCCAGCTGCTGCTCCGAAGCTGAGGAGTAGCCGGATTGAGCCAGTGGAGCCCATGAGGCCAGGCTAGGGTGGGCAGGGAGCCCTTTGCAGGCAGCGGGTGGACTTTGCTGGGAGAGCAGTAGGAGGAAATGGCCCACGGGGAGGTTGGTATGGAGCCCATGGATTTTTCCTGGGGGTGACTGGACCTCTGTGGGGCTGGGGCTGGGGGAGAGCTGTTCCCAAGCCATTTGGCGAACTGCAGGTGGCAAACAGCTTGGCTGCCTGCTAGGCAGCTGGGATGCCCTAAGCCTATCAGTGTGGTGTAGCGGTTTGAGTGCTGGATTTAAGACCTGGGAGATACAGTGGCGAACGGAGCCGCTTGGCTGCCCGGGGCGGCAAACGCGGAGGCACACCCCCGGGGGCGGGGCGTTGCTCCGCAGAGCGCATGCACCGTTCGTCCTGACGCATGCGTCGTGACGTCACGTCGCACATGTCAGGATGAACGGCGCATGTGCGGGATGCCGCACATGCGCAGTCGGTCCGTGCTGGCGCTGCTGCTCCCGCGGCAACATTACGGGTTGCCGCTGCCCCGTCCGTGCTGCTTTTCGCACGCGGCAGCCTTACGAGTTGCCGCGGGAGCAGCAGCGCCAGCACGGACCGACTGCGCATGTGCGGCATCCCGCATGGCCGTGTGACATTCCACACATGCGCAGTCCGTCCGGGCTGCTGGGCGCGAGTGGCAACCCTACGAACTACCGCCGCACAGACGGGGTGCTGTGCTGCGGGGCTTGGCTTGGGAGTCGCAGGGGTGGCGCAGAGTGTCACCCCCCTCCAGGCTGGCACCCGGGGTGGCCCGCCCCCAACGCCCCCCATTGCTCCGCCCCTGGGGAGATATCAGGGTTTGAATCCCGCCACTCCACCTTGAGGCTCGCTGGGTAACCTTGGACCAGTCACAGTGCCTCTTAGCCTAGCCTACCTTACAGGGTAGCTGTTGTGGTGGTGAGGCTAAAATGCCAGGATGGGGGGCGAGGAGTATGTATACCACCTTGAGCTCCTTGGAGGAAAGGAGGCGGCATAATAATTGCAATAAGTAAATCAATAAAATAAAATAAAAAGGGCTCTGGGGTCATTTCCAGTTTGCACCTTCTCCATTGGGTCTTCCATGGGGAGTGCTTCTGTCTGACACTCAACATGCCCCCCCATCTCTTTCTCCAGGGGTCGTGGTGCCTATGACACATCTGTGCGGCTGGGGCCAGATGGGGAAGTCATAGGTGAGTACTTCCCCCCTCCTATCCCCCAGAGGAAAATGAAGCCCCAGGTGCGAGTTCTGCTCCCCTGCCAGGAGGGCACCGACTCTCTTGCTGCGGCAACCAGGGTGGGTGGGTGGGATATGCAGACGGGGAGGTGGGCTTCTGGCTTCATATACATGCCAGTGCCATCTCCCCTGGCCCCCCACTTCGGAGGTGGGAGTCTGCAGGAGGAGGGAGGCGGTTAATCACCTTCCGAAGGGGTGCAGCCCCTCTGGATGGCTGGCCCGCTGCAGCGCCTGTCTCCTGCCTCCACAGCATCCCGCTTCATGGCATACCACACGCCCCTCAGAAACTCTCAGGAGTACACAGCAGCCCTGAAGGCGGCCCGGGAGCTGGCGGCCAACATCACCGCTGCCATGCGGCAGGTGCCTGGCACGGACCCCGAATTCACGGTCTTCCCATACACGTAAGATGTGGGGAGCGGCTGGGGAGGGACGGGAAAGGGCACCTTGTCCTTTGGGGGGGGGAAACTCCCCCTAGTTTCCCGGCTCTTCACTCCTGGGCAGAGGCGTAGGAAGGTCAGGTGGTACCCGGTACGGAAAATTTCTTGTTGTCCCCTCCCCCACACACATTGATTGATTTTTATTTCATTTTTGCCTGCAATAATGGCTTTACGTTATTTCATATTTTCTTACACAGGAATAATAATAAGTAAAAATAAACTTTTATTTATATCCCGCCCTCCCCGGCCGAAGTCGGGCTCAGGGCGGCTAACATCAAATACATAACGTTGATATAAAATCAACCAATAATTAAATTACCTCCTAAAAACATGTCAAAATCCAATTAAAGTCTAATGAGATGGCTTTCCGCAGGGTTAGGGTTGGGAACAATAAGTGCTCCACTGAATTGAAATTTCAGCCTTCACGACATAGGAAAACGGCCAAGTAAACAGCTATTTTCATGGAGGAGGGTCAAGATATTAACTGATATGCATGAAATTTCATATCCTCTATAATAAAGTTGCTGTGTCCGTGTGTCACGGAATTGCGCTACTGCGCATGTCCGTGTCCCACACGGACGCAGGGATTGGAGCGGGCGGAGAGGGGGGCGTGTCCGTGAGGCAGCGGCGGCGCACGCGCGGTGTCAGTTGCGCCAGCGCCGCTGCCTCGCACGGACGCAGAGGGCCGCCCCACCCTCGCCGCCGCTACCGCCGCCGCTACAGCCGCCCCCGGGGAAAACGAAGAAGGGGGAGGGAGCCCCTCTCCACCCCCCAGCGGCCGCTGTTCTGCCTCCTCCTGCCTCCTCCTCCTCTAGCGCCCGTTATTGAACGGGCTAAATTCAACTAGTATAGCTATATAATCCCTAGTGTAGTAAGACAAGACCTTTGGAGCAGGCATTTTTTTTTAAAGTTTTTTATGAACCACCCTAGTAGGGCAGTAATTGTTCCTTGATAATTTGTCACCCCCTCCATGATGGAACCTGGGGCGGACCGCCCCCCCCCGCTCCCCCACTTCCTACGCCCCTGCTCCTGGGGTCAGCGAGGCTCCGGGGAGAGCGACAAAGTGGGTCTCTGTGCCTCACTGGTGTCCCCACAGCCGTTGTGGTTTTTCTGCAGGATCACCTATGTGTTTTACGAGCAGTTCCTGAGCATTGCCCTTGCGGGGGTCATCAACCTGGCCGTCTGCTTGCTCCCCACCTTCCTGGTCTGCTGTGTCCTGCTGGGAATGGACCTGCGCTCAGGACTCATCAACCTGTTCACCATCGTCATGATACTGGTGGACACCCAGGGAGCCATGACGCTGTGGGGCATCTCCTTCAACGCCATCTCCCTCATCAACCTGGTGACGGTAAGCCAGCCCTTGCCTTGCGCACCTCAGGCTGAAGGCCTCCCTCTGGGGCACAGCTCTGGCTTTGGGGGGGGCAGGGGCGGCAGGAGAGGGCATCCCAGAAACTCGCAACTGGGGGGTGTTTTCCAAGGGTCATCATGGAGTTCCTTCTGAAATAAACAGAAATCTGCTCTTATTCCCTTATGGGGTACACAAGAGCCTTTTGAGGTTCTCGATCGGAAGGAGTAAATTACAGAGAAAAATAGAGAAGCAAAGAATTTATTTCTGTTGCAAACATGGTGTTTTTGCCCCACACACCAAAGAGTAGGGGGGAAAGGACCTCAAACAAAAGGAGCACATGCTCTTATAAAGACACTTCAAAAATTCCTCCTCCGAGTCCAGCCCCACCCCCAGATACCTCCCACATACATCACAGAAGGGGTGTAACCCCAGGCCCCTTCCCAGATACATCACAGCTGCATCACAGATTGGGTGGGGGGGTCAGAGACTGAGGTAACCTGAGAATTCTCACACCTGTGCCATCTCTCCCTGACCCCTCCCAGACACACATTTCAGCAAAACAAAAGGTTTCTTGTTTCCTGCCCTGGCTTGGCAGGGCTTAATGTAGGGCTAAGGATCCAAATCCATTTTAGGTGGTGGGTTCTTTGTGAGGGAAATGGCCCATGTCTGGCACTCAGGCATCAGGATGCCAGGATTATCACTTTATTTTCCTGAGACAATCACCCCCTCCTTCCTTGCAGAGAAACAGTTGGTCAGTTTGGGAGTCAAAATGGAGACAGGCCTGTCCTCCTGCGCTGCTTCAGACATGTGGCCCTGTCTTGCTTGGCACACTTATGAACAATTATTATATATATAAGACCTTGAATATTATTACAACACTTCCAAGTGTCTAGCCTCAAAACGGGATTCTGCCTTCTGGCTTTGTGAGTCTGCAAATTCTACACAAAATCCTCCCCCCCCCCACCGAAGAAACATTTATCCTGAAAGACCAACAACACATTTGTGCAGTATCCTTAGAACACCAAGAGTTAGATTAATAACAATACACTATGGCAAGTTGCAAAGATTTTAGTGAGAAAACAAGGAAGCCAGGGGGTTTTATATGTAAGAATATTTGTTTGGGAATAAAGAAAAGGAACGTCGTCACTTACATTTTACCTGATTGCACAGAACTTGGGGCAATGCAGCACTTTCAGGGGGGAAATGTTCTGAGAGAGCATTGATTTAGATGGTTCTAAGGTGATTGTGGCGGGTGGCGCTGTGGTCTAAACCACAGAGACCCTAGGGCGTGCCGATCAGAAGGTTGGCGGTTCAAATCCCCACGACAAGGTGAGCTCCTGTTGCTCGGTCCCAGCTTCTGCCAACCTAGCAGTTTGAAAGCACGTCAAAGTGTAAGTAGATAAATAGGTATCGCTCCGGTGGGAAGGTAAACGGTGTTTCCGTGCGCTGCTCTGGTTCGCCAGAAGTTGAAGCTGAACCTGTAGCTGTACGCCGGCTCCCTCCGGCCAGTGTGGTGTAGTGGTTAAGAGCAGTGGACTCGTAATCTGGTGAACCGGGTTCGATTCCCCGCTCCTCCACATGCAGCTGCTGGGTGATCTTGGGCTAGTCACACTTCTCTGAAGTCTCTCAGCCCCACTCACCTCGCAGAGGGTTTGTTGTGGGGGAGGAAGGGAAAGGAGAATGTGAGCCGCTTTGAGACTCCTTTGGGTAGTGATAAAGCGGGATATCAAATCCAAACTCTTCTCCCTCGGCCTGTAAAGCGAGATGAGTGCCGCAACCCCAGAGTCGTCCACGACTAGACCTATTGGTCAGGGGTACCTATACCTTTAAGGTGATTGTGATTGGGAGAGAGATGCATTGCGTCAATTTAATGGGATCATCTGATGGCAATTGATTGGTTTTGAGACCAATGGTGGGAGAGGCTCCATCACTGCTAAGCCTTTGAGGTAGCCAATCAGAAATTTATTTAGAGGTTGATTCCACCTCCCTATTGATTCTGGACTTCCACCATAAAAAGACTATCCAAATCAGGCCAGTTGGCTAATAACTAAGAACATAAGAAGAGCTCTGCTGCTGGATCAGGCCAGAGGGGCCCCATCTAGTCCAGCATCCTCCTCTCACAGATGCCCATTATTGGATGATTGCCACAAGCAGGACCTGAGTGCAACTAGTCATTGCGAAGAAGGGATTTACCTGCGAATGGGTGTTCTGAAATAAAACTCCAAATAGCTGCCTGTTCAGAATTTCCTGAAGGGGGTGCCAAACCCTAGACACTGTTGGACTGCATCGAAACAGAGGTTTCTGTCCACCATAACAAAAACTATCAGGGAGCTGGGTTTATTTCCTAGCATTCAAGAGAAGCTTTGTGGAGGGGATTTTTAGGCCCTTCACCCTATCCTGCCTTGGTCCTGAGCTGCAAAGCTGTTGCCTATTCTGGCAGAGACACAGCAGCTTGAAGGGTGATGGTGGGAAAACCTGCTGCTGCTTCTCTTCCTCCTCTCCATTGTCCTGATTACAATGATTTCCTTTACCAATTAACCTATGAGCATTGTAACCACCGGACAAAATGCAGCTGATGCCCAGGCATAGCTGTCAACCCTCCCTTTTTTTGGCGGGAAACTCCCTTATTCCAATGCCGTTTTCCGCTGCTATCCCGGATTGTTGATATCCCTTAAATTTCCCGGATTTCAAAGGAAGCAGCTCCTCTCCCTCCCTGCCGGCCAGGGAGGCTCCTCAGCCGCGTTGCTCGGCTGCCAATAAGGAGTCTGAGACCGACTGGGGGCGGAGCTTGCATGCCTTGTGCAGCCAGACCCTCACGCCCAACCAGACAGACAGCCTGCCTGCCGTCTACGCGCTCGCTCTTTCGTTCACCCGTTCGCGCACAGCCTCTGGAGCGCAGGGCGGCGAGGCTACTTGGTGCCATTGCACCGCCCTCGCAGCATCCCTTATTTTCAAATCCGAAAGTTTGGAAAAATCCCTTATTTTCAAATCCGAACGTTGACAGTGTTATAAGAATTTCGGGGGGGGGAGCCTCCTTTCAAAACACCCCAGTACACTATTTGAGACATGAACAGAGAGGGGTGACTGAACCCAGAATGTCTGAAAACAGCACAGAAAGACAGGCCTCACACCATTTTGACTCCTAGCTGACCAGGTACCTGACCAGGTACCAGATGGCCCATTTCCCTCACAACGGACAGTCGTTAGCCCTGCATTTGCCCTGCCCTGCCAGGGCAGGAAATCAGGAAACCTTTTGTTTTCCAGAAATGTGTGTCTGGGAGGGGTCGAGGAGGGATGATCAGGTGTGGGAAATTCTCAAGTTACCTCCTCTGACCCTCCCAAGTTGTGAGGTAGTTCTGATGGATCTGTGATGTAGGATGATGTATCTGGGGGTGGGCCAGACTCCAAGGGGGGGAATTTCAAAAGTCTATATAGGAGGTGGCACACCATTGTTCTGGGTCTTTTTCTTCCTCCTGTGTGTGTGAGGAAAGCACCCTGTTGCAACAGTGAAAATAAAGGCTTTGCTTCTCAATTTTTCTCTGGTTGGCTTCTGTTTTTTTACTCCTACCGATGGAGAACCTGCAGAGGACTTTGCAAGAGCTCTTGTGTACCCCATAAGGGAATAAGGGCAGATTTTTCTTATAACAACAGCTATGTGCCCAGGGTAGGTTGGACCATATTTCTCCTTCCGTTGCAACAGAAGCAAGGTGCAATTTTTTTTTGCCCATTGCTGATCAGGTCAAAATTGCTGCACATGGTACAAAAAAAAACAACTGGGGCTTTTTGTCCCAGCAAATGCACCAGGTGGCCTTTGCAATAATAATAATAATAATAATAATAATAATAATAATAATAATAATAATAATAATAATAATAATTTAATGGCAAAGCTGCTCGCCCTGCTGACAAGGGCTCTGTTCCTCCCGGCAGGCTGTGGGGATTTCGGTGGAGTTTGTGTCCCATATCACCCGCTCCTTCGCTATCAGCACGGAGCCCACCAAAGTGGAGAGAGCCAGAGAGGCCACAGTCAACATGGGGAGTGCGGTGAGTCATGGGGAGGGGGGCACATGTGGGATGTCTGTGGCTTCGTGTAGGATGTTGCTTGGGTTCATTGGGGCAGGGAAGAGAGACCAGGCGTTGGTCTTTTGAATGTCCACGGTGACACCCCCCCTTGCCCCCTGCCTCTCACATTCCATTCTGCTCAATTCATTGCATCAGAAATGTGATGCCCGGCAGTGCCCCCTAGGCTCGGTGCCCGTTGCGGTGTAACTGGTCGCGGTGCCCTAAATCTGCCTCTGGAGAGGCCCTGCCTCTCGCCAGAGTGGTGCATGCTCTGGTAATCTCTCATTACTGCAATGCGCTCTCCATGGGGCTACCTTTGAAGGTGACCCGGAAACTACAACTAATCCAAAATGCAGCAGCTAGACTGGTGACTGGGAGCGGCCGCCAAGACCACATAACACCGGTCTTGAAAGACCTACATTTGCTCCCAGTACGTTTCCGAGCACAATTCAAAGTGTTGGTGCTGACCTTGAAAGCCCTAAACGGCCTCGGTCCAGTATACCTGAAGGAGCGTCTCCACCCCCATCGTTCTGCCCAGACACTGAGGTCCGGTGCTGAGGGCCTTCTGGCGGTTCCCTCGCTGTGAAAAGCCAAGTTACAGGGAACCAGGCAGAGGGCCTTCTTGGTAGTGGCACCTGCCTTGTGGAACGCCCTCCCACCAGATGTCAAAGAGAACAACAACTACCAGACTTTTAGGAGACATCTGAAGGCAGCCCTGCTTAGGGAAGCTTTTATTGTTTGATGAATTATTGTATTTTAATATTTTGTTGGAATCCGCCCAGAGTGGCTGGGGAAGGGTCATCTCCCTGCAATGCAGGTATCACAGCTAAAAAAATCCCCGATGGATGGCTGTCAAACCTCTGCTCCCCCTCTCCAGAATCAGTTGTGCTCTTCTCAAGAGCCAGTGTAGTGTAGTGGTTAAGAGCGGTGGACTTGTAATCTGGTGAACTGGGTTTGCTTCCCCGCTCCTCCACATGCAGCTGCTGAGTGACCTTGGGCTAGTCCCACTTCTTTGAAGTCTCTCAGCCCCACTCACCTCACAGAGGGTTTGTTGTGGGGGAGGAAGGGAAAGGAGAATGTAAGCCGCTTTGAGACTCCTTCGGGTAGTGATAAAGCGGGATATCACATCCAAACTCTTCTTCTTCTTCTCACCCCACTCTGCCCCCCCACAAATGAACACACTGCTTTTGCTCATCCCGAACCAGCTCCACATTGGCATGAGAGCTGCTCAGCCTCTCCCTCCACCCTGCGCTTTCCAGCGTCCACTCTTGGGAGCTGTTTGTGCCCATCTGGTGGGCAGCCAACTGGGCGTTGGGCTGACTGTGTTGGTGAAGCTGCCAAGGCCATGGCACTCCTCTCCTGCGTGCAGAGGCGGTCCCCGCTGCATGAGCCAGCTCTGCCCCTTCTCCCCCATTTGGAGATTTCTGGGTATAACCAGCCTGTGCTCTCTGCTTGCTCTCCCTGCTCCTCTCCCTCCAGGTGTTTGCTGGCGTGGCCATGACCAACCTCCCGGGCATTGTGGTCCTGGCCTTTGCCAAAGCCCAGCTGATCCAGATCTTCTTCTTCCGCCTCAACCTCATCATCACGCTGCTGGGGCTGCTCCACGGACTCGTCTTCCTGCCTGTGGCCCTCAGTTACTTCGGTGAGCCAGTTTGCCTTCCCAAGCTGGACTCCTACAAAGAGGGGCAATTGCTGAGGAAGCCTGTTAATGATGGGCAAAGAGGGCAGGGGGCACAGGGGGATGGAGGCACAGGGGGATGGAGGCACAGTTCAAGAGAGCCAGTGTGGTGTAGTGGTTAAGAGCGGTAGACTCGTAATCTGGTGAACCGGGTTCGCGTCTCCGCTCCTCCACATGCAGCTGCTGAGTGACCTTGGGCTAGTCACACTTCTCTGAAGTCTCTCAGCCCCACTCACCTCACAGAGTGTTTGTTGTGGGGGAGGAAGGGAAAGGAGAATGTTAGCCGCTTTGAGACTCCTTCAAAGTAGTGATAAAGCGGGATATCAAATCCAAAAACTCTTCAAGCTGCCTGCGACAGGATGGGGAAGTGGGTGCCCACTATTGCTCAGGGTGGGGTGGGAGAGGACTGCTCTTTCCTGAAGGACTCTAGGGAAGCAGAGGCGTAGGAAGGTCAGGTGGTACCTGGTGCGGAAAATTTATTGTCACCCCCACAATTGATTTTTTTTTTTTTTGCCTGCAAAAATGGTTTTACGTTATTTCATATTTTCTTACAAAGGAATAATAATAAGTAAAAATAAACTTTTATTTATATCCCGGCCGAAGTCGGGCTCAGGGCGGCTAACATCCTATATAATAATCTTCAAGTGTCCCTGCGTCCACTGTGTGTCAGTGGTATTTTGCCACGGCGCATGTGCCACAGCGACGCAGGGATTGGACGACGCAGCACGAGCGAGGCGCGTGTGCTTCACGAGCCTCCGCGGCTGCCTCGCTGTCCGCTTCATTCCCCTCAGACAGTTTGGCCTCAGACAGGAGTGGTTGGGCTCCTGGGAGGCAGAGCGAGCGAGCGGGAGAGAGAGAGAGAGGGGCAGAGCGAGCAGCCGCGTGAGGCCGCCTCAGCCGCCCTTCCTTTCCTCCGCGTAGCTCCCGCCGGCGGGCTGCGATGTCTCCGTGAAGCCCGTCGGAGTGCGAGGGAGCTCACAGACTTGGGAGCAGCGGCTCCTCCTCCGCCAGTCACAGCTGCGGAACAGGGGCAGCAGCAGGATGCGTGACCACATATGTTCTAGCGCCCGTTAATATTAACGGATGCGAGGTGTGGGGGGGGGGAGAGAAGAAGTCTGCCATATCACATATAATCTAGCGCCCGTTATCTTAAGGGGCTTAATTTACTAGTTTCCTAATAACACAGCAAAACACATGTAAACTGTTTAATCCAGTTTAATCTCCGGTGCCGCCTTTGCTTGCTTATTTAGAATACACCCCACTTTCGAAGAGTTGGCAGCACTGCTCTGTACCAAGTCCTCAGTCGCTCTGCACAGTGCCTGTCTGTCCCACACAGGCATCACAGAGTGCGCACACACACACACCCTGGCCATGCAGGACAGAATTAAACTATGGAACTCGTTCCTACAGGAGGCAGCAATGATCGTCCAACTCAGTGATGGCCTCCAACTCGGATCGCTTTAAAAGACAAGTTCACAGAGGAGAGGGCTATCGATGGCTCCTAGCCACGATGGCTCTGCTCTGCCTCCACGGTTGGAGGCAGCAATGCTTCTGAATCCCAGTTACTGGAAACCACAAGAGGTCTCTTGTGCTCAGATCCTGCTTGCTGGTTTCCCAAAAGAGGCATCTGGGACGGTCACTGTAAGCATAAGAGGCTGGACTAGATGGGCCATTGCCCTGGTCCAGCAGATTCTTCTTATATCCTTACTAGCTTACCCGGCCTTTGAATTTGTGAAATTGAAGAAGTTCCCCTGTTCACCTTCCATCTGCCCCTTCTCTGTCCCCACCCCCGTTTTCAATTACTCTCTTCTCGGCCCCCCCTTTCCTATTACCGGTTTGCAAGCTTGCAAATGGCCGACGGAGCTCTGGCAGGGGGAAGGTTTTGTAGCTGCAGTACCAGTATAGCCGTCGCTAGAGGGCGCGGTTTTGCTGGTGACATCTAATAGGTGCGACAATTTTTGTGCTTTTGTAGCTGTAGTACCAGTATAGCCGTCGCTAGAGGGTGATGTTTTGCTGGTGACGAGTAATAGGGGCGCCAAATTTTTTTTTGCATTTTTCCTTTATTTTAGGCATGACTGGTGTGGTTTTTCTGAATTTTTATTATGCCAGATCCTTTTGCCATGGTAATGGACCGCTGTGTCCTAATTTGATGCGATTTGGTCCAGCGGTTACGCAGCAAGGGTGTTTCGGACAAACACGCAATGGGAACATTTATATATATATAGATGAGCTCCCTCCTTCCCAGCAATCAGACTGCAGCTATGAACAAATCATGGCAGTCAGCGCTTCTCTTCTGGGCATGCTCCTTGACCGAGACAGCAACTGTCCTCCAGAATGGCTGCCATGTGGTTGAGGGTGCTTCATGTGAGGCTAAGGAGCCTGGCAGTTGACTTTACCTCTTTCTCTCTCTCCCCCGCCCCCACTAGGGCCTGACCGCATCCCCTTGAGTGTGCAGCACGAGAAAAAAAACAGCCTGGTCATCGCCAACAGCCTTGCTCTTGAAAGCAGCAACGGGATCCAGAGCCAAGCCTCTAGTGGCTGCAGCGAGGCTCCAAAGGACAGACCCAAGCAGGAGGAATCCGAAGGAGTGGGTGGCAGCTGCCCAGAAGGAGCTGGCATCTAGGCAGACACAGGACAGAGACTCTGGGCAAGCAAGGATGCTGGCCAGTGCGGGGAGCAACCACAGCAGCCCCCGCAAGCGAGTGCCGTGTGTGTGCATGTTTGTGCGCACACCCCAAATAATAATTATTCTCCAGCCCGGATTCCTGTGAGCAGGAGGGCAACAGTACAGTGTTATCTGTAAGAACCTGGTTCCTAACTGCAAGAATCTGCCGAATGTGGACGCTTTGTAAACCAGAGTTCTAGCCTTGTCCCAGCCAGCCAAGAAGAGCTGGTGAACCCCACGAACTGGTCGCCTGTGGTCCCCCAGTTTCTGGAGCCACCAGCCTGGTGGAGGATGTGACTCCCGGTGTTTCTTCCTCCACAATATGCTCCTGAAATAAACAGAAATCTGCTCTTATTCCCTTATGGGGTACACAAGAGCCTTCCCAGGTTCTCCATCGGTAGGAGTAAATTTACAGAGGCCAACCAGGAAAAAATGGAGAAGCAAAGTTTTATTATATCTGTTGCAACAGGGCCCTCTCTCCCAAAATGGAGGAGGGAGGAGGAACCCAGAAAAATGGTGTGCCAGCTCCTATATAGACTTTTGAAATTCCCCCCCTCCCGCTCAAGACCACCCCCCTATACATCATACATACATCACAAAAAGGGGTGTAACCCAGGACCCCCTCCCAGATACATCACGAAAGGGGAGGTCTGGTAGCAGTAATCTGAGCATCCTTGACCCTCCCAATGCCTCCTCTTGCCCTCCACCCAAACACCCATCAAGTAAATTTCCCTGTTACATTTCCCTGTTTCCCAGCCAAGTTAATCACACCCTTTTGTCTGCCACTCAGGTATCAGGAAGCCAGGAATTATCACTGAGACAATCACCCCCTCCTTCCTTGCAGAGAAACAGTTTGTCAGTTTGGGAGTCAAAATGGAGACAGGCCTGTCTTCCTGTGCTGCTTCAGACAAGTGGCCTTGTTTTGCTTGGCACACTTATGAACAATTATAATATATATATATATATGACCTTGATATTCTTACAACACTCCTCTGAAGAGGGAGGAGAACCAGGACATAAGACTGGGACAGATGTGCGATGGGGCTGCCTTGCCAATGCTTCTGCACTTCTGGTGGTTGGGGCCTGTCTGAGAACCCCATGGACGTTCCCATGAGTTCCGCGTGCGAAAGATAGGGTGGAAATGTAATAAAGATCAAAAGCAGCACAAACACAATTCTTTGTGTTCCTCAGCAATTCTCTCATGGTTTGTCTCTTGGTCAAAGCTGCCCCTCCCTGTAACCATGGGGCTTCAGAGGTTGCACAGGGTTGCAGAGCCGTGGCTCTAGGCGGGAGGGGGAATAATAATGGCACGCCCCAACACCTGGTTTTAACCCCCTCCTATTGAAGCCACTCTCTGGTGCCAACCTACCAAAAAAGCTTTCACCTTAGCCGGCCTGCCTGGGGCAACAGAGAGCAAAGGGTGAGCCTGCGTCACAAGCTTCTGTGGACTCGTTGGTTTGTCAGAAGCATCTGGTCATAGCTGTCAACCCTCCCTTTTTTTGGCGGGAAACTCCCTTATTCCAATGCCGTTTCCCGCTGCTATCCCAGATTGTTGATATCCCTTAAATTCCCCGGATTTCAAAGGAAGCAGCTCCTCTCCCTCCCTGCCGGCCAGGGAGGCTCCTCAGCTGCGTTGCTCGGCTGCCAATAAGGAGTCTGAGACCGACTGGGGGCGGAGCTTGCATGCCTTGTGCAGCCAGACCCTGACGCCCAACCAGACAGACAGCCTGCCTGCCGTCTACGCGCTCGCTCTTTCGCTCTCCCGTTCGCGCGCAGCCTCTGGAGCGCAGTGTGGCGAGGCTACTTGGTGCCATTGCACTGCCCTCGCGTCATCCCTTATTTTCAAATCCGAAAGTTTGGGGAAAAATCCCTTATTTTCAAATCCGAAAGTTTGGGGGAAAATCCCTTATTTTCAAATCCGAAAGTTGACAGCTATGCATCTGGTGCCATCAGAACCTGGCATAACCCCATATAAAACTGGCAGAGGCAGGTATGGAGGTGGGAAGGAAATGGCAACTGCTCCAAGGGCAGCAAACAGGGCCTTCGCTAAGACGTCACCATGCCTTCTTTCCTCCAGAACACAGGAGGAGACATAGAGACCCCTCTTCCCCTGTTTTACTCTCCACTAAAAAATAATATTATTATTTTGCTTTAGTGATTTCCCCCCTTTCTATATGGTGGATCCAGGGTTTGTGTAAAAGCCATCCTATAGAAAGCAGCCATCGGCTAATCAGGCCCGCAGAACATCACCTGCTTGCCCAACATTGGGTGTCATGGGTGATGCCGGAGTCGTTTTCATTTTCAATATGGCTGGGCTAGAAGGCAAGGCTGATCACTGGCTGATTGACAGGGCTTGCAAAGGAACCATTTGATGTCAACGTGCCCGGATGTCAAAAACGGGGCACTAGACATCAAGCCCATGAGGAGGGGACGGAACATATGTTACCACCAGGCCGGCACTCAGCAGCTGCCCCATCTTACATCTGAGGGTAGGGGGGCATAAAGATTAATATGAAACTCATAACACTAGAACTTATGGACATCCAATGAAACTGAATGCTGGGAGAAGCAGGACAGGTAAGAGAGAGTCATAGAATCCTAGAGTTGGAAGAGACCACAAGGGCCATCCAGTCCAACCCCCTGCCAAGCAGGAAACACCATCAAAGCATTCCTGACAGGTGGCTGTCAAGCCTCTGCTTAAAGACCTCCAAAGAAGGAGACTCCACCACACTCCTTGGCAGCAAATTCCACTGTCGAACAGCTCTTACTGTCAGGAAGTTCTTCCTAATGCTTAGGTGGAATCTTCTTTCTTGTAGTTTGAATCCATTGCTCTGTGTCCGCTTCTCTGGAGCAGCAGAAAACAACCTTTCTCCCTCCTCTAAATGACATCCTTTTATATATTTGAACATGGCTATCATATCACCCCTTAACCTTCTCTTCTCCAGGCTAAACATACCCAGCTCCCTAAGCCGTTCCTCATAAGGCATCGTTTCCAGGCCTTTGACCATTTTGGTCCTTCATGCAGTGCAGTTAAACTGTGGAACTCGCTGCCACAGGAGGGAGTGATGGCCACCAACCTGGATGGCTTCCAAAGAGGGCTGGACAAATTCACGGAGGAGAGGGCCATCAATAAATAATAATAATAATAATAATAATAATAATAATTATCATCATCATCATCAATGGGTACTAGCCGGCATGGCCATGCTCTGGCTCCACAGTCGGAGGCAGAAATAATGCTTCTGAATCCCAGTTGCGGAGAGTGCTCTTGTGTTCGGGTCCTGCTTATGAGATTCTCCACAGCCATCTTGTTGGCCACGGTGAGAACCGGAGGCTGGACTTTGGCCTGATCCAGAAGGCTCTTCTTATGTTCATACAAGAATTCCAATTGAGAAAATTACACCACCTTTCCCCTCTTGTTTTAACAATTGATAGCTCAGTCCGTAGAACACAGGACTCTTAATCTCAAGGTCATGGGTTCAAGCCCCATGTTGGGCAAAATATCCCTGCATTGCAGGGGGTTGGACTAGATGACCCTCATGGTCCCTTCCAACTATACAATTTTGTGATTCCAAGTTATATATTCTGCTGTTCGATTGGATTTCTTTTTTAAATTACAAAAAACAAGAAGAGCCCATTTTACTCTCTGGATATAGACATCCTTGCCAGACAGCTCTCTGGACAAAAAAAAATTTTTCCTGCAACTTGCGGGTGAAATCGCATCAGCTCCGATCACCCCTGGAATAGTCACTGAGAGACTGGGTGCCCGTTTTAAATCTAGATGAAGTCACTGGAATTCAGGGCTGGCATGCAGAAGGTCCCAGGTTCCATCCCCGCGGGCAGCATCTCCAGGAGGTGTCGCACTGCGACCGGAAGTTGTGAGGCAGCACGTGCTCGGCTTCTCTCTTTGGCATGCAGAAGGTCCCAGGTTCCATCCCCGCGGGCAGCATCTCCAGGAGGTGTCGCACTGCGACCGGAAGTTTTGAGGCAGCACGTGCGCGGCTTCTCTCTTTGGACTCGACCCATATAACGTGCGGTGGCGCTCGGGTTCTCCTCCCCACTCTAGTCTCTGAGTACATCCGGGCACCTTCGCCCTCCCTTCTTCTCGCGAGACTTGGCGAGGGGACCTTTCCTACGTCGCGTCCCAAGATGGCGGCCCCCTGGTGGAGGGCGGCGGCGGCAGCTCGGCGGGGCCTTGAGGCGAGTCTGGGGGCGGCCAGGAAGTCGGTTTTGGGGGGGGTGCTGGAAGGGGCTTCACGCGCTACCGCGGAGGGTTCAGGTGCCCCCACTCGGCCAGGAAGCCCCCCGCGTGTGACCTTGGGGGGCCGTCGCTGCCTCTCAGCCTACCTCGCAGGGTTGTTGTGGTGGTGGGGATTAATTGAGGGAAGTGGAGAGAGCCACGCAAGCCGCCTTGAGCAAAAGGCGGCATATAAACGTGACAAATTACGTTTAAGGGCCCTTCGCTTAAAAGCCTCCAAGGAAGCCTGCCATTTCTGGAACAGGCGCGGGGATCCTTCGTCAAGCTGCTTTCACCATCAGGAAGTTCTCCCTGAAGTTCAGTCCAAATCTCTTTACCTTCAGTTCCCGCCCAGCCCAACCTCATGTGCGTCAGGGGCAGCTAAGGTGGCATAGCTGTCAACTTTCGGATTTGAAAATAATGGATTTTTTCTCAAACTTTCGGATTTGAAAATAAGGGGTTTTCCCAAAACTTTTGGATTTGAAAATAAGGGATGCCGCGAGGGCGGTGCAATGGCACCAAGTAGCCTCGCCACCCTGCGCTCCAGAGGCTGCGCGCGAACGGGTGAGCGAAAGAGCGAGCGCATGGACGGCAGGCAGGCTGTCTGTCTGGTTGGGCGTGAGGGTCTGGCTGCACAAGGCATGCAAGCTCCGCCCCCAGTCGGTCTCAGACTCCTTATTGGCAGCCGAGCAACGCAGCTGAGGAGCCTCCCTGGCCGGCAGGGAGGGAGAGGAGCTGCTTCCTTTGAAATCCAGGGAATTTAAGGGATATCAACAATCCGGGATAGCAGCGGGAAACGGCATTGGAATAAGGAAGTTTCCCGCAAAAAAGGGAGGGTTGACAGCTATGTAAGGTGGTAGCCTGCAGATGTTGGGCTACAACAGCCATCGGACCCAGCTAGGGATGAGGGAAAGTGTGGTCCAGCAACCGCCACCTTTGAAGGTGGTCTTTGTGTCTCCTAATTGTCTCTTTATGTTGCACATGTGTGGCACAGAACTGGGCACTCCAGGTGAGACCTGCCCAAGGGAGAGCAGAGCTTTGGAACCGTTGCTTCTCACAGTCTAGACGCTGCATGATTTCTGGTGGTACAACCTAGAATTGCATTAGCCTTTTTAGCTACTCCACAGAGCACTCCTGATTCCTGCCTTGTTTGTGGTCTACTAAGATCCCTAGTTCCTTTTCACGTGTGCTCCTGCTAAGCCAGGTGTCACCCATCCTGTTCTTCTCCTGCCAGGATAAATCTTGCGTCCTTCTCCTGCCTTCAAAGGTACCCTGTTTCTCATAAAATAAGACGTAGCCATAAAATAAGACGTAGCAGGATTTCTATGCATTTGTGAAATATAAGCCATACCCCGAAAATAAGCCATACCCCGAAAATAAGACATAGTGACGCGGCACCTCTCCCTTAAGATGGCCTGAATAGGCGTGGCTATGCAGCGTACTGAGGCGTAGCGGTTAAAATAAGACATCCCCCGAAAATAAGACATACTGTGTTTTTTTGAGGGGGGGGAATATAAGACGGTGTCTTATTTTAGGAGAAATACGGTATTTACTACCCCTCAAGGTCTGCTGTCTTATGCAGATTTAATGAGCATCCTCCATCTAAGTCAGGGGTTGTCAACCTAGTCCCTACTGCCCACTAGTGGGCGTTTCAGGATTCTAGGTGGGCGGTAGGGGGTTCTACGGTACAAGCTGAATCCTTCTTCCATTGAGCACTGGTGGGCAGTAAGGAAATTTTACCATCAAGATAAGATGCAATAGTGGGCAGTAGGTATAAAAAGGTTGACTGTCCCTGATCTATGTCATAGAGGAATATGCTCAACTATGCCAGGCCCAGAATGGAACCTTGTGGCATCCAACTTGCCTCTTCTCTCCAGGAGCCACTGATTGGTACTCTTTAGTATGGTCCATCTGATCACCTAAAAATAGCCCGTATTGTCTAGCCCACATGCAAGCAGCTTCCAGTGCTTCTGGAAGATGAAGTTGTCAGCCAGGCATCAGCTTGCCTTCGGTATATATCAGGATAGCTGAAATCTCCTCTTTGAAAATGTGCTCATCTGTCTGTGATAGCTCAGTCGGTGTTTAGGTTTGTAGATTTCTTCATTCGTGTATGCATCCTGTTAATGATCTGTTCTTTTAAAATAAGCTAACCCCCTTCAGTTCCTCCATTCCATTCATGAATCTCATTCCATCAGGTTTCAGTAATGGCTATTGAGTATCATTGCTTTCCTGTCTTAAGATTTTGAGTCCATCCTCTTTATTTCCCGTACAATTCAAACCTTTCTACCATCTCTGTAGCCAGTCCCTTAATTCTAGTTTTCTTCTCTCTTTTCTGAGGACATAACCTTCTTGGAGGCTATGAGTGCTGCCAAAATTGTTAGTTCTTGATAACCAAATGGCACTTCTTTGTTCAGAGGCAACAGCATCTCTGAGTAGTGGGTGCTAGAGACCTAGAAAGTGTGGTGTGTGCTTGTGTCCCCTGTACTACAAGGGAGCTGTTGAGCTAACCTAAAAATATGAATTAGGGTGCTTGGTTTGGTTCTCCATTGTGTCAGATGAGTACCTGATTGTCATTCTGTTTTCAGGCCTTTGTAGGGAGTCCTGGCAATACTTCCTGGCACCTCTGTGCAAGGCGGGATTTCCGGACCAGTGTTGCCTGCTGTAAGGTAAGAGCCTGAGAGATTCAAAAGACACTTGGGTGGCTGCTGTCCTGGGAGAGCTGTGGAGCACTCTGCCCTTTTGCAGGAAAGACTGGTTCCCCCCCCCCTTTTAGGGCCAGGGTTTCAAATGGGGTTCTCTGACTTTGCTTGCTGCAAAAAGCTAACCACATACCATGCTAAAAGGTGTTGGGAGCTCCTTTCATTTTGACAGAAAGAACTTCCTGACAGTAAGAGCTGTTTGACAGTGGAATTTGCTGCCAAGGAGTGTGGTGGAGTCTCCTTCTTTGGAGGTCTTGAAGCAGAGGCTTGACAGCCACCTGTCAGGAATGCTTTGATGGTGTTTCCTGCTTGGCAGGGGGTTGGACTGGATGGCCCTTGTGGTCTCTTCCAACTCTAGGATTCTATGACTGCAGAGGGATTTTTCTGTATGAATTAGGTCCCCTGACATTTAGGCCTGTGAGGGACCCTGAGCATGCCACAGCTGAGTTGGTTTCAAGGGAGCCTCCACCCCCCACCCCACCCCTGTCAGGACCTTTCAATAGAAAGACCAGGTCAGGAAGGGGATCATAATCAGCACCACAGCATTCAAGCAGGGCTGGGGGGTTGAGTCTTTGTTCCCCAGCCACAGTCTTGTATAAATGTTCCTTGCACAGCAATTTGGATTAGAAAAAAACCCCACTCCCTTTGGTGCCAAATCCGGAGCCAAAGGCCCTTGTGGATGTATTGTAAATCACCCAGAGGTCTGTGAGCTTCTGCCCGCCGCTGGCTTCCTGTGTATTGTGGCACCGCAGGCAAGGGCAGGATGCCTTCCATTGTTATAAAGATGGCATAGGATTTTCCTGTGCGCCCACATGCAGAGGCGTAGCAAGCCCAGGTGGTACCCGGGGGCGGAATTTTTTTTGTCACCCCCCACCACTTTAATTTAAAAAAAAATTAAAAAGTGTCACCCCCCTCTGATGGTGCCACTTTGCGAGGTGTGGGGGTTTTGTGTGTGTGTGTGTGTGTGTGTGTGTGTGTGTGTGTCTATTATCTCTTTTTTTTCAATAGTTAAAATAATAAAAAATAATAAAAATGATAAAAATAAAAAAAAAATTAAAAAAATTAAAAAGTGTCACCCCCCTCTGATGGTGCCACTTTGTGAGGTGTGGGGGTTGTGTGTGTGTCTATTATCTCTTTTTTTCAATGAAGTTAAAATTAAAAAAAAAAAAAATAATTTTTTTTTTTTTTAAAAAAAGTGTCACCCCCCTCTGGGGTGGAACCCGGGGCGGCCCGCCCGCCCCCCGTTGCTACGCCCCTGCCCACATGCTGTTTGTGTGAGAGATGTAAACACCTCCTGCAACACCTCTCTTTCAGAACCGAGCAGCTCGAGTTCGTGTTGGGAAAGGAGACAAGCCCGTAACCTATGAGGAAGCCCACCCACCCCACTTCATCGCTCACCGCAAGGGCTGGCTCTCCCAGCACACAAGTGAGTTGGGGGGGGCAGTGGGGGGAGGGATTCGGCTGTTCTGACACTTAAACCAAAAAATTTTTAATCTGGAAAAGGTGGAGATGTACAAGCAGTCTGCGGTCACTCCTTCCTGGAAGGTTTTGGGTTTGGGGCTGTTGTCATCAGATGGGGCCTAGGACACTATTGTTGGGGAAAGGAGGTGGTGGGGTGGGGGCCATCACTCCTGACATCTTCCGCACTGTTTTGAAAAGAGAAACCCATTCAGTGTTCTTGTCTGCATTGGGTGGTTTTCTTGGCCGGTGTAGATACTCCCTTGGCACTTGTTATGAGCTGCATACAAAGTTCTTCCAAACCTGGCCTCCTTGGAAGGGTATTCAGTCACTTTGATTTGATTTAATATTTGTAATTCTGCTTTTCCAACAACAGATGCTGAGCTCAAAGCAGCTCACAGCAGCCACAAGAGCCTTAAATCACAAACATACATTGCAATCACGATCATATCGAACACAGCAGCATATAAATAAAGCAAAAAACAACCACCAATTCATCAAAACAATTAATGCAATTCAATAAAGGCATAATAATTCCCCCTGGGATTGACCTAGGCTGTGAGCCATGTCCTCATTGGCTCGGGCATTTTGCCACCAGCTATGACCCTCCTGAATGCAGAGCACAGCGAGGCTGGTGCTTCCTGATACAGAAAGTCAGTGTGGTATAGTGGTTAGAGTGTCAGATTAGGACCTGGGAGACCAGGGTTTGAATCCCCTCTCAGCCATGAAGCCCACTGGGTGATGTTGGGCTAGTCACTCACACTCGGCCTAACCTACCTCACAGTAAGGATGAAATGGGGAGGATGAGAACTGTGTTGAGCTCCTTGGAGGAAAAAGTGGGATAAAAATACAATAATTAATGAATTTATGATCTACCCCCCTTCCCCTTGTGTTGTTGCCTGCCCTGTAGGTAACCTGAGTGGCGAGGGAGGGGCAGCTGAACGCTCTGTGGAGGATGTCTTCATCCGCAAGTTAATCTACGGCACCTTCCATGGCTGCCTGGCCAGCGAGATTGTGTTGAAGCGCCGTGCCAACACGCTGATAATCTGCGCCATTTTCCTGCAGAAGCTGCAGCCTTCCAAGTTCTACTTCCTGATTGGCTACACAGAGACGTTGCTCTCCTTCCTGTACAAGTGCCCCGTCAAGATGGAAGTGCAGACGGTTCGTGAGAAAGTGGTCTACAAGTATCTCTAGTTCTGGCCGTCCCTGCTGGGGAGAGCTTGTCTTTAAGCCAAGACCCAGCTGGGCCTCCTGCTTCTTGAGCCAGGAGCAGGAGCCTTCCAGCCTGGGACTTCAGAGGGAGTTATGGGCACCTGGGAACTTCTGCTTGGCCTTGTAATGAAGACACTCAGTTTGCTTGTGAAAGCTCAGAGAATGACTGAGCCCTGGACTCTTGCTGTGAAAGGAGTTGGGTTTTTTGGGGTTTTTTGTTGAAATCCAAACAAAGAATGTTTGTGCCCCTTATTTGTGGCTCTTTCCAGATCTATTGGGAGTCCAGGAAAATTTATATGCCAGAAGCTGTTGACATCCATTGGGCTTAACCCTGCTCCAGGCAGGGGCTTGAAGTATCTTTGTGGCTATAGCAGCCGTGGTGCAGAAACTGCTCAAAGCATCCCCTCCTATCAATCAGTCAATCAAATTTTATTACGGTCATAGACCAGCCTTTAAAATCTGAAAAGTGCTTTACAGAGCTAAAAGAAATTAAAACGCAGAATGAATATAGCAGTCTAAAAAGTTAAAAGGGGCTAAAAATATCCAAGAGGAGGGTCCAGCTTGCCTTTTCCCAGCTTCTGCTCAAGGTCTTCATTCCATTCCCGAACAGAAGAGCTGCTACCCACAGCCCAACACCAAGTTCAATACTCCGCTGACTGGTTTGTTCTGGGAGGGTAGACTGTGCCTGCAGATCTGCGTGCAGAATCTAGCTACCATCCGGGTTATCTTTTGATCTTTGCCTAGTAAAAGGGCATTGAGTTTGGTTTTATCTGGAAGGTCAGCTAACCTCTCCAATAGGGGGGGGCAATGATGTCTCTGCGGACCTTGTCGTAAAAAGGGCATCTAAAGAATAGATGCTCGGGGCTACCTACTTCCCCCAGTGGGCAGGAGCAGAGTCTCTGATCGTATGGGATCGCATCCCCTCCTATATGGCAGCCTCTTTGGGGTGGTCCTGCAGGTTTCCATCCGGTGACAATTACAGAATATTTGGTTCACACAGGCAGTGGGTGGCAGTGCATTCCTTCTGCAGGGGATAACTTTACTGTTCAGAGAACTGGGCCGCTTTTCTTCGGGAGAAGAAAAGGCTAAACCCTACACAAATCTGAAGCGGAGTTCCTAAGACGGTTGGATGGCACCTTGAATGCCTCCTTCCGGCAACTCCTGCAGCCAAGCTGGTGCCAAATGTACTGCTCTGCTTTGCTTTGGACCACATCAGTGAGGCCGAGGGTGTTTGTCATCTGGACAGCCCAGGACCTCCATACACACTGCCCAGGCTTGCACCCTGGAGAGGTGTTTTTTTTTTTTTAATATCATTTTTATTTATTTTCAAAACATTTTGCACTATTAACATTCACATACTTTTCCACATCTTATACCTTTTGGCTTTTTACAACCTTTACTTCCTTCAGTCCTTCCAAGCGACCTTATTATTCCTATATTTCTACTTATATTTCTTATTTCTACCGTTGCTTTTTACATCTCACTCAAAGCTTATTGTTATAAAATTCATATCTATCAACAATATTTATTCCTTAATCTACAATGCCTCTTGTAGTCCTACCAGCGTATTCAATTCAATATTTTCTTTTAGATAGTCTGTAAATTTAGTCCAATCTTTGAGGAACTTCTGGTCCCGCTGTTCTCAGATTCTCCCCGTCATTTTGTCCATTTCTGCATAGTCCAATAGTTTCATTCTCCATTCTTCAATTGTCGGTGTTTGTTCTTGCTTCCATTTCTGTGCTATTAACATTCTTGCCGCAGTCACAGCATATTGGAAAAGCTTAGTATCTAGTATCTTGCTTTTTAATGTCTGTACCTATAATTCCTAACAGAAATGCTTCCGGTTTTTTAACAAATGTATATTTCAACATTTTCTTAATCTCACCATAAATCATGTCCCAGAAGCTTTTCACCTTTCTACATTCCCACCACATATGCTTGAAGGTACCTTCTTTTTCTGCACCCTGGAGAGGTGTTTCCCCCCCTCCTCTTCTGATAGATGGGTTGTGGACCTTGTCCTTTGTCACCAGTGATGGTGACATCACTCTTTGCTTGGGGCCACTCATACGTGTGCAGCCAGCACCCAGCTAGCTCCAACACAGCAGAGAATTGTACTTTCCCAGCACAGATAGATACAGGAAATGTAAATTCCCTGGAGCAGAAAAAGGCAGCTGGGTCCTGTGCAGCAAATGAGTAATAACTGTCTTTGATGTGCTATAAAGCAATTGTCCTTGGCTCTCCTCCGTAAAAGAGAGAGATTATGGATTATGCCGTCTGGATTATGCCGTCACTTTTCTGCTGGAGTGGTAAATAGGGGAAGTGCCCAGCCACTGACATTGTTAAAAATTAGGGAGCTGAAAGAATGATTCAAGCAGTTGGCTTGTAGGCCCACATCGCACAAGCCGTCTGCCTGTTTTCTGTGCTGGGTGTGGTGGAAGAGAGGCTTCTTCCTCCCTTCCCAGCAGACAGCCAGAGAGAGAGCGGGGGGGGGGGGTGGGATGGTTTTTTTTGGGGGGGGTTAGACCTCACCTACTTTGTGCTTTTTCCACTGTACCTACTGGCTGTGGAAACTCCTGGGGGCATCATAGAATCATAGGAGAGTTGGAAGGGACCCCATGGGCTATCTAGTGGAACCCCCTGCAAGCAAGAACCACTGCCAAAGAATCACTGACAGATGGCCATCCAACCTCTGCTTAAAAACCTCCAATGAAGGGTAGTCCACCACCACTTAAGGGATCCGGTTCCACTGTCAAACTGCTCTTGACTTCAGAAAGTTTTTCATAATGTTTAGTCAGAATTTCCTTTATTATAATTTGTATCCATTGGCTTGGGTCCTCCTCTCTGGAGCAGCGGAAAGCAGCCTTGCTCCGTCTTCCATGTGACAGCCCTTTAGGTATTTGAAGAGGCCCATCCGATCTTGTCTTGTCACTCCTGCCATAATGATACCTCCCTGCTGCCATATCCAGGAGGCAGGTCGCTCTGCACATGCCCAGAAGCCCTTGTGTGTTATTTGATAGGTTTGTGGGCTGAGCCCTGGCTCTGCCAAGGGATCCAGGGGTCGTCTGTGCCTGAGTTGCATGTGCTGCATGAGCCCCGATTGGATGTGGGTCGATGGAGGGCCTTGAATATGAGCTACACACTCCTTTGGCCTCCCATTTCTCCACCATCTCAACAGCTGCCCTCAATGACTGGCCAGGCTGGGTGCCAATGGAGGGCAGGTGGCAGCAAGGAAACTGGCTTGAGGCAGTTGCAGAGAGTCAATCATTGACAGGTGGGCAACGGCGGAAGCTGGTCGCTCTTGGCATGGGCTTCCTTGGCTCAAACACTAAGGAAGCTCCCTCCCTCCCCTGCGTGCCGCCCTGAGATGAGGCCAAGACCTAGCAGCTGTGCTTGTGCAACTCTGCTTGTGCAACTCTGCTTGCCCTCTTCCTTCCTTCCTGGAAACGGGCTGGTTGGCCAGGGAGGGAGCTGAGGCATACCTGGACAGAGAACACGTGGAGGGAGTCATGCTGACTGCGGCCCTGTTGCTGTCAAAGCTCACCTCCAAAAGCAGGAGGGTCTGCCAACCAGCACGGAAGCATTCACAAACACTGATTTTGGAACAAGGAAATTGTTCAGATGAATAGATGACTCCAGATCTGTGGATGGAGGAGGCTTGGATCAGTTGAGGAAGCCTGAGTGGCCACTTGCTCATTGTGCTTTGGTTCAGTCTGTGGCCACTGATATTCCTAAAAAGGGGGGGGGGGACACCACCACCAGCGTCCTCCCGCCCTGATGGATTACAGGCCTGGCAACAAATTGTTCCTCTCAGATGAGTGCTCCACTTCCGTGGACAATTTTCTCAGGCCTGGGTGGGAACTTTCTCAGCAGAGTAAGGGGAGCTCAGCAAATTTGTAATCAGCTCCCCCCCCCCCCAGGCAAGAAAATACACATTTAGTTTACCTGTATAGCATAGCATAGGCTCTGACTCCTAGGGGCTAAGACACTTCCCCCTCCCCATGTAGTTTTTGAGGGAGCCAGCCCCTCTCCCTTCAATTTTCAGAGGGTGTTCAGCTCCGCCCCCTAGTTCCTCGTGACAGGTCTGGACATTGTGCACCATTGTGTCAGCCCCCCGCCCCCTCTGTGGAGAAGCTGGAGCCTCTGAGCATAGCATAGAAGCTGCCTTAATACTGAATCAAACCATTTGTCCATCTATACCAGTGGTGGCTAACCTTGGCACTCCAGATGTTTTGGAACTACAACTCCCATCATCCCTAGCTAACAGGACCAGTGGTCAGGGATGATGGGAGTTGTAGTCCCAAAACATCTGGAGTGTCAAAGTTAGCCACCACTGATCTATACTGACCCAACAGCTGCTCTCCAGGGTTTCAGGCAGAAGTGACCTGAGTCAGTCAAGCTCAGTGTTTTCCACATTGGCCGTTGGTGACTGACACTCCAAGGTTTGAGGCAGGGGACACGCCCACCCCACCGGGAGATTCCATTTGGGATGGAAGCTGGGACCTGTATGCCAGGCTGGTCCTCTCCCACTGATCCATGCCTTTGCACCTGTAAGCAGACTCTCACCCACAGTGGGGTATTTTAGCGCCTCCTCCTGCATATCTCTCCTCTGCATGTCCTGCGGTGTGCAGGGACATTTTTGATTTTCAGGATGCTGAGACTGCAGTCCAAAGCCTGCTCATTAACGTCAATGAGATCTGCAGCCCACTGATAATAATAATATAATAATTTATTATTTGTACCCCGCCCATCTGGCCGGGTATCCCCAGCCACTCTGGGCAGCTTCCAACAAACATCAAAATACCTTAAAATATCACAGATTAAAAACTTCCCTAAACAGGGCTGCCTTCAAGTATTTTCTAAAGGTCATGTAGTTGTTTATTGCTTTGACCTCTGATGGGAGGGCGTTCCACAGGGCGGGCGCCACTACCGAGAAGGCCCTCTGCCTGGTTCCCTGTAGCTTGGCTTCTCGCAGTGAGGGAACCGCCAAAAGGCCCTCGGCGCTGGACCTCAGTGTCCGGGCTGAACGGTGGGGGTGGAGACGCTCCTTCAGGTATACAGGACAGAGGCCGTTTAGGGCTTTAAAGGTCAGCACCAACACTTTGAATTGTGCTCGGAAACATGCTGACTGCATCACTGACTGCACCAAAGCAGTTTAGGAAAGCCAGGATTGCTTGAGCCCCGTTAGTCCCGTTGCCTCTCTTTTTCTCCCTCCTGGCGGAGTAATCTGATGTTTGGCAAATCATGGGTACCCACAAACTCTAACGGAGGGAATTTGAAGAAGAGCCCAGTACCAGCTGGATCAGGCTAATGGGGGCCCATCTAGACCAGCATCCTGTTCTCACAGCAGCCACCCAGGTTCCCCAATGGAAAGTCACCCACAAACAGGAGCACAGAAGCAAACCCCCTCCCCACACACATCAGCAGCTGGCATTCATAGAATCATACAGCTCTTACTGTCAGGAAGTTCTTTCTAATGTTTAGGTGGAATCTTCTTTCTTGTAGTTTGAATCCATTGCTCCGTGTCCCCTTCTCTGGAGCAGCAGAAAACAACCTTTCTCCCTCCTCTATATGACATCCTT
The DNA here is from genome assembly GCA_034641385.1 of Darevskia mixta. Lineage (NCBI taxonomy): Eukaryota > Metazoa > Chordata > Lepidosauria > Squamata > Lacertidae > Darevskia > Darevskia mixta. The sequence goes on along the minus strand of JAWWNH010000025.1, from coordinate 4,115,903 downwards.
TTATATATTTGAACATGGCTATCATATCACCCCTTAACCTTCTCTTCTCCAGGCTAAACATACCCAGCTCCCTAAGCCGTTCCTCATAAGGCATCGTTTCCAGGCCTTTGACCATTTTGGTTGCCCTCCTCTGGACACGTTCCAGCTTGTCAGCAGGGCCGGTGCTTCCATTTAGGTGAACTAGGCAGTTGCCTAGAGTGCCAAAATGGAGGGGGCGCTGGCCAGCCTGCCCGCCGCCCCCCGCCGTTGCCCCAACCAGCGGCGGAGCAAGCAGGTTGGGGCAAAAACGGCGGGGGCGCCAAAATGGAGGGGGCGCTGGCCAGCCTGCCCCCCGCCGCTGCCCGGTGCCGCCCCAACCAGTTGCGAAAATTCCGGCGGTGCAGGGCGCCCGGCGGGCAGGGGGCGGGGCACCGTACGTCATGCGCAATGACGTCACGTGGCCCGCCCCCTCGCCTAGGGCACCAAAAACCCTGGCACCGGTCCTGCTTGTCAGTATCCTTCTTGAACTGTGGTGCCCAGAACTGGACACAGTATTCCAGGTGAGATCTGACCAGAACGGAATACAGTGGTACTATTACTTCCCTTGATCTAGATGCTATACTCCTATTGATGCAGCCCAGAATTGCATTGGCTTTTTTAGCTGCTGCCTCACACTGTTGACTCATGTCAAGTTTGTGGTCTACCAAGACTCCTAGATCCTTTTCACATGTACTGCTCTCAAGCCAAGTGTCACCCATCCTGTATTTGTGCCTTTCATTTTTTTTTGCCCAAGTGTAGTACTTTACATTTCTCCCTGTTAAAATTCATCCTGTTTGCCTTGGCCCAGTTCTCTAATCTGTTAAGGTCATTTTGAAGTGTGATCCTGTCCTCTGGGGTATTAGCCACCCCTCCCAATTTGGTGTCATCTGCAAACTTGATCAGGATGATGCAAACTTGATCAGTACCACCTCTTCCAGGATAAGGAACCGCTCCAACAACCCACTGCAAGCAGTGGGTTGTTGGAGCGGTTGTGTATGGATAATTATTTTGGCTTTAGGTGGGTTGCCTGGCCTCAGCTGAACAGAAGTAACTGTTCGGCACCTTTGGACTTCCTTGAATGATGCCCAGTTTGTGACCTCGCACAGGTGGAAGTCTGTAAAGCGAAGTGGCCAATGTGCACAGGAAGAGGTCAAAAGCAGTGCCAACGGAGGCCTTTGTTGCTTGCAATGATTTCTCAGCTGCCAGTGGGAGCTCATCCCTGTGGCACAATTGGCAGGCCCTCTTCGTTGGGGGGGGGGGAATAGAATCGGAACTACAGAGTTGGAAAGGACCCAGAGTCATCTAGTTCAACCCCCTGCGAGGCAGGAATCACAGCTCCTTGCGACCCACTGATGTGTGTTACAAACTTAGAACATGAGTCCATATCCTGAATATCATTGTTAGAGTAAGCAAATCTTTTATTCTGAGCATGTGCTCTTGCTTAAGAGGGTACAAATATCCATCTAGAACAGCCTTTTAAAACACACACACAAATCCCGGCAGGCACAAGGCAGTCCACCAACAAATTTTGCTTTGGCTTACTGGTCTTCTGATCAAAACATAAGCTTCCCAGATTCTGCAGGGATTCAGACTGCAAGGGCCACAATTTGATGTGCACATGGGGTTGCTTACTTTCAATTATTCCATAACCAGCAGTGCTGCTTCCAATACAGCATGACTGTCATAGGAGGCAGAACTGAAATTCACAGGAATGCAACCCAGAAGTGAACTAGAGGAAAGGCAGTCTTTTTGCCACCACAGATTGGTTGGGGGGCAGCCAGTATTACTCTCTCAGAATGAGAGTAGCACTTTGTTGTAACTTTTTGGTTTTGTGCTTTTATATTTTGTAACCCATGAAATCTCAAGAACAAACCACACATGGTATGGAAGCTCCACGACTGCATATTGCAATACTGTATTCTGTTTTTAAAAGCAACCCACTGGAAGAGACCATTTGGAACCTGGTCATGCTGCAGGGGAGCAGGGGAAGCAACCTAACCTCTGTGCCACAGCCCTGGTCAAAATCCTCTCCCAACCCAGGCCTCTTAAGACTGTACTTTTCCTCCTACACGTTATAGCAGTTGGCAAGGGAAGAGGATTTGCATTGGGGCAAATGGTTAGATCGTCCTTCCAATCCAAACTTGCTCCCTCCGGTGGCTGCTTTTCTAACATGTAGTTTGGCCCCAGGCATTCAAATAAAGCTGCCAATAAGTTTTTCCTTCCTTTCCTCCATGGAATTTGCTTTGAATATGATGCAAAAACAAACAAACCCCAAAAGATGTTCTTTAGCATCATATGCAAAGAGGGGAGAGCCAAGCAAATGTTCCACTGGCTACTAGTGCCGTTCTGCTGCAATCATATCACTGCGTATATGTTTGTTCTACTTTATCTTTTAAAAATAGCACTGTATGGTTTTATAGTGTGTTAAAATGTAACCTGCTCTAAGATCAACAAGATGTAAACAGAAGAAACTAATAAATAAACAAACCCATTTCCCTTACTGACTAAAAGGAATCTCTGTGTCAAGCTTCCTCATGAACCATAATCTCGAAACGTTCAGTGGTCTCATGAAAAGTCCTCTGTAGATGCTCTTTTACATGAGAACAGAAGAAGAACTACTGGATGAGGCCAACAGCTCATCCAGTCCAGCATCCTGTTCTCACAGTGGTCAACCAGATGCCTGTGGGGAGCTTGCATGCAGGACATAAGCACAATAACACTCTTTTCCTGTGGTCTCTCGCAACTGGTATTCAGAAGCATAACTGGTGCGCCTTAAGATTGCTTCCCTCCTCCCAACAATATTTCATTGGGTGGCTCGTGCCTCTTCCCTCTTGGCAAACTATGGGAGCCCATGCAGAGAAAGGACAAGGTTGCAGAACATGCAAAGGCTAAGGTAGCTTCGGCTGCCTCTTTGGTTTCTACTAGCCCTCTGGCCACTGGGTCATCCTCACCAGGCATGCTGGCTCAACTGGACATAGTGGGACACAGAAGACCCAGGCTCACGTTTTGTCACTGGATGGTCCAGGATGCAGATCCCATCCTGAGACTCCCAGGCTCCCAGGCTGGCCCAACAGGGCTTAAGAAAGCAGCCACCCCCACCCCCACCCCCTCTCTTTTGCCTTTGAGCCTGACAGGCCTCATGGTGTCCGATTCAGCTTTGGTGTATGAGCAGAGAGATTCAGGCTTTGTGGCCGTTGCAAGCCCCTCTGCAGCTTGCTAAGCTCAGACTGCTTAAATGTCGGGTTAAGGTAAAGGTAAAGGTAAAGGGACCCCTGACCATTAGGTCCAGTCATGACCAACTCTGGGGTTGCGGCGCTCATCTCGCATTATTGGCCGAGGGAGCCAGTGTACAGCTTTCAGGTCATGTGGCCAGCATGACTAAGCTGCTTCTGGCGAACCAGAGCAGCGCACGGAAACGCCGTTTACCTTCCCGCTGCAGTGGTACCTATTTATCTACTTGCACTTTGACGTGCTTTCGAACTGCTAGGTTGGCAGGAGCAGGGACCGAGCAATGGGAGCTCACCCCGTCGTGGGTTACATCTAAATAAATTCAGTGTTTCCTGTATGATTCTTCTTGCCAATATGTGTGTGTTAAAAGCAACATTCTTTGAGGGTGAGAATCTTTGCTCCAGGGCCTGTTATGGCAGGCACAGTGTTATTTTAAAATTGTGGTGTGGAAGAAGAGGCAGGCAGGTCAGGGGCGGCGGCGGCATCTGAATGCATCTTGTTTGACATGCATATACTGCTTGGTGTTCTGGAGGTGGGTAGCTAAAAGCCACCATGATTTTGCTTTTAGTGGTGGTCTGAAAATAAGGGATTTTTTCAAACTTCCGGATTTGAAAATAAGGGATGTCGCGAGGGCGGTGCAATGGCACCAAGTAGCCTCGCCACCCTGCGCTCCAGAGGCTGCGCGCGAATGGGTGAGCGAAAGAGCGAGCACATAGACGGCAGGCTGTCTGTCTGTCTGGTTGGGCGTGAGGGTCTGGCTGCACAAGGCATGCAAGCTCCGCCCCCAGTCGGTCTCAGACTCCTTATTGGCAGCCGAGCAACGCAGCTGAGGAGCCTCCCTGGCCGGCAGGGAGGGGGAGGAGCTGCTTCCTTTGAAATCTGGGAAATTTAAGGGATATCAACAATCCGGGATAGCAGCAGGAAACGGCATTGGAATAAGGGAGTTTCCCACAAAAAAAGGGAGGGTTGACAGCTATGCTGCTATCATGGCTGGTAGCCATTGATAACCCCTCTCCATGAATTTGTCTAGTCCTCTTTTAAAGCTACCTGAGCTAGTGGCCATCCCTGCCTCCTGTTGGAGGTCGTTCCGTAGTTGTAACTATGCACTGCCTGTAGAAGTCCTTTCTTTTATCTGTCTTGAATCTTCCAACAAAGTCAACAGGCAAGCTCCAAAAGGAAGCACAAATCCTGGTCATCGGCATTGCTTAATACACATAATGGAGAAAACAAAACAGCATTTATTAAACACGGGGAAAGTGCTTTTCCTTAAAAGGTCCCTTCCCAGTTCCCACCTTTCTTCCAGCCACTCAGCTGCTAGATCTCTAGGCCACCCTGATCCTTAGAAACTGTAAACTGCAGGTTAACCCATAGCATTCACCATGCAGGATTCAAGTTCAGCTGGTGGGAGCTGTTAGGGCACAGTCACTGCCTTCTGGCTGGTGGAAAACTCCCGAGAGAGCAATATGACACTCCTTTATCCTCCAGGCTTGGCCGTTGGGTCTTGTTTATGCCTCATCCTTTCGGACTGTTGTTATCCTTGGAGAGAGCTCTTGTCTGAGGGCATGGAAGATCTGTGCCTCATGGTTTTTCCCCTCCAGGTTTATGCAATTATCGCTGACTGGAAAGCCACTCCTGCACTACAGAACAAGAAAAGCAGGACAACAAACAACAACTGGGACATCTGCGGTCAGAGGCATAGGAAAGTCAGGTGGTACCCGGTGCAGAAAATTTCTTTTCACCCCCCCCCACATTTATTTTTTATTTTATTTTTTGCCTGCAAAAATGGTTTTACGTTATTTCATATTTTCTTACAAAGGAATAATAATAATTAATAATTATTAATAATAATAATAATAATAATAATCTTTTATTTATATCCCGCCCTCCCCGGCCGAAGTTGGGCTCAGGGCGGCTAACATCAGATACATAAAGTTGGTATAAAATCAAACAATAATTAAATTACCTCCTAAAAACATGTCAAAATCAAATTAAAGTCTAATGAGATGGCTTTCCGCAGGGTTAGGGTTGGGAACAGTAAGTGCTCCACTGAATTGAAATTTCAGGCTTCACGGCATAGGAAAACGGACAAGTAAACAGCTATTTTCGTGGAGGAGGGTCAAGATATTAACTGATATGCATGAAATTTCATATATAGCTATATAATCTCTAGTGTAGTAAGATAAGACCTTTGGAGCAGGCATTTTTTTTTAAAAAAGAAAGCTTTTTATGAACCGCTCTAGTAGGGCAGTAATTGTTCCTTGATAATTTGTCACCCCCCTCCATGATGGAACCTGGGGCAACCTGGGGCCCACCCGCCACCACTTCCTACACCCCTGTCTGCGGTATGCAAAAGTTTTAGGACTGTAGCAGAAAGCGAATGGGAGGCTTAGCAATCTGTCCCCTGTCAAACCTTTTGCAGAGGCCAACGGTGCTGAAAGCGAGATTGTGTATAACCACCCAAACACCATCATGACCACAAGTCATCACGAGTCCACAATAAACTTGCTGCACTTGTGTGACTCACCTGTTGACTATTTGCTCAACCCAACAAGGCACTAAGTTCATCACTCCTTGCCAGCTGGCTGGAGCACACAGTCCCACCGCAGGACCTTTCAAAGGTCAGAGCAGCTTCCGCCAGTCCTACTCCTCCCACCCAACCCCTCTGGCCCTAGAGTAGATCCAAGCTTTGGATGTCAACACAGCCCAGTTGGGCCATTGGGTTCCTCAACTGAAAGTCTTTTATCTCTGTCTCACTCTCAGCTTTTGAAGCTAAAGGCCACTCAGGCAAGTCCTTCACAGGCCCTATTAATACATCTTTCTATTTATTCACTACATCTCACTTCCCTTCTACCAGAGACCTCGAGGTGACCCATGCTGGGTTCCCCTGTGGCCTCTTCCATTCATATATATATATATATATATATGTGTGTGTGTGTGTGTGTGTGTGTGTGTGTGTATACACACACACACACACACACACACACACTAACAGACATGAGAGAAATATATTATAATGTTTATTATTGTAATATACGAAGCTATTCAAATATATATATACTAGTTGAATTCAGCCCGTTAATAACGGGCGCTAGCGGTGGCGACCGGGATCCGAGGTGCGGAGGCGCCCGCCGGCGGCAGCCGGGGCGACGAGGTTGCGGGGCGCCGTCGGGCCCCCGGGGCAGCCGCGGGCTGCTCAGTCCCGGCTGTTGGCGTGGGACCAGAGGCGGCCGGCGGCGGCGGCCGGGGCGAGGAGGTTGCGGGGCAGCGTCGGCGGCGTCGGGGGCTCCTACCAGCCGCAGGTCTTCTTCCGAATGAAGGTGCGCAGCCCCCGCTCGCCCATCGCGCGCCTCTGCGAGCCTCCCTCCTAAGCGGGGCAGGCGGAGGGAGCCCGGAGGCGAGCAGCACGGAGCACGGAGGGTCTCCCCCTCGCCCAGTTGAGGAGCGGCGGCGGTCGGTTGCCCCCTCAGCGGCCCGGGAGGGCGGCCGTGCGAGGCGGCGGCACTGACCCAACTGACGACGCGCCTGCGCACGGCCGCCCTCTCGGACACGCCCCCCTCTCTGCCCGCTCCAATCCCTGCGTCCATGTGGGACATGCGCAGTGGCAAAAAACCACTGACACACAGTGGACGCAGGGACACTTGAAGATTATTATATAGGATATATATATATATATATATATATGAATAGCTTCGTATATTACAATAATAAACAACATTATAATTCATTTCTCTCATGTCTCTTATTGTATATCACAAACATAATTACAAAAATACAAACAGAATTAAAAAAGGAAAGAAAAAAAATGAAGAGAGATTTTTTTTTTACAAAAAACTAAATTAAATACTTAGACTTCCTGTCCATCCCAAATGTGCTGGTCCCAAGGGATATCCGATAGGCGAGGTCTAGTCCAGTCCAAGGTCAGTCCAAGCCAGAAGTCACGAAGCCGAAGTCACGAAGCCGAGGTCAGGAAGCCGAGGTCAGGAAGCCGAAGTAACAAAGCTGAGGTCAGGAAGCCGAGGTCAGGAAGCCGAGGTCAGGAAGCCGAGGTCAGGAAGCCGAGGTCAGGAAGCCGAGGTCAGGAAGCCGAGGTCAGGAAGCCGAGGTCAGGAACGCAGGAACCAGGAACAGGAACTAGGCAGCACCGATGTTGCTCCTGCAACTTGGGTCTGGGACTGGCTGGCTTTTATCTGCCCCGAGGCAAAGGGCGGCTCCGATCCTCAGGTGCCTCGCCTCTCCTGGCTTGGAGGCGAGCACTCCTCCTGCGGGAACTTAGTTCCCTTCGCCTCTCTGCCCTTAGCCTTTGCAGCTCAGGAGAAGCTGGAGGGTTACCGGACCCAGAGGCAACCTCAGCTTCCCCTGACTGGGTGGGGAGTGGAGCACCTGCAGGCAATAAGTCCTCCATCCCATTAGAAGCCAGATCAACCTCAGCCGATGCCTGCACCTGAGGATCCAGCACAGGTGAGTCCCCTTGAGACTCAGGCCCCAGCCCTGGCTCTGCTGGTTCTGGAGGCAGTGAATCATGTGCAGGCTGGGATCCCTCAGGTTCAGCGTCTGAGTCTGACTCCCAGGTCATCACACCATCCCCCCTCCCAGGCCCCCCCCCTCAACCGAGGGGCCGGACCAGGCTTGCTGGGGTAAGTCGCATGGAAATCACGGAGGCAGACAGGCGCGTGGACGTTCTCCGCTGGTTCCCACGACCGATCCTCGGGCCCATACCCCTTCCAGTCGATGAGGTATTGGAGCTTCCCCCTGCGGTATCGGGAGTCAAGAATGTGCTCCACCTCATACTCGGGCTCCCCCTGAACCAAAACTGGCTGCGGTCGTGGATGGTCTGGGTGGAACTCGTCGGCCGGGGCGACCGGACTGAGTAGGGACCGGTGGAATACCGGGTGGACCTTCAGGGTCGCGGGTAACCGGAGACGGAATGCCACAGGTGAGACCCGGTCCACGATCGGAAATGGGCCGGTGAAGCGGGCATCCAGCTTCCGTGAAGGCCGAGAGGGGTGCAGGTGGCGGGTGGAGAGCCATACCAGGTCTCCGACATGGAGTTCCGGCCCCTCCTGACGGTGACGGTCGGCCTGGGCCTTATACGCGTCCTTGGCCTGGCTCAGTTGCTCCGTCAGAAGCTGCTGCTGTGACTGGAGCTCTTGTAGCCAGTCTGTCACTGCGGGAACTGCGGATGCCGGCAGTACGCTTGGAAACAACCGCGGGTGGTACCCATAGTTTGCCTGGAACGGGGTCTGTTGGGTGGAAGCGTGCACTGCGTTGTTATATGCGAACTCGGCCAACGCCAGGTGGTCGACCCAATCGTCCTGGTGGAAGCTGCAGTAGCACCGGAGGTACTGTTCCAACACCGCGTTTGCCCGTTCGGTCTGTCCATCCGTCTGTGGATGGTAGGCCGAAGATAGGCAGACCTCCGTCCCGAGAGCCTGATGTAGAGCGCGCCAGAACCGGCAGGTGAACTGGGCACCACGATCGGAGATCAAACGTTCCGATAGGCCATGTAAGCGGAAGACGTTTTGTAGGTACAGTTGCGCCGTCTCCTTGGCTGAGGGTACAGACGGGCACGGGGCGCAGTGCACCATTTTAGTGAAGTGGTCTGTGAATACCAGGAGGCAGGTACACTGACGGGATGGGGGTAGGTCTACCACGAAATCCAATGAAACCGTGTGCCACGGACGAGGGGGAACTGGCAGTGGCTGTAGCAGTCCCGCAGGTCTCCCGGTCGATCCCTTGGCTCGCCGGCAGACCTCGCACCCCCCAATGTACCGTGCCACGTCGGCCTTCAAGCGGGGCCACCAGAACTCCCGGCTGACCAGGTGGGTGGTCCGATACCTCCCGAAGTGGCCAGCTGCCGGGGCGTCGTGTGACATTCGGAGTACCTCGGCCCGCAAAGGCCCTGGTGGGATGTACAACCGACCACGGTGCATCAGCAGACCCTGGTGCACAACCAGTTCTGGGTATCGAGGGCACGATCCACTGGCCAATTCCTGGATCCGTTCCTGAGCCCACGCGTCGACCCGTTGCTGCCTCCGCACTCGGTCCCGCAGCGACTCAGTCTCATGAACAGCCAGGAAGGCCGCTGGTGGGATGATCGTTGTGGGGGCCGCCTGCTGCACCGTCTCTGCAATGTCCTCCGGTTTCCGGGACAGCGCATCCGCCTTCTGGTTTTGGGAGCTGGGGATGTAGCGGATCCGGAACTGGAACCGGGAGAAGAACAGTGCCCACCGGATCTGCCGCTGGTTCAGCCTGCGGGTGGTCTGGAGGTACTCCAGATTCCGGTGGTCGGTTCTCACTTCCACTGGGTGTCGTGCCCCCTCAAGATGATGGCGCCAGACTTCAAAGGCCACCTTGATGGCCAGTAGTTCCCGCTCCCACACAGTATAGTTACGCTCCGCCGGAAGGAGCTGCCGGGAGTAGTAGGCGCAGGGTAACAGTGGCGCATCAGGTCCGTGTTGCTGGGACAAGACGGCACCGAGAGCCGTACTGGAGGCGTCAGTCTCCACCACGAAGGGACGAGAGGGATCAGGATGCTGCAAAATTGGCGCCTTCTGGAAACAGGCTTTCAATCCCTGGAATGCCACCTCAGCCTCCTCATCCCAGGCGAAGGGCGTCTTGGGGCGCAGCAGTCGGGTCAACGGGGTGGTGCGATGAGCATAGTCCACAATGAATGTCCGGTAATAGTTGGCGAACCCCAAAAACCGCTGTAGGTCCTTGCGGTTCCGCGGCGCCGCCCACTCTCGAACCGCAGACACCTTCCCGGGGTCCATCTGTACACCGTCAGGGGAGAGTCGGTGTCCGAGGAAGTCCACTGACCGCTGGTGGAACTCGCACTTGCTGAGCTTAGCGTACAGGCGGTGCTCCCGCAAGCGCTGCAACACGGTCCGGACATGACTCTCGTGGCGAGCTGGGTCACGGGAATAAATCAGAATGTCATCGAGGTACACCACCACATACTTGTCAAGCAAGTCCTGGAACACGTGGTTGATGTACCGTTGGAACACGGCGGGCGCGTTGCATAGTCCGAACGGCATGACCAGGTACTCGAACTGCCCATAACGGGTCCCGAATGCGGTCTTCCACTCATCCCCGGCACGGATCCAAATCAAGTTGTAAGCCCCCCGGAGGTCCAGTTTGGTGAACATCTGCGCCCCTTGCACCCGCTCCAGCAACTCTGCAATTAGGGGCAAGGGATACCGGTCTGGGATGGTGATCTTATTCAGGGCTCGGTAATCATGGCAGAGGCGAAGCTCCCCACACTTCTTCTTAACGAAGAGTACTGGAGCGGCGGTGGGAGAGGTAGAGGGCCTAATGAACCCCCGCTCCAGGTTCTTGTGAAGGAAGTCCTGTAAGGCTTCACGCTCTGGCTCCGAAAGAGAGTATAGGCGACTCACAGGCAGGGGCGCCCCAGGCTGGAGGTCTATGCCGCAGTCAAAAGACCGATGAGGAGGCAGCCGGTCTGCCCCCTGTTCCTCGAACACGTCTACGTAGTCCCGGTACACGGCGGGGAGTGTTGACGCAGCCTCCCCCATGGAGGCGGCCGAAAGCATCTCGGACTGAGCAATCGAACCCGAGTCTGGGAAGCGTACAGTTCGATTGACCCAATCGATCTGAACATTGTGAGACTCCAGCCAGTCCATCCCCAGCACCAGGGGAAACCGGGGCATGGTGGCAATGTCCAGGGTACGCACCTCCCGGTGCTGCTGGTGGCACAGGACCAAGGGCTGGGTCTCCCGAGTAACGGCGCCTGACCGCAAGAGCCGTCCGTCGATTGCCTCCACCTGCACCGGTTCTGGCTTGTTCTGGAGCGGCACCCGATGCTGAGCGGCGAAGGCAGAGTCCATATAGGAGCGGGTTGCCCCTGAATCCACCAGAGCGTGGGTGAGAATCCAGGGCCCGCCTGGGGGGTATAGACGCACCGGGATCATGAGGTGTTGCAATTCCACTGGTGAGGGCCCATCATGTGATGCTTGGGACCCCAGATAGCCTGGGCCATTGGCTACTGGGGTTGGCGGTTTCCCTGCGGCTGGCGTTTCTCAGGGCAGGTTCGGGCGTAGTGTCCACTCCCCCCGCAGTAGAGACACAGGTTTCCTTCCCGACGTCGTGTCTTCTCCGAAGGGGAGAGGCGAGGCCGTGCTGCCCCGAGCTGCATCGGCTCCTCCAGTGACTCGGCTCTGGCCATGGAACTGCTGGGGAGCACTGGAGTCGGGAGCCCAGAGTGCTGGCGGGCCCGGGCCTGGCGCCGGTCCTCCAACCGATCGTCTATCTGTAGACTCCGTTGGATGAGGGCCTCCAGCGTGGTGGGGCGATCCAAGGTGGCCAGCTGGTCCAGTATCTCGTCCGAAAGCCCCTCGAGATACTGGTCCCGAAGTGCGGAATCGTTCCAGGTCAAGTCCTGCGCCAACAGCCGAAATTCCGTGGCATAGGCGGCCACTGTGGACTTGCCCTGTTTCAACCGCCGAATTGCCCGATTGGCTTGACTCGCCTTCTGAGGGTTGGCGAACGCGGTTTCAAAATGGTTGCAAAACCCCGTATAGTCTGTCAGCAAGGGGGAGTCTTGCCGGAGCAGCGGCAACGCCCACTTGGCCGCCTGGTCCTTCAGCAAGCTGATCAGGAAGTGCACCTTGGTGCGGTCGTCGGGGAAATCCCGGGCTCGCCCCTGAATATACAGTTTGGCCTGGGCGAGAAACATGGGAAAGCTGCCCGGGGACCCATCGAATTTCTCTGGCAGGGCCACTGGGTACTTGCCTGGAGCTGGGGCGCCGGCACCAGGAGCCGGCAAGGCGTCCAAACGCTGCTGAAGCGCTGTAACCGCATTGCTTAGCTGCTGCACTGTGTGGGTCAAGACCTGGTTCTCCTGGGCCAATGCCACCAGCGCAGCCGCCTGGTCAGTCATGACGACAGGTTCCTCCCGAACGCACCCCAACGAAGGGGGAGTGCGGGTGTGGCAGGAGCAAACTGTGCTGGTCCCAAGGGATATCCGATAGGCGAGGTCTAGTCCAGTCCAAGGTCAGTCCAAGCCAGAAGTCACGAAGCCGAAGTCACGAAGCCGAAGTCACGAAGCCGAGGTCAGGAAGCCGAGGTCAGGAAGCCGAAGTAACAAAGCTGAGGTCAGGAAGCCGAGGTCAGGAAGCCGAGGTCAGGAAGCCGAGGTCAGGAAGCCGAGGTAACCAAGCTGAGGTCAGGAACGCAGGAACCAGGAACAGGAACTAGGCAGCACCGATGTTGCTCCTGCAACTTGGGTCTGGGACTGGCTGGCTTTTATCTGCCCCGAGGCAAAGGGCGGCTCCGATCCTCAGGTGCCTCGCCTCTCCTGGCTTGGAGGCGAGCACTCCTCCTGCGGGAACTTAGTTCCCTTCGCCTCTCTGCCCTTAGCCTTTGCAGCTCAGGAGAAGCTGGAGGGTTACCGGACCCAGAGGCAACCTCAGCTTCCCCTGACTGGGTGGGGAGTGGAGCACCTGCAGGCAATAAGTCCTCCATCCCATTAGAAGCCAGATCAACCTCAGCCGATGCCTGCACCTGAGGATCCAGCACAGGTGAGTCCCCTTGAGACTCAGGCCCCAGCCCTGGCTCTGCTGGTTCTGGAGGCAGTGAATCATGTGCAGGCTGGGATCCCTCAGGTTCAGCGTCTGAGTCTGACTCCCAGGTCATCACACCAAAAGCATAATCCGCTGGTACAAATGAATGTGTTCCTTACTGTTATACATTCCTTTTCATATTTTCTAATACATTCTTTTATCTACATATACCCTTAATACTCTTACTTAACTTGTATGGTTTCTAAGGTCACTCGAATGCTGGCATGGTTATCATGCCCTTACTATATTTCTGAACATATACTTTATATTTGTCCCACTTTTCTTAATTTTTTTGTTTAGAATTGCCCCTCAGGCTGTTGGTGAGCTGAGCCATTTCGGCAAACTCCTGTAAAAAGCACTCGAGGATGCTCCTTTTTCAGATCTGCCTCCCCTCCCAGCCATCCCCAGCCTGCCGCCTGAAGCGACTGCCTCTGTTAGGCTAATGGGTGGGCCGGTCCTGCTCCAGCTCCCCTGGGGCAAGAACATTTGCCTCTCCTGCCCTTGGAATGCAGGACTTGTGCAGCAGCTCTGACACAGGAAGCGCTCTTGATGCTTGGGAAGCAAATGGCTCAGATGGGCACGTCCCCAAGCTGTCCCCAAGCATAGCTGTCAACTTTCAGATTTGAAAACAAGGGATTTTTCCAAACTTTCAGATTTGAAAATAAGGGATGCCGCGAGGGCGGTGCAATGGCACCAAGTAGCCTCGCCACCCTGCGCTCCAGAGGCTGCGCGCGAACGGGTGAGCGGAAGAGCGAGCGCGTAGACGGCAGGCAGACTGTCTCTCTGGTTGGGCGTGAGGGTCTGGCTGCACAAGGCATGCAAGCTCCGCCCCCAGTCGGTCTCAGACTCCTTATTGGCAGCCGAGCAACGCAGCTGAGGAGCCTCCCTGGCCGGCAGGGAGGGAGAGGAGCTGCTTCCTTTGAAATCCGGGAAATTTAAGGGATAGCAACAATCCGGGATAGCAGCGGGAAACGGCATTGGAATAAGGGAGTTTCCCGCAAAAAAAGGGAGGGTTGACAGCTATGGCCTTGGGGCATTTAGCCACAGATGGTGGGCAACTGTGGCGCAGGCTGCACTATAGAGCCCAGGGCAGTCTGTTCTCAGATAGCTCCACCAATGCACATAGGATCTCCAGGAACGTATGTCCGCATGTCCAGGTAACTGGGAGAAACATCTACAGAATCAGATGAACAGGATGGTGATCGCAGTGTGGCAGCAACCTTACCCTGGGCCGCTGGGGAAATTGCATGCTGCTTCACTGTTGGAAGGAGCAAGAGACATGCATGCACACACTCTGGAATCAGTTTAATCATCTCTCTAGAGGGCTTTGGAGATGGGCTGGTATAAGGGTTGGCTCTGTTAATTCTTAACTTTTTCACCGGCAGCTGTTGGTAGATCTTGGGTGGGGAGGCTTTGGCTTGCAAGAGGGCAACGAGGTCTTTGCAGCCTTTTCTCTCTGGGCAGGCGGAGTCTGTAGGGCTCACCTTGGAAGGACATGCTCACATGCGCTGGGGTTGCGCAACTAGGCTCATTAAGCCCTGTGACTCGGCACATGTGAACTCCTCAAGGCTGAATGGTGGAAACCTAAGTACCCAGTTGCCCCTCGTGTGAGGCATATCCCCTATGAAGGAAGGATGGCCACGTACAATCACAGCAGGGCAATTTCTGATGACCTCTGGGGATTAAAAAGCTACTGGCATCATGCTGGAGGCAGAGATGGGAGCCAGGAAAATGATTATCGCTCCCGAACTGTCGAATGCTCTCCCAGGAGAGATTCAGCGGGTGCTTTCTGTTTCAACTATGGACTTTTTTATTCCATCAGGATTATGCAGACAATTAAGAATGCATCCTTCCATAATCGTTCACTGATTTTAATTTTTATATGGTTTCTAGCAGGGTTGCCATATTTCAAAAGGTTATAATCCGGACACAAAAGTTGTGGAGCTTTTTAAAGGAAGTTCAGCCATACGTCCAGATTTTCCCAGACACTCCAGCGATTTCTGCCGGGACGCTGCTTCCAACTGCCGTTTTCCGGGTATGTCTGGGGAATTACGGACATATGGCAACCCTATTCTACTGTATGGTTTTACGTTTGATGGTTGAAAGCTGCTCTGCTTTTTCAGAGGGAAAATACAGCAAAAGCAGGACACAGTAAGTGCCCAGTGTCTGGCCCAGAAGGTCTGGCTAGCTAGCAAGCCCAATTGCTGGAACCCACAAGTGGCGAAAATAATTCTCTTGTGCTCGAATCCTGCTTGCGGGTCTCCCATGGCCATGCGGTTAGCCACAGTGAGAACAGGATGCCCTTGTTCTGATCCAGCAGGTCCTCCTTATGAGCAACCAGAGAGGTGCTGATCAGGCCCCAGCCCTGAAACCTGTTTTTCAATGGAGAACATTGAATCCAACCGACTTAGAAGCAACTTTTTATAGTGAGTCAACCAAAGCCTGGAGTAGGATCGACCAAATATGGACATCCAGGGAATTAACACCCAGGATGATCCAGTCAGAAATACATCCAAGGACATGCTCAGACCACAACCCGGTACAACTGGACTTGAGATTAAACCCGAAGGGTTCCTTCAGATGGAGAATGGACGATTCACTGTTTAGAAACCAAATCATCTGTGAAAAAGCTCAAAAAACAATAAAGGACTATTTCGAAATAAATATAAATACGTCAATGGAAAAAAGAACAATTTGGGACGCAAGCAAAGCGGTGATGAGAGGATTTCTAATACAACAAAAAGCAATCAAAATGAAGCTGCAAAGAGAGAAAAAGGATGCTATTTTGCAACAATTGAAAGAAAAAGAAAAACAATTGAGGATAACACCTAAAGATAGCAAATTACAAAAAGAAATAAAGCAACTACAAGTTGAACTCTCTAAAATAATCAATTGCGAAATCGAATGGAAAATTAAAATGTTGAAGCAAAAGACTTTTGAATCAGCAAATAAATGTGGAAAATTGCTAGCGTGGCAGCTGAGACAGAGACAGAAACAGAATACCATTACAAGCATTAGTATCAACGGAAATAAAGTAGTGAACCCATCGGAGATAAGGAAAAACTTTGAAAAGTTCTACAAACAGCTGTACAAAGAAGAAACCAAAGAAAAAGATAAAATAGAGCAATATATAGCTAAAAATGGCCTACAGAAAATCCCGGAAAGAATGAAAGGCCCCCTAAACCACCCAATAACATCGAATGAAGTGGAAATAGCAATTAGCAACATGAAATTGGACAAAGCCCCAGGACCTGACGGACTTTCAGCTAAATATTACAAAACACTGAAAGATTGGATAACACAACCTTTAATGGACGTATGCAATGAGATATTGAAGGGAGGAGGGGCACCGGAGTCTTGGAAGGATGCTTACATAACACTGATACCAAAGCCAGATGTAGATCGGACATTGATGAAGAATTACAGACCTATCTCCCTCCTAAATGTTGATTACAAGATCTTCGCAAATATCATGGCTAGCAGACTCAGGAATGTTCTAAAGGAGGTTATCCACCAAGATCAAGCCGGTTTTTTACCGGAAAGGCACTTAAACAATAACATAAGGAACGTGGTGGATATCCTCGAAAATCTTGAACAAGATAAGAATAACAAAGCAATCCTGATGTTTGTGGACGCCGAAAAAGCATTCGACAATGTTTCTTGGACCTTTATGAAAAAGAATTTGCAACATATGGAGGTGGGGAACGGTTTCATGAACGGGATTGAAGCGATCTACACTGATCAAAAGGCTAAGATCATTATTAACAATGTGGTATCAGAAAACATTAGAATACAGAAAGGAACAAGACAAGGTTGCCCCTTATCCCCGTTATTGTTTATTACGGTCCTGGAGGTCCTGCTGAATGTGATTAGAAAAAATTCAGACATTAAAGGGGTGGCGGTGGGGGCCAAAGAATACAAATTAAAAGCCTTCGCTGATGACTTAGTTTTGACACTACAAAAACCAGACTCCAGTGCACCAGTGGCACTGGAGGTGATACAAGACTTTGGGGAAGTAGCAGGACTTAAATTAAACAAAGCCAAAACCAAAATTTTAGGGAAAAACCTGACACAAGGTGAGAAAGAGAATCTCGAGAAAGAAACAGGCCTTCAATTCGCAAAAAAAGTAAAATATTTGGGTATCAACATGACAGCGAGAAACCAAAACCTGTTTAAGGACAATTATGAAAAAGTTTGGAATGAAATAAAGAAGGACTTGGAGATCTGGAATAATTTGAAATTGTCCTTGATGGGCCGAATTGCAGTCATAAAGATGAATGTGCTGCCTAAATTATTATTTCTCTTCCAGGCAATTCCAATACTTGATAAGATGGAACCTTTCAAGAAGTGGCAGAAGACCATATCAAGATTTGTCTGGCAGGGGAAAAAACCCAGAATTAAATTCAAGATATTAACAGATGACAAGAAAAGAGGGGGCTTTTCCCTGCCGGAATTAAGTATTTATTTTGAAGCAGCTGCCTTCTGCTGGCTGAAAGATTGGTTCCTATTAGAAAATACAGATATACTTGACCTGGAAGGATACAACAATAGATTTGGATGGCATGCATATTTATGGTATGATAAGATAAAGGCCCACCAAGGATTCAAAAACCATATAATAAGAAAGGCTCTTTTTAGAGTTTGGATGAAATATAAGGATCTCCTTGAAAGGAAAACACCCAGATGGCTGTCACCAGCAGAAGCAAAGGCCCATAAAAGAGTCAACATGGAAGAAAATTGGCTAAAATATTCCGAGATGTTAATATATGAAGGAGAACAAGTCAGGTTGAAACCCTTTGAGCAATTAAGAGGAAGAATTCGTGACTGGCTACAATATCACCAGATTAATGAACTCTTTAAAATGGATAAAAAGATTGGCTTTCAAGTGGAAAAGTCAAAACTGGAAACAGAACTGCTAGAATTAAAGAATAAGACCTTGTCAAGAATGTATGATTTGCTGCTGGAATGGCATACGCAAGATGAGTTAGTAAAATCTGCAATGATAGATTGGGCAAAAGATGTGGGACATAATATTATGATGGCAGACTGGGAAAGACTATGGAGAACGGACATAAAATTTACAGCTTGTACTTTGTTGAGAGAGAACATAATGAAAATGATTTATAGATGGTACCTGACCCCAGTGAAGCTGGCAAAAATCTATCATTTGCAGGACAATAAATGTTGGAAATGTGGCACTATGGAAGGAACATTTTATCATATGTGGTGGACTTGCCCAAGGTTGAAGGCCTTCTGGGAGATGATATACAATGAGTTGAAGAAGGTGTTTAAAAGCACATTCTTGAAGAAACCAGAGGCCTTCCTCCTTGGAATGGTACACCAAGTCTTACCAAAAGAAGACCACACGTTGTTTATGTATGCCACTACGGCAGCAAGAATCCTTGTTGCAAAATATTGGAAGACAAAGGACTTACCGACATTGCATGAGTGGCAGATGAAAATGATGGACTATATGGAAACCGCTGAACTGACGGGGCGAATCCGCGACCAGAGGGACGACGCAGTGGAAAAAGATTGGAGAAAGTTTAAAGACTATCTTAAAAAACATTATAAAGTACAGAATTAAAATAAAATAGAAATGTCAATGTATAAGATTAGTTTATAAAAGAATAATATAGTGAATAGTATGGTAGATATATGGTAGGAATAAGTGTTAAGCATTATTGAATTTAAGGTTTTTTTCTTTTTTATAAATATTTGTAAGTAAACATAAGGTTTTTGAAAAAGAATTTGGATGTTATTTTAAATTTAAAGAATGAAATTAAAATAAGAAATAAGGTAATAGAAATGAGAAGATAGAAATATTAAGAAATTGCTGGTAGAAAATAGATAAGGAGAATCGGCACAGAAGGAAAGAATGGAGGAAGTTAGGAGAAAATGTTAAGGAGATAAGATAAGAGCATAAGATAAATGTAGTGTATTGTAGTGTTTTAGCTTAAATGTAGTTTATATGTATGTGTATTTTGTTTGTTTGATTGTTTGTTTGTTTATTTTTGTGTTTAAAAATAAAAAATATTAATTAAAAAAAAAAAAAAAAAAGAAACCAAGATCAGTCCTGAAAAATGGCTAATTATAAGCATCTGAGCGTTTCCCCCCTACACTGAAGCAGGTTCCTAGGCTAGGGTGTGTGGCCTAAACCCTTAAAAAAGTAACAACAACCACCTAAGCCCCCAGTTGGCAATATAATAATAATAATAATAATAATAATAATAATAATAATAAATAAATAAATAAATAAATAAATAAATAAATAAATTATTATTTATTATTTATACCCGCCCATCTGGGCAGCTTCCAACAGAACATTAAAATACAATAATCTATTAAACATTAAAAGCCTCCCTAAACAGGGCTGCCTTCAGATGTCTTCTAAAGGTCTGGTAGTTGTTGTTCTCTTTGACATCTGAAGGGAGGGCGTTCCACAGGGCGGGTGCCACTACCGAGAAGGCCCTCTGCCTGGTTCCCTGTAACTTGGCTTCTCGTAGTGAGGGAACCGCTAGAAGGCCCTCGGCACTGGACCTCAGTGTCCGGGCAGAATGATGGGGGTGGAGATGCTCCTTCAGGTATACTGGACCGAAGCCATTTAGGGCTTTAAAGGTCAGCACCAACACTTTGAATTGTGCTCGGAAACGTACTGGGAGCCAGTGTAGGTCTTTCAAGACCGGTGTTATGTAGTCCCGGCAGCTGCTCCCAGTCACCAGTCTAGCTGCCGCATTCTGGATTAATTGTAGTTTCCGGGTCATCTTCAAAGGTAGCCCCACGTAGAGTGCATTGCAGTAATCCAAGCGAGAGATAACTAGAGCATGCACCACTCTGGCGAGACAGTCTGCGGGCAGGTAGGGTTTCTCTGATATAGCTTTCTCTGATCAAAGTCCCATCTCTTCAGACCACAAAACAAAATTCTGTAGCTCAGGATGCAAAAGCTCCATCCCGCAAGGGCCTGTTTCTTGTTCCCACCAGTGTTTCCAGCCTCCTTTCCTCTTGAGACTGGAGCAAAACACCTACCCTCATCTTCCAGACAAGAGGCCCTTTCATGAGTCACTGTGGAGCTGCTTTTCCAAGCTTGGTTTGGGTCGCATTCGGTTGCCTCCTTCTGCCGGTGTGGGAGTAATGAGGCCGGCACAGATGAGGCAGAGCCAGCTGTGGACCAGCTAAGTTATGGCTCCTCTGGGCTCCTGCCACACTGTTCTGGAGACAACCTCCGCTCTGGCCTCCAGCTGTGCTGCCTTTGGAAGCCATGCGTGAATTCACCCTCAAGATCTCTGGTGCCTTCCACTTTCAATTGCACAAACTATATAGGGTTCAAGGTGGGAGGACTTTGCGTGAATAAGATGAGCCTGTTGGATCAGGCCCAAGGGAGCCCGTCTGGCCCAGGATCTCACAGTGGCCAAACAGATGCCCCAATGGGAAACCAGCAAGCAGGATTTGAGCACAAGAGTGATGTCCTCTCCTGTGGTTTCCAGCAACTGGTATTCAGAAGCATTGCTGCCTCTAACTTTGGAGACAGAGCATAGCTCTCTCCTCCACGAATCTGTCCAATCCTCTTTTAAAGTCATCCAAGTTGGTGGCTATCACTGCCTCCTGTGGGAGCAAGTACCACAGTTTAACTGTGTGCTGCGTGGAGAAGTCCTTTCTTTTATCTGTCTTAAGATTCATCGGATATCCATGAGTTCTAGTGAATAAATGAGGTGCAAATATGACAAGCAGGATACATATCTGGTTATGGTCTGGATTTTGAAGCGACAATTGCCTTTACTCCCCACTGTGGCACCTCACATTTAAGACACACATAGCATTACTCTGCAATGGAGGCTGCTAGACAATGAATTTCAAAAATTACATCCTGTGCAGCCTTCTGTGTGCTCCCCTGCCTATCTGGGGCTGCAACCCCACCATGGAACGATGCCTAATTACCTTTATGATCTGGTCACCCCATTACACCGTAGAGTATTTACGTTGGCGCGCTTGAATGCCTTTCCGTCCGCTGTGCTATTTGGAAGGTTTAGAGGTATCCCTTTCCAGAACAGACTTTGCATTTGTGGTCAGAATGTACCTGACTCTATAGACCAGGGGTGGCCAACTCCCAAGAGACTGCGATCTACTCACAGAGTAAAAAACTGGCAGTGATCTACCCCCTTTTGGGGGGTTCAGGTCAAAGTTGCTGAGCTTTTTTTAGGAAGGAGGAGGTAAAATGTTGAACTTTTTTTAGGGGATCCACAGTTGTTCAGCTTCTTTGAGGGGAGCCAATGATCTACCAGCGATCTACCGCAGACATCCAGTGATCTACCGGTAGATCACGATCTACCTGTTGGACATGCCTGCTATAGACCATATGTTTTTGGACTGCCCTCTTTTCAACACCTTTCGTGAAGATCCTTCGATGTCCTCTATATGGCTCAGGGTCCCCTCTAATAAACTACACGTAGCCCAGTTCTTGCCGAGGGACGATTCTCCGGAAGTGATTAGAGTTATGGCACAATTTCTGACCAGGATTTTTGAAGTTAAATCTAGGGAGCTCTGGCCTGTACAATAGGCCTTTTCCTTCTTTTATATTGTATGTTCTAGAATTCTAATATACACAGACGGTTTTATGCTTATTGCTTTATCTATGCCAATAAAGGTGTTGTATTGTATTGTATTGTATTGTATTGTATTGTATTGTACTCTGCAATGTATGTTCTGATGTGGCTCCAAACTACATCCTGGACCAAGAAAGAAAATGCGTCAATCAATGAGGAGGAGGAAGGATAGGGGATGGCAGAGGAAGGTGGGGACTTCCAAATATCCAAGAGAGAGAAATGGCAAGCCTTAAAAAGCAGGGTTCAAATTGCCCCGTCTGGATCTCTCACAAAGCATCTGAAGGGCAAAGCTCGAATGTGGGTGGTTTTTTGTGTGTGCATATGGCATTTTATTTCTTATACAAATATTGAGGCACAGGGTTGCTCAGCACAATCAGTAGGCTACATGCAAATATCTGGCTCATTTAAGACTATATAGAACTTTTCTCAATAAAGATAGAACTTACAGGTGAAGAATGCTGTTATTTTTTATAAATCATTACTATTTGTAAAGGGAACCTTTGTTTGAGTTAATACTGTATTATTATCCTTTGGAGCTGTGGTGAATCTCTGTACTTTTCTCCAGTGCTTTTTTCTGGGGGGTACGCAGGGGTACACATACCCCTAAATATTTTGTGAATCTTTGTACTTTTGTCCATTTACTGTATTTATTTTTCCTGATTTTAACTATAAAATAGTGATTTTCTTGAGTCAAAATGAGAGTACACCTAAACATTTTTTAAAGAAAAAAAGCACTGCTTTTCTCCTTCCAGATTGTGATGCTTTACAGTTTAAATTTCTGATTCTTTGTTTTCTTTCTTTTTTGTTATGTTTGTACTTGCTTGTCAACAAATAAATAACTTTTTAAATAGCCACAAAGAAGAAGTTTTTGGAGCTTTGTGGCCCAGTGCACCTCAGGCTCCCTCCCGCAGCATAATTCACATGGCTGTGCCTGCAAATCCACTTGGCAAGTGTGGAAAGTTATTGTCAGACTCCATCCAAAGGAGGAAGATGTTTGCTCAAAAGCATCAGATTAAAAGGTAAAAGAAACTGAAAAGGCAGGTGTTTTCTTTTCAATGTAGGTTTTATCTGCTGGGCATGTGTGGAGCACATGATATATGGAGGCGTGTGTGCAAAACAAACATGCTCTGTGTCTGTGGCCTGGCTCCGTTGCACAGGGGTAGGAAGTTACACCACAAGGGATGGAAGAAAAGAGCCAGTCTGTTCCCCAATGTCTCCTGGCCCTCCGGCTGCCCTTCCTGCCCTCCCAAAGCCACAATGACTTGCCAGCCCACTGTGGCGCAGGCCCTGCAGGGACGAAAACAGGATCCTCTTCCTCCCACAGGTCTGGCCTGGCACCATGACAGTGGCACCGGCTCTGGCAGGCTTGGCTCAAAGACATTCATGGGAGGAAGAAGAGAGAGAGAGAGAGAGAGAGAGAGAGAGAGAGAAAGAAAGAAAGAAAGGAGGAAAGAAAGAAAGAAAGAAAGAAAGAAAGAAAGGACAAAAAAAAGAAAGGAAGGAAGGACAAAAGAAAGAAAGAAAGAAAGAAAGAAAGAAAGAAAGAAAGAAAGGAAGGCCCCTGTGGAAATAAAACCTAGTCTCTCTTCACTGGTGTACATTCTACAAACAGCACCCGGTATTCGGAAATTGCAGAAAGCACAAAAAACTATTCATTTCCTACAAGAGACAGAAAACTAGAGGCCCGCCCCCCCCCAACTCAAGACCACCGTTTCTTACATTTATCCCTCGTTTTATGCGGAAGCCGACAAAGTGCCTCGGACAGACAAAAACACAACGAACATTTTAAAACTGGGGGGTGGAATTGTTTTAAGCCCCGAGCGATGCAAAGGAGGCGAGGCGATCGTTCGCTAAAGAGGGTCCGGGGGGGGGCCCTGCGCGTGCCTGGGAGGATAGCGTGCTTCCCTCTCTGCTGGTGGTTGGGGGCACCTCTGAGCAAACGAGTGGGGGGTCGCCCTCCGAGCCCCCCTCCCAGCTTGGGAGGGGTTCCCTCCCACCCCGCCTCTTCCACGCGGGGGAGTCGCTAGGAGGGGCGCCCCCTGGCGGGGCTCCCACGCACTGCACCTTCCCGGGAGGCGCGCCTGCGCGGGAGGCCCCTCCGGTGCGGGGGGCGTGGCCTCCTTCGGGGTTGTGTGTGGCGGGAGAGAGCGCTCACTCTCTCTCTCTCACTCACTCTCCCGCGCGCGCATTCTCTTGTCTAGCAGTCCCGCGCAGGAAGTGACTGGGCGGCCGCGGCCCCGCCCTCCTCGAGGGCCCGGCTATAAGTAGGCGCGGCCCGCGCGCCTCCCGAGACAGAGGCGAGTGCGCACGAGGTCGGGCGTCAGCGCTGTGGGCGCCGCTGATTGGCCGAGGCGGGCAGACGCCAGCGAGGGAAGGGCGAGGGGCAGCCGGCGACGCGACGACACTCCGGGCAGCCGCCGCTCGGACCAGACCAGCAGAGGAGCCTCCGACGGCGACGCCACTCCGACGGGCCCACTCGGTGAGGCGGAGAGAAAGGGCGGGCGGGCGGACCCGGAGCCTGCATGGGCGGTTCTTCCTCCTCCGGGTTTACCTCAGGCGGGAGCGGCCGTTACGCGCAGGCGGGAAACGCGGGGCGGGAAGGCGGGTCTCGGCCCTCACAGGGGAGGGGGAGGGGCTCGACGCCCCCCGGAGGGAAAGGGAGCGAGCCTCCGCCTCGGACTCCGGTCAGGGCAGGCCGGTGACCTTGGCGCGGGCGGGCGGGCGGCATGGCTGCTCTTTGTCCCGCGCGGAACCCGGCTCAGCGCCGCCCTCGCAGTGGGGAGGAAGCATGGAGCGCCTGAGCGGGGTGAGGGGCTCCCGCTGGAGTCGGCCCTCCGTCCCTCTGGTGTTTGTGGGGTGCCTGGTCCATCTGGCCGTCTTAGGAACAGCTTCTTCTCCAGAGCGATCTCGGCCTTGAATGGCAAGCCTGGACTTTGAACGTCATCTAATCTTACCTGTTATGTTGTATCACATTGTATGGTTTTAATCAGTGTTTTTGTAGCTGTTTTGTCTTTGCGTGGAGTGCCCTATCTGGGTGGATGGAGCAGCCGAGTAATTTCGTTGTCCCCAAAGGGGACAATGACAATAAAATATATTCTATTGCCCCAGCCGGGGCTCTCTAGGGCTTGAGGCAGCGAGTCTCCTCTTCCTACCTGGAGATGCCCCTGGTCTACGGACCTTCCATGTGGCTGACTGACACAAGGCTTTTCTTCTTTTCTCTCCACACCCCTCCAATCTCCTTCCAGGATGAGAGACCCCCCTTCTTCGCACAGACGTCCTTCCTCCTCCTCCTCCTCTTTCGCAGCAGGATGGCGGACCAGGCAGCTCCCCTGAGCATCTCTTTCAGCCAAAGGAACTTGACCACAGAGACTGGCATACCCAGCTTATAGCAGTGACTTTCTGGCCCTGCAGTATTTAATTTTGTAACACTATTTATTACAGTATTTTTTTATCATACCTCAGTTTTTGTTTACACATCAAAGTAACGAGTTGTTTTCTTGGGAACCGCCAAAGTTAGTTATCATGGAGACAACCACCGCCACTTTGAGGAGTTTAATCACCACTGCCCTGAGCACCACGCCCTCAGGCCCCTTGGTGGATTTCCTCTGGATGCTGATACTAGGTTTCATCATTGCCTTCATCCTGGCATTCTCGGTGGGTGCCAATGACGTAGCAAATTCCTTTGGCACCGCTGTGGGCTCTGGGGTGGTGACCCTCCGGCAAGCCTGCATCCTGGCATCTATCTTTGAGACGGTGGGCTCTGTGTTGCTTGGAGCCAAAGTAAGTGAGACCATCCGGAAGGGGCTGATAGACGTTGAAATGTACAACAGCACCCAAGAGCTGCTCATGGCTGGCTCCATCAGTGCCATGTTCGGTGAGTAAAACATCCATTCCTTCTTGCCTGCGCTTGGAAACTTAAAAGCACTTGAATGTGGCTCACATTGTTCATGCTGGGTGTCTTGCTGTGAATTAAAACTTTGAGTGGCTCAGTTGTTGCCCGAAGTCCTCTTAACCACTTTGCCTTTCTTTCTTAGGCTCAGCTGTTTGGCAACTAGTGGCTTCGTTTTTGAAGCTTCCCATTTCTGGTACACATTGTATTGTCGGGGCAACAATTGGCTTCTCTCTTGTTGCCAAAGGACAGGAAGGAGTCAAGTGGTCCGAACTGCTTAAAGTTGGTAAGCAATAACCTTATGGCCATCTTTTCCTTAATAAATGCAGGCCTTGATTTCAGCATGTAATTTTAATGTGGCAACAGCATTGTCTTACAGTAGCAAATATTTAGTGTGTCCTTAATTCTTTTCCAGTGCTGTCCTGGTTCATCTCCCCCCTCCTTTCTGGCATCATGTCTGCTGTCCTGTTCTTTGTTGTCCGTAGGTTCATTCTTTCCAAGGTATGTCCTCCCAATAAAACCTGATGTGCATATGAGATCAATGTGGTGGGTGGGGACTCCTGAAGCATGCTGCTGCCGGCATGTCAGAACTCACATTGGGAGCCATGAGGTCTAGAAGCTTTATTAACTGAAGCTGGAATGCTAATAATGGATTGCAAAATGTGCCCCCCCCCAGGTAGCCTACAGGCCTAGCGTAATTTTTAGTTTGTGTTAGTCTGTGGACAGCTTCCACTTGGCTGGACACTTGCCAAGTGTTGGCATTTTTCCTTTCCTTGGCACTTGAGTATGCTGAAGAGAATTCCCCCCCCCCCAAAAAAAGTTTAGTGTTCTAGGCAGAATAAATGCTGTGTAAACCACAGTTTAAAACATTGCTTATGTGAAATGTAATTATGTTTTCCCCAGCAGCAGATTCTCACATCTCTCTGAAAGATGAATTGTCTCTGTTACAGCTGTCCAGAGTCCTCTGCTGTTGAGAGGTTGTTCCTTTTCATGCAGGCACATGGCTGAACAGATCTGTATTCCACAGTTTGGCCTAGACTAGATGGGAGGGGCAAAACAGCAAAGAGGCCTGTAGTGAATTGCCACTGGCACATCAACTTTGATTTTAGATTTGAGTAGCATTGTATTCATTCCAGAGGCCCAGTTTGAATTGTATTGCGTTAAATCATGCTATGATAGTTACAAAGCAATGCATTTGTAAAACTGGGGAATTCCCCACAGAAATGTGAACAGAGGGGACCTGGGTTTGCCTATTGTGAAACTCCTTGTCTTGTAGGCAGATCCCGTTCCAAATGGATTGCGTGCATTGCCCATCTTCTATGCCTGTACAATCGGGATCAACCTCTTCTCCATTATGTACAGTGGTGCGCCTTGTAAGTAGACATTGAAACAAGAGCTTGAATTTTTATAACCCTTTATTAACTTCTCAATCAAACAAAGAATTTTACCCCTTTTGCTTTACAGGAATGACTACTCCTAGAAGGCAGCTGGCCTGGGCCAGTTACAGAAGGCTGCAGGCTCAATCCTAGATAATAGTTTCCTCCCTCCTACCCAAGAGGCCTGCCTGCTCACAATCTAAATGGCTAGTAGAGACCTGTTCTCCTTAGTCCTCACAGAAGCTGCAGATTCTGACAGCTTAGCTGCTGATACTGGGGTGCCACAGGCTCCCTCCTTTAATTACCTGCAAATCCTGACACACTCCTCTTCCCTTCCCCCTTTGCCTCTTTGCTGAGACCTGGGATGGTAGCTGCTGAGAAAGAAGGGGGCCTTCTCAACATCCTGCTTAATGAATTCAGGCTCACGGCAGGGCAAGAGGCCCTGTGGTGTTTTTTCTCTGGCCTCCAATGATGCCTTGATTGCGTTTGATCCCAAATAATAATTCATCCTGTTACTCTCCTGCTCCCAAGAAGAGCTGCTGGCAACCAAGTACTTTGAAGAGGAATTCCATGGTCCTTTCTTGTGGCATTCTGGGGTCTCTCAGTTGAAATCTTAAACTGTCTGTTACTAAGAGTAGGAGAAAGAAGCTGCCTTCTAGTTCAGTACATAAGATGTAGGATTAGGTTGTGATGGATGGAAAGCAGATGGGCAAATCCTTTTCTGTAAACGAAGCCTTATGCTGTGGGAGACCCTGAAGTTTCTGTAGTTGGGCCAATTGAAGTGCTCTCGGGCTAACTGTGTAAAAGGAATCTTGTAAGTCTGAGACAGGTTTGGGAAGCCTGATGATGTGAGTGGGGCTGTTTCCAAGCTTCACAAACACTCAGTTAACTGAGGGAGGGTTTTAGAGCATGTGGATGTTGGATGGAGAGAATGTAACCTGGCAGGTTGTACCTTTTACTTCTGTTAAGCTGCAATTGTAACTTTGTGAATGCTAGACTTCATGGCCTGTTAATATGGAAGACATAGATGTTGCAGATCTCAGAAGAGCAAGAAACCCTGGTCACTAAACCTTCTCTTCAGCCGGGGGAGAGCTCTTTTGTGCTGGGAAGGGCCCCGCCGGCCTTGGGGTTTTCAAGATGCATTGTTTTATTTCCTAGTGCTGGGCTTTGACAAACTTCCCGTCTGGGGCATCGTCCTCATATCGGCGGGGAGCGCTGTTGTGTGTGCTCTCATCGTCTGGTTCATTGTCTGTCCAAGAATGAAGAAGAAAATTGAACGTAAGTACATTTAGAATTGTACATAGCGTAATCTTGCAAATGTATATCTGAATGCAGTGAGAGGCTGGCTGTTTGCTTTCAAACGTAATCTAAACATGAAGCGCCCTTCATGCATCTTCCCACAAGGCACTTAACTGCCACAAATGGATGTCTTCTGGATTTTGTGCAGCTGAGAACTTAAGAGCCTTTTCTGTGTGCACTTGTAACAGGGCTATCTGTGCACTGTGTCAGGCCAAGTGACAAAAGGCAGACATAAACTCTATGCACATAGGTGGTAGGAAAGGGATACCCAAGAGAGGCATGTCTGTCACGTCTAAAGCCCTGAATGCAGAACCCTGTGCACATCCTCAGCCTTTTTTGCCCAGTGTTTCCACAGATGCTATAAACAGCATTCAAAACCTACTAGCTCCGGGCTGCTGCTTTAACAGAGAGGCGAGGCAAGGTTTCGGGCATCTCTTTATGCACATTATGAAGGCTTTCTCGCTTGTCCTCCTGCAACTTCACTTCCTTCTGCAGAAGAGATCAAATCAAGTCCCTCTGAGAGTCCCTTAATGAAGAAGAAGAAGAAAAGCAGCCTGAAAGAGCAGGATGAGGCCAAGGTGGACAATAGGAATGCTGATGGTGACGACCAGAGGAGTTCCCCTACCGAAGGGGAGTCATCCTCTGCGCCCCACAGAGCAGCTGCGGAGGAAAGGATGGTCTCCTTCAACCTGGGAGAACTGGAGGAGATTCCAGAGCGGGAGCTGCTGCCCAGGGTGGAGATGAAGGAGACCAGCATTGACAGCGGTGAGTTGGCTCTGAAGCAGGGCATGAGGGGTGGGGCAGCTCAAGCAAGTGTGAGCTGTGATGCTCCTTCCAGGGCAGTTTCCCTTCTCATGCCAACCCGGACTTTCTGCCCGCAGGAGCCATGTCCTTTCCAAACGGGAGCCTTGCCCAATTCAACCAGGCTGTCAGCAGCCAGATGAGTTCCAGCGGGCATTACCACACGGTGCACAAGGACTCTGGCATCTACAAGGAGCTGCTGCACAAGCTCCACCTGGCCAAGGTGGGGGACTGCATGGGCGACTCCTCGGCGGACAGCAAGCCCCTGCGGCGCAACAACAGCTACACCTCATACACCATGGCCATCTGCGGAATGCCCCTGGACTCGTTCCGGGTGAAGGAGGCTGAGCCAAAGGGAGCAGATGAGGCAGAGAGGCTGGCATGGCCTGGATCCGATTCCAAGAAGAGGATCCGGATGGACAGCTACACCAGCTACTGCAACGCCGTGGCCGACCCCCACCCGGCCGACGTGGACTTGAGCCAGGCAGAGAAGGGCGGCAGCAGCAGCTCCCTGGATGAGTGGCACGAACAGGACAAGCCGGAGGTGTCCCTCCTCTTTCAATTCCTGCAGATCCTGACGGCCTGCTTTGGGTCCTTCGCCCATGGGGGAAATGATGTGAGGTCAGTGGCTGGGCAGCTTGAGTGGTTTAGAAAGTTCTGTTTTCCCATAAGGCCCTGCCTGTAATGGAGCCTTTGGCAAAATGGCTCCCTGCTGGGGTCCCCCCCCCCCACGCTTTGTCTTTCCACTTAATTGATCCCTGTGTGTTCCCTTTTGGCAGCAACGCGATTGGTCCTCTGGTTGCCCTGTACTTGGTCTACAAAACAGGCGACGTGTCTTCAAAGGCGGCGACACCGATTTGGCTCTTGCTGTACGGTGGTGTCGGGATCTGCACTGGCCTGTGGATCTGGGGGAGGAGGGTCATTCAGACCATGGGGAAGGATCTCACTCCCATCACACCATCTAGGTAAAGTGGAGAGCTTTTTTGCTTTATACTGAGC
Source organism: Darevskia mixta (assembly GCA_034641385.1). NCBI lineage: Eukaryota > Metazoa > Chordata > Lepidosauria > Squamata > Lacertidae > Darevskia > Darevskia mixta. The sequence continues at coordinate 4,086,115 of JAWWNH010000025.1, read as the reverse complement.
ATGCTTGGGGGGGGGGGAAGTAAACTGTGCTTTGGAGGGCTGGGCTGGAATGGAGCTGGCAGATGTAAGGACCCTATTAGCTGAAAAGGACTTGGGTTTGTCCGCTTGCTTTGAAGGTGTTTAGAACTCGGCAGGAGTTATGTAAGCATCAGTGTGAAGGTTTGTCATCACACCTAAAGTATTCCTGATGCAAGCTTACTTTCTCTGACAAGAAAAATAAACCCCAGCAAAGGTTCAGCCATGCCTTCTTCTGAAGCAGTTTTCTTTTTCTTTAGTGGATGCTCTTGACCCACTGAGGGTAGTGGACTCTCCTTCATTGGAGACTTTTAAGCAGAAGTTGGCTGGCCATCTGTCAGGGATCCTTGAGCTGTGGTTCCTGCATGGCAAGGGGTTGGACTTAGATGAGCCTTTGGGGGTTCAACTCTGATTCCACAACCCTTCAACTTCAGTCTGCCTTGTTCCTTTCACCCTTGGAGCTAGCTCTCTTTCTGGCAGTGCTGCGTGTTTTCCTCTTCATATCTGCTCAGTTTCTTCAGCTTTGCTTCATGCCCTTCTTGAATTTGCTTAGCGCTTTGTAGCCTTCAGCCTTTCAACTGGATAGCTGTGCCTTGTGCACAGTGGACAAGCCTTTCATCTGTGCCAGCCTCCCCTGGGGGCTTTTCCCTCTAGCCTCCTTGATGTGTAAAGGTTTGCTGTTTCAGTCTTGGCAGCAGAGCAAAAGAATGTGACTGCTAGGACTCTTTATCTCTTCAGGGTTCTCACCTATCATAAAGGTGTGTGTTTGGCTCTGCAGGTGCCAAGGTGCTCTGCATCACTCACCAATGCAGCAACCAAAGGCGCTCACCCTTTCCTCCAACCTTAGAGCAGAGGGAGGGGTAACAGGATAATTGCAGCCCCCTTTGGAAGCTCCAGGAGGAAGAGGAAGGCTGGGTGCTCATTTGCCAGAGCGTAAATTGAGCGTAAATTGTGATACTGCCAGCATTCATATGTTGCCGTTTTCACTCTGTAGGCAAACATGCGTAACTTAATATTGTGTCCTTGACTCTGTTGCCAGCCCTGAATGAGGCCTTGAAGAGTGGGTGTGTCATCCTGGGATTTCGATTCAGGCTTACAGCTAGACTTCAAAATGGAATAATGTAGAGTGGGGCAGCCAAATGTTACATGGTTACCAGTAATTGCAGGGTCCCTTATCTTTTCTTTTAGCTGCAGCTGGAGGGCAGAGTGTCAGATTCCGCCTGCCTTTCCTATGAGCAAGAGCTTATGAGCCCATGTAGGGTAAAGGAAGGAGAAATGTCAGTGCAGTTGGAGGCTGCAGTTCGCTTCCCGGCCCCAGCAAAAGGGGAAACCAACTTTAAATGGAAGGGGTGGGGATTGTGATAACCTTGGGCTTCACTTTGGGAATGCTAATACATTGAAGCTGCCCAGTGGCTCAGCCTAACATCAGCTCTTTGTCCACAGTGGCTTCAGCATTGAGCTGGCGTCTGCTTTGACCGTAGTAATTGCTTCAAATGTTGGCTTGCCTATCAGCACGACTCACTGCAAGGTAAGTGGAAGAGCTTCTTTGCATAACACTTGGATCTATGTCACTGGCAAGGGCAGTCCAGTTGAGACTCAGGGGCTCTACAAGTGGGCTTTGGGAAGAAAGTGGGTCTATAGAGTGGCAGATTTGGGTTGGCTCAAGAACCGGGGTGGGGTATTACATTTTTATTCTCATATCTGGGCTGGGAGAGAGTCGTTTGCTCAAGGCCACCTCGGCTTCATGGCTGAGCAGGGATCCGATTCCTGATCTTGCAGATCCAAGTCCTAGCACACTTTCCATGTTGTCTCTGTCTCAGCTGAAGTTTGAGAACTGGATTAAGCTTGCTTTTAAAATTCATTTGAGCTCTAATGTAATGGAGAGTTCTTCACACGCTTCATCGTTTTGTGAACTGGATGAATTCTGGACTGTTCTGACTAGCCTTTGTGGGCCCACCTGCCTTGGTGCCTGGGACTTTCAGACCTTATCCCTTGTCAGGAGTGCTTGTGCAAGACCTGTGCTTTGTCCCTTGCTGCAGGTGGGTTCTGTGGTCTCTGTGGGATGGCTGCGCTCCAAGAAAGCCGTGGACTGGCGCCTGTTCCGCAACATCTTCATGGCCTGGTTCGTCACAGTCCCAATTTCTGGTCTCATCAGTGCTGCCATCATGGCACTGTTCAAGTACCCCATCCTAGGGCGATGAAACAGACGTGCCGGGAACCCCGTAGCTTTGCTGCCCACAAGCGCCTGTCTGCATATCCTTGCCAAGTGGCTGAAACAGTGTTAGGGTGACTCCACCATGTGCAAGAGGGGCCGGTTGTCTTCTTGATGCTGTACCTGCTTTTACGCGTAAATCTCTCGTCTTGGAACTAGAGAAGTCCCACTTCTGCTGGGCTGTGAATAATTGTGTCTACATTTCTATACTGTTTTGTATTGAGCTTTAACTTCATAATTAATGTTGTTAGACCTATCATTCTTGTTCTCTGAGCTGAGCCTTGAACCTGGCGAGCACAATGAGGAGGGAGTAGCTTAGCAGAAATGTATGTGATGAGGGGCCACTTTTATAAATAAAAAACCTTTTTAAAATAAAGTAGGCTGAGGTGTATTTTGGTGGGGGGGGGGCAGCACTGAATCTTTGCATGGAAGTACATGGCAGACCCAGATGGGGCCCAAGAGAGCCATCAACCCAAACTCTCTTGTTACATAAACACCAATCCAGTTTGGGACGGTGAGCCAAGAATGTCTGCCTGTGCAAGTGGCTTCACTGCATGATTTGGAAATGGCAGCACCTGTAGAGTTGAAAGGGGACCCCCCAAGGGTCATCTAATCCAACCCTCTGCAATGCAGGAATCGCAGCTAAAGAATCTCTGGCAGATGGCCAGCCTCCCAATGAAGGGGAATCCATTACCTTCTGAAGGATTCCTGGAGATAGTCCTCTCCTTTATGAATGAAGGGGCTATTGATGTCTGCTCAGCCTGCAGTTGGAGGCAGCAATGCTTCTGAATGCCAGTTTCTGGTAACCACAGGAGGGGAGAGGGCTCTTGGGAGTGAATCCTGCTTGAGGGTCTCCCGCTGGGGCATCTGGTCGGCTACCTTGAGAACAGGTTACTGGACTAGATGGCCCATTGGCCCGATCCTGCAGGTTCTTTTATTCTGAATGATCCAAATTTGTTCCTTAGTGTCAAATGCACTTACAAAGATAAACATTAAAACGTTAACAGACCACAAAATCAAAGAACCAGCATGAAAATATCAAATATTTGAACCATTGCCAAAAAGCTCAGGAAGATCAAAAGGACTTTGCAGAAAGACAGGCGCCTGGGGAGATCCTGTGAGGCACCACCTTCAAAGCAGTCCCGTATATTTGTTTATAGGTGGGTACCCAGGGAGGGCAGAAGCAGCCCTTAAGTGCTCTGGCCCTCAGCCATGAAAAGCTTTTCTAGGTCCCAGCAAACAGACTGGGTGCCTGAGGGGATGGATATACCACATGATACCATGCCAGTCCTAACTAGTCATCTAGCAGACACATTCTGTCCTGAGGGCAGCTTACGGAGACAGCCCCATGTAATGAGCCTGACCTGCAGGTTACTGGAGCATGGAGAGCAGAGGCCCAGCCCTGCCCATCTGATTTATCATGGAAGCTAGGATTTAACGCATTCCATTCCAAAGAATGGGTCTGAGCTTTGCTGAGGTCTAAGTCGAGCTGCCCAGGGGAGCCCTCCACTTCCATGCTGTCCTTGTCTACCTTGCCTCAATCTCCTCATCCCTTGAGACACATGGGTGGTGGTGGTGATGGGGAGACCTAGAACTTCTTTCATCCCCCTTGAAGATGGTTAGAGCATATTTTCTGGCATGCAGTCAGGCCTGGAAGATCATAGCCAAATGCTCCGAGGAGCATCCGGCACACTGGTAAGTTGGGGTGCTTCAGCAGCCATGTGGATAAGCAGTTAAACTGCAATGTTGAGAAGCTGGTCTTATTTCATGCAGCCTCCTGTTGCCTCTATAGCATGCTCTAATCTTCAAGCTGCACCCTGTAATTATATAATTACTCTTTCTCACTCGGCTGGCTCCGTGGAGTTGTGAGCTGGGGTGGGGGCAGAAGGGAGTCCTGCAAGGATCTGTGCTGGCCCTGAGGACTTCCTGCCCTGTAGGCACAACTGCAGATCCTTCTTTCCCAGGCAGCTCTCCCCTTCCTGGCATTTTATCTCATCTCCTAATTGCTCTGAGGAATATTCCATGGCTGTCAAGTCCTGCTCTTGGGAAAGTGGTAACAGGCAGTTGGGGAACTGTAGGGATGGTCCTAATGTAAGCAGAGCCTGGTCTGCAGCTGCAGGATCAGGCTAAAGGGGGGCCCATCTAGTTATGTGGCCGGCCAGCTGCAGTGCCTTCCACCCTGCAATTGGTATTCAGCTCCAGTTGGAGTGTCTCGGGGGGGCTGGGGTGATCTAGTCCACCGTTTCTGGTAGCAGCCAGCTAGATGTTCTGGCAGCTCCCATGCATGGCCTGGGCAGATGGCCTTCCAGGCTTGATCCTCCTCGGGATGCCCCACAGAGAGCACACTGCAGTAATCCAGTCTTGAAGTAACCAGTGCATGAACTTTAGTTGAGAGTTCTGCATTGGAGGGTGTTGGAATAGGGGTCCCTTCTGTACCATCCTATGATTCTACTGTGGCAAGGCTTTCCCGATCCAAAAATCAATGCTTCATTGGAAAGTGGGGAAGTACAATTTGCCTTGAAGGAGTCAGTGCTGCGCCCCCTCCTTAAGAAGACTCCCGCCCTGGCCCCATAAGTGTTAACAACTATTGACCAGTGGCAGATATCCACTTTCTGGACAAGGTGCTTGAGAAGGTTGACAGTCCAACTTCAGGCATGTTTGGAGGAAGCGGATTACTTAGATCTGTTCCAATCTGGCTTCAGGCCTGGTCATGGCATCCAAACTGACTTGGTTGACCTCGGCTGACGACATTTATTGGGAGAGAGATGAGAGAGTTGTGCAATCTTGGCTCATTCTCAATCTGCCGCTTTGGATGGTGTTGGCCCCAGTATCCTTCCGGACAGGTGCGCCATCTCCTAGGGGCTGAGCCCAATATGCAGATGATGCCCAGCTCCATCTCTCTGTTCCCCCTGAATCAGGAGAGGTGGTTGAGGTGTTAGACCAGCGCTTGGAGGCAGTGATGGGTGGGATGTGGGCCAATAAACGGAACCAGAGTGCTGAAAAGACAGAGTTGTGACGGGTCCCAGATTCTCAGGCCCAACAGATGGGGAGCCGACTCACCCTTGGTGGGGTTGCGCTCCCTTGGAAGGCGCAGGTTTGGAGTTTGCTCCTGGGTTCAGCTCTGTCACTGGACGCTCAGGTGACCTTAGCTGCCTTATTTCAGCTCTGGCTGATTTGCCAGTTTTAACCCCGTTTGGATTGAGATGACTTGGCTGCTGTACTCCGCACGTGGCAAATTCCAGATTGGATAATTGCAGCACACTCTGTCTGGGGCTGGCTCTTTGCCAGCTGCTCCCCCCAGCCATTTTCAGCCTAGCCCGCCTCACAGGGTTGTTGGGAGGATGGAAGGGGTGACGGGAACACGGAGCTGTTTAGAGGAAGAGCAGAAGAAAATCCAATTCTGATGGTTTGCAGAGCTTTGAGGCCCAGAAGGTGGTGGCCTCTCCTTCACTGGAGGTTTTTAAACAGGTTGGGCGGTCATCTGCCAGGGGTTAATTAGCTGTGATTCCTGAATGGCAGAGAGGTTGGACTGAACAACCCTCAAGGATTCCTTCTGACTACAGTTATGTGATTCTATGGCATTGCCGGGGGTGGCTATCCATCTTGGCGTTGCCCTGGAATGGGAGCATTCCGAACCGGCCCCCTTCGAGGTCCAGAACATAATTCAAACTCTAATGCGATATCTGTTAGCGAAACTATGCTATAATTGGTTCCGTTTGCAGCTGCGTTACACTTCGGTCCAATGCGCATAAAGACAAGGTGTCTCTCTGCAAATTAAGAAGTGTCTAAATTCGAGGTCCCCTTTGTGCTTGAGAAACACTCCCCCCCCGCCCCCCCGCCAAATGACCCTCCTGATTCCCCCCCCCACTCACCCTGTCTGTCCCTGAGCTGCATTGTTGATGCTGCCTGTTGGAAGGATGCTGGGGGGCAGGCAGGCAGGTGCTCTGATTGGTTGGCCCCTTCTCCAGGGGAGCCTGCCTGCCTGCCAGCCAGAGGAGGAGGAGGAGCAGCCCTCTCCCTGCTTGGCAATGGCTGCTGCTGCTGCGGTTGTGAGCCTGCAAGGTCACAGCAGCTGCTTCTGCTCTTGTAAGGACGTCAGAGGCTGACTATGCCAGTGCAATCCACTTAATAGCTAACTGCCTCTCCCCAAATGCCAGCTCAATGCAGTACCTGAAGGGTGAAGCTTTGAAGAGGACATTCTGCCCTGCATGGAGGGTGGGGGGTGTAGCCAAGGTGATTTTGGGTGCAACGGCGATGCTTTGGCCTGGTGATAAGAGTGGGTGGGCGGCTGCGTCAGGTTTTGTTCACAAGGGTCAATACGTGCTCATGCATATTTCGTCATGGCTAAAGGTCTCCCCTCGCCTGTTGCAAAACTTGTCGTATTTAGCTTGCGAAATAATTTCGCTAGCAATTGGCTCGACTGCAGCTGGGCAGAGAAGAGCTGTTCTGGGCCTGGAGCATTGGGGAGAGGGGCCTGCCTTTGGCACCTGCTTGATTCGGGGTGGAGGGGGGCAGTGATGGGCCCAGGCAGGGCAGGTGGGAGGGGTTGCTCTTGCTTGCAATGCGGGTGAGGGGCCAAATGTGTGGGGCACATGCAGCAAGCAGCAAATGGCATTAGGAACAATTTCATCCTGGTCCAGAGCCCAGTGGGATAATGGCCCGTTCCACGTGCTGTTTTGAGTGTGAGGGAGGGGAGGAGGTTAGCCTGGAGGTTTTAAAATGGGTTGGTTGGTCATTTGCCAGGGATTCTTCAACTGCAATTGGTGCATTGCGAGGGGCTGGGCTGGCAAGACGGCCCTTGGGGTCCCTTTCAGCTCTGCAATTCTATGATTCAGTGTTGACTGCAGTTTTGCTGCTGCTGCTGCTATTACCCAAGGAGAAACCCAAGAGCTGGAGGGGGCGACGGATCTGCTCTGCCTACCTGCTGCCCAGCCACTCCCAGACAGTTTGTGCCTTGGACAGTTTTACCCTTGGCAATATAGGAACCACACCTGGCCTGGGATGGGGGAAGAGGGCCTTTGTAACCTTGGCCAAGGTCATTTGGGTGCAGGAGCCAGGGCTGTGGGTGAAGAACCCCACCCCCCAAAAAAGGTGCAAAGCGTGTGCCAGGGAGCAGCAGGAGGTGGCAGAAATTAGGTGCCTGGGTGCTGGCTTTGGGAAGGCAGCAGTGTTCAAAGCCAGAGGGAGAGAGAGGAGGGGGTTCCTGGAACTTCTGGATCTCAACTCGGTGGCAGCAGCTGAAGGAGGCTCTGTGCCTTCCTTGTGGGTGGCCTGGCTCCCTTAATCTACATTTAAAGATGGTGATGAATCATGATCTTGGGCATCACACTTCCATTCTCAACTTCCTGTGAATGTTTTCCAAAATTAGAGGGGGCTTGCTTGGTTGCTGTTGTTTTAATTTAATTTCTGTTTAGGTGGAAGATTTAAATGTGGCAGATGAAAGAAGGAGCCGGGTGGGGGTGAGAAAACGCAGGGGGAGGGGGTGCGAAAGCAGAAGCTGGCTCTCAAGAGTGCTGGAGCATCACACAACTGCCACCTTGGAGGCTCGCATTTTGTTTTTCACAATGCAAATGACGCTCCCAGGAGTCCCCGTGATTCGGCCGTCTGATTTTGTGTCAGATTGCGCATTTGTACCTGTGAAATCCCAGAGGGGTGTGTGTGATGCCTCATAGGCAGAGTCACTGAGTGGGTGGTGGAGGAAGAGGAGGAGGAGGAGGAGGAGAAGCCAGTGTTGCATAGCGGGTAGAGTGTTGGACTAGGACAGTGATGGCTAACCTTGACACTCCAGATGTTTTGGGACTACAACTCCCATCATCCCTGACCACTGATCCTGTTAGCTAGGGATGATGGGAGTTGTAGTTCCAAAACATCTGGGGTGTCAAGGTTAGCCATCACTGCACTAGGACCTGGGAAGAGACCAGAGTTCAAATCCCCAATTGGCTGTGAAGCTCCCTGGGTGACCTTGGGCCAGTCACTGTCAGGAAAACTGCCTCTACTCACAAGTAGGACCCTGGCAGAGACATGCGCCCGACTGGCATGTTCCCTTCTTCCTGGGCGATCGTTCGGGAGCTTCTCAGCCTTCCTCAGCCCCCGACATCTCAGTGATTGATGTGGGAGTACATCAACACACTCTTAGGCATCCGCAGAGGTTTGCGCAGTTGCGTAACAGACCACAGCAACCAGCATGTTGGCTAAACTACTTTATTACATATAATACACACGAGGAGCACTCCATCATGGCTCCCTCTCTAGCATCAGACAGCAAAGAGAGAAAGAACAACGGACAAGAGTCCTACTTCTGGGAACACAGTAAGACAAACATCCTGTCTTCCGTCACTTCCCACTTCCCACTCTGTGGAATGAAAACACATACCCAGTCATGTGATAGACAACAATCCCATGATTGCACACGGGGAATGAATCTCCCAACAGTCACTGCCTCTCAGCCTGACCTACCTCACAGGGTTGTTCTGGGGAATTAAATGAGGATGGGGAAAGAACTGTTAGCCACCTTGAGCACCTTGGAGAAAAAGATGGGATATACCGTATTTTTCGCTCTATAAGGCGCACCTGACCATAGGACACACCTAGTTTTTAGAGGGGAAAAGCTCCATTTTTTTGAGGATCAGCTCAAATTTCTGCAGCTTCTTTTGCAAAGGAGAAAAGCCCCATTTTTTGAGGATCAGCTTAAAGTTGTTGAGCTTACTTTGCAAAGGGAAAACCCTGTTTTATGGGGTTTAACTCACAGTTCTGCAGCTTCAGGAAGCCATTTCTACAGTTTCCAGACAGATAATCTAATCAGCCAGTCACATGTCATTGGGGAAACAGCCTCCCTCTGCTGGAATCTCTCTCCCTTATCTCTCTCCCCCATCTTTGCTGAGCAGCTGCTCAGCAGGCTTCCTTTCAACACTCCCTTCTCTCTCTTTTTTTTTAAAAAGGACGATCTGCTTTTGCCCCTGGGCAGTTCAGCTCCAGGGACCACACATTCGCTCCATAAGATGCACAGACATTTCCCCTTACTTTTTAGGAGGAAAAAAGTGCGTCTTATGGAACGAAAAAGACGGTAAATGCAAAATAATAATAATAATGAGCATCAGCACTGGGAGAAGTCATTGGCTGGCCAGGAATTTGAGTCTGTTAGGAGATTCCAAAAATCCCAAGGCAGTGTTCCAAGGAGCACTTCTGGAACACTGGAGAAGACCTTCTGGATCCATCTGCCCACATACACTTGGGCAAATCTGGAGGAGAGGCTCCTGGATGGGCAGTAGCCAGCCAGGTCAGGTTGACCCTAAGGTGGGGAGGAATTCCAGGCTGAAGTGCCATTTGGACGTTTGCTCAGCCTGGTCCTTCTCTGCTTCTAGCTCCAGCTCCTTTGACATTGCAGAAGTGAGGGGTAAGTGGGAAAACAATATCCACAGCTGTGTTCATCTCAGGAGGCCCTGGGGTGAACGAAAATAACCCTCTCTGCAGAGGCAGCCAAGAGGTTGCTTAGTTCAAATAGCTGAAGAGCTGTCCCACGGAAGATGGAGAAGCTTGCTTTCTGCTGCTCCGGAGGAGAGGACCCAAACCAGTGGATTCAAATGACCCAAAAGGAGATTCTGACCATAGCTGTCACCCCTCCCTTTTTTGGTGGGAAATCCCTTATTCCAATGCCGTTTCCTGCTGCTATCCCGGATTGTTGATATCCCTTAAATTCCCCGGATTTCAAAGGAAGCAGCTCCTCTCCCTCCCTCCCTGCCAGGGAGGCTCCTCAGCTGCGTTGCTCGGCTGCCAATAAGGAGTCTGAGACCGACTGGGGGCGGAGCTTGCATGCCTTATGCAGCCAGACCCTCACGCCCAACCAGACAGACAGCCTGCCTGCCGTCTATGCGCTCGCTCTTTCGCTCACCCGTTTGCACGCAGCCTCTGGAGCACAGGGTGGCGAGGCTACTTGGTGCCATTGCACCGCCCTTGCGGCATCCCTTATTTTCAAATCCGAAAGTTTGGGGGAAAATCCCTTATTTTCAAATCCGAAAGTTGACAGCTATGATTCTGACTAAACCTTAGGAAGAACTTTCTGATGGTAAGAGCCAATTGACAGTGGACCTGGAGTCCCTCAAAACCCCCTTCATTGGAGGTTTTTAAAGCAGAGGTTGGATGGCCATCTGTCAGGGATTCTTCAGCTGTGATTCCTGCGTTGCAGGGGGTTGGACTGGATGACCCATGGGGTCCCCTTCCGACTCTACCGTTCTATGATTCTGTGAGTTCTGATGCCAAAACAGCCGAGCAAAATATCAATCAAAGCCCACGTCTACCAAGCAGAAGGGGTGGAGGGGGGAAAGGAACACAACAAGCCCTAGTGGACCAGTGAGTGGCCCAGCCAGCAGCCCTACATGCTGGCAAGAGGCAACACTCTCTTTGCTTTCCTCCAGCCCATTCCAAAACAGAGCTAGTGGGGTTCAGGTTCTTCCCCTACCTGCCCCTCAGCCACATATTATCTGGAGCTGATTTTTTTGGGGGGAGCCCTGCAGGGCAAGGAAGGGAATATTATTTGCTGCAAGCGGGTGTTTCTTTCGCTCGCGGAGCAGGTCTGGGATACCACCCCATTATTTCCTTCGTAAGATTAGAGTGTGTTAATCTAGAGAATGCTCGGATAAATAAACACACCCAATCCAGCTATAAACCCAATCGAGAGCCAGTGTGGTGTAGTGGTTAAGAGCGTGGACTCGTAATCTGGGGAACCGGGTTCGAGTCTCCGCTCCTCCACATGCAGCTGCTGGGTGACCTTGGGCTAGTCACACTTCTCTGAAGTCTCTCAGCCCCACTCACCTCACAGAGTGTTTGTTGTGGGGGAGGAAGGGAAAGGAGAATGTTAGCCACTTTGAGACTCCTTCAGGTAGTGATAAAGCGGGATATCAGATCCAAACTCTTCTTCTTCTATATGGCTGAGCCTCAAAGCACCTGTGCTCATTTCGAATTGATTTGCATTCCTAAAATTGTTTTCTCAAAAATATTGGGATATTTGTACCCCGCCCATCTGGCTGGTTCCCCCCAGCCACTCTGGGCGGCCTCCAAAAGATATTAAACTACATTAAAATATCACAGGTTAAAAACTTCCCTAAACAGGGCTGCCTTCAGGTGTTTTCTGAATGTCAGATAGTTGTTTATCTCTTTGACCTCTGCTGGGAGGGCGTTCCACAGGGCGGGCGCCACTACAAAAAAGGCCCTCTGCCTGGTTCCCTGTAGCTTTGCTTCTCGCAGTGAGGGAACCACCAGAAGGCCCTCGGCGCTGGATCTCAGTGTCCGGCTGAACGGTGGGGGTGGAGACGCTCCTTCAGGTATACAGGACTGAGGCCATTTAGGGCTTTAAAGGTCAGCACCAACACTTTGAATTGTGCTCGGAAACGTATTGGGGGCCAATGTAGATCTCTCAGGACCGGTGTTATGTGGTCCCGGCGGCCACTCCCAGTCACCAGTCTAGCTGCCGCATTCTGGATTAATTGCAGTTTCTGGGTCACCTTCAAAGGTAGCCCCACGTAGAGCACATTGCAGTAGTCCAAGCGGGAGATAGCTAGAGCATGCACCACTCTGGCGAGACAGTCTGCAGGCAGGTAGGGTCTCAGCCTGCGTACCAGATGGAGCTGGTAGACAGCCGCCCTGGACACAGAATTCACCTGCGCCTCCATGGACAGCTGTGAGTCCAAAATGACTCCCAGGCTGCGTACCTGGTCCTTCAGGGGCACAGTTATGCCATTCAGGACCAGGGAGTCCCCCACACCCGCCTGCCCCCTGTCCCCCAAAAACAGTACTTCTGTCTTGTCAGGATTCAACCTCAATCTGTTAGCCGCCATCCATCCTCCAACCGCCTCCAGGCACTCACACACGACCTTCACCGCCTTCACTGGTTCTGATTTGAAAGAGAGGTAGAGCTGGGTATCATTCGCATACTGATGGACACCCAGCCCAAACCCCCTGATGATCTCTCCCAGCGGATTCATATAAACATTAAAAAGCATGGGGGAGAGGACGGAACCCTGAGGCACCCCACAAGTGAGAGCCCAGGGGTCTGAACACTCATCCCCCACCACCACTTTCTGAACACGGCCCAGGAGGAAGGAGCGGAACCACTGTATAACAGTGCCCCCAGCTCCCAACTCCTCTAGACGGTCCAGAAAGATGTTATGGTCAATGGTGTCAAAGGCCGCTGAGAGATCCAGCAGAACCAGGAAACAGCTCTCACCTTTGTCCCTAGCCTGCCGGAGATCATCGACCAGCGTGACCAAGGCAGTTTCAGTCCCATGATGAGGCCTGAATCCCGATTGGAAGGGATCCAAATGGTCCGCATCCTCCAGGCGTGCTTGGAGTTGTTCAGCAACCACCCGCTCAATCATCTTGCCCAGGAATGGTAGATTTGAGACTGGGCGATAGTTGGCCATAATGGCCGGGTCTAAATATTTTTTTTTTAAGAAGCGGTTTAATGACCGCCTCTTTCAGCGGGTCTGGGAAGACTCCCTCACAGAGGGAAGCATTCACCACCCCGCAGAGCCCATCGCCCAGCCCTTCCTGGCTCGTTTTTTATTAGCCAGGATGGACAAGGATCAAGGAGACAGGTGGTCGGTTTCACTCGTCCAAGCAGCCTGTCCACATCCTCAGAGGTAACAGATTGGAACTGATCCCATGAAACATGACGAAACTTACCAGAAGAATAATAAATCAAGATAAAAAACTTTTTATAAAAGAATGGAAATGGTTTATTGAATATTTACAGATAAATTGCAAACAGATAAAAACATTTGCAGGATTATTGTAATAACCTGCAGTATTAGAAGAGTAGATATTTAAAGTAGATAATTAAATGAGCAAATTAGATGAATTTGGATATGCAGAAGATATTAAAAAATAAATTTAAGGAACCGCAGAAAGAGGGGGAAGGAAGTCAGACTTTTAAAATTCTAAATTTTTAAGTTCTTAAAGTGTATTTTATATCTGTATTTTAAACTGTCTGTTCAATGGTTATGTGGTTTGATGATTGTTAGCCGCCCTGAGCCTGGTTTTGGCTGGGAAGGGCGGGATATAAATAAAAGTTTATTATTATTATTATTATTTTTAAATTGATTGTAAAACTAATGAAATGTATAAACTTGAAAAGTATAAATAAAAACTTTTTTTAAAAAAAGATAATACAATCGATAAAAATTCATAGCCATACTTTAAAACATACAAAAGTCAAAATAATAAAACAGATTAAAATTAGCTCAACTTTCTAAGCATCTAGGCTTGTCTAAACAATAATATTTTTAGCAGGCGCCAAAAGGGCTACAATTCCAGCTTATCAGGAGTTATTGCTAAGTCCCAGAAGCTTTAGGTACATTTATCTTCCTTTTACTGGGAAACGGGGGCCTAGGTGGGGTCACGAGGTTTGCCTCTGCTGTGAGGCCACCAGCCCTGCTTGCGAGATGATAAAACTATCAGGGACTCTGGGGCATCCTCATGTGATCGCTGCAGCTTGTTTTGGAAGGTGGGAGAAGGTTCCCACCGCAGACCTCAGGTCGCCCTCGCCTCGGCCTCTTTTCACAGAGGCCAGTCTTAGCTGGAAGCAGTGCCGGATTTACGTATAAGCTAAACAAGCTATAGCTTAGGGTCCCACTCTCTTGGGGGCCCCCAAAAAAATTAAAGGAAAAAGAATTGGATGTACATTTCCAAAATATAAGATAAAAAACAAAATAAAACCCATATACAGCAACAGTGTTTTGTGTTGTGTAGGCTCCTATGATGTGAGTAACAGGCCCCACCTGCTAGCCTGCTCCTCGCCTGTCTCCAGCAGATATCTTGTTAGGATTTTATATTTATGTCTTATTTTTCAGTTTAAAATTTCAGTTACCCATGACTTTGCTGAAGAAGTAACATCGAAACAGCGCACCTTATCCGGAATCACTGTCCAGCCTTTTTTTCCATTTCAGCCTCGTTGGAACATTACATGACCTTCTGTTTCATCCATGTTATAGAGACTTTCTGTAATTTTGCTATCTAGCTCATTTGTATTTGATGCTGCAGAGACTTTTTCAAACTTTCCTATTCTGCCCAATTGTCCTTAATGTTATTGAATATCATTGTCGTCAGGGGCGGAGGAAGCCTCCTTGCCACCTGGGGTGGTGAACGGAGGCTTCCCCTGGGGGCGGGGCGTCGTGACGTCATGACGCAACGTTATGACGGAGTGCGCATGCGCGAAATGACGCGCATGCGCATTCTGTCGCCGGGCGCTGCTGCTCCCGCGGCGCCCTCGGGAAGCGGCGCACCAAAAGCAGCGGCGGCATCCCCCGAGCCGCCGCACGCAATCGGCGGCTCGGGGGTGTGTGCCGCCGCCGCCGCCGCTGCTTTTGGCGCGGCGCTTTCTGAGGGAACAGCGGTGCCGGTTTGGATGGAGTGCGCACGCGCGAAGCTGCGCGTGCGCACTCCATCCAAACCGGCACCGCTGCTTCTGCGGCGCCCTTAGGAAGCGCCGCGCCAAAAGCAGCGGCGGCGGAACCTCCCCGATCGCGATCGGCGGCTGGGGGGTTGCCCCGCCGCTGCTGCTTTCGGCGTGGCGGCTTGCAAGGGTGCCGCGGGAGCAGCACCAGCGCCGGCGGGCGGGCCCCACGCAGGGCGGGGCCAGCCCAACTGTCACCCCTCTCTCGCGTGGAACCCGGGGCGTACCGCCCCCTCCGCTCCCCCCTTTGCGACGCCAGTGATTGTCGTTACAATAACTTTTCGAGAATTGATATTGTGCCTTCGCTCTGCGTCTCGTGTTGCTCTGTTTGTTGGTTCCAGCAGAAAGGGAGCAGAAAGGGCTCCTCTCTCCCCACCCACCCATCCTGGCAATCTCTCATCCACAGTGGGTGGCCCAGCTCAGCCTGGCTCTGGAGATCAAAGGCTGGCTCAGGTTTGGGAGTGGCTGCCGGAGACAGCCGAGAGCAAGTCACTCCATGTCCTTCCCTGCCATTATCAGCTCCTGCAGTGGCTCTGGAGCTGGTGGGAACCCAGGACTGGGGGGTTGGGGTGGGGGACAGGAAGGAAGCAGAGGCAGGCGGGAGGAGGGAGGGAGGGAGGGAGGGCTTTTTGGCTCCTAGCTCAGGCTCTGCTAGCTCCAACTGAAGGGCCTCTTCCTCCCCAACTCTGCCCTGTTCTGCCACCCAGACGGCTTCATCAAGGACAGCCCCGTTTGTTGGGGCACCACAGCCCCGTTTGTTGGGGCTTCCCCACTGTGTGGGAGAGCATTGCACATGGATGAGCGAGGGTCTCAAGGGACATAGACCCCCCTCCCTTTCACAGGCATTTTATCTAGCATGGTGTTGTGGTTAAGTGTTGGCGTAGGACCTGGGCGATCTGCGTTTGAATCCCCTACTCAGCTGCGAAGCTCTCCCTGGGTGACCTCACTTGTAGTCCAACCTACCTTGCAGGGTTGTTGTTGTTGTTGTGAGGATTAAAGGAGGAGGAGGGGGAGGAGGACCACGTATACACAACCTTGAGGTCCTTGGAGGAAAAGGTGGGACAGAACTGCAATAACTATGGGTGTCGGACCCATCTAAATTCATGCACCCAGCAAGGATTAATATATAAGCCAGGCGAGCTTCCTCGTGAAGTAATCGCCTGGGGTGATGGCCCATCGAGAGAACAAAGCAACAGTGATGGGCAAATGGGTGGGACCCCTCCAGCTCTTAGATAGTGAGAAGGATAAAAGCCGGAGTTTCGGGTTGAAAAAGTTGTCTATGAGATGACCTAGAGTGGAAAAAAGGGTCCCAGGTGGCACTGTGGGTTAAACCACAGAGCCTAGCGCTTGCTGATCAGAAGGTCGGCGGTTCGACTATCCGTGACGGGGTGAACTCCCATTGCTTGGTCCCTGCTCCTGCCCACCTAGCAGTTCGAAAGCACGTCAAAGTGCAAGTAGATAAATAGGTACCGCTCCGGCGGGAAGGTAAACGGCATTTCCGTGTGCTGCTCTGGTTCGCCAGAAGCGGCTAAGTCATGCTGGCCACATGACCCGGAAGCTGTATGCCGGCTCTCGGCCAATAAAGCGAGATGAGCGCTGCAACCCCAGAGTTGGACACGACTGGACCTAATGGTCAGGGGTCCCTTTACCTTTACCTTACTAGAGGGGAAAAGGTTGGAAAAGGCAGAGCACGATGTTTGATTTCTGCTTGGATCCAAGGCTACAGCTATGGAAGAAACGGGACCCTCTTGGGGCGTTAATGCTGTGAGCCCCTCCATCATGGACTCAGCTTGTATATAGGTGTAAATGAACCATATATCACAAAGACACCACAGTCTCCGTTGTGCCTCATTTCCAAAAGGAAACAGGAACTCTGGGTAAGCGTCTGGAATCTGCACTGCCGAGAGACCGGGGTGACGTGCAGCAATATCTTGGAAGGCACACGGAGGACAAGAGATTCCTGCACCAGGCTGTTCCATTGCTAGTATTAAATTGTTTCTAGATGTTGTGTTTATTATGCTGAAAGGAAATACACACCAAGAGCTCTGGCCAGAAATTTCAATACTAGGAATAAATCCTACTCGTGAGTTATAGTTAAATAAAAGTATGTATTCTGGTAAGAATTACAGTCTTAGGCAGAGAATGTCAATTCAAATAAGAAAAACAGTTTCAAGTTCACAATAATATGTGTGGCTTCAAATGAAAAATACAACTTCAAATTCACAGTAGTATGAGTAAACAATAATCCGTTACAGTATAAGAACATAAGAAATTTCAAGTAACAATAAATGCTCTGTTCTGAGGATTCAGCACTACTGGAGGAGAATACTGTAGTCAGTCTGGGCCGAGTAGTAGTGTCCGTGGTTTTGTGCATCCATGGGAATACATGATCCTGTTCATAATCTCTACGGTCGCGTTCAAATTTTCTTAATTTTTTGGTTTTTATATTGTCCAAATAGATATTTAATTCTGCTTGCAGTTGCTTAGATTTAGATTCAAATGTTTCTAAATCAAATTGCTTATGTAGTTCCTCAGTGATTCCTCCAATTTCTTTTTCTAAACGTTCAGTTTCTTTAATTGAAAATTCCGTAATTAGAGTCATCAGGTTAAAGGAGCATCTATTTAAAATGGGCATCCATTTGATTTTAAATTCTTCATTATTGGTGAATAAAGTAGGGACTTTTTGTATGCGTTATCTTCTGGGTATCCTCTGAGCCTTAGTGTAATCAGCCATTAGCATGGCATGTAGGTTATATCTGGTTTGTCTCTTTAAGATGTTTAGATAGGTAATCCAATCATTATTAGGTTTAGTGGAAGTATTGTTTGTGAGAGAAGGAATTTTGATGTAATTTGATGCATTGTTTGCTATTACCAGCTGACGAAGCCATCCATATCGAAACAGGGCCCTGTCCTGGTTGCTTTTCCTGAATCGACTCTTCACTCCGGCTTTACTTATAAAACGATCCTTTTGAATATGAACTGATATACATTTATTGTTACTTGAAATTTCTTATGTTCTTATACTGTAACGAATTATTGTTTACTCATACTACTGTGAATTTGAAGTTGTATTTTTCATTTGAAGCTACACATATTATTGTGGACTTGAAACTGTTTTTCTTATTTGAACTGACATGCTCTGCCTAAGACTGTAATTCTTACCAGAATACATACTTTTATTTAACTATAACTCACGAGTAGGATTTATTCCTAGTATTGAAATTTCTGGCCAGAGCTCTTGGTGTGTATTTCCTTTCATTATAACTAATAACAAGAACTCCAATTTATTTAGTGTTTATTATGCTGGCATAAAATGGGACTGGTGTGAGCATGGGCGTTGCCAATAATGGTCTTGGATTTTATTTTATTTTTTAAATTCTATTTATGCCTGGCTTTGTACTTTGATCAAACCTATCCATTCTTAAAGAAATCAACCCTGAGTGCTCATTAGAAGGACAGATCCTGAAGTTGAGGCTCCAGTACTTTGGCCACCTCATGAGAAGAGAAGACTCCCTAGAAAAGACCCTGATGTTGGGAAGGATTGAGGGGACAAGGAGAAGGGGACGACAGAGGATGAGATGGTTGGAGAGTGTTCTCGAAGCTACTAACATGAGTTTGGCCAAACTGCGAGAGGCAGTGAAGGATAGGCGTGCCTGGCGTGCTCTGGTCCATGGGGTCACGAAGAGTCGGACACGACTGAACGACTGAACAACAACAACAAAAATTGTACTTTGAACCGAGGCTGTGGGCCTGGGGTCTAGGAGAATGCATTGCCGGATGCTCCTGCTGATGCTGGGCAGTTAGCTGGGCTTCAGGGGGTCCTTGCGGAAGGGAGACCACGGAGTCCTCAAGCTGCCCAAGGCTGTGCTGCTGCTGAGGTGACTCTCTGGCTGTGGTGCGTGTGCCAGCCTTCTCCTCTGCCCTTTGCCCCCTTTTCGAATGTGAGGCCTGGATGGCCCATCTGCACTGCTTGGTTAGGGCAACCTCTGGCGGTCAAGGCCTGGCCACTTTGACGGTGCCAAAAAGCAGGAGGTGGATGGGCTGGCTGTTGCAAGAGGGATGGGCGATTGCAGGGTGGGAGAGCTCAGATCCAGTTTCTCCTGCTGTTTTGGGGCTCAGGGAGCTGCAGTTTCCCCACAGATGGTAAAATGGCAATTTGTGGATGCCGAAATCCAGCATCACCTGAGCTCTGCGAGTGCGGCTTTCTCCCAATTGAAGTGCAGAGTGTTTGAGGACCGGGACATTCGCAGGGAAACCAAAATGCTAGTTTACAAAGCTATAGTACTACCAATCTTACTATATGCTTGTGAAACATGGACCACTTATAAACGCCATCTCCAACTCCTCGAAAGATTCCATCAATGGTGTCTCTGAAAAAGTTTGCACATCACTTGGGAAGACAGGCAAACTAATGCCAGAGTCCTGGAAGAAGCAAAGATCACCAGTGTCAAAGCAAAGATTCTTCAACATCAACTTTGTTGGACTGGTCATGTTGTTCGGATGCCTGATTATCATCTTCCAAAGCAACTACTCTATTCCGAACTTTAAAATGGAAAGTGTAATGCTGGTGGTCAACATAAGAGGTTCAAAGACTCTCTCAAGGCAAATCTAAAAAAAATGTAGTATAAACACCGGCAACTGGGAAACACTGGCCTGAGAACAGTCGTGAGCTTTGAAGCCGCTCGAACTCAGGACGAAAGTGTGATGGCCTGGGATTCAGACTCAGATGCTGAGCCTGAGGGATCCCAGCCTGCACAGGATTCCCCGCCTCCAGAACCAGCAGAGCCGGGGCTAGGGCCTGAGTCTGAAGGGTCCTCACCTGTGCTGGATCCTCAGGTGCAGGCATCTGCTGAGTCTGCTCTGGCTCCTGATGGGATGGAGGACCCATTGCCTGCAGGTGCTCCACTCCCAGCCCCGTCAGGGGAAGCTGAGGTTGCCTCTGGGTCCGGGAACCCTCCAGCCTCTCCTGAGCTGCAGAGGCTCAGGGCAGAGAGGCAAAGGGAACTGAGTTCCCGCAGGAGGAGTGCTCGCCTCCAAGCCAGGAGAGGCGAGTTACCAGAGGATCGGGGCCGCCCTCTGCCTCGGGGCAGATAAAAGCCGGCCAGCCCCAAGTTGCAGGAGCAACATTGTTGGTGACCAGTTCCTGCCAGTGTTCCTGCTTGAAACCTGTCCTGCTTTCCTGCCTGAGCTCCTGACCCGCCCTGGTTCCCTGCTTGCCTACCTGTTCCCGACTTTGCCTGACTCCCTGCCCTGCACGCAGCTTCAGTTATTACGGACTGCCTTTATGTTGTACCTCTGACCATGGACCGGACTTAGACCTTGCCTTTCGGATACCCCACGGGACCAGCACAAAAAGGGAGAAATGCACTAAGAGGAAGGCATGCTTGGCAAACCCTCACCATGATCAACTCCCGCCCGGAAACCAATGTCCCCACTGTGGAAGGACATGTGGATCCAGGATTGGCCTCCACAGTCACTTATGGACTCACTGTTAAGACCGTGTTCATGGAAGACAATCTTACTTGACTACCAGTGATCGCCAAAGAAGAAAAAAATGGCAAATGCAATCCCATGTGTTTAAAGCGATGCAAGTTTGGGCAATTTCTGTTTCCTAAATTCACATATATAATCTCATGGGGCTTGAACCGTGGGTGACGGAGCGGGAACGAGACCTTGGGGTCATAGCAGGCAGCTCAAGGCAGATGTTGACCAAGTGTGTGGCGGCCGTGAAAAAGGCAAATTCCATGCTAGGGATCATCAGGAAAGGCATTGAAGATAAAACTGCTGACATCACAATGTCATCATACAACAAATGTGTGTTGCAACTGCATTTGAAATGCCACATGCAGTTTAGTTGCGTCACTTCACAAAGGATATTGTAGAGTTGGAAATGGTTCAGAAAAAGGCAAGCAAAATGATCCAGGGGGGTAAAGAGACTCCCCTATGAAGAAAAGTTGCAGCATTTGGCATGGAGAGAGAAATGGTTTTTTTTCCTCCTTCCTAACTCTGGAAGCAAAGACATCACCTTGCCGACAAAGGTCCATATAGCTATGGTTTTCCCAGTAGTGATGTATGGAAGTGAGAGCTGGACCATAAAGAAGGCTGATCGCCGAAGAATTGATGCTTTTGAATTCTGGTGCTGGAGGAGACTCTTGAGAGTCCCATGGACTGCAAGAAGATCAAACCTATCCATTCTGAAGGAAATCAGCCCTGAGTGCTCACTAGAAGGACAGATCCTGAAGTTGAGGCTCCAGTACTTTGGCCACCTCATGAGAAGAGAAGACTCCCTGGAAAAGACCCTGATGTTGGGAAAGATGGAGGGCCCAAGGAGAAGGGGACGACAGAGGACGAGATGGTTGGACAGTGTTCTCGAAGCTACCAACATGAGTCTGGCCAAACTGCGGGAGGCAGTGGAAGACAGGAGTGCCTGGCGTGCTCTGGTCCATGGGGTCATGAAGAGTCGGACACGACTAACGACTAAACACCAAACAACTCTGGAACTAGTGGATATCCAATGACGCTGAAGGTTGGAAGATTCGGGACAGAGAATAGAAAGTGTTTATTTATGCTGCGCAGAGTTATGGAACTTGCCTCCACAGAAGGCAGTGATAGTCACTGACGTAAATTCATGGAGGAGAGGGCTATTAAAGGCTACTAGCCATGATGGCTCTGCTCCCGCCATGAGTACCTGGTTGGCCACTGTGAGAACAGGATGCTGGGTTAGATGGGCCTGATCCAGCAGGCTCTTTTTATGCTCATATGCTCAGGAGGCCTATCACACTCAGATCCTTGAGTGTTTTTTGGGAAGCTGCCATCAGCTTTAGCACACATTCCACCCTTGGCGATGCAGCTGCAGCTTTGGATAATATCGCATGGCCTTCCTTGCAAGGTTGTTGTGAAGGCTACAGAGATAATGTGTTTGCTGCACTGTCCATCTTCTCTGTGATGGGGAGGAGCATGTTTGTTGCTGCTGTTTGCTATGAAGGACTAGACAGGACTAGACAGGGGTCAGCAACCTTTTTCAGCTGTGGGCCGGTCCACCGTCCCTCAGACCATATTGTGGGTCGGACTAATATATACAGACTAGGCCTCACTAGGCCTCGCCTCTACTTTACAGACTATCCCGAGTGGAGCCGAGTGGGGGTGGGGGTGGGGGAGGAGGGGCCCGAATAGGTCATGGGTTGACCCAGGGTGGGGGAAGTCACAGGGATGACTCGGGGGGAGGGGGGAACTGGATACCTCATGGGTCACTACAGCATGGGAGGGATCACAGGGATGAGACAACAACGGGGGGGGGAGGACAAAACCCATAGCCCGGGGGGGGGGGTTATTTTGGCTGCGGCTGCTACTGATGGTAATAAGCATAAAATCAGCCACAGCAAGGCGTGGCCTGGGTCAGCTAGTTTTAAATAAAAGCACACATTCTACTCATGTAAAAACACACTGATTCCTGGACCGTCCGCAGGCTGGATTTAGAAGGCGATTGGGCCGTATCCAACCCACGGGCCTTAGGTTGCCTACCCCTAGACTAGAATGTTCCCAGCATGAAATCTCTTGGGAAGCAGGAGTTTGGCCACCATTGATTCATTCCATGTCTTCCCAGAGGCTGGTCCCGCCTGGGGTGTGGAATAGTGCAAATGACGAAGCCCGCTGCCCCACTGCCACTGATGCTGTAGCCACACTGCCTCTGTGCCATGAAAACTCTGGCTGCTGGCTTGTGGGACCAGGCCCCCTGCTCCCCCTGAAGTGAGAAAGCGCCTTGTCCATGTGATTTCTTCATAATCAGCTGAGGAAGTTGTTCTGTGACTAAATGAGCCTGGTGTGATGAGTATTCTTAGCACTCCCTGCCTTGTGATGTGTCTTTCAGAGTTCGGGGCACCAGGGTGATATTATTTATATCTGAATTTCATCCTGAAAGCCCATTTTACACTCCAATGTCACGCTGTCTTTTGTATTCTGTTTGAATTCGCTGTTGCACAAATCAATTGAAGCTCTTAAGCTCTTCCAAATCTCCTTTTGAGTCTCAATTACCACCCAGCCTGAATAAATTTGCAGTGGGACCTTTGAGTGGGGTGGATTGAATTTGCTTCGTCCAATTGCAGCCACCAGCCAGTGAGAGTCTTTTTTGGGGTGTGTGCGGAGGGAATGCAGCTCTGTGAAGTCTTGAGATGGGACTGCCCCCCCCACAGAACTTGACCTTCAAAGGTTCCTGATGGCGGCACCAGAGATTCTCTGGAGATTCTGGTGTATAATTAATGGCACAAGTGAGGTGGTGGTGGGGGGAGACATGGGGACAGAGCTGGCCTCTTTGAAGGACGAAATGTGCCAACACAATCCTACGTCTGTTTGCTCAGGAATAAACCCCATGAAGTTTACGAAGTGATTTTAGGAATGCAGCTTTACTGTGGCTAGAGAGAAACCCTTGTGGATTAGAGGCTGATTTGTGGGGTGTTGTCATTGGCAAAGTCACACTTTTCTCTCCAAGTGTCAGTACATTTGTGGGCACTTTGCATCCCCCCCAGTCTCAGGCTTGGGAACCCCTTTCCCTTCATCTGTCTGAAATTTGGAAGGCCAGAAGCTGGGGTGGGGAGTGTCCTGCCTGCAACTTTCCTGCAGGGGTTGGACTAGATGACCCTTGGGGGTACCTTCCTGTGAAAACAGGAACACAACTGAAATAAACACAAATCTGCTCTTATTCCCTTATGGGGTACACAAGAGCCTTCCCAGGTTCTCCATAGGTAGGAGCAAATTTACAGAGGCCAACCAGAGAAAAATTGAGAAGCAAAATTTTATTATATCTGTTGCAACAGGGCCCACTCCCAAAAATGGAGGAGGGAGGAGGAACCCCCAACAGTGGTGTGCCAGCTCCTATATAGACTTTTGAAATTCCCCCCTCCCATTCAAGACCACCCCCTGTATACATCATACATACATCACGAAAAGGGGTGTAACCCAGGACCCCCTCCCAGATACATCACAGCTACGTCATGAAAGGGGAGGTCTGGTAGAAGTAATCTGAGCATCCTTGACCCTCCCCATGCCTCCTCTTGCCCTCCACCAAAAATCCATCAAGTAAAACAAAAGAGATATTTACATTTCCCTGTTTCCCAGCCAAGTTAATCACACCCTTTTGTCTGGCACTCAGGTATCAGGAAGCCAGGAATTATCACTTTATTTTCCTGAGACAATCCCCCCTCCTTCCTTGCAGAGAAACAGTTTGTCAGTTTGGGAGTCAAAATGGAGACAGGCCTGTCTTCCTGTGCTGCTTCAGACATGTGGCCTTGTTTTGCTTGACACGCTTATGAACAATTATTATATATATATATATATATATATATATATATAAGACCTTGATATTCTTACAACACTCCTCCGAAGAGGGAGGAGAACCAGGACATAAGACTGGGACAGATGTGCGATGGGGCCGCCTTGCCAATGCTTCTGCACTTCTGGTGGTATATACTGTATATAAGACCTTGATATTCTTACAACACAACTGGTGGCTTTGGCCAACAAAGGTTGGCCCCTTTAGTCATCTTCGGCTTAGGGCTTGTCCACGCTTCTGCTGTGCCTAGAACCCATGGATCTGAGCATTCCCCCCTTGTCCCACACTTTCTTTCTTTTTTAAACATTTTATTAACATACAAAACACATACATTTACACAATACACACACACACACACCACACTACCTTATTTTCATAACATAAAACATACCTACATTACTCTATATAATACCTACCTGTACCATACATATCAACATACCTACACAGCTACCCCACATGGACACCCACCAAGTGACTTGACTTCCAGCCGTTCTTGTTACGCTACTTTATTTTTCCAACTAGCTTAAACGCATTTCATTATTTCTTTGGTCTCTTCTTTTATCTTGACTTTACTCTCCTTTCGCTCTAATCATTTTCTGGATTCACTCAATATCTGTCAGCAATTCTACTTTTTCCACATAAATTTTGATGTATTCCTTAAAGATAGCCCACTCCTTATTCACTTTTTGTACCATATCTCCTCTTATCCTCCCTGTTAGTTCAGCAATATGGAAGTATCCCATCATGTTTTATGTCCCACACTTTCTAAGCAAGGGTCTGAGCAACTTTCTGTTTGCACTGCCCGGAAAAACCCATTCTTTAGCACCAAATTTCTGCAAATCTGATTGATGTTTGTTCCGATTCAGCACTGAAGAGCGGGTTTTCCTAGGGGAAAGCGATGGCACAAGCCAAAGTCTGGATGGGACATGGCCAGCTGAATAAAGGATGGCACCCAAGTGCCACCAAACTGGCTTCAATTGTGAGAACGCATTCGATAACATGCAACTTTCAGGAAAAGAAATCCAAGGAAATTTAGCCGCTTTAACTGTATGCTGAGGTATGAATACTGGAAAAGGGGAATAAACAGTAAGGCTGTTGTGGGTTGTGGGGGCAAAACAGTTTGTGGAAGTTCTGCCTTAATGATGTGTCTGGTGGTCTTCCAGGTCCCACCAAAGGAAAAATGCCAACTCCTTCCAAAACAATATCTAAACTTTCTCAGAGCATCCCTGATTCTGGTGGACAAGGGGCGCCCTCTGCTGGAAGATCCACACAATGACACCTGGTCTTAAGCTATGTAGTGTTTTGGGTAAAGGTAAAGGGACCCCTGACCATTAGGTCCAGTCATGTCCGACTCTGGGGTTCCGGCGCTCATCTCGCTTTATTGGCCGAGAGCCGGCGTACAGCTTCCAGGTCATGTGGCCAGCATGACTAAGCCGCTTCTGGCAAACCAGAGCAGCGCACGGAAACGCCGTTTACCTTCCCGCCGGAGCGGTACCAATTTATCTCCTTGCACTTTGATGTGCTTTCAAACTGCTAGGTGGGCAGGAGCTGGGACCGAGCAACGGGAGCTCACCCCGTCGCAGGGATTCGAACCGCCTACCTTCTGATCAGCAAGCCCTAGGCTCTGTGGTTTAACCCACAGCGTCACCTGGTTACCTTTGGTTACCTTTCCCCATTGCTCATCATTCAAATGACAGATCTGTCTCCATGCTCTCCCTGCACTCGTGGCCCCCTGGTTCCTAGAACAGCCCCAGCATGAGCACTGAGTGGAGCAGTCCAGCTTCGCCAGAACTGAATTTCACGGTGGCATGCCTAAGAATTGAAGGCATAAGAGAGAGAGCAATTATGTTTTTTTTAAAAAAATAATTTTTATTGGGTTTTTCACACAAACAAAAACAAAATTCAACATGACATAACACACATTCAAAATACACATGAATAATACAACAAAAACAAACATTATATTTTCCCCTTCCTCTTTCCTTATCATCTTGGGGTGACTTCCTCCAGCCTCCCCTGCTCCGTTTCACTGTCTATCATCTTTAGCAATTCCCTCTCATCTTTCATTGTTTCTGTTATCTAACTAATATTTTATCTTATAGCATCTTAAATCGTAAATCATACATTTCTTATTAAACCTAGATCTAATCTGCAGTCTACCTCTTCTTCCAACTTTTTCCTAGTTCTCAATCTTACAATAATTCTTTATATATATATTAAATTTTTTCCAATCTTTTCCCACCGTCTCCTCCCTCTGGTCACGGAGTCTCCCTGTTAGTTCGGCAAGTTCCATATAGTCCATCATTTTCATCTGCCACTCTTCTATCGTTGGTAAGTCCTTTGTCTTCCAGTATTTTGCAATTAAAATTCTCGCAGCTGTTGTGGCATACATAAAAAAGGTGTGATCTTCCTTAGGGATTTCTTGGGTGAGCATTCCAAGTAGAAAGGCCTCTGGTTTTTTAGAAAACGTGTTTTTCAATACTCTTTTAATTTCATTATATATCATTTCCCAGAAGGCCTTAATCCTTGGACATGTCCACCACATATGATAAAATGTCCCTTCCACATTCTCACACGTCCAACATTTATTATCCTGCAAATGATAGATTTTAGCAAGTTTGACTGGGGTCAAGTACCACCTGTAAATCATTTTCATAATGTTCTCTCTTAACATATTACATGCTGTAAATTTTATTCCTTTCTTCCAGAGTCTCTCCTAGACAACCATCATAATATTATGTCCCACATCTTTAGCCCAGTCTATCATTGCAGATTTAACCAGTTCATCCTGTGTATGCTACTCTAGCAATAAGTTATACATTCTGGATAGATTTTTTGTTTTAAGCTCTAACAATTCCGTTTCCAACTTCGACTTATCTGTCTGAAAGCCAAGTTTTTTGTCCATTTTAAAGGCTTCATTTATTTGATGGTAGTGTAACCAGTCCTGTACCCCCCTTTCAATTGTTCATAGGATTTCAACCTGACACCGTCTCCTTCTTGTATTAAAATGTCACTGTACTTTGGCCATCTATTTTCCATATTCAACTTTTTTGGGGCTTTTGCTTCCAATGGTGAAATCCATCTGGGTGTTTTCCTCTCTAACAAATCTTTATATTTCATCCAAACCCTGAACAGTGCTTTCCTGATTATGTGTGTTTTAAAACCCCTATGGGCCTTGATTTTGTCATAGCATAAATATGCATGCCATCCAAATGCATTATCATAACCTTCCAAGTCTAATACATCAGTATTTTCCAACGTGAACCAATCTTTCAGCCAGCAGAAGGCCGCAGCCTCAAAATAGATACTCAAGTCTGGCAGGGAAAAGCCCCCTCTTTCCTTAGAGTCTGTTAAGATCTTATATTTAATTCTGGGTTTTTTCCCCTACCAGACAAATTTTGATATATCCTTCTGCCATTTTTTAAAGGGTTCCATCTTATCAACAATCGGTAATGCCTGGAATAAATACAAAAGTTTTGGCAATACATTCATCTTAATCACAGCAATTCGTCCCAACAGAGATAGTTTCAGATTGTCCCAGATCTCAAGATCCCTTTTAATTTCATTCCACACTTTCTCATAGTTATCTTTATAAAAGTTCAGGTTTTTGGGGGTCACATTCACACCCAGAGCAAATTGGAGAAGAATATGTCGAAGAGAGTTGGGGCGAGAAAGCAACCCTGTTTCACACTGCTATCGAGGATGAGCTGTCATACTGGACAGTGCCATGCATGCTCTCGTGGAAGGGACACAATCTTCTTGGTGCAACAACAACAACAACAACAACAACAACAACAATTTATTATTTGTACCCTGCCCATCTGGCCGGGTCTCCCCAGCCACTCTGGGCGGCTTCCACAAATATCAAAATACATTAAAATATCACAGATTAAAAACTTCCCTAAACAGGGCTGCCTTCAGGTATTTTCTAAATGTCAGATAGTTGTTTATCGCTTTGACCTCTGCTGGGAGGGCGTTCCACAAGGCGGGCGCCACTACCGAAAAGGCCCTCTGCCTGGTTCCCTGTAGCTTTGCTTCTCGCAGTGAGGGAACCGCCAGAAGGCCCTCGGTGCTGGATCTCAGTGTCCGGGCTGAACGGTGGGGGTGGAGACGCTCCTTCAGGTATACAGGACCGAGGCCGTTGAGGGCTTTAAAGGTCAGCACCAACACTTTGAATTGTGCTCGGAAACGTACTGGGAGCCAATGCAGATCTCTCAGGACCGGTGTTATGTGGTCCCGGCGGCCACTCTCAGTCACCAGTCTAGCTGCCGCATTCTGGATTAATTGCAGTTTCCGGGTCACCTTCAAAGGTAGCCCCACGTAGAGCGCATTGCAGTAGTCCAAGCGGGAGATAACCAGAGCATGCACCACTCTGGCGAGACAGTCTGCGGGCAGGTAGGGTCTCAGCCTGCGTACCAGATGGAGCTGGTAGACAGCTGCCCTGGACACAGAATTAACCTGCGCCTCCATGGACAGCTGTGAGTCCAGAATGACTCCCAGGCTGCGCACCTGGTCCTTCAGGGGCACAGTTACCCCGTTCAGGACCAGGGAGTCCCCCACACCCGCCCGCCCCCTGTCCCCCCAAAAACAGTACTTCTGCAGAGAGCCCTTTGCAGGATCCCACCCCTTCTCTCTCCCACCCCCTACCCCCGCCCCACTCTCTCCACCCCAATCAGGCCAGGGCCAGGTCCGGGAGGGGTCCGCCTGCAGCTGGGCTGGCTGCCTGGGAGCAAGCAGAGGACGGGGAGGTGGTGCGTTTTGCGTGTGTGCGTTGGGGGGGGGGGGAGAGGCTAAAAATACGCCCCGGCAGGAGGAGCAAAGTCCCCGGCAGGGGAGCGCAGTCGTGGCGGGGAGGCGCTGGCCAGCTTGAGCAAGCGGGGCAGCCCTCCAAGCCCAGGCAAGGCAAGGGGGGGGGTGGGCTGGCTGGCTGGAGGGAGGGAGGGGGGCCATGGGCTGGCGGGGGGCGGGAGGAGGAGGGCCATCAGCTGGGCCGGGCTGATAGCCTATCTCCCGGGTAAAAGGCAGCAGGCCGCCTCGTCGCCTCCTCCTCCTCCTGCGCCAGCCGCTGTCAGATGATGGGCAGCATCGCCAGGGAGCCCGCCAACGGAGCCATGGAGCCCCTCGCCGAGCTGAGCGCCCCCGAGACGCGCGCCCCCGTCAAGCGGGACTACCATCACCGGTAAGGGGGCAGCCGGGCCACCGGGGCGCGGGGAGTCGCTGCTACCTCCAGACCTTGGGAGCATGGCCGGGCGGCATCCGTAGAACTGGAGAGCGGGAAGGGAACCCCAGCGGTCATCCAGTCCAACCCCCGCGCAAGGCAGCGATCGCAGCTCAAGGCTCCCGGACCAGATGGGCAGCCATTAAAAACCTCCAAGGAAGGAGAGCCCCCACCTTCTTAGGGAGCCCAGGGCCAAGAGGCTGCTGCCAGCTGCTCTATAGAGTTGGGGGGCGGGAAAAGGGGGAAGCGGGCTCTCCCTCTGAGTGTGTAGGGGGGCAAGGGAGTGTTTCTGAGTGAGATCTCTTGGCAATGGCTGTGATGCTTGTTTATCCAGTGGCAGGGAGTTACTCTGGTCCCCTTAGAGGATGTGGGGGCTTGTTGGGTAGGGGTGGGGGGAATATGTCTCTCTTCAGCTAAATATGGGGCGGGGGACCATGAGGAAAGTGGATTATTGATGGGAGCAGTACTGCTCTCTCCCCTCCTCCACCTGCACTCGATTTGCAATGGTTGCTGATATAATCCCTGGCCAAGTTCAAGGTGTTACTTAACAGCCTTGTTACTTGTTACTTAACCAGTTTACCTGCAAGATCATCTCACCCCTTAACACCCAATTGACTGCTTCCATCAGCGGAACTGACCCTGCCACAGAAGACCTGTTCTGCCTTTGTAAGAACTCTAGATTTTAGGGTGGCAGCGCACCCACTTTGGAACTCCCTGCCTATTGAAATAATAATAATAATAATAATAATAATAATAATAATAATAATAAATAAATAAATAATAATAATTTATTATTTGTACCCCACCCATCTGGCTGGGTCTCCCCAGCCACTCTGGGCGGCTTCCGGCAAATATTAAAATACATTAACATGTCACAGATTAAAAACTTCCCTAAACAGGGCTGCCTTCAGGTATTTTCTAAATGTCAGATAGTTGTTTATCTCTTTGACCTCTGCTGGGAGGGCGTTCCACAGGGCGGGTGCCACTACCGAGAAGGCCCTCTGCCTGGTTCCCTGTAGCTTTGCTTCTCGCAGTGAGGGAACCGCCAGAAGGCCCTCGGCACTGGAACTCAGTGTCCGGGCAGAACGATGGGGGTGGAGACGCTCCTTCAGGTATACAGGACCGAGGCCGTTTAGGGCTTTCAAGGTCAGCACCAACACTTTGAATTGTGCTCGGAAACGTACTGGGAGCCAATGTAGATCTCTCAGGACCGGTGTTATGTGGCAGGTGTCTTCACTACACTATTTTTGTTGCCTGCTAAAATCATTTTTGTCAGGACAAGCCTACCCAGGTCTTCAGAAAGCTGATGCTAGTCTTAATCAGTTTTCAGTCTGCTGCCATTTCAATGTTATGATGGATGTCTTAAATTATTATTGCTAATTTTTCTTAGCGATGATTTTATTGTTTTATCTCTTTTGTGAACCTCTTGGAGGTTTCTCCTTTACAATCAAGTAGGGTAAAAATGTTAGGAAAATAAAGGAAGGACTGAACAGATGAGTGTTCCTGGGGACGGGTGAGGAGCAGGCGCTTCCTGGTCAGAGAAAGAAGCTTTGCTGCATCCAAATTGGCTTCAGGGCTCATTTCCATCTCAAAAGCGCTTTCTGCTCTAATAACTTGTATTGTCTCCCCCCCCCCCCCAGTCCTCCTCCTCCTCTCCTGGCAAGGCCTTTCCTTGCTTTCTCCTCCTGCTGGCTGTTTGGGGCCAGGACTACCAGCTCCTCCCCCCTCCGCCCCCCCAAGGACAATGTCAGCAGGGAAACTGCCCTGCAGGCAGGACCCAAAGGCCTGGAAGGTTGAGGGAATGGGGTGTCCCTGGAGGGCGGTCAGCCCTGAACTGCCAAACAGCATTGCAGGCCCAGAATCTCAAGGTGGGGGAGATAGGAGGGGAAGGACTTTTCCTCTGGGGTGCGCCTGTATTATTGTTGTTGTTGTTGTTTATTTTAATTTTTGTTATTTTATTTATTGTATTTATATCCCACCTTTTTCTTCACGGAGCTCAAGGGGGCATACATGGTTCTCTTCCTGTCCTTATTTAATCCCCCACAACAACCCTGTGAGGTAGGTTAGGCTTAAAGGCAGTAAGTGACTGGCCCAAGGTCGCATCCAGTGGGCGCTGTGCCCATCGCTGTCAACGCTCCCTTTTTTTGCGGGAAACTCCCTTATTCCAAAGCCGTTTCCCGCTGCTATCCTGGATTGTTGATATCCCTTAAATTTCCCGGATTTCAAAGGAAGCAGCTCCTCTCCCTCCCTGCCGGCCAGGGAGGCTCCTCAGCTGCGTTGCTCGGCTGCCAATAAGGAGTCTGAGACCGACTGGGGGCGGAGCTTGCATGCCTTGTGCAGCCAGACCCTCACGCCCAACCAGACAGCCAGCCTGCCTGCCGTCTACGCGCTCGCTCTTTCGCTCACCCGTTCGCGCACAGGGTGGCGAGGCTACTTGGTGCCTCGCGGCATCCCTTATTTTCAAATCTGAAAGTTTGAAAAAATCCCTTATTTTCGAATCCGAAAGTTGACAGCTATGGCTGTGGCTGAGTGGGGAGTTGCACCCTGGTCTCCTGGGTCCTAGTCCAACACTCTAACCACTATGCCACGCTGTCTCTCCACAACAAGAGTGCCTCCTCTGGGCACTGGCGGCTGAATATGCAGCCTAGGTGGGGGGTGTCAAGCGATCCCTCCTAAGGCCCTTCTGTGGCAAAGGTGTCACTGGGCCCTTGTGACATCGCCTTTGAACCGCCAGTAAGGAACGCAGATCAGCCTCATCTGCATTCCAAGAGGGGTTTGGTTCAGATCTGGGTCAGGGGAGCTTGGGGGCACTTTCCTCGCTTCCTTCAGATTCCGCTCACCTACTGTTGGCAAGGAGGGTGGGAGAGACCCTGCCCTCTTGGCTTTTCCTGCTTCCCTGTTGCACCCGTGTCTAGCAACAGGGGGGCCTGGTTCGTCAGGGCAAAATGGGGCACTGCCAGCTCCCACTTGCCTGCCTTCCTACTTTCAACCAGATGACCCTGGGGGTCCCTTAAAGGACCATTGACCATTAGGTCCAGTCGTGGAAGACTCTGGGGTTGGGCACTCATCTCGCTCTATAAGCCGAGGGAGCCGGTGTTCGTCTGCAGGCAGCTTCCGGGTCAAGTGGCCAGCATGACTAAGCCGCTTCTGGCGAACCAGAGCAGCGCACGGAAACGCCGTTTACCTTCCCGCCGGAGTGGTACCTATTTATCTACTTGCACTACGTGCTTTCGAACTGCTAGGTTGGCAGGAGCAGGGACTGAGCAACGGGAGCTCACCCAGTCGCAGGGATATGAACCGCCGACCTTCTGATTGGCAAGCCCTAGGCTCTGTGGTTTAACCCACAGCGTCAACTCTACAATCGTACAAATCCATGAGTCCTCTGTCTCAGTGTTCAACTGCAATCTAGAGACCTCTTGGGAGATAGGGAGATGGGGAAGAGGAGACCGGCAGGCAGCAAAGCCACCCATTGGGACTGGGGCATAGCTGTCAACCCTCCCTTTTTTTGGCGGGAAACTCCCTAATTCCAATGCCGTTTCCCACTGCTATCCCAGATTGTTGATATCCCTTAAATTTCCAGGATTTCAAAGGAAGCAGCTCCTCTCCCTCCCTGCCGGTACTATTACTTCATGTAGCACATAGCTAAAACTACGAAACTAGGGGGCAGTGATGGCCACCAACTTGGATGGCTTTAAAAGAGGATGGGGCCACAGGATTAGGATACGGCTATCAATGGCTGCTAGTGGCTATCTTTTACATTCACTCTGCCTCTGGTTACCAGCTGGAATTGCAGGAAGGCAGAGTGCTGTTGTCCAGCTCATGTCCAGCTTGTGAATTTCCCCTTGAGACATCTGTTTGGCCACCGTGGGAACAGGATGCTGGGCTAGACAGACTCTGTTGGCCTGATCTAGAAGTCCTCGCCTTATATTCTTAGGCTGTGTACCTTTTTCAGTTGGTAATTTTTATTAATTGTCAAGGAAGGACATACAAAATTATGCAAAATGCAGTGTTATCAAAACAGGATCTGATGACTGTCGAACAAATGGCCACATTTTGGAGCAGGAACCTATTGAACTTAAAATGATACATAGCAAGGAAGCTGTGAAATTTGGGCTGGCCACAGCTCAGTAACAAGAGCACCCTCTTAGCACCTGCGCAGGTTCAGTCCCTGCAATCTGCAGGTCAGACTGGGAGAGGCCCCTTTCTGAAACCTGGAGAGAGGCTGCCTGTCAGTGTAGACAGTATTGAGCTAGATGGACCAAGGGTCTAATTCGGTATAAAGCAACTTCTTGTGGCTTTAAAAGGAGATAAGACAAATTCATGGAGGAGAGGGCTATCGAGGGCTACTAGCCATGTTGGCTATGTTCTGCCTCCACAGTCGGAGGCAGCAATGCTTCTGAATGTCAGTTGTTGCAAACCACAGGAGGGGAGAGGTGTTCGAATCCTGCATGCATCTGGGTGGCCACTGTGAGAACAGGATGCTGAGCTTTGGCCTGATCCAGCAACCTCTTCTGATGTTCTTATGTAAGCGTGAGCCGTGGAAACTGCAGGGTCAGCTCTGGAAGCCTCAGGCAAAGTGGTGTCGTTCCACCACCCAGAGTCAGGACTATTTGCACTGGCTCAAAGCAAACAGGAGGGTCTCTAACCTTTGGCCGGGGCCTCCGCTCATCCTACCAGGATGGCTTCTGGCTACACACCTCCCTCCTGGCCTCTCCTGGCGGACCTTGCTTTGGCAAAAGAGGGATCTGTCCCCAAGGGAGGAAAGGTTGCCCTCCTGTGTGGGCAATGCCTGAAGCCATTACGTCAGCCGGAGCTGGGGGAAGCGGCGCCAGGGGACCATTTCCAAACTCTGATAGGGAAGCTAAAGCAACAGCTTATGATGCAAGGCTCTGACGCACGCGCTGAGGTCAGAGCCCTCCTTTGGCTGCTGAAGGCCTTTCTGCAGGGCCCTGCAGGGCTTCTCCAGAGTAAGCAGCTAACACCTCCCTGGGACAGCGTGGACAGGACGAATCGCTGTATTCCCAGGGGGTTGGACTTTTTGGGTCCTTTCCAATGCTACTGTTGTAAGAACATCAAGGTCTTATATATATATAATAATTGTTCATAAGTGTGCCAAGCAAAACAAGGCCACATGTCTGAAGCAGAACAGGAAGACAGGTCTGTCTCCATTTTGACTCCCAAACTGTTTCTCTGCAAGGAAGGAGGGGGGTGATTGTCTCAGGAAAATAAAGTGATAATCCTGGCATCCTGATGCCTGAGTGCCAGACATGGGCCATTTCCCTCACAAAGAACCCACCACCTAAAATGGATTTGGATTGTTAGCCCTACATTAGCCCTGCCAGGCCAGGGCAGGAAACAAGAAGCCTTTTGTTTTGCTGAAATGTGTTTCTGGGAGGGGTCAGGGAGAGATGGCACAGGTGTGAGAATTCTCAGGTTACCTCCTCTGACCCTCCTCTGACAATCTGTGATGCAGCTGTGATGTATCTGGGGAGGTGGTCCTGGGTTACACCCCTTTTTGTGATGTATGTATGATGTATAGGGGGGTGGTCTTGAGCGGGAGGGGGGAATTTCAAAAGTCTATATAGGAGCTGGCACACCATTGCTGGGGGTTCCTCCTCCCTCCTCCATTTTGGGAGTGAGGGCCCTGTTGCAACAGACATAATAAAGATTTTGCTTCTCAATTTTTCTCTGGTTGGCCTCTGTAATTTACTCCTACCGATGAGAACCTGGGAAGGCTCTTGTGTACCCCATATGGGAATAAGAGCAGATTTATGTTTATTTCACTACGATTCTTCACTACTAGCATTTTGTGGCTGGCCACGGCCACGGGGCCTTAATGGCAGGCTTTGTGCCTTGGACGTGGCTGGGTCTGCCCAGCTAAGGAGCTGGCAAGCAGCCTCTGGCAGGCACTGGCTCCTTCCATACAAAGCGGTCAGCTCCCTCCCTCCATCTCTTGCTCATTCAAGGAATCTGCCTGGGGTCTTCCAACTAGGCCACATTGCATTTGATGTAGAACTTGGAAGCTCCTTTGGAAGAATGCGAGTGTGAGATCTGCTTGGGCGTTTTGTTAGTAAGGAGGATTTGTTTCTAGATCTCATGGTGAGGGTGGGAAGCCCTCCCCCCAAGGCAGGGTTGGTTTCAGCTTGTGAAGGGGTGGGGCGGGAATGCAAGCAGTTAGGTAAAGATAAAGTGGCCCCTGACCATTAGGTCCAGTCGTGACCGACTCTGGGGTTGCGGCGCTCATCTCGCTTTATTGGTCGAGGGATCCGGCGTACAGCTTCTGGGTCATGTGGCCAGCATGACTAAGCCACTTCTGGCGAACCAGAGCAGCGCACGGAAACGCCGTTTACCTTCCCGCTGCAGCGGTACCTATTTATCTACTTGCACTTTGATGTGCTTTCGAACTGCTAGGTGGGCAGGAGCTGGGACTGAGCAATGGGAGCTCAACGGGGGCGGTGCAATGGCACCAAGTAGCCTCGCCACCCTGCGCTCCAGAGGCTACACGCGAACGGGTGAGCGAAAGAGCAAGCGCGTAGACGGCAGGCAGGCTGTCTGTCTGGTTGGGCGTGAGGGTCTGGCTGCACAAGGCATGCAAGCTCCGCCCCCAGTCTGTCTCAGACTCCTTATTGGCAGCCAAGCAACGCAGCTGAGGAGCCTCCCTGGCCGGCAGGGAGGGAGAGGAGCTGCTTCCTTTGAAATCCGGGAAATTTAAGGGATATCACCAATCCGGGATAGCAGCGGGAAACGGCATTGGAATAAGGGACTTTCCCGCAAAAAAAGGGAGGGTCGACAGCTATGCCTCTGATGTGTGTTGGCTATTTCTTCCGCGCAGTGGGGAGACCCCCCCCCCGAAGGAGAAAAGAATAGAGCAGCGTTTGCCTAGGTGCATTTGGAAGCAACAGTTGGGCAATTGCAGAGCCCCAGTAATGATTCTCAGTATCATAAAACATAATTAGAAAATGCCTAGGATGCCTGTGGCAGAGCCCTCTGTGATCCTCACTCCGTGTCAGGGAATGTGGGTGGGAGAGAGAAGCCTGCCTTTTCCGGGGGGCCGTGCGTGTATAAGGGCTGGGGGATGTATTAAAAACCCCTTTGCGAGCGGGTCTGGATCTCGAGATCTCACATTGAGGAATCCTTCGGTGAATGTTAGGTTCACGTGGGGTGTGTGTGTGTGTGTGTGTGTGCGTTAAACAGGGAAGGCTGAGTTTCATAGCTCATAAATCCCTGTAATGGGAAACCTGTTGACACAGCCTGCCCAGGAGCCCTGCTAATGTTACACCGCTACCCTTGGTGCCCACCAGGCCAGCTCCCTCCCTCTCGGTGCATCAACGATGCTGCCAGGCTCATCACGCCCAGTCACCCAGGACCAGCAGCCATAGGTGCAGTGGAAAAAAATGGAAACCTGAAGAACTGGGGTGCAGGGGGTCTTCCTTTTTTAAAATATAATCATTTTTTATTAGTTTATTGAGGTTGAATCCTGACAAGACAGAAGTACTGTTTTTGGGGGACAGGGGGCGGGCAGGTGTGGGGGACTCCCTGGTCCTGAATGGGGTAATTGTGCCCCTGAAGGACCAGGTGCGCAGCCTGGGAGTCATTTTGGACTCACAGCTGTCCATGGAGGCGCATGTTAATTCTGTGTCCAGGGCGGCTGTCTACCAGCTCCATCTGGTACGCAGGATGAGACCCTACCTGCCCGCAGACTGTCTCGCCAGAGTGGTGCATGCTCTAGTTATCTCCCGCTTGGACTACTGCAATGTGCTCTACATGGGGCTACCTTTGAAGGTGACCCGGAAACTGCAATTAATCCAGAATGCGGCAGCTAGACTGGTGACTGGGAGTGGCCGCCAAGACCACATAACACCGGTCCTGAGAGAACTACATTGGCTCCCAGTACATTTCCGAGCACAATTCAAAGTGTTGGTGCTGACCTTTAAAGCCCTAAACGGCCTCGGTCCTGTATACCTGAAGGAGCGTCTCCACCCCCACCGTTCAGCCCGGACACTGAGGTCCAGCTCTGAGGGCCTTCTGGTGGTTCCCTTGCTGCGAGAAGCAAAGCTACAGGGAACCAGGCAGAGGGCCTTCTCGGTGGTGGCGCCCGCCCTGTGGAACGCCCTCCCAGCAGAGGTCAAAGCGATCAACAACTACATGACCTTTAGAAAACACCTGAAGGCAGCCCTGTTTAGGGAAGTTTTTAATATGTGATGTGTTAATGTATGTTAATGTTTGCTGGAAGCTGCCCAGAGTGGCTGGGGAGACCCAGCCAGATGGGCGGAGTACAAATAATAAATTATTATTATTATTATTATTATTATTATTATTATTACTATAGTTTTATAAAAATACAATAATAAATTCACATATTCATCTTCACATCTTATACCGTTTTGGCTTTTTATGGCCATGACTTCCGTCAAACCTTCCTTATGATATTCTAATATCTATCTATATTTCCTAAATCAATCATTGTTTTACATTATTACTTTCTAAAAATTAATCACTATATCTTTGTATTAACAACAATATTTCTTCCTTACTCTACAAAGCTTCTTACAACCCTACCAATGTATTCAATTGAATACAATTTTCCTTTAAATAATCTGTAAATTTAGTCCAGTCTTTGATGAACTTCTGGTCCCGCTGTTCACGGATTCTCCCCGTCATCTTGTCCAATTCTGCATACTCCGTTAGTTTCACAATCCATTCTTCCTTTGTCGGTGTTTGTTCTTGTTTCCATTTCTGTGCTATTAAAATTCTTGCCGCAGTCACTGCATATTGGAAAAGCTTGAAGTCTTGCTTTTTAATGTCTGTACCTGTAATTCCCAGTAAAAATGCTTCTGGTTTTTTAACAAATGTATATTTCAACATTTTCTTAATTTCACCATATATCAAATCCCAGAAGCCTTTCACCCTTTTACACTTCCACCACATATGATAAAAGGTACCTTCTTTCTCTTTGCATTTCCAACACTTATTGTCAACCTTATATATTTTCGCCAGTTTGACCGGTGTAATGTACCATCTATACATCATTTTTAACATATTTTCTTATAGTTAAAAGTATGTTTAAAAATATGTTTTTAAACATATTTTCTTATAGGTCCCTCGTACCTACGGGACCGCCTCAACTGGTATGCCCCACGGAGGAGCCTAAGGTCCACAAATAATAACACGTTGGAGGTCTCAACCCATAAGGTGGCTAGACTGGCCTCAACCAGGGCCAGGGCCTTTTCAGTTTTGGCCCCAATTTGGTGGAACGCACTGTCTCAAGAGACCAGGGCCCTGCGGGATCTGACACCTTTCCGCAGGGCCTGCAAGACGGAGCTGTTCCGGCTAGCTTTTGAGTCCGATTCAGCCTGACCCTTGTGTTATCATATAACATTGTAATATAAGATCCTCCCCTATTGTTGTAAATTCATGGGCTGTTGCATTAAGGCGGCTTTTTAAATCTTTTTAAATCTTTTAATCTGTATTTTAATTAATTGCTCTTTCTTTTGTGTTTCATGTTTTATTGTGATTTTGGTGGTGTGAGCCGCCCTGAGCCCGGCTTAGCCGGGGAGGGCGGGGTACAAATAAAAATTATTATTATTATTATTATTATTATTATTATTATTATTAGTGCATTACATGCAGTAAATTTCAGTCCTTCCACAATTTCTCCCAGTCATCTAGCATAATATTATAACCAAAATCTTTCACCCAATGTCTCATCACCGACTTCACTTGGGATGCACGGGGTCTTCCAGGAAGATTGGGCCATCTAGTCCAACCCCCTGATCTACAATTCGCACTCAGAACTCAGGGCTCTCCGTAGCCAAATGACCGGCAGTGATGCAGTGTGACTCAAAAGGACTCTACACCAGTGAAGGCAGAGTGGAGTGTGCGTACCTTTCCAAAGAGGGTTTGGGTAGAAAACCTTCCATGACATTGCATCTCAGTTTCCTAGGTCCTTTCCAGACAAAGCACAGCCGATTAGATGGGACACCCGAATTGTCAGCAGGTCAGGGGGCAGCTTGTGGCTCCTGGGAACCTCATGACACAGCCTCTCCTTTTCAGGATCTTCGTGAACCGGAGTCTGGCGCTGGAAAAGATCAAATGTTTCGGCTTTGACATGGACTACACTCTCGCAAGTAAGTAAAGGGCCACCAGAAAACAAGATTGCTCCAACTTCCATGTGACACAAAGCTGAGGAACCAGATGATAAAAGTTGTGCCCCATGATGGCTAAAAACTCTTGTTTTTATACTTGATTTTAATGTTTGCTTTCTGAATCACTTTGAGCTATTTTTGTGAAAAAGCAACTAAGAAAGGGGATACCAAGTCCTTGGGGGAGTTGGGCTGTAAAAGCTAACCCCACATTTTTTTCTTACATCAAATACCGTATTTTTCGCTCTATAAGGCGCACCTGACCATAGGACGCACCTAGTTTTTAGAGGGGGAAAGCCCCATTTTTTGAGGATCAGCTCAAATTTCTGCAGCTTCTTTTGCAAAGGAGAAAAGCCCCATTTTTTGAGGATCAGCTCAAAGTTGTTGAGCTTACTTTGCAAAGGGAAAAAACCTTGTTTTAACTCACAGTTCTGCAGCTTCAGTAAAGAGAGCCATTTCTACAGTTTCCAGACAGATAATCTAATCAGCCAGTCACATGTCGCTGGGGAAACAGCCTCCCTCTGCAAGGGCGCGGGGCTGGAATCTCTCTCCCTTATCTCTCTCCCCGATCGTTTGCTGAGCAGCTGCTCAGCGGGCTTCCTTTCAACACCCCCTTCTCTCTCTCTTTTTAAAAAGCAGGATCTGCTTTTGCCCCTGGGCAGTTCAGCTCCAGGGACCACACATTCACTCCATAAGACGCACAGACATTTCCCCTTACTTTTTAGGAGGAAAAAAGTGCATCTTATGGAGCGAAAAATACGGTATTTTATCAAAGTAATTGTTGAGCTGAAATACAATTAAGAAGAAGTATATTAATAGTGAAATACACACTGTTGCTGTATGTAGGTTTTATTTTATTTGTTTTTTATCTTATATTTTGGAAATGTACATCCAGGTTTTCCCCCCCTTTAACTTTTTTGGGGGGCCCCCAAGAGAGTGGGGCCCTAAGCTACAGCTTGTTTAGCTTATCTGTAAATCTGGCACTGCTCCCCAAACTGCCTTTTCCCTCTGCAGTGTACAAATCCCCAGACTATGAGGAGCTGGCCTTTGAGCTGCTGCTGGAGCGCCTGGTGTCCATTGGCTACCCCCACGAGATCCTGGAGTATAGATACGACCCCACTTTCCCCACCAGGTAAGGGAACAGCGATGCCTTGGCAGCCCAGAGGTGGGAGCCATGCAGGGGCGTAGGAAGGGGGGGCGGGCCGCCCCAGGTTCCATCATGGAGGGGGTGACAAATGATCAAGGAACAATTACTGCCCTACTAGGGTGGTTCATAAAAAACTTTTTTTAAAAATGCCTGCTCCAAAGGTCTTATCTTACTACACTAGGGATTATATAGCTATATATGAAATTTCATGCATATCAGTTAATATCTTGACCCTCCTCCACGAAAATAGCTGTTTACTTGGCTGTTTTCCTATGTCGTGAAGGCTGAAATTTCAATTCAGTGGAGCACTTACTGTTCCCAA
This sequence comes from Darevskia mixta, assembly GCA_034641385.1. NCBI lineage: Eukaryota > Metazoa > Chordata > Lepidosauria > Squamata > Lacertidae > Darevskia > Darevskia mixta. Next base: position 4,045,289 of record JAWWNH010000025.1, on the reverse strand, counting down.
CCCTAACCCTGCGGAAAGCCATCTAATTAGACTTTAATTGGATTTTGACATGTTTTTAGGAGGTAATTTAATTATTGTTTGATTTTATATGAATGTTATGTATCTGATGTTAGCCGCCCTGAGCCCGACTTCGGCCAGGGAGGGCGGGATGTAAATAAAAGTTTATTATTATTATTATTATTATTATTCCTTTGTAAGAAAATATGAAATAACGCAAAACAATTTTTGCAGCCCCCCCCCCCCAAAATCAATGTGTGAGTGTGGGGGGGGGGGTGACAAGAAATTTTTCGCACCGGGTACCACCCGACCTTCCTACACCTCTGAAAGGACCCACCCTCCTCACCCGCCCTCTCCTCTTCCTCAGGGGCCTCGTCTTTGACGCCATGTACGGGAATTTGCTGAAGGTGGACTCCCACGGGAACCTGCTGGTCTGCGCCCACGGCTTCCGCTTCCTCAAAGGGTAGGTGATACCCTCCACCGCAAGCAGGTCTTACTCTCTCCAGTCCCCACCAGCTGTGGGCTTCTGCTGCTCCCCCAAGAAAAGCAGTCAGCCCTGGGAAGCCACAAGGAGAAGGTCCTCTCATATCTCCTGGGATGGGGGGGGGGGGACACACACACACTTTCCTTCGCTGGAGGTTTTTAAGAAGACACTGGGGGGCCATCTGCAGGGATTCTTAAGCTACGGTTCCTGCAGTCCAGGGGGTTGGACTAAATGTCCCTTGTGGGTCCCTTCTGATTTTATCTATCTATCTATCTACCTATCTATCTATCTATCTATCTATCTATCTATCTATCTATCTATCTATCTACAGTGGTCCCTCGACTTTAATCCGTTCCGAATGGACATTCGTAGGTCGAAAAAGTTCATAAGTCAATTTCCCATAGGAATGCATTGGGAGAAAAATATTCGGAAAAATTCGTAAGTCGAAAAAACCGCATCTAAAATTCGTAAGTCGAGGAAACCGCATCTAAACCGGCAACGATTTCCATTCGGATGTCGAAAAATTCGTAGGCAGGCGGCCACTTTTTTTCATTCATAAGTCGAAAAATATAGATGTCGAGTACTCCGTTAGTCGAGGGACCACTCTACCTACCTACCTACCTACCTACCATCATCTACCTACCTACCTACATCTATCTATCTATCTATCTATCTATCTATCTATCTATCTATCTATCTATCTATCTATCTATCTCTATCTCTATCTATCATCTATATCATCTATCTATCTATCTATCTATCTATCTATCTATCTATCTATCTATCTATCTATCGTCTATCGTCTATATCTACCTACCTACCTACCTACCTACCTACCTACCTACCTACCTACCTACCATCTATATCTATCTATCTATCTATCTATCTATCTAGCCCTACCTACCTACCTACCTACCTACCTACCATCTATATCTATCTATCTATCTATCTATCTATCTATCTATCTATCTATCTATCTATATCTATCTATATCTATCTATCTATCTATCTATCTATCTATCATCTATCATCTATCTATCTATCTATCATCTATCATCTATATCTATCTATCTACCTACCTACCTACCTACCTATCATCTATCTCTATCTATCTATCTATCTATCTATCTATCTATCATCTATCTATCATCTATCTATCTATCTATCTATCTATCTATCTATCTATCTGTCTGTCTGTCTGTCTATATCTATGTTTTTATTGGTTTTACATAAAATTATACACAATTGCCATAACCATTCCAAAACATAAAAACAAAGAAGGTCCTTTCGAACCTTCAGACTTCCTTCCCTCCCTCCGTGGGTTCCAATTCCAAAAATTTAAACTTTTTTCCTGCATCTTTTACCGTTATCAATCTATTTGATGCGAACATGCCTCCCGCATGGATCACATTCGCAACCCGAGTGTCCACTGTATTATCATTATCATTATCATTTATTATTTTATTACATTTTCAACAAAAGTAACAAAAACAAAACAAAACACAATAACAACCACAAATTATATATATATATATATATATATATATATATATATATATATACACACACACAAAGACAATATCGAATCCATAAATTGGGATTCTCTTAATCCCGTGACTTCCCCCCTCCCCCGGTTCCTTAAATTTTCTTTTCAGCTGCATATCATTTCTAGTCCAAATTATTATTCTTTTTATCTCAGATTTCCTGTACTATTTCTAAAATTACAAGTGTTTTTAAAATCCTGCCAATGTATTAACCTGTTTAAAATACTTTTGCAAATACATAATAAACATTTCCCATTATGTTATAAATTTCTCTTCGTCTTGGTTTCTGACCTTTGCAGTTAATTTCGCCATTTCAGCACAGTCCATTAACTTGGTTTGCCAATATTCTTTGGTCGGGACTGCTTCCTTTTCCCATCTTTCCGCTAACAATATCCGGGCAGCCGGATATCATAGCATACATAAACAATTCTTTTCCTGGTCTTTTAGAATCTCCGCTCCTACAATACCTAATAAAAAGGCTTCTGGGGTGTTTTTTTTTTTGACAAAGGTTACTCTAAACATTTTTTTCATTTCGTTATAAATCGTTTCCCAATTTTTTTAACCTTACCAGCTCTTGCCCACCTAGCAGTTCGAAAGCACGTCAAAGTGCAAGTAAATAAATAGGAACCGCTCCGGCGGGAAGGTAAACGGCGTTTCCGTGCGCTACTCTGGTTCGCCAGAAGCGGCTTTGTCATGCTGGCCACATGACCCGGAAGCTGTACGCCGGCTCCCTCGGCCTATAGTAATGATAATAATAATAATAATAATTAATAATTTATTATTTGTACCCCGCCCATCTGGCTGGGTCCCCCCAGCCACTCTGGGCGGCCTCCAACAGATATTAAAATACATTAAAATATCACAGGTTAAAAACTTCCCTAAGTAGAGCAAGATGAGCGCCGCAACCCCAGAGTCGTCCGCGACTGGACCTAACGGTCAGGGCTCCCTTTACCCTTTACCTTTACATTCCCACCACATATTATAACATGTACCCTCTGTTTCTTTATATTTCCAACTCTGATTACCGTAGGTCTTGTTCTATACATTTTTGTTAATTTAACCGGGGTTAGATACCACCGATACATCATTTTCATATAATTCTCTTTCAGTAGAGTACATGCAGCAGATTTCATATCTGTCTTCCAAAGCCTTTCCCAACCCGTCATTCATATATTATGTCCCACATCTTTCGCCCATTTTATCATAACGCATTTGACCTGTTCCTCTTTGGTGTCCCACCCCAAGAGCAGGTTGTTCATGGATGGGTCCGTAACTTTCCCTCTGTGGGTTTTCCTACAGGACCAGAGCCATAGCTGTCAACCCTCCCTTTTTTTGCAGGAAACTCCCTTATTCCAATGCCGTTTCCCGCTGCTATCCTGGATTGTTGATATCCCTTAAATTTCCCGGATTTCAAAGGAAGCAGCTCCTCTCCCTCCCTGCCGGCCAGGGAGGCTCCTCAGCTGCATTGCTCGGCTGCCAATAAGGAGTCTGAGACCGACTGGGGGCGGAGCTTGCATGCCTTGTGCAGCCAGACCCTCACGCCCAACCAGACAGACAGCCTGCCTGCTGTCTATGCGCTCGCTCTTTCGCTCACCCGTTTGCACGCAGCCTCTGGAGCGCAGGGTGGCGAGGCTACTTGGTGCCATTGCACCGCCCTCGCGGCATCCCTTATTTTCAAATCTGAAAGTTTTTTAAAATCCCTTATTTTCAAATCCGAAAGTTGACAGCTATGGCCAGAGCTGGCAGTCACCTTCTCAGGTGGGAGCGGCTGGCATGACCTTGGTGGTGGATTCAGCCTGCCCTTGCAGAGCTGTTCCACCTCCCCTCTCCCCCTCCCAGCACATTCCTGCCTTGCATTGTTCTGATATCTGGGATGGTTCTTTGCCCTCCACTGCACACAGGGCCAGGCGAGAAGGGGAAGGGACCCATGGCAAGGTCACTCCCCCCCCTATGTCTCCCCAGAGGAAGAGGAGCAAGGTCTGGGCATCCAAATCACCAGCCTGGCATTTGCTTGCTCTGACCCAATAACCCTTCGAGGTGTGTCCAAAGCAGGGGTCAGCAACTTTTTTTCAGCCATAGGCTGGTCCACCGTCCCTCAGGCCATGTGGTGGGCCGGACTATATTTTTTGGGGGGAAATGAACGAATTCCTATTCCCCACAAATAACCCAGAGATGCATTTTAAATAAAAGCACACATTCAGGACCGGTGCTAGGGGTTTTGGCACCCTAGGCGAGGGGGCGGGGCACGTGACGTCATTGCGCATGACGTACAGTGCTCCGCCCCCTGCCCGCCGGGCGCCCCGCGCCGCCGCGATTTTCGCCGCTGGTTGGGGCGGCACCGGGCGGCGAGGGGCAGGCTGGCCAGCGCCCCCTCCATTTTGGCGCTCTAGGCAACTGCCTAGTTCGCCTAAATGGAAGCGCCGGCCCTGCACACATTCTACTCATGTAAAAACACCAGGCAGGCCCCACAAACAACCCAGAGATGCATTTTAAATAAAAGGACACATTCTACTCATTAAAAAGCACGCTGATTCCTGGACCGTCTGCAGGCCAGATTGAGAAGGCGATTGGGCCGCATCCGGCCCACGGGCCTTACGTTGCCTACCCCTGGTCCAAAGGGACCATGCTCTCACAGTGGCCAAGCAGGTGCCCGGTATGGAATCCTGCAAGCAGGATTTGAACGCGAGAGCAACTCTCCCCCCTCCTGTGGTTTCCAGCAACTGGTATTCAGGAGGAGGCAGAACACAGCTCTGGTGGCCGCCAGTAGCCCTCTCGAATTTGCCCAATCCAGGAGGCAGGATTGCTGCCTTTGCAGAATCAAGGCCCCCCCCCCTCTCCCAGGGTCGGCCAGTTCGGTGTTGCTTTGCCTTTGAGTTTGCCCCCCTCCCCGCCAATTTCAAGGTCTCTGCCATTCTGATAGCAGAACCAGCGCCTCTGGGACTCATCTTTGCCCACCCTGCCAGCAAGATGCCCCTGCTCTCCCTTTCCCCACAGAGGTGCCCCCCTCTGTTTTTGTCCCTGGAACAGGCTGAGAATAGCTTTTGCAGGCGATCCAACCTGCAGGAGGGGGAGGCTGGAGTTGGGGGGGGGGATAGTTCCCAGCTGCTGTCATGCTGCTAAATCCTGCCCAGATGACTTTCCCTTTTCCTATAGCGCAGATACTTCTGCTTCCCTGAGTGCCAGGCTTATTGTCCCCGGATTGCACCAGCTCTGGCATCCCTCCTGATGCCACGGGGCACAGATCCCGCTTGCCTTAAACCAGGACAGGGTTGGGCAGCTGGGGGGTTCAAGGAATTGGCAGAGAAACAGGGAGGCCCCAAATAGACGTTGGTCCCAATGCTGCCAGAGCCTCCGTCAGTCGGGGAAAGCCCGCCCTGGGCCGCGAGGAGGCCCAGCTGATCACTGGGAAACAGGAAGGGACAGCGTGGTGCAGTGGTTAAAGGGTCGGGGTTCAATTTCCCACTCGGTCACGAAGCTCGCTGGGCGTGACCTTGGGGGGTCAGTCCCTGCCCCTCAGTCCAACTTATCTCACAGGGGGAAAGGTGGGATGGAAATAAATAAATAAACTTCTCTCCCCTATGCTTTTTAATATCTATATGAAGCCACTGGGAGAGATCATCAGGGGGTTTGGGCTGGGTGTTCATCAGTATGCGGATGATACCCAGCTCTACCTCTCTTTCAAATCAGAACCAGTGAAGGCGGTGAAGGTCCTGTGTGAGTGCCTGGAGGCGGTGGGAGGATGGATGGCGGCTAACAGAGTGAGGTTGAATCCTGACAAGACAGAAGTACTGTTTTGGGGGGACAGGGTGCGGGCGGGTGTGGAGGATTCCCTGGTCCTGAACGGGGTAATTGTGCCCCTGAAGGACCAGGTGCGCAGCCTGGGAGTCATTTTGGACTCACAGCTGTCCATGGAGGCGCAGGTTAATTCTGTGTCCAGGGCGGCTGTCTACCAGCTCCATCTGGTACGCAGACTGAGACCCTACCTGCCCGCAGACTGTCTCGCCAGAGTGGTGCATGCTCTAGTTATCTCTTGCTTGGACTACTGCAATGCACTCTATGTGGGGCTACCTTTGAAGGTGACCCGGAAACTACAATTAATCCAGAATGCGGCAGCTAGACTGGTGACTGGGAGTGGCCGCTGGGACCACATAACACCGGTCCTGAGAGAACTACCGTATTTTTTGCTCCATAACGCGCACTTTTTTCCTTCTAAAAAGGAAGGGGAAAAGTCTGTGCGCGTTATGGAGCGAATGCATGGTCCCTGGAGCTGAATTGCCCAGGGACCAAAGAAGATCGAGCTTTTTCTTTTGCAAAGAGAGAAGGGGGTGTTGAAAGGCTGCCGCTTTACAGCTGATCAGCAAGAGATCGGGAAGAGAGATAAGGTCGCTGGCTCCCTTCCTGCAGAGGAGGCTTTGGTTTCCCCAGCGACATGTGACTGGCTGATTAGATTATCTGTTTGGAAACTGTAGAAAGGGCTTTGAGCTGATCCTTTTGTAACTGGGGCTTTTCTTTGCAAAAAGCAGCAGCACAACTTTGGGCTGATGCTTTTGCAAATATGTCTTTTCTCCTTTGCAGCAGCAGCAGCACAACAACAAGTTTGGGCTGATCCTTTTGCAAATGGGGCTTTTCTCCTTTGCAAAAGAAGATGCACAACTTTGAACTGATCTCAAAAAGGGGGGCTTTCCCCCTTTCCTCCTAAAAAAACTAGGTGCGCGTTATGGTCCGGTGCGCGTTATGGAGTGAAAAATACGGTACATTGGCTCCCAGTACATTTCTGAGCACAGTTCAAAGTGTTGGTGCTGACCTTTAAAGCCCTAAACCGCCTCGGTCCTGTATACCTGAAGGAGCGTCTCCACCCCCACCGTTCAGCCCGGACACTGAGATCCAGCGCCAAGGGTCTTCTGGCGGTTCCCTCACTGCGAGAAGCAAAGCTACAGGGAGCCAGGCAGAGGGCCTTCTCGGTAGTGGCACCCTCCCTGTGGAATGCCCCTCCCATCAGATGTCAAAGAGAGAAACAACTATCTGACATTCAGAAAATAACTGAAGGCAGCCCTGTTTAGGGAAGTTTTTAATCTGTGATGTGTTAATGTATTTTAATGTCTGCTGAAAGCAGCCCAGAGTGGCTGGGGAGACCCAGCCAGATGGGCGGGGTACAAATAATAAATTATTATTATTATATTATAAAAGGTGATGGCAGCCAAAGTGGAGGACTTTCTCCTGCCCCCCCACTATCCAAGAGGGGGCCTGGAATGGAGAGAGTGGCCGGGAAGACTTCCCCCTCTTTCTCTTCTAAGAGCAGGACAGGGTTTGGGTGGGTCCAGAGCCAGCTTGTCACTCACCTGGCATCAGGTGACATCAGGTGCAGGGCAGGTAAGGCACAGCTGCCAGGGAACCATCTGGCCACACAAACCTCCCCCCCCCCCGCCCCCATCACGGCTTTCAGCAGGGAGCAGAATGTCCACCTGATGTCAAGTGGTTGACAGGTGACCCATAGGTCAGTGATTAACTGGAACCCTGAGGTACATCACTGCCAAATGACGGACAGGCTATGCAGGAGGTTCGCACAACACATAATTTAATTTTCCACCACGGGGTTTAGATAAATTCATGGAGGAGAATGGTATTTATTATCTTACATTATTATCTGTGATTATATATGATTATATTCTCCTCCTCCATGAATTTATCAAAACCCGTGGTGGAAAATTAAATTACATGCTGCCTGAACCCCCCGGAGTAGCCTGTCCATCAGTTTGGAGGGGCAGGGGATGAACTTCAAATTTTATTTTATATACTGCCCCATCACAAAGGAGCCCAGAACAGCAAGACAGTATCTCTCTCTCTGTGTGTGTAATCTTTCCTGCTGGGGAACCCAGGTGGGAAAGAGTCTGCCTTTGTCCTCCTGCCCAGTTTGAGGGTTTCTCATCGGGGGGGGGGGGCGCTTTGTGGGATGCTGGATTTACTGGGTCGCCTCTGGCCCAATCCAGCAGCCAGCCAGGCGGCAGCGGTGAGCAACGAGGCCCCCCCCCCCCCGATTCACCACTCCCTTTGTGCACAGCCTTACTCTCAAAACCTCTGAACAGAGGGGGAGGTTTGGGGGACCCAATCTTCCTTTAACTTCCCTCCATTTTTTAACATAATTATTTTTGAATAAATTGGTATTTTTGTTTGTTATACACAATCCTAGATAATTCACTTTGGGTTCTACTTTTAATTTAGTTTCCTCTTCCAATTCTTGCTTCTCTTTCTCCGTTAAGTTTTTTTTATCAATAATTTGGATTTTTCTTTATTTAATTTAAAACCTGATTGTTTCCCAAATTCTTTCAATCTTTCTAATACTTTGCTTATACTTTCTAATGGTGTTTCTACCGTAATTATCATATCATCTACATAAGCCTTAACTTTATATTCATGATTTCTAACTGTTATGCCTTTAATTTCTTTATCTTCTCTTATTGTACTGAGGAGTGGGGGACCCAGTCTTCCAGTTCCCTCCAAGGGTGCCCCCCTCACCTGCTTCCCCATTGCACCCACCTCATACCTGTGTGCTCTCCCCTCCCCCTCCCTGCTTTTAGGGCTGAGATCTGGAATTATTACCCCAACAAGTTCATCCAGAGGGATGACATGAAGAGGTTCCACATCCTGAACACGTTATTCAACTTGACAGGTGAGTGCAGGTGGGGGAGACAGCGATTGATGGGTCCTTGGCTCTGCACTGCCTCCACAGCTGGAAGCAGCAATGCTTCTGAACACCAGTTGCTGGAAGCCACAGGAGGGGAGAGTTGCTTTTGGGCTCGGATTCTGTTTGCTGGTTTCCCAGAAGACAACGAAAAAAACCAGTGAATGGCAGTCTTGAACCAGAATTCCAAAAAAGCGCCACACAACGGCCACTGTAGGTATGACACTGGTGAATATATACTTTCTTTATTATAAAATAACCAGACAGTGTTCCGGTAAACTCACTGTTTCGTAACACTTCTATGTGTTACGAAAGTGGTCTATGACCACTGCTCCGAGTAAAGTTTATTATCTAGCAAGCTTTGCAAGCTGAAGAAGTGTTACGAAACAGTGAGTTTACCGGAACACTGTCTGGTTATTTTATAATAAAGAAAGTATATATTCACCAGTGTCATACCTACAGTGGCCGTTGTTTGGCGCTTTTTTGGAATTCCGGTTTCCCAGAAGAGGCATCTGGTTAGCTGCTGCGGGGAGAAGAGGGGGCTGCCATGGGACTGAAACCGCCTTGGTCATGCTGGTTGGTGATCCATAGCTGTCAACTTTCGGATTTGAAAATAAGGGATTTTTCCAAACTTTCGGATTTGAAAATAAGGGATGCCGCGAGGGCGGTGCAATGGCACCAAGTAGCTTCGCCACCTTGCGCTCCAGAGGCTGCTCATGAACGGGAGAGCGAAAGAGCGAGCGCGTAGACGGCAGGCAGGCTGTCTGTCTGGTTGGGCGTGAGGGTCTGGCTGCACAAGGCATGCAAGCTCCGCCCCCAGTCGGTCTCAGACTCCTTATTGGCAGCTGAGCAACACAGCTGAGGAGCCTCCCTGGCCGGCAGGGAGGGAGAGGAGCTGCTTCCTTTGAAATCCGGGAAATTTAAGGGATATCAACAATCCGGGATACGCAGCGGGAAACGGCTTTGGAATAAGGGAGTTTCCAGCCAAAAAAAGGGAGGGTTGACAGCTATGCGGTGATCTCCAGCAGGCTAGGGGCAGAGGTGAAAGCTGTTTCCTGGTCCTGCTGGATCTCTCAGCAGCCTTTGATACCATCAACCATAACATCCTTCTGGACCGTCTAGAGCAGGGGTCAGCAAACTTTTTCAGCAGGGGGCCGGTCCTCTGTCCCTCACACCTTGTGGGGGGCTGGACTATATTTTCGGAAAAAAATATGAACCAATTCCTATGCCCCACAAATAATCCAGAGATGCATCCTATATAATAAAGAGCCTGTGTCCGTACGTACCACTTTCCGTGTGTCACAGGAATTCGCAAGTGCGCGTGCGTTCCAGTGACACAGGGATTGGAGCAGTGATTGGAGGGGGGGCGTGTCCGAGAGGCAGCGACGGCGCACGCGCGTCGTCATTTGGCTCAGTGCCGCTGCCTCGCACGGAGCTGAGTGCGCTGCCGGGGTGCCCCTGTCCGCCTGCGCTCACCCGCTGCCGCCTCCTCCAAGGCTGCCCCCGCTCGGCAGGCTCTGGCTGCGGCTCCGGTGGGATGCGCGGCGCCCCGACTCGCCACCGGGCTCGCCCTGCCCAGGCCCTGGCCCTCCTTCCCCAACCGCCTCCCCACACCAACCCCGAGCACAACTTCCCCGCGGTGGCTCAGCTCAGCCCAGCGCCGCCCGTCCGATCCATTCTCCTCCTCCCTCCCTCACGGCCCCTCCTCGCTAACGCAGCCGCCACGGCCACTAGCACCGAACGCCGGACGGCGGCGACGCGACTCGCCCTCTGCGCCACAGGCGCAGCGACACCCACTCGCTCCCTCCCGCGTCTGGATGGGGCGGGCCGCCGACTCGCGGGTGCGGCAGGCGGGAGGAGCGGCACGAGCCGGAGAACAGCAGCGGCGGTGGCGATGGAGGCGGCGGCAGCTGCAGAAAGCCGGATCAGCCGGGGAGAAGCGCGTCCGGGGTTGGGGGGCTCCCCGGTTTCCCTGCGCTCAGCCTCCTCCCTCCGCGGCGGCAGGAGCGCAGCCGCCTCTTCCTGCCCGGCTCCAAGATGGTCGGCCCGGCGTCGGAGCCCTGCGCGGTCCGAGCGGGGGGGGGGGGGGAGTGAGGAGCCGCAGCTGTGCCCCCCGCCCCGCAAGGCACGCGTGCGTGCTGCCGGGCTAGCGCCCGTTATCTCAACGGGCTTCAATTCACTAGTTTTAAATAAAAGGACACATTCTACTCATGTAAAAACACTCAAGTAAAAACACACCATCCACGGGCCGGATTTAGAAGGCATTGGGCCGCATCCGGCCCACGGGCCTTAGTTTGGGGACCCTGGTCTAGAGGAGCTGTGAGCTGGGGGCACTGTTATACAGTGGTTCCGCTCCTTCCTTCTGGGCCGTGTCCAGAAAGTGGTGATGGGGGATGAGTGTTCAGACCCCCTGGGCTCTCACGTGTGGGGTACCTCAGGGTTCTGTCCTCTCCCCCATGCTTTTCAACATCTACATGAAGCTGCTGGGAGAGATCATCAGGGGTTTGGGCTGGGTGTTCATCAGTATGCGGATGATACCCAGCTCTACCTCTCTTTCAAATCAGAACAGTGAAGGCGGTGAAGGTCCTGTGTGAGTGTCTGGAGGCGGTTGGAGGATGGATGGCGGCTAACAGATTGAGGTTGAATCCTGACAAGACAGAAGTACTGTTTTGTGGGGGACAGGGGGCGGGCGGGTGTGGGGGACTCCCTGGTCCTGAATGGGGTAACTGTGCCCCTGAAGGACCAGGTGTGCAGCCTGGGAGTCATTTTGGACTCACAGCTGTCCATGGAGGTGCAGGTCAATTCTGTGTGCAGGGCAGCTGTCTACCAGCTCCATCTAGTACGCAGGCTGAGACCCTACCTGCCCGCAGACTGTCTCGCCAGAGTGGTGCATGCTCTAGTTATCTCCCACTTGGACTACTGCAATGCGCTCTACGTGGGGCTACCTTTGAAGGTGACCCGGAAACTACAACTAATCCAGAATGCGGCAGCTAGACTGGTAACTGGGAGTGGCCGCCAGGACCACATAACACCGGTCCTGAGAGAACTACATTGGCTCCCAGTACGTTTCCGAGCACAAATTCAAAGTGTTGGTGCTGACCTTTAAAGCCCTAAATGGGCTTCGGCCCAGTTTTGTGGGGGACAGGACAGGCAGGTGTGGGGGACTCTCCGGTCCTGAATGGGGTATCTGTGCCCATAAAGGACCAGGTGTGCAGCCTAGGAGTAATTTTGGACTCACAGCTGCCCACGGAGGCCTCTGGGTAGCTCTGGGAAGGGATCCCTGCACTTCAACTGACCTCTTCCTTTGAGGTGCCCCACTGACCTCTCCCCCCTCTTTTCCTCCAGAGACCTACCTCTTTGCCTGCCTGGTGGATTTTTTCGCCAACTGCTCCAGATACGTGAAGTGAGTGTTGATGGATTGTTTTGCCTGGGCGGTCTGTGTGACGAGGTTCTGAGCAGTGCCGGTGGGAGGAAGGTGCCTGGAATGGTCCAGAAATCCAAACATCTGTTTGTTGTGTCTGTTCCTCTTTCCCCAGCTGTGACACAGGCTATAAACACGGGAACCTCTTCATGTCCTTCCGGAGCATGTTCCAAGATGTCCGAGACGCCATGGACTATGTCCACCTCTCAGTGAGCACCACAGGGTGGGCAGTGAGGGGTGGGCATGGAGAGTGACAAGGGAGATTCACCCACCTTTAGAAACCTTGGCCTCTGCCAACCTTCCCAACCTGGCGTCCTCCAGATGTTTTAGACCTTGGCTTCCACCAGCCCGAATCCTCTCAAGATCTCATCAAAGCAAATGCAAGAGGTGTTGATTGATGGCTGGTGCTTTCATGTCATGCCGGGATCTGTGCTGGGGGGGGTGTGTGTCTAGGGAAGCCCCGAGGAGGCCCTGCCGGCAGCCCTGAAGCCTTGCCTTATCGCTGGCTAGAGTGGGGGCTCTGATGGCCTCTTTGTATCTTCGTCTTCTAGGGCTCCCTCAAGGAGAAGACGCTGGAGAATCTGGAGAAATACGTGGTCAAAGACGTGAGTGTTGACTGGGCCTAGGTGCAGAATTGCTGTCACAAACAGCATACAGTATCACAGTGGTGATAATATGAACCGAAAACAACAACAGAAACCACCACACAATGGCTGACACTAGAATGAAGATTACATACAAAACTCTTATGAGGAACCGATTAATCTCACAATAAAGCCGAATAATAAATGAAACCATGTACATATCGCATGTATAATAAAATGTATAAAGTTTATATAATAGAACCATTCAGCAATAGATAGGTGTAATGACAAAATCCCAGTGCCAACAAAAAGTTCCTGTAAGGTTGATGGTGAATGGACTGTACCAGATGAACAAGACAATGTCAGTTGCTGGACACGATGATAGAAGAAAAATATACCATTAGATTAAGACTATCTTTTTCTTGGTTGTTTATGGTTCATATTATCACCACAGTGATACTTTATGCTGTTTGTGTTCTTTAATCGGGAACAATCGCATAGAACTGCGGCTCTGGACTTTAGTAGCCGGGAATGTTCGCACACTGGTGTGCTCTGGCTTTGGGGCAGTCTCACAACCTGCCCCAGGCGGGGTATATCATAACAGTGGTAGCAGAGGATGGTTTTGATCCATCGACCTCTGATGCATGATTCAGGAAGGTTTCAACATCTCTGGAATCATGCATCAGAGTTCGATGATCTTGACCAACCGTCAGATGCTACCACTGTCATGATATACCCCGCCTTGGGGCAGTCTCATCAATAGCCCTCTCCTCCGCCATGAATTGGTCTGTTCCCCTCTGAGGTCTTGCTGCCTGCCTTCATTTCCTCCTGCCTTTTGCTTCCACAGCCACGGGTGTCTCTCCTGCTGAGCCGCATGAAGGACCACGGGAAGGTCTTTTTGGCCACCAACAGCGATTACAACTACACAGACGTAAGTAAGCCCCACCCCACGGCTCATGCCGTTCTCCCCACTTTGTGTCTGCCTCCACCCACAGGGAGGAGATGTGGCCGGCTGCCAGACGCGTGCAATGCTCAGTCCCCCACTTCTGTGGCTCTTCCCCACTGAGGTATCCACCAAGGGCCACTGCCCCACACAATGCCATGGCAGGCGTTGTTGGCTGGCGGGGGTCAGGAGGGAACCAGACAGTCAGAGGTCTGATGGCAGCCGGGTTGGCTCCTTTGGAACAAGGAAGGCGAGCCTGCCTTGGGTTCGAGTTCACCTCCAGTGACACGTGGGTCTGTCCCTTTGCAGGCGATCATGACGTACTTGTTTGACTTCGGAGAAGACGACGTGGTGAGTTGCCGCTTTCCCCGATTGCTAGCTCTCGCTCTTTCTCTTCCTCTCTGCTCCCAAGGACCAGTTGGAAAACTCCACAAGTGGGCCTCATGTCAGAAGAACTTATTGTCTCCTGCTGGGTGACAGGAACGGGGGAGATTCCCCTTGGTGGGGTGCCGCCTCATGGGTGGGCCAATTCTGGGTTAGAGTGTTGGACTAGGACCTGGGAGACCCCAGGGTTTGAGTCCCCTGCTCGGCCTTGAATGAATCTGTCACTGGGTGTGGCATTCTATCTCAGCCTGACCTACCTCACAGGGTTGTTGTGAGGACAAAATGGGGAGGAGAATGCCCGCATGCCACCTTTCAGAGGAAAGGTGGCATACAAACGTGTCAGGGATCTTACCCGCCCCTGCCAGTCCAGCTCTGAGTGTTTATAGAGAGCTGCAACCTGTGTTAACAACAGATTCATCTTCGAGCGAAACTGGCAGTCCCTTCTCGGGGGGAGGAGCAGTTAGTGGCTGGGAGCCAGGGAGTGCCAGGTGTCCAGGGAGTTAGTGGGAGACCTGGCACCACCCAGCAGACTCGATCGGAGGGGGGAGCGTCAGGTCCGGCTCATATATCACGTGGGAGGAGAAGGCGGCAATTTAGGCTGCCGAAACTTTGGTGTTGGCACCAAAACAGGAGGGAGGCACTTCCGGATTCTGCTAGTGACTGAGCAGTCATGATAAGACTGAACTCTGCACTGTAAATAGCTTGGCACTGAATAAAAAAGACCTAAAGACAAACGGCTTTTGGCGTTCTATTGAACAACCGATAAGAGAACCTGACAGAACGTAATAAATAAACCAATAAGCTTCCAGACTCAGAGGTCAGCCTCTCCCCAACCAAGACCCCCTCCCTCCCAGCTCTCAGCTGCCCTGATTTTTCCTGTCCCCCAGCAGGAAGCACCCCAGTGCCGCCCCTGGCGCTCCTACTTCGACCTGATTGTGGTGGACACTCGCAAGCCTCTCTTCTTCGCGGAGGGCACTGTCCTTCGGCAGGTCAACACGGTAAGTGCCCTTTTGGTGCCAGCTGGCAGGCTGGATGGAGGTAGAGGCATTGCAGGGGGTTGGACTAGATGGCCACTGGAGGACCCTTCAGCTCTACTGTTCTGTGATTCTAGGAAGTGCTTCCCATCCAGAATCGAGGCAAGATTGGAAACAAGATTGAAGAAATTTAAAGTTTATTTAAAAAGCTATTGTAAGATTTAAAGACTGAAAAAAGTTGAAGAAATGACAGCTTGCAGAATAGAAAAACAGGTTAAGTAATATAGACTTATGCCAGTGCATTTACTATCCTTGTTTGCAGCCAATTAAGAGTAGAATTAGACAACCGTTTGCACAACAGTGAATAAATATGTTTGGGGCAGTGGTGGTAACGATAACCAGTGGTCCTGGGTGCCGGTAGTTGCAACAGTAAGCAATGAACACTACTTAGAGTTGGGGAGGATGCACCCAAGCTAAGATTGCTTCATATATATTGGCATACTGGAATAGAAGTGTTGAATTGTTCCATCTCACTGTAACAGATGGAAAACTAAGCTCTACTTCAGTGTTGCCCACACAGGATAACTGTCAAAAAGCTGAGAGCTTAATGATCCATGTCTCAAGCTATCAGCCTCAGTGACATGGCCAGTTATGTTGATGGTGTGCTCCATCTGCCAAAATGAACTTATGATTTTAGACTTATATCATAGACTTATGATTTTAGGTTAAGACATATAAGAAAAGATTTAACTGATATTAGTAAATAATGTTTAAAGATGTTAAGAAATTACTAAAGATGACTGACAATGAAACGCAGTGGGGGGGGGACGTGAGGAAGTCACCCCACATGATTAGACATGATGAATGGGAAAATAAGATGTATGTTTGTGTTTTGTCTATTGTGTATTTTTGTATTCTTATACCACGATTAATGTAATGATGTTAAGTTGATGGGTTTTTTATGTTAAAAACCCAATAAATATAATTTTTAAAAACAAAACAGAATCGAGGCAAGATTGGGTGGGATGGGGCCTGACCAGAAGTTGTCCTGCCTGCTGGGATGGGCCAGGGTCTCTGAGTCTGGCTGGAAAGCCCCTCTTAGAGAAGTTTCTAGAGCAGAACACATGGACAAAGGGGGGATGCTTTAGCTTGGGTTCCTGCATTGCAGGGGGTTGGACTAGATGACCCCTGAGGACCCCTTCCCAACTCTACAATTATGTGATTCCATGCTGAGCAGCTGGGAAGCCAGTCACCCTACCCTGCCTTCAGCAGAGGCGTAGCAAGCCCAGGTGGTACCCGGGGCGGAATTTTTTTTGTCACCCCCCCACCACTTTAATTTTTTAAAAAAATAAAAACAATTGAAAAGTGTCACCCCCCTCTGATGGTGCCACTTTGCGAGGTGTGGGGTTTTTTTTGTGTGTGTCTATTATCTCTTTTTTTCAATAAAGTTAAAATAAAAAAATAATAAATAATAAAAAAAATATGTAAAAAATAAAAATAAAAAAAAATAAAAAGTGTCGCCCCCCTCTGATGGTGCCACTTTGTGAGGTGTGGGGGGTTGTGTGTGTGTGTGTGTGTGTGTGTCTATTATCTCTTTTTTTCAATAAAGTTAAAATAAAAATAATTTTAAAAAATGATAAAAATTAAAAAAAATTAATTTTTTTAAAGTGTCCCCCCCTCTGATGGTGCCACTTTGTGAGGTGTGGGGGGTTGTGTGTGTGTGTGTGTGTGTGTGTGTCTATTATCTCTTTTTTTCAATAAAGTTAAAATAAAAATAATTTTAAAAAATGATAAAAATTAAAAAAAATTAATTTTTTTTAAAGTGTCCCCCCCTCTGATGGTGCCACTTTGTGAGGTGTGGGGGTTGTGTGTGTGTCTATTATCTCTTTTTTCAATGAAGTTAAAATTTTAAAAAAAATTTAAAAAATTTTTTTTTAAAAAAAGTGTCACCCCCCTCTGGGGTGGAACCCGGGGCGGCCCGCCCCCCGCCTCCCCATTGCTACGCCCTGCTTCCAGCTTCCCTCATTCCTCCCCTGCCCGGCATAACTCCCTGTCTTTTTTCTCAGGACACAGGGAAGCTGCGGATCGGTACCTACACAGGACCCCTTCAACACTGCGCTGTCTACTCGGGAGGTAAAGCCTGCACCAAAGCTATAGGCCACACGTTGGGGAAACTGCCTGGCCTTTCAAAGAACCTCCCTTATTAGCCAGATGTGGGCTGATGCATAAGGGAAACTGAGCCACAGGGAGTGGCATGAATCCATCAGGTCTGGACTCTGCCGCCTCTTCTCTTTCCAGGCTCTTCAGACATGGTGTGTGACCTTTTGGGAGTGAAGGGCAAGGACATATTGTACATTGGAGACCACATCTTTGGGGACATTCTCAAATCTAAGAAGAGGCAGGGGTGGAGGACCTTCCTGGTGGTGCCCGAGCTGGCTAAGGAGCTGCAAGTCTGGACAGAGAAAAGCGGTGAGGAGGAGGAGGAGGAGGAGGAGGAAGGTTTCAGTGGGTGGAGGCAGGCTTCTCTCGCCCCGTGCGTGTCTTTGCAATGACCCAGAGAGCACCGCCAGCCAGATGCTTTGCACAGTGCCCTGTTAATCTCTGGAACTCCCTCCCACAGGAGTCAGTGCTGGCTAGCAACTTGGGTGGCTTTCAGAGAGGATCGGACAAATTCGTGGAGGAGGAGAGGGCTATCGATGGCTCCTAGCCAGGATGGCTCTGCTCTGCCTCCACAGTCAGAGGCAGCAATGCTTCTGAATACCAGTTGCTGGAAACCACAGGAGAGGAGAATCCTGCTGGTGGCCTTCATCTGGTTGGCCACTGTGAGATGAGGATGCTGGACTAGATGGGCCATTGGCCTGATCCAGCAGCCTCTTCTTATGTTCTCTGCCCTCTCGTGGCTAAGGGGGTGTCCCAGCCCATCCATAGCTGTCAACTTTCGGATTTGAAAATAAGGGATTTTTTCAAACTTTCGGATTTGAAAATAAGGGATTTTTTCAAACTTTCGGATTTGAAAATAAGGGATGCTGCGAGGGCGGTGCAATGGCACCAAGTAGCCTCGCCACCCTGCGCTCCAGAGGCTGCGCACGAACAGGTGAGCGAAAGAGCGAGCGCATAGACGGCAGGCAGGCTGTCTGTCTGGTTGGGTGTGAGGGTCTGGATGCACAAGGCGTGCAAGCTCCGCCCCCAGTCGGTCTCAGACTCCTTATTGGCAGCCGAGCAACGCAGCTGAGGAGCCTCCCTGGCCGGCAGGGAGGGAGAGGAGCTGCTTCCTTGGAAATCCGGGGAATTTAAGGGATATCAACAATCCGGGACAGCAGCGGGAAACGGCATTGGAATAAGGGAGTTTCCCACCAAAAAAAGGGAGGGTTGACAGCTATGAGCCCATCCTACCTCCAGATCTTGGCTCCGATCCTTTTACTGGTGCCCCAAACCCAGGGCCGTCTTATTTCCTAGATGTGTTTCAGAGAGTTTTGCTTCTTGCTGATACCAAGAATCTAAAGACCCACCTCACCCCAGTCCTAAGAGGTTGAGCTGGCAGGTCTTTTGCACCTCCTTTTCAGAAGCCACACTTAAAGAATGTCCATTTCCCCCTTCATAGAACTTTTTGAAGAGCTGCGGAGCCTGGACATCTTCTTGGCTGAGCTGTACCAGTAAGTCAGGATTCCTGCCCATTAGCACTTTGCCCCCGGGTGCTGCCTGTTGTGTGCACATGAGAAATCTGGAAATTTGCAAGGAACCCATGTTTCGTATTACTAGAAGAGAAACTTGAGAGCAGTACATGTGAAAAGGATCTAGGAGTCTTGGTAGACCACAAACTTGACATGAGTCAACAGTGTGATGCAGCAGCTAAAAAAGCCAATGCAATTCTGGGCTGCATCAATAGGAGTATAGCATCTAGATCAAGGGAAGTAATAGTACCACTGTATTCCGCTCTGGTCAGACCTCACCTGGAATACTGTGTCCAGTTCTGGGCACCACAGTTCAAGAAGGATACTGACAAGCTGGAACGGGTCCAGAGGAGGGCAACCAAAATGGTCAAAGGCCTGGAAACGATGCCTTATGAGGAACGGCTTAGGGAGCTGGGTATGTTTAGCCTGGAGAAGAGAAGGTTAAGGGGTGATATGATAGCCATGTTCAAATATATAAAAGGATGTCATATAGAGGAAGGAGAAAAGTTGTTTTCTGCTGCTCCTGAGAAGAGGACACGGAGCAATGGATTCAAACTACAAGAAAGAAGATTCCACCTCAACATTAGAAAGAACTTCCTGACAGTAAGAGCTGTTCGACAGTGGAATTTGCTGCCAAGGAGTGTGGTGGAGTCTCCTTCTTTGGAGGTCTTTAAGCAGAGGCTTGACAGCCACCTGTCAGGAATGCTTTGATGGTGTTTCCTGCTTGGCAGGGGGTTGGACTGGATGGCCCTTGTGCTGTTCCTATAATCCCCAGCTTGCACAGTTCAGGGGCAAGGAAGTGCCGGGTGGAACTGGACCCCCAGCAAATCTTTAGGCAGGCAATGTGACCTCCACACAGAAGGGATTCAGGTGGGATTTTGAGCATGGGTGTCCTCTTTCCCCCCCCAGGCACCTGGACAGTGGGAGCAACGAACGGCCGGACATCAGCTCCATCAAGAAGCGGATCCAGGTATATCCCCCCCCCCCCGGTTCCCAAGCAGCATCTTGGCCTATGGCCTTAGTGAGACCATCACTCAAGCCCTTTGGGCTGCTGGTCAATGCTTCTGGGGCCAGAGCTCAGCCTCACGCAGACATACCGTATTTTTCGCTCTATAAGGCTCACCTGACCATAGGACGCACCTAGTTTTTAGAGGGGAAAAGCCCCATATTTTTGAGGATCAGCTCAAATTTCTGTAGCTTCTTTTGCAAAGGAGAAAAGCCCCATTTTTTGAGGATCAGCTCAAGTTGTTGAGCTTACTTTGCAAAGGGAAAAAACCCTGTTTTATGGGGTTTAACTTACAGTTCTGCAGCTTCAGGAAAGGGAGCCATTTCTACAGTTTCTAGACAGATAATCTAATCAGCCAGTCACATGTCGCTGGGGAAACAGCCTCCCTCTGCAAGGGCGCGGGGCTGGAATCTCTCTCCCTTATCTCTCTCCCCGATGGTTTGCTGAGCAGCTGCTCAGCGGGCTTCCTTTCAACACCCCCTTCTCTCTCTCTCTTTTTTAAAAAGCACGATCTGCTTTTGCCCCTGGGCAGTTCAGCTCCAGGGACCACACATTCGCTCCATAAGACGCACAGACATTTCCCCTTACTTTTTAGGAGGGAAAAAGTGCGTCTTATGGAGCGAAAAATACGGTAAATCCATTTAGGGCTTGCTTAGTAGGCAGCAGAGCTGGCTAAAGAATGGAGCCTTCTTTAAGGCTCTGCTGTCTTATGATCCAGATGCCCAGCAGCGTCTTCCTCTTAGTTCCTACCTGGGGGGCTATAACAGGCCGCAGGTGACAAGCAACAGGTGTAACAAGGACATGAGAACATAAGAAGAGCCAGATGTATCCAGCCAATGGCCCATCTCAGGCACCCCTAAACCCGGCCCTCCAGATGTTTTGGGACTACAACTCCCATCATCCCTGACCACTGTTCCTGTTAGCTAGGGATGATGGGAGTTGTAGTCCCAAAACATCTGGAGGGCCGGGTTTAGGGGTGCCTGGCCCATCTAGTCCAGCATCCTGTTCTCACAGGGGCCAACCAGAAGCCCCAATGGGGAAACCTGCAAGCAGGATCTGAGCGCGAGAGCCCTCACCCTCCTCCTGTGGTTCCCAGCAACTGGTGTTCAGAGGCATTGATGCCTCTGGCTGTGGCGGCAGAGAATAGCCTTCTCCTCCATGAATTGATCCAATTCTTTTTTAAAGCCGTCACTGCCTCCTGCAGGAGTGAGTTCCATAGTTTAACAATGCACTGCTTGAAGAAGAAATGGGCAGGAGTGGGGGGGGGAGGCGGGTTTCTCACAGAGCAAAGGTCGTCTTGCTGGTCTTAGGCAAAATCCCAAAACCCACATGAGGGCAGGACCTTCTTTAAGCCAAGCAACATGTTGCACAAAAGCTCCCCTTTATCAGTTGGCAAACAGGATGGTGGGCAGCTCCAGCAGTGGGGAGAAAGTCCGTGGCTAATGGCAGAGGTGTGGGTGGCACCTGCATTTAGTCACCCTGTTATATGAAAAAGACCTCTAATTCCCTTATGGGGATATCTAGAGCCCGTATAGAGTCCCTCAGGCAGGGGCGTAGGAAGTGGGGAGTAGGGGGGGTGGGCCGCCCCAGGTTCCATCATGGAGGGGGGTGACAAATTATCAAGGAACAATTACTGCCCTACTAGGGTGGTTCATAAAAAACCTTTTTTTGGAAAATGCCTGCTCCAAAGGTCTTATCTTACTACACTAGGGATTATATAGCTATATATGAAATTTCATGCAT
The DNA here is from genome assembly GCA_034641385.1 of Darevskia mixta. NCBI lineage: Eukaryota > Metazoa > Chordata > Lepidosauria > Squamata > Lacertidae > Darevskia > Darevskia mixta. The sequence continues at coordinate 4,023,859 of JAWWNH010000025.1, read as the reverse complement.
ATCAGTTAATATCTTGACCCTCCTCCACGAAAATAGCTGTTTACTTGGCCGTTTTCCTATGTCGTGAAGGCTGAAATTTCAATTCAGTGGAGCACTTACTGTTCCCAACCCTAACCCTGCGGAAAGCCATCTAATTAGACTTTCATTTGATTTTGACATGTTTTTAGGAGGTAATTTAATTATTGTTTGATTTTATATCAATGTTATGTATCTGATGTTAGCCGCCCTGAGCCCGACTTCGGCCGGGGATGGCGGGATATAAATAAAAGTTAATTTTTACTTATTATTGTTCCTTTGTAAGAAAATATGAAATAACGTAAAACCATTTTTGCAGGCAAAATAATAATAATTTAAAAAATCAATGGGGGAGGGGGGTGACAAGAAATTTTTCGCACCAGGTACCACCTGACCTTCTTACGCCTCTGCCCTCAGGAGATCTCTATCGGTCGGAGAGGAAGCAGAGGCGAACCAGAGTATATTGAAAGCAAAGCGGCCAGCAAGCCTGATCTTTATTAAAGGAAATAAACTGTTGCAACAAGAGGGGGCAGGGTCCAGGATGCTCAGATTGCTGCCACCAAACCTCCCCTTTCATGATGTAACCATGATGTATCGGCGGGGGGGTGTGTGTGTGTCTCGGGCTACACCCCTCCTATGGTGTATGCATGGTGTTTCTGGGGGGTGGTCTTGGTCCAGGGTGGGGGGGGGGAATTCAGAATGTCTATATAGGGGCGGGCACACTTTTGTTCTAGGTTGCTCCTCCATCCAGCATGTGGTGAGGGAGAACCCTGTTGCAACAGTATTTGTTAATAAAGATCAGGCTTACTAGCCGCCTTGCTTCCCATTAGAACTCTGGTCTGGTCTCTGTCTTTTCTGCGCAGGCAGGGGTTTCAAAATAACGTCCTGCCGAGGTTCAGGATTCCACCCGGAATTCTTTCAACAATCACTCCCCGAAGGAGTATCAAAGCGGCTCACATCTCCTTTCCCTTCCTCCCCCACAACAAACACTCTGTGAGGTGAGTGGGGCTGAGAGACTTCAGAGAAGTGTGACTAGCCCAAGGTCAACCAGCAGCTGCATATGGAGGAGCGGGGACGCGAACCCAGTTCCCCAGATTACCACCAGATCTACCACTCTTAACCACTACACCACACTGGTGTAGATTAAAAGTAGCACAGAATATCTGGTGGGCCAGCCTTTTGGAAGGCACCCTCGAGAGCTGTAGCTCTCCCCATGTCCACTTTTGAACTTTTCCCCGTGCTCTCCTGCACCCCCAAGGCCTGAAAAAGGTAATCCACCCCCGCCCTGGTTTTAGGAGGCCACAAAGAGGTCTGCTCACGTAGCACAGATTATTCAGGCAGTCGGGGAAACGTGGGCTAGAACCGCCAGATTCAGAACATTGCAACATGAGCTCACCACAGAGGAAAGTTTGTTTTTTTCCTCAGGCCCTTGAGAGCTGCAATCCAGCTGACCACAGCTGGTTTTGCAACAACCTGAGGGGGTTACTCCAACTTTAATTACGCCTCTCTGTTTCCTGTGTTAAAAGTTAACCAATCCTGATAAGACACTTCTGGGTGTGTGTTTTTTTTAAAAATGTTCTGTTATAGAGAAGTGGTTCCCAAACATTTTTGGGCCACTGCTGCTTTGGTTCCATATTATTTGGCATTTTGCACACCCTATTATGGAAGATAATACAGTAACACAATAAAATTCAGAACAGTAAGGATGAATTGCACATTTATTCAAAACCCAATTAGAACAGTTTTTGTTTAAGGAAGTCAACAAAAGTGATGAACTTGATCAAGTGATACCAGCTTTTTGAAATAGGTTAGTCATTTATACCTCCAGCGCCCCCCACCCGCCCCCTCGGTCATCCTATGACCTGAAATAATCAGAAATCTGCTCTTATTCCCTTATGGGGTACACAAGAGCCTTTCCAGGTTCTCCATCAGTAGGAGCAAATTACAGAGACCAACCAGAGAAAAATTGAGAAGCAAAATCTTTATTAAATCTGTTGCAACAGGGCCCACTCCCAAAAATGGAGGAGGGAGGAGGAACCCAGAACAATGGTGTGCCAGCTCCTATATAGACTTTTGAAATTCCCTCCTCCCACTCAAGACCACCCCCCTATACATCATACATACATCACAAAAAGGGGTGTAACCCAGGACCCCCTCCCAGATACATCACAGCTACATCATGAAAGGGGAGGTCTGGTAGCAGTAATCTGAGCATCCTTGACCCTCCCCATGCCTCCTCTTGCCCTCCACCAAAAACGCATCAAGTAAAACAAAAGAGATATTTACATTTCCCTGTTTCCCAGCCGAGTTAATCACACCCTTTTGTCTGGCACTCAGGTATCAGGAAGCCAGGATTATCACTTTATTTTCCTGAGACAATCCCCCCTCCTTCCTTGCAGAGAAACAGTTTGTCAGTTTGGGAGTCAAAATGGAGACAGGCCTGTCTTCCTGTGCTGCTTCAGACATGTGGCCTTGTTTTGCTTGGCACACTTATATATATATATATAATAATTGTTCATAAGACCTTGATATTCTTACAACAGGAAGATAATACAGTAACACAATAAAATTCAGAACAGTAAGGATGAATTGCACATTTATTCAATACCCAATTAGAACAGTTTTTGTTTAAGGAAGTCAACAAAAGTGTATCTGAAGAAGTGTGCATGCACACGAAAGCTCATACCAAGAACAAACTTAGTTGGTCTCTAAGGTGCTACTGGAAGGAATTTTTTTATTTTATTTTGTTTTGACTATGACAGACCAACACGGCTACCTACCTGTAACAAAAGTGATGAACTTGATCAAGTGATGCCAGCTTTTTGAAATAGGTTAGTCATTTATACCTCCGGCGCCCCCCCCCCCCTGCCCCCTCGGTCATCCTATGACCCATGTGGGTGCTACAGCCCAAGTTGGGAACTCACTGTTATGGAGTCCTGTACATTGGTTCTCAAACTCAATCCGTTCTGGAAGTTCATTTGACTTCCAAAACATTTGAAAACCAAGTCGTGGTTTCTGATTGGCCCCGGAAACCATGCCGACAGCCGAAACAGACGTTCGGCTTCTGAAAAACGTTCGTAAACCAGAACACTTACTTCCGGGTTTGCGGCATTCGGGAGTTGATTTGTTCGTCAACTAAGCTGTTCAGGAACCAAGGTACCACTGTACTTAAAATACGCCTGGCACCTGGACATTGCTGGCTGGGTAGGGCGGGAGAGCATTAAACGTTTTCCTGTTGTGGAAGTCACGAAAGAAAATGAAGAAGAATACACAATTAAGGGATCAATGCAAAAACTTAAAATATGAGTCAGAGTAGCCACAGATCACTTGGACTGTGGTTAAGGCTTCCCATTTTCTACCTGCTGAGAAACCTCATCATCTGTGAACCACCCTGAGACCTGCGGGTATAGGGTGGCATACAAATTTTAATAATAATAATAATAATAATAATAATTTGATAAAACAATAATAATAATAATTTGGTAAAACAATAATAATAATAATTTGGTAAAACAATAATAATAATAATTTGGTAAAACAATAATAATTATTTGGTAAAACTTGCAAACTAGAAAAAGCTACCTCACATGTGGAGCAAGACCAGCATGACGGGTCTTTTGCCAAGAAGCTGCCCCCATGGGTGAGCTTTCTTGCTTGTAGGATCTGCTGACTCCTTCAGGGACACTTCCCAGTTGAGGGAGCTGGGGATCTTTAGCCCGGTGAAGACTGAGAGGTGACATGATAGTCATCTTCAAATACCTGGTGGGTTCTCGTGGAAGACGGAGCGAGCTTGTTTTGTGCTGCTTCAGAGGGGAGGAATTGCATGAAAGGCGATTCTGACTCAACATTAGGAAGAACTTTTTGATGGCAAGAGCCATTTGCCTGTGGAATGGATGACCTTGGAAGGTGGTGGACTCTCCTTTCTTGGAGGTTTTGGATGGCCGTCGGTCAGGGAATCCTGCATTTCAGGAACCAGATGACTCTTGGCGTCCCTTCCAACTCTACAATTCTAAGATTCACTTGGGCTTTCATTTGCAAAAGTCCACAATGTAGATGGTAGAATTGGAAGTTGTGGCCGCATCTCGCACAAAGCACAAAGCAGAGAGACGGGTGTGTGTGTGTGTGTGTCTCCTCTCCCCGACAAAGGTCATAAAACCAAAAAGGAGTACCGTATTTTTCGCTCCATAAGATGCACTTTTTTCCTCCTAAAATATAAGGGGAAATGTCTGTGCGTCTTATGGAGCGAATGCATCATCCCTGGAGCCAAATTGCCTAGGGGCCAAAAGCAGATTGTGCTCTTTTTTTTTACAAAGAGAGAAGAGGGTGTTGAAAGGAAGCCTCTGAACAGCTGTTTAGCAAGCGATTGGGGAGAGAGATAAGGCTCCCTTTCCAGCCCCGCCCCCTTGCCCAGGCCTCCGTTGTTGAATGCAGAGGGAGGCTGTTTGTTTCCCCAGCGACATGTGACTGGCTGATTAGATTATCTGTCTGGAAACTGTAGAAATGGCTCCCTTACCTGTAGGACTAGAAGCTGCAAACTGTGAGTTGAACCCCATAAAAACGGGGCTTTTCCTCTTTGAAAAAGAAGCTGCACCACTTTCAGCTGATCCTCAAAAAAGCAGGGCTTTTCCCTTTGCAAAAAAAGCTGCACCACTTTCAGCTGATCCTCAAAAAAACAGGGCTTTCCCCCTTTCCTCCTCTAAAAACTAGGTGCGTCTTATGTTCAGGTGCGTCTTATGGAGCAAAAAATACGGTACCTGGTTGCCAGGACCCCACCTCCCAAGCCTAGGTTTCTCCGCTTCTATCCTTGCCACCTGACTGAGCAGGGACTCTTCTTCTCTTGCAGAAAGTCACCCACGAGATGGACATGTGCTACGGGAAGATGGGGAGCCTCTTCCGCTGTGGGTCCCGACAGACCCTCTTTGCCAACCAGCTGATGCGCTACGCAGACCTTTACGCCGCCTCCTTCATCAACTTCCTCTATTACCCTTTCAGCTACCTTTTCCGGGCACCACCCACCCTGGTATGTGGGTAGGGCATCCTGGGGCAGGAGATGGGTGTGTGTGGACCTGCCTCTTGGCCCAGGGAAAGGGCTGAGGATTAGACAAATTCAGGGAGCAGAGGGCTATCGATGGCTGCTAGTCCTGTTGGCTGTATTCTGCCTTCACAGTTGGGGGCAACAATGCTTCTGAATGGCAGTTTCTGGAAACCACATGGCGGGCGGGGAGAGGGATTCCCACTGGGGCATCTGGTTGGCCACTGTGAGAACAGGATCCTGTACTAGATGCATAGCCGTCAACCCTCCCTTTTTTGGTGGGAAACTCCCTTATTCCAATGCCGTTTCCCGCTGCTATCCTGGATTGTTGATATCCCTTAAATTTCCCGGATTTCAAAGGAAGCAGCTCCTCTCCCTCCCTGCCGGCCAGGGAGGCTCCTCAGCTGCGTTGCTCGGCTGCCAATAAGGAGTCTGAGACCGACTGGGGGCGGAGCTTGCATGCCTTGTGCAGCCAGACCCTCACGCCCAACCAGACAGCCAGCCTGCCTGCCGTCTACGCGCTCACTCTTTCGCTCACCCGTTTGTGCGCAGCCTCTGGAGCACAGGGTGGCGAGGCTACTTGGTGCCATTGCACCGCCCTTGCGGCATCCCTTATTTTCAAATCCGAAAGTTTGGAAAAAATCCCTTATTTTCAAATCTGAAAGTTGACTATGGGGTTGGCCTGATCCAGCAGGGCTCCTCCAATGTTCTTACATCACAGGCTTTCTCCATGGAAGAGACATTTCCTCTAAACTGGCAACCGTCCAGCCTTCCTGCACAGGCTCACAGCTTTTGGCTAGCTCTGCAGGAGCTTCGCTTTTTTCTCCTCTGGGAGGCTGGGTCTGCCTCCTGATGCCCACCCCCAACCCTGACAGTTGCATGACAATTCTTGCCCCTCCAGATGCCCCATGAATCCACTGTGGAGCACACCCGGGTGGAGTTCAGCGAGATGGGTCTCCTTGCATGGAATGTGATGCCCCAACACAGGCCGCTGCAGGTGAGTCTCTCTCTGCTCTTCTGCTGTCCCAACACACCCCTGCGCTCTTCCTCCTTTCCCTCCCGTGGTTTTTGGCTGCCCTCTACTGACACCCACATTGGCACACTGAAAATGGCTTTAGGTTTCAGTTAGTCATTGCCAATACAGTGGTACCTTGGTTCTCAAACTTTATCCGTTCCGGATGTCAGTTTCAAAACCAAGGCACGCAATCAATCAGTAGCTGAACTGGGTTCCACAGAGCCACAAAAACAAAACAAAAAGAGCTGTAAAAACAACAACGCAAAATAAATAGCAAAAACAGACAGACCTCAGCGTAACTCTCAAAACGGAAGTGTGGCACTCAAATTGGAAGCGTAACACTCAAAGCAGAGCATGTTCGGCTTCTGAAAAAAGTTCTCAATCTGGAACGCTTACTTTGCAGTGTTTGGGTTCCAAGTTGTTTGAGTACCAACTTGTCTGATGTTTTAGTTTTTTATATATGCTGTAAGGGACCCAGGTGGCGCTGTGGGTTAAACCACAGAGCCTAGGGCTTGCTGATCAGAAGGTCGGCGGTTCGAATCCCCGCGACGGGGTGAGCTCTCGTTGCTCGGTCCCTGCTCCTGCCCACTTAGCAGTTCGAAAGCACGTCAAAGTGCAAGTAGATAAATAGGTATCGCTCCGGCAGGAAGGTAAACGGCGTTTCCATGTGCTGCTCTGGTTTGCCAGAAGCAGCTGTCATGCTGGCCACATGACCTGGAAGCTGTACGCTGGCTCTCGGCCAATAAAGCGAGGTGAGCGCCGCAACCCTAGAGTCGGACACGACTGGACCTAATGGTCAGGGGTCCCTATATATGCTGTAAGCCGCCCAGAGTGGCTGGGGAAACCCAGCCAGATGGGTGGGGTATAAATAATAAAATTATTATTATTATTATTACTACCAAGGCGTTTGAGAACCGAGGTACCACTGTACTCCTGAAAGCTGTGCCACACTAACTGAAACATGCAAGGGTTTCTGCAATGCAGGAATATGCAGCTGTCCCACACAGGGATCGAACCTGCAACCCTGGCATTATCTGCACCATGCTCTAACCAACTGAGCCACCGTGAAAGGATGGAGCAGGGAGATCTTGACCTCTTGGACATCTGAGTGCCAGCACCCGAATACATCGAACACTCCAGGATCCTATGTCCACATCCCATGCAGCTTCTTCAATGGGATGGCACTGTTCAAATCCTCACTTGGCCGTGAAGCTCACTGGGGTGACCTTGGGACAGTCACTGCCTCTTAGCCTAACCTACCTCACAGGGTTGTTGTTGAAGATAACATGGGAGAGCTGTGCCACCTTTTTGAGCTCCTTGCAGGAAAAGTGGGGTATAAATGCAATAGATAGCCAGCTCCCCTCCGCCTGTCCCAACAGAAAGGAGGGCAGTGGTGGTCCCCACCCTCTGCAGCTGGCAAGGGCAGGGTGGGGGAAGCGCCAGGGCAGAGAGCGCCCCTCTGAGGAATGGGTGACCTTGGCACGATGAGCTGCTAGGGTGGAGCACGGGTGCCCCTGCAGTAGAGGGTGCAAGGCACCCACCCAAAAACCGAGGGAGATGGGCAGGCATGCCCACTAGATAAAACACACAACAGGTCACTAGCTTTTAGATAAGATAATTCCGACCCCCAATATACTTATTTCAATTTGCTTGTTACTGTGAACTACCGTATTTTTCGCTCCATAAGACGCACTTTTTCCCTCCTAAAAAGTAAGGGGAAATGTCTGTGCGTCTAATGGAGCGAATGCATGGTCCCTGGAGCCAAATTGCCTAGGGGCCAAAAGCAGATTGTGTTCTTTTTTTTACAAAGAGAGAAGAGGGTGTTGAAAGGAAGCCGCTGAACAGCTGTTTAGCAAGCGATCGGGGAGAGAGATAAGGCTCCCTTTCCAGCCCCGCCCCCTTGCCCAGGCCTCCGTTGTTGAATGCAGAGGGAGGCTGTTTGTTTCCCCAGCGACATGTGACTGGCTGATTAGATTATCTGTCTGGAAACTGTAGAAATGGCTCCCTTTCCTGTAGGACTAGAAGCTGCAGAACTGTGAGTTGAACCCTATAAAAACGGGGCTTTTCCTCTTTGCAAAAGAAGCTGCACCACTTTCAGCTGATCGTCAAAAAAGCAGGGCTTTTCCCTTTGCAAAAAAAGCTACACCACTTTGAGCTGATCCTCAAAAAACCAGGGCTTTTCCCTTTGCAAAAAAAGCTACACCACTTTGAGCTGATCCTCAAAAAAACAGGGGTTTTTTATGTAGCGAAAAATACGGTAACTGATGCAAAAGAGCAGCTCTCTTTGAACGCCTGTACCACTCTTTCCCTGTCTCGTAGAAGCTGCACAGCGCTTCCCAGGAAGACACCGACGATGAGCACGACTGAGCAAGACCCCAATGGAGGATGTGGAAGGAAAATCTTGAGTGGGACGAACGCCTTAAGCTGCTAAGAGAGGGGTGGGGGGAAGGAGAGGTCCGCCCCAGACCCTTCCCTGTGACGCTCCTGATTCCAAAGAGGCTCAACTTCCCAGCGGGTGGCTCCAAGAGGTCATTGCGGGAGGCTTACCCCAAGGGACAGCACCCCATGGCTGCTTTGCGGGGGGGGGGGGACGACACACCCATCACCTTTCTAAAGTGGGAGCTTTCTGGGGTGCAGCCCCAGATGAGCTCCTTCTGTCCGCTTGCTTCAACCACCTCCCCAAAGGGCTTTTGAGATCCCTCCTGTTCCCAAGCACCGCTGCGGTTGTGGGGTCAAGGATTTAAGGGAGAAATCCGGCACGACCCTCTGGCACTGTGCTGGAGGGAAGCCCCTTCCCTCAAGGCTCCAGCCACTAGACCCACCTGCTCTTCCTAAGACTCAGGGTGGGGCAGAAACCGGGAGACGCTTACAGCAAAGGAGAGGCTCTCTGGTGGGGTTGCAGAAAACCCAAGCCCCTCTTCTGCCTGGACACCGAGGGAGGTCGATGCAGTTTGGCAAAAATGTAGGGGGCTGCGGCTCTGTGTTTTGACAGGAACAGCTGTGGCCTCTGTGTCGCTGAGCCCTGGCAACCCAGACAAGGCCCTCAGCTGTCCCTTGAGCACAATGACCCCCCCCAAAGGAAGAGAGTGTCCGAGGGAGAAGAGGGGCAGCCGGCATTTGGGGGAACGGTGGCCGCCCACTGAGGATGGGCTTGCAACGGAGCGGATTCAAGCCTGAAGCGACTTGCAGAGAAGCCAGAAGCAGCCCTGGAAAGGAGTTTAGAAACAGGCCCCACGCCAGGTCCGAGGGGAGCCCTGGGCTTCAATGCATACCTCCCCCCTTTGCCATAATGCCCTCTCCTGCGAGAAACGCAGAAGAGCCAACAATCCACTCACAGCTCCCAGAAAACCCACACAAATGCCGCCGCCACGGGCAGCCAAGACTTGGACTTTGTTGGGGTCTAGGGTGAGGTGCCAAGCCCAGGACGCCGGGCCCCACCCCACTCTGAAAAACCCATTCCACAACCAGGATATGAGGAGGGGGTATCCCTTCTCTGCCTGTGCTCACAAAATAACAGCAATAAGGGCAACACGTAATGACCAATGGATATATCAGGCACTTCAATAAACAAACTCAATCTATATCAAAGAATAAACAAAGTAATTGAAAACATAAAATGTAAGTCTCTAAATGAAATGAGATAACAATGTTCATGAGAAGACGTAGTCAGTCAATGTACTGTGGCAATCAGGGTGGATAAAAATCAATGATTTTTTTGATTTAAATTGGATTTTTAAAATAAAATGCTTTTGGAGGAAAAATCTTTCTAAATATAGTCTTCTATTTAAGTTACATTGTAGTACAAAGGCTATTCATCAGGAAATAAGGATTTTTTTTAAGTTTATCAAGTGTGCTGAAACTCAGTCTAAGTTTTTTTTTTAATGTTTAACCACATCAGTTAACAAACATGGATACATATGCTATCATGTTATTGTTTTAGTTAAATAAATTGTTTAAATGGTTATTAAGGAAATGATTATTTTTCTCCTTCCAATAAAGTACAGCAGAAAAGTTGTCCAAATATAAACAGTTAACTTATTAAACCTCACCAATATTTCATAATTATCTGTCTATGTATTTCTAGTAGTATAACCAAATCAGTAATTTTTGATATAACTGTAAAAACTACTCTGAAAATTTACTATTCCAAAAATGAAACCTTCATATGGTTGTAAATATTAAGATTATACCAGCAAGAATGAGTCTTTCTGTAAAAAAAATATTTAAATCAAGTGTTACTGACTAGTGATTTAAATCAAGCCTTACTGACTAGTGATTTAAATCGTGATTTAAATCAATTTGATTTAAATCAAATCCACCCTGGTGGCAATAACGTCCAAGTAGTTCCAGTAGTAATGTGCACAGCGATCCCGGATAATCAAAACTGTTTCGCAGGAGTCTTCTTCAGCACAATAGGTTTGAAGAGAACGCGTCCTAGACCATATCATGAAAGTATAAATTCTACTGTGGAGTGGTGGTCATAAAGGTATGTAACCACTACACTATTGAAGTGCCTGATATATTCATTGGTCATTACGTGTTGCCCTTATTGCTGTTGTTTACTGTTTGCGACACAGGGGTTATTCATTGTGTTACTTTGTGTGCTCACAAAATGGCAGGCAGAGGCTCCCCACCCACCCAAAAGTCCTTTTGCCCAGAGAGAAATCCAGCTGGGAGAGATGAAGACCCCACCCCCCCACAGCTGTCGACGCTTCCTAAAGCCACCTGTGTTGTCAAAAAGGTTGTTTTCTATTTTTAATCATTTCAAGAATAAAGAGGCTTCCCATAAACAGGTCCCATGCTATGTACCCCACATTTCCAGCCCGCAGCTCTAACAGAAAAGGGGCCTGCACAGGGGTGGGGCTGGGGAGGCTGGCGCCGGGGTCCGTGGCATAAACCCCTCCATCTTCACCGCCTCTGGCAAAGCTTCGTTCTCGCGGAAGATGAAGCAGCAGCCGTCCTCTGCGTCCGTGATTTCGTCCAGGCAGGAGACGACGGGGTTGTGGTCCCTCAGCATCTGCGGGTAGCGAGCAGACGCCCGCTCGATTCGCAGGGACCGCCGCACGGGGGTCAAGAGCTTCAGGTCCCGCCTCGCACTCGGCTTCTTGGCTCTGAAAAGGGACAGAGGGCATGGGATCATAGAGCCCCCCCCAGACCCAGAAGGCGGCCTTTTTTGTTGCAAAAAGCAGAGCTTGGGTTTGAACGAGGCCCCCGCATGCCACAGCTGCCCACCCCTGCTCTGCCACCTTGCCCTTTCTTCCCTGGTTGCCCCACCTTGGCAAGGATAGAGTTGAAAAAGACAGAACTAAGGCCCACCCCTTATGGGGACCCAGGTGGCGCTGTGGGTTAAACCACAGAGCCTAGGGCTTGCCAATCAGAAGGTCGGCGGTTCAAATCCCCGCGACGGGGTGAGCTCCCATTGCTTGGTCCCTGCTCCTTCCCACCTAGCAGTTCGAAAGCACGCCAATGCAAGTAGATAAATAGGTACCGCTCCGGCGGGAAGGTAAACAGCGTTTCTGTGCGCTGCTCTGGTTCACCAGAAGCGGCTTTGTCATGCTGGCCACATGACCTGGAAGCTGTACGCCGGCTCCCTCGGCCAATAATGCGAGATGAGCGCCGCAACCCCAGAGTTGGACACGACTGGACCTAATGGTCAGGGGTCCCTTTACCTTTAAGGCCCACCCCTTACCCGGTCAGCGATGACACTTGGAGCTTGATTGCCGAAAGAGGCTGGCAAGCCAGTCCTTGCCCATTGCTCTGCGCCTGCTCCTTGCCGGGAAGTCCGACTTCAGCAGGGGTTGCTGTTGGGGGAGAAGAGAGAGAGAGAGTAGCCGTTGGAGGACAGGCAGTGGCTGGAGAGGAAGACCCCTGAGCTGGACCTTCCTTTGCCCAGAGCAGCCTGGAGGGGCCTTGCTGGCTTTGGCAAGAATAAATCCTACTCGTGAGTTATGGTTAAATAAAAGTATGTATGGACCCAGGTGGCGCTGTGGGTTAAACCACTGAGCCTAGGGCTTGCCGATTGGAAGGTCGGCGGTTCGAATCCCCGCGACAGGGTGAGCTCCCGTTGCTCGGTCCCAGCTCTTGCCCACCTAGCAGTTCGAAAGCACGTCAAAGTGCAAGTAGATAAATAGGTACCGCTCCAGAGGGAAGGTAAACGGCGTTTCCGTGCGCTGCTCTGGTTCGCCAGAAGCGGCTTAGTCATGCTGGCCACATGACCCGGAAGCTGTACGCCGGCTCCCTCGGCCAGTAAAGCGAGATGAGTGCCGCAACCCCAGAGTTGTCCGCGACTGGAACTAATGGTCAGGGGTCCCTTTACCTTTTAAGGTATTCTACACAGGGGAGGAGAAGCTGCCCTCTCTTCACTCTTTCGTGTGTGTGTGTGTGTGTGTTTTGGGGGGGCAGAGTTTGGCTGGCCGGCCCGAAGCCCAGACCAGCCAGCGATGATGGCTACACAGTAGAAACAACAACAGACAGTCACGGTAACTATACAAAGGATAATATACAAAACCGTGAACAGCTATAGATGAAAATGTATTGAATCATGAACTAAACTGACAATGTCATACAAAAAGCATACATAGGTACAGGCAGAGGGCCTTCTCGGTAGTGGCACCCGCCCTGTGGAACACCCTCCCTTCAGATGTCAAAGAGAACAACAACTATCAGACCTTTAGAAGACATCTGAAGGCAGCCCTGTTTAGGGAGGCTTTTAATGTTTTATAGTTTATTGTATTTTAATGTTCTGTTGAAAGCCGCCCAGAGTGGCTGGGGAAACCCAGCCAGATGGGCGGGGTATAAATAATAAATTATTATTATTATTATTATTATTATTATTATTATTATTGGTATTTCCTCAGAGGCAAAAGCCTGTATATACTTTCAAACATTAAAGTGCTAATTCAAAGTGCAATATATAGTGTTGGAGATGGTTATGCAAAGTCCATCAAACGTATGGGTCTGTCTTCCCAACGGGTGGCCAGCTTCGAATCTTCTCGTTTCACCAACAGTTTCGTCAAGGACTGGACTTTATCATCAACACAGAACTAGGATATTCCACATAGCTAAGCTATTCTAAGAAACTCAAACACTCATCATTCAAATAAAGCTAGTTCTGTGTTGATGATAAAGTCCAGTCCTTGATGAAGCTGCTGGCCAGATTCGAAGCTGGCCACCCGTCGGGAAGACAGACCCATACGTTTGATGGACTTTGCTTAACCATCTTTAACACTGGAAAGATAGACCCATACGTCTGATGGACTTTGCATAACCATCTCTAACACTATATATTGCACTTTGAATTAGCACTTTAATGTTTGAAAGTATATACAGGCTTTTGCCTCTGAGGAAATACCTATGAATGCTTTTTGTATGACATTGTCAGTTTAGTGATGACGGCTAAGCTCTGTCCTGCCCAGTTGGCGGCAGCGATGCTTCTGAATCTCAGCAGCTGGAAACCACAGGAGGCGAGAGGGCTCTTGTGCTCGGATCCTGCTCGCGGGTTCCCAAAGGCATCTGGCTGGCCACTGTGAGAACAGGATGCTGGCCCAGATGGGCCCTTGGCCTGATCCATTGCTTACCGCAGGCTTGACTGGAATGCTTCAGAGTGTCAACAAGGGCATCTCTCAACTCTCGTAGCGGCTGGAATGAGAGCAAAAGTAAGTCGACCACTGAGCGACCCAAGCAGGCCTCAGAGCGCTGCCTGCAGGATTTCACAGAATCGTAGAGTTGGAAGGGACCCCAAGGAGTCATCTAGTCCAACCCCCTGCGATGCAGGAATCCCAGCTAAAGGATCCTCAACCTCCGCTAAAAAAATATCCAATGAAGGCAAGCCCACCACCTTTCGAGGGAGCAGGTTTCATGCACAAACATCCTTTTGCTACAGCTATTTGGGGGGCGGGGGAGACGCACATGGAGGCACAGAGCTGGTGGCCCCAGCAAGGGAGATCACACAGGACTGGCTGCTTAACAGCTCCACCCCAGGATGGATGTCCCAATTGGCAGCAGTGCGAGCGTTAAAATCCCCACCAGTTATAGAAGGGGTATTAGGGCATTTAGCACAACATACAGGTGAAACTCGAAAAATTAGAATATTGTGGAAAAGTCCATTTATGTAAGCAATTGTTTTCATTAGCTACTGGAGTTTAATATATGAGATAGACTCATGACATGCAAAGCGAGATATGTCAAGCTTTTGTTTGTTATGATTGTGATGATTATGGTGTGCAGCTGATGAGCACCCCAAAGTTGAAATTGTTACTTTGGGGTTCTCATCAGCTGTACACCATAATCATCACAATTATAACAAATAAAGGCTTGACATATCTCGCTTTGCATGTCATCAGTCTATCTCATATATTCTTTTCACCTTTTAAGTTGAATTACTGAAAGAAATGAACCTTTCCACGATATTCTAATTTTTCGAGTTTCACCTGTAGAAGTAGGTGATCTTCCAGTGATTCCCATCTAGTGCCGAGTTCAGCGGATGAACCCCCCGGTGGAAGGTAGACGTTTGAAATTAATAATGAGATCTTTTCCCCAGAGATCAGGCCTGATAGAGCAAAGGGGGGAGGGGAGAAGCCTGCACTAAAGTAAGTTTAGAGTATAACTTAAGTGAGATGCCCATTAAAAGACCCCCTTTAGAACGACCTCCTTTAGTGGAGGGGCAAGCGGGGAGTGTCAAAAGATCAAACCCATTTATGTCAATTCCCTCCTCCTCCCACGTTTCTTGCATTAAAATAATGTTAAAGGAATTAATATACTTCTGGAATTCCGGATCAAATTTTTTCTTTTTCCAGCCACCAGTGTTCCAACTAAGGACCGGATGGTTCTTTATAGCAGAGGTGGGAGGACCACAGCCAATTGCAACCCTCCCCCCCTGCCTGTGGGCACACACGCCTTCCAGCAGCCCCCAGAGAATCATGGATTTGTAGGGACTCATCTAGTCATCTAGTCCAGTATACCTGAAGGAGCGTCTCCACCCCCATCGGTTAGCCCGGACACTGAGATCCAGCACCGAGGGCCTTCTGGCGGTTCCCTCACTACGAGAAGCCAAGTTACAGGGAACCAGGCAGAGGGCCTTCTCGGTAGTGGCACCCGCCCTGTGGAACGCCCTCCCATCAGAGGTCAAAGCGATAAACAACCACATGACCTTTAGAAGACATCTGAAGGCAGCCCTGTTTAGGGAGGCTTTTAATGTTTAATAGATTATTGTATTTTAATGTTCTGTTGGAAGCCGCCCAGAGTGGCTGGGGAAACCCAGCCAGATGGGCGGGGTATAAATAATAAATTATTATTATTATTATTATTATTATTATTATTATTATTATCCAACTCCCTGCAACACAGGAAAGTCCAGCCCCTGTGATCTGATGTGAACAAGAGCCCATAGCAAGAAATGGCTCCTTATTGGGGATGCGCCCCACCTTCTTGTGCAAATCCCAGTCGAGCAGATGCTCAGAGCATTCTCGGCCCAGGTGGGATGGGGAAAGGCATCCTGCTTTGGGGTTCAGGAAGCTCAAGCCCAGACGGTTCCCGAGGAAGATGCCCTGGTCTCCTTGCTTCTGTACACCGTCAGCCAGGGTTGGAGGGCCCAGCGGGAGGGAGGCAGGAGGCCGGTTTATGGCTCTGCCTCTGCTGGGGAGCCCTGCACCTCCCCACGCCTCTTGGCATGTCTTTGTAAGGGGTGTAATAAGAGATCAAGGCCTTTTATATATATATTAAATGTTCATAAGTGTGCCAAGCAAACAAGGCCACATGTGTGTATTTCTTTGTCTCAGCAACAAAGGGGGGTTGCCCCTCCAGCTACTCAGCAGCCCTCCCTCTGCCTGAGTGATAATTCCTAGCAAGACAAAAAAACCTGTGTGTTGCACAGTGATAATTCCTGGCATCCAGATACCTGAGTGCCAGACAGGTAGCCTTTCCAGAGATAACAAACCCAGATGAAGACAAAAGGGTGTGATTAACTTGGCTGAGAAATAGGGAAATGTAAATACCTCTTTTGTTTCACTTGGTGGGTGTTTAGTGGAGGACAAGAGGGGGCAGGGTCCAGGATGCTCAGATTGCTCCACCAGACCTCCCCTTTCATGATGTAACCATGATGTATCTGGGGGTGGTGGTCTCGGGCTACACCCCTCCTATGGTGTATGTATGGTGTTTCTGGGGGGTGGTCTTGGTCCGGGGGGGGGGGGATTCAAAATGTCTATATATGCTCCTCCATCCAGCATGTGGTGAGGGAGAACCCTGTTGCAACAGGATTTGTTAATAAAGATCAGGCTTACTAGCCGCCTTGCTTCCCATTAGAACTCTGGTCTGGTCTCTGTCTTTTCTGCACAGGCAGGGGTTTCAAAATAACGTCCTGCCGAGGTTCAGGATTCCACCCGGAATCGAACCCTTTATCTAGATAACGCTCTTAAATTCTTACAACCAGGGGGAAAATCCTTTGGGCCTCCGTGGGTCTGACTTAATTTTGAACCCTGTCCTCCCAGGTCCTGGGCCCAGCACTCTAACCACTACACAACACTGCCTCTGCCTCTCTGCCACAGACACAGGGGACGAGAGGCCAAGAGCGAGGGAATGCCACTCACCACAGCTCCAGCGCAAGCAGCAGCACGGTACAGCCCGGCTGCGTCAAACGGGCCTTGGCGGGCCAACAGCTTCGCCTTGCAGGCCCAGAACAAGGCAAACTTCTCTGCCTCTGGGATGCGGGACAGCGTGTCCAGGAGCTTTTCCGAAGGAACCCCCTGGAGGGAAACAGAAAGGAGTCATAAGTAGGCCGGCAGATAAGGGAAACTTTGGGCTTGCTCTGTGGGCCGGCTGTTTCCACTGGGCAGCGCTAGCCCAACCTTAAGGGTGTGTTTGCGCAGAATCAGATGGCAAAGTTGCTGGCACCGTAGACAGAACACTGGGTGGGCATTCCTGTACCTCTGGACATTACAGAGCCGGGTGTCAGGGATCTGCCCACCCGTGCCAGTCCAGCTCTGAGTGCTTACAGGGACCCGCAGCCTGTGTTGACGACAGATTCATCTTCGAGCGAATCTGGCAGCCCCTCTTCGGGGGAGGAGCAGTTAGTGGCTAGGAGCCAGGGAGTGCCAGGTGTCCAGGGAGTTGCTGAGAGACCTGGCACCACCCAGCAGACTCGCTCGGAGGGGGAGGTGTCAGTTCCGGCACATATCTCACGTAGGAGAAGGCGGCAATTTAGGATGCCAAGGTTTTGGTGTTGGCGCCAAAACAGGAGGGAGGCACTTCCGGATTCTGCTAGTGACTGAGCAGACATGATAAACTGAACTGTAAATAGCTTTGCACAAAATAAAGAGACTTAAAGACAAGATGGCTTGGTCTGACTATTGAACAACCGATAAGAGAATCTGACACCGAGGATTGGGAGACCCGGGCCTGCCAAGAAAAGGAGGCGTAAAAAAATCAGTCCCTCTTGACCCTGGAGATATTTTAGGATCCTCCTTATTTCTGTAATTTTGAGTTTTTTTAATTTTAATTTTAAATTGTTTTTTGTTTTGTTTTTGGTGTGATTTTGTGTTTTAATTGTTACCTGGCCCATGAACCTTAGGGGGAAATGTGGGTAAAATCACATAAGTGTTCAAAGGGTCATCTAGTCAGGAACCACAGCCAAAGAATCACTGAGAGATGGTCACCCAACCTCCCTTTAAAAACCTCCAATGAAGGTGTCAACCACTTTCCAAGGTAGTCTGTTCCACTGTCGAACAGCTCTAATAATAGTAATAAATGCACACGGGTCCTGTGTCCTGACTTCCCCATAGAAAATGGGCTTGAGCTCTCTGCCCGTCAGGCCTGACATTCCCAGCTTTGGTCTGCAAAGGTTCAGGGAGTTCCACAGGCTCAATGCAGATCCTCCCCGGATCTAAATGATTTAGGGAACTTTCCCTTTGATGTTGGACAACGGGCACTTCTGAAAACGTCTGTGTTTCAACTGACTCTTGGACTGCCCAGTTTGTTTCCTGAGAGTTGCTTCCGGTCGGCGATGCCGGAGGAGACGGTCGGGGGGACATGTCGCTCCTGACATTCCCCCGTCCGACTGGGAAAAGGGGACATCGCGCCAGCGCCGCGATCCTCAAAACCCCCGGGAAGGGCGTCCCGGGGTCCACAGGACCTGCACAGGCTCGGACGCCGGACCTGCTCCCCGGGAGACCGTAACAAGGGCTCCCGAGTGCGAGCGGGCGGCGGAGCCACAGGGTCCGCTAACTCCCCGTCGGGCGAAGCTGCGAGACCGACTCCTCGGAGCACGCTGATTTCTCCAAGACCTGCAAATTGGAATCGTGAGTAAAATGCAACAAAAAGGAAATTTGGACTAAATTTGGACTGGATTGGAACGCAAACACGGAGGTCCGTTCCTTTCCATTGTTACAGTGAAGCAGGAAATAGATACAGTTGCACTGAAAAGGACTGAATTGACTCTTTTGTTATATGGCTTTAAATTAACCCTTAAGCCTCCCCTGGTCCTGAGGGAAGCAGAGGGAACTGTGATAGATTTGTGGTTTATTTTTAAGCTGAAAAGTTTGTGAAGTGTTATAAGAAGAAAAAGTTGGAAAAAGTTTTTAAAGTTTTAAAAGTATAAAAACTGCGATTAAAGAAAATGGCGATGAAACCGGATATTACTTGGCAAACTGTGCTGGAGAAGATGCAGGAATACATTGCGGAACTGAGAGAGAGGAATGCGATGGGAAAGACTGTGGATGAGATAAGGCAAAACCCAAACACTGTGCCGGCTGAACCAGATGTACAAATAACTAAGGAAGTGACAGGACCCGTCAAGGCTAGACAACGAAAGATTATTTTGCCAAACATCAGCTGCAGGAAAAGATTCTACAACCGGAAAAGAAAATGTGCTGTTACCCCAAGAAGCAAGAGAAGAACCATAAGAAAAAACAGCACACTGACACCCTCTGACAAGCAGCCGAAGGAAAGCCGAGACGAACCGAAGATGAATTGGGAAGGCTGGACACAGTTTTTGGAAAAGGCCTCTCTGGAGGACGCAATGCAGGACTCATGCTGGTTCTGGGCTTCTCCACCAGTAGGAATAGGATAAGAACTGTTAAAGTATGGCCTGACTTGTGGATCTATGGTTTTTGATTTATGGACACGCCAGGGACTGCTCAAATGTCATGATATATAAGTGAAAGATAAGTATCTTTATGTTTAAGACGATAAGTATGATAAGTAGTGAACAATGCAAATAACAGCTGCGTACCCGGGGACCAGGGGAGGCAAGAGGGATGTAGATGAAGATATATAAGTGATTTAAGATATATGATGTTTAAAGATTGAAGATGGATATTAGGAAAATAATTATTTGATTATGAAATTAGGAACCTGTTAAAAATTGTTAAATGCTAGCAGATGGAAAATAATGGAGTGGGCGAGAGGAAGCATGACAATGATTGTAATACAAGTGAGCTGGCCTGAATCGGGGCCAGACAATATTGTAAAATCAATAAAAATTATTTAAAAAAAAAAAGTTTGTTTCCTGAGAGTTACAATGCAATGGGCCAAGGGCAGCAAACAATAAGACCCTGATTGACTTCCTCATTTCATTCATATGAAATGGCGGCTAACAGATTGAGGTTGAATCCTGACAAGACAGAAGTACTGTTTTGGGGGGGACAGGGGGCGGGTGGGTGGGTGGGATTCCCTGGTCCTGAACGGGGTAACTGTGCCCCTGAAGGACCAGGTGCGCAGCCTGGGAGTCATTTTGGACTCACAGCTGTCCATGAAGGCGCAGGTTAATTCTGTGTCCAGGGCGGCTGTCTACCAGCTCCATCTGGTACGCAGGCTGAGACCCTAGCTGCCCCCAGACTGTCTCGCCAGAGTGGTGCATGCTCTAGTTATCTCCCACTTAGACTACTGCAATGCGCTCTACGTGGGGCTACCTTTGAAGGTGACCCGGAAACTGCAATTAATCCAGAATGCGGCAGCTAGACTGGTGACTGGGAGTGGCCGCCGAGACCACATAACACCGGTCCTGAGAGAGCTACATTGGCTCCCAGTACGTTTCCGAGCACAATTCAAAGTGTTGGTGCTGACCTTTAAAGCCCTAAACGGCCTCAGCCCAGTATACCTGAAGGAGCGTCTCCACCCCCACCGTTCAGCCCGGACACTGAGATCCAGCGCCGAGGGCCTTCTGGCGGTTCCCTCACTGCGAGAAGCAAAGCTACAGGGAACCAGGCAGAGGGCCTTCTCGGTAGTGGCGCCCGCCCTGTGGAATGCCCTCCCATCAGAGGTCAAAGAGATCAACAACTACCTGACATTTAGAAAATACTTGAAGGCAGTCCTGTTTAGGGAAGTTTTTAATCTGTGATATTTTAATGTATTTTGATATTTGTTGGAAGCCGCCCAGAGCGGTTGGGGAGACCCGGACAGACGGGTGGGGTACAAATAATAAATTTTGTTACCGTATTATTATCACATCCTGCTCAATTGTGGAAAACTCCGCTCCAGGCAGGATGGGAGAAAGGATAGTTTCAAAGTAAAGAAAAATAATATTGCACCATGGCAGATTTTTCTCCCTGCTTTTATCATTCCTTGTGGGTTTTAACGATTGCATGATTTATTTTGTAAACGGTTCTGCTTTTAAGCCACAGAGTGAATATTTATTGATGGGTGGGTGCTTATCAGTCTAACCAAGCAGGCCTGCACTTTCTGCCCCATCCAAGGATGCGGATCCCGGGCAACTTTCCAGACTAGATGGAAGACCCAAAGCTCACCTCGTCTGCCAACTTCATGCACTCTGCCAAGGTGCTGGCGATTTCCTGTGCCACCTTTTGCTGCTCCATCTCTTCCTCCATGCAGTCCCAGAAGGAGCGGTCCAGGGCCTCCTTGGACGGGGGCTGCCTTTTAACGGGGAAGGTCATCGGGGGCCGCTTGTATCGTTTCCTTTTGGATGCCAACCACTCCTCTAGCTGCTTCCTAAGGGAGAGCAAGGAGAGGTCAGGCGACTTCAGAACCGAAGACAGGGCCGGCCGGATCAGCCGCAAGTTTCATTTCACTTTTAATTTGTGTACCGCCTTTCTATATTACGACAAACGAGGCGGTTTACAAGCTGAAGGAACAAGAAGACCGGCAGCAAAGATCACATGCCTAATCACGATCTGACCCAATACAAAAATGCCATAACAACATACAGTGGGACCTCGACTTACGAGTGACTCGACTTACGTGTTTTTCAACTTCCGAATGACTTCCGGAAGAAAAAAAATGGCCGCCGCAACCGAATTTTTCGACTTCTGAAAGGAAGTCGCGGCCGCTTTGAATAGGATTTTTTCGACTTACGAATTTTTTTCGCTCAATGCATCCCTATGGGGACTCGACTTACGAGTGTTTTCGACTACTGAAGATCGCGTCGGAACGCATTATCTTCGTAAGTCGAGGTCCCACTGTATCTAATAAAGGCATATTCAATAAGGCAGGGGTGGCCAACTCCCAAGAGACTGCGATCTACTCACAGAGTTAAAAACTGGCAGTGATCTACCCCCTTTTGGGGGGTTCAGGTCAAAGTTGTTGAGCTTTTCTTAGGGAGGAGGAAGGCCCATTTTGGGGGGGTTCGGGGTAAAATGTTGAGCTTTTTTTTAGGGGAGCCACAGTTGTTCAGCTTCTTTGGGGGGAGCCAATGATCTACCAGTGATCTACCGCAGACGTCCAGTGATCTATCGGTAGATCACGATCTACCTGTTGGACATGCCTGCAAGAAGGCATTGAAATATAACAGTAAACAGTAAAATTAAATGCCAGCAGATGATAATTAAATTTGTTGTTGTTGTTTAGTCGTTTAGTCGTGTCCGACTCTTCGTGACCCCATGGACCAGAGCACGCCAGGCACTCTTGTCTTCAATAATTAAATACATAAATAATTAAATAATAATTAAATAATTAAATGCCCACAGACTATCTCGCCAGAGTGGTGCATGCTCTAGTTATCTCCCGCTTGGACTACTGCAATGCGCTCTACGTGGGGCTACCTTTGAAGGTGACCCGGAAACTGCAATTAATCCAGAATGCGGCAGCTAGACTGGTGACTGGGAGTGGCCACCGGGACCACATAACACTGGTCCTGAGAGAACTACATTGCAGCCAATCGAAGCCGCGGAAGCCCCGTCAGATGTTTGGGTTCCGAAAGAACGTTCGCAAACGGAACAATCACTTCTGGGTTTGCGGCGTTCGGGAGCCAAAACATCCAAGTTCCAGGGCGTTCGGGATCCAAGGTACGGCGCTATAGTTTTATGGCATAGTTTTCTGTAATTATTGCTGTAAGCTGCTCTGATGCATTTTTATAAATAAATAATTGAAGTGGCTGCAAGAGCCACTTCTCTGATCAGTTGTGAACAAGAGCCCAAACATTCCCGGGATAAACCCAAGAAGGGGCACCTTATCGGCCCAGATCCCCACACCGCAAAGCCCAGATCCCACAATGCACCCTTGCTAGTCGCTGCTCAGGGCAGCCTCAGCCCAGATGGGATGAGCGAATGCAACCCGCTCTGGGTTCAACTTGCCTCCGATCCGGAGCCCCTGGGGTCTTGGGCTCTTGGCGCGTCTCCCTCGCCGGCTGCTTTGCTCTTTCTGCGCCTCTCCCACATCCTCCAGAGCCTGCTCCGAGGCTCTGTGCCTGGATTTTGGCTCGGGGTCCTGGGCGCTTGCTTGAACTTCTTGCTGCCCGCGGTCCCTCCCTGATGGGATTCTGTTGATGCCACCAGGCGCTGCTGAACGACGTCTCTCGGAGTGGCCTTCCGCTTCCTCTGCAAAGCCCCGTAGTGACTGGCAGCGTTCTCTCCTGCAGAGCACCAGCCTGCGGCCTGGACCGACCCTTCTGAAGAACGCCCGAGGATGAGGATGACGCTGTTTCTTCCCTCCCAGGCAGAGACCCCCGGC
Source organism: Darevskia mixta (assembly GCA_034641385.1). Classification (NCBI taxonomy): domain Eukaryota; kingdom Metazoa; phylum Chordata; class Lepidosauria; order Squamata; family Lacertidae; genus Darevskia; species Darevskia mixta. Next base: position 4,000,904 of record JAWWNH010000025.1, on the reverse strand, counting down.
AGGCACAGGAAGACCAGCGCGTGTGGAATCACTGGCAGGCCGTTTTAATAATCTGGAATTTTGGCCTCGGACTCCTGGCCTAGAAACAGCTGAGGGCCGTCCACGGGGTGGTAAAGTTGGAGCACTGAGTTGCTGCAGACTTGGCTTTGAGGAGCCGCTAAGGGGGCTCTGGGCTTAACCTGTGCCGCAGCAGCCCTGTGGTTTTTCGAAAGGGTGCTGTTCCCCACGGCCTGCTTGCCGTTCTTCACGGGCGGTTTTGGGCCAACTTGGAATTTGGCTTGGAGGCTGAAGCGAGACGTCTCTCTCTGCCAAGGCTGCCCAACATGCTTCAGCCCAGAGTTCTCTTTATTGCTTGAGTCCGAAAGGACGTTTGACGTCTTGGTTGCTGTGGCCAACACCAGCTTTCCAGGCTCTCTCGTCTTGCCTAAGCGATGTCCAGCGGATGAGCTGATCAGCTTCTCAGGGTGTTTTCTAGCAGGGGCTTTGAGGGAAGAGGAAGTACGGGGGCCCCCCTTCCTTGGAAGCTGTGTGGGTGCATTGTTTGGCTTCCAAGGCACAAGAGCTCTGGAAGGCTTATCTGAAGGACTTTGCTAGCAGGTCCCGACCCCTTTGCCTCCCTGGTTGATGCACTTTTGGCTGTGCTTGGGGCAATGCTTATCCGGATCCGACAGTCTGGAAATGGAGAAAATAATATGGTGAAATAATACGGTCCGCCCAAATTGGTGGTACCCAAACCAATTTATGACCTGAGTTAGAGAAGAAACCGATTTGTCGATTCATTATTTGATGCAGTGCAATTATTACACTGGGAACAAAATTTTTGTTGCATTGACACCTGCAGTTTTTCTAACCTAATTTCAACGTGCTGATTTCATTTTTTATATATAATAGTTTTATTCATTTTATCATATAAAACAAAACAACAGCAATAAAATACAAAAGAAAAAAATAACATAAACATATAAACACAACAATAAAGTATATCATTTTTCACCTATTTTCCTTATCATCTTGTTGGGACTTCCCCCTCTCCTCCCTTCCTGGTTTCACATCTAACTCTTATTTTCAGGCAAGTTCATCTTCAAATTTAACCTTTTATCTAACCTTTTGTTATCCATTTATTCATTTAATCATTATGTTACCTTTTTTTTAAACCTCGAAGATATTTTTCAGTCCCAATTTTAATCCGGTAAACTCTAGCTTATACCTAGATTTTCAAATACTTTCCATATTACAATATTTTTTAATACATTTTAAATTCTTCCAATCTTCTTGCACCACACCCTCCCTCTGTTTTATTGGTGTTAGCCGCTCTGAGCCCGGTCTTGGCTGGGTAGGGCGGGGTATTAAAAATTATTATTATTATTATTATTATTATTTGAACCCTGGTCTCCCAGATCCCAGTCTAGCATTCTAACCACTACACCACTCTGCCTCTCTAGATCGCAATACAGAGGCTCTCTGCATCTTGTCTACTTACAGGCTGTGCTTTGGAGGGAGCTGGATTCTTCTGCCTGCTGTTGTCCTTCAAGTAGGGCCTGTGCAGCATAAGGAAAAAGTTTGAAAATAATTTACTTTCTTTTTAATTTCCCCCCATTTTACAATTTAAAGGACTCATTTTTACATCCTTAAGATATCAATGACTTCCCTTCTTCTCTTTCCATGGTTCATTTTACTTATCATAAATCCCGCATATTTTACAAAAAACTACACCAGTCAGTATTCCATTATTACATCCATCAAAACTTCTTTACACTGTTGAATTATCTTAATGCTGCCAGTGTTTTCAGCTGTACACAGTTATTTCCCATATATTCAATAAACGTTTTCCAATCTTCTCTAAACGTATGTTGTTCTTGTTCTCTTATTCTATATCTTAAGTCTGCAAGCTGTGCATGTTCTGTCAATTTAAGTTGCCATTATTCTTCTTGGGTTGGGACCTCGCTCGTTTTCCATTTGGGGCTAACAAAACACGGGCCGCCATAAATATTTATTACATAAATAACCTTTTTTGAAACCTGGGAATTTCAGTCTGAATTATCCCCAACAGAAAGGACTTTGTTTTTTGGGGGGAAATAAACATTTTTTTCAGTTCATCATGGATCATTTCCCAATACTCCTTTACCCTTTTACACCACATATGGAAGAATGTTCCCTCCACCTTCCCTCTACTTTCAAGGGATAAAAAAATGTGACCAGGATTGCAATTCATGCACACATGGGATAGCTCAGTTGTCTAAAATGTGGCGATAATGCCAAGGTTGCAGGTTCGATCCTCCTATGAGACAGTTGTAGATCCCTGCATTATGGTGTGTGTGTGTGTGTGTGTGTGTGTGTATGTATGTGTGTGTGCAGATGATCCCCAGATTCCCTTCCATCTCTATGATTCTATGGATCTGCAGCCCCATCAAATCCCATATGACTTACACCTGAAGAATCTTGCGCAGGATCAGGCTGCAGAAGTGCGCATTTATTTCTCAGCCTAACCTACCTCGCAGGGTTGATGTGGGATAAAAATGGGGAGGAAGAAAACTTATGTATACCACCTTGAACTCCTTGGAGAGAAAGGTAGGATATAAATGCAATGAAGGAATGAGGGTTGTGAGCCCAGGAAGTGCAACTGGGCAGGATGAAGCCCACCCCTCTTCTCACACCAGCATAGAATCATAGAATCATAGAGTTGGAAGAGACCACAAGGGCCATCCAGTCCAACCCCCTGCCAAGCAGAAACACCATCAAAGCATTCCTGACAGGTGGCTGTCAAGCCTCTGCTTAAAGACCTCCAAAGAAGGAGACTCCACCACCCTCCTTGGCAGCAAATTCCACTGTCGAACAGCTCTTACTGTCAGGAAGTTCTTTCTAATGTTTAGGTGGAATCTTCTTTCTTGTAGTTTGAATCCATTGCTCCGTGTCCGCTTCTCAGGAGCAGCAGAAAACAACCTTTCTCCCTCCTCTATATGACATCCTTTTATATATTGGAACATGGCTATCATATCACCCCTTAACCTTCTCTTCTCCAGGCTAAACATACCCAGCTCCCTAAGCCGTTCCTCAGAAGGCATCGTTTCCAGGCCTTTGACCATTTTGGTTGCCCTCCTTTGGACCCGTTCCAGCTTTTCAGTATCCTTCTTGAACTGTGGTGCCCAGAACTGGACACAGTATTCCAGGTGAGGTCTGACCAGAGCGGAATACAGTGGTACTATTACTTCCCTTGATCTAGATGCTATACTCCTATTGATGCAGCCCAGAATTGCATTGGCTTTTTAAGCTGCTGCATCACACTGTTGACTCATGTCAAGTTTGTGGTCTACCAAGACTCCTAGATCCTTTTCACATGTACTGCTCTCAAGCCAGGTGTCACCCATCCTGTATTTGTGCCTTTCATTTTTTTTGCCCAAGTGTAGTACTTTACATTTCTCCCTATTAAAATTCATCTTGTTTGCTTTGGCCCAATTCTCTAATCTGTTAAGGTCATTTTGAAGTGTGATCCTGTCCTCTGGGGTATTAGCCACCCCTCCCAATTTGGTGTCATCTGCAAACTTGATCAGGATGCCCTCAAGCCCATCATCCAAGTCATTGATAAAGATGTTGAATAAGACTGGGCCCAAGACAGAACCCTGTGGCACCCCACTAGTCACTTCTCTCCAGGATGAAGAGGAGCCATTGATGAGCACCCTTTGGGTTCGGTCAGTCAGCCAGTTACAAATCCACTGAATGGTAGCATTGTCTAGCCCGCATTTTACCAGCTTCTTTACAAGAATATCATGGGGCACCTTGTCAAATGCCTTGCTGAAATCAGCAGGCCTTCACCATCCTCAAGGGGGCCTGGTTTGTTTCTGGGGTCAACCCCAGGGACTGATTTGGGTGGGGCTGGTGCACAGTGCCCAAAGGACAGAGTGACACTGAAAGCCTGTTTGGTTGCAAGGGAGAAGAGTGAGAAACCTGCAACCCCCCACTTGCATGTTTCCAGCTGGCCCACTGAGGGAGGGAGGCAGACAGGCAGGCAGGCAGCAAGCAAGCAAGCAGGGGTTCCCAGCCCCATCCGAGCTCCTTCTCCCTCCAACTGCCACCTCAGGCTGCCTCAGTAGAGAGCCAAGAGGAAGCAGGAGGCTCTCTTATTGCACTAGCTTTACAGGAGCCACCTTGGTGCCTACATATTCTGAGTTTTCCTCTTCCCTCCTTGTCCCTTTCCCCTTGCATGCCATGCCATGTGATGATGATGATGATTGATTGTAAAGTTGCAGGTAGGATAGAGACTTTCTCTTTCGATGCTATGTAAAAGCAAAGACTCACTTGGTGCTGGCAGGTTTCAGCCTTCCTTTGGCAGCTAAATATTCTTGCAGCCTCTGCCGCCGCTCCTCCACTGCTGCTGCTGCTGCAAAAGAGAGAGGCAGGGAAAGCCCTCAGAGGCCGCAGTCAAACGGGCGCCCCCAACTTGCTGGAGACCCCCCCCCCAGTCCCTCTGTAGCAGGGGTCAGCAACCTTTTTCAGCCGTGGGCCGGTCCACCGTCCCTCAGACCATGTGGTGGGCTGGAATATATATATATATATATATATATATATATATATATATATATATATATATATATATATATATGTGTGTGTGTGTGTGTGTGTATATATATATATATATGTGTGTGTGTGTGTGTGTGTGTGTGTGTGTGTGTATATATATATATATATATATATATATATATAAAATGAATGAATTTATTCTTACGGTCACAGACCAGCTTATTAAATCAATAATACAAAAATAATACATTACAATTTACATGACAGCAATAGTACACATATGTCTACATATACAGCAATGTTTAAAATATATGAATTAAAATTGTGGCGCTAAAATATGGCCTAAAAATTGCCATTTGGGGCCTATTCATATTGATGACACCGCTTGTTCTCTGAGCTTTATGGCTGCTGCACAATATTTGGCTACTTTCAGCGTAATCTCAGGGTCCGTGTCTTCTACAAGGCGTTTGAGACATAGGAATTCATTTGAAGAATTTTGTATAACCGGAGAGATGAAAACCCGACGTATGTCGTTGTAAAAGCGACAAGGTAGTAAAACGTGAGAGACAGATTCTACCTCTGGCAGGCCTATATATGTATGTGTGTGTGATATATATATGGGGAATGAACGAATTCCTATGCCCCACAAATAACCCAGAGATGCATTTTAAATAAAATGACACATTCTACTCATGTAAAAACACGCCGATTCCCGGAAGGCAGCCCTGTTTAGGGAGGCTTTTAATGTTTAATAGATTATTGTATTTTAATGTTCTGTTGAAAGCCGCCCAGAGTGGCTGGGGAAACCCAGCCAGATGGGCGGGGTATAAATAATAATAAATTATTATTATTATTATTATTATAGTCCGCAGGCCGGATTGAGAAGGCAACTGGGCCGCATCTGGCCCTCGGGCCTTAGGTTGCCTACCCCTGCTCTGGAGGGTCAGCAGAGAAGTCCAGAGAGAGAGGGTCATTCTCCCCCCCCCCACGGCCCGCTTCCAGAGGTTCCTTCCCCCCTGGACCCCCTTCCCCGTTCGCGCCTGCATAGAGGCACTCTGCACATGCTCCGGGGACCCCTGCACCCTCACCGATCTCCTCTCTTCTTCTTCTTTCTCCTCCTCCTCCCGAGCTCCGAGGCGCCTCCATGACAGCCAGAGGCAGCGGCATCGCCCTCCGGCAGCCGCTTCCCGGTAGCTCCCGTTCAAAGGGACCAATGGGCTGCGAGGGGCGGGGAGGAGCCTATCCAATTGGCCGCGGAGAGCGGGGTGGGCGGAGCCGGCGATGGCCCTTCAAGAAGGGAAAGGGGAGACTCCCCCGGCCGCGCCCCTCGCGCCTTAGCCACGCCCAGGGCCAACCCCCTTCCTCTTGCCACGCCCCCTGCTCCACTCTCCTGCAGCCGCCGAGGAGTTTCCCCCACGTGGGGGCGGGGCTGCGCAGGGCCATCCAGTTTCTCCCCACCCCCACTTTTTATTTTAATTTTTTTTAATTTTATTTTAATGTGAGTACAGAAAAATAAAACAAATACAATATAAAATTCACAGTCTCTGTTGCATGCTACAAATGACATACATACATGTTACATGTCAACAACCCCCTCCCTCCCCCTTCCCTCCCTCCCCCACCCATGTGCGATCTTATTATGACTTATATTATCTTTTTCTGTTGTGTTATCTAATTATAGGCTTACTATTGTTGTTCTTTATAATGTTATCCAGTATCCTTGCGAGCAAAATTACAATTATTCAAATTATTAAATTATTCTTTCCATATTCTTCCATATACACTTCTACTCCCTCCCATTCCTTCTTAACTTTCTGGATAGAGCCCCCTCTAATTAACGTCGTTAATTTTGCCATATCCATAAATTCACTTTTTAAAGGGTGTCCAGCCCCTCCCCGCCCTCCGCAAATCCTGTGATCAGACGGGAGCGCCGGGACTCCTGCAATGGGGCTTTGTCCTGGGTGGGGTGAAGGCAGCCCCTTGTCAATCATGGAATCATGTGATTCTTGCACTGCAGAGGGTTAGACTAGATGGCCTTTGGTGGTCCTTTCCCAGTCTATGATTCAATGACGGGTGTCCCCGCCCACCTATCAAAGTTGGGCCCTAGGTAGAGATCTAGCAGCCAATTCGCACTATCCAGACAATGGAACCCCCCTTCCCAGCTTAACTGTTCCATCAAGGGGTTTCTCCCTGGGGAAATCTTGTTCTTTGGCTCTGGGACCGACTGATGCCACGCTCCTTCCACCCCTGAAGTGGAGTCCGCGGGAACCCTTCTTCTGCCACTAAAAAAGAAAAGAAAAGCAAATATACAGATATTGTAACAAGCGTTACCAAATGAAATATCTGGCACTAGTGTTATAAGCCGATTAAAGAAACTGGTGAAGGGAAGTCATGGAAGAGGGCTGCAGCTCACAGCAGCCGTCTTCTCATACAACCAAACTTTCAGTAGCACCATAATGGCAATACTTACAAAAAAACACAGAACAAAAATTGGAGGCTATTATGCCAAGGATAATCATTTTTTTCATTTGGGGGAGGGGCAGAGGGCACATATCATTATGGATTGTGTAGCAAACATCTAACAGTGCAGACGCCTGAGTTAGCTTCAGCTTATGTTTAGCTGAATATCTTCCATAAGGAGGATAACGTGGGAAAGCCCCAAAAGCCAGCCAAATTTGAAGCCCAACTTTTGTATATGTGCAAGCTCTGCACTGTGCTTTATTTCTGTGCATGTGACTCACAAAAGGGATGTCAGAAAAGTTATCCACTAAAAGCCTGAGTGAGTCTTTGGTAGGCTAATACTTCAGGGAGAAATGTAAAGTACTACACTTGGGCAAAAAAAAATGAAAGGCACAAATACAGGATGGGTGACACCTGGCTTGAGAGCAGTACAAGTGAAAAGGATCTAGGAGTCTTGGTAGACCACAAACTTGACATGAGTCAACAGTGTGATGCAGCAGCTAAAAAAGCCAATGCAATTCTGGGCTGCATCAATAGGAGTATGGCATCTAGCTCAAGGGAAGTAATAGTACCACTGTATTCCGCTCTGGTCAGACCTCACCTGGAATACTGTGTCCAGTTCTGGGCACCACAGTTCAAGAAGGATACTGACAAGCTGGAACGTGCCCAGAAGAGGGCAACCAAAATGGTCAAAGGCCTGGAAACGATGCCTTTATGAGGAACGGCTTAGGGAGCTGGGTATGTTTAGCCTGGAGAAGAGAAGGTTCAGGGGTGATATGATAGCCATGTTCAAATATATAAAAGGATGTCATATAGAGGAGGGAGAAAGGTTGTTTTCTGCTGCTCCAGAGAAGCAGACACGGAGCAATGGATTCAAACTACAAGAAAGAATTCCACCTAAACATTAGGAAGAACTTCCTGACAGTAAGAGCTGTTCGACAGTGGAATTTGCTGCCAAGGAGTGTGGTGGAGTCTCCTTCTTTGGAGGTCTTTAAGCAGAAGCTTGACAGCCACCTGTCAGGAATGCTTTGATGGTGTTTCCTGCTTGGCAGGGAGTTGGACTGGATGGCCCTTGTGTCTCTTCCAACTCTATGATTCTATGATGATGATGATTCAGTATTATGATACCCATTAATCTACCACAGTCAGTTGATTTTCTGAAGTTTTCCTTTAGCTTCCAAAAAGGTGGCAAGAGAAAACATTCTGGAAAAGTGTACAGTGAAAGCATCAACAGACCAGGCACTTAAGCCCCCAGTCTTTTCCAAAGGCACCAAGAATTAAACAGCATAACTGAAGTTCCGGGGTGAAAGGTGACTATATCAGCTTCACTATAATGGATTACAAATTAAAATGATCTTAAATTTTACAAAAACTTTTATACAGCACATCATAACCTTACCTTCTGCTGTCAGTTGCAAATATAATTAAATTACCCCCACTTGCTTGATAAGGAGACGTCACCTTTGTTGTTGTTCAGTCGTTCAGTCGTGTCCGACTCTTCATGACCCAATGGACCAGAGCACGCCAGGCACGCCTATCCTCCACCGTCTCTCGCAGTTTGGCCAAACTCATGTTAGCAGCTTCGAGAACACTGTCCAACCATCTCGCCCTCTGTCGTCCCCTTCTCCTTGTGCCCTCAACCTTTCCCAACATCAGGGTCTTTTCTAGGGAGTCTTCTCTTCTCATGAGGTGGCCAAAGTATTGGAGCCTTAACTTCAGGATCAGTCCTTCTAATGAGCACTCAGGGTTGATTTCTTTAAGAATGGATAGGTCTGATCTTCTTGCAGTCAATGGGACTCTCAAGAGTCTCCTCCAGCACCAGAATTCCAAAGCATCAATTCTTCGGTGATCACCTTGCTACCTATCATATATCAAGTACCAGTTTTTCATACTTAAAAGTTATATTAAATGCCATAACCTTGCTCAAGCTAAAACTAAACTAAAAATGGGCTTCAGCCGCAGGAGCTGCAGGATGCGTTTTTATTTCAAGGTATTCCACCCCACCCCCCGCCCTTTCTTGGGAGAATATGCTCAGCCTTATTTTTAACTTACTGGGACATTTCAACTACCTGTTTGCAGTATTAAGCCCCCATTTGTAAACAGCTGTGAGGTTTTTGTTTGTTTGTTTGTTTGAACAACCGAGTGGTGCTCCTCTTATAAATGTTATGAAGTAAATAAAAATTAATAAATCTGGAAGCCCCTCCATCTCTGACCCTCCACTTTTTGGTGAGTCCAGGAAGCCTATGTGGATCTAAAGTCAAAAACTACTTGTATGTGTTAATCATGCAAAGTGAATGCAGAGGCAGCAAATCCACATTTAACCAAAGAGCAGCATGTATTAAGTAAGCATTTTTAATGCATCAAAATGTTCAAGTAGGTCAATGTTAATAAATAAGTAAGCAAGTGAATGAATGAATGAATGAATGAATGAATAAATTAATAAATAAATGCAACATTTCTATATAAAATATATACATGATAAAAAAAACAATGTTTACAAAAACTGCTCTGGGAGTTTTTTTTCACAATCAAGCAAACGGTGTATAAATTTTATGAAATGCATAAACAAACAAACAAATAAATAGACAAATAAATAAATTAATAAATAGTATAACGTGCGAGCGCAGGAATTGTGCAAGGCTTGGGATTTCTGTACGTGGTACATACGTGGCCCCTGAGAAATTCAGGCAGCCTAATAAAAAGACAACCAACCAGCCCACATATCACCGTGGCTGAATTAATTGTTATAAAAATAAATGAAAGTCCGTGTAGAAACGTTCTCCGGTGACGTTGTGCATCTGTACGTGGCCGCTACCCTTTGGGGTGGCCACGTACCACCCGGGACAGACCAGGGACTGGAAAGTGACGGTGGTGCTCGTCTTGCTGGTGGGCTTGTAATAGAAGAGGAACTTCTGGTTGTCTCCGGAGATTTCCATCAGGGGCTTCTCTGCTTCCTAGAGGAAAGGGAGAGCGGTCAGGGGGCTGCCACACTCCCCCGCACACACAGCCAGAGTCTTGGGGGCACACAGAGCTGCCGGAGGAGCTCCGTGCATTTTGTGGGGGCAGCGCTGGAGCCCTACTGCTCCCAGCTGAGCACCGGCTATCTTGGAGGGGCCTCCACCCACCCACCTTGACAGGGTGATGGGGCCACCTCTCACCTGGCGCTGCTGTGACTCCAGGAGAGGCGGAGTTGATGACCAGCACCGGAGGGCCCTTTGGGCATAGCTGTCAACTTTCGGATTTGAAAATAAGGGATTTTCCCCAAACTTTCGGATTTTTCGGATTTGAAAATAAGGCATGCCGCGAGGGCGGTGCAATGGCACCAAGTAGCCTCGCCACCCTGTGCTCCAGAGGCTGCGCGCGAACGGGTGAGCGAAAGAGCGAGCGCATAGACGGCAGGCTGGTTGGGCGTGAGGGTCTGGCTGCACAAGGCATGCAAGCTCCGCCCCCAGTCGGTCTCAGACTCCTTATTGGCAGCCGAGCAACGCAGCTGAGGAGCCTCCCTGGCCGGCAGGGTGGGAGAGGAGCTGCTTCCTTTGAAATCCGGGAAATTTAAGGGATATTAACAATCCGGGATAGCAGCGGGAAATGGCATTGGAATAAGGGAGTTTCCTGCAAAAAAAGGGAGGGTTGACAGCTATGCCTTTGGGGCAGCAGGCTGGGGGAGACAGCCCCTCTACTGAAGGGTGGACCCCTTCTTCCCTCCTTCCCTCTGGGATACTCACCTCCAGCTGCAGGCGGCACCCATCTCCCTCCTTGATGCACGTCAAGTACAGTTTGCTGTCTACAATGTCCAGAGCGACCAGCTGCCCAGACTTGGCAACGCCGCCCAGCAGTGAGCGATAGAAACGCAGGTCCAGTTGCACTAGGAAGAGACCAAAGAGCAAATCCTGTCTCAGTTCTGATGAGCTCAAGGCCAGAACCCTTGCAGAGGGAGGGGCTCGAGCTTTGGCTATGTCTCTCTGAGCCCCCTGCTCCTGGGTGTGCACTTCCAGTACACAGAATCATAGATCAGGCACAGTGTGGGTTTCTGGTCTCCTGCCTCTGCCCCTAGCTGATGTTCTCACCGATTCCCTGCTGAAACGTCTAGAGGGGTGACTTAAAATGCACCCCTTAAAATGACAAGCAGGCCGTATCGTTCTCTTGGGACACTTTTTCATGTGACCCAGGTCAGCAGACTTTCACAGCTCAAGCAGGAGGTCCTCCTTGGCATTAGATTTCCCCTCTTTTGTTTGATTTATGAACATTTATAAATCGCGGGACGCGGGTGGTGCTGTGGGTTAAACCACAGAGCCTAGGGCTTGCCGATCAGAAGGTCGGCGGTTCGAATCCCCACGACGGGGTGAGCTCCCGTTGCTCGGTCCCTGCTCCTGCCCACCTAGCAGTTCGAAAGCATGTCAAAGTGCAAGTAGATAAATAGGTACCGCTCCAGAGGGAAGGTAAACGGCGTTCCCGTGTGCTGCTCTGGCTCGCCAGAAGCGGCTTAGTCATGCTGGCCACATGACCTGGAAGCTGTACACCGGCTCCCTCGGCCAATAATGCGAGATGAGTGCCGCAACCCCAGAGTTGGACACGACTGGACCTAATGGTCAGGGGTCCCTTTACCTTTACCCCTAAGTGGGTCCCATGCGACTCGGTACATTTGAACCACCTAATACATAAGCATTAGATGCTAGGGATGTTCTGATCTCACCCTCTGCCTGCAAAGACCTGGGCAAAAATATGTACCTTGCCCTGATATCAAAATATATGCCATGAGGAGGCTGGGCATGCCACAAACTGGGAGCTAGCACAGAGAAGACCCTCTTATTGTTTCCCTATGTTTCATTGACCAAACCGTTGGAGACCATTGGAGGAGGAGACAGATCCAGCATGGACGCTGGCCAGCCTGCCCTACCCTGGCGCCCTCCAGATGCCTTGGAGCAACTCACCCTACAATGGTGCATGGCAGGAGAAAGGAGGGAGACTGGTGTCATAGCTGTCAACCCTCCCTTTTTTGGGTGGGAAACTCCCTTATTCCAATGCCGTTTCCCGCTGCTATCCCGGATTGTTGATATCCCTTAAATTCCCCGGATTTCAAAGGAAGCAGCTCCTCTCCCTCCCTGCCGGCCAGGGAGGCTCCTCAGCTGCGTTGCTCGGCTGCCAATAAGGAGTCTGAGACCGACTGGGGGCGGAGCTTGCATGCCTTGTGCAGCCAGACCCTCACGCCCAACCAGACAGACAGCCTGCCTGCCGTCTACGCGCTCGCTCTTTCGCTCACCCGTTCGCGCGCAGCCTCTGGAGCACAGGGTGGCGAGGCTACTTGGTGCCATTGCACCGCCCTCGCGGCATCCCTTATTTTCAAATCCGAAAGTTCGGAAAAATCCCTTATTTTCAAATCCGAAAGTTGACAGCTATGACTGGTGTATGAGGGAAGATGGAGAGGTGGCATGCTGGCACTTTCAAATATCTGAAGGGCTGTCCCACAGAAGATGGAGCCAGCTTGTATTCTGCTGCTCCAGAGGGCGGAACCCAGACCAATGTGTTCAAATGGCAAGAAAGGAGATTATGAGCAAACGTTAGGAAGAACTTTCTGCCGGTAAGAGCCATTGCACAGCACAACTGGACTCCCTTGGAAGATGGCAGATTCTCCTTCACTGGAGATTTTAAAGCAGAGGTTGGATGGCCATCAGTCTGGGATTATTTAGCTTTGCAGGGGGTTGGACTAGATGACACCGGGGGTCCCTTCCAGCTGTACACTTACATGATTCCTTACCTGGCTTGTCGGTGGTTTGTAAGTGCAAGGCAACGAGCTCGGGCTGCCCTGGTGTCCCGTCCAGGAAAAAGCTTTTGTTGTCAAAGTCTTGGATGGTACACCTTTGCACCTTGTCATAGGTGTAAGCAGACGGAAGCCCTGAAGACACAAGGCTGGCTTCAGCAAAAGAGGATGGACCTGGACATGCAAGAAGGAACAGGGAGCATTATGGTCAGCACAAGGGAGAGGCCAGCAAGACATGGAAGCTTTTGCCACAACCCTTCCAGGACAATCCTCTCGACGCTCCTTCTGGTGGAAGCGATATTCTCCCAATCTTATCGCATCTTTATCCTCTAAAGACCTCAGATTGGTACGCATGGTTCTCTGCCATCTCATGTTTCCCTGTGAGGTAGGTCAGGCTGAATGGTGGGGCTAATGTCACCCGGTGAGCAGAGCCGTCTTTCCCATAGGGCTTAGTGGTGCGTCGCACCAGGGCGCCGGCCTCTCAGGGGCGCCCCAGCAGAGCCGTCTTTCCCATAGAGCTTAGTGGTGCATCGCACCAGGGCGCTGGCCTCTCAGGGGCGCCCCAGCAGAGCCGTCTTTCCCATAGAGCTTAGTGGTGCATCGCACCAGGGCGCTGGCCTCTCAGGGGCGCCCCAGCAGAGCCGTCTTTCCCATAGAGCTTAGTGGTGCATCGCACCAGGGCGCCGGCCTCTCAGGGGCGCCCCAGCAGAGCCGTCTTTCCCATAGAGCTTAGTGGTGCATCGCACCAGGGCGCTGGCCTCTCAGGGGCGCCCCAGCAGAGCCGTCTTTCCCATAGAGCTTAGTGGTGCATCGCACCAGGGCGCTGGCCTCTCAGGGGCGCCCCAGCAGAGCCGTCTTTCCCATAGAGCTTAGTGGTGCATCGCACCAGGGCGCCGGCCTCTCAGGGGCGCCCCAGCAGAGCCGTCTTTCCCATAGAGCTTAGTGGTGCGTCGCATCAGGGTGCTAGCCTCTCAGGGGCGCCCCAGCAGAGCCATCTTTTCCATAGAGCTTAGTGGTGCGTCGCACCAGGGCACCGGCCTCTCAGGGGCGCCCCAGCAGAGCCGTCTTTCCCATAGAGCTTAGTGGTGCATCGCACCAGGGCGCTGGCCTCTCAGGGGCGCCCCAGCAGAGCCGTCTTTCCCATAGAGCTTAGTGGTGCGTCGCATCAGGGTGCTAGCCTCTCAGGGGCGCCCCAGCAGAGCCATCTTTTCCATAGAGCTTAGTGGTGCGTCGCACCAGGGCACCGGCCTCTCAGGGGCGCCCCAGCAGAGCCGTCTTTCCCATAGAGCTTAGTGGTGCATCGCACCAGGGCGCTGGCCTCTCAGGGGCGCCCCAGCAGAGCCGTCTTTCCCATAGAGCTTAGTGGTGCGTCGCATCAGGGTGCTAGCCTCTCAGGGGCGCCCCAGCAGAGCCATCTTTTCCATAGAGCTTAGTGGTGCGTCGCACCAGGGCACCGGCCTCTCAGGGGCGCCCCAGCAAGTGAGGGAGCTGCGGCGGCCTCCCCTTTCCCTGCACGCCCGCCAGCTGCACCCCGACAACTATATGGCTGGCAAGCGTGCAGCTTCCTTCCCAAGCCTCCTCGGGAGGAGAGCGATCCCCACAAAGGCTTGGGAAAAGGTCGACAACTCTGGGAAATGGGGGGAGGGGGGCGCCGGGAGGATCTTTGCACCATGGCGCCGGATATGCTTAAGACGGCCGTGTGGGAACTTGCATAAGAACATAAGCAGAGCCTGCTGGATGGACCGTCTATAAGTCCAGCTTCCTGTTCTCACAGTGGCCACCCAAATCCCTATAGGAAACCAGCAAGCAGGATTTGACCACAAGGGTCCTCTCCCCTCCTGTGGCTTCCAGGAACTGACATTCAGAAGCACTGCTGCCTCCAACTGTGGAGCCAGAGTCCGGCCATCCGTGGCTAGTAGCTGTCAATCGCTTCCTCCTCCTCCATGAGGACATCCAATCCCCTTTTAGAGCACTGCCATCCTCCTCCCCACTCAAACTGGAACTGGCTGAATAGAGGGTGCTCAGTACCTCCCACCAAGTTGGTGCTCAGCATCTCGCTCAGGTCGGCATCTGTGAACAGCCTGCCGCGGCCGGGCCTTCTCCGTCTCGGTGGCTGCATGCTGGGTTTGGTTGCGGCATCTTCTAGAACGGAAAGGATATCTGCGCGCTGGACAGACTCATAGAAGGAGATCTATAGGGGTGAAATCAGCCGGAATAGTCGGAAAGGGGCCCTGGAACAAACAAGGTGTCCCCTTATGGAAAGGGCTCTGACTCATTCTGATGAGACCTCCTGCCGCTCCCTCCCAATGCACCCTGCTTTCGCCCCTTCTCTCCCTCCTGCTCCCATTGCACCCAGTCAAGGGCTTGGCTCTCAGGCACCCGAGGGAAGGAAGTGGCAAGGGAGGTCTGTTGTCTGCTGCTGATAAGAACGCCCAGGCTCAGGCCCTTTTATTGGAGTGGATTTTCTTCAACTGACTAATGCTATTGTTGTTTACTGCATTTATATCCTGCCTTTTTACTCCAAGGAGCTTACGGTAGTCCGAATGCTTCTCTTTTTTCCTTATTTAATAATAATAATAATAATAATAATAATAATAATAATAATAATAATAATAATTTTTATTTGTACCCCGCCCATCTGGCTGGGTCTCCCCAGCCACTCTGGGCGGCCTCCAACAGATATTAAAATACATAAAAATACCACAGGTTAAAAACTTCCCTAAACAGGTATTTTCTGAATGTAGGATAGTTGTTTATCTCTTTGACCTCTACTGGGAGGGCGTTCCACAGGGCGGGTGCCACTACCGAGAAGGCCCTCTGCCTGGTTCCCTGTAGCTTTGCTTCTCACAGTGAGGGAACCGCCAGAAGGCCCTCGGCGCTGGATCTCAGTGTCCGGGCTGAACGGTGGGGGTTGAGACGCTCCTTCAGGTATACAGGACAGAGGCCGTTTAGGGCTTTAAAGGTCAGCACCAACACTTTGAATTGTGCTCGGAAACGTACTTGGAGCCAATGTAGTTCTCTCAGGACCGGTGTTATGTGGTCCCGGCGGCCACTCCCAGTCACCAGTCTAGCTGCTGCATTCTGGATTAATTGCAGTTTCCGGGTCACCTTCAAAGGTAGCCCCACGTAGAGCGCATTGCAGTAGTCCAAGCAACAACTCTCTGCAACAACTCTGTGACGTAGGCTGAAAGGCGGTGACTGGCCCAAGGTTACCTAGAGAGTTTCAGGGCCAAGTGGGGATTTGAACCCTCCTCTTCCAGGGTCAAACACTCTAACCACTGCACCACACTGTCTCTCCATTACAAGAAAAGAGATTCCAACTAAACATTCAGAATAACTTTCTGGCGGCAAGAGCTGTTCAGCAGTGGAAGGTGGTGTGGACCCTCCTTCATTGAACAGAGGCTGCATAGCCATCTAACAGGAATGCTTTTTTTCGTGATCCCGGCATTGCAGGGGGTTGGGCTAGATGACCACTGCAGTGCCCATTCCAACTCTGTAATTCTAACCAGACCTAGCTGTGACGTTTGAGACAGCTTTGCTCGGCCGGAACTACAGCAGCCGCTGGGGAACACACACAAA
Organism: Darevskia mixta; assembly: GCA_034641385.1. Lineage (NCBI taxonomy): Eukaryota > Metazoa > Chordata > Lepidosauria > Squamata > Lacertidae > Darevskia > Darevskia mixta. The sequence continues at coordinate 3,984,592 of JAWWNH010000025.1, read as the reverse complement.
AAAGTAGAGTCCGCAAGGCATTTGCTTTACACAAGTATATAGAGAGGGATTCCCCAGCCTTAGCTTTACACATACATAGAAATTAAGTCACGTAAAGAGCAGTTACAACCAGATAGCTTAGCTTCAGCCTTATCAGAGGAGCAGAAGTAACATCCTCCTAGGCCAGAACTGCAGAAGAAACATGGCCAATCCCTCTTCCTTCCTTATGAGGAACAGTTGAGGGAGTTGAATATGTTTAGAAGAAATAGAAGAAGAGTTTGGATTTGATATCCCGCTTTATCACTACCCGAAGGGGTCTCAAAGCGGCTCACATTCTCCTTTCCCTTCCTCCCCCACAACAAACACTCTGTGAGGTGAGTGGGGCTGAGAGACTTCAAAGAAGTGTGACTGGCCCAAGGTCACCCAGCAGCTGCATGTGGAGGAGCGGGGAAGCGAACCCGGTTCACCAGATTACGAGTCTACCGCCCTTAACCACTACACCACACTGGTTTAGCCTTGAGAGGAGATGACTGAGAGATGGGATGACAGCCATCTCCAAATATCTATAGGGCTGCCCCATGGAAGATGGAGCAAGCTTGTTTTCTCCTGCTCTGGAGCTGAACCAATGGATTCAAGTGACGAGGAAGGAGATTCCGACTAAACATCAGGAAGAGCTTTCTGACCGTAACAGGAAAAGGGACTCCCTCAAGCAAAGGTCTGTCATGGATGCTTTAGTTGAGATTCCTGCGTTGCAGGGGGTTGGGCTAAATGACCCTGGGGGTCCCTTCAAACTCTACAATTCTAGGATTCTGTGATCTACGAGCATCAGCAAATTCCTTCACGCTTCCTCACAGACATATTGACTTCACACGTACTTTTACTGTCTATACATCTTAGGCTATCTGGTGATATGTTTTTCTGCCACAGGATCTAAGGCTCTCCTGCCTAGGACTAGAGCCTTGTGATGGGAAGAGCGATAGCTCAGTGGTAGAGCATCCGCCTTGCAAGCACAAGGTCCCAGGTTCAATCCCCGCTGGTACCTCCAGGTAGGGATGGAAGATATCCCTGCCTGAGATCCTGGAGAGCTGCTGCCAGTCAGTGCAGACAATACTGAGCTAGATGGACCAGTGGTCTGGGTCAGTCAGTATAAAGGCAGCTTCCTATGTTCCTCCTATGGGGGCATCTGCATGACACCGTGATGACATCATTGCCCCCCTCTGTTCTATTGTTAGCCTTTCTTCAGATTGCAGAATATCCAAGTTTTCTTTTTGTAAGCACTGCAACAGCAGCAGTATCATCATCAGCAGCAGCAGGTCACCACAGATGTGGATCCCCCTCTTTATTTGTTCCCCCAGAGCAGTGTGGGGCAGTGGGATTCCCTGGGGGGGTGGGGATGCTAAAAGGCAAGCGGGCAGCAGGGGGCACTGGAGGTATAAAGAAATATCAGACTTTGCAAAGCGGGTATCACCAGATCAAGTCCATCAGTTCTGTTGAATTAATTCAGCTAAACAGTTCCAACTGGGTTTGGAATAAAGGTGCAATTATTAATTGTTGCTGTTTAGAAATGTTTATTGTGTTATCTTCATCGGCAGCTCGAGCACACCGCTATTCTGAACAATGCTTTTCATAGGGGAGGGTAGAGGGAGGGAGGGCAGGAGGCCTGGGGGCCTGGCGGAAAAGATCTGGGGCTGTCCCTCTCCCCAACAATGGCCCTGAGCCTAACTATGGCACTGTGCTTAAGTGCCAGGTGAAATACACCTTGGGGGCTCTACACTCAGCTCTCTGTCTGGAAGGGTGACTTCCTGGGCTGAGTCCCAGGGGCGTAGCAAGGGGGGCGGGGGGGCGGGCCGCCCCGGGCAGCGCCCTGGTGGGGGTGACAAATGGGGTGGGGACCCCACCCCCCGCAGCCGCCCTGCGCTTTTATTTTTTTTAAGGCTATTTTCGGCGCTGCCGGGGCGTAGCCGCAGGGGCGGCCAGCGAGGAGGGGTGTCACGCTTGTCGCTGAAGTGACACCCCCCCTCGCTGGCCGCCCCTGCAGCTCCGCCCCGGCAGCGCTGAAAATAGCCTCCTCCCCGCCGCTGGCTGGCTTGCGGCGCCACGGCATGGAGGAGAGGGGCGGGCCAGCAGCCAGGAGGGGTGTCACCCCCTCCTGGCTGGTCCGCCCCTCTCCTCCATGCCGAGGCTCTGCCCAGGGAGCCCAGCGGCGAAAAAAACCTGCTGAAAGGGGTTTTTTCAGCGGCTTTTTTTGCCGCGGCATGGGACAAAGGAGTCGCTCCGTGCGCATGCGCGTTGTGACGTCATGCGCACGGAGCAACGCCCCACCCCTAGGGGTGCCGCTTGGCTTGCCGCCCCCGGTAGCCAAGCGGCACGCTACGCCCCTGCTGAGCCCCAAGCCTCCCCTGCCCTCTGGGTACCATTGAAGCCACTCTGATAGCCCAGCAAGCCACCCCTATTCTCAGGTGGGAGCCGAATAACAGGGTGAGCAGTGTTATGGGGTTTCCCCCTCCCAGCCTCCAAAATGCTTAAGGTTTCTTACCTCATTGCTGAATGAGAAATCCATCTCCATGTCTTCCTCACTAGAAAGGAAGGGGGGAGGGAGAAGGTGAAGAAGAGAGTTTGGATTCTGAGCTATGAGACCCTTAAGGCTAGGACTCAGGAATGCCCACCACTGCCCTGGCCATCTGGTGACTCTTCCCATCCAGGCTACAGCAGGGCCAGGAAGGCAAGAGGGTCGCCCTGGGGCCTTGCAGCACCGGCTGGGGTGGGGAGATGCCAAAGAGGGTGGCACTCCTCAGAGGTGTAGCTAGGAGCCCCGCAATGGGAGAACAGACTTTGGGTTGGGGCAGAAAAACAGACGGCAGAGACAGGGTCAAGCAAGGCAATGTATATTTCATAACATTTATACAATGCTTGAGCGTTAAAAAACAACACTCAAAGCAATGTACAGTGGTACCTCGGGTTACAGACACTTTAGGTTACAGACTCCGCTAACCCAGAAATAGTACCTCAGGTTAAGAACTTTGCTTCAGGATGAAAACAGAAATTGTGCGGCGGTGGCGTGGCGGCAGCGGGAGGCCCCATTAGCTAAAGTGGTATCTCAGGTTAAGAACAGTTTCAGGTTAAGAACGGACCTCCAGAACGAATGAAGTTCTTAACCCAAGGTAAAGGTAAAGGGACCCTGGGCCCTGACCATTAGGTCCAGTCGTGGACGACTCTGGGGTTGCGGCGCTCATCTCGCTTTACTGGCCGAGGGAGCCGGTGTACAACTTCCGGGTCGTGTGGCCAGCATGACAAAGCCACTTCTGGCGAACCAGAGCAGCGCATGGAAACGGCGTTTACCTTCCCGCCAGAGCGGTACCTATTTATCTACTTGCACTTTGACGTGCTTTCGAACTGCTAGGTGGGCAGGAGCAGGGACCGAGTAACGGGAGCTCGGCCCGTCGCGGGGATTTGAATCGCCAACCTTCTGATCAGCAAGCCCTATTGGCAGAGGGAGGCGGGAGCTGTCTCAGGCGGCAACTGCTGGAAGGCAAGGGAGGCTGTTCCTTCCAAAGTTTTCAGTCAGGGCCGGGCCAAGAGATTTAGTTGCTTAAGGCAAAGGACATGTGGAAACCGCCTGGACCTCAAATGTTAGTGATGGGGCACCGTCCTCCCCCATCCCTGAGGGCAACAAGCTGGCACCTGCATGGCATTCATAGCTGCCTGGCCCTCTAGCATCTTCCGCCTGAGGCAGCGGCTTGCTCTGCCTCTGCTCCTCCGCACTGTCTCCTAGGGGGTCTGAGCTGTGGGTGCCTGGACTGAGTCTCTGTCACAAGCCTCTGGCCCTCAAGGCTGGTGCAGGATGCAATCCCATTGCTGGCATGGAGGCAAGATTCAGCTGCTGGTAGATTTGGCTTCTGTGTAAGAACATCAGAAGAGTCTCCTGGATCAGGCCAATGGTCTATCTGGTCCAGCACTCTGTTCTTACAGTGGCTAACCAGGTGCCCATTATGGGAAGCTTGCAAGCAGGTTTGGATAATAATAATAATAATAATAATAATAATAATAATAATAATAATAATTTATTATTTGTACCCCGCCCATCTGGCTGGGTCCCCCCAGCCACTCTGGGTGGCCTCCAACAGATATTAAAATATCACAGGTTAAAAACTTCCCTAAACAGGGCTGCCTTCAGGTATTTTCTGAATGTCAGATAGTTGTTGATCACTTTAACCTCTGATGGGAGGGCGTTCCACAGGGCGGGCGCCACTACCGAAAAGGCCCTTTGCCTGGTTCCCTGTAGCTTTGCTTCTCGCAGTGAGGGAACCGCCAGAAGGCCCTCAGCGCTGGACCTCAGTGTCCGGGCTGAATAATGGGAGTGGAGACGCTCCTTCAGGTATACGGGACCGAGGCCGTTTAGGGCTTTAAAGGTCAGCACCAACACTTTGAATTGTGCTCGGAAACGTACTGGGAGCCAATGTAGGTCTTTCAGGGCCGGGGTTATGTGGTCCCGGCGGCCACTCCCAGTCACCAGTCTAGCTGCCGCATTCTGGATTAATTGCAGATTCCGGGTCACCTTCAAAGGTAGCCCCACGTAGAGCGTATTGCAGTAGTCCAAGCGGGAGATAACTAGAGCATGCACCACTCTGGCATTGCTACCTCCAACTGTGATATCTCACACCACATAAAACCCTGCTTCTGCCTCTGCATAAGCAGATACCAGGAGTGCAGATGACCCAGCAAGGAAAGGGGGCAAGATGCTCACCTGATGTCTCTCAGCAAGACGTCCGGGACTCTGGCCATGGTTGTGTCTGAAAGGGAAAAGTGCACGGGTGAGCCCCACCTGCCACAGGCCTTGCCTGAATAGGGTTGCCATGTGTCCCCCTTTTCCAGGACACGTCCTCTTTTTCAGGGGTAAAATTTCTGTCCAGGTGGATTTTTCAAATTTGCTGAAATGTCTCTGGCTATACTTTCTGGACATAACTGGTGGTTGAAGACTTTCATATTTTCATATTTTCTTACAAAGGAATAATAATAAGTAAATATAAACTTTTATTTATATCCCGCCCTCCCCGGCTGAAGTCGGGCTCAGGGCGGCTAACATCAGATACATAATATTGATATAAAATCAAACAATAATTAAATTACCTCCTAAAAACATGTCAAAATCAAATTAAAGTCTAATGAGATGGCTTTCTGCAGGGTTAGGGTTGGGAACAGTAAGTGCTCCACTGAATTGAAATTTCAGCCTTCACGACATAGGAAAACGGCCAAGTAAACAGCTATTTTCGTGGAGGAGGGTCAAGATATTAACTGATATGCATGAAATTTCATATATAGCTATATAATCCCTAGTGTAGTAAGATTAGACCTTTGGAGCAGGCATTTTAAAAAACCAACCAACCAGTTTTTTTATGAACCACCCTAGTAGGGCAGTAATTGTTCCTTGATAATTTGTCACCCCCTCCATGATGGAACCTGGGGCGGCCCACCCCCTGCCTCCCACTTCCTACGCCCCTGGCTGCTGCCATTACCCCAGGCGGGGTGGAGGTTAAGGAGCTTCAGGATGTGGCTGCAAAGGTGAGGTTGGGTATCCTCTCCAAAGGAAGTCTCCCCATCCATCATCTCCTCAGCAGAGCCACCAAGAGAGGAGGACGCCTGGGATCAGAAACCAGGTGGGAAGGGAATCTATGGAGGCATCCTTACCTGTGGTTCTTGATCCAAGGCTGCTTGATGCTCCTCTGCTTTGCTTCTCACTCCAGAAGCCTCTGTCCAAATTTATAGCATGGAGGTGGGGCTTCATCCTGGAATTTCCACCCCTGCCTTTTCTACGAACCTGCTGTCGAGCTCTGATTGTGCAATCTTGCGTGGCTGCAAGGCTGGAAAGTCTGTGCGTGGGGTGGAGAACTATCTTGGCTCCACCCATGAGAAAGACCAGCTGCTTCCTTCCAGCTGTTGCTGGGGTCAGAGATCAGATCTTGGAAAGTTCTTGTTGGTTTCTCTAAATGCAAACCATCTGGCTGAACATTTGCTGCTGGATCAGCCCAAGCTGCAGAATCCGTCCCCCAAGCAGGGTTTTTATCTGCTTCTCAAGAGCACAAGCCCAGAATTATTACCCCCCCTTTTTGCAAACACTTTATTATAATAATACTACTACTAATAATAATTTATTATTTGTACCCCGCCCATCTGGCCGGGTCTCCCCAGCCACTCTGGGCGGCTTCCAACAAATATCAAAATACATTAAAATATCACAGATTAAAAACTTCCCTAAACAGGGCTGCCTTGAGGTATTTTCTACATTTATGCCAAATGTATGCTTTCAGTTTTTAGCTCCATAGCTATCAAAGCTGAAAATGCTGGGATAGAGCAGATATTCTGGAGATGCCCCCAAAGCAGAAAATTCTGGGAAGATATTGCAGTGGAAATTGAAGGAATAACTGGCTGTACCTATGGATCTTCTAATTTTACAATTTTGATATGTTAAAGAAACTGTGCTAATAGAGGACAGGGAATTAATGCAAACATCTTTGACCCCACTATTCTATGAACTCTTAACTGCTGCCAGAGTTATTATTTGTCAAAACTGGGGGGGGGGGCGATAATGAGGACACTGTCCATGAAAGAATGGAGAACTAAAATGTGGGACTTTGTATGCACGGTTAAGCTTGCATATATGGTATCTGAAGAAGTGTGCATGCACACGAAAGCTCATACCAAGAACAAACGTAGTTGGTCTCTAAGGTGTTACTGGATGGAATTTTGTAATCTTGCATATATGGTGAGAAACAGAGAGGGCAGGCAACAAGATAAGGAGAAATAGGTCTTTTTATAATTTCCTGGAATAATAAGGTACTGTATAATGTAAACACATTTGCGTTACTTGCAGCCTTGTGATATTAATTAGTTAATTATGTTTGACTTTGGTGTGGAAATTTGTTCCTATGTGTTTGGTTCTAGATATCCCCTTCTACTTTTGCTTCATTGAAAGGGCCTCTCCTTCATGCCTCCCATTTCACATCTCGGAGAACTGAGGCTGGGGGCTTTCCTTATTATTAATCATGGAACATAGTTTGCTTCCGAGTTAACAGTTACAGAATGACACAGCTCAACGGCTCTTACTTATTGGGGCATAAGGAAGAGCCAGTGTATTGGTTAAAGTGTCAGATTAGGACCTGGGAGACCAGGGTTCAAGTCCCCACTCAGCCATGGAGCTCACTGGATGACCTTGGGCCAGTCACAGTCTCTCAGTCTAGCCTACCTCACAGGGTTGCTGTGAGGATAAATGGTGAGGAGAACAAAGGTGGGATATAAGTGCAATGAATAAATGAATAAGCTCTTTATTTGGGCTAATAGCAGGGCAAGCTCAAGAGCAAGCACAGAGTCCGAGGTCAGGATCCTTATCTAAGGTTCAAGGGCAAGGGAAGAGCTGCAGGACTGAGCAGAAGCAATGAAGACGTCCCAATGGCTGCCATGCTCCCTCCTTCAGGGCCATCAGATTCATAGCTGTCAACTTTCGGATTTGAAAATAAGGGATGCCGCGAGGGCGGTGCAATGGCACCAAGTAGCCTCGCCACCCTGCGCTCCAGAGGCTGCGCGCGAACGGGAGAGCGAAAGAGCGAGTGCATAGACGGCAGGCAGGCTGTCTGTCTGGTTGGGCATGAGGGTCTGGCTGCACAAGGCATGCAAGCTCCGCCCCCAGTCGGTCTCAGACTCCTTATTGGCAGCCGAGCAACGCAGCTGAGGAGCCTCCCTGGCCGGCAGGGAGGGAAAGGAGCTGCTTCCTTTGAAATCCAGGAAATTGAAGGGATATCAACAACCCGGGATAGCAGCAGGAAACTCCCGCCAAAAAAGGGAGGGTTGACAGCTATGTTCTGGGCCATCTGATTGGCCACTGTGGATACAGGATGCTGGACTAGATGGGCCAAGGGCCTTATCCAGCAGGCTCTTTTTATGTTCTTATTTTGGTCATACGAAGCAAATTTCCAGCACTTCCTGTGACTCACTTCCTTGTTATTTTGTGATGTCAGAGGCTCCCTTGGACACTCCACTGGGTTCTCCCCGCCCTTTAGATCTATCTAAGAAAACAGTAGTTTAGTTCCTTGTTTTGAAAAAAGGCGGGGGAAAGGCATGGAAAAAGCAATTCTTTAAAAAGCAAGAAAGACAACATATTGTTCCAAGGTTAGAATTGAAAACCTACAAAAATACTTTTCATTATTGTGGGAAACATGAAAGAAACTCGGGGATTCTTAGTAAGTTTTGATTCTAAATGATCAAATTTCAGAACCCCAAATCATGTGTCCGGGTTTAATATTGTTATGAGTTTGTGGGTGCCAGGGTTTGTGGGTGCAAGACACCCCTAATTCCTGGACTTTGTAAATGTTAGAATTTAATCAGTGCTTGGAGAGTTAAACTGGAAGTCAGACTTTCATCTCCCTGTGTTCAAAAGATCGCTTGAAAGATGGGCCATTAGTAGGGGGAAAAGACAGAAAGTTGGGCTATCAGTAAATCAAAGACTCTGTGCCAACCTGCAAACAGGGGGGGGAGCCCCTCCCCATAGCTGTCAACTTTCGGATTTGAAAATAAGGCATTTTTCAAAACTTTCGGATTTGAAAATAAGGGATGCCGCGAGGGCGGTGCAATGGCACCAAGTAGCCTCGCCACCCTGCGCTCCAGAGGCTGCGCACAAACGGGTGAGCGAAAGAGTGAGCGCGTAGACGGCAGGCAGGCTGTCTGTCTGGTTGGGCGTGAGGGTCTGGCTGCACAAGGCATGCAAGCTCCGCCCCCAGTCGGTCTCAGACTCCTTATTGGCAGCCGAGCAACGCAGCTGAGGAGCCTCCCTCGCCGGCAGGGAGGGAGAGGAGCTGCTTCCTTTGAAATCCGGGGAATTTAAGGGATATCAACAATCCGGGATAGCAGCGGGAAACGGCATTGGAATAAGGAAGTTTCCTGCAAAAAAAGGGAGGGTTGACAGCTATGCCCCTCCCTGAACTCAGAGTTTTTGTTCGGAGGAAGTTTTAGGATTTCAGTTGGCTGTGGCATGATCAAGGAAAAGAGGTGTCAGTCTGTCAAATGCAGCAAACTAGAGGGGTGGTGGTCAAAGGTCAATTTAGGCTGACAGTTTGAATCCAAGGCTGCAGCAGTGGGGAAAACGGGACCCTCTTGGAGTGCAATGCCTTGAACCCCCTCCATGGCAGGCTCAGGTTGCATATATGTGTAAATAAACCATCTATCATAAAGACACCACAATCTCAGCTGTGCCTCATTTCCAAAGGGAACATAGACCCTGGGTAAGCCCCTGGATTCCTGGAAACTTGCACTGCTCAGAAAGTGGGATGGTGGCATGGAACAATATCTTAGTTTATCCCCTGGAATCGTTTCAAACTAAGTTCTACCGCTGTCTGCTGGGGATCCCTTCTTGAGTGCCCAACATAGCGGTCCGCCTGGAGGTTGGACAAATTCCCGTCAGCGCCCGGATATGGATTCTGAAGATTCATTACTGGCTAAAACTTATCTTCTTTCCTGCTGGGCTGGTATCCCTGACCCTCTTGGACTCTTTCCAATCCAAATGGAAAGCCACACTGTATGGAAAGCTAAGAGACTTGGGATTTTCGCCTCAAGCCTTGTTAGCTGCAGGATATGAGAAAGCAAGAGCAACCATTCGGCAACGATTCTGGGATGTGGAACTCCAACGACACATGAGTGAGATGAATAAGCATCCAGCTATAAAGGACAATGGGAGAGGATTCTCTCCAGCAAAGTATCTGACAAAATTACAAATACCCAAATATAGACAGGCATTTACTCTTGCAAGATTTAATGTATTACCATCTGCCCTATTGCAGGGAAGATTTGCAGGTAAACCATATGTGGAACGAGTCTGCCCCTGTGGCCTGCCGGAGGTAGAATCTGTCTCTCACATTTTACTACGTTGTCATTTTTACAATGACATACGTCGGGTTTTCATCTCTCCGGTTATACAAAATTCTTCAAATGAATTCTTATGTCTCAAACGCCTTGTAGAAGACACGGACCCTGAGATTACGCTGAAAGTAGCCAAATACTGTGCAGCAGCCATAAAGCTCAGAGAACAAGCGGTGTTACCGATATGAATAGGCCCCAAACGGCAATTTTTAGGCCATATTTTAGTGCCACAATTTTAATTCATATATTTTAAACGTTGCTGTATACGTATACATATGTGTACTATTGCTGTTATGTAAATTTTAATGTATTATTTTTGTATTATTGATCTAATAAGCTGGTCTGTGACCGTAAGAATAAATTCATTCAATATCTTAGTTTTCCAAAGGATGTTTTCAGTCTGCTGTGACGGCCAGCTCACACCCACAAGGATAGTGACAAACTGTGCAGAGGAGGGCAACCAGGATGATCAAGGGTTTTGAAACCCTAGGGAGTTGGGTATCTTTAGCCTGGAGATGAGAAGACAGAGGTGACACGATAGCCATCTTCCAATAACTGAAGGGCTGTCACGCGGAAGATGGAGCAAGATTGTTTTCTGCTAGAACCCAAACCAATGGATTCAAATGACCAGAAAGGAGATTGCAACGAAACCATTAGAAAGAAGATTCTGGCGGCAAGAGATGTTCAACAGTGGAATGGACAAGCTCAAAATGTTCCTTCATTGCAGGTATTAAATCAGAGGTTTTAGGGCCATCGGTCAGGGATTCTTCAGCTGTGACTCCTGCAATTGCAGGGGGTTGGACTAGATCAGGGATCGGCAAGGTTTACCTGGGCCGGTTCACTCCAGCAGAGATCCCTCTGTGGGCCGGATCGTGCTTGTGTGTGAGCGCATTTCCTGCGTCTGTGCAGACACAATTTCTGGCGTCTGCATCTGCGCAGGTGCGATTTTCGGCATCTGAGCATGCGCAGACACGATTTCCGGTACCACAGAAGCGAGGCCCCGGGCCGCGCTGTGCCGCTTTGGCACAGCGTGCAGGGACTCACCGAGCGGGTGGCTCACTTCGGGGGCGGCTCGTGGGCTGGTTAAATGACCCCCGTGGGCCGCTTGTGGCCCATGGGCCTTAGGTTGCCTACCCCTGGACTAGATGATCCCTTGGGATCCCTTTCAACTCTGCAGTTCGGTGATTCCTTCATTTGAATTGCTAATAAAGGTTCCACCCAATGACATGTGGCACCCTTCCCTCTGGGGAACTTCCATATCTTATGTCATCATCAGGAAACTGAAAACCACAATTTCCACTGTGAGGAACAACCAAACTGGCTATAACCGTCCAGATTTATAAGACATCCTGGGTGCTTCTGGGTGTCACCCCAATGAGGCTCATAGCTCTGCCACTTTGTGTGTGTGTGTGTGTGTGTTTAACTTTATTGCAAAACAATTTACATATAACAACACAGACAAAGACAATATACCTCAATGACAACTAAACATTAACTAACAACACATCGTCTAACATCACACACACTTTTGACTTCCGATTCACCTCATTGTGCTTTCTACATATTCTTAACCTTTACGCATTTCCTGTTATATCTGCTACATATCCAGAAAAATTTCTACATTCATAGTTTTCCTTAATATTCAAGATTCAATCTAGACCTGTCAGGAGATTTGCATTTTCACAATATTGTTTTAGATATTCTTTAAATGTTATCCATTCTTTACACACTTTCTGGTTTGAGTTTCCTCTTATTCTCCCAGCCATTTTTGCAAGTTCCAAGTATTCTATCATCTTCATCTGCCAGTCAAGCTTTGTAGGAATTGAGTCTTTGTAGGAATTTCCAGTTTTTTGCTACTGAAATTCTACCTGCCGTAGTTACATACATAAAGATGGTTCTAAAGCTTTTTGGGATTTCATAGCTCTGCCATTGTGAACCTTGTCATCACAATAGGACATGTACACTTCCTCAAGAAAGCGTGCCATTACACATGTGCAGAGGGCCTTTGTTTTCACACTAAAAAAAAATAAATCTCTGCACTTCTTTCAACAGGGAAAGAGCTTCCATGTGAGAGCGTCAAAATATGATTTTGAGATAAAAAATACAGTAACTCTATATCTCTTATTTAGAAATTAAGCCATACAGTGGACCCTCAACTTACGAAGGTAATCTGTTCCGACGGGACTGTCGGAAGTCAAAAAAATCGTAAGTCAAGTCCCCATAGGAATGCATTGGGGAGAAAAAATTCGTACGTCGAAAAAACCCTATCTAAACTTCGTAACTCGAGAAAACCCTATCTAAAACGGCCGCGACTTCCTTTCGGAAGTCGAAAAAAATTCGGAAGCGCGCAGCTGCTTTGATCCCTCGTAACTCGAAAAATACGGAAGTCGGGGCATTCATAAGTCGAGGGATCACTGTACTGCATGCCATAAGTTTATGGATTTATGTATTTATTACATCTACACATCCATTGTCAAAAAACTAAAACACCAAAGCTTTTCAAATGTGCGGGACACTTAATTCCATTTGCATGCAGTTTTCCTCCCTCCAAAAATTAATTTAACTTTTTCCTTGAAATTAAAAGGATTCCAACCTACAGACAAACAATGATTATTTTATTTTAGCCAGAGTGTATGCCTACTGGATTAGGCCAAAGGCTCAGTTGCGCTCCCTGCAGCAATCAGCTGATCGCTGCTGAAGATGTTTCTTCAAAGGAGGTTGCTGCAATCGCTGATCAGCTGTTTGACAGTTGCAGCAACCTTCTTTGACCTTTGACTGGAGTCAATCACCTGACATCATTATGACTGACAGGTGATTGGTCCCAGCCACCTGCCCAATTGGCCAACCAACCCTGACTTGGATGAAGGGGTAGAGAGAATCCCTATCAGATTTTCAGGCAACACAAAGCTGAGAGGAACAGCTGACACTTTGGAAATCAGGTACTGTATACAATACAACTGGAGAAGGTTTTGGGACAAGCCAGAACTCTGCAAAATCAATGGGATGCGGGTGGCGCTGTGGTCTAGACCACTGAGCCTAGGGCTTGCCGATCAGAAGGTCGGTGGTTCGAATCCCCGTGACGGGGTGAGCTCCCGTTGTTCGGTCCCACCTCCTGCCCACCTAGCAGTTTGAAAGCACATCAAAGTGCAAGTAGATAAATAGGTACCGCTCCGGCAGGAAGGTAAACGGCACTTCTGTGCGCTGCTCTGGTTCGCCAGAAGCGGCTTAGTCATGCTGGCCACATGACCTGGAAGCTGTCTGCGGACAAATGTCGGCTCCCTCGGCCTATAGAGTGAGATGAGCGCTGCAACCCCAGAGTCGTCTGTGACTGGACCTAACAGTCAGGCGTACCTAAATGTAAAGGGACCCCTGACCATTAGGTCCAGTCGTGGATGACTCTGGGGTTGTGGCACTCATCTCGCTTTACTGGCCAAGGGAGCCAGCGTACAGCTTCCGGGTCATGTGGCCAGCATGACTTAGCCGCTTCTGATGAACCAGAGCAGCGCACGGAAACGCCGTTTACCTTCCCGCTGGAGCGGTACCTACTTATCTACTTGCACTTTGACTTGCTTTCGAAGTGCTAGGTTGGCAGGAGCAGGGACCGAGCAACAGGAGCTCACCCCGTCGTGGGGATTCAAACCGCCGACCTTCTGATCGGCAAGCCCTAGGCTCTGTGGTTTAACCCACAGCGCCACCCGCATCCCTACTTACCTTTACCTTTACTTAAACCCAAATGGAACTTGATGGCTGGCACTTAATATGAAAACTGTTGCAGAGCAGCTTTTAAACTGATTCCTGAGAGGAGCTGGGTACATCTGGCTTGGGATGAATCACCCCAAGGAATTAGGGCAAAAGTATCTCTTGATAGTCCAAACGAGGGCAGAGGAGAAGGAAATTGCAATGCACACATCACTGACACTTGGAGAAAAATCCCTCTCATTTATTTGTATGCTGCCTTTCCATAGTTAAAACCATGCTCAAGGCAGCCTACAACATGACAAGATTTGCACAGTTAGAAATATATAACAAAAGTAGTCCCAAGCAACAGATTAAAAAACAACAATCCCAAAATGTACGCATTAGAGTTATTGCAATTCCCATGTAAGTCATAATAAGGTCTCAAAATAAAGATACAAAGAATTCATATCCATGGTCAGCAAAATTCACATCTCCAAAATTAAATCTTGACCCCAACAAAAAGCTTTAAACCATACCCCACCCCAAGAGTCTGCAGACATCCTGAGAAGCAGGTCTTGAAGGAATCACACCCTGGCGCTCACTGTTCAATAGCTGAAGTCAACCAGTCAAGGCCCTTCCCTGCCCAGCCAGGTGAAATGAGGTTAGCAAGACAGGGAGCAGGTCTTGCAAGACTCACTGCCTTGGATATGCGAAACCGGAAAGGTGATCTGATAGCCCTCTTCAGATACCTAAACAGCTGTCAGGTGGAAGACAGAGCAAGCTTGTTTTCTGCTGCTCCAGAGGGGAGGACTTGAAGCAATGGATTCAAATAGCAAGGAAGGAGATTCTGACGAAACATCAGGAAGAACTTCCTTATGGTAAGAGCTGTTTGACTTTTAGGAAGGACTTTCTGACAGTACGAGGTCATGTTTGACAGCGGAACGGACTGTCTCCGAAGGTGGTGGACTCTCGTTGCCTGGAGGTTTTTTAGCAGAGGTTGGGTGGCCATCGGACAGGGATTCTTAGCTGTGATTCCTGCTTTGCAGGGGGTTGGACTAGATGGCCCCTAGGGATCCTTCCAATTCTTTCTATGAGGTAGTTTTGCTCTGTGTGTGTCAAGAAGGGCGTTTCCCAACAAGCTACAAATCCCAGAAAGGGCAGACTCCTCCACAAAGCCAGATGCATGCATACTAATAAACTTTTCCTGCTATGCAAATTGCTGGGGGGAAACGTCCACACCCCCCCACCTACACATACACAGAACAGAGATTCTCCAGGCTCTTTACTAGGAAGTATAAATGATTCTCAGTGCTATTGTTGGGCGAAGATTATGTCATTGCCTGCTGACAAAAGCACGGTGATCAGCCAGGAAGTGATCTTTCCAAACCACAAAATTTCCGGCAATTCGAAATGTGACAGAGGCTTAATGCGGCTTCTATTTAGGCAGATGGCCTCAGGGCTGCTAAAGAAGCAGTGATTTAGAGCGAGCAGTGAGTATGATTTAATGGCCGATCCATTCAGTGAAGGTTATCCATCAATTTGGAGGGCCAGTAAACCTTGCCAGATCATCACAATCCTGGAGGCTGGAGTTATTTTCAGACAGTGGCTGGCTCTGATAGTGCAATGAAACCGTCACCAATATGAGGGCAGAAGTCACCAGATGCCGGCGACTGCCTGCTGCTGCATCACCTACATGGCAGGCAGGATTGGACCCTAGTTGGAAGAGCAAAACACACAAAACACTTTCCCAAGTGCCGCATTAAACTTGGCAATTTATTGCAGCAACACCAGTCCTTGGGAACTCCCTGCCTATTGATATCAGGCAGGCGCCTTCAATGTGTTCTTTTTGACACCTGCTGAAGATATTATTATTTAGACAAGGTGACGGGGTGAGCTTCCGTTGTTCGGTCCCAGCTCCTGCCAACCTAGCAGTTCGAAATCACGTCAAAGTGCAAGTAGATAAATAGGTACCACTCCGGCGGGAAGGTAAACGTCGTTTCCGTGCGCTGCTCTGGTTCGCTTAGTCCTGTTGGCCGCATGACCCGGAAAAACTGTCTGCGGACAAACGCCGGCCCCCTCGGCCAGTAAAGCGAGATGAGCGCCGCAACCGCAGAGTCGTTCATGACTGGACTTAACTGCCAGGGGTCCTTTACCTTTACCTTTTTACCCAGATGTTTAGATGTTTGTAGGAGCTTTAATTTGTTTTGGTCTATTTTATCGCGGTTTTAACTTTCTGTATGTTCTAAAATATGTTTGTCAAACTTTTTGGTGATGATTTGATTTTATCTTCTTTGCAAACCGCTTGGAGTGCCCCCCCCCCGCCCATAAGCAAATTTTATGAAATAAATAGCTTAAAAGAGCAAAAAGCCTCCTTTTTTGCTGCATCACTAGCATCAATTAGCTGTGATTGCAGCAGAGGCGTAGCAAGCCCAGGTGGTACCCGGGGCGGAATTTTTTTTTGTCACCCCCCCACCACTTAAATTTAACAAAAATTAAAAAAAATTAAAAAGTGTCACCCCCCTCTGATGGTGCCACTTTGCGAGGTGTGGGGGTTTTGTGTGTGTGTGTCTATTATCTCTTTTTTTTCAATAAAGTTAAAATAAATAATAATAATAATAAAATGATAAAAAATTAAAAAAATTAAAAAGTGTCACCCCCCTCTGATGGTGCCACTTTGTGAGGTGTGTGTGTGTGGGGGGGGTTGTGTATGTGTCTATTATCTCTTTTTTTCAATGAAGTTAAAATAAAAAAAATAAAAAAAATAAAAAAGTGTCACCCCCCTCTGATGGTGCCACTTTGTAAGGTGTGGGGGTTGTGTGTGTGTGTGTCTATTACCTCTTTTTTTCAATAAAGTTAAAATAAAAAATAATAATAATAAAATGATAAAAATGTAAAAAAAATAAAAAAAATAAAAATTTAAAAAGTGTCACCCCCCTCTGATGGTGCCACTTTGTGAGGTGTGGGGGGTTGTGTGTGTGTCTATTATCTCTTTTTTTCAATGAAGTTAAAATTAAAAAAAAATTAAAAAAAGGTTTTTAATATTTTTTTTTTAAAAGTGTCACCCCCTCTCAGGTGGAACCCAGGGCGGCCCGCCCCCCCGTTGCTACGCCCCTGGATTGCAGGGGGTTGCACTAGACCAGGGACAGGCAACCTTTTTATACCTACCGCCCACTAATGGATCTTTCTTGATGGTAAAATTTCCTTACCACCCACCAGTCCTCAATGGAAGGATTCAGCTTGTGCCGTAGAACCCCCTACTGCCCACCTAGAATCCTGAAATGCCCCCTAGTGGGCAGTTGGGACCAGGACTAGACCCTTGGGGGTTCCTTCCAACTCTCCTATGATTCTAGGAGCAGAAATCAGATACCTTTCCCTCCCTGTTACTCCCAGGGGACAAGGCAGGGCCTGGAAAGGTACCAGGGCTGTGAAACCAGAAGGGCCAGTCCAAGACATTTTGCTGCCCAAGGCCAACATGCTCCCTGCACCCCCATGCCCATTCCATGCACCAAGAAGCTGGTGGGATTTAAGGCTTGTTGAAGTGCCCAGATGGCCATGCACACCAGGAAGGGATCAGAAGAGCTGAAGGAGGGATGCTTTCATTAGAGTGTGATGCTCTCACCAGGGAGATGGCCAATGGAGGCTGGGCCCTCGGCTCATAGCTGTCAACTTTCGGATTTGAAAATAAGGGATTTTTTTAAAAAATCGGATTTGAAAATAAGGGATGCCGCGAGGGCGGTGCAATGGCACCAAGTAGCCTCGCCACCCTGTGCTCCAGAGGCTGCGCGCAAACGGGTGAGCGAAAGAGCGAGCGCGTAGAAGGCAGGCAGACTGTCTGTCTGGTTGGGCGTGAGGGTCTGGCTGCACAAGGCATGCAAGCTCCGCCCCCAGTCGGTCTCAGACTCCTTATTGGCAGCCGAGCAACGCAGCTGAGGAGCCTCCCTGGCCGGCGGGGAGGGAGAGGAGCTGCTTCCTTTGAAATCCGGGGAATTTAAGGGATATCAACAATCCGGGATAGCAGCGGGAAACGGCATTGGGATAAGCGAGTTTCCCGCAAAAAAAAGGGAGGGTTGACAGCTATGCAGGCTCGGCTGCAGGCAGGTTCTCCAGGAAAACCCTGGATTAGCATGAGGGAGGCAGGGGCAGGCCTTGATTCAGAGAAAGGGGAAGCACAGGGATATTTTTTAAATTGTTGTTTAAGCCCAAATGTTTCATTGATGACACAACTTGGAAATTTATCGTGCTAAACAGTCAGGCACGTAATCGCAGCGTGTCTGCTGCCAGCGGTGAACTGAGTGCGTGCAAAGATGCACTCCAGACGCCGTCCATCTGCATGCAAATCCCAGTCCGTTTTTCACGGATACACGGCTGCATGGACTCCCCCTTGACGTGCTGCTGCACACACACATGCACACACACACGCACACACACACTTCCCGTGAGAAATGAAGACCGAGTGGAGCGGAAGGAAAAACTCAAGTCTGCGAGACTCAGAATAAATACAACTATTTTAACATAGAAGCACTGCAAATAAGGAAGTGGAAGTCTGGAGCTAAAGTCTGGCAGGGTTGCTGAGTAGGCGCTGGTAAAAAAGGGCAAACAGATTAGCCTGAAATTTACCCATGCTAATATATATATACTAGTATATTAAGCCCGTTTAAAAAACGGGCGCTAGCCGGAGCCGGAGCAGCAGGAGCCGGGGGACTGGGAGGCTTCGGCGGGGGCGACTGGCTGGCCCGTCAGCGGAGGCCGCCTCGCCTCGGACCCCCGCCGGCTGGGCAGCGCGCAGGGAAGGGCGCGGGCCAGACGGGGGGCCTCCTTCTCTCCCGGCTTCTCGGCCACGGCCTCCTGGGGGAGGGAAGGCCGTGCCGGGGGATCGTCCGGGTGCGGCGGCGCGCGAGGAGGAGTTGGAGGCGGAGGAGGATCCTGGGCGGGCCCATGGCGGCGGGAAAGGCCTCTGCTCCTGGGGCAGGTAAAGAGCTCCTGGTGAGAGTCGGCGGAGCTGAGCGGCGCGGCCGGGCTTCCCTCCCTCCCCTTCCCCGTCTCGGGAACCCTGGTGCTGCCCCTGTTCTGCAGCTGCGACTGGCGGAGGAGGAGCTGAGGCGGCGGAGAGAAGCGCCAACTGCCTCACTCCGACTCGCCCCTCAAGCGCGCACGGCCTCCTCCGCCGCCGCCTGCCTTCTCTCTCTGTCTCTCTGAGGCTGGCGGGTGTGTGTGTGTGGAGGTAGAGGCGTAACCGCCATCGCCTATTGGTCTATACTATCCAATCCCTGTGTCAGTGGGGCGCATGCCCAGTTGCGAATTCCACTGACACACGGAAAGTACGCACGGACACAGGCACTTTATTATAGAGGATAGAGAGAGAGAGCACGCTAAATTGAGACATGATTATTCTGATTTAATTTATTTTCTTGCATTTCTATCCCATCCTTTTCTCCCAGGAGCTGCTCTCGGAGCCTTTTCAGCTGAAGATCGGGGTACAAATGCTGCAAACAATAATCGGCACCCGAGAGCAAATTGTGTGATGTAGATGTTTGATTGTGGGCAGATTTGGCCCTTAGCACCACCAGACCAGACGCTGGACTAACAGGCAGCCTCAAATCCAGGCACATAGGAGTGAATCAGAGGGGGCGAACAAGGACTCTAGCCCTCCTCTTGAGGTGCCTTGACTCCAGGCCAGCCTCTCCCTCTTGGGGTCTGGCTAAAGGGACCCACCCACCCTCTTTCGGAAGGCCCTTCTCTTTCCGTCTGGCTCGTTCAGTTGGGTGTCGGAGGTACAATTTACAAACAGCAGTTAGAGGCCAACCTTACATACCAGATAATTTATTAAGATGTCACCAAGGCCGTCAGGCCAAAAAATAATAATATTAAATTATTAATAAATACTTGAGATAAATATACAGCAGAGAACGGGAGAGTCGCAAGGGACCCAAAGGGCCATTTAGTCCAACCCCCTGCGATCCTCATTATTCACTGTTTCCTTGGCAACTGCCAACCCCTCCCAGGGAAAGGAGGCAAGCGTTGCGTTGTCGCGGTGATGCGACTTTCCTTGTCACAGAGTCAGGAGGCTGAAATTTGTCCAAAGGCGCATGTAAGGATTCTCTGCATTTTATGTGACAATATAATCCACGATGGAGACCTCCCCAATCCGGTTTGTCACGCTGACAGCTTTGTTAACCTGGGCAGATGTGCAGATGTACCACTGAGGGAAGGCAGCTGACTCGAATCTGCTGTAGTCCCCAACTGCAACTCTGTAGAAGAGGAAGCGCCCTTTGTCGGATTTGTCGAGGTCCCCTTCGATGCTGGCCTCCTGTGGGTGGAAAAGGCGAGATTTACCTTTAAAGCCCTATGCGGCCTAGGACCCTCGTACCTAAGGGACCACCTCTCCTGGTATGCCCCATGTAGGACCTTAAGGTCCTCAAATAATAACATTTTGGAGGTCCAGAGCCACAAGGATGCTAGGCTGGCCTCAACTAGGGCCAGGGCCTTCTCAGTACTGGCCCCGACTTGGTGGAACGGTCTGTCACAAGAGACCAGGGCCCTGCGGGATTTGGCATCTTTCCGCAGGGCTTGCAAGATGGAGCTGTTCTGCCTGGCCTTTGGGTTGGTTTCAGTTTAACCCTGATGTTTCATTCCTTTATGGTTTGATTGGTGGGCTACTTAAAAATGAGGCTGCATTTTAAACTTTAAATCGTATTTTAACCTGCATTTTAATTGATGGTTTTTTAAGTTTTGTTGTGATTTTATGGGTGTTAGCCGCTCTGAGCCCGGTCTTGGCTGGGAAGAGCGGGCTATAAATAAAATTTTATTATTGTTATTATTATTATTATTATTATTATTATTATTATTATTATTACGTCTAAGGAAATCCACTCTCCATCCTCATATGACGGAGGTGGGTTGGGTGGGGCCAAAGCGCCTGCACTAGCCCCACAACAAACAACAACAACAACAACAACAACAACAATCTTTGTATACTGCCCTATACCCACAGGTCTCAGGGCAGTTCACAACATAAAGCCACAACAAAAAAGCACAAAATACATAGTAAAAACAAGAACAACCCAATAACCCCCCCCTCCTCAATACATTTTAAAACGGCACTGAATGTCAATCGGCCAAAGCCCTAGTTAAAGAGGAATGTTTTTGCCTAGTGCCTAAAGGTGGATAATGAAGGTGCCTGGCGGACCTCCCTGGGGAGAGCATTCCAGAAATGGGGAGCCACTGCAGAAAAGGCCCCGTTCTTGCATTGCTTCCTCCCGGACCTCTCAAGGAGGAGGCATGTGAATAAGGGCCTTGGAAGATGAACTCAGGGTCTAGGTGGGTTCATATGGAGAGAGGCGGTCCTTTATGTGATGGCCTGGGATTCAGACTCAGACGCTGAACCTGAGGGATCCCAGCCTGCACAGGATTCCCCGCCTCCAGAACCAGCAGAGCCGGGGCTAGGGCCTGAGTCGGAAGGGTCCTCACCTGTGCTGGATCCTCAGGTGCAGGCATCGGCTGAGTCTGCTCTGGCTCCTGATGGGATGGAGGACCCATTGCCTGCAGGTGCTCCACTCCCAGCCCTGTCAGGGGAAGCTGAGGTTGCCTCTGGGTCCGGTAACCCTCCAGCCTCTCCTGAGCTGCAGAGGCTCAGGGCAGAGAGGCGAAGGGAACTGAGTTCCCGCAGGAGGAGTGCTCGCCTCCAAGCCAGGAGAGGCGAGTCACCAGAGGATCGGGGCCGCCCTCTGCCTCGGGGCAAATAAAAGCCGGGCAGCCCCAGCCCCAAGTTGCAGGAGCAACATTGCTGGTTGTCGGTTCCTGCCTGTGTTCCTGACCTTGCCTAGTTTCCTGCCCTGCACCCTGCCTCAGCTTCATGGGATGGACCCCTTGTAGACTCCTTAGACTTTGGACTGGACCCATACCTTGCCTCTTGGATTGCCCTTGGGCCAGCACACTTTAGGTACTGTGGTCCTGAGCCGTTTACTCTGGCCATCGCAACAACAAAAGAAGAACCTGCTGGATCAGGCCAATGGTCCAGCTAGTCCAGCATCCTATTCTCACTGTGGGCAACCAGCTAGCAGGATCCAAGCACAAGAGCCCTCCCTCCCTCTTGCGATTTACAGTAACCGGAAGCATAAGCTGAGAATGGGCCTCTCACCTCCAGCTGAAGTGCTGGTTGGTCTCCGTTCTGCACGCAAGACAGGTACAGCTCCTTCCCTTTGATTTTCAGGGCGATGGGGATCTTCGCTCTGCCTTCCTCGATTTTCGGTCGATAGACGTACATTTTCACCCTCGCTGGAAAATGCGAGGAAACAGGATTAATAGCAAGAAACGTTTCAGCCCGGCTAGGACTGGCCCCCCGTAGGAGATGGCGGGTGAGGAGCATCAGGGGTGGGGGTTCCTACCTTCTTTGCTGATGTCAGCCTGTTGGAGCTCCAAGGCCACCAGCTGGGTTGTCCCGTTCAGGACAAGGGACTTCTGGTTGACGTCTCTGATGTTGCAGGAGATGCTCCTGCTGAGGTGGTAGATGGGATCTGTGGCATAGGTGCATTCGCAGGTGTCAAAGTCAACTGGTTCTGAAGAGGAAAAGACACTCCGGGTCAAGACCTGCCACTTGCAATGCAACAGTAAGAGCTGTTCTTCAGTGGAACGTATGGTCTCAGAAGGTGGTCAGCATAGCTGTCAACCCTCCCTTTTTGCGGGAAACTCCCTTATTCCAATGCCGTTTTCCGCTGCTATCCCAGATTGTTGATATCCCTTAAATTTCCCGGATTTCAAAGGAAGCAGCTCCTCTCCCTCCCTGCAGACCAGGGAGGCTCCTCAGCTGCGTTGCTTGGCTGCCAATAAGGAGTCTGAGACCGACTGGGGGCGGAGCTTGCATGCCTTGTGCAGCCAGACCCTCACGCCCAACCAGACAGACAGCCTGCCTGCTGTCTAGGCGCTCGCTCTTTCGCTCTCCCGTTCGCGCGCAGCCTCTGGAGCGCAGGGTGGCGAGGCTACTTGGTGCCATTGCACCGCCCTCGCGCGGCACCCCTTATTTTCAAATCCAAAAGTTTGAAAAAATCCCTTATTTTCAAATCCGAAAGTTGACAGCTATGCTGGGGATTCCCATTGGGAGCACACCCAATGTGGCAGCCAGCTGGTGTTCCATACTGTACCTAAGACGGAATTGATGATATCCATCAGGTCGTCATCTGTGAAAAGCGCCCTGGCTTTGGAGGGCTTCTTCTTCTTCATCCTCTCAATCGCCACCATAATGATCGCTGCCTTCTGGAAGCCCCTAGCTGAAGGGCCGTTGGAGATCTTCACCTGAATGCCCACTTTGCGGGCAGGATGGCTCAGCCCTGGGAAGGCCTTCTGGGGTGGGGGAGCAAAGCAGACGTCAGCTGAAGTCAAACAGTCAGCAGCAAAGTCCCCTCCTGTCCACCTGGGGACAAGAAGTCTCATTCCCGCAGGGACCAGGGCCCTGCGGGATTTGACAGCTTTCCGCAGGGCCTGCAAGACGGAGCTGTTCCGCCTAGCTTTTGAGTCCGATTCAGCCTGACCCTTGTGTTATAATATAACATTGTATTATAAGATTCTCCCCTATGTGTTATAAATTCATGGGCTGTTGCATTAAGGCGGTTTTTAAATCTTTTAAATCTTTTAATCTGTATTTTAATTAATTGTTTTTTTCTTTTATGTTTCATGTTTTATTGTGATTTTGGTGGTGTGAGCCGCCCTGAGCCCGGCTTTGCCGGGGAGGGCGGGATACAAATAAAAATTATTATTATTATTATTATTATTCCGCATGTGGAGGAGCGGAGACGCGAACCCGGTTCACCAGATTACGAGTCCACTGCTCTTAACCACTACACCACACTGGCTCTGCAACTCCAGCCATCCGGTTGACTAAGCTCTTTTCAGGTGTTCATTTCTGCTCATGATTAGGATGGGGCGGAGGAGCTTTCTTGAACAGAAGCAGCCTGGAAAATTCCTTACCTTGGCCAGAGAAGGCCGGTCCTCTTCGTAGAACTGCATCTCGTCCACGCTGCAACCAGAAAGCAAGAGAAGCCGGTCAGAGAGACTCCCAGGCAAAAGCCAACATCATTAGAACTAGGCTGAATACGGGTATTTGCTGGCATTGTAAGGGGAGTCAAGGTGTTGGGCAAACAAACCCCAGGCGACACCTTCTGGAACTGCCTCTTTAGGAAAGGCAAAGGCCATTTTCGCACCAGATCTCACCCACCCTGGTTGTCCATGTCCAGTGGAATCAATAGAGATACACACACACACACACAGAACCCCCCTCTCCAGTTCCTATGGTAGATCGTCTACCAGGGACTCAGCTACATTGTTTTGTTTTGTTTTAAATAAAAAAGCGCGTTTTAAATGTGTTATAACACTGTGACACCAGATGGTGCTATAGAGTTTGATCCTTTGGCAATATGATTTCCCATTACGAGCTTTACAACACATTTTCCTGAAATGTTTTTTTTACGTGTCTAGATCCAGCCAAAAACAACACTGGCTGCTTCTGTCCCATGTCCAGACCAAAAGCTGGATTAAAATGGGTCTAGCTGAGTGGTTCTCAAAGCGGGTGGTGGGATTACCTGGTGTGTGTGTGTGTGTGTTTGTGCACACGCTAAGAGTCAAGAAGGACAGGAAGGCACCTGAGGTATAAATGACTACCTGTCTTTGCAAGCTGGCATCACTGGATCAAGTTCACCAGTTTTGTTGAATTACCATATTTTTTGCTCCATAAGACTCACTCCCCCCCCAAAAAAGTAAGGAGAAATGTCTGTGTGTCTTATGGAGCGAATGTGTGGTCGATCGCTGGCTCCCTTCCTGGCCCCGCCCCCTTGCCCAGGCCTCCATTGTTGAATGTTCTGCAGACGGAGGCTGTTTGGTTCCCTAGCGACATGTGACTGGCTGATTAGATTATCTGTCTAGAAACTGTAGAAATGGCTCCCTTTCCTAAAGAAGCTGCAGAACTGTGAGTTGAACCCCATAAAAACAGGATTTTTTCCCTTTGCAAAGTAAGCGCAACAACTGTGAGCTGTTCCCCCCCAAAACGGGGCTTTCCCCCTTTCCTCCTCTAAAAACTAGGTGCGTCTTATGGTCAGGTGTGTCTTATGGAGCGAAAAATGCGGTAATTAAACTGGATAGTTTGAATTGGATTCTGAAGAAATGTGCAAATAATTTCTTACTGTTTTGAATGCTAATTGTGCTATTATCTTCCTTTCTGGGTCATGCAAACCACTATTATGAACAATGCTTTTTATAGGGTAGGAGCACTGGGGGCGAGTTTATGTTTATGATTGGAAACCATTGGGCTAGGGAATCCACATAATCAATCAATACCTGGGCCTGAGAAGCAGGTGGCAGTCATAGCGGCGTAATTAATCTCTGCTGGAACCATTGGGGGCACCAGTTGTTCCACCTGCCTTGCCCCAGCCTTGGACCCATAAAAGGGGGAGCTGCTGCTTAAGTGCTAATTCTTGCTGTCTCTTAATGTTTTCGGACGGGTGGCGTTGTGGGTTAAACCACAGAGCCTAGGGCTTGCCGATCAGAAGGTCGGCGGTTCGAATCCCCGCGACGGGGTGAGCTCCCGTTGCTCGGCCCCAGCTCCTGCCAACCTAGCAGTTCAAAAGCACGCCAAAGTGCAAGTAGATCAATAGGTACTGCTCCAGCGGGAAGGTAAACGGCGTTTCCGTGCGCTGCTCTGGTTCGCCAGAAGCGGCTTAGTCATGCTGGCCACATGACCCGGAAGCTGTACGCCAGCTCCCTTGGCCAGTAAAGCGGGATGAGCGCCACAACCCCAGTCGTTCGCGACTGGACCTAATGGTCAGGGGTCTCTTTACCTTTACCTTAATGTTTTCACAGGGAATAATCTGATGCCTTTCTGGCAGGAAAATGAATGTTGGATTTGCTGTTTGGAATATTATTGAATTGGCATGTTTGCAACTGCATTGTTTGTGAGCCGCCTTGGGGTGTCTTTTTTGGCCAAAGGGTGGCCTATAAGTAAATAATACCATAGTGTGTGTGTGTGTGTGTGTGTGTGTGTGTGTCTGTCTGTCTGTCCCTGAGCACCCAGTCCAGCTTCACAGCCTGGGGCCATCAGTGGTGGTTACCTGCAGAAGTCCATCACCTCCTCTTCGCACTCAGGCACTCTAGACATGGGGGCTTTTGATCTAGGGAGAAGGAAGAAATGGACAGGAGTTAGCGAATGAGTCTCGCTTTGCAGCACCTGCAGAGGAAGGAGAAGCGAAGCTGCTGTTTCGTAACCAGACGAACAAGATTGCGGTTGAAACTATGTGCACATTGTGTGGAAAGATTACGAGCAGCCCCAGCCCCAGAAAAAGGTCTCCGTACGGCTGTTGTGGTCCCACAGAATACAAAGCAGGGCAGCAAACATGTGCAACTCAAGCAAATTACTTAAATGAAGGTGGAGTTTATGATCTTTGTTGTCTGAAAACAAGCAATTCCCTTAACCACTTAGAAACTCAAGTGAATTTAGATGTGATTTAAGTCAGAGTACTGTGCTGAGTACTGTGCTGTCCCCACATGCCCCCTTGCCCAGTCTCCCGACTCTTACTTAGCATCCTCCTCTAATTCCCACAAACTTTCATCTCCAGCCTGCAGAGGGAAAGGGAGAATTTCGGGAACTGAAGAGAACCCTTGAGCATGCAAGAAAAGGAAAGCAGAGGCAGGTCAAGTGCACACCTGCCTTCAAATAACTTTAGCTTGCATGAGGAAATTAAGCCTGCGGACTTCCCAGAGTCTTCTGCGAGGAGCTGCAGAGCTCCTGCAGAGCAGTACAGACCCAGGAAGGGGCCATAACTTAGTGGTTAGAGCATTTGCTAGGTAAGCAAATGGTCCCAGATTCACTCCCTGCTGGCATCTCCAGGTAGGGGTGGAAGAGACCCCTGCCTGAAATCCTGGAGGGAAGCTGCCACTCAATGGCCCAACTTGGTAAAAGGCAGTTTCTTATGTTCCTGCGGGCGGGAGCATCAACCTCAAGGCAGGCTGCTCCCTCTTCTCCAATAACACCCAACCAATGACCATACAAATAATTTAACATATTTCCGTGGGCCTGAGATACAGCCTGAGATACAATTTATAGGTAAAAGGTAAAGGGACCCCTGACCATTAGGTTCAGTCGTGGACGACTCTGGGGTTGCGGCTCTCATCTCGCTTTAGTGGCCGTGGGAGCCGACGTACAGCTTCCAGGTCATCTGGCGAACCAGAGCAGCGCATGGAAACGCCATTTACCTTCCTGCTGGAGTGGTACCTATTTATCTACTTGCACTTTGATGTGCTTTTGAACTGCTAGGTTGGCAGGAGCAGGGACCGAGCAATGGGAGCTCACCCCATTGCGGGGATTCAAACCGCTGACCTTCTGATCGGCAAGCCCTAGGCTCTGTGGTTTAACCTACAGCGCCACCCGCATCCCAGTTTATAGGTATTGCAAGTCAAAGTACTAGCCAAGTGGTTGAAGGCAGCCTTGCCTTCTGAAGGGTCAGGCAAAGCAGGGCTGACCATTTGGGGATGAATCAAGAACTGTAGCGTGGGAAGGGACCCAATCCCATGCAATGCAGGAATCACAGCTAAAGAAGGTTGAGGTCTCTTCATGAAACCTACAAGTCTCCCCTTTGACTGCAGACTGTCTTGCCAGAGTGGTGCATGCTCTAGTTATCTTCCGCTTGGACTACTGCAATGCTCTCTACGTGGGGCTACCTTTGAAGGTGACTCGGAAACTGCAATTACAGTGGTACCTCTGGTTGCGAACGGGATCCGTTCTGGAGCCTCGTTCGTAACCCGCGCCGAATGTAACCTGCAGCGAACGCAACACGAGGTACAACTGTAATCCAGAATGCAGCAGCTAGACTGGTGACTGGGAGCGGCCGCTGAGACCCTATAACACCTGTCTTGAAAGACCTACATTGGCTCCCAGTACGTTTCTGAGCACAATTCAAAGTGTTGGTGCTGACCTTTAAAGCCCTAAACGGCCTGAAGGAGCGTCTCCACCCCCATCGTTCTGCCCGGACACTGAGGTCCAGCGCTGAGGGCCTTCTGGCAGTTCCCTCGCTAAGAGAAGTGAGGTTACTGGGAACCAGGCAGAGGGCCTTCTCGGTAGTGGCGCCTGCCCTGTGGAACGCCCTCCCAGCAGATGTCAAGGCAATAAGCAACTATTTTACTTTTAAAAGACAACTGAAGGCGAAGTTTTTAATGTTTGATGCTGTATTGTTTTTAATATTCGGTTGGAAGCCAGATGGGCAGGGTATAAATATATATTATTATTATTATTATTATTATTATTATTATTATTATTATTATTATTTATTTGACCTCTCCAGTCTTCTCAAGGCAGTTGCTGTGGGGTCTCTCTCCCCAAAGTCAGGATTAGCAGGGTCCTCTCTGCCCTCCTTCTTCATGAGATCTGGGCCATCTTCCCCTTCAAACCGGTTCCTTCTTCTCCACTTCATAGGAACCTGCCTTTCACTGAGTCAGAGAACTGGGTCTACCTGGCTCAATATTACCTAGGCCAGTGATGGCTAACCTTGACACTCCAGATGTTTTGGAACTACAACTCCCATCATCCCTAGCTAACAGGATCAGTGGTCAGGGATGATGGGAGTTGTAGTCCCAAAACATCTGGAGTGTCAAGGTTAGCCATCACTGACCTAGGCTGACTGGCAGCAGCTCTGTGGAGTTTAAGGTAAGAGTCTCTTCCACACTTATCAGAAGATGCATGAAACTGCTGGCAAGCCAGATAGATCCTCTACTACTTAACTACAGCTTCTTAGAGTTCTGGCTCCTAAACCATCCCATTTTCACATGGAACCCTCAGCCAGATGTCTGCCTTGGGGTCCGTTTAATCCTTGCAGAACCTCTTGGCTGACATCTAATGAAGCCAATCATAGACTCAGCCTTGCAAGCCAGACATATTCCTCAAGACAACCTCCCTGCAAAGCAATGCAGAAGCTTTACCTGTCCAAGGAGGCCACGCCGGTCTCTTTCCAGAACAGAGGATTCCTAGCCTTCCAAGCTGCTCCTCTTGCTGTGAAGTGGTCTCTGCTGCAGCCGGGATGGCCCTCTTATCCGTTTCTCGGCAGCGGAAGAAGACGTGGTCGTGCCAACGAACTTCCCTCTCGTACCTGGAAGTTTTGAAAGCGGTGAAAAGTGAAGTCCTTTCCTTCCTGCTTCCATGAACAGGAAGCGGTTGCGTTGCAAAACGAGCACAACAACACCAATTGTGAAAGCGCAGAATTTTGTGGGGATTTGCTGTGCTCAGCAGAGGCAAATGTCAAGAATACCACAAGAAGTGACACCCTGGAGGCTTTCAGGAACTTTGCTTCTTTTTTTTTGTATATAATCTTTATTAGTTTTAACACATAAAGACATATAAACACACCTACACATATACAAACAAACATATAACTACCTACCCACATACCTATAGTTTCCAACCTTGTATAACATATAACAGTTTCACATTGACTTCCAATCCTCCTTATTATATCTGTCTCTATCTAATCTTTAATTTTTCGCATTTTCGTTCTTTCTTCTCTTATACATATCCTTATTCCTAAATCCAAAGCTACCAGTCTAATGGTACTTAATATATACAATTTATTCCCATATATTCAGTAATTACAATGTTACAGTATAGTTTGAAATATTACTTATCCTATTCTTCTTCCAATTTTTACTTTACCTTTCATGTTATAAGGTTTTGCATCAAAAATTTACTGTGTTTTACAAATCTTATCTATATATATCATATACTTTCCCCATTCATTTTGAAAAGTTTCCTCGCCTTGATGCCTGATCTTCGTTGTCAATCTCGCGATCTCCATGTATTCAGTTAGTTTTTGTTGCCATTGTTCTACAGTTGGGATTTGTTGTTGTTTCCACATCTGTGCCAACAGAAGTCTCGCCGCCGTGGTTGCATACATAAATACTTTTTGATCATTTTTACAGATATCCTCGCCTACCATTCCTAACAGGAATGCCTCTGGTTTTTTCTTAAATGTATATCTATAGAGGAAATAAGTAGATCCCTGCTTATTTAACTTATATGCAGAATTCATCATGCGAAAGGCTGGACTGGATGAATCCCAAACCGGAATTAAGATTGCCGGAAGAAATATCGACAACCTCAGATATGCTGATGACACAACCTTGATGGCAGAAAGTGAGGAGGAATTAAAGAACCTTTTAATGAGGGTGAAAGAGGAGAGCGCAAAATATGGTCTGAAGCTCAACATCAAAAAAACTAAGATCATGGCCACTGGTCCCATCACCTCCTGGCAAATAGAAGGGGAAGAAATGGAGGCAGTGAGAGATTTCACTTTCTTGGGTTCCATGATCACTGCAGATGGTGACAGCAGTCACAAAATTAGAAGACGCCTGCTTCTTGGGAGAAAAGCAATGACAAACCTAGACAGCATCTTAAAAAGCAGAGACATCACCTTGCTGACAAAGGTCCGTATAGTTAAAGCTATGGTTTTCCCAGTACTAATGTACGGAAGTGAGAGCTGGACCATAAAGAAGGCTGATCGCCGAAGAATTGATGCTTTTGAATTATGGTGCTGGAGGAGACTCTTGAGAGTCCCATGGACTGCAAGAAGATCAAACCTATACATTTTTAAAGAAATCAGCCCTGAGTGCTCACTGGAAGGACAGATCCTGAAGCTGAGGCTCCAGTACTTTGGCCACCTCATGAGAAGAGAAGACTCCCTAGAAAAGACCCTGATGTTGGGAAAGATTGAGGGCACAAGGAGAAGGGGACGACAGAAGATGAGATGGTTGGACAGTGTTCTCGAAGCTACTGACATGAGTTTGGCCAAACTGCGAGAGGCAGTGAAGGATAGGCGTGCCTGGTGTGCTCTGGTCCATGGGGTCACGAAGAGTCGGACACGACTGAACGACTGAACAACAACAACAAATAGAGGAACTTGGCTTCTGCTGCGTGATGTAATCAGGCCATTTTGGGATTTTTCCGGAGTCCCAGGGGGCTCAGCTGGTGAGGAACCAATGGCTAGGTTGGGTGGTTAGGTCAAGTAGTATTCCTGCACCCCCACCTCTTTCATGTGGCTTCCCAGCCAGTAATCCAAATGAAGGAGAGCATCCCACAAAATGGGAAGGTGCCACTAGCTGGTGGGGAGGCCCATCCATCTGTTTCAATCCCTTTATTTCAGCTTTAAGCTCATAAGAACAACAGAACTAGAACAAATACACAGTACAATTTGATTTAAAAAATTAGAACCAGTAAAACTTAAAAGAGTGCAAATTAGAAATGGATACTATAAGGAATTTTCAGCTTCCAAACAGCAGTCCATTACGACGTTTATATGTCAAAACGGAAGTTAAAAATTTCGCCATTTGTAAAGTTACATGCTGATCTGTATCTTGCAATAAAAAGGCCAGGCGAAAATCTGCTGGGTGCCCTGGCAACTTGTGGATTAATGGTAACAGTAAGTTCTTCCGGACAACACAATATAAAGGACATATAAATACTATATGGTGAAGTGTTTCGATCGATCTATTATCACAGGAACATAAAACCGAGACTTGACCCCTAGAAAATCTATGAAAAAGGGAATTCAAAGGGAAAACATTAAAACGTGCTTTGATAAAGGCAAAACGATGACTGGCAGTAGAAAGGGATGATAGGTAAGATGGCACATGAGTTGGAGAAATAACTCCCAACTGACGCGGGGAACATAGCCCCCCACCAAGCATAAGATTACGCTGCCACTCTATGTCGTCCAGTCTTTGATTAATAATTTTCCTTGCTAAGGTAAGATCTTGGTTCAAGCGTTCTATGGGCGAGATTCCAATAGATGCAAGTTTAGCATGAATCTTATTGGCCCAAGGGCTGCTGAACTCATCGCGCCAAAGGCATTGGGCTATATAGTAGTTAGGTAATCTAAACCAAAGTGTTAGCTAGTAACTAAAGACACATTTCCACAGGAGTGTCTCTAGGGAAGGCATTCTCAATTCAACACGGATAGCCGCGTTACTCACACAGGTAGGGACTTTCAAGAGATGGCGTAAGAATTGATTTTGGATGATCTCCAGAGGGGAAAGATTAGCCAGGGCCGCCCAAAGTGGAGCTGCATAAGTAAGTGTGTGGCAATTACCCTTGCTTTGTTTGATGGCGCAGAGCAACTCCTTTGGTTATGCTCACTGTGGTGCTTAACCAGTCAGCTAAAAACCATTACCGTCCTAGACAAAGGAGGGACGCGGGTGGCGCTGTGGTCTAAACGACAGAGCCTAGGGCTTGCCGATCAGAAGGTCGGCGGTTCGAATCCCCGCGACGGGGTCAATAGGTACCGCTGCAGCGAGAAGGTAAACGCCGTTTCCGTGCGCTGCTCTGGTTCGCCAGAAGCGGCTTAGTCCTGCTGGCCACATGACCCGGAAGCTGTACGCCGGCTCCCTCAGCCAATGAAGCGAGATGAGCGCC
Organism: Darevskia mixta; assembly: GCA_034641385.1. Lineage (NCBI taxonomy): Eukaryota > Metazoa > Chordata > Lepidosauria > Squamata > Lacertidae > Darevskia > Darevskia mixta. The sequence goes on along the minus strand of JAWWNH010000025.1, from coordinate 3,952,599 downwards.
GCAACCCCAGAGTCGTCCACGACTGGACTTAATGGTCAGGGGTCCCTTTACCTTTTACCTAGACAAAGGGACTGGTTTGGCAAGCTTGGTCTCATACCTTCTACTGCCACAGATACAGGCTCCCGAGAACTGGAAGGGTCTCAGGGCATCACCCAGACGGAGCCCCAAACCCACAGAATTGTTAATGGAGGACACCTAGGTTTGCTATGACTGGCGGTTCAGTGGGTGGGCATGAGCTGCTTGCTGGAATGCCAGCGTGGCTCGTGCATTTCTCAAGGGGGAGGTGTATCCAAATGAGACCCAATGAACAACAGCACTGTATGAACCGGCTCTTCAAACTGAACTCTGGGTTTGCCAGCAGCCCTAATTCTGAAACCCATCAGAAAAAGCCTCTCTGAGCATTCCTGCCCATGGGTTTCCATGGTAGCCAGGGCCGGTGTGTCCATTTAGGCGAACTAGGCAACTGCCTAGGGCGCCAAAATGGAGGGGGCGCTGGCCAGCCTGCCCCCTGCCTGCCCCTGCCGCCCGCTGCTGCCCGGTGCCGCCCCTACTAGCGGCGGAGCAAGCAGGTTGGGGTGAAAACCGCGGCGGCGAGGCCAGCCTGCCTCCCGCTGCCGCCCGCCGCCGCCCCAACCAGCAGCAGAGCAAGCAAACCGCGGCGGCGAGGGGCGCCCGGCAGGGCAGGGGGCGGGGCACCGCTCTGCTACGTGCGTCATACGTAATGACATCACGTGGCGCCCGCCCCCTCGCCTAGGGCGCCAGAATTGCCAGCACCAGTCCTGGTGGTAGCTTAGTGGTACAGCAGCCGCCTTGCATGCAGAAACTCCCAAGTTCAATCTCCAGCAGCTCCATGTAGGGCAGAGAGAGTACACTGCCTGAAACCCGGAGGTCAGCAAACCTTTCCAGCAGGGGGCCGGTCCACTGTCCCTCAGACCTTGTCGGGGCCGGACTATATTTTTTTGGGGGGGAAATGAACGAATTCCTATGCCCCACAAATAACCCAGAGATGCATTTTAAATAAAAGGACACATTCTACTCATGTAAAAACATGCTCATTCCCGGACCGTCCATGGGCTGGATTTAGAAGGTGATTGGGCCGGATCTGACCCCCAGGCCTTAGTTTGCCTACCCATGCCCTAGAGCAGGAGTCAGCAACCTTTTTCAGCCATGGGCCGGTCCACCATCCCTCAGACCTTGTGGGGGGCCGGACTATATTTTGAAAAAAAAAATGAACGAATTCCTATGCCCCATAAATAACCCAGAGATGCATTTTAAATAAAAGGACACATTCTACTCATGTAAAAACATGCTGATTCCCAGACCGTCCATGGGTTGGATTTAGAAGGCGATTGGGCCGGATCCGGCCCCCAGGCTTTAGTTTGCCTACCCATGCCCTAGAGAGTGGATGCTGCCAATCCGTGTAGACAAAACTGAGCTAGGGCCTGACTCGGCATAAGGCAGCTTCTTATGTTCTGTTGTGCTCCAGCAATTGGGATGACTCAGAGATTCACCCATCTCACCCCACAGTCCCGCTGGCGACGGCCTGGCCTGAATCCCGAAAGCCACAGCTTGGTCAGGATTCAAAGTACCCCTTGAGCAAAACCGGAAGTCGGACGTCACAGATGCTCCGTCTGAGCGCATTGCTGGGCAGTCCTGGGTGCGCGGTCGCTGCTCAGCTGTGGTCACGACCGGAACCAGACTTCCTCCCTTGCATCACCGCAACCCTCTTCCTGTTCTTCTTATTGGCTGGGCTGCATTGTCCTACGTGGGGTTTGACTAGCGCTGGCAGGTCTCTCGATTTGCATATGTGGGGATTTGTGCAATTGTGACAAGTCCCCCTCTTTCCCCTGCTGACCCAGCAGGAGAGCAGGAATGGTGACTCAGGTGGGTTTCCAGGCTGGCTCCTGCGTTGGGAAAACCCGATCCCCAAGCCCAGCGGATGGGGTGTAATGGAAGGGAGGGTCTGGGGGCACTCGGGGGGTCTCCTTTCCGTAGCAGAGTGTTGGCGCTCAGGGAGCGGAATTTGCAGCGAGAGCCGTTTTGTGCATCTGCTGAAAAAAGAACAAAAAGGTTTTCAGGTTTTTATATCACTCACATATTTTATAATCATAGAATCATAGAGTTGGAAGAGACCACAAGGGCCATCCAGTCCAACCCCCTGCCAAGCAGGAAACACCATCAAAGCATTCCTGACAGGCAGCTGTCAAGCCTCTGCTTAAAGACCTCCAAAGAAGGAGACTCCACCAAATTCCACTGTCGAACAGCTCTTACTGTCAGGAAGTTCTTTCTAATGTTTAGGTGGAATCTTCTTTCTTGTAGTTTGAATCCATTGCTCCGTGTCCGCTTCTCTGGAGCAGCAGAAAACAACCTTTCTCCCTCCTCTATATGACATCCTTTTATATATTTGAACATGGCTATCATATAACCCCTTAACCTTCTCTTCTCCAGGCTAAACATACCCAGCTCCCTAAGCTGTTCCTCATAAGGCATCGTTTACAAGTCTTTGACCATTTTGGTTGCCCTCCTCTGGACACGTTCCAGCTTGTCAGTATCCTTCTTGAACTGTGGTGCCCAGAATTGGAAACAGTATTCCAGGTGAGGTCTGACTAGAGCGGAATACAGTGGTACTATTACTTCCCTTGATCTAGATGCTATACTCCTATTGATGCAGCCAATACACTTTAAACACACAAAACATAAAACACATAAAACACATATCTAACAAAACAAAACAAAGAAATATATCTAAACCTCAATTCTAATCCAATTGAAATCACCTCAGATTGACTTCCTCTGAACCTCCTCTGAACAAAAAGGTAAAGGTAAAGGCCCCCTGACAGTTAAGTCCAGTTGCAAACGACTCTGGGGTTGCGGCTCTCATCTCGCTTTACTGGCCGAGGGAGCCGGCGTTTGTCCGCAGACAGTTTTTCCGGGTCATGTGGCCAGCATGACTAAGCCGCTTCTGGCAAAACCAAAGCAGCGCACGGAAACACCATTTACCTTCCCACCTATTTATCTACTTGCACTTTGACATGCTTTCGAACTGCTAGGTTGGCAGGAGCTGGGACCGAGTAATGGGAGCTCACCCCGTCCCGGGGATTCAAACCGCCAACCTTCCAATCGGCAAGCTCTAGGCTCTGTGGTTTAGACCACAGTGCTACCCGCGTCCCTGAATAAAGAATAGAGGCCTCTAAAGGAGTCGTCTTTTGAGAGCATGACAGAGACATCCTTGGGGACCCAGAATCTCCTGCTCCCAGCAGGAGGACCATGAAAGCACAGCTGCCTCTCAGTCTGCGCCAGTGGCACCCAAATCTTTTTAAGCTACTGCCCCCTTGGTTCCATAAGGTAAAGGTAAAGGGACCCCTGGACCTAAAGGGTCCAGTCGTGTCCGACTCTGGGGTTGCAGCGCTCATCTCGCTTTATTGGCTGAGAGCCGGCGTACAGCTTCCAGGTCATGTGGCCAGCATGACAAAGCCACTTCTGGCGAACCAGAGCAGCGCACGGAAGCACCGTTTACCTTCCCGCCGGAGCAGTACCTATTTATCTAATTGCACTTTGAAGTGCTTTCGAACTGCTAGGTTGGCAGGAGCAGGGACCGAACAACGGGAGCTCACTCCGTCGCAGGGATTCGAACTGCCGACCTTCGGCAAGCCCTAGGCTCTGTGGTTTAACCCACAGCGCCACCTGGGTCCTGGTTACATAAACTGGACCCTAATATGCACAAACCTTCAGCTGCCACAGATGTACGGCAACTAATTTCTAAGGAAATCAATAGCTATTTCCAATAATTGGCTATCTTGTGACTTGTGGCAACTCGGCATCATAAATACAAACCAACGTGTCCCAAAGAAATGGCTTTGAAACCGATAAGAGCAGGAAAACTCTTAAATAGGAAGCGAAGGAGGGCATTTCGCTCGAGGCTCTGGTCAATTGTGAATAAGCCACACACCTGCCTGGGTCCTTGTAGGTACACTTTGACTATGAAACTAAGAAACTAGACCTGATGAAGAATAAACGAAACAGGGCCTTGTCCTGGAGTTAAAAATCATTGCAACTGGAATTTGTGTCATACTGGAGAACAGAGACATTGGATTCTACATGACAAAGCTAATTTTAACCTTTTCACCCCTTGCTTTTTCCTGTAAGACTAATTGCAGTCGTTAACAGTCGTCAACAGGTTTACCTCACCTTTCAGCCTATCACCCATTCCCACCCCCCTCTGAGTAATACCCCTCCCCACCCTCTCACTATATATAAGGGTCTGGTGACTTCTGTTTCAGTGCATCTGAAGAAGTGTGCATGCACACGAAAGCTCATACCAAGAACAAACTTAGTTGGTCTCTAAGGTGCTACTGGAAGGAATTTTTTGTTGTTGTTCAGCTGCCACTTTTATTTTGAAAATAAAAATAAATCTTTATTTTATTTATTTTGTTGTCAAGCAAGGGGGAGTGGAAGAAAGCAGCTGCCTGGTGTTGAAGCTGCTGTGTGTCCACACAGGCCAACAATTCATTTTTCTTTGTGTGGCTGCCATGGTGAGAGCCCCTTGCTCTTCAGGGCTTCCTACCGCATGGCGTACGGGCACAATGAGGACTAGCGCCGCCAGCAGGCTGTGTTGGACATGAGGTTAAGGCAGCTCTTTCCCAAGACTGGTTTCCCCCACAGATGACTGGCTGCAGGTGTGGTGCAACAGAAAGTGACCTCAGGGCAGGCCTTTTCTTTTCTTATTCTGAAGAACCTAGATGGGCTCCCTCTTTGCTGCCCTTCTGCCAGAAGGTGAGTACATTTCATTTCCAGCAAGTCTTTGGGAACTAGTAAAAAGGTAAAGGGACCCCTGACCGTTAAGTCCAGTCGCGGATGACTCTGGGGTTGCGGCGCTCATCTCGCTTTACTGGCCGAGGGAGCCAACATTTGTCCGCAGACTGTTTTTTCTGGGTCATGTGGCCAGCATGACTAAGCCGTTTCTGGCGAAACCAGAGCAGCGCACAGAAACACCGTTTACCTTCCCACTGGAGCAGTACCTATTTATCTACTTGCACTTTGACGTGCTTTTGAACTGCTAGGTGGGCAGGAGCAGGGACCGAGCAACGGGAGCTCACCCCGTCGCGGGGATTCGAACTACCGACCTTCTGATCGGCAATCCTTAGGCTCTGTGGTTTAGACCACAGTGCCACCCACGTCTCTTTGAGAACTAGTGGGGCTTTTCAATAGTGCTGTGCTGTTTTTGTTATCTATCTTTTTAATAGATTTGGGGTTTTCCCCCCATACTGTTTTAATTCTATTAGAGTTTAATTGCTTTTAGACTATTATCTTTTTAAAGCCATTTATCTGTGTTGTTTCAATTTGTGTAAGCCGCCTTGAGTCCTGGTCTGGGAAAAAGGTAAAGGTAAAGGGACCCCTGACCATTAGGTCCAGTTGTGACCGACTCTGGGGTTGCGGCGCTCATCTCGCTTTATTGGCCGAGGGAGCCGGCGTACAGCTTCCAGGTCATATGGCCAGCATGACAAAGCCGCTTCTGGCGAACCAGAGCAGCGCACGGAAATGCCGTTTACCTTCCCGCCGAAGCAGTACCTATTTAATCTACTTGCACTTTGTGCTTTCGAACTGCTAGGTTGGCAGGAGCTGGGACCGAGCAACGGGAGCTCTCCCCGTCGCGGGGATTTGAACCGCCGACCTTCTGATCGGCAAGCCCTAGGCTCTGTGGTTTAACCCACAGCGCCGCCCGCGTCCCCCACAGCGCCACCCGTGTCCCCACAGCGCCACCCACGTGGGCTACAATTAAAGAAATAACAATCAATCTTCCTGGAGTGGTTTAGTGGGGGCCTCACAGGGCTGGAGGAAAGTCCCCAGTTTTTCATGCTGGGTCTTAATGCTCCCTGCCTGCCCCAAATTTGGGACCCTTCAAAGCACCCGGAATCTTCGTGTGCCTAGAAGCATCTGACCTTGGCTGATGACCCCCACCTAGTGGCCAATAAGGAAAATTTCACTGTATGGCTCAGGTTCAAATTTGAGGAGAAGAGACGAACATCCTGTTTCCCACAATAGAGAAAGAGTTGCTTTCAAAGTGTGGGGTAGTATATAACCCGTGTCAGGTTAGGCTGGATCCCTAAATCCAAAGCACAAAGGTCTGTTCATTGTGAGAGGGGTAGAGAGGCAAAGCACTGCAAGCCAACTAAATGGGATATTTGAAGGATCTAACATCTCCATCTGGTACGCAGGCTGAGACCCTACCTGCCCGCAGACTGTCTCGCCAGAGTGGTGCATGCTCTAGTTATCTCCCGCTTGGACTACTGCAATGCGCTCTACATGGGGCTACCTTTGAAGGTGACCCAGAAACTGCAATTAATCCAGAATGCGGCAGCTAGACTGGTGACTGGGAGTGGCTCCGGGACCACATAACACCGGTCCTGAGATATCTACATTGGCTCCCAGTACGTTTCCGAGCACAATTCAAAGTGTTGGTGCTGACCTTTAAAGCCCTAAACGGCCTTGGTCCTGTATACCTGAAGGAGCGTCTCCACCCCCACCGTTCAGCCCGGACACTGAGATCCAGCACCGAGGGCCTTTTGGCGGTTCCCTCACTGCGAGAAGCCAAGCTACAGGGAACCAGGCAGAGGGCCTTCTCGGTAGTGGCGCCCGCCCTGTGGAACGCCCTCCCATCAGAGGTCAAAGGGATCAACAACTACATGACATTTAGAAAACACCTGAAGGCAGCCCTGTTTAGGGAAGTTTTTAATCTGTGACATGTTAATGTATTTTAATATTTGTTGGAAGCCGCCAAGAGTGGCTGGGGAGACCCGGCCAGATGGGCAGGGTACAAATAATAAATTGTTGTTGTTGTTGTTGTTGTTGTTGTTGTTGTTGTTGTTGTTATTATTATTATTATTACTGCTGATTCAGAACGACCGTCAATCTGTAGAAAACCTGATTGACATTTGTTCTAATTCAGCAGTAAATGGTGGTTTTCCCAGGAAAAGTGGTGGAACAAAAGAAGAATCCTATCAAACTTCTATCATGGTTGTAGCCAAGGACCTTGCCATTTCCCACTTTTCCAACAACAGGATTTGTTCTTTAAATTTTGCCTTCTGCCAGTTATCCCACTCCTTGTGGATTCAAGCAGCGTGTGGAACGTGGCTGTCAGTTTACCAAGACTGATTGAGTGGTTCCTGCGACATTTGTGTTGGCGTCAAACACAGCTGCTCAACCACCCCGCAGAGAATCATATCGCTGTTGAGTTGGAAGGGACCCCCAAGGGTCATCTAGTCCAACCCCCTGCAAATGCTGGAATCACAACTAACCATAGCTGTCAACTTTCAGATTTGAAGATAAGGGATTTTCCCAAACTTTCGGATTTGAAAATAAGGGATGCCGCGAGGGCGGTGCAATGGCACCAAGTAGCCTCGCCACCCTGCGCTCCAGAGGCTGCGCGTGAATGGGAGAGAGAAAAAGCGAGCGCGTAGACGGCAGGCAGGCTGTCTGTCTGTCTGGTTGGGCGTGAGGGTCTGGCTGCACAAGGCATGCAAGCTCTGCCCCCAGTCGGTCTCAGACTCCTTATTGGCAGCCGAGCAACGCAGCTGAGGAGCCTCCCTGGCCGGCAGGGAGGGAGAGGAGCTGCTTCCTTTGAAATCCGGGAAATTTAAGGGATATCAACAATCCGGGATAGCAGCGGGAAACGGCATTGGAATAAGGGAGTTTGGGCCAGCTGGTCTAGACATCATTATTTTATTTCATAAGCTTTATATACCGCTGGACTGTAATCAAACCTCAATATGGTTTGGGAAGAAGAAGAAGAAGAAGAAGATCAGCAATAAGCTAAAAACCAGATTAAAACATATCAGCATACTACATGTCAGGCATGCCTAAACAAAAATGTTTTAGCAGGTGCGGAAAGAGTAAAGGGAAGGCGCCAGCTTGGTGTCAATAGGCAGGGAGTTCCCAAGTTCCAGCAAATGTGGGGCGAGGCGATCTCGCAAGTAAACTGGCCCCAAGTCATTAAGGGCTCCATATACTAATCGCAACACCTTGAATTCGGCTTGGTAGCAGATCGGCAGCCAGTGCAGGTCTCTGAACACGAGCGTCGCTTGCTGACAGGGTCTGTCTCCTCTCAGGAAACGTGCCGCAGCATTCTGCACCAAGTGCAGCTTCCTCATCAGGTGCCCCGCATTCAGTGCACGCCGGCCACGCGCTCTCCCTTTGCTGCGCTTTGTGCAGATCTTCCAGAGGTGTAGAAACAGGAGCAGAAGGACCGCGAGACGCCGTCTCAGGCTGACCCGCACCAGCCTCGACAGGAAAGGGAGGAGGGCGCTTTCCCGGACTCAGCCACCAGATGGCAGCAGCCAGCTGCGCAAGGGAGGGCAAGATCGCCTGGATGCGTCTCCAAGTCCGTGCTTAGCAGCCTTTTCGTCAAAGGAGGAGCTCCCGCTGCTTGGAGCGGGCCCTCTTCTGCTCTCGGCCTCCCCATGAGGATAATCACCATAGAACCATAGAATTGCAGAGCTGGAAATGCAGAACGGGTATTATGGCGCACTTTCAACAATGAAGGTTCTGCAGATCAAAGAGGTCCAACGGCTGAATATATCGGGTCAGGTGATATAGAGGGCAAGTTTCTAAGTTTAATAGATCACACACACACACACACACACACACACACACACACACACACACACACACACACACAGTGTTAATGTTTCATTGTTTTTTAATGATTTTTTGCTATATATATATATTTTAGCTGTTTCTATTTTATCTGTAAGCCGCCTTGAGTCCCTCCCTGGGGAAAAAGACAGGATATTAATAAAAATAAAAATAAGTTCATAATACAATTCCGGTTAAAACAAAATAATAATAAAAAAATCCTTCCAGTAGCACCTTAGAGACCAACTAAGTTTGTTCTTGGTATGAGCTTTCGTGTGCATGCACACTTCTTCAGATACCTGCATGCACACGAAAGCTCATACCAAGAACAAACTTAGTTGGTCTCTAAGGTGCTACTGGAAGGATTTTTTTTATTTTATTTTGTTTTGACTATGACAGACCAACACGGCTATCTACCTTTAACAACATTTCCGGTTGCGGGACCCGTCCTCCCCACTCACATCCCCAGAGTTGTCAGCATCTCAGTGTTTTTGGTGTCCTGCTATCAAAAACAAACTTTTCCGTCCTGCGTTGACAAATTTCAGACCCTTTTGTTGGGATTTCAGTGGGCAGAACATAAAATAGACGAGTAGATTTGGGTGTAAGTACTATTTTGATTAACAGGATTAAAAGGTAAAGGGACCCCAGTCTTGTTTGCCTGAATAAAGAGTTGTTGCATGAAGAAGCTGTCTCCTGCCTGCTATGTCAGAGAGCTGAAATCACTTGCTGAAATCATTAACCCCATGCTACAACAGTTCCCTCTCCCCACATTCCTGGCCCCTTCTGCCTGCCACCAGTTGTGAAGCAGGGTAGTGGCTCCCCCGAACTTGGGGGCTTGGTGGGTCCTAATCCATCTTGTTTGTTTGTTTCTGTTAATCTAAGAAACAGCATTAGCTGACGCTGGGCTCAGCAGGGGCCTGTTATTGGAGTGAAGTAAATTGTCTCCTTAATAACTACAAATCAATTATCAGCTGGCTTCCCGGGAGAATTTCCCCCCTACCTTTAGACAGCAAACAACAATCAGCCACGATCTCTCTCCTCCCATGAAAGAAAAGGAGCAGCTCTTGACATGATGCCAAAACGGTAATAATAAGGGGAAACCAAACCGCACAGATAATAATAGATCAATTAATAACCCTCGATGGGGCAGGGTTTGTGTGTGGTGGGTTTACCCTCAGGAGAGTTCATCTGCGAAGAGGGGAAAGAAGGGCTGTATTTTCCTTGCCACGTACATAGACTGACACACTTACATGTTCTGGTTGCTCAATTTTTAATTGTACTTTGAAATGATGATGACGATCCTAATATTTTTCCAGGCTGTACAAAGCACAGATAAAATCCGGAAAGCTAATCCCCCAAAGATTTTGGAGCCTGGGCATGTCTATTTGGGAGAATACTGTCCTTCTGATAGTCCTGGCCCAAGCCATTTTAAATATTTGTTAACAATTCTAATAATAAAAATAATAATTTATTATTTATACCCCACCCATCTGGCTGGGTTTCCCCTGCCACTCTGGGCGGCTCCCAGCAGAATATTAAAAACACGATAAAACATCCAACATTAAAAACTTCCCTAAACTGGGCTGCCTTCACATGTCTCCTAAAAGTCAGATAGTTGTTTATTTCCTTGGGAGGAGGGTGTTCCACAGGGCGGGCGCCACCACCGAGAAGGCCCTCCGCCTGGTTCCCTGTAACCTCACGTCTCACAGGGAGGGAACCGCCAGAAGGCCCTTGGAGCTGGACCTCTGTGTCTGAGCAGAACGATGGGGGTTGAGATGCTCCTTCCAGTATACTGGGCTGAGGCCATTTAGGGCTTTAAAGGTCAGCACCAACACTTTGAATTGTGCTTGGAAATGTACTGGGAGCCGAAGTAGGTCTTTCAGGGCCGGGGTTATGTGGTCTCAGTGGCCACTCTCAGTCACTAACAGCCATCAGGATAAGAAATGTCCCAAATAAATGAAGAAAAGAAATATTGTAGGGACCCTTTTAATTCTGTAACCATCATAGGGAGATGATAGCAGAAGGAATAAATTATGTGGGTTTGGGGGGTCAGTCTGGATGATGCCCTGAGACCCTTCCAATTCCTGGGGTCCTGTAGTCAATGAGGGTTAGAATTTAACAGAGGAGTCTATTGCTGAACTAGCCAGACAAGTTTCTTTTTAAAACAGTGGCCTTTGTTGGCTACTTAAGTGTCCTCATCGGTATCCCAAAATACCCTGTTTCCCCTATTTTAAGACGTAGTCATAAAATAAGCCATAGCAGGATTTTTTTTGCATTTGTGAAATATAAGCCTTACCCCAAAAATAAGCCATAGTGATAGGCGCAGTTCTGGAGGGCGCCAAGGAAGAGGCGGGGCTGGGCGTCCAGTCCTGTCACCAAAACCAGTCAGCCCCAGAAGCAGCGCTCAGGAACTCTGCAGAGCAGGGCGCACAGGAAGGGGCAGCGGGCGCGACAAAGGCACTCCGAAGGTCTCTTCGCCTGCGTGCTCGCCCAACTCTGCTCGGCGCAGAGTGCACGGGGCGGCCGCCATGGCGGAGAGGGAAGGCGGTATGGGCTTTCCCTGCTCGCCGCCATGACGAAATCCCCCGAGCCGCCCCACACGTCGCCCAAGAGGCCCCTTGGAAAACAAGGCTTCTGTCGAGTTTTGAGGAGGCAAGGCGACAGAGGAGGAGCAGGAGAGAGCGCCCAGCGAAAGCGGGTCTCTCTGGTGCCCGTTTCCTCAAAGCTCAGCTTGGATTCTCCCCCCGCTGCCAGCAAGCAAACATAGAGCTCTGCGCCCGTCCCATCCTTCGCAGCCCCAGAACTCGAGTGTGGCCTTGCCAAGGAGCCGTCGCGGCCGCTTGGCCAGGGGCCGGAGCGCACTCCAAACGGATCTCGGCCCGAGGGGAAGGAGGCTGACGGAGGAGACGCAGCCGGAGCGCACAGTGTGGCGACGATAAGCCACCTGCAGCTGGGCTGAGCTGGAGGGGGGAAAGCCACAACTCTGTTGGCTGTTGCTCCCCCCAAGAGGGGGGGGAACGAATAAAATCCCTCCAGCCTTCAGGGAGAAGGCGGACTAACCGACTCCCCAGGAGCCTCGCAGCAGCGCCGTCGCTTGGTAAGTTTCCAGCGCCGTCGTTCTGTGCGTGCTTACGTAATAAAAATAAGACATCCCCTCAAAATAAGCCATAGTGCGTTTTCTTGAGGAAAAAAAATATATAAGACTGTGTCTTAAAATAGGGGAAACATGGTATAAGCCTGCTTGCAAAGGCTACAACTAAGTGATGGGGCCCTCTAATGGTGGACCTTTCTTCCACCCTCACCACCTAGCTGCTAGCTAGGAGAACAATACCATGGGCTGAGCTGGAAGCAGGCTGGAAGCTGGAGACACAGAGACCTGCTTGCTCTGTGCTGGGTCTAAGCTGTGACTAATGGAGAAGCAAGATCTGTTGGGGGTGTTGATGCTGTGAGCCCCTCCAGGTTGTATCGTCGTGTAAATAAAACCATATATCCCAAAGATACCACAGTCTCCACTGACCTTCATTCCAAGGAAAGCAAACCCGAGTAACGGCCTAGAACCCCTGGATTCTCTCACTAACTGGAGATCGGGGTGGCATGTAATCATATTTTCTTTTGGTTAACATTAACAAAAGAAATAAAAATAACAAGAGGCACTAGGCAAGGTTGCCCCCTTTCCCCCACGATATTCATATTGACATTGGAGAGTTTATTAATCAACATAAGAGAAGAGCAAGAGATTAAAGGAGTAGTAGTAGGAAATAAAAAATATAAAGTTAAAGCTTTTGCTGACGACATGATTGTCACAACAGAGGATCCAATAAAAAGCATCCCGAAGGTAATAGAAAAAATAAAAGAATACGGTGAATTGGCAGGGTTGAAAATAAATTATAACAAAACAGAAATGTTAACAAAAAATTTGGAGAAGAAGTAAGCAAATGATGAAATATTTAGGAATTTATATGACAACCAGAGGAGTCGATTTGGTGCAAGAAAACTACGTAGGGATATGGAAACAAATTACGAGAAAGTTGGAATTATGGTCTAAATTAAAATTATCTATGATGGGACGAATATCTTTAATTAAGATGAATGTGTTGCCCAAATTAAATTATTATTTCCAGAATTTGCCCCTTCTAGGAGGTTCCACTATATTTAAGGATTGGAAAAAAGCAATATCTAAATTTATATGGAATGGAAAAAGGCCAAGAATAAAATATAAAATAATGATCGACAAAAGAGAGCGAGGTGGCTTTGGATTGCCTGATTTACAACTTTACCATGATGCGGCTGCTATAATATGGATCAAAGACTGGGTAGAATTACGGAATAATCACATACTAGACCTGGAGGGGGTGGATTTGGGATCAGGCTGGCATTGGTATTTAAGTAATGAAAAACTAAGCCAAAAAAGTGTATTCCAGAATAACGTAATTAGAAGATCATTATATAAAGTATGGTATAAATATAAAATGTTATTAGAGCCAAAAACACCTTGGTGGCTGTCCCCAATGGAAATAATAGCGGTGAGAAGAAGAAATATGGAAGGTATATGGCCTACATATAAAGAATTATTAGTAGAAGATGAAGGAGAATTAAAATTGAAAAGTTATGAAGAAATAAAACCGCTGTTAAATAGTTGGATACAATACCATCAAATTAACCAAAGATTTAAAATAGACAAAAAATTGGGATTTGAAAAAGAAAGATCAGAATTAGATAAAATTATATTAGGACAAGAAAAGAAAATTGGTAAAAAGATCTATGAATTGCTGTTAAAATTAGAAACGGAGGAAGAATTAATTAAAGAGCAAATGATTAAATGGGGACAAGATTTAAATAAAGTAATTATGCTGGAAAATTGGGAAAATTTATGGATAAGAGATAGAAAAATCTCAACAAATTACGATATTCAGGAGAACCATGTGAAAATGCAATATAGATGGCATTTAACACCGGCCAAAATAGCGAGAATGTATAAAGGAGCAGAAAATATATGCTGGCGATGTAAAGAGGAAATAGGTAGTTACATGCACACATGGTGGCAATGCAAGAAAATAAAACCATTTTGGGAGATGGTCTATAATGAAGTGAAAAAAATAATAAGATACTCTCCAAAAAAACAACCTGAGCTCTTCTTATTGGGAATGATGAAAGAAGATATACAACCCAGGGATAAAACAATAGTATTCTATGCAATGGCAGCAGCAAGATTATTAATAGGAATGAATTGGAAATCACAAATTGTACCTACAAAGGAGGATTGGCAAATCAAATTGTTAAATTATTATAATTTAGAGATGAGATACAAAGAAATTGAAGAAATAAAACAAGGGGGGGGGAAAGGAAAAATGGGAAAAATTTAGAGAATATATTAGTCAAAAAACAAAAAATTCCAACCTCTTTGCAGCCATCTAAAAGACTCAACAAGAAGATAAAATGGAAGACTTCTAGAGTAAGGCATGAGAAAATAACTGGAGCAAAAAGAAGAAGGGTAATCCTAGACAGGCTGAGAAGTAACAAGGGGTAGGGGAGGGGAGGGGAATGGATAGGGGAGGGGGGAAAGAAGGGGAGATACAGAAGGGAAGGAAAATTTACAGGTTATCGATTATTTGGTTAATTTCAAAATCCGGATTGGTATTATAATCGAATATTTTCTTCTTTTTTTGGAATTGTCTTTATTGATGAAATGATGTATAGATAATTTGGAAATGATACATAGATAATTTGATTATATTTATTTCGTATTACCTATGTTATATTAAGGAATTTTGTTAGGATCTAGCTATCTTATTTACCTTCTGTATCCTTTTAATAATTCTGTATCCTTTTAATAAGATTAAATAAAGGTTTTCAAATAAAAAAAAAAAAAAATTTCTTTTGGTTGAGGAAGAAGGTTTGGTTAAGCCCAAGTCTTTGCAAAGAGTGAACAATGGTAATAGAATGAATTAAAATATTGATATTTGGCCATCCAATTTCCTTGCTTTCACTTGCACTGATTGGAGGAATAAAGAGTGGAGACTGTGGACTCTGCTGGTGTGCGGCTCAATCTGCCTCTCCCATATTTTTTTATATGTTGGAGAACATAAACTGTCAAGATGATGGATTCATCTGTGCTCGCAACTGAATTGAGTGTGGCCTGGCAGGATTTATGCCTCAGTAACATAATTGATTAATTGCTGCAAACACACACGCACTCTTTTCCACAGAACGAAATGGCCATTTTTAGGTGCATCAAACGGGAATTTCCCAGGCTCCTTTAGTTCTTTAAGACCCAAGCCGCCTCCTGTGGCATTCAGAAGCATTGCTACTGCCGACTGTGCATAGCTGTCAACTTTAGGATTTGAAAATAAGGGATTTTTCCAAACTTTCGGATTTGAAAATAAGGGATGCCGCGAGGGCGGTGCAATGGCACCAAGTAGCCTCGCTACCCTGCACTCCAGAGGCTGCACGCGAATGGGTGAGCGAAAGAGCGAGCGCATAGACGGCAGGCAGGCTGTCTGTCTGGTTGGGCGTGAGGGTCTGGCTGCACAAGGCATGCAAGCTCCGCCCCCAGTCGGTCTCAGACTCCTTATTGGCAGCTGAGCAACGCGGCTGAGGAGCCTCCCTGGCCGGCAGGGAGGGAGAGGAGCTGCTTCCTTTGAAATCTGGGAAATTTAAGGGATATCAACAATCCGGGATAGCAGCGGGAAACGGCATTGGAATAAGGGAGTTTCCCGCAAAAAAAGGGAGGGTTGACAGCTATGGAGCACAGCCATCCTGGCTAGTAGCCATCGATAGTCCTCCCCTCCTCCATGAATTTGTCTAAGCCTCCTTTAAAGCCATGCAGGTTCTTTCATTTAACTATGCACACTATCCTAGGATTCATTGATCCTGGTGGGAAGGAGGCCCAGAGAAGAAGAAGAAGAAGAAGAGAAGAGTTTGGATTTGATACCCCGCTTTTATGTGGCCTTGAAGACGAAGCTTTGGCTGTGGCTCAAGCTTTGTTTTAAACCAGTGGGCATCGCCCCCTTGACATTGAGGGATGATTTCCAGTCATCATGGGAAAGGGAGGTCATAAAAGAGGTGCAGTCCTGTGGATTGTCACACCTCTACCTGGAGTCCATGACGTATAATCAAGCTAGAACTGCAATCTCCCGGAGATTGAGCGACATTGCCAGACAAGGGGACATAGCTCAAGTGAAACCAGGGATGTTCCTAGGGGACCAGATATATCAAATGACACCAGCCCCCTATCTCGCGGAAATCCACTATGTGGAATACCGCAGACTTCTTACAGCGGCTAGACTAAACGCCCTTGATTCTGCGGTATTGTGGGGAAGGTACAAGGGAGTTCCATACGCCCAGAGAACCTGTCATTGTACTGTGGGCGCGGTTGAGTCTACCGAACATATCCTTCTGTCTTGTCCTCTCTATGTAGAACTTAGGCAAAATCTTATAACTCCACTTTTACGTCAATCTAGCTTTCTACCCAGAGAAAGACAGGTTTTATATTTACTGAATAATATTACTAGAAATACAGCCTCCCTGGTGGCTAAATTTCTTTTTTTAGCTTCTAAGCGTCGCAAGATTTTAATTGATTGTATCAAAATGGGGCTATCTGTTTAGTTCCATTCTATTGTGGATTATGTTTCCTTTTTTCAAAGTTCTCTCAGATGCTTTTAATTCTGTACAAATGTATTCTTCTGACTGACGGTCGAATAAAAGAATGATGATGATGATGATATCCCACTTTATCACTACCCGAAGAAGTCTCAAAGCGGCTCACATTCTCCTTTCCCTTCCTCCCCCACAACAAACACTTTGTGAGGTGAGTGGGGCTGAGAGACTTCAGAGAAGGGTGACTAGCCCAAGGTCACCCAGCAGCTGTGGGAATGTTCAGGGATGCAGGAGAGGATATATTGTTTATTATACCCTATTCCAACTTGTGTTTACAAGTTCACTATTTAGCAGAGTTACATTCCCCCTTTTAAACTTACACAGCGGATGCCTTGCTCAGGTTCGCTAAAACCTCTATAATAACTGTCCTGGTATTTTCCCCTTTATTCCCAAATAAAAGATAAGACACAACACAGTCTTCTATAAAAGTATAAAGAGTTTACTTACAGACATCTGTTCACATAGGATCCCAGAAGGCAGACTTAGGTTAGAAAAAGTTACATGCACTTGGAGACTATTCCGTAAGGGAGATAGCTCCTTTGTCCTCTCTTGGCTGGAAGCCAAGAGGGCATCTTTAGCTAAGCAGATGTTGCTTCCTTGAAGAATGAAGTCAAAGAGAGAGAGATAGCAGCCAGCCCCTGTGCTTTTGTTTTACCTGCACAGGTGATGCTACACCCACCTCTAATCACATGTAGAGGAAGTCTGTCCCAGCCCAGGACAAACAAGGAGTTCTGACTGGCTGGTCCAGGCATCCCCTTCTATGTCCACTCTAGGGATGTTGTACTTGACTGCTCCCATGTTTCACATCCCACAGCAGCTGCATGTGGAGGAGTGGAGACGCGAACCCGGTTCACCAGATTATGAGTCTACCATTCTTAACCACTACACCACGCTGGCTCTCATCAGGCCCTGTTGCCATCTTTTGCAGCTC
The DNA here is from genome assembly GCA_034641385.1 of Darevskia mixta. Lineage (NCBI taxonomy): Eukaryota > Metazoa > Chordata > Lepidosauria > Squamata > Lacertidae > Darevskia > Darevskia mixta. Next base: position 3,935,381 of record JAWWNH010000025.1, on the reverse strand, counting down.
ACAGGGCGCTTCCCTGGCATGGCCAAGCAGAAGCTACGAATGGGAGGCAAGATTGCCATGAGCTGATTAAATCCTCCCTCCGCCCATGTTTGCAGAGGAGCCTAAATGGATGAAGCAAAGGCTGGACGTTGGTATTGTGATAAACAGAAATCTGCTCTTATTCCCTTACGGTGTACACAAGAGCCTTCCCAGGTTCTCTATCGGTAGGAGTAAATTTACAGAGGCCAACCAGAGAAAAATTGAGAAGCAAAGTTATTATATCTGTTGCAACAGGGCCCTCACTCCCAAAATGGAGGAGGGAGGAGGAACCCCCAACAATGGTGTGCAAGCTCCTATATAGACTTTTGAAATCCCCCCTCTCGCTCAAGACCACCCCCCTATACATCATACATACATCACAAAAAGGGGTGTAACCCAGGACCCCCTCCCAGATACATCACAGTTACATCACGAAAGGGGAGGTCTGGTGGCAGTAATCTGAGCATCCTTGACCCTCCCCATGCCTCCCTCTTGCCCTCTACCCAAAAACCCATCAAGTAAAACAAAAGAGATATTTACATTTCCCTGTTTCCCAGCCAAGTTAATCACATCCTTTTGTCTGGCACTCAGGTATCAGGAAGCCAGAAATTATCACTTTATTTTCCTGAGACAATCCCCCCTCCTTCCTTGCAGAGAAACAGTTTGTCAGTTTGGGAGTCAAAATGGAGACAGGCCTGTCTTCCTGCGCTGCCCCAGACATGCGGCCCTGTTCTGCCTGGCACACCTATGAACAATTAATATATATATATGACCTTGATATTCTTACAACAGTAGGTTCTTTAATTCCCCCCCCCCCATTGCAGTCTCTGTGGAATCCCTGTGGGTAGCAGAAAGGCTGCCTTGTGGCCTCTGTTCCTCTGATACAGGATCCGGCCTTGTGTCCCTAACAACTTTTCGGGGGATGACTTGGAACCCTGCTGTGTGTCAGGGGGATTCCTATCTCTTCTGCCTCCCAGCAACGGATCATCTCTGTTCTCGGACTCAAAGTGTAGTTTCTATGATGTTTGCAGAGCACAAGGTGTGTTGGTCTGTTTATGCCCCACCCAGAAGGTGGGCGAGAAAAGTATTGAAAAGCACAGAGCGCAGCAGAGACAAAAAGCACAGAAGAGCCCAAAAGCACAGGCAAGCAGCAGCTGTGCAGCAGTGGGGACCCCTTTCCCTAAGCCCCCCTTTCCCCCATAGTCCAGTCCTCTCTCCCTCCCTCCCTTCGCTTTCCTCTCTGTCTGGGCTCCACTCTCCCCGAATTCATCAATAAATAAGCATCATAAAAACATAAAAGTAAACCTATTCTTTGGTTAATGCAAGGAGTTTATGATCAACTGCTCTGATTTAATGGCCCTATAGCCATTCAGTTGTTAACAAATCAATATCTCCCTAAGAAACAGTATGGACTTGCCATAAATATCCCTGTAGTTGTAGGAAACTGAGCCACATAATTCATGTGCTGGAGCAGCCGTAATGAGCTACATGATGGCTGCGTCAACGGGGAAATTTATTAGGGAATAATGCAAGTTGGATGGGCTGGGGGAGAAAAAGCAGGCCCACAAACCCTGTCCGTGCTTCTCATAAGAGAATAAGAATGAGCATGCTGGATCAGGCCATTGACCCATCTGGTCCAGCATCCTGTTCCCACAGTGTCCAACAAGGTCCCCTCTTAGTCATCCTGGAACTGAAAAGCCCCGCACATGGCAAATCTTTTTCATAGGGGAGTCACCTGTCCACCACATCAAAGAGAAACTGCATCTCAACTTCCTTCCCCTCCCACCTGAACAGCCCTCCCCATCCCTGTCATCTCCAGGAGGGTGCTTGTCCTCTCCAGGCTGCTGGAGGTTGGAGAATTTGAGATCTGAAATTCAGATCCCTCCTAGCCCTTCTGTTATGTACTGAGTTGAATAGAATCCAAAATGCAGCAGTCTGATTGGTCCCAGAACAATAGGATCCAGAATGCAGCAGTCTGATTGGTCCTAGAACAATAGGATCCAGAATGCAGCAGTCTGATTGGTCCTAGAACAATAGGATCCAGAATGCAGCAGTCTGATTGGTCCTCAGGAGCCACCCAATCCCATAGCTGTCAACCCTCCCTTTTTTGGCGGCAAACTCCCTTATTCCAATGCCGTTTCCCGCTGCTATCCCGGATTGTTGATATCCCTTACATTTCCCGGATTTCAAAGGAAGCAGCTCCTCTCCGTCCCTGCCGGCCAGGGAGGCTTCTCAGCTGCGTTGCTCGGCTGCCAATAAGGAGTCTGAGACCGACTGGGGGCGGAGCTTGCATGCCTTGTGCAGCCAGACCCTCACGCCCAACCAGACAGCCAGCCTGCCTGCCGTCTACGCGCTCGCTCTTTAGCTCACCCGTTCACGCGCAGCCTCTGGAGCGCAGGGTGGCGAGGCTACCTGGTGCCATTGCACCGCCCTCGCGGCATCCCTTATTTTCAAATCCGAAAGTTTGAAAAAATCCCTTATTTTCAAATCCGAAAGTTCACAGCTATGCCCAATCCAGCTCCAGGTGGAAGTGAATCCACAAGCTGATTGGCCTACAGGAGTATCCTGTAATTAGCCAATCACGTGGGGCTCATTGTGTAAATAATGTACCAGTATATAAAGCAGACGTTCTGGGGGAACTTTCATTCCTCGCTACTATGAGCTGAATAAAGAGCATGCAATCCACACTTGACTCCGAGTATATTTCACCTTCTCTTTCCTTCTGGGAAGGGAGTGGAACGTAACTCACACATGAACACAGACACACAGAGCTTTGCCTGATCTGCCCCCTTCTCACCATCTCCTGCCTGCCCGACCGAACCACATTACAACCTAAGTTTTCACTCACAATTTTGTGCTGAGGCCAGGTGGAAATTGCTGTCAATTTGAAGGAAATGGTTGGAAAATTGCTGTGCTTAAACCCATTTGTCATTAGCGTGCACCAAAATCATAGAGGTAGAAGAGGCCAGTGGCAGGTACCAGCTGCTGTTTCCTCTGCCTCCCTGATCATTATGGCATTTGTATACAAACGTCCAAATTGAGGGGGGGGAAGGGGGAGAGAGAGAAAGAAATGGCCTCTTAAGCAATCAGGAAGGCAGATGTAATTCTCCCTCTCTGCTGTTTCTCTCTCTCTCTCTCTCCCTCCATTGGCTTGAAGAACGCCAATCCCATGCTAACCTCAGAAACGGTTCAGATCAATGGGATGGAGCGACTCAAAGAAAGATTGCGGCATTTGGGGCTTTTTAGTTTAGAGAAAAGGCGAGTAAGAGACTTTGTCTAATCCTCTTTCAAAGCCATCTAGGGACACGGGTGGCGCTGTGGGTTAAACCACAGAGCCTAGGGCTTGCCGATCAGAAGGTCGGCGGTTCGAATCCCCGCGACGGGGTGAGCTCCCGTTGCTTGGTCCCCACTCCTGCCAACCTAGCAGTTCAAAAGCACGTCAAAGTGCAAGTAGATCAATAGGTACCGCTCTGGCGGGAAGGTAAAGGGCGTTTCCGTGCGCTGCTCTGGTTCGCCAGGGGGTCAAAGCTGTCCTGCAGGACCATTTTCCCAAACTGTGCCCACTAGGTTCAGGGGGTGGCATGACCCAGGAGAGGGTCTTCTCTGTGGTTGCCCCTGAGCTGTGGAGCTCCCTCCCCGCAGAAATATGTCTGACACCTTCATGGCACAACTGATGAAGGATGCTGAAGACACACTTCTGGTGTATGTTCTTGGAACCCACCTTATTTGGTGGCGCTGTGGTCTAAACCACAGAGCCTAGGGCTTGCCGATCAGAAGGTCGGCGGTTCGACTCCCCACGACGGGGTGAGCTCCCGTTGCTCGGCCCCTGCTCCTGCCAACCTAGCAGTTCAAAAGCACGTCAAAGTGCAAGTAGATAAATAGGTACCGCTGCAGCGGGAAGGTAAACGGCGTTTCTGTGCGCTGCTCTGGTTCGCCAGAAGTGGCTTAGTCATGCTGGCCACATGTACGCTGTACGCCGGCTCCCTCGACCAGTAAAGCGAGATGAGCGCCGCAACCCCAGAGTCGGTCACGACTGGACCTAATGGTCAGGGGTCTCTTTACCTTTACCTTAGTTTAGAGAAAAGGTGAGTAAGAGAATTTGTCTAATCCTCTTTTAAAGCCATCTAGGTTGGAGGCCCTCACTGCTTCCTGCAGGAGCGAGTTCCACAGCTTAACTACCGGTATGCAGTGCTTGAAGAAATCCTTTCTTTCATCTGTCCTGAATCTTCCAGCCTTCAGCTTCATTCGATGGCCACCAGTTTTGATGTTAAAGGGGAAAAAACAACAACCCTTCAGATGGACTATGAAAATGATGGACTATATGGAACTTGCCGAAATGACCCGGGAACTACGTGACCAGAGGGAGGAGACGGTGGAACAAGATTGGAAGAAGTTCAAAGTATATCTAAAGAATTATTGTAAGATTGAAAATTAGGGAAAAGTTGGAAGAAATGATAGCTAACAGATTAGAAAATAAGATAAGTATTGAGAAATTTAAAGCTTTATTAAGATATGATAAGTACAAGATATAACAAAGTAAGTAATAATCTGAAATAAATAGTTAACGATGAGAGGGAATTACTAATGATGACAGACAATGAAGCCCGGGGGGGGGGGCGTGAGGAAGTCCCCCCAACATGATAAGGAAAGTTGAAGGGTAACTAAGATATATGTTTGTGTTTGTGTAGTTTGTAGTGTATTTTTCCACTTTCTCTATGCTATGCTTGATTTAATAAACTTCTGCTGTGTTGCCTCTTCTTCTCCCTTTCTTCCTCTAAACTAAATAATAAAAAAAATGCTGCAACTTTTCTTCGTAGGGGAGGCACTACACCCCCTTTCTGATTTTGGTTGCCACTTTCTGAACCTTTGCAGAAAGGTGACCAGAATTGGGCACAGTATTCCCAAATGCCGTTGCATCGGCGATTTATATTATGATAGCGGCAGTATTCTTTTCAATTCCATTCCTAATGAAGACACGCCTTCCCTTCTGCTTGTGGTGTGTGCCCGCCTCCCTTCCTGTCGTGCAGGATCCCACCCCAGCCAAGACTCCTTGTTTATATTCCATCCAGAGACCTTGCTAAAGGCTTGTGAGCTGCATTCGTTCCAGGGAGCTGGGAGGGCGGGCGGGGGGGGGGGAGGGGGAAGAGAGAAACTCAGGCTGTTGATCAAATTAGAGAGCTTTTCAGGGCTTGGCTCACATGTTTGGAACGAGATGCTATTTAATGAAGTGCAAAGCAGCTGGGATCCAATTTGCATAAATCTGCATTGCCAAGGTGTTGCGTAAACAACAGCCCCTAGATACCAGCCTGTAGAAGGTGGATCCCTTCATTGCTTTACTACAAGGTGATGCCATTAGCAAGGTGGGAATTGCCATTTTATACAATTTTGCTGCTAATTGCTCTCTCCCACTCTCCCACCTTTTCCTGTGTAAAAGTCCAGGTCTTAAAAAACAACAACAACCAGCTGCAAACATAAAACCACAATATGGCAAACACACACACACACACACACACACACACAAAACAATGTGACCTTCTGAACGGCCAGTTGGTGTTCGTGGATGAGACCTGACTGGTGGTGGCCCCCGAGGGTCACCTTTGAGCTTATGACATCTTTGTGGCATCAGGTGATGACTTGATCCCATGGAGTCCCATGGAAGGTCAGCCGCCAGCGCCGATCACCCGATAGCTGCTAAGTGCTGGTTTTCAAAGCGCTGGCTCCCAGCACCCATTAGCTGTTGGGTGCTGGGAGCACTCCTGACTGCTGTAAGGCGTTCCAGATGGAGCCGATCCAAGTGGAGTTCACTGATCCACTGACAGGGAGCCCCACTGGCCAAGGAATAGCCCTTCCAAATGTTCCTCCACAGCATAGCTGTCAACTTTCGGATTTGAAAATAAGGGATTTTTTCAAACTTTCGGATTTGAAAATAAGGGATACCGCGAGGGCGGTGCAATGGCACCAAGTAGCCTCGCCACCCTGCGCTCCAGAGGCTGCGAGTGAACGGGTGAGCGAAAGAGCGAGCGCGTAGACGGCAGGCAGGCAGGCAGTCTGGTTGGGCGTGAGGGTCTGGCTGCACAAGGCATGCAAGCTCCGCCCCCAGTCGGTCTCAGACTCCTTATTGGCAGCCGAGCAGTGCAGCTGAGGAGCCTCCCTGGCCGGCAGGGAGGGAGAGGAGCTGCTTCCTTTGAAATCCGGGAAATTTAAGGGATATCAACAATCCGGGATAGCAGCGGGAAACGGCATTGGAATAAGGGAGTTTCCCGCAAAAAAGGGAGGGTTGACAGTTATGCTGCACAGTCATGGATTCATCTTCCCCTACCTGATCGGCAGGTGCATTTGGGGGAATTGTGGATGGACCTAATGAGGCCTAAAGGGGCAATACTTGCCCATGGCTACTGCTGCCACCGAGGGATGCAAATTTAGGGAAGGCCATAGCTCAGTGGTAGATTGTCTGCTTTGCAGGCAGAAGGTCCCAGGTTCAATCCCCGTTGACATCTCCAGGGAGGGCTGGGAGAGACCCCTGTTTGAAACCTTGGATAGCTGCTGCTGCTAGTCAGTGTAGGGAACACTGAGCTAAATGGGCCAATGATCTGATTTGGTATAATGTGGCTTCCTCTGTTCCTATGGGCTGGAGCAGGGGTCAGCAGCCTTTTTCAGCTGTGGGCCAGTCCACCGTCCCTCAGACCATGTGGGGAACCGGACTATTTTTTTGGGGGGGGGGATGAACAAATTCCTATGCCCCACAAATAACCCAGAGATGCATCTGAAATAAAAGCACACATTCTACTCATGTAAAAACACCAGGCAGGCCCCACAAATAACCCAGAGATGCATTTTAAATAAAAGGACACATTCTACTCATGTAAAAACACGCTGATTCCTGGACCGTCCGTGGGCCGGATTGAGAAGGCGATTGGGCCGCATCCGGCCCCCGGGCCTTAGGTTGCCTACCCCTGGGCTGCAGCATCAACCTCAGTGAAGACTGTCAGGTGGCCATTGGCATACCCCCACCATCATTGGTTCTGCAAAATAATATCCAATGACTGCACAAATAATTCACCATATTTCTGTGGGCTTGAGATGCAGCAGATTGTAGCTTAACCAAAGAACGGGCCAAGTGGTTCAAGGCAGTCTTTCATTCTGAAGGATCAGGCAATGCAGGGCTTCCCATTTGGGGGTGAAACATAGAACTGTAGAGTTGGAAGAATGACAAGAAATCAGCGTGGAAACTTTGTGAAACCTAACCTGCAAGAGGTCGTGAATTGGGTGAAGAATTCATGGGATAAAATCACTGACAGTGTTGTTGCCAATGCAATCCGAGCAGGTTACCTGGATAAGAGCTGCTCATTTACTGAGAGCTCTATTGCTCGACATGAAAGATTGGGGCCAATGGTTCTAAAGGAAATGGAGTCGCAAGAAATTAAGGATGGAATTCTGGGTTTGGAGAGTTATGACGATGTTCCAGAAGAAGACGACTTAATTATAATTGAATAAATGTAGATTAAGGGACCCAGGTGGCGCTGTGGGTTAAACCACAGAGCCTAGGGCTTGCTGATCAGAAGGTCGGCAGTTTGAATCCCTGCGACTCAGTGAGCTCCCGTTGCTCGGTCCCAGCTCCTGCCCACCTAGCAGTTCGAAAGCATGTCAAAGTGCAAGTAGATAAATAGGAACTGTTCTGGCAGGAAGGTAAACGGCGTTTCCGTGCGCTGCTCTGGTTTGCCAGAAGCGGCTTAGTCATGCTGGCCACATGACCTGGAAGCTGTACGCTGGCTCTTGGCCAATAAAGCGAGATGAGCGCCGCAACCCCAGAGTCGGACATGACTGGACCAAATGGTCAGGGGTCCCTTTACCTTTTAAATGTAGATTGCTGTGCCATACTTAATAAAAATAAGACGTCCCCTGAAAATAAGCCATACTGTGTTTTTTGGAGGGGGGAAAATATGACGGTGTCTTATTTTAGGAGAAATACGGTGGGTTGAGGTCTCTTCGTGAAATTTCCAAGTCTCTCCTTTGACCCCCTCCGGTCTTCTCAAGGCAGTTGCTGTGGGGTCTCCCTCCCCAAATTCAAGGCTGGCTGGGTCCTCTCTGCCCTCCTCCTTCCTGAGATGGTCTTTCCCATGCTGGGACAGCTTCTTCCTTCCTGCACATGAAAAACGTAAGATCCAAACTAGCCCGGAATGCCACTGATGTTGCGATGTAGAAAAGAGCCATAGCCATTGATGGCTTATTGACTTTGGGAAGCCCTTTGTCTCTCTTCCTGTGGGGCACAAGTGATTTCCATAATGAGAGGCCCCAGAGGAAACCTGTGGCCCCGCTTCCCTGACCATCTGATGACCATCTTCAAATAGCTGAAGGGTTGTCCCATGGAAGAGGGAACCAGCTTGTTTTCTGCTGCTCCAGAGGGGAGGGCCTGAACTAAGGAAGTCACATGACAACTAAACCTCAGTAAGAATTTTCTAACGGTATGAGATGTTCAACAGTAGAATGAACTCCCTTGGAAGGTGGTGGATTCCCCTTCATTGGAGTGTTTTAAGCAGAGTTTGGATGGCCATTGGTCAAGGATTCTTTAGCCGAGATCCCTGCATTGCGAGGGGTGGACTAGATGGTGCATGATTTCTGGGCTAGGGCCCCACCTGTGGTCTAGGCATGCGATGGAACTATGAGATGCTGGAACCAAGAGCATGGGGTGACTCTCCCAATGGGCTCAAAACAACAGGAGACTCTGCTTCCATTGGCAGCTTGTTCCTGTATGAATGAAGCCTGGATGGCGGGGAGGGGGGCAGGGGGCAGGGTGCTCAACTTGGCTTTTATTGAGCTGTTCCCCCCCCCCCCAGTGGCTTTTTAGCTTGTCAGATACAGAGGTACCTTGGTTCTCAAATGCCTTGGTACTCAAACAACTTGGAACCCAAACACTGCAAACACAGAAGTAAGTGTTCCGGTTTGCGAACTTTTTTCAGAAGCCGAACGTGCTCCGTTTTGAGTGCCACACTTCCGATTTGAGTGTTACACTGAGGTCTGTCTGTTTTTGCAATTTATTTTGCCTTTTTTGTAGTTTATTTTGCGTTTTTGTTTGGGGGGCTTTTTTGTTTTGTTTTTGTGACTGTGTGGAACCCAGTTCAGCTACTGATTGATTGTGTGACTGCAGTACATTGTTTATTGCTTTCATTTTATGGATCAATGGTCTCGTTAGATAGTAAGATTCATGTTAAATTGCTGTTTTAGGGGTTCTTTTTAAAATTCTGGAACGGATTCATCCATTTTGCATTACTTTCTATGGGAAAGCGCGCCTTGGCTTTGGGACGCTTTGGTTTTGGAACGGACTTCCGGAACGGATTAAGTTTGAGAACCGAGGTATGAGTGTATGCTGATATGTCCATGTATCACCTTACCTTTATTTCTTTTCTTGGGGTCTCTCTTCTCTTTTACCTTTACCCAAACTGCAGATTCTCCCCCCACCCCGCATCCATGCAGAGAAATGTCGGTGTGCACAACTTTCCATTTAGAAAATTGCTTCTATTTCCCACCTGAGAATTGGTTCAAGTTGCTCCAGCAACTGGAGAACAATATCTCAGGGTCTGCGTCGTGGCAGGAGTGGGTAGTTTATGAAGCCAATTTGTAGGCTGAGTGCACACATGCAGCTTTGGCCAGTCCTTCACTTATGGGCAGGGCCAAAGCATGTCAAAATAATGTGTTTGCCTCTTCCGGGGAAGTTGGCAGCCGTAAAGCTCAGCGGCACACCGTCTCCCAAAGCTTTGTTGCTCTGCTGCCTTTCATAAAACCTAAGAAGAGCTCTGCTGGATCAGGGCAGTGGCTCATCCAGTCCGGCATCCTGTTCTCACAGCGGCCAACCACATGCCTCAATGGGAAACCTGCAAGCAGGATTTGAGCATCAGAGCAACTCTCCCCTCCTGTGGTTTCCAGCAACTGGTATTTGGAAGCAACTGTGGAAGGCAGAGCATAGATATCGATAGCCGTCGATAGCCCCCTCTTCCATGAGTTTGTCTAATCCTCTTGCCTGGTGTTTCCCCTGTGATACCTACTGAAAACACTCTGGAGATGAAGGCAAAAGGGTCAGGATTTCTCACAGGCACCTGAAACAATGGCAGCTGCCAGCGACAACAGCTGCCATGGGCCCAGCTACCAGCAAGCCTTTTGCCTTTGGCCAGCAAGCAGAGTGGATAGCTGTCTCCAGCCATAGCTGTCAACCTTCCCTTTTTGGCGGGAAATTCCCTTATTCCAGCGCCGGTTTGTGCTGTTTCCCTTTTTTGGCGGGAAATTCCCTTATTCCAGCGCCATTTCCCACTGCTATCCCAGATTGTTAGATATCCTGTAAATTTCCTGGATTTCAAAGGAAGCAGCTCCCCTCCCTCCCTGCCGGCCAGGGAGGCTCCTCAGCTGCGTTGCTCACCAAGAGTTACAGAGAATAGGATGTCATTAGACAACAGCACTGTTTGTGCTTTGCTTGCATGTAAAATCAACCACTCTGGCCCAGCCCACAAATACACTCCTTCCAAAAGAGTGTTAAAGGATGCAAAGCCTGCAACACGTTTGTATAAGAAGTCATTAATGGATGCCAGAGAGCCAAAAGAGTGAACCTGATCAATCCCCCCATGAAGAATTGACGCTTTTGAATTGTGGTGCTGGAGTCCCGTGGACTGCAAGAACATCAAGCCGATTCATTCTGAAGGACATCGGCCCTGGCTGCTCACCGGAAGGACAGATCCTGAAGCATCGCATCAGAAGAGAAGACTCCCTGGAAAAGAGACCCTGAGGTGGGGAAAGATGATGGTGTGTAGCCTGGTGTAAATTAATTTGTAGCCTGGGGGGCTTAGCATGGCGTGGACTGTCCCCGAGAACCATAGACTGTCCCCGGGACAGGTGAGGCTGCTGATCCCTTATTTTCAAATCCGAAAGTTGACATCTATGTCTCCAGCCCTTGGGGCAAGCTTGGTCTGCCAGGGGGTCAATGTTGGCCTGCAGGACCATTTTCCCCAAACTGTGCCCACTAGGTTCAGGGGGTGGCATGACCCAGGAGAGGGTCTTCTCTGTGGTTGCCCCTGTGCTGTGGAGCTCCCTCCCCACAGAAATATGTCTGACACCTTCATGGCACAACTGATGAAGGATGCTGAAGACACACTTCTGGTGTATGTTCTTGGAACCCACCTTAATTGGTGGTGCTGTGGTCTAGGACTTGCCGATCAGAAGGTCAGTGGTTCGAATCCCCGTGATGGAGTGAGCTCCCGTTGCTCAGTCCCTGCTCCTGCCAACCTAGCAGTTCGAAAGCACGTCAAAGTGCAAGTAGATAAATAGGTACCACTCTGGCGGGAAGGTAAACGACGTTTCCGTGCACTGCTCTGGTTCGCCAGAAGTGGCTTAGTCATGCTGGCCACATGACCCGGAAGTTGTACGCCGGCTCCCTCGGCCAGTAAAGCGAGATGAGCACCGCAACCCCAGAGTCGTCCGCAACTGGACCTAATGGTCAGGGGGTCCTTTACCTTTTAAGGTGTTTTCAATATTGTGTTTTAAGGCTGTAGCCCACCCTGGGAACGTAGGGTGAAAGGCAAATTTTATTATTATAATAGCAGCAGCAGCAACAACAGCAACAATCACCACCCATGAAACTCAGGCTGAGAAGAGGTGAAGGAAAAAGGGCACTGGGCATTAACTTGGCCCAAAATAAAGCCAGGGTTAAATGCTGTTCTTTTTGCAGATGAGGAGAGATGAGTTTAATGGATGCTTGAGGGCTCGTATCAAGAGCAAGGGGGGGGGGGCGGCAGCCCTGCCTGCGCTCAGCTTTGTTGACAATCCTGCCATTCCCTGACTTGCTGCAACATCAAACACAGCCTTTGCCTCCAAACCATTTTCCACTGTTTGCTTTAGCGGACAACTCTTGTCTTATTGATTGCAAGCCACAGGTGGGCATGGGCTGAGTGTGGCATCAGAAGGCAGCCTGGGGTCTTCAATCAATGTCAATCCTGTGGAGCCAGATGGTGTCCCAGTTCTGAGGAATGCCTTGATCCTTGTTGTGTGTGTGTGTGTGTGTGAATAACCCCCACTTTCTGAGCTTTGATGGTGGAACGTTTGTCCTCTGAACCTTTCAGACTAGGGGTCAGCAAACTTACCGCACCTCGGGCCGGTGTCTCCAGCTCCGATTGCGCTGCAGGCCAGAGGGCGGGGGAGCGCGCACCCATATGCGTGTGCACACGCTATTTCTGGCGCACTTCCGGGTCGGAGGAGCACTGGAAATAGCTTGTGCACACGTGCATGGGCCTCCTCCGACCCGGATGTGCACCGGAAATAATGCTTGCGCATGTGCACAAGCTATTTCCGGTGCCCCTCCAACCCGGAAGTGGGCAGCTGCGCAGCGCAGTGCCGGTAAGAGCGGGCGGCGGCAGCGGGCGGCGGGGGTTGCCGCGGGCCAGATAAATAATAATAATAATAATAATAATAATAATAATTGTAATAATAATAATAATAATAATAATAATAATAATAATAATTTATTATTTGTACACTGCCTATTTGGCTGGGTCTCCCCAGCCACTCTGGGCGGCTTCCAACAAAAATAAAAAATACATTAAAATATCAAATATTAAAAGCTTCCTTAAACAGGGCTGCCTTCAGGTGTTTTCTAAATGTTATGTAGTTGTTGATCCCTTTGACCTCTGCTGGGAGGGCGTTCCACAGGGCTGGCACCACTACCGAGAAGGCCCTCTGCCTGGTTCCCTGTAGCTTTGCTTCTCGCAGTGAGGGAACCGCCAGAAGGCCCTCGGCGCTGGACCTCGGCACTGGTAAAAACATTCCTCATTTTCAAGGCTTTTGGCTGATTAAAAAGGCCTTTTAAACCATGGGGGTTATTCTTATTGTTCATTATTATGTCATGTATTTTTTGTGTTTCTATATTGTAAACTGCTCTGCGATCTTCAGATGGAGGGCTGTAAGGAAATTTAACAAACGCATAAATAAATGGCTGCATATTTGGAGAAAGAGCCAGCATGGAAGGTGTCATTTATGGAATTTGTTCCCACAGGAGGATTTAATGGCCACCAGCCTAGATGGCTTTAGCAGAGGATTAGACAAATTCTTGGAGGAGCTACTAGCCAGGATGCCTATGGAGGCAGTGATGCTTCTGAACAGAGTCATCTTTCCCATAGGGCTTGGTGGTGTGTCGCGCCAGGGCGCCGGCCTCTCAGGGGCGCCCCAGCACATGGGGGAGCTGCTCGGCTTTGCTGGTGGCCTCCCCTTTCCCTGCACACCTGCCAGCTGCACCCCGCCAACCATAAGGCTGGCGGGCATGCAGCTTCCCTCCCATGCCTCCTCGGGAGGAGAACGATCCCAGCAGAGGCTTAGGATGGAAGCTGCGCCCTGCCAACCATATGGCTGGCGGGCGCGCAGCTTCCCTCCCAAGCCTCTGCAGGGATCGTTCTCCTCCCGAGGAGGCTTGGGAGGGGCGCAACTTCACTCCCAAGCCTCTGCGGGGATCTCTGTCTTGCAGTGGCATGGGGGAGAGTTGCGCCCCCCCTGGCTGGCAGTGCACAGCTACGGCCACCCCAACACTATCCGTGTTAATTGGGGGGTGCTGGGCGGATATTTGCACCCCGGCGCCACATCTGCTAAAGACGACCCTGCTTCTGAATACCAGTTTCTGGAAACGACAGGTGCCGGAAACAACCAGATGCCCCCCAAGGGAAGTGGGCTTGTGCACTTCCCTTGGGGGGCATCTGGTTGGCCACTGTGAGAACAGGATGCTGGACTAGAACGGCCACTGGCCTGATCCAGCAGACTCTTTTTGATGTTCTGATGTTCTTACAATGGACACACTCAGCTCCTGGAAGGAGGGAGACCCTGGGCCTGAGTTTCCGTCTGCCCTCCTACTTTGTGCTCTGTCCAGGGTCCTGAAATAATAGCTGTATTTGCTGCAGGTTGCTTCACCACACGCTTTCCCCTACTATTGCCAAGACCAGGTGATCTAACACAATCCTTATTTCACTTTTGCACAAGGCACAGTCCTGCTCTGCTCTGTGGAAACAAGAGTAGGCAAAGAGAGCCATGGGGTGGTGAAGGTGCCTTGGCTTTACGGTGGACACCTGGCTTCAAATCCCTACTCAGATATGAAGCATTCAAGGACCATCTCTCTGCTTCCTCCTTCTGCGCTCCTTGGCTCAAGCAAGCTCTTCTGTTTTAACAATCCAACTGGATTGGGGCCAGGTGGCCAGCCTGCCTGATGATTATGATTGAGTGGGGAGGCCATTATTCATAGAATCAGAGAATCATAGAGTTGGAAGAGACCACAAGGGCCATCCAGTCCAACCCCCTGCCAAGCAGAAAACACCACCAAAGCATTCCTGACAGGTAGCTGTCAAGCCTCTGCTTAAAGACCTCCAAAGAAAGAGACTTCACCACACTCCTTGGCAGCAAATTCCACTGTCGAACAGCTCCTACTGTCAGGAAGTTCTTTCTAATGTTGAGGTAGAATCTTCTTTATTGTAGTTTGAATCCATTGCTCCGTGTCCTCTTCTCAGGAGCAGCAGAAAACAACTTTTCTCCTTCCTCCATATGACATCCTTTTATATATTTGAACATGGCTATCATATCACCCCTGAACCTTCTCTTCTCCAGGCTAAACATACCCAGCTCCCCAAGCCGTTCCTCATAAGGCATCGTTTCCAGGCCTTTGACCATTTTGGTTGCCCTCCTCTGGACACGTTCCAGCTTGTCAGTATCCTTCTTGAACTGTGGTGCCCAGAACTGGACACAGTATTCCAGGTGAGGTCTGACCAGAGCGGAATACAGTGGCACTGTATATAATATAATATAAGAGCAGGATCCAAGCTCAAGATAATAACAATGCAATAAGGGCCTGCTAGATCAGGCCAATGGCCTGTCTAGTCCAGCATCCTGTTCTCACAGTGGACAGTCAGATGTCTCTGTTGGGAGACCTGCAAACAGGATTTGAGCATAAGACCCCTTTTCCCAACTGGCATTCAGGAGCATTGCTGTCTCTGATTGTGGAAGCAGAGTATAGTCATCCTGGCTAGTAGCCATCAATAGCCTAATCCTCCTCCGTGAATTTTTTTCTGATCCTCTTTTAAAGCCATCCACCTCTAGTACTGCAATTAGAGAAAATCTGTTAAAAATGTTCTATAGGTGGCATATAACCCCCCACAAAATTTCTAAGATGTATAAGAATGCCACCAATGCCTGCTGGAGATGTGAGGAGGTGGGAGACTTTTATCACATATGGTGGAAATGTGAAAAAATCAAAGCGTTTTGGAATGAGATCCACACAGAATTGGAAGTTATTTTTGCAACCAAATTTCCAAAATCCCCCGAAACTTACTTATTAGGAATTGTAATGCCAGATATACCTAATAAATTTAAGACCTTCTTTCTATACACCTCCGCCGCAGCAAGGAATTTGGTGGCTTCTTATTGGAAGAGTGCCAATCTTCCGAGTAAGAAAGAATGGCTACTTAAAACCATAGAATATATTGAGCTAGCCTATCTATCAGAAACTCTAAAGGGGAACCCAAGAAGCAAATTTATTGAAGAGTGGAACAGTTTCCTATGCTATTTAAAAAAGAGGTGTGACATGACCATGGTGTACGTTTTGGATTAACTCTTGTTTTACAATCAAAAATAATGTATAGTGATGTAACAATGAATAAGATTGGAATGTTATAGAATTCTGATAGAACAAGAGGTGTCAGAGTTAAAGTAGATCAATAAACATTAATATTGTGAATCAAAGGAGAGATGGAATAGGGAAGTAGATAATTATATTTAACTAAGTTTATTTAATTTCTGTTTTGTTTTTTCTTTGCATTTTGGAATAATTGTATGATTTTTTGTGTGTAGTTTGTGGGTGTTTGTGGTTGTTTGTTTTGTTAGCTGCAATGTATTTTATGGTACTGTTTATTGTGAATGGAAAATTAATAAAGCTTTTCATAATAATAATAATAATAGATAATAAAGCCATCCAGGATGATGGCCATCACTGCCTCCTGTGGGAGCAAGTTCCATCATGTAACTATGTGTTATGCCTTCCTTCTGCTCCAGCCGCGTCTGCTGCAGTTTATTTGACATTTTGGTTTTAATCTATGGGTGGGAATTTTTAGCTAGCCCCACCTGCGTGGGCCAACTCTAACAGGTGGAAGGGCCAACCCATTACATGCCATCATTATGGCACATTATGGGGTGTCCAACCCACTTGTCCAAATCTCTTGTGCAGCAATTTCAAAGCCATCTGTCTGATTGCAGAACAAGATGCTTCTCTACTTTTATTCTCTGCGCTTTAGGAAGCTGGCAAAAAGCGTTGCGCTATGGCTTCCATGGCTGGGCACCTGGGGACCCCAGCGCAGCCCCCTCTACAAGCCCCGTGTGGTAGAAGTGATCATGATCACCCTCATTGTTTATTTGCACACCATCTTTCCATAGTCAAAACCTTGCTTAAGGCAACACACAACATGAAAATATTTACACAATGACAAAGATATAACAAAAGTAAAGGGTAAAGGGACCCCTGACCATTAGGTCCAGTCATGGACGACTCTGGGGTTGCGGCGCTCATCTCGCTTTATTGGCCAAGGGAGCCGGTGTACAGCTTCTGGGTCATGTGGCCAGCATGACTAAGCCACTTATTTGAAACAAAATAAAATAAAAAAAATTCCTTCCAGTAGCACCTTAGAGACCAACTAACTTTGTTCTTGGTATGAGCTTTCGTGCACACGAAAGCTCATACCAAGAACAAACTTAGTTGGTCTCTAAGGTGCTACTGGAAGGAATTTTTTTTATTTTATTTTGTTTTGACTATGACAGACCAACACGGCTATCTACCTTTAACCACTTATTTGAAGATGGCTATCACATCTCTTCTCAGTCTCCTCTTTTCCAGCCTAACATACCCAGCTCCCTCAACCTTTCCTCATAAGGCTTGGTTTGCAGGACTCTTGGTCACCCTCCTCTGCACACTTTCCAGCTTGTCTGTGGAGTTAGGGATGGTGGCTGAGCTCTGGATTCAGGAGGTATAGGTAAAGAGACCCCTGACCATTAGGTCCAGTCGTGACTGACTCTGGGGTTGCGGCACTTATCTTGCATTATTGGCCGAGGGAGCCGGCGTACAGCTTCCAGGTCATGTGGCCAGCATGACTAAGCCACTTCTGGTGAACCAGAGCAGTGCACGGAAACGGTGTTTACCTTCCTGCTGGAGCGATACCTATTTATCTACTTGCACTTTGTGCTTTCAAAGTGCTAGGTTGGCAGGAGCAGGGACTGAGCAACAGGAGCTCACCCCGTTGCAGGGATTCGAACCGCCGACCTTCTGATCGGCAAGCCCTAGGCTCTGTGGTTTAACCCACAGCGCTACCCGTGTCCCATCATAACAAAAGCAGCCGCAAGCAATAAATAAAAACGTATCAAAACACACGCAACAAAATTAAACAATCCTTGCATAAGTCATAAAACATCTAAAATTAAAGAGACAGAAATTAATATCGGTCACAGCAAAATCAAGCATTTCCAAAATTAAATCTTGACCCCATACAAAAAACCCCTAAACAAGACCCCACCCCAAGAGTCTTCATTTGAGGCTGGTTGGCCCATTGATCAGGGATGCTGTTGCCTGCAGATTCCCTGTCATGGCAGGAGGTCTGGTGGCCTAGATCAGTGTTTCCCAACCAGTGTGCCTCCAGATGTTTTGGGACTACAATTCCCATCATCCCTGACCACTGGTATTGCTAGCGAGGGATGATGGGAGTTGTAGTCCCAAAACATCTGGAGGCACACTGGTTGAGAAACACTGGCCTAGATGATCTTTGAAGAACCCCTGGCTCTTTATTGCTTCCGGTTTTGCAGAGCAGCCCCTGCCTCATTGCTACTCCTACTGGATATTTATAGCATGGCAGCAAAGTAAGGTAAAATGACCCCTGACCATTAGGTCCAGTCGCGGACGACTCTGGGGTTGCGGAGCTCATCTCGCATTATTGGCCGAGGGAGCCGGCGTACAGCTTCCGGGTTATGTGGGCAGCATGACTAAGCCGCTTCTGTCAAACCAGAGCAGCGCACGGAAACGCCGTTTACCTTCCCACCGGAGCGGTACCTATTTATCTACTAGGTTGGCAGGAGCTGGGACCGAACAACGGGAGCTCACCCCATTGCGGGGATTCGAGCCGCCGACCTTCTGATTGGCAAGTCTTAGGCTTTATGGTTTAGACCTATTTATCTACTAGGTTGGCAGGAGCTGGGACCGAACAACGGGAGCTCACCCCATTGCGGGGATTCGAACCGCCGACCTTCTGATCGGTAAGCCTTAGGCTCTGTGGTTTAGACCACAGCGCCACCTGGTGCTATTTAGGAAATCATGCAAGAGGCAGGTGCCGACTTCAGAGTCAGGGCTGCATTAAGAAGAAATTGGGGCGGGGGGGGGGAGAAAGATTTAAATGGGAAGAGACACTAAATAAACATTGGTCAATAGAATGATCTATTAATCAAAGGGAATTTGAAGGCAGTTCAGGTTTAGACCCATCAAGGAACTGACTCCATCCCCTGAGAGAGCCTGACTAAGCTATAATTGGGGGGTGGGGGGGACCCCGGCATCAGTGACTCACCCGAGCTGAGTTTTGTTTTTGTTTTTTGCTGAGTTTTAAGTATGGGCTGTTTTCTGTTGTAACAAACCTTTCTTGCTGCCTTTTTAGTGTCCCCTTTTTGTTGTTAATTATTATAAATGGCATTTTTGCCGCTGTTTGCTGGCAAGCTGCCCAGGGTTTCCATTTATAAATGGAATAAATAGAATAATTTTAAATGAATAAATTAATAATTAAGGACACAAGAGCATCGAGAAGTAAGGAACCGAAACTGCCTGCATTTTCATTATCCCACCCTCCGCACTGCCTCGATCTCCCTTCACAAAGAGCTGCCTCTCCTTTCACAATAAGGAGTGGGACGTTTTGCCCAAAAGGCTGGTCTTTCAAGAATCCAACCCTAATTCTTTTTATTAATGGTTTGACAGAAGTACATAAGCAAGAAAGCAAAACCCAAACTTGTACGGGTCATAGCTGTCAACACTCCCTTTTTTTGGCGGGAAACTCCCTTATTCCAATGCCATTTCCCGCTGCTATCCCGGATTGTTGATATCCCTTAAATTTCCCGGATTTCAAAGGAAGCAGCTCCTCTCCCTCCCTGCCGGCCAGGGAGGCTTCTCAGCTGCGTTGCTCGGCTGCCAATAAGGAGTCTGAGACCGACTGGGGGCGGAGCTTGCATGCCTTGTGCAGCCAGACCCTCACGCCCAACCAGACAGCCAGCCTGCCTGCCGTCTACGCGCTCGCTCTTTCGCTCTCCCGTTCGCTCTTGATTGGATGAAACCCAGCAAGATACAAAGCAGGCTTTTCAGCGCTGGGCATGTTTAAAGTTTAATTTATTTCAAAAGGTAATAACTTTCATTTTTTTTTGCAGAATTGTATGGAATTTGCAGGCACAGGAGCCCCTCCTGAGGAGACGAACTGTTCCAAACTGTAGAAGGAGAGCTGCCATGATTTTCCTGTAATTTGGGGGGTGGTAAAAAAAAGGGTTCAGCCCCCTTCTTAAGCTGTGCTGGGGTTGGAGCCAGTTGGGGTGGCTCAACTGGGAAGGGGTTAGGGTGGGCATATGGGGGATCAGCCTGGGGGTCTTGGGCCTGTTTTTATAATAAGCACAAATCCATCACACGAATGGCTGGTTCTCGCACCAAGTCAGCTGCAGCTCTGATGTCTCCCCAAACCGTATTCCCTGCCATTGTAGACACACAATAAACTGAGTTGTCATTAACGTGAGGATTGCCAGGCGCCTGGGCTATTTTAAATCTTTAACAGACACATTACCTTCCATTTGGGATTCATCATCTCGCTGCACAAGCACAAAGGAAACATCCATCACAATTAGCGTAATGTCCTGAAAGATGTAGAAAAGGCAGAAGGAGGCACTGGAGGGAGGCAGCAAGGGCCGATCCCCATGGTGGCCATCGCTCTGTATTCAAGCATGGAGCCACTGCTAGAAGGAGGGGCCGCCGTGAAGACTGAATCTCGGCATCAGGAGTGGAGCAGATTCAGAAATGCCCGTCTCCAGTGTGGCACAACCATCTCCCACGAGGTGGCCGCAGTCCTTGGAGGGAGAAGGAGACTAGCCTTCTTTTGGAGCTCATGGAGGAGAGGATTATCAATGGCTAACTAGCCTCAATGGCTATGCTCTTCCTCCACTGTTCGAGGCAGCTACCGTATTTTTCGCTCTATAAGGCGCACCTGAGCATAGGACCCACCTAGTTTTTAGAGGGGGAAAGCCCCATTTTTTTTGAGGATCAGCTCAAATTTCTGCAGCTTCTTTTGCAAAGGAGAAAAGCCCCATTTTTTAAGATAAGATAATTTATTGTCATTGCACAAGTACAAGCACAACGCTATACAAGTGCAACGAAATTGCATGCCATCCCATTAAAAAAACCAGAAAGAAATAAAAAACAGCACAAAACACACAGACCCCCCCCCAAAAGCCACACATACACCCATCACAGCTCTCCAAGGTCATATTATCTGGTTACAGTGTTTAAGATGGTTATAGCTATTGGGTAGAAACTGTTCTTCAGTCTATTTGTTCTTGATCTAATTGTTCTATATCTTCTACCCGAAGGCAGTGGTGCAAAGAGACTATATCCTGGATGAGATGGATCCTTTAAAATGTTGTTAACCTTTTTAAGGCAACGGGAACTGTATACTTCTTCCAGAGATGGGAGAGGATGACCAATAATATTTTGGGCTGTGGTTATGACCTTCTGAAGTACCTTCTTCTCCCTGGCTGTGCAGCTGGAGAACCAAGCACAAATACAGTATATAAGAATGCTCTCTATGGAGCCTCGGTAGAAGGACACCAGCAGTCTCTCACTCAGATTGTTCTTCTTTAAAAGTCTGAGGAAATAAATTCTCTGCTGGGCCTTCTTTACCAGAGCAGTAGTATTTGCGCTCCAAGTCATATTTGCGCTCCAAGCTGATTTTGAGGATCAGCTCAAATTTCTGCAGCTTCTTTTGCAAAGGAGAAAAGTCCCATTTTTTGAGGATCAGCTCAAATTTCTGCAGCTTCTTTTGCAAAGGAGAAAAGCCCCATTATTTGAGGATCAGCTCAAAGTTGTTGAGCTTACTTTGCAAAGGGAAAAAACTCTGTTTTGTGGGGTTTAACTCACAGTTCTGCAGCTTCAGGAAGCCATTTCTACAGTTTCCAGACAGATAATCTAATCAGCCAGTCACATGTCGCTGGGGAAACAGCCTCCCTCTGCAAGGGGGCAGGGCTGGAATCTCTCTCCCTTATCTCTCTCCCCGATCGTTTGCTGAGCAGCTGCTCAGCGGGCTTCCTTTCAACACCCCCTTCTCTCTCTCTTTTTTAAGTTTAACTCCAGGGACCACACATTCGCTCCATAAGACACACAGACATTTCCCCTTACTTTTTAGGAGGAAAAAAATGCGTCTTATGGAGCGAAAAATACAGTATGTATTTTTCCTGAGCACATTGGCTCTTGTGCTCAGGATCTGCTTGTGAGCTACCCTTTAGGACAACTGGGTGGCCACTGTGAGAACAGGATGGGCCATTCACCTGATCCAGAAGGCTCTTCTTATGCTAATCATACGGTAGAACTGTAGAGTTGGAAGGGACTTTGAGGGTCATCTTGTCCAACACCCTGCAATGCAGGAATCTCAACTAAAGCATCCATGTTCTTATGTTATGGTCTTACGACCTAGAACAGGAGTAACCAATGTAGTCATGGAGTACACCTTCGATCCCCCCTCATTGTTGGCTGTGTTTGCTGGGGCTGATGGGATTTGTAGTCCACCATATCTGGAGGGCACCAACTTGGCTTTCCCTGCCTAGAACCTGCTAGCATTCAGGGAAGGACCTTCCAATTATGGAAGTGAAAACAGAAGAGGGAGGGCACAGTTTGCTTATTCGTCCCATGTCTGGAAGAGGAATCAGTCCAATGAAGGTGATCTCTATTCTTTGGCTCCTCCTTCAGCTGGCTCCTTCAACCCTGTATTGGCTCTGTACACTTTCCTGGACAACCTGGAGATTTCTGGAGTGAGGCTCCTAGGGATCAGAACCTAGGGATTGGTCTTCCCACCTCATCCACTCCACCTCTGGCTAAAATACTGATGTCAGCTGGATGGGACTTGTCAAGTTGCCACCTCTCAGCTCTGCCCCAGCAGAGAAACTCTGTTACCTTGAAAGGTATGCTCCATGAGAGATGGATGGCATCTTTGTTCCCCGTAAAAGTAATGGATGGCTGATTAGAGGGTACAAGAGAGGCTGTAAAGGAGACAGATCAAACGTGTCAGGGAGACTCGAGATTAATTGTGGGACAAGCTCTTAGAGGCCCACCAGGCTAAATCAATCTCAGGGAATCCTTGGCAGTTGACCAAAGACCGCTCTGTCACCCTGAAGCCTTGGCTGGCTGGGGGATTGAAAGGAAGGGAGCACCAGGGTGAGAAGAGGGTGCTACTCACCCTTGGAAGGTGGTCACCCAACCCAGCACCCAAGAATGACGCAGCAAAGAAGACGAGGAGGAATCACATGGCAACAGAATGGGAAATATGGCTCAACACATTTTATTGATTGGTTGATTGGCTGATTGCCCTACCTTTTCTTCAAGGCAGTGTTCCCCAACCTTGGGCCTCCAGCTGTTTTCGGACTACAATTCCCATCATCCCTGACCACTGGTCTTGCTAGCAAGGGATGATGGGAGTTGTAGTCCAAAAATAGCTGGAGGCCCAAGGTTGGGGAACACTGCTCAAGGAGCTGAAGGTGGAGCACATAGTTCTCCACTTCCTCATTTAATCCCTATAACAACAACCCCTGTGAGGCTGGTTAGGCTAACAGGCAGTGACTGGCCCAAGGTCACCAGTCACTGAACTTCATGGCCACGTGGGGGGAGGATTTGAACCCTGGTCTCTCCCATGTCCTAGTCTGACACTCTAGCCCCTACACTGCTGCTGGCTCTCCCTTCAGATATTTCTGTTAACATTCGCACCAGCGATCTATTTATTTGTGGAGTAGTCCATCCATTCTTAAGGAAATCAGTCCTGAGTGCTCACTGAAGCTGAGGCTCCAATACTTTGGCCACCTCATGAGAAGAGAAGACTCCCTGGAAAAGACCCTGATGTTGGGAAAGATGGAGGGCACAAGGAGAAGGGGACGACAGAGGACGTGATGGTTGGACAGTGTTCTCAAAGCTACCAACATGAGTCTGACCAAACTGCGGGAGGCAGTGGAAGACAGGAGTACCTGGCGTGCTCTGGTCCATGGGGTCACGAAGAGTTGGACATGACTAAACAACAAAGAGTTGAAAGGGAAAACAGCGGTCATCTAGCCCAGGGGTGGCTAACTCCCAAGAGACTGCGATCTACTCACAGAGTTAAAAACAGGCAGTGATCTACCCCATTTTGGGGGTTCAGGTTGTTGAGCATTTTTTAGGGAGGAAAGCCGTGTTTTTTAGGGGTTCAGGTCAAAGTTGTTGAGATTTTTTTAGGGGAATCAAAGTTGTTGAGCTTCTTTAAGGGGAGCCAGTGATCTACCACAGACGTCCAGTGATCTACTGGTAGATCACGATCTACCTGTTGGACGTGCCTGATCTAGCCTAACCCCCTGGAATGCAGGAACCACAACTCAATAATCCCTGACAGATGGTCATCCAAACCCTGTTTAAAAACCTCCAGTGAAGGAGAGTCCACCACCTTCTGAGGGTGTCCATTGCGGTGCAAAATATTTCTTACTGTCAAAAAATAACTCCTAGTGTTTAGTCAAAATCTCCTTTCTTGTCATTTGAATCCATTGGATTGGGTCTTCTCTTCCAGAGCAGGAGAAAACAAGCTACCTCCGTCTTCCATGTGAAGACAGCCCTTAAGATATTTGAATAAGGCTCTCATATCACCTCTCAGTCACCTCTAGGCTCAATATACCCAACTTCCT
Organism: Darevskia mixta; assembly: GCA_034641385.1. Lineage (NCBI taxonomy): Eukaryota > Metazoa > Chordata > Lepidosauria > Squamata > Lacertidae > Darevskia > Darevskia mixta. The sequence continues at coordinate 3,911,390 of JAWWNH010000025.1, read as the reverse complement.
CAACCGTTCTTCCTCATTAAGCTTGATTTCCAGAGCCTTTAGCATCTCAGTCACTATCTTCTGCACATGTTCCAGCTTGTCAATATCTTTCTTTGGGGTCCAGACTGTCCTCTGTACTCCAGTTATGGTCTGACCAAGGCAGAATAGAAGGGGACGACAGAGGACAAGATGGTTGGACAGTGTTCTTGAAGCTACCAACATGAGTCTGACCAAACTGCGGGAGGCAGTGGAAGACAGGAGTGCCTGGCACGCTCTGGTCCATGGGGTCACGAAGAGTCGGACATGACTAAAAGACAAAACAACAAGTCCACCCCTCTCCCATCTACACTGCTAGCATGGAAGAGTCTTCATCTGAAACCAGTCCCAAGGGAAGGAGGCTGCCTTCCTATGGTAGTATCCCATCCCCACCCACATTATGATTCCCTTTATATTGTTCCATGCCACCGCAGTCGCCAAGTGGTGAGAGACTCCAGAGTTCAAGTCTGAGAGGAGATGAGGTTCTTTGGCAAGAAGCAGAGAGAGGTGAAGGAAGCATGCCTAGAGCATTGCATTTTTCATCAAAGGCGGCTCAGTGATGCTCTTTCATCTCAGTGGAAGGAGACCTGACTGGAAGACTCGCCTCTCTTCCGTACCCCCACCTCTGGCTGATGTGCATCATCTAATGCCAGGCAGCAGTTGTGGGCATCACATGCCAACCACAATGACATGAGGCCTCTTGCTGTTTGTGGGGGCTGGCTGGGGTCCTCTCACCTCTCCCTCCCCACCTCTTTCCTTTATCCTTTCTTTGTTTTCTGTTCCTTTTGCTTTCCCCCATTTGCTCCATCCTCTCCTGAATCCAGGGATGCGGGTGGCGCTGTGTGTTAAACCTAGGGATTGCAGATCAGAAGGTCGGCGGTTCGAAACCCTGTGACGGGGTGAGCTCCTGTTGCTCGGTCCCTGCTCCTGCCAACCTAGCAGTTCGAAAGCACGTCAAAGTGCAAGTAGATAAATAGGTACCGCTATGGCGGGAAGGTAAACGGCGTTTCCATGCACTGCTCTGGTTCTCCAGAAGTGGGTTAGTCATGCTGGCCACATGACCTGGAAGCTGTACGCCGGCTCCCTCGGCCAATAATGCAAGATAAGTGCCGCAACCCCAGAGTCGGTCACGACTGGACCTAATGGTCAGGGGTCTCTTTACCTATACCTCCTGAATCCAGAGCTCAGCTATCACCCCTAACTCCACAGACAAGCTGGAAAGTGTGCAGAGGAGGGTGATCAAGAGGATCAAGGGCCTGCAAACCATGCCTTATGAGGAACAGTTGAGGGAGCTGGGTATGTTAGGCTGGAAAAGAGGAGACTGAGAAGAGATGTGATAGCCATCTTCAAATATCTTAAGGGCTGTCACGTGGAAGACAGAACAAGCTTGCTTTCTCCTGCTCCGGGGTGGGGGTGGGGGTGGGATGACCAATGGATTCAAAGTAATGGAAAGAAGATTCCAATTCAACGTTAGAAAGAACTTTCTGAGTGTAAGAGCTGTTCAACAGTACAACGGACTCCCTTAGGAGCTTGTGGACTCTTCTACCTTGGAGGTTTTTTAATGGATGAGGGATGGCCATTTGCCAGGGATTCCTTAGCTTTGATTCTTCCATTGTAGGACTGGATGATCGATCTCTTTGAATTATATACCGTATTTTTCGCTCTATAAGGCGCACCTGACCATAGGACACACCTAGTTTTTAGAGGGGAAAAGCCCTATTTTTTTGAGGATCAGCTCAAATTTCTGCAGCTTCTTTTGCAAAGGAGAAAAGCCCCATTTTTTGAGGATCAGCTCAAATTTCTGCAGCTTCTTTTGCAAAGGAGAAAAGCCCCACTTTTTTAGGATCAGCTCAAAGTTGTTGAGCTTACTTTGCAAAGGGAAAAAATCTGGTTTTATGGGGTTTAACTCACACTTCTGCAGCTTCAGGAGAGGGAGCCATTTCTACAGTTTCCAGACAGATAATCTAATCAGCCAGTCCCATGTCGCTGGGGAAACAGCCTCCCTCTGCAAGGGGGCGGGGCTGGAATCTCTCTCCCTTATCTCTCTCCCCGATCGTTTGCTGAGCAGCTGCTCAGCGTGCTTCCTTTCAACACCCCCTTCTCTCTCTCTTTTAAAAAAAAGCAGGATCTGCTTTTGCCCCTGGGCAGTTCAGCTCCAGGGACCACACATTCACTCCATAAGACGCACAGACAGTTTCCCTTACTTTTTAGCAGGGAAAAAGTGCGTCTTATGGAGCGAAAAATACGGTAGTTCTACAAATCTACAATTCTATGATTCTACATGTAATGGGTCAACTCAGCTGCCTGCAGTTTTGGGCTCTCCTTGGGGGCCTAGCTGTGGGAGCTGTCAGGATGAGCTCCATCACTTCAGATTTTTACTATTGCACAGCTGATGCTGAGAATTCCATGAGGCTGGTTTCAGGTCATGCGATGCCCCACAGGTGTCAAGAGTTGTCGACTGGTTCAGGGCCCATTTGCCAGTTCCATGAGGCTGCTCTGCTGCAGAATGGGGTCACCACCGCCAGTGGCGGCAGCAACAGCAGCAGCAGCAATGCAGAGGGGGAGGAGATGCATTCCCTCTGCAACAAAAGGGCCTCTTCTCATGCAAATTTCTCTTCATGCCAAAATCCCGTTGAAAATAAAGCCAGGAATGTGTTATATAAGCAGACTTATCTTGACACAAAGTGCGACTCTCTGGAGGCTTTTCCATGGAAAGTGACAGCAGCTTTTAAAGTTGCGGTGGGGCTCACTGTGAGATTGGAAACAAGAGGATGAGGAATCAGGTGTAGGAACAGCAAGTCCCTCTCCTTCCGTCGCCCCCCTCTGCTCCCCACCCCAGCAGCCTTCATTGTCTAGGGTGCTTTCAGGGGTACAATGGGAGCAGAAGCCACAGCACATGGGACTCAGATCATGGGGGATTGTTCACTCTGCAAACTTTAATGAAAACTCTCATCCCAGTCAGTGCCAATGGTTGCGATGATACCAGGTACACAGGCAGCTGCCTTATACTGAACCAGACCATTGGGTCCATCTAGCTCAGTATTGTCTACACTGACTGGCAGCAGCTCTCCAGGATTTCGGACAGGGTTCTTTGCCAGTCCTCCCTGGGGATTGAACCTGGGACCTTCTGCATGCCAAGCAGATGCTCTACCACTGAGCTACAGCCCTTCCCCTAATATAAGAAGCTATGCAATGGGGGTGCATGGATGATCCTGCACCCTGCAATTTCTCTCTCTGTTTATTTAGAGGTTCAGCCTGTACAGGTTATAGGGACATAAAGGTAAAGGTAAAGGGACCCCTGACCATTAGGTCCAGTTGTGTCCGACTCTGGGGTTGCGGCGCTTATCTCGCTTTATTGGCCGAGAGTCGGTGTACAGCTTCCGGGTCATGTGGCCAGCATGACTAAGCCGCTTCTGGCAAACCAGAGCAGCGCACGGAAACGCCGTTTACCTTCCCGCCAGAATGGTTCCTATTTATCTACTTGCACTTTGAGGTGCTTTCGAACTGCTAGGTGGGCAGGAGCAGGGACCGAGCAACGGGAGCTCACCCCGTCGCAGGGATTTGAACCGCCGACCTTCTGATCAGCAAGCCCTAGGCTCAGTGGTTTAACCCACAGCGCCACCTGGGTCCCTTTATAGGGACATAGTACACAGCAAAACAGTGGAAGGAAGTCAAAATCTACGTATGTTTTGTTATGTACTGTCTTTGTTTTTTTCTTTTTTTGGTTTTATATGTATAATTTATGTTGTAATTTTGCATTGAAAAATAAAAAAAATTAAATATTTAAAAACACACACACATAGAATCATAGAATTGGAAGGGACCCGAAGCATCATCTATTTCAGCCCCTTGCAATGCAGGAATCCAAGTTGTCTTTAAAAACCTCCAAGGAAGGAGAGCCCACCTTCCTTCCATAACTGATGTCTGCTTTTTAAACTTTCTAATGATTTTTATGGTATGGCTTTATGTTTTTACTGCTGTAAACGGCTTTGATTTTTTTTTTTTTAATGACACCGCGGTATAAAAATGTAACAAATTGAACAGTGAAGCCAGTGAGGTGGATTTTTTGGAGTGTTCCACGGAGATGCAAACGACTTGAGAGCCTTTCAACCCAAGCTTTCCAGCAGGTGGCAGCAGCCAGTTTGAGCGCGTGGAAATTCCTCCAGCCAAACTGGTCGGGGCAGCGACACGCAGGTGGCCACACAGGGGCGTCTGTAACGGGTTTCTGACGACCGGGGCGCATCCTCAGCTTCCACCACTGAGCGGCTTCCGTCTTTCTCTGCAGTTTCCCATGCGCAAACTGAGTTCATTTCCATGTGTAAACACAGGGACATGGGGATTCCTGCTAGGTCGGGTCTTCTCTGTGCCCGGCAGGAAAGCTCAGCATCGCCACTCACCGACAGATGTTTTTGTGCCAGCGATGAAAACAGGCGTGAAGAATGTTAAAGGGTGGCTAACCTCCATTATGTTTTGTTTTGTTTTAAATTGTTTTTGTTGGGTTTTTCACATCAAACAATAAACACAAACTTAGCATAACATAATACAAAATACAGAATACAGAATACAAAATACAACAAGACAAACATCATAATTTCCCATTCCTCTTTTCTAGTCATGTTGGGGTGACTTCCTCCAGTCTCCCCTGCTGTGTTTCAATGTCAATCATCTTTAGTAATTTCCTCTCATCTTTCATTGTTTTTTCTTATCTTACTTATGTTCTTATCTTATAATTGTCTTAACCATAAATCATACTTTACATTACTTAATCCTAATTCTAATCTGTAAACTATCATTTCTTCTAACTTTTTTCTAACTTTAAATCTTACAATAGTTCTTTAAATATACTTTAAATTTCTTCCAATCTTGTTCCACCGTCTCCTCCCTCTGGTTGCGTAGTTTCCCGGTCAGCTCGGCGAGTTCCATGTAGTCCCATCATTTTCATCTGCCATTCTTCTATTGTTGGTAAATCCTGTGTTTTCCAGTTTCTTGCAATCAAAATCCTAGCTGCTGTTGTGGCATACATAAAAAAGGTATAATCCTCCTTAGGGACCTCTTGGTTCACCATTCCAAGTAAAAAAGCCTCTGGTTTTTTAATAAATGTGTTTTTCAACACTTTTTTCATTTCATTATAAATCCTTTCCCAGAAGGCTTTTATCTTTGGACACGTCCACCACATATGATAAAATGTCCCTTCCACCTCTTTACATTTCCAACATTTATTATCCTGCAAATGATAGATTTTAGCAAGTTTGACTGGGGTCAGGTACCATCTATATATCATTTTCATAATGTTCTCTCTTAACAAATTACATGCAGTAAATTTTACTCCTTTCTTCCACAGTCTCTCCCAGTCCACCATGCTAACCTCCGTTATGAGATCATGCGTCTTGAATCTACGTCTCGTGAGAATCCGGGGAGGCTAAACAATGCCAGGCAGGCTGCAAGGGCGCCTTGCTTCAAAGGGAACCAGCTTACAGCGTTTTAGTTATTTAAATAGAGAAAATAAAAAAATTAGGGATGTTATTTGTTGCTAGCTGCCTGGCTCAGACAGGTGCATGCTCAGTGTGGAAAGAAGGAAGGCAGTAAGCCACATCTTCCCCCTGTATCTGAATGTCACATTGTAATGTGTGCAATAATAATAAAAGAGGGGAGGGGTGCCCCCCCCAGCATTGCTGTTGCTCCGTAATTATGCACACCTGGGTGCAAGATGCTTCTGGTTAACAACGAGACCATGTTCTTAACAACCCACCCCCACCTCACCATGCTGTCATTAAAAGTACAGTGATTAATTAATAGTGAATAATTAAAGATAAGATTGAGGTTGAATCCTGACAAGATAGAAGTACTGTTTTTGGGGGACAGGGTGCGAGCGGGTGTGGGGGACTCCCTGGTCCTGAATGGGGTAACTGTGCCCCTGAAGGACCAGGTGCGCAGCCTGGGAGTCATTTTGGACTCACAGCTGTCCATGGAGGCGCAGGTGAATTCTGTGTCCAGGGCGGCTGTCTACCAGCTCCATCTGGTATGCAGGCTAAGACCCTACCTGCCCACAGACTGTCTCGCCAGAGTGGTGCATGCTCTAGTTATTTCCTGCTTGGACTACTGCAATGCACTCCACGTGGGGCTACCTTTGAAGGTGACCCGGAAACTGCAATTAATCCAGAATGCGGCAGCTAGACTGGTGACTGGGAGTGGCTGCCGGGACCACATAACACTGGTCCTGAGAGATCTACATTGGCTCCCAGTACGTTTCCAAGCAGAATTCAAAGTGTTGGTGCTGACCTTTAAAGCCCTAAACGGCCTCGGTCCTGTATACCTGAAGGAGCGTCTCCACCCCCATCGTTCAGCCCGGACACTGAGATCCAGTGCCGAGGGCCTTCTGGCGGTTCCCTCACTGCGAGAAGCAAAGCTACAGGGAACCAGGCAGAGGGCCTTCTCGGTAGTGGCGCCCGCCCTGTGGAACGCCCTCCCAGCAGAGGTCAAAGAGATAAACAACTATCTGACATTCAGAAAATACCTGAAGGCAGCCCTGTTTAGGGAAGTTTTTAACCTGTGATATTTTAATGTATTTTAATATCTGTTGGAGGCTGCCCAGGGTGGCTGGGGGGACCCAGCCAGATGTGCGGGGTACAAATAATAAAATATTATTATATTATTATTATTATTATAAGGTGTTGGAAAATAAAGCTAAGGATGCAAAGTGTTGTTAGAGTGTAATAGACAAGTACTTTAAAGAATGATTATTGATTTATGTACATTCATGTTTGACACCCCAGATGTTTTGGAACTACAACTCCCATCATCCCTAGCTAACAGGATCAGTGGTCAGGGATGATGGGAGTTGTAGTCCCAAAACATCTGGAGTGTCAAGGTTAGCCACCACTGTTTTAGAATATGTATAAGCATAAGGAATTAACAGGAAGTCAGGTTTCTTTTTTTTATATGTAAGGTGGGGGAAAATAACCCCCCCTCTCCTTCCCCCTCTTTCCTTTAAAGGAGGTATAAATCAAGTAAAGAAAAATGGTATTGTGATGTTAACATGGTTTATTTTATAAGAAAACATTATTATAAGAAGATTCAAACAATAACAATGAGAAATCAATAAGTTAAATACCTTACTTATGTTTATATTTTGTTGTCTGATTAAATGGATATACGTATTATTGAACAAAATCTGAATAAAAAATTTAAATATAAAAAAATAAATAAAAGTACAAATGTTCCCTTCCCATCTCTGTGAGGAATCTGACAGCATCACCCTTAGGCAACCGTGAGATTTGGGTGCCTTTTCACTTCAGGACAAAGGAGCCAACTCCTCAGGGCTGAAGTCCCTTCGCCCCCCATTAAAGGGGGCCAGCCACGCCAAAGTTGATGGGCATTGCCATTCAAATGTGTGCGCTGCATCATGTGACTGGTTATGCCGGGCAGGGCTTATCTCTCTTTCCCCCCCCCCCCCATATTTTGCTCCCCTGCTCGAGGAGATAATATAATATTAGAATTGAAGAGTTGGAAAGGGACCTCCAGAGTCATCTACTCTAACTCCCATCAGGAGGATGGGAATCACAGGTGTGCTGGGCCCAGGGGTAAGCCGAGAAATGAGGTCCAGGTCCGGTCCAGAAGGTTCAGTGAGGAGTCAGTTCAACAGAGCCAAGGCAGAACAGGGGGCAGGAAACCAGGCAAAGACAGGTACAGAATCTCAGGCAGGATCTTGCTTGCAGCAATGTTGCTCCCGCAACCTGGGGCGGGGTCCGACAGCCTTTTATCTTTGTCAGGGCAACGGCCGGTCCCGATCCCCCGGCGACGCACCTCCCTGTTTTGCCCGAAGGCGAGCACTCCTCCTGCGAGTACTCAGGTCTCTCCTTCTCTCAGACCTGAGTCTCTGCAGCTTGGGAGACGCCGGTGGGTTACTGGACCCCAGGGGCAGCCTCAGCCTCCCCTGACCAAACCGGTAGTGGAACAGCTGTAAGTGATGGTGCAGATGAAGGCAACAAGGTAATCTGGAGCCAGGACAGGCTCAGGCCCCTGACTCGGCCCAGCTGGTGTTTGCTGCAGGGGAATCTGTGCAGACTGGGACTCTTCAGGATCAGGCCCTGGACTTGGTTCAGATGATGTCTGAGGCAGAGGATCCGGTGCAGACTGAGACTCATCTGGTTCTGAGTCCGAGTCCCAGGCCATCACAACAGGAATCACAGGAACGCAGGAATCACAGCAAAAGAATCTCTGACAGATGGCCATCCAACCTTTCCTCCCTCTAATCATGTTGGGGTGACTTCCTCACGTCCCCCCTACTGCGTTTCATTTTCAATCATCTTTAGTAATTTCTTGACATCTTTGAATATTATTTGTTATTATCACTTACGTTCTTTTCTTATATAAGTCTTAACCTAAAATCATAAATCTACTTAAACCTATTTTTCTATTCTGTAAGTTGTCATTTTTTCCAACTTTTTTCAGTCTTTAAATCTTACAGTAGTCCTTTAAATATACTTTAAATTTCTTCCACTCTTGTTCCACCGTCTCCTCCCTCTGGTCGCGTAGTTTCCCGGTCAGTTTGGCGAGTTCCATAAAGTCCAATGAAAGGGAAAAATTTGATCCGAGTTGTGTTCTTGTTTATGTATTATGTATTATGTATACTGTTAAGATTTTGTTTGTTGTTTGTTGTTCATTTAAAATTTGTTAAAACCCAATAAACATATATTATTATTATTTTTTAAAAAAACAACCTTTCCTCCCTCTCCCAGAATGCTAGAACTAATGGACACCCAATGGGGATTCAGGACACATAAAAGAAAGCCCTCCTTTATGCAGAACGGAGTTAAACCACGGAACTTGCTCACCAAGTGACCGCCGCCAGCATAGATGGCTTTGAAAAAGGACAAGACGAATTCATGGCTCCAGCAGACTCTTCCTATGATCTTATATATTTGACTCCAAAGAGATTCCTCCTCCTAATATAACTGTGAGGCATCACCCTCCCCATCCCCCCCCCCCCTGGCAATGGGGTAGTCATAACTAGTGAAAGAACACATCCATGCTCCTTGTAAGACTTCATTAAAACTGCCTGAGACAACAGAAAGGTCTTTACTGCATGCTTAAAATGCTGCTAGGTATCTAGCGATAAGGGACGCGGGGGGCGCTGTGGGTTAAACCACAGAGCCTAGGGCTTGCAGATCAGAAGGTCGGCGGTTCGAATCCCCGCAACGGGGTGAGCTCCCATTGCTCGGTCCCTGCTCCTGCCAACCTAGCAGTTCGAAAGCACGTCAAAGTGCAAGTAGATAAATAGGTACCGCTCCGGCGGGAAGGTAAATGGCGTTTCCGTGCGCTGCTCTGGTTCGCCAGAGCATGCTGGCCACATGACCCGGAAGCTGTAAGCCGGCTCCCTCAGCCAATAATGCGAGATGAGCGCCGCAACCCCAGAGTCGTCCGCGACTGGACTTAATGGTCACGGGTCACTTTACCTTTACCTTTTATATAGCAATATATTTTTCCAGCAGCCCTGCCACCTGTGAAGGTTCAGACCTGGGACCAGTTACGCCCTCTGGAGGTCCCCCTTTGCAAAGTGAGGAGCAGGGAAAACAGCTCCATGCAAGAGAAGGCAGCATCTCCAGCAGCAAAACCGCCTTGGACAGCCTGGTTAACAGGGTTGTCATGGCGACTCAAGGCGCTAAGAGGCTTATCTATGGGGCCTGCTGTGATTAAGGAAATAGGGAGGGGAGAGAGAGGGGGAGATGCAGGGAGATATGGGCTGCAAGTAAATGAAGGGGTTGGTGGAAGGGAGAAAAGGGAGAGCTATGAGTTGGGAGTTTTCCTTCTTACTGAGTATTTGCTTATTGCATTTCTATCCCACTTTGCTCCAAGGTGCTCGAGGGGGTGTTCTTCCTACGCCTCATTTTAACCCCACAACAACCCATAGCTGTCAACCCTCCCTTTTTTTTGCGGGAAACTCCCTTATTCAAATGCCGTTTCCCGCTGCTATCCCGGATTGTTGATATCCCTTAAATTTCCTGGATTTCAAAGGAAGCAGCTCCTCTCCCTCCCTGCCGGCCAGGGAGGCTCCTCAGCTGCGTTGCTCGGCTGCCAATAAGGAGTCTGAGACCGACTGGGGGCGGAGCTTGCATGCCTTGCGCAGCCAGACCCTCACGCCCAACCAGACAGACAGACTGCCTGCCGTCTACGCGCTCGCTCTTTCGCTCACCTGTTCGCGCGCAGCTTCTGGAGCGCAGGGTGGCGAGGCTACTTGGTGCCATTGCACCACCCTCACGGCATCCCTTATTTTCAAATCTGAAAGTTTGTAAAAATCCCTTATATTCAAATCCGAAAGTTGACAGCTATGCTCCAAGGTGCTCAAGGTGGTGTTCTTCCTACGCCTCATTTTAACCCCACAACAACCCTGTGAGGTAGGTTAGGCTGAGAAGCGGTGACTGGCCCAAGGTCACCCAGTGAGAAGCTTCATTGCTCAGTGGCGGCTCCAAGACTGGTCTCCCAGGTCCGAGTCTGGCACTCTAACCACTACACCCCACTGGCTCCCCATCTGCCCCCTTCCTCTTGCTCCCTTCCCCACAGACTTCAGGAGGCTCAAACCCAGGCTGGTGATGACAGGGTATGAAAGGATGGAGAGGGGGGAACAGAAAAGAGGATGGGTCCAAGGGGTCAGCAGAGTGGACCCTTGCCTCTGGGAACAGAGAAGGGGGAAGAGGCCTCCAGCCCAGCTGCAGCAGCCTATCAGGATTCTTTAGCTGTGATTTCCTGCGCTGCAGGGGGTTGGACTAGAGGACCTCATGGGGTCCCTTCCAACTCTACAGTTCTAGGATTCTATACTTGGCTTCATTCAGGCTGCCTTTTGAATGGTTCCCTTTTCAATTTCTGGCAGCTGCACCTCTTGCCCCACCCAACATATTTGGTGGGTGTCCTGGCCCCCTGCATCTATAGATGTGGGATGATGAGGAAATATCAGAAGAGCTGAATTTGTCAAATTTTCTTTTGCGACCACAGGGAACAGTCCTCCCTTGCCCCCATCCAGATCTCCACCATCTATTAGGGGCTGGTATTATACCTAAAGGGACACAGGTGGCGATGTGGTCTAAACCACAGAGTCTAGGACTTGCCGATCGGAAGAGCTCCCTTTGTTCGGTCCCAGCTCCTGCCCATCTTCCAGTTTGAAAGCACATCAAGTGCAAGTTGATAAATAGGTACCGCTCCGGCGGGAAGGTAAACGGTGTTTCTGTGCGCTGCTCTGGTTCGCCAGAAGCGGCTTAGTCATGCTGGCCACATGACCTGGAAGCTGTACGCCGGCTCCCTCGGCCAGTAAAGCGAGATGAGCGCCGCAACCCCAGAGTCGTCCGTGACTGGACCTAACGGTCAGGGGTCCCTTTACCTTTACCTTTATGTATGTGCATAGCTGCAAAGTTAGACTAGCTTTCAGAGGTAGCCGTCCTTTAAAGCAAAATGTTTTTTAAAGAGCAGGGCAGAAGGGCCAGTGCAAAAGCCCCAGGTGCTCAGTTACCCTGGGACACCCTTTAAGACACCCCCACCCCCCTGGGTAGAAGGACTTTGCTGGATGGGGTGGGGCATCCCTGAAGTCTGCACTGGGGAAAAGGAAAGAGGAAGAACTTCTGTTGTTGCCGCCCAGTAGCACCTAAGCTACTGTGAGAACAAAATGCTGGGGAGATGGGTCTCCGGCCTGATCCAGCGGCTGGCCTCTTCTGACACTCGCCAGTTTTTCTGCAAGACAAGAAAGTAGAGCTTACGGAGCATGGGGGTTACTTCTCCGAGGCTGCAGACACACACTGGACATTTAAAGCACATTAAGAACACAGGGACGCGGGTGGCGCTGTGGGTTAAACCACAGAGCCTAGAGCTTGCTGATCAGAAGGTCGGCAGTTCGAATCCCCATGATGGGGTGAGCTCCCGTTGCTCGGTCCCTGCTCCTGCCTACCTAGCAGTTCGAAAGGACGTCAAAGTGCAAGTAGATCAATAGGTACCACTCCAGCGGGAAGGTAAACGGTGTTTCTGTGCGCTGCTCTGGTTCGCCAGAAGCGGCTTAGTCATGCTGGCCACATGACCTGGAAGCTGTCTGCGGACAAACGCCAGCTCCCTTGGCCTATAGAGCAAGATGAGCGCCACAACCCCAGAGTTTGCAACTGGATCTAGGTCAGAGGTACCTTTACCTTTATTATACCTAAACACTTTTGGCCTTAACTTAAAAAATTATAAATCACCTCCTTTGGTCTTCTGGATTGCTGATTCTACATCTCAGCTGCTTCTGTGTCCTCTGGTTGCTTCAATTCCCTCCCCCCTTTGGTGCCTCAAGAAAACAGCACCAAGACTAAGTTCGCAGTCAAAATTTGTTATGTATGTTGTGTTTGCTATTATCTATTTCTTATTTGTCTGAGAAAGTCTCAACAAAAACCAATTTAGAAAAAGAAGAAGAATAGAGCTGAAACAAAGTGGGGGGAAAACCATCCAGAAACAAATGCATGAATTGTGACTTGCTGTTATTTTTATTGATTATAGTTTAGTAATTATTTGTTGTAATCGTTAAGGGTGAATTTCTGTTTAATTATTATTTGCTGTTAGATAAGAGTTAATTTTGAGAGTCAGTTTTATTGTGCACACTTATATTCTAATGGGTTATTGAATATAACATATCAAAACAACTTATATCAAACAAAGTTACTTTAAAATAATGTTTTTATTATGGCTTTTTTGTACTGGATCAGATAATTATAAGGTTGTGATCTTTTTTATTTATTTATTGTTAAAATACACTTTATAATTCTTAAAAACAGAACACAATTATACATACAAAAAAACCCCCAAACCAACAAAAATATACAAAAACAAACTAACATAATCTAACAGAGAAAAAGAAAACGAATACCATATACAACAAAAACAAACCATATTAGAAAACATAAAAAAGGAACAACATTTAAAATATGACTTCAACTTGTTGATACATCGCTTCTCTTTTTTTCTACTCATTCCTCTTGCTATCTCTATTACATTTCAGCCTCATTTAATAATACTCTTCAGAAATGTAAACTTATTACAAATCTCCAATGTCTATATATCTATAGTTATCTCCATTTCCATATGTATCTCACTCAAGACAAATCACTAATTCTGTTTTTATACCTTCTTTTTTAAAAAAATTCTTCTACATATTTCCATTCCTCCTTAATTTTTTCCTTTGCTATGTTTCTGATTGCTGCCGTCATCTCGGTTGTGATCTTTGTTGTACATTTGTTGTCTATAGTAATACAGAAACGCTGTATAGAAATTAAAAGTGAAAAGAAGAGAAATTATTATTATTTCGATTTCTTATTCAGACCCCAAATAATTTACAAAATTTTAAAGGGTAGCATAAAGTCAGAAAAAGAGTAAGTTTTGTGCTTTTTAATCTGGGAGGCTTCACCTTTGACTGTCTGCAGTGGTTCTGCTTCTCTGGAAACCTCAATAGATGCATCACAGAACTGGGTCAAGCCTCAGAGGGCCTGACAGTGGGCAGGAATGCATAAGACTGGGGAGATCAGAAGCCTCTGAGTGTTGCGTTTCAAGTTTCCAGCATGGGCAGGGGGAAATGTTCCTGCATCGCCATGCCTGGGGAGCCGTTAACTCTGGATATATATATATATAGCCTGCCTTTGTTGTTGTTGGCCTCCGTCTGTTTCACAGGACAATGGAGTGCACCTCCAAGGGTGAGGTCAAACCTCTGGAGAATCACAGCGCCTGCTGTAGCTGCAGAAACCGGAACCCTTAACTGCTGCTTCCTGTGTTGATTTTGCTGCATTTGTTGTTGTTTAGCCGTTTAGTCGTGTCCGACTCTTCGTGACCCCATGGACCAGAGCACGCCAGGCACTCCTGTCTTCCACTGCCTCCCGCAGTTTGGTCAGACTCATGTTGGTAGCTTCGAGAACACTGTCCAACCATCTCATCCTCTGTCGTCCCCTTCTCCTTGTGCCCTCAACCTTTCCCAACATCAGGGTCTATTCTAGGCAGTCTTCTCTTCTCATGAGGTGGCCAAAGGATTGGAGCCTCAGCTTCAGGATCTGTCCTTCCAGTGAGCACTCAGGGCTGATTTCCTTCAGAATGGAGAGGTTTGATCTTCTTGCAGTCCATGGGACTCTCAAGAGTCTCCTCCAGCACCATAATTTAAAAGCATCAATTCTTCGGCGATCAGCCTTCTTTATGGTCCAGCTCTCACTTCCGTACATTACTACTGGGAAGACCATAGCTTTAACTATGGAGGTTTAACTATGGAGGTCTTTAATTGGAGGTTTTTAAACAGAGGTTGGATGGCCAACTACCAGGGAATTTTTTTTAGCAGTTGGAGGTTGGACTAGTTGACCCTTGGGGTTCCCTTCCAACTCTACGATTCTCTGATTCTAAGAAACCTCCCTAACAAGCCAATTTACAAGATGACAGAAAACAGTGGAGACCAGGATTCTAGTTAATAACGCTTTCCAGAAAAACAATGCAGTTAAGAACACACTTTCTTTTCTTCTTTTTCTAATGAGAAACATTGGCTCTGTGGGGAAATAAATGCAATAAACCCAGCTTTGCTGCGGGAAAAAAATTTGCTTTCTTATCTATGTAAAATCAATATACAAGCTGCAATTACGCCCTTGGATGACTCTTCCAAGCCCGTGAGTCTCTCTCCAGGTTCCTTCCTGCATTTGGCCCCATCGCTTTCACCGTCTTTTCCATTTCTATAAATGTGTTCCTTGAATTTCCATTTTGTTGGGGGCTGGCTTTGATCTTCCACTTCTGGCTTCACAGGGGAGAGTTTACCTGAGAATGCAGTTGTAATCTTGTCAGGTTTAATTTAATCTAATTGCCTTGTTGCTCATATCGCTCTCTGGTTCCCAGCTACAAATAAATTGCAGCCAAATACTAGGGAGGGCTCGTTTCCCCCACAGTACCCTCCTGCCACCACCCAGAGGGAGCCACTTTGCTGAACAATTATTCCAGCTCTATATCATGAGGGGGTTGAGTGTTTGGGGCCCTAATAGCAACCTCAGGCTCTGAAAACAGAACCATCTCCTGAGAGAGAGAGAGAGAGAGAGAGAGAGAGAGAGAGAGAGAGAGAGAGAGAACCCAGCACATTCAGTTTGAGAGCACCTGTGTTGGGCTTCATAGGATTACAGCAGTGGTAGGCAACCTAAAGCCCGGGGCCCGGATGCGGCCCAATCGCCTTCTTAATCCGGCCCACGGACGGTCCGGGAATCAGCGTGTTTTTACATGAGTAGAATGTGTCCTTTGATTTAAAATGCATCTCTGGGTTATTTGTGGGGCCTGCTTGGTGTTTTTACACGAGTCGAATGTGTGCTTTTATTTAAAATGCATCTCTGGGTTATTTGTGGGGCATAGGAATTCGTTCACCCCCCCCCCCAATATAGTCTGGCCCACCACATGGTCCGAGGGACGGTGGACAGGCCCACGGCTGAAAAAGGTTGCTGACCCCTGGATTACAGCACTGTAGAATTGGAGGGGACCCCACGGGCCATCTAGTCTAACTCCCTGCAATGCAGGAACTGCAACTAAATAATAATAATAATAATAATAATAATAATAATAATAATAATAATAATAATAATATTTATACCCCGCCCATCTGGCTGGGTTTCCCCAGCCACTCTGGGCAGTTCCCAACAGAACATTAAAAGCTGAATAAAACTGCAAACATTAAAAACTTCCCTAAAGCATTCATGACAGATGGCCATCCAACCTCATATCTCCTTCCAGACTCTTCTTTCCCAGGCTAAACATCCCCAACGCATAGCTGTCAACCCTCCCTTTTTTTGTGGGAAACTCCCTTATTCCAATGCCGTTTCCTGCTGCTATCCCGGATTGTTGATATCCCTTAAATTCCCCGGATTTCAAAGGAAGCAGCTCCTCTCCCTCCCTGCCGGCCAGGGAGGCTCCTCAGCTGCGTTGCTCGGCTGCCAATAAGGAGTCGGAGACCGACTGGGGGCGGAGCTTGCATGCCTTGTGCAGCCAGACCCTCACGCCCAACCAGCCAGCCAGCCTGCCTGCCGTCTATGCGCTCGCTTTCGCTCACCCGTTCGCGCACAGCCTCTGGAGCACAGGGTGGCGAGGCTACTTGGTGCCATTGCACCGCCCTTGCGGCATCCCTTATTTTCAAATCCGAAAGTTTGGAAAAAATCCCTTATTTTCAAATCTGAAAGTTGACAGCTATGCCCCAACGCCCTCAACTGTTGGTTCCTGGACCCCCGATCCTCTTGCTCGCCCTCCTCTGCACACCAACCAGGTGGCAAATATCATTCTTAAATTGATTTGCCCGTAACTGGGCACATATGTCCCCCAAAAGATTACCCACAAGGAAATGCTGAGCTTGGACCTTACAGCCAGCACTCAGAGTTGGCCACATGCTGTTCCATCAACTGTGCCTAATTGCTCGCAAGAGACAGAGCCCCCCATGTCCATTCATGAAAACTGCACGTCTCCAGCTGGAGTTCCTTGGGCAACCCAGGGTCTGCCCATAGCTGTCAACCCTCCTTTTTTTTGGTGGGAAACTCCCTTATTCCAATGCCGTTTCCAGCTGCTATCCCGGATTGTTGATATCCCTTAGATTTCCCGGATTTCAAAGGAAGCAGCTCCTCTCCCTCCCTGCCGGCCAGGGAGGCTCCTCAGCTGCGTTGCTCGGCTGCCAATAAGGAGTCTGAGACCGACTGGGGGCGGAGCTTGCATGCCTTGTGCAGCCAGACCCTCACGCCCAACGAGACAGCCAGCCAGCCTGCCTGCCGTCTATGCGCTCGCTCTTTCCATTCGCGCACAGCCTCTGGAGCGCAGGGTGGTAAGGCTACTTGGTGCCATTGCACCGCCCTCGCAGCATCCCTTATTTTCAAATCCGAAAGTTCGGGAAAATCCCTTATTTTCAAATCCGAAAGTTTGGAAAAAATCCATTATTTTCAAATCCGAAAGTTGACAGCTATGTGTTGGCCTGGGATATACACCACTGCATGTGTGCTTTGTCCTTGAGCATCCAAGAGGAATAGGGCCCGGCGTGTAATGAGACAGGGTGAATTACAATGCATGCAAAGCAGCCTGCAGCATCCGGGGGACAACAATGGGTGTCTAATTTCACAGGCACACCAAGCCTGCACCACCAAAGATTGGTTTGTTTGTAAGATTTAATTGGTTTGGAGCGTTCATAATGTCCCAGCGTCATGGCAACTTAAGTTTAAGAATATGGATCCTCTGTTTAAGAAGACACAGCCATACATCAATGTGTTGAGCTGCCTCCAGTCAGCAGCCTGCTGTTTGGGTAGGTCTGGGCAGTTTGCCAATGGAAACTACTCTGTTCCCCCAAGGACTCATCCCCCAACTGTCTAGCTAGGAAAGTAGTCGAAGAGTGGAGCACCAGCAAGAAAGGGCTTGAGTTGCCAACAGCAGGGCTGTTGAATCATGGTGTCACTGAGTTGGAAGGGGCTCAGAGGGTCATTAGCCCAACCCCTGCAATATGGGAATCACAGCTAAAGAATCCCTGACAGATGACCATCCAGCCTCTGTTTAAAACCTGCTATTACTTTCTTGGGCTCCATGATCACTGCAGATGGTGACAGCAGTCACGAAATTAAAAGGTGCCTGCTTCTTGGGAGAAAAGCAATGACAAACCTAAGCAGCATCTTAAAAAGCAGAGACATCACCTTGCCGACAAAGGTCCGTATAGTTAAAGCTATGGTTTTCCCAGTAGTGATGTACGGAAGTGAGAGCTGGACCATAAAGAAGGCTGATCGCTGAAAAATTGATGCTTTTGAATTATGGTGCTGGAGGAGACTCTTGAGAGTCCCATGGACTGCAAGAAGATCAAACCTACCCATTCTGAAGGAAATCAGCCCTGAGTGCTCACTGGAAGGACAGATCCTGAAGCTGAGGCTCCAATACTTTGGCCACCTCATGAGAAGAGAAGACTCCCTGGAAAAGACCCTGATGTTGGGAAAGATGGAGGGCACAAGGAGAAGGGGCCGACAGAGGACGAGATGGTTGGACAGTGTTCTCAAAGCTACTAACATGAGTCTGACCAAACTGCGGGAGGCAGTGGAAGACAGGAGTGCCTGGCGTGCTCTGGTCCATGGGGTCACGAAGAGTCGGACATGACTAAACGACTAAACAACAATGAAGGAGAGGCCACTCCTTTCCAAGGGAGTCCCTTCCACGGTTGAGCAGGTCCAACCCTCAGAAAGTTCTTTGTAATGTTTAGTCAGAATCTCCTTCCTTGTCATTTGAATCCATTGGGTCAGTCCTACCCTCTGGATCAGCATAGAACTGCTGGGAGTGATGGGAAAAGTCAAAAAACGGTTGCAGCATTTGGGACTTCCTTAGTTTAGAGAGAAGTTTCCCATTGGGGCATCTGGTTGGCCACTGAGAGAAGAGGATGCTGGACAAGATCGGCCTGATCTAACAGGTTCTTTTTATGGGGCTCAGTGGGGAGCAGGGGGTGGGGAGAGATCTCAGAGGACAGCAGCAGCAGCCTTGAGTGGAGATCCTCAAATTCTGGACAGCTCTTCAGGCACTGGGCCAATGCAGGGAGCTGTCCAGCAGAATGAAGTCTGTACTGTCCATGGAGGCGCAGGTTAACTCTGTGTCCAGGGCGGCTGTCTACCAGCTCCATCTGGTGTGCAGGCTGAGACCCTACCTGCCCACAGACTGCCTCATCAGAGTGGTGCATGCTCTAGTTATCTCCCGCTTGGACTACTGCAATGCGCTCTACGTGGGGCTACCTTTGAAGGTGACCCGGAAACTGCAATTAATCCAGAATGCGGCAGCAAGACTGGTGACTGGGAGTGGCCGCCGGGACCACATAACACCGGTCCTGAGAGATCTACATTGGCTCCCAGTACGTTTCCGAGCACAAGTCAAAGTGTTGGTGCTGACCTTTAAAGCCCTAAATGGCCTCGGTCCAGTATACCTGAAGAAGAAGAAGAAGAAGCAGAAGAAGAGTTTGGATTTGATATCCCGCTTTATCACTACCCTAAGGAGTCTCAAAGCGGCTCACATTCTCCTTTCCCTTCCTCCCCCACAACAAACACTCTGTGAGGTGAGTGGGGCTGAGAGACTTCAGAGAAGTGTGACTAGCCCAAGGTCACCCAGCAGCTGCATGTGGAGGAGCGGAGACGCAAACCCGGTTCACCAGATTACGCGTCTACAGCTCTTAACCACTACACCACACTGGCTCTCCACCCCCACCGTTCAGCCCAGACATTGAGATCCAGTGCCGATGGCCTTCTGGTGGTTCCTTCACTGCGAGTAGCAAAGCTACAGGGAACCAGGCAGAGGGCCTTCTCGGTAGTGGCGCCCGCCCTGTGGAACACCCTCCCATCAGAGGTCAAAGGGATCAACAACTACCTGACATTTAGAAAATACCTGAAGGCAGCCCTGTTTAGGGAAGTTTTTAATCTGTGATATTTTAATGTATTTTGATATTTGTTGGAAGCCACCCAGAGTGGCTGGGGAGACCCGGCCAGATGGGCGGGGTACAAATAATAAATTATTATTATTATTATTATTATTATTGTTGTTGTTGTTGTTGTTGTTGTTGTTGTTGTTGTTGTTGTTGTTGTACTGCGCCTGGGTAGAATCTGAGGTGTTGGCTGAGATTGAAATCCCACAGGCAAATGCAGACAGAAAGCAGCAGATAATACAGTCAAGGAACAGCAAGAGAGGAGGGGTCCAGGCAAAGGCCATTAAATCAGCTCAAACACGCAGCTGGCCAAAGGCCTGCAGAAAGGATATTGCAAGCCAAAATGCCGTTATGGGACAATGTGTCAAAAAAGTCTCTCTGGGAGCCTGAGAGGGGGTGGACGGGAGGGAGAGCTCAATGACTACAACAGGAGGCAAGAGAACCATTGCTCTCCCCCTCGTTTTTTTTCCTTTCAGCTATTGCTTCTCAAAATATTCCCAAGCAAACTCTGCCATTTGTGAAGCACACACACACAAAGACAAACACACGTGCCTGCCCGCCCTCCTGCCTGCCTGCCACCGAAGAGGTTTCTTACTTGGTCTGAAAGGCTAATTTTAAAAGCCCCAAGACAAATCTGTCGTTGCTTCTGCCATGACTCAGAAGTTGCAAATTATCCCAAATTAATCCTCATTGCTCCTAAATCTACTGCTCGCTTTTCAGAAGTAACTAATGCTTGTCTTAATCACATCTCTGCCATGCCTTTGTGTGTCACCGAAACAACATGTTCAATAACACTGAATTTCGGAGTTGATGATTGCTCCCCCTGTGTAATCAGGCCCGGTTGAATGGAAAAATTTGTACAGCAGCAATTAAAATAATGAAAGTGAACGTCAAATGACATGCAGCCTGTCACCTGCCTCCGTGTCCTGGTGCATTGTGGGAGCCCTATTATTTTTGGTGCGCCACAGATGGAAGGGAAACAAGCCACAAAGCAGCATGAAAATACGGGGCTCAGATGCCCACGAACGTGCAAGTAGGACAAAGAGATTGGTGGGAGGCTGCCATCACAGCAGCACCAGGTGGACCCTGCTGTGGTTCTCCTCCTCCTCCTAAGTCCATCAAATACTCTACCAGAAGAACCAGCTTTGAGCCTTGAGCTGCTCTGCTTTAGAACGATAGGATCATGGAACTGGGCAGGACTTGAAGGTCATCTAGTTTAATCTCCTGACTCGGTGCAAGGTCTGCAGTGCATGATCTTACAACAGCAGTATCCATAGAATCACAGAATTGTAGAGTTGGAAGGGAGCCCAAAGGCCATCAGGCCCAACCCCTTGCAATGCAGGATTCACAGGTGTCAGGTTCTCTTATCAGTCGTTCAATAGTAAGACCAAGCCATCTTGTCTAAGTCTCTTTATTTCGTGCAAAGCTATTTACAGTGCAGAGTTCAGTTTATCATGTCTGCTCAGTCACTAGCAGAATCCAGAAGTGCCTCCCTCCTGTTTTGGCGCCAACACCAAAGCCTCGGCATCCTAAATTGCCGCCTTCTCCTCCTACATGAGATATGCGACGGAACTGACGCCTCCCCCTCCGAGCGAGTCTGCTGGGTGGTGCCAGGTCTCTCAGCAACTCCCTGGCTCCCAGCCACTAACTGCTCCTCCCCCGAAGAGGGGCTGCCAGATTCACTCGAAGATGAATCTGTCGTTAACACAGGCTGCGGGTCCCTGTAAGCGCTCAGAGCTGGACTGGCAGGGGTGGGCAGATCCCTGACAACAGGTAAAGAATCTGACCTTTGCTTAAAAACCTCCAAGGAAGGAGAGTCCACCATTTACTGAAGGAGTACATCCCACCTTTAGGCAGCTCCTACCCTCAGAAAGTTCTCCCTGGTGTTTAGTCGAAATCTCCTTCCTTGTAACTTGAAGCCATTGGTTCGAGATTCCGACTAAACATCAGGAAAAGAAATAAAAGCTGTTTGACATTGGAACGGACTCCTGCAAGAGGTGGTGGACTCTCTTTCCTTGGAGGTTTTTAAACAGAGGTCAGGCAGCCACCTGCCTGGGATTCTTTAGCTGTGAATCCTGCATTGCAAGGGGGTTGACTAGATGACTCCTTGGGGTCCCTTCCAACTCTAAGATTCTATGTAGGCGGGGGAATGAGAGCACGATCCATAAGAAAAGCGATAATTAACATCTGGGACATCTTCTGCATGGTTAAACTTACATATGTGGTGAGAACCAGAGAAGGCAAACGACTGAATAATATCGTCATCAATATTATAATGTACCTTGGTTCTCGAACTTAATCCATTCCTGGAGTCTGTTCGATTCCAGAAACCATTCGAAAACCAAGGCGCGGCTTCCGATTGGCTGCAGGAGCTTCCTGCACTCAATCAGAAGCCGCGGAAGCCACACTGGAAGTTCAGCTTCCGAAAAACATTCGCAAACAGGAACACTTACTTCTGGGTTTGCGGCGTTCAGGAATCGAATTGTTTGACAACTAAGCCATTCAGGAACCAAGGCACCATTGTACCTTGTGTTATTTGGAACCTTGTGAGATTAATTAATTTGTTTGGTTTTGGTATGGAAATTTGTTCCTATCTGTTTAGTTCTAGATATCCTTTTCTCCTTTTATTTTATTTGGCATCTGTTATTATACTTGTTGGAAATAAATGTATGTTGCTGTTGTTGTTGTTGTTGTTGTTATAAAATAATAATTCTGCTGCCTCATCCTGCCTTTTGTCCATGTATCGTATTTTTCGCTCTATTAGGCGCACCTGACCATAGGACGCACCTAGTTTTTAGAGGGGAAAAGCCCCAATTTTTTGAGGATCAGCTCAAATTTCTGCAGCTTCTTTTGCAAAGGAGAAAAGCCCCATTTTTTGAGGATCAGCTCAAAGTTGTTGAGCTTACTTTGCAAAGGGGGAAAACCCTGTTTTATGGGGTTTAACTTACAGTTCTGCAGCTTCAGGAAGCCATTTCTACAGTTTCCAGACAGATAATCTAATCAGTCAGTCACATGTCGCTGGGGAAACAGCCTCCCTCAGCAAGGGGGCGGGGCTGGAATCTCTCTCCCTTATCTCTCTCCCCGATCATTTGCTGAGCAGCTGCTCAGCGGGCTTCCTTTCAACACCCCTTCTCTCTCTCTTTTAAAAAAAAGCACGATCTGCTTTTGGCCCTGGGCAGTTCAGCTCCAGGGACCACACATTCGCTCCATAAGACGCACAGACATTTCCCGTTACAGGTAGGTAGCCGTGTTGGTCTGTCATAGTCAAAACAAAATAAAAAATAAAAAAATTCCTTCCAGTAGCACCTTAGAGACCAACTAAGACATTCCCCCTTACTTTTTAGGAGGAAAAAAGTGCGTATTATGGAGCAAAAAATACGGTAATTTGGTGCGTTGGGGAAACAGAGGCAGGCACGAATCAATAACTGCATGTAAGCAGACCATCCTCAGCTGTTTGGCATCTGTCAGATCACCTTCTGCACAAATCCCCAACAGGAGCGCAGCCACTCAGAGGGAGCCAGGAGGAAAGCAGGAAACCTGCCATTTCCAACAATTACAGCCATTTAATAAGTGTTAATAAAACAACGGTCATTGCACAAGGCCCTTTCCAAGAGCTTTTTTATGAGTCAATCATATATTTTCATTAGTTATGGTGATGAAGCCCTAACATTTTATGGGGTGGTTTAGTGTTTCATTTTGCTGTGCTTTGTGATTACTCCGCTAACATTTCTAGATGACATGGGCCATTTTCTTTCAATTTCCCCCCCTTTTTTTCTTTCTGCAAAAATGAAGCATTCCCAGCAAAAGTGCAGCCGTAAATGGCACCAACTCCCATCTGCCCATGGAGGGAACGGACCCATTAAAAGCTCTGAATTCAATTGTGAAAGCCACACCATTGTCGTCACCATTAATATGCTGCGGAGCAGCAGGGGGAAATGTTACGATAAGGTAATTGTTTAAGCAATGTGGGAGCCATTAAGGTGACTTCTGAAGCAAGACTCCTGATAGATGTTGCTGGGCTGGAATAGCCAATCAGGGTGTTGGTGGCAGTGCCCAAAATGATGGAGGGGATGCAGCGACTCCCCTAGGAAGAAAGGCTGCGGTGTTTGGGACTTTTTAGTTGCGAGAAAAGGTGAGGAAGAGGCAGCATAACAGAAGTTGATAAAATTATGCCTGGTTTCTTTTGATGCAACCTAGAATTGCTTTAACTCTCTTTGCTGCTGCATAACCCTGTTGACTCAAGGACCATAAAGAAGGCTGATCGCCGAAGAATTGATGCTTTTGAATTATGGTGCTGGAGGAGACTCTTGAGGGTCCCATGGACTGCAAGAAGATCAAACCTATCCATTCTTAAAGAAATCAGCCCTGCGTGCTCACTGGAAGGACAGATCCTGAAGTTGAGGCTCCAGTACTTTGGCTACCTCATGAGAAGAGAAGACTCCCTAGAAAAGACCCTGATGTTGGGAAAGGTTGAGGGCACAAGGAGAAGGGGACGACAGAGGATGAGATGGTTGGACAGTGTTCTCGAAGCTACTAACATGAGTTTGGCCAAACTGCGAGAGACAGTGAAGGATAGGCATGCCTGGCGTGCGCTGGTCCTTGGGGTCACGAAGAGTCGGACACGACTGAATGACTGAACAACAAAAGCTTGTAGTCGGCTAAGATCTCTAGATCCTTCCCCAGTGTCGGATTTACGTATAAGCTAAACAAGCTATAGCTTAGGACCCCACTCTTTTAGGGCCCCCAACAAAATTTAAAGAAAAAAAACCAACTGGATGTACATTTCCAAAATATAAGATAAAAAACAAATAAAATAAAACCTACATACAGCAACTTTGTGTTGTGTAGGCTCCTGTGATGGAAGTCATGGGCCCTGCCTGCTCCCTAAAATATCACTGGTTTGCTCCTTTCTATATATAGGGTGCCTACATTCTGCATGGACGGGTTGCATGGCAACATGTGCAAATATACCTCTTAGGTCCATAAATTCCCATATAGCATATATTCACATAGCTGTCAACTTTCGGATTTGAAAATAAGGGATCAGCTTGGGTGTTACTCCAAAGTACGGTGACGCGAGGAGAGGAAGCAGAGCGAGCTTGGGGCCCCTTCTCAAACAGGCAGACGGCTCAGGGATGCCGCGAGGGCAGTGCAATGGCACCAAGTAGCCTCGCCACCCTGCGCTCCAGAGGCTGCGCACGAACGGGAGAGCGAAAGAGCGAGCGCGTAGACAGCAGGCAGGCTGTCTGTCTGGTTGGGCGTGAGGGTCTGGCTACACAAGGCATGCAAGCTCTGCCCCCAGTCGGTCTCAGACTCCTTATTGGCAGCCGAGCAACGCAGCTGAGGAGCCTCCCTGGCCGGCAGGGAGGGAGAGGAGCTGCTTCCTTTGAAATCCGGGAAATTTAAGGGATATCAACAATCCGGGATAGCAGCAGGGAAATGGCACTGGAATAAGGGAGTTTCCCACCAAAGAAGGGAGGGTTGACAGGTATGCATGGAATGAAGCTGAATGTTGGAGGGTTTAGAGCAGCCAAAACACAAACTTTGTGCAGCTTAAACTGTGGAACTCCCTCCCATAGGAGGCAGTGATGATCACCAACCTTAGGTTCTTATGTTCTTAACACTCCTTTATGATTGAATGGGCAAAGGATGTGGGTCACAATATAATGTTGAACGACTGGGACAGACTGTGGAAAAAAGGTATGAAGTTTACTGCGTGTGCCGCATTGAAAGAAAATATGAAGAAAATGATGTACAGAGGGTATTTAACACCTGTAAAAACTAGCTAAGATGCACTATATAGCAGATAACAGGGATATCAATTTAAGGGATATCAACAATCCGGGATAGCAGCGGGAAACGGCATTGGAATAAGGGAGTTTCCCGCAAAAAAAGGGAAGGTTGACAGCTATGGCTTTGTCCCCGACTTTCCTACAAAAACGATAGCCCAGCAGCCTCAAACTGCTGTCAGAATTAGACTGGCCTGCGTTCCGTCTTTTTTTGATCAGTCCTTCTCCCATGTGCTCAGAGGAAGAGGCCCCTTTGCAGGTCGCTCGGGTGCCTGACGCCCGTGAGTCACTGTCGCTGGGTGCAGAGGACTCGTCGAGGGAGAAGGAGCAGCTCCTTCGTTTAATAGAGCTGTCCTCAAGGACACGGAGGCAGCAGCAGCAGCTATTCAGGCACAATCAAAAGTGAGGTTTGAATATCAAACGGTGGTTCTGAAAGGCCGGGAATTAGAGCTTCCTTGCCGAACAACCACACGGCTAATCTGAAATGAGAATCTTGAGGGAAGTAGATCCTTTTCAAAAGGATGCTTGGAGGTGGAAGGGGGTAGATGCTGCCTCTTCCCACTTCTTCCATTAGGGGTTTAACCAAGGAGCAGTCTATGCAGTGACAGCATTTATCTCCAGAGGCAATCAGCTTAAATGTGTCCCATTATCCAGTCACCTGCTACCGTACTCCACATCAGCCTGCTTTCAACATGCGGAGGAACGGATGCAGAGCCAGTAATTGCTTGTCTTTTCAAAGGAAGAGCAGGGAGCCAGAAGCCACCTGATGCCAGCCCCTCTCCGCTGCAGGAGAAGCAGGGAAAGGATCCATCTGGCAGCCAGGCGAGATCAGATCAGCAGGCCTCGGGATGGCTATGCAGCAGCCGGGCAGCGAGAAGGCTGCTTGCGACTCTGGCCTTGCATCGCAGAGCCTGAGAGGCCATCCCTGGAAGAGACCTAGATCTTTCTGGAACGCAATTAGGCGCTGTGGGTTAAGCCACAGAGCCTAGGGCTTGCCGATCAGAAGGTCGGCGGTTCGAATCCCCGCGACGGAGTGAGCTCCTGTTGCTCGGTCCCTGCTCCTGCGCACCTAGCAGTTCGAAAGCACCTCAAAGTGCAAGTAGATAAATAGGTACCGCTCCAGCGGGAAGGTAAATGGCGTTTCCGTGCGCTGCTCTGGCTCGCCAGAAGCGGCTTAGTCATGCTGGCCACATGACCAGGTCCAGACCTGGACGACCCCAGAGTCGTCCGCGACTGGACCTAACAGTCAGGGGCCCCTTTACCTTTACACTTATGCTCATTTGAAGCTAGCATATCTTTCAAGTGAACTATAATTGCTGAATCGACAATGCTGCACTTTAATGCATTATATATATAGTACTGGGATGAACATGCTGTATCTGTAAAAAAATAAAATGCAATGTGCAAATAAACGGACTCTATGACTGTGGTTTCCCTGGGTTTAAAATTCTCCCTGGTGTGACAAATGTCAGTTTTAAATTATCCACAGCATAGTAACCGTTTTCACCTGAAAACCGAGTTTTCTGAGTTTCATCCCAACCCCTGGCCTTGTTTACTTGCCAGCCTGGATCTGAACAAGGCAAGCCGTCTCTCCAAAGCTATCCCAGGTGCGATGAAGGGTTGTCTCCCCACCTTCGCCTGCCAAAGGAGCTGTTGACTTTATCTTCTTTGCAACAGGAGGAAGGGTAGCTTGCGAAAGAGGGAGGGAGCGGGGGCTCAACTTACGGGGGGGGGGGTGCGTTGGAAAGAAAGGGAGCATCTGCCTGCTGGTTTGGAAGTGATAAAGACATGCGAGGGATGCTTCTGTCATGTTGGTTTCATGGTCCAGAAGCCACAAGGATTTGCAAGTCGTTTTGCTGCCAGGTGTCACAGCCGCCAAAGACCCCCTAATACCCTCGCCAGGCTTGCTTCTCTCAACTGTGAATATCCCGTGGTTCCGTTTGGGGACGTGGTTTCCAAATATGCCCGCTAGCCTTGGCTGACTCACACGCCAGCCAGAGAACATAACCTAAGTACATAAGATGAGACTGCTGGATCAGGCCAATGGCCCATCTCCTCCAGAATCCTGTTCTCGCAGTGGCCAACCGGAGGCTCCATAATGGCCTGCAAGCAGGACATGAGCCCATGAGCCTCCTCACCTCCTGTGGCTTCCAGCGACTGGTATTCATCTATATATATATAAAATCATTCAAGTTGAATGTTTGTTAACAATCACCTTTCTCCGTAACCCCTTGATGGATTCTGTTCAAATTTGGACACAACATTCCATGCCCATATGGGAGTGATCATATGTACTTACATTGCACAAATACCACACCTTTCCCAGGTTAAAATGTGATTTTCTGAAAAAAAATATAGCGCCCTCCAGTGGATGTTAAACAGCACAGCACAACACAACACACGCTTTCTCTTTCATACTGTATCTTACTTTTGCATTTCACCAAATCAGCCACAGCAAGGTGTGGCCCGGTCAGCTAGTAGAATTATAGAATCACAGAGTTGTAAAGTTAGAAGGGGACCCTGAGGACCATCTAGTCCAACCCCACCCCACCCCCAGAATGCAGGAATCAGAAGTATTGGTGCCTCCAACTGTGCAGGCAGTGGTGAACCATTACGACTAGTAGCCCTCGATAGCCCTCACCATGAATTTGTCTTGTCTTCTTAAACCATCCAGGTTGGTGGCCACCACTCCCTCATGTGGGAGAGAGTTCCACAGACTAAGGGCTCGTCCACACTTCTGCTTGTCCTGTGTCCCAAAAGCCTGTGTCCAAGCTGTTTTCCACTTCTCCTATGCTTTCTAGGCCTGGACCCAAGCGGTTTTGCCTTTGCCCTGTAACTTTCCCCTGGAAAACCCACACTTTACTGCTAAATGGCAGATTTATGCCATGAGGTGCCACAGAAAGGCACTGGACATAGTGAAAGATCCATCGCATCCTGATCACTGTCTCTTTGAACTTTTGCCATCGGGATGGAGATACAGGACGATGACAACAAGAACAAGCCGTCTTAGGAACAGCTTCTTCTCCAGAGTGATCGCGGCCTTGAATGGGAAGCCTGGACTTTGAAGTCATCTAATCTTACCTGTTATGTTTTATCATTGTATGGTTTTAATCAGTGTGTATGGTTTTAATCAGTGTTTTTGTAGTTGTTTTGTCTTTGCGTGGAGTGCCCTATCTGGGTGGATGGAGCAGCCAAGTAATTTCGTTGTCCCTGAAAGGGACAATGACAATAAAATATATTCTATTCTATTCTATTCTATTCTATTCTATTCTATTCTATTCTATTCTATTCTAAATCAGAGGAAATGTCAATCTGGAGAAAACCCGGTTGACAGTTTGCTCCAGTTCAGTGGTTAACATTCCCCTGGGGAATGCAACAGTTAATAAAGATCACGCTCACTAGCTGCTTTGCTTCTCAATATTCTCTGGTTAGTCTCTGTTATTTTCTTCTACCGATAGAGAACCTACAAAAGGACTCTATATGGGCTCTTGGGTACCCCATAAGGGAACAGGAGCAGTTTTTTTTACTTATATCACATAGAATTGTAGAGCTGGAAGGAACCACCAGGGCCATTTAGTGCAGGCGTCGGCAACGTTATCCGGCCGTGGGCCGGATCAATCCCACGGAGCTCGTCCGTGGGCCGGACATGCGCAGCGCGATACCAGAAATTGCGTCTGCGCATGTCTCCCAGCACCGGAAATCGCTTCTGCGCATGCCCAGACGCCTGCGCAGAAGCGATTTTCGGGTCAGGGCATGTCCCCGGCGCTGGAAATTGCTTCTGCGCACGCCCAGATGCCTGCAAAGCGATTTTCGGCGTCTGCGCGAGTCCCCTGCGCCGTGCTGCACCGGTTTAGCACAGCGTGCGGGGGACTTGCCGAGCGGGCGGTTCGGTGACCGGGCGGCTCATGGGCCGGATGAACTGGCTTCATGGGCCGCATCCGGCCCATAGGCTGGAGGTTGCCGATGCCTGATTTGGTGCAACCCCCCTGCAATGCAGGAATCACAGCTAAAGAACCCCTGACAGGTGTCCATCCAACGTCTACTTAAAAACCTCCGAGGAAAGGCTTGACAGCCACCTGTCAGGAATGCTTTGAATGTGTTTCCTGCTTGGCAGGGGGTTGGACTGGATGGCCCTTGTGGTCTCTTCCAACTCTATGATTCTATGAAAGAGAACCCACCACCTTCCAAATGAGTTCATTCCACTGTCAAACTGCTCTTGCTGCCGGGCAGTTATTCCTAATGTTTAGTCGTGATCTACTTTCTTGCTACGTGAATCCATTGGTTTGGGTCCTGCCCTCCGAAGCAGCAGAAAACAAGCTTGCTCCATCTTCTGTGCGATGTTTCCTTCTTTCTTGACATTTATCTCCCACCTTTCCACGAGAAAATCAACCTCAAGGTGACTTACAAATAAAAATGTAAATTGCAGCCACATTTTTTAAACCTTGCGGAGGCCTGACAGATGCGGCTACGGTTGGGTTTGGAAGCGTTTGGCGGGGAGAAGCTGGCTAGAGGAAGTGAGACCTACGGAAAGAGTGATGGAGCAGCTGGGGGGACGGCTGCTCACCTCCCTCCCTTGTTTCCGAAATGGCATTAGCCAGCACACTGCATTCGAACTTCATATATGTATATTCCCTGATATATCACTTAATAAAACTTTATGGACCTGAGATAAGGAATCTACATTGAACAGATATACTCGGGTTGAAATATGGCCCAATTAAGTCTGTAACAGGAGTGCCTTTACTTTGAACCTCCTCCAAGTGAAATGAAACCTTTGCCGGGGAGATAAATCAGGCAGGCAGGAGGGGAACCCAGTGTGCAAGGAGCAGGGCTGCAGAATGAGTGAAGACATCAGCCTGCAGGTAAGTGGGAAGGGAAGAGCCTTCAGGAAAAGGCAAATGGACTGGGAAAGAATCTGCCCTCTTTCCAAAACAGAACAAATGAGCATGTATTATTTAGCCATTTCCATTAAGCGAACCTTCATCAATCAATGTTCCTGAATGTGTGCTAACCCTGCAGGGGTTTTGGGTCACAGGCAGTCATGTGTACAAAAAGGGCCCTCATGGCACTGAAATAAACAGAAATCTGCTCTTATTCCCTTATGGGGTACACAAGAGCCTTCCCAGGTTCTCCATCGGTAGGAGTAAATTACAGAGGCCAACCAGAGAAAAATTGAGAAGCAAAATCTTTATTATATCTGTTGCAACAGGGCCCTCACTCCCAAAATGGAGGAGGGAGGAGGAACCCCCAACAATGGTGTGCCAGCTCCTATATAGACTTTTGAAATTCCCCCCTCCCCCTCAAGACCACCCCCCTATGCATCATACATACATCACAAAAAGGGGTGTAACCCAGGACCACCCCCCAGATACATCACAGCTACATCATGAAAGGGGAGGTCTGGTAGCAGTAATCTGAGCATCCTTGACCCTCCCCATGCCTCCTCTTGCCCTCCACCCAAAAACCCATCAAGTAAAACAAAAGAGAGATTTACATTTCCCTGTTTCCCAGCCAAGTTAATCACACCCTTTTGTCTGGCACTCAGGTATCAGGAAGCCAGGAATTATCACTGAGACAATCACCCCCTCCTTCCTTGCAGAGAAATACTGGTCAGCTGGGAGTCAAAATGGAGACAGGCCTGTCTTCAGACATGTGGCCTTGTTTGCTTGGAACACTTATGAACATTTATTATATATATACCGGTATAAGACCTTAAAATTCTTACAACAGCACCCATGTGAGAAGGAAGGGTCCTCCAGTAAGCCCACCCACCCCACAACACCCACCCCTCAATTATCTCACTTCGTGGGGTGGGATGCTATCAAAAATGGATTTCAAATAAAAGAAACTTTGCATAACTGGCTATGTTCTGCTACCACACAGCCGGAGGCAGCAATGCTGCTGGAAACCACAAGAGGTCAAAGGCCTGGAAACGATGCCTTATGAGGAACGGCTTAGGGAGCTGGGTATGTTTAGCCTGGAGAAGAGACGGTTAAGGGGTGATATGATAGCCATGTTCAAATATATAAAAGGATGTCATATAGAGGAGGGAGAAAAGTTGTTTTCTGCTGCCCCTGAGAAGAGGACACGGAGCACTGGATTCAAACTACAAGAAAGAAGATTCCACCTAAACATTAGGAAGAACTTCCTGACAGTAAGACACGGAAACGCCATGGCCAACATATAGAGAACTGTTAATTGAGGAGGAATTTGAGGTACCCCAAACCCACAGCACCACCCGCGTCCCGTAATATGCAGCTATCTAACATTAAATTAGGGATGCGGGTGGCTAAACCACAGAGCCTAGGGCTTGCCGATCAGAAGGTCGGTGGTTCGAATCCCCACAACAGGGTGAGCTCCCGTTGCTCGGTCCCTGCTCCTGTCAACCTAGCAGTTTGAAAGCACGTCAAAGTGCAAGTAGATAAATTGGGATCGCTCCGGCGGGAAGGTAAACGGCATTTCTGTGTGCTGCTGTGGTTTGCCAGAAGCGGCTTAGTCATGCTGGCCACATGACCCGGAAGCTGTACGCTGGCTCCCTCAGCCAGTTGAGCCACATGACCCGGAAGCTGTCTGTGGACAAACGCCGGCTCCCTCGACCTTTAGAGCGAGATGAGCGCCGCAACCCCAGAGTCGTCCACGACTGGACCTAACGGTCAGGGGTACCTTTACCTTTACCTAACATTAAATTGCAAGCCATTAAATCAGCAAAAGCTATTCTGAAATTTGCCGCTTGTAAAGGTGGAAATTTGGCTAACCCAGCTCTATCTGTTCATAAAGCAAAATCAATGGCCCAGATTTTATACGGCGCAGAGGTTTGGGGTACCTCAAACGTTTCTCGTCTGGAACCCCCACAGAATGATTTTTTAAGAGCCCTTTTAGGCCTACCCAAAAATGTGCAATCCGCCATGGTTAGGCTACGTTTCCGAGCACAATTCAAAGTGTTGGTGCTGACCTTTAAAGCCCTAAATGGCTTCGGTCCACTATACCTGAAGGAGCGTCTCCACCCCCATCGGTCAGCCCGGACACTGAGGTCCAGTGCCGAGGGCCTTCTGGCGGTTCCCTCACTGCGAGAAGCAAAGCTACAGGGAACCAGGCAGAGGGCCTTCTCGGTAGTGGCGCCCGCCCTGTGGAACGCCCTCCCACCAGATGTCAAAGAGAACAACAACTACCAGACCTTTAGAAGACATCTGAAGGCAGCCCTGTTTAGGGAGGCTTTTAATGTTTTATAGATTACTAGTGAATTAAGCCCGTTAATAACGGGCTCCAGATACCCACGCGAGGGCTGAGATGACACCCACTGCCCAAGGGCGCTGGGCCCCAGCCCTCAATAGCAAGCGGCACGCTCACCCTGTCAGCGGAGAGGAGCCGCGGCTGAAGCGCCCCGGGGAAACACTCCCGCCTCCTTCCGGAGGCCGGCGCTCTGCACATGCTCCCGGGCACGCACGCCCTGTGAAGCCACTGGCCGCTCTCTGCGTCCAGTCTCTCTCTCCTCCCTCCGCGGTGGTCCCCTCATACCCTTCCCCTCTCTCTCTCTCTCACACACACACACCTATCTTCCCCCTACTTCCCCTCTCCCCCCCTCGCGCCTCCTTCTCCTCCTCCCCCTCCCTCCTTCCCGCCCAGCACGTGTCCGCCCGGCAGAAGTGGAGGCTACGCGTCTGCAGCTGCCCGGCATCGCCGGGGGTGGCGGGGCGCCAGGTACCGGCAGCCCTCGAGGGGAGGCGCTCGCGGCGTCCGGGAACTCCGCCCGGCCCCCGACAGCCTGGCGCACGGTCTGGTAGGCATTGCTTGCAGCGCCAGCCGCCCGCCCTGCTGCTGGGAACGCCTCCGAGCCCCGGGAGGCTGCGCGCGGCGCGCTCCGGGATGCGGGAGCCGAGGGGGCGGCCGGGGGGGAGGGAAGGGGAACCCCCTCCTCTGCAGCGCAGGAGTGCTCTGTGCTGCAGCCGGCAACAGGAGTAGCGCACAGAGGGCTCCGCCCGGGCTCTCCTCGCCGCCGCTGCCGCTGCCCCGTAACCTCCTCCACGTTCTTCTTGCCAGGGAGGGAAGCAGCAGCAGCAGCGTCGGCGGGTGAGCGAGCGAGGGAGTGTAAGGCGGCAGCTGGAGGCTCCGCTGGAGGTGCGCGTAGCCGGCGCTCCTCCGCGGGCCTCCTCCGCTTCCAGCGCCGCCAAGCCCCGTCGCGGGGTCGCGGTTGCCCGGCCATCGTGGAACGGCGGCCAGCAGCCGCCTTCTCCCCGCCAGCGCGATAAGATGGCCGACAGGAGGAGGCTGCGGGCAGCGGCGCTTCGCGCCGCTGCCCCCGCTCCTATTGGTCTGCGTCCTCCAATCCCTTTGTCACTGGAACGCACGCGCAGTTGCGAATTCCTGTGACACACGGAAAGGTACGTCCCGACACAGGCTCTTTATTATATAGGATTGTATTTTAATCCTCTGTTGAAAGCCGCCCAGAGTGGCTGGGGAAACCCAGCCAGATGGGCGAGGTATAAATAATAAATTATTATTATTATTATTATTATTATTATTATTATTATTATTAGGCTGACATGATTCTTTATTTCCTCGCAGACAAAAGTGTAGCACTTTTTGCAACTGCTGCAAGGAAAATTAGAAAAAAATATATAGCTGAGATAGCTATCAACTGTAAAGGAGATGAATTTATTTGACCTCATTTACACCAAGCTGTATCTTTCTCACTAAACTTGGTACATAATTGTCTATTGTATTATTTAATATTACTTTTATTGGCCCCGTGGTGATTTTAGCTTATAAATTTTATTGTCTAATGCTTCAGTTTGTATATTAAGGCATTTCTATAGCTTTGTGCAGATAAGGTCATGTTTTGACAATGTAAATGTTTTAAGTTTTTGTATCAAACTAGTATATATTTTATTGAATGACATTGCAGCAGCCTTTGGCCATAAGCAATAAACATGACTGACTGACTGACAAAAGGCACCACTGGCTGTTCTGTATACCAGACTAAGATGTTTCGGTGCCTAACTCCCAAAGCCACCTTGTTCAGAGGTGGTTGCCTGGGCTGTGCAGCAGTTGCTGAGCTGTCAGTGAAGGGTGACCTGTCTAACATCCCCTTGCATAAATATCTCCCTTCAAGTGGAAAGCTTAATTACATTGTGGTTGGACTATTATAACCTGCTCTGTATGTGTCTGCTTTGAAGAGTGCTCAGGAAAAACAGCTAGCTCAAAATGCAGCAGCCAGACTTTTGACCAGGTCGGTTATGTGTGAAGGACTCAAATTTTGATTGGGATGTAATTTGCAGCCTGACCCTTATATTAAAGGTCCTTGCTTTGGCCCCATTGACTAGAAGGATTGGGAATTTCATGTACCGTATTTTTCGCTCCATAAGACACACTTTTTTCCTCCTGAAAAGTAAGGGGAAATGTCTGTGCGTCTTATGGAGCGAATGCATGGTCTCTGGAGCCAAATTGCCTAGGGGCCAAAAGCAGATTGTGCTCTTTTTTTTACAAAGAGAGAAGAGGGTGTTGAAAGGAAGCCGCTGAACAGCTGTTTAGCAAGCGGTCGGGGAGAGAGATAAGGCTCCCTTTCCAGCCCCGCCCCCTTGCCCAGGCCTCCATTGTTGAATGCAGAGGGAGGCTGTTTGTTTCCCCAGCGACATGTGACTGGCTGATTAGATTATCTGTCTGGAAACTATAGAAATGGCTCCCTTTCCTGCTGCAGAACTGTGAGTTGAACCCCATAAAAATGGGGCTTTTCCTCTTTGAAAAAGAAGCTGCACCACTTTCAGCTGATCCTCAAAAAACAGGGCTTTTCCCTTTGCAAAAAAGCTGCACCACTTTGAGCTGATCCTCAAAAAAACCAGGGCTTTTCCCTTTGCAAAAAAAGCTGCACCACTTTGAGCTGATCCTTAAAAAAACAGGGCTTTTCCCTTTGCAAAAGAAGCTGCACAACTTTGAGCTGATCCTCAAAAAAACAGGGCTTTTCCCTTTGCAAAAGAAGCTGCACCACTTTGAGCTGATCCTCAAAAAACAGGGCTTTTCCCTTTGCAAAAAAGCTGCACCACTTTGAGCTGATCCTCAAAAAAGCAGGGCTTTTCCCTTTGCAAAAGAAGCTGCACCACTTTGAGCTGATCCTCAAAAAAGCAGGGCTTTTCCCTTTGCAAAAGAAGCTGCACCACTTTGAGCTGATCCTCAAAAAAACAGGGCTTTCCCCCTTTCCTCCTCTAAAAACTAGGTGCGTCTTATGTTCAGGTGCGTCTTATGGAGTGAAAAATACGGTTAATGTCTACTGCAGCTGAGTTTCACCCAGGTGAGATTGTGGACAAAGGGTTTGGAAATCAAGCCTTTGTGAGGAACGGTTGAGGGAGCTGGGGGTGTTTGGCCTGGTGAAGAGGAGACAGAGAGGAGATGTGAAATACATCCTCAAATATCTGAAGGATACAGAAGACGGAGCAAGCTTGCTTTCTGCTGCTCCAAAGGGAAGGAGCTGAACCAATAGCTTCTGATCACAAGAAAGGAAATTCTGAACAAACATTAGGAAGAAGTTTCTGATGGTAAGAGCTGTTTGACTGTGGATAAGATAAGATAATTTATTTATTGTCATTGCACAAGTACAAGCACAACGCTATACAAGTGCAACGAAATTGCATGCCATCCCGTAAAAACCAGAAAGAAAAAACAGCACAACACACACACACACACACACACACACACCCATCACAGCTCTCCAAGGTCATATTATCTGATTACAGCATTTAAGATGGTTATAGCTCTTGGGTAGAAACTGTTCTTCAATCTAATTGTTCTATATCTTCTACCCGAAGGCAGTGGTGCAAAGAGACTATATCCTGGATGAGATGGATCCTTTAAAATGTTGCTTACCTTTTTAAGGCAATGGGAACTGTATACTTCTTCCAGAGATGGGATGGGATCTGACTCCTCAGAAGGTGGTGGACTTCACTGGACATGTTTAAACAGTGGTTGGATGGCCAGCTGTCTGAGATTCTTTCGCAGTGGTTCCTGCATTGCAGGGGGTTGAACTAGATGACCCTTGTGAGCTACCTTTCCAACTCTTTGATTCATGAATAGTAGCAGTGTCTAAGGCAGGGGTCAGCAACATTTTTCAGCCGTGGGCCGGTCCACCGTCCCTCAGACCTTGTGGGGGGCATAGCTGTCAACCCTCCCTTTTTTGGCGGGAAACTCCCTTATTCCAATGCCGTTTCCCGCTGCTATCCCGGATTGTTGATATCCCTTAAATTCCCCGGATTTCAAAGGAAGCAGCTCCTCTCCCTCCCTGCCGGCCAGGGAGGCTCCTCAGCTGCATTGCTCGGCTGCCAATAAGGAGTCTGAGACCGACTGGGGGTGGAGCTTGCATGCCTTGTGCAGCCAGACCCTCACGCCCAACCAGACAGACAGCCTGCCTGCCGTCTACGCGCTCGCTCTTTCGCTCACCCGTTCGCGCGCAGCCTCTGGAGCGCAGGGTGGCGAGGCTACTTGGTGCCATTGCACTGCCCTCGCGGCATCCCTTATTTTCAAATCCAAAAGTTTGGAAAAATCCCTTATTTTCAAATCCGAAAGTTGACAGCTATGGTGGGGGGCCGGACTATATTTTGAAGGGGGGGGGGGATGAACGAATTCCTATGCCCCACAAATAACCCAGAGATGCATTTTAAATAAAATGACACATTCTACTCATGTAAAAACACGCTGATTCCCGGACCGTCCGTGGGCCGGATTGAGAAAGTGAGTTCTCCAATGCAAGAGAGCTCATGTTGTGATAGGGGCAGAATAAGCCACCCCTTGTGGGTTTGGCTAGCTGGCCACAGCCAGCAGTGACCAGTGCTGTTGCTGGGCAAAAGCACATGTAGCCAATTTTGATGGACAGCCCAGCGTCCATATATAGGTCTGCACATGTGTGTGACCCTCCCCTCTTTGCTGCGAGCTTCGGATCTCCCGCCCATCCCTCCCTGGTATAGGCCTGTGTGTTGACCTTGCTGTGCCTGTCATGGGGCCGTCTGCTTTGAGACAGGGGCCTAGTAGGAATTTTTCCATTTGGCTGATTGGCTGTGCCATTTGGTTTTCGCCTACTATATAGCAACTAGTCACAACTTGTAAGGTTGGCGGTTAGGCATTGGTTGTGTTGGTTATTGGAGCGCGGTAGCCCTCCAAAAGTGATCATGGTGTGTGGGAATTCCGTTAAAGGAATCCAGCGGCTCTATATATGCTTGTCCGAACCCGGTAGGATTGCAGGGCCGTGCTTGAGCCCCTGGGACCTCTGGGGAAGGGGGAGGTCTCTGCAGCCCAGCCTCCATTCAACTCTCCCCAGACTGGTTTCCCCCGCTGACGCGGTGTCAGCTCTGTCCCGCTGGACAGCTAGTCTTCGCTGACTAGGCGTCAGCTCTGTCCCGTTGGACAGGTGAACCAATGCCTACGCAACCACTCACGTGTTTTGTATTTTAATAAAGTTGTGGCCAAAACTATGCCAAAAACCCAAACAAAATTTATGTCTCATGTGTGAATTTATTGGTGGGGTGGCTTGGTGACCTCTATATGCAAAGTGATTGGGCTGCATCCGGCCCCTGGGCCTTAGGTTGCCGACCCCTGGTCTAAGGCATGGGGAATGTGAGCATTTTCATCCTTGAAGTGTTTAACAAACATTCCCAGTCTGCTTCTGGGCCAAACTGAAACAGGCCCTGATCTACACAGCTGAGCTGAGCTGCGTGTTATTCTGAGGAAGCAATGGGGACGGGAAATTCTCATTCTTTCACTGTCATCGCCACCAGAGAGCAGATTTAAGGGGGAAAGTAGTGAATAATTTGAATCTCCATTATATGCAAAGCAGCTAATTTTGCATTAATTATGTTAGGGTACAATTAAGCATTTAATTTCCTAGCTATTAAAGCCTACATTATTTATTAATAATTATAGATCATTACCTGATAATGTTCATTTGGCAGCTTGGGGACTGAATAATTCATATACTCTGACAGGCTTTGTTTCCCCCATAAAAATGGCATCTAATCTTGCTCTCCTCCTGGGTGATCATTTATGTTGAAAGCCAAGGGGGACAAGGCCAGGTTTTGGGCAGTTTATAGCTCCACATGGGAGAGAGACCCTGGCATACTCTCACGTAGAGAGGCCTCTCCTCTCCCCGCTAGTCTCAATTGCAAGGCACATGTGGCTAACTTGGGAAGTCATAGAATCAGGGGCGTAGCAACGGGGAGGCGGGGGGGGGGGGGGCGGGCCGCCCCGGGTTCCACCCCAGAGGGGGGTGACACTTTAATTTTTTTTTAAAAAAAACAACAACTTTTTTTATTTTTTTTTAATTTAACTTCATTGAAAATAAGAGATAATAGACACACACACAACCCCCCACACCTCACAAAGTGGCACCATCAGAGGGGGGTGACACTTTTTTTTTTTAAATTTTTATCATTTATTATTATTATTATTTATTTTAACTTTATTGAAAAAAAGAGATAATAGACACACACACACACAACCCCCCACACCTCACAAAGTGGCACCATCAGAGGGGGGTGACACTTTTTAATTTTTTTTTTAAATTTTTATCATTTCTTATTATTATTTTATATTTTAACTTTATTGAAAAAAGAGAGATAATAGACACACACACACACACACAACCCCCCACACCTCACAAAGTGGCACCATCAGAGGGGGGTGACACTTTTTAATTTGTTTTAATTTTTTTAAAATTAAAGTGGTGGTGGTGGGGGGGGGGGTGACAAAAAAAATTCCGCCCCGGGTACCACCTGGGCTTGCTACGCCTCTGCATAGAATCATAGATCCGTTGAGCTGGAAGGGACCCAAAGGGTCATCCAATCCAACCCCTGCAATGCAAGTCCTGGCTGTTTGGGTTGTTGTTTTTTGTCTGTGAAATAAACAGAAATCTGCTCTTATTCTCTTACGGGGTACACAAGAGCCTTTTGAGGTTCTCCATCGGAAGGAGTAAATTACAGAGGCCAACCAGAGAAAAATTGAGAAGCAATGAATTTATTTCTGTTGCAAACATGCCGTTTTTGCCCCACACACCAGAGAGTAGGGGAAAAAGGACCCCGAAAAAAGGGAGCACATGCTCTTATAAAGACATTTCAAAAATTCCTCCTCAGAGTCCAGCCCCACCCCCAGATACCTCCCACAGACATCACAGAAGGGGTGTCACCCCAGACCCCTCCCCAGATACATCACAGCTGCATCACAGATTGGGGGGGTCAGAGGAGGTAACCTGAGAATTCTCACCCCTGTGCCATCTCTCCCTGACCCCTCCCAGACACACATTTCAGCAAAACAAAAGGTTTCTTGTTTCCTGCCCTGGCCTGGCAGGGCTAATGTAGGGCTAGTGATCCAAATCCATTTTAGGTGGTGGGTTCTTTGTGAGGGAAATGGCCCAGGTCTGGCACTCAGGCATCAGGATGCCAGAGATCATCACTTTATTTTCCTGAGACAATCACCCCCTCCTTCCTTGCAGAGAAACAGTTTGTCAGTTTGGGAGTCAAAATGGAGACAGGCCTGTCTTCCTGCGCTGCTTCAGACATGTGGCCTTGTTTTGCTTGGCACACTTATGAACAATTATTATATATATATATACTAGTAAGTTAAGCCCGTTGAAAAACGGGCGCTGCAGCGAGCGCTAGCCGGGCAGCAGACGCGCGTGCCTTGCGGGGCGGGGGGCACAGCCACGGCTGCGCTCCTGCCGCCGCAGAGGAGGCTGAGTGCGGGGAAACCGGGGAGCCCCCCAATCCCGGACGCCCCCTCGGAGGCCGGCACCGTGGCGCGCGCCCAGCTCCCTTGGCGGCTCCGGCCGCGCAGGAGAAGAGCCGGGCAGGAGGGCGGGCGGGCGGGGGCGCTTCTCGGGCCGCGACGTCCCTCCCCGCCCGGGCTCTCCTCGCCGCCGTTGCCGGTGCCCCGTAACCTCCTCCGCGTTCTTCTTGCCAGGGAGGGAAGCAGCAGCAGCAGCGTTGGCGGGTGAGCGAGCGAGGGAGTGTAAGGCGGCAGCTGGAGGCTCCGCTGGAGGTGCGCGTAGCCGGCGCTCCTCCGCGGGCCTCCTCCGCTTCCAGCGCCGCCAAGCCCCGTCGCGGGGTCGCGGTTGCCCGGCCATCGTGGAACGGCGGCCAGCAGCCGCCTTCTCCCCGCCAGCGCGATAAGATGGCCGACAGGAGGAGGCTGCGGGCAGCGCCGCTTCGCGCCGCTGCCCCCGCTCCTATTGGTCTGCGTCCTCCAATCCCTTTGTCACTGGAACGCACGCGCAGTTGCGAATTCCTGTGACACACGGAAAGGTACGTCCCGACACAGGCTCTTTATTATATAGGATAAGACCTTGATATTCTTACAACATCTGCAATGCGGTGTGTAGAGATGGCAGCTTGTAGAGAAGCAACAGGCAGGAGGAAAGGTGGTTGACCTGTCTCTTGAGTGGAGCTTGCCCCTGTGATTGAGCCCATTCCTAGCCTGCTTGCCTTCTCAGCTTATATAGTGTGTTTATTTGTCCACAATAGGAATTCAAAATATATTAAGGCTGTTTTTTTAGGAAGGGGGCTTAAACTGTCCAAACAGCAAGAACACAATTAAAGCCAGCAATATCTGGAATAAAACAAGCATCCAAACCAGGCTTCCTCATCCTCAGTCCTCCAGATGTTTTAATAATAATAATAATAATAATAATAATAATAATAATAATAATAATAATAATAATTTTTTTATTTATACCCCGCCCTTCCCAGCCAAGACCGGGCTCAGAGCGGCTAACACCAATAAAATCACAACAAAACATACAAAACAATCAATTAAAATGCAGGTTAAAATACGATTTAAAGTTTAAAATGCAGCCTCATTTTTAAGTAGCCCACCAATCAAACCATAAAGGAATGAAACATCAGGGTTAAACTGAAACCAACCCAAAGGCCAGGCAGAACAGCTGCATCTTGCAGGCCCTGCGGAAAGATGCCAAATCCCGCAGGGCCCTGGTCTCTTGCGACAGACCGTTCCACCAAGTCGGGGCCAGTACTGAGAAGGCCCTGGCCCTAGTTGAGGCCAGCCTAGCATCCTTGTGGCTCGGGACCTCCAAAATGTTATTATTAGAGGACCTTAAGTTCCTACATGGGGCATACCAGCTCCCATCATCCCTGACCACTGGTCTTGCTAGCTAGGGATCATGGGAGTTGTAGGCCAAAAACATCTGGAGGGCCGAGGTTGAGGAAGCCTGATCCAAATGTTAATCTCCACTGCCATCATAGCCAAAAACATCAGTATTGTAGAGTTAGGAAAGGTTCGGACAAGGGCAACCCAAATGCTCACGGGGATGGAGCAACTCTTCCCATCAGAAAATTCTTCTTAATGTTTAGTTGGAATCTCCTTCCTTGTCATTTGAAAAATTGGTTTGAGTCCTC
This sequence comes from Darevskia mixta, assembly GCA_034641385.1. Lineage (NCBI taxonomy): Eukaryota > Metazoa > Chordata > Lepidosauria > Squamata > Lacertidae > Darevskia > Darevskia mixta. The sequence continues at coordinate 3,869,781 of JAWWNH010000025.1, read as the reverse complement.
CCCTCTGGAGAAGCACAAAACAAACTTGCTCTGTCTTCCTTGAGACAGCCCTTCTGATATTTGAAGATGGCTATCAAATCACCTGTTGTCTTTGTCCATGGGGTTTTCTTGGCAGGGATACTGGAGTGGCTTGCCAGTTCCTTCTCCAGGAACCTTGATGGCAGAAAGTGAGGAGGAATTAAAGAACCTTTTAATGAGGGTGAAAGAGGAGAGCGCAAAATATGGTCTGAAGATCAACATCAAAAAAACTAAGATCATGGCCACTGGTCCCATCACCTCCTGGCAAATAGAAGGGGAAGAAATGGAGGCAGTGAGAGATTTCACTTTCTTGGGTTCCATGATCACTGCAGATGGTGACAGCAGTCACGAAATTAGAAGACGCCTGCTTCTTGGGAGAAAAGCAATGACAAACCTAGACAGCATCTTAAAAAGCAAAGACATCACCTTGCCAACAAAGGTCCGTATAGTTAAAGCTATGGTTTTCCCAGTAGTAATGTACGGAAGTGAGAGCTGGACCATAAAGAAGGCTGATCGCCGAAGAATTGATGCTTTTGAATTATGGTGCTGGAGGAGACTCTTGAGAGTCCCATGGACTGCAAGAAGATCAAACCTATCCATTCTTAAAGAAATCAGCCCTGCGTGCTCACTAGAAGGACAGATCCTGAAGTTGAGGCTCCAGTACTTTGGCCACCTCATGAGAAGAGAAGACTCCCTAGAAAAGACCCTGATGTTGGGAAAGATTGAGGGCACAAGGAGAAGGGGACGACAGAAGATGAGATGGTTGGACAGTGTTCTTGAAGCTACCAACATGAGTTTGGCCAAACTGCGAGAGGCAGTGAAGGATAGGCGTGCCTGGCGTGCTCTGGTCCATGGGGTCACGAAGAGTCGGACACGACTGAACGACTGAACAACAACAACAACAATCAAATCACCTCTTCTCTTCTCCAGACTAAACAATTCCCATCCACAACCCATCCTCAACCATTTGTCATAAGGCTTGGATTCCAGGCCCTTGATCCTCTTGGTTGCCCACCTCTTCACACCTTCCAACTTGACAATATCCTTCTTTAACTGTGGTGCCCAGTACCAGATGTAGAATTCCAGGTGGGGTCTGACCCAATCTTAATAGAACGGTGCTATGTCTTCCCTTGATCCCTTAGCTTTTTTTGCTGCTGCATCACACTGTTGATCCATGTTAACCTCATGCCTGCTGTGGCAACTCCTCTCCCTGTTCCCTGATACCAAGAGGTTGCCTTGTGCAGGATGTCAGGTTTACATGAGAAATTGCTCAGGCGGATACAGAGCCCTCCACCTCGCTGATTCATGTCAAGAGATGCAACAAAAGGATTCCCTGCTACTTATGGCAGTTTCCTAATCCTCTCAGTTATGCATTTGGGGGTCTTATCAGAACCACGTCCTTCTTTGCTGCCCCATGGAGTAGACCAGGCTCATTTGTTTATGCATATCCCAATCAGTCAAAGATGAATGCATTCCCCTCCCTAGGAGAAATGGATCGCCGGCTTTTATGCCGAGAGGGGGAAGCTCCAGGGATTCTGAAATAAATATTTGATCTTGAAAGATCATTTTGCTGCTTGTAGCCATCAGCACAGACAGATTTTTTTGTGTTTGTTTATCATTTACACCACATGAAGCCTAGTTGAAAAATGCATGCACAATTAACCTTAAAAGCCAGACCCTTCTAGTCCCAACCAAGAGTTAGAATCATAGAATTGTAGAGTTGGAGAGACCCAAGGGTCATCTAGTCCAACCCCTGCAATGCAGGAATCACAGCTAAGAAAACCCTGACTGATGGTCCTCCAATCTCTGTTTAAAAACCCAGGGGCGTAGCAACGGGGGGGGCGGGGGGGGCAGGCCGCCCCGGGTTCCACCCCAGAGGGGGGTGACACTTAAAAAAAATTTTTTTTTAATTTTAACTTCATTGAAAAAAAGAGATAATAGACACACACACCACCCCCACACCTCACAAAGTGTCACCATCAGAGGGGGGGGTGACACTTTTTAATTTTTTTAATTTTTATTATTATTTATTATTTTTTATTTTAACTTTATTGAAAAAAAAGAGATAATAGACACACACACACAAAACCCCCACACCTCACAAAGTGGCACCATCAGAGGGGGGTGACACTTTTTATTTTTATTTTTATTTATTTTTTTACATTATTATTATTATTATTTATTTATTTATATTTATTTTAACTTCATTGAAAAAAAAAGAGATAATAGACACACACACACAAAACCCCCACACCTTGCAAAGTGGCACCATCAGAGGGGGGGGGGTGACACTTTTTAATTTTTTAAAATTTTTTAAAAATTAAAGTGGTGGGGGGTGACAAAAAAAAATTCCGCCCCGGGTACCACCTGGGCTTGCTACACCTCTGTAAAAACCTCCAATGGAAGTGGGGTCCCCCAAGAACTGGTATTGAGACCTGTGCTTTTCAGCTTGTTTGTAAGTGACCTGGTAGAAAGGACATGGCAGATGAATATATAATTTTGCATGGTATAGCGAAAGTGGATAGAGAGAAGATTTCCTCCTCTTTTCTTTCCAGGACGCAGAGCCACCCACTGAAGCTTCAGGACTGTGGGAATGTTGTCAATACTAGGAGAGGATATATTGATTTAATAGTATCCTTCCTTACTCATGCTTGTGAGTCAGCAGCAGAGTGCATTCCCCAATATATAGCAGGAAGCTAGTTGGTAGATTCGTTTGAACCTCTTGACTTAAACAATCCAATCTGGCTTAGTCTAGATTGGAGTATATTCCTGGTAAGACCCCTTTTATCCCTCCTAAAAAAGAATAAAGACACAAGAAGCTTCTTTTAAAAGTATAACAAGAAGTTTACTCACATTTAGTTCACAGTTGGATCCTTGAAGGCAGGCTTTAGCTTAGTTACAGAAGAGGGTTTGAGTCCATCCCATATGGGAATGAGCCCGTGTCGTGGTGGCTGAGAGCCAGCAGACAGAAAAAGACATCAGTATCAGGAGAGCATGGCATCAAGAGGAAGAAGAGGAAGGGGGATGGTTGCGTGAACAGCCCCTTTTATGGGGTGTCCCAGGGTCACGACCACCTACCTGGTCACATGCAGGGGGAGAATGCTCCAGACACGATGCAGTGATGGCCTCCTACCTGGATGGCTTTAAAGGGGTCTGAAGACAAATTCATGCAGGATTCATGGACAGTCGTACCTCGTGTTACGTTCGCTGCAGGTTATGTTTGGCACGGGTTATGAACGCGCCGAACCCGGAAGTACCGGAACGGGTTACTTTTGGGTTCGGCAGTTTGTGCATGCGCAGATGCATCAAATGACGTCATGCGCATGCGCAGAAGTGCCGAATCACACCGTGCACATGCGCAGATGCAGCGCTTTAAGTTACGTGTTGCTCATGTTGCGAACGGGGCTCCGGAACGGATCCCGTCCGCAACCAGAGGTATCACTGTATTATGTCCCCCACTCCAAGTCAGAGGCAAACTATACCTCTGAACATCAGTTACTAGAGATCATGAGGTGGGGGGGGTGAGTTGCTGTGGCACCCAGTTGCTGCTTGTGAGCTTCACCCTGGGGCATCTGGTTGGCCACTGTGAGAACAGGATGCTGGACTAGGTGGGCCACAGGTTTAATCCTGCAGAGTTTTCTTCTGTTCTTACACAGCCATGAGGGCAGGGCAAAATATAGCTGGGAAGACAGCATTGTATCAGCGATTTCCCCCTCCCCGCCTAGGTTCAGCCGAGGCTGCTGAGAATATTTCTGTCTGCTCTTGCCTAGGAATGCGTTGAACCGTGCTTATGATTAAAAATGACTTCTTTCATTTCATAGTTTAACTAGTATGACTCAATCTAACCTGTGACATTGATGGTAGGAAATGATTTTTGTATACGGTAATTTTCACGGATTGAATTTCTAACTCCCTCATAAACGTCTATGGGATCATTTCGTGACTCCGAGCATTCATTTCCAACTGCCTTGAGCAATTGGGTGCCAAGGAATGACTTTCGGGGGGGGGGGATTCTCTCTCTCCCCCTCCCCTGCTCCTGTGTCAAGGTTGGCTTGAAGTCCAGCTATCCCTGTAGCAGGCAGGGGCAAGCTGGTGGCCAAGTTTGCTGATGGCACAAAATTGTTCAGAGTCATTAAAACAAAAAGAGATGGCAGTGAGCTCCAGAAGCGCCTCTCCAAACCGAATAAAGGGGAAGGAGAAGGAGAAGGAGAGGAGGAGGAGGAGGAGGAGGAGGAGGAGGAGGAGGAGGAGAAGGAGGAGGAGGAGGAGGAGGAGGAGGAGGAGGAGGAGTTTGGATTTGATACACTACCCGAAGGAGTCTCAAAGCGGCTAACATTCTCCTTTCCCTTCCTCCCCCACAACAAACACTCTGTGAGGTGAGTGGGGCTGAGAGACTTCAAAGAAGTGTGACTAGCCCAAGGTCACCCAGCAGCTGCATGGGGAGGAGCGGAGACGCGAACCCGGTTCACCAGATTACGAGTCTACTGCTCTTAACCGCACCACCACACTGGTAGTAAAATGGCAAAGGCAGTTCCATGTCAACAACAAGTGTAAAGTGATGCATGCCAGGGCGAAAATAAATAAATCTTAATTTCTGTTTTCTTTTTTTCTTCTTTGATTTTTTATATTTATATACATATGTATATATACATTTATTTCTATGTTGTTTATATTTGATATGGGTATATTGTTTCTTCATTATTATTATTGTTTTTATTATTATTCATATGAGGAAGCAAAGAAAAGAGAACCAATGTGATGGCCTGGGATTCAGACTCAGACGCTGAACCTGAGGGATCCCAACCTGCACAGGATTCCCCACCTCCAAAACCAGCAGAACCGGGGCTATGGCCTGAGTCGGAAGGGTCCTCACCTGTGCTGGATCCTCAGGTACAGGCATCTGCTGAGTCTGCTCTGGCTCCTGATGGCATGGAGGACCCATTGCCTGCAGGTGCTCCACTCCCAGCCCCGTCAGGGGAAGCTGAGGTTGCCTCTGGGTCCAGTAACCCTCCAGCCTCTCCTGAGCTGCAGAGGCTCAGGGCAGAGAGGCGAAGGGAACTGAGTTCCCGCAGGAGGAGTGCTCGCCTCCAGGCCAGGAGAGGCGAGTCACCTGAGGATCCGGGCCGCCCTATGCCTCAGGGCAGATAAAAGCCGGCCAGCCCCAGCCCCAAGTTGCAGGAGCAACATCGTTGCTGACAAGTTCCTGCTTGTTCCCTGTCCTGTTGTCCTGCCTGAGCTCCTGACCTGCCTTGGTTCTTCCCTGTTTGTTCACCTGTTCCTGACCTTGCCTGACTCCCTGCCCTGTACCCTGCTACAGTTATTTCGGACTGCCTTTACGTGTACCTCTGACCTTGGACCGGACTTAGACTTTGCCTTCTGGATACCCCACGGGACCAGCACACGCGGGAGGAGAGCACAGCTTCCCTCCCAAGCCTCCTCGGGAGGAGAGCGATCTCCGCAGAGGCTTGGGAGGCAAGCTGCACGCCTGGGTGGGCATGCAGGGAAAGGGGAGGCCGCCAGCAAAGCCGCGCAACTCCCCCGCTTGCTGGGGCACCCCTGAGAGGCCGGCGCCCTGGCGCGATGCACCACTAAGCCCTAAGGGAAAGACGGCTCTGATCCTCCCTTCTCCAGCCCCAAAGCAGGTGGGCTGCCTTGGAAACTGCCCTGAACAGCTGCAGCCTCTCAGGCTGATGGTCTACATAAGCTCAGCAGGGCCTAGTCCTGATGAAAATAACTTCCCAGAGACGACATCCTCTTAGAGGCAGCTGTTTTTACAAGGACCGAGGGCAGGGGGGTTGATGTTAACTAGTATTTCTCTGCACTCCCCACAACTGCCTCTTTCCTGCTTCCTTCCTCCTGGAACCACACAAAAACTGAAACAGTCACCCTTTCCCCAATTTCGCAGTGCTGTTCTCCAGCTAATGAATGTGTTGTAAGAATTTAAGAGAGTTATCTAGATAAAGGGTTCGATTCCGGGTGGAATCCTGAACCTCGGCAGGACGTTATTTTGAAACCCTTGCCTGCGCAGAAAAGACAGAGACCAGACCAGAGTTCTAATGGGAAGCAAGGCGGCTAGTAAGCCTGATCTTTATTAACAAATACTGTTGCAACAGGGTTCTCCCTCACCACATGCTGGATGGAGGAGCAACCTAGAACAAAAGTGCGCCCGCCCCTATATAGACATTTTGAATCCCCCCCCCCGGACCAATACCACCCCCCGGAAACACCATGCATGCACCATAGGAGGGGTGTAGCCCGAGACCCCCCCGATACATCATGAAAGGGGAGGTCTGGTGGCAGCAATCTGAGTATCCTGGACCCTGCCCCCTCTTGTCCTCCACCAAGTGAAACAAAAGAGGTATTTACATTTCCCTGTTTCTCAGCCAAGTTAATCACACCCTTTTGTCTTCATCTGGGTTTGTTATCTCTGGAATGACTACCGGTCTGGCACTCAGGTATCAGGATGCCAGGAATTATCACTCAGGCTGCTGGAGGGGCAACCCCCCTTTGTTCCTGAGACAAAGAAATACACACATGTGGCCTTGTTTGCTTGGCACACTTATGAACATTATATATATATATATATATATATATATATATATATATATATATATATATATACTAGTATATGAAGCCCGTTACAAAAACGGGCGCTAGAAGGGCGCCGCCGCTTCGCGCCGCTTCCCCCGCGCTTTGGCGAGGCAAGCAGTAAAGGCGGCGGCGGCAGCAGGAGGCTCCGCTCGAGGTGTGTCAGCCAAAACGGTCGCTAGCACAATGACCGTTAAAGCCACACAGCATTCCAAAGGGCTTGGAGCTATGGGGTGGGGAGGAAGAGGCGTACCCTCATCGCCTCTATGCTCCAATCCCTGCGTCTGTGTGTGACATGCGCAGTAGCGCACTTCCGTGACACACAGAACGGACGCAGGGACACAGCAACTTTATTATATATATATATATATATATATATATATATATATATATATATTCTCTCTCTCTCTCTATATATATAATATATATAGATAGATATATAGAAATGCATACCAGGCTATGCTCTCCCCCTGTCAGGGCACAGTGGAAGTGTCTCTCAGAGTTCTCTCTAGCAAATTTACATGCAAACTCTGTGAACTTCAGCTCCCATCATGTGCCTCTGTGCGGGCGGAACTAGCGTGAGTTGAATCCAAGCGAGGCGGAGAGCTGGAGAGCTCTTTTTGTGCTGGCTCTGCTTGGAAAGAGAAGAGAGCTTTTAAGCTCTCCGCCTTGCTTGGAGTGCAAGGCTCACTCAGTGCACTGATGCTGGGATGCTTGCACGAAATCTGGGAAGTCAGATGGCCCTGCAAGATCTTGCAGTGAACATCCCTAGCCTCCCAGAGCCCACCCGCTCAGCGGGCCTGCCTGCTAAGCAAGGCAGAGAGCTTAAAAGCTCTTTTCATGCTTGCGTTATCAAGCACAAAAAGAGCTTTTAAGCTCTGTGCCTTGCTTAGCGGGCAAGGCCTGCTCAGCTTGTGGGCTCTGGGAGTATGGGGGATTCTCTCTTTCCCCACTCACCTGCTAGCCACAGGGGCGCCTCCAAAGGTATGTGTAGTGTTGTAAGAATTTTAAGGTCTTATTTATATCCTATATATATACAGTGGGACCTCGACTTATGAGCGATTCGACTTACGTGTTTTTCCACTTACGAATGACTTCCAGGAGAAACAAAATGGCCGCCGCAACTGAATTTTTCGACTTACGAATGGAAGTTGCGGCCGCTTTAATAGGATTTTTTCGACTTATGAATTTTCGACCTATGAATTTTCGACTTACGAATTTTTTTCGCTCAATGCATTCCTATGGGGATTCGACTTACGAATGTTTTCGACTTACGAAAATTGCGTCGGAACGCATTATCATCGTAAGTCGAGGTCCCACTGTAGTTCATAAGTGTTCCAAGCAAACAAGGCCACATGTCTGAAGACAGGCCTGTCTCCATTTTGACTCCCAGCTGACCAGTATTTCTCTGCAGGGAAGGAGGGGGTGATTGTCTCAATGATAATTCCTGGCTTCCTGATACCTGAGTGCCAGACAAAAGGGTGTGATTAACTTGGCTGGGAAACAGGGAAATGTAAATATCTCTTTTGTTTTACTTGATGGGTTTTTTGGTGGAGGGCAAGAGGAGGCATGGGGAGGGTCAAGGATGCTCAGATTACTGCTACCAGACCTCCCCTTTCGTGATGTAACTGTGATGTAACTGGGAGGTGGTCCTGGGTTACACCCCTTTTCGTGATGTATGTATGATGTATAGGGGGGTGGTCTTGAGGGGGAGGGGGGAATTTCAAAAGTCTATATAGGAGCTGGCACAACATTGTTGTGGGTTCCTCCTCTCTCCTCCATTTTGGGAGAGAGGGCCCTGTTGCAACAGATTTAATAAAGATTTTGCTTCTCAATTTTTCTCTGGTTGGCCTCTGTAATTTGCTCCTACCGATGGAGAACCTGGAAAGGCTCTTGTGTACCCCATAAGGGAATAAGGGCAGATTTCTGTTTATTTCAGTAGACATGATTTTCTTGTAAGCACAGAAGCCTTGGAACGGAAGCCCTGCGTGAGATGTGATTGAACTGTACTTACAAGACAGAGGTACTGCCTTGGACATTTTCCAGTTGCTCAGAGCAGCTCTGGGGCTATGCTGTAAGTCACAACAACAACATCTGTTTAAAATGCTTCTAGGAAGTGACCATATGTCATAATATGTTGTTTCTTCCAGGAAGTTGTATGGGGGGGGAATTGCTGCTGTGTCGCCCTCCTTTGCAGTGGGGTGGGGAGACATATTTTCCCCCATTCACTTATTATAAACACCCCCTGGCCACCTCAAAAGTAAAGTAAGCATCCTACCTGTCAGATTCTTTTATCAATTGTTCAATAGTAAGACCAAGCCATCTTGTCTTTAAGTCTCTTTACTTTGTGCAAAGCTATTTACAGTGCAGAGTTCAGTTTATCATGTCTGCTCAGTCACTAGCAGAATCCGGAAGTGCCTCCCTTCTGTTTTGGCGCCAACACCACAGCCTCGGCATCCTAAATTGCCGCCTTCTCCTCCTACGTGAGATAGGCGCCGGAACTGATGCCTCCCCCTCCGAGCGAGTCTGCTGGGTGGTGCCAGGTCTCTCAGCAACTCCCTAGACACCTGACACTCCCTGGCTCCCAGCCACTAACTGCTCCTCCCCCGAAGAGGGGCTGCCAGATTCACTCGAAGATGAATCTGTCATTAACACAGGCTGCGGGTCCCTGTATGCACTCAGAGCTGAACTGGCAGGGGTGGGCAGATCCCTGACACTACCCATGAAAGTTTCACCAAATTTCTCTCTCCCCCTTTTAAATTCCCAGATGCAATTTCTGTAGCCCCAACATCTGGAAGGCACCAGGTTGGCAAAGACTGGAAGAGGCACCTCCAATTCCCCATATCCTCAGTTCCTAAGCCTTGTGCCCCAAGCCTTGCTCTCTCTCCCTTCCTGCAGGACTCCCGTCCTTTTTCTGATTTTTTGGGGGCCAGGTTTAATGATTTAGACTTGTAATATATTCAGGAAAAATGTTTCTTCAATAGTTTTTTCAGGTCTGCTAAGTATGCAGAAGAAACAGGAGGGTGGGGTGGGGAGAGGCAGACCCAGATCCCTGCCTGATGTATCACGGTTCTCTCCCCACCACCACCCACCAATATTTTGTCACAGTTTGCTTTGGTGTGAGACAGTGAGGGCCTTTTATGCAGTCGTGAGACTGCAGGGGACCCGCCTCTCTCTGCCTTGCCTGCTGTGCCTTGTGAATGCATACAGCCCAGATCATCGTGAATAAGATAAGAATTCTAAGGTCCCAAATATAAAATAAACGTTCATAAATGTTATAAGCATTTAAGGTCTCAAATATATAAATTAAATGTTCATAAATTTACAAGGCAAACACATAAATAAGTACATAAGTGCCTGGGACACCTGGATTCTCTCACTGCTCAGGCATTGGGGTGGTGTGTGACCACTATTAAACCTTCCTGGCATTCATCGTTGTAAATGGGCATCTCCAGTATCCGTTGGTATTTCCTGCTCAAAGTTTCCAAGCCCCCGTTCCAGGAAAGAAGGGTTATCCATCAAGGGAGTGTCCTCCTCCATCACCTTTCTTCAGTGGAAGGGTACACCACAAGGCCTGTGTCACTGACTTTGAGAAATGCTCTAATCCTGCAGAGACCAAAATCTATAGCCAGAGAGATGAAGGTCAAGAGAAGACAGAATGAAAACACACCCCGAGTCCTCCTCCTCCTTTCTGTGTGACTGGCCTCCATTCTGAGGAACAGATGATCCCACTGACAGCTCCTTCAAGGTTCTGAACAGACCCTGTATATGCCAAGAACAGCTCATCCCTAGTTAGCACTGGGCTTTGGGAAGGAGGCGTGAAGGCTCTGATAGGGTCCTAGAGTCCTCCCGTCTCCTTCCCAAAGCCTAGTTAGTGCTTTCCCAGCTTTGGGAAGGAGGTAGGACCCTGCCAGAGCCTCTCTCCTCCTTCCCTAAGCCTGGTGGCTCCCTTACCCAGCTTTGGGAAGGCACCGCGAGGGTTATGGGCACGGACATCAAAATTTGGCCTCATACAGGGCGCCATATTACCAAGGTTCTCCCCATGTTAAGATGCTGTGGTGTGAAATTCCCTTCTTCCATGCAACTCTGTGAAAGGGACGTTGCCTTCCCAGCTGCCCAGCTTGGCGTCTGCTCACCAAGATTGGAAGGACAAGAATATAAGCCAAGCAGAGTGCAGCCTTGGGCTCATCATCATCATCAGTGCCAGGCACACATCTAACCAGCTACTGCCTCTTGATTCCTGCATTGCAGGGGTTGAACCAGATGACATTTGGGTTCCCTTCCAACTGTACTGTTCTCTGCTTCTCTGCAGGCCTCCCCATGAGATGTCTCCTTTTCCCACAGGGGGGCAAACCTCACACGCTTCAGAGGTTCCAATCTGCTGCAATCTCTGGCACAGCTAATACAGAATTTCGTGTCAGAGGTTCAGCACCAACAGCCTGGGATTCTCTGGAGGCCCCACCTCCCTGCTTCCAGTAAACATCCTGAGATGTATCTCTGAAGCTTCCTGCAGGCCCAGAGAGCCATGAGGATGTTCACCCAGGGCTAACAGCCTCAAGGCCAGGAGCTGTGCTGTGGATGAAGCACAGCAGTAGACTCCCTCCATTCTGGGGCTGCTGGTGGTCAGAAGAGGACACAGTCCCAGCTGGGCCATTTCCTACAGCACATGATGCCTCTATCTGCCCTGTGAAGAAGGGCTGGTTCCTGGAAGATTTCAGGCCATAGGTGGGGCCCTGATTGGCACCATACCTTCCTCCTCCAATAATACCCCTTCCAATTGTGGCCTCTTTCCCTTCAGTCCATCCTCTCCCTCCTGAAAACACACCCAAGAGGAAGCTGTATGGAATTGCAGACTGGCAGCAAGCATCACCCATAGGGTTCCTATGAGGTCCACTCGCAATTTAACTATGGAACTCACTCCCACAGGAGGCAGTTATAGCCACCAACGTAGATGGCTTTAAAAGAGGACTAGCCAAATTCACAGATGAAAGGGCTCTCAATGGCTACTGGCTCTGCTTTGCTGCCACAACTTCCAAATACCAGTTGCTGCAAGCCACAGAAGGTGAGAGTGCTCTTGTGCTCAGGTCCTGTTTGGACACTTCCTGTTGAGCATCTGGTTGGACACTGTAAGAAGAGGATCATTGAATCATAAAACTGTGGAGCTGGAAGGGACCACAAGGTCCATCTAGTGGAAACCCCCTGCAATGCAGGAATGTTTTGCCCAATGCGGGGCTTCAACCCATGGCCCTGAGATTAAGAGTCTCATGCCCTACTGACTGAGCTATCCCTGCAGTAGATGCTGAAGTAGATGGACCACTGATCTCATCCAGCAGGCTCTTCTTACATTCTTAGGATGTTCTGCCCCACATAACTTTGTTTTCAGGAAAGAGCTTGTAAACATTGTTTTTATCATTCTGAAAAACATCTTCCCCTTTTGGCCAGTATCTCCTCCTCCTCCAGAAATTGCTTATGCATGTTTGTCCTTCTCAATTTCCCTCACTTGGCTTCAGTGATGTCCGCATTCACCCAATTCTGATTGGCTCTGTGGCACAGGTCAGCAACCTTTTTCAGCTGTGGGCCTGTCCACCGCCCCTCAGACCATGTGGTGGGCCAGACTATATTTTGAAAATAAAAATGAACGAATTCCTATGCCCCACAAATAACCCAGAGATGCATTTTAAATAAAAGCACACATTCTACTCATGTAAAAACACCAGGCAGGCCCCACAAACAACCCAGAGATGCATTTTAAATAAAAGGACACATTCTACTCATGTAAAAACATGCTGATTCCCGGACCGTCTGCGGGCAGGACTGAGAAGGCGATTGGACTGCATCTGGCCCCCGGGCCTTAGGTTGCCTACCCCTGATCTGTCATGTCACCTCCTCCCTCTCTCTTCCCTTGCCCCACACCCAGCCCCACTCCACTGCCAACTGAAAAAAAAAAAAAATCTCTGCTCCTGCTGCGAAGCCTCACCCTCTAGCAATATGAATGGGAGCTTTTCCCTGATGCAAAACAGGCTGCTGAGGAGAAGGTTGGGGGGGGGGCAGTCAACCCTGCAGCATAAGGCATCAGCATGAGGAGAGCAATTTCCCTGCAAGTCACAGCTGTGTTATTTACCAGTCAGTGTAAAGATGGGAAAGGAGTCAAAAGGTGAACAACGTTTCAGGTACATCTCTGAGCGATCGCGAGTCCGCTGGGGATTTCTGAGAAGTAGGATGTATGGCGAAACATTAATAATTAAGGGTTTTGATGGAGTCAGGGAGATTAATGTTCTTCTGAAAGCTTCAGATCAATGTCAGGGGGCGGTGGCGGGGGGGGGGTGCGTAGCAGAAGACATACATAATTAAAAAAACAAAATACAATAACTCTGAAACCTTGCTTGGCACATTTGCACTGGATCTTTAAACATGATCTTCCAAAATATATTCCATAATAGTGATTCATTTAGCATCATTAATAGCTAATTTCTCAAAGTCAGGCAAAACGTAGGACTGCAAAATGGCAATGAACTCATGGCTACATCTGGCCAGATGTTGGAGGGATGTTCCCCACATTGTTCTTGCTGCTTAGGGAAAGGCTATCAACAGGCGGCATGATAGAAGTTTATAACCTGAGAGGTTAACACACACAAAAACAAGTTCCTCTCAGTGAGGAACTGATGGAGACACATTTTCAGTTCTTTGAATTTATTAATAAAGGGCCTCCTGTGTTTGGGCCTCTGAGGTTAACCAAAATCCTGCTTGGAAGATCTCATTGGGTGGTGTTTCTGGCAAATTTCTCATGCTGTATACATGAGAGGGAGGTGGAAAGTACATGTGAAAAGGATCTAGGAGTCTTGGTAGACCACAAACTTGACATGAGTCAACAGTGTGATGCAGCAGCTAAAAAAACCAATGCAATTCTGGGCTGCATCAATAGGAGTATAGCATCTAGATCAAGGGACGTAATAGTACCACTGTATATAAATGATAAATAGGAGTAGATAAATAGGAACCGCTCTGGCGGGAAGGTAAACGGCGTTTCCGTGTGCTGCTCTGGTTCGCCAGAAGTGGCTTTGTCATGCTGGCCACATGACCCGGAAGCTGTCTGCGGACAAACGGCGGCTCCCTCGGCCAATAAAGCGAGATGAGTGCCGCAAACCCAGAGTCGTCCGCGACTGGACCTAACGGTCAGGGGTACCTTTACCTTTACCTAGCCTTTGGGGACGTGGGTGGCGCTGTGGTCTAAACCACAGAGCCTAGGGCTTGCCGATCAGAAGGTCGGCGGTTCGAATCCCCGCAACGGAGTGAGCTCCTGTTGCTCGGTCCCTGCTCCTGCCAACCTAGCAGTTTGAAAGCACGTCAAAGTGCAAGTAGATAAATAGGTACCGCTCTGGTGGGAAGGTAAACGGCGTTTCCATGCACTGCTCTGGTTCGCCAGAAGCGACTTAGTCCTGCTGGCCACATGACCTGGAAGCTGTACTCCGGCTCCCTCGGCCAATAATGCGAGATGAGCGCCGCAACCCCAGAGTCAGTCACGACTGGACCTAATGGTCAGGGTCCCTTTACCTTTACATAATTTTGCAGTAATTGGTTAAGTATAACAGCATAAGGACACTTGCAACATGCAGAAGAAACCCTCACCACATTCTGGTCCATTGGCTCACCTAGGCCAGTTGGGCTCAGTCCCAGAAGGCCTCCCTTAGCCTTGCTAGACCTTTGAGCTGGAGTTTTCAGCAGCTGGATGTGGGGCGTTCTGCATCCAGAGCATGTGCTCTGGCAGTGAGCTATGAGTTCCCTCTAATTGAGCACCAAATAGGTTTTAGGTTTAAAGTGATCCAGGAGGAGAAAGAGGCAGGGGAGCATTTTCTGTTGGTCAACCTTGCTGCTATTCACGCATTGATAAATCTATGAGGCTCAGCGCTCAGGAATTCAATACAAGCAAGGTGGGTCTGGCTGCCAGAATACAAAACTGCCGGCTCCTGCTCAGAGAGTAAATTACAAGGAAGAGAAAACAGTTTTATGTGCATGCCGGTACTTTAATTTTCTGGGGGGATCAGACGGGGACATTCCTGACTCCAGACTAATCTCTCCAATAATATTATGCAAATACATGAGGCTGCATTTGGTCTTCTCAGTACTGGTGGTTACGTATGGAAAAGCAATTTATGGAGATATATACTCCGACTATGTGCAGATGAGAAAATAAAGTAGTGTACCACCAGATAACTCTGCTAGCTATTACCTACTAGCCACAACGACTAGGCTCTGCCTCCACAGCTGGAAGAAGCGATGCCTGCGAATATCAGTTGCTGGAAACTGCAGGAGGGCAGAGTGTTATTGTGCTCATGTCTTGCTTGTGGGATTCCCATAGGCTGGTTGGCTACTGTGAGAACAGGAGGCTGAATTAGAAGGGCCATTGGCCTGATCCAGCAGGCTCTTCTTATGTTTCTTACATGAAACGACCTGCCCATCTTTTGCAGCACTGGAGAAACACCTGAACGTAGGTTGCAAAGGTTTGGAGGTTCTAGCAGGGGAGCGCAGCTATCGTATACCCTTGACCGAAGAACGGTACACTCCTTCTATCTGGGATGGTCGTCCTCTTCCACCGAGCGTGCAGCTTCGGGAGGGACGCACATGGAGCGGTGAGGGAGGAAGGGGACACCCGCCTAGCCAGCCAGATCAGCCAAATCAACCCTGGCAATCAATGGGGTGACAGATGTCGCAGCCAGATCGCCCTCACATCCGGTGTTACCGGTATGAAGAGGCCCCAAATGGCAATTTTTAGGCTATATTTTAATGCCACAATTTTAATTCATACATTTTAAATGTTGCTGTATACGTATACATATGTGTACTATTGCTGTTATGTAAATTTTAATGTATTATTTTTGTATTATTGATCTAATAAGCTGGTCTGTGACCGTAAGAATAAATTCATTCATTCATTCACCCCCCACTGACTGGCAGCAATGCCTCTTCAGGGTTCCAGGCAGGGGACATTTCCAACTCCACCTGGAGATGCCATCAAGGATTGAACCTGGGACCTTCTGTATGCAAATCAGGGACTCCACCCTCTGCCCTTCTCCCCCACCCATTTCCCTCCATCATCAGCCTGCAGTGGCCTCTAGGGGGTAGTTTTTCTTTTTTTAACAGCCTGGGCAAAAATGTGTTTGTAAACCTCCCTCCCTGTCATCTGCAAGCAATCAGCTCAGCTGTGTTGTTGTTTAGTCGTTTAGTCGTGTCCGACTCTTCGTGACCCCATGGACCAGAGCACGCCAGGCACTCCTGTCTTCCACCGCCTCCCGTAGTTTGATCAGACTCATGTTGGTAGCTTCGAGAACACTGTCCAACCATCTCGTCCTCTGTCGTCCCCTTCTCCTTGTGCCCTCCATTTTTCCCAACATCAGGGTCTTTTCCAGGGAGTCTTCTCTTCTCATGAGGTGGCCAAAGTATTGGAGCCTCAGCTTCAGGATCTGTCCTTCCAGTGAGCACTCGGGGCTGATTTCCTTAAGAAGAAGAGAAGAAGAAGAGTTTGGATTTGATATCCCCGCTTTATCACTACCCGAAGGAGTCTCAAAGCGGCTCACATTCTCCTTTCCCTTCCTCCCCCACAACAAACACTCTGTGAGGTGAGTGGGGCTGAGAGACTTCAGAGAAGTGTGACTAGCCCAAGGTCACCCAGCAGCTGCATGTGGAGGAGCGGAGACACGAACCCAGTTCACCAGATTACGAGTCTACCACTCTCAGCCACCACACCACACTGGCTCTCATTTTGATCAGCCCTGAGTGCTCACTGGAAGGACAGATCCTTCCAGTTATGGTGTAACAAACCAAACGATAAGGGATGGAGGGGAGAGAAGAAGCAGGAAGAATTGGGGTGAGTTTCAGGTGGAACCACCCTGCAGTTGTGCAAGAAGGGGGCCCTCTTCTCCCCCACCAGCTTCATTTCCTCTGGGTGACCCACATTGCTGCTTGTCTCTCTTATACCTGGTGAGTTTGCTGGAGAGGAGAAAGACTCTCAGGTTGCTTTTTCAGCCACCGCCAGACGGATGACAATGAAGCAGCAGCAATCAGGCCTCAATTATAACCCCTGGCACAGATTGCAGCCTCTTTGCGGCATGCAGGACGCACGGCAAAAGCTGCCCGCTGGAGCCTCTGATGCTAGCATCCTTCGCCCGGGGCCCAGCAATTTTCCACTTCAGTTGCACTAGCCTAATTGCTTGCATTTCCTAATTGTCGAGTAATTGTGAGGATGTTCCTAATTTGCCAAGAGCTCCTTCCGGGGAGATTTCCTCCTTTCTAGCAAGCGCTACGCCGCACCCACCTGGCCTGGCTGTGGGGTTCCAACAAGAGGATGCTTTTGCAATTAAAAGTTTTCTATTGGCTGGTTGGTGGCTGAAGGTGGGCAGGTGGCAAACAGGGGAAGAGTAGCCTAGGCTAGCAGCTGGTGTGTGTGTGTGTGTGTGTGTGTGTGCCATAGCTGTCAACTTTCGGATTTGAAAATAAGGGATTTTTTTGAACTTTCAGATTTGAAAATAAGGGATGCCGTGAGGGCAGTGCAATGGCACCAAGTAGCCTTGCCACCCTGCGCTCCAGAGGCTGCGCGCGAACAGGTGAGCGAAAGAGCGAGCGCATAGATGGCAGGCAGGCTGTCTGTCTGGTTGGGCGTGAGGGTCTGGCTGTACAAGGCATGCAAGCTCCACCCCCAGTCGGTCTCAGACTCCTTATTGGCAGCCGAGCAACGCAGCTGAGGAGCCTCCCTGGCCGGCAGGGAGGGAGAGGAGCTGCTTCCTTTGAAATCCGGGAAATTGAAGGGATATCAACAATCCGGGATAGCAGCGGGAAACGGCATTGGAATAAGGGAGTTTCCCGCAAAAAAAGGGAGGGTTGACAGCTATGGTGTGTGCGCGTGTGCGTCTCAGGATGTGCACATCTTTTGTCTTCATTACACACACACACACACACACACACACACACACACACACACACACTGCTATCAAGCTGCCCAATGCCTTAGCTGTGCCAGTCAAGTTCACAAGACCCAATTCCTACAGCTCCTGCACACACGTGAGTTCCTAAGTGGCCTCAGTGGAAGATGATTGATTGATGATTGAGTTTACTTATATGCTGCTAACGGAACATGTTAGTAAATTCAAATGACAAAAATCAACAATTCAACAAATGCAGAATAAATCAGTATTGCCAATAAAATAAAGGTAAAGGTAAAGGGACCCCTGACCATCAGGTCCAGTCGTGTCCGACTCTGGGGTTGCGTGCTCATCTCGCTCTATAGGCCGAGGGAGCCGGCGTTTGTCCGAAGACAGCCTCCGGGTCATGTGGCCAGCATGACAAAGCTGCTTCTGGCGAACCAGAGCAGCACACGGAAACGCCGTTTACCTTCCCACCGGAGCGGTTCCTATTTATCTACTTGCACTTTAACGTGCTTTCGAACTGCTAGGTGGGCAGGAGCTGGGACCGAGCAACAGGAGCTCACCCCGTCGCAGGGATTAGAACCGCTGACCTTCTGATCAGCAAGCCTGAGGTTTAACCCACAGCGCCACCTGGTCCCTTGCCAATAAAATACCTCCCCCCAAACCCTGCCAAATCAATGTTTAAGTACATAAATACAAAGCAAAACAAGAGTTAACCAACAATAATGCTACTGGCACTGGTCTTGCTGCACTCTGAAGAGACTGGCTTAAATATCGTTTAGAGGGGAGGAGTAAATGACATACAGCTGGCATACAGGCTAGATGACACACAGCTGATCGACTTAGAATATTTTAAAACATGGTCTCACTAACACATTAGACTGATTTCGTGTTGATTTATTAAAGCAGAAATACATACCCAGTTTCAAATACAAAACTGGTACAAGTCATCGTTTTCTGCCTCGTGCTGTTATTCATAGCATGAAAGGTAGGTCCAAGTTCTTCTCTGTGTTGCCAAAGTAGATGTAGCCATGTTGGAAGCTCATGTCTTAGGGGTTTGGGGAGGGGGTAGGATGATGAGCTGGAACATGTGCTGAGGTGGGTGACCAGGATGATCTTTGGCCCTTGGAAGTCCCCTCGAACTCTACAATTCTATGATTTTATGATTCTATATCCTGTTCAAGGATGTAGGTAAAGGTAAAGGGACTCCTGACCATTAGGTCCAGTCGTGTCCGACTCTGGGGTTGCGGCGCTCATCTCACTTTATTGGTCGAGAGCCGGCGTACAGCTTCCAGGTCATGTGGCCAGCATGACTAAGCCACTTCTGGCGAACCAGAGCAGCGCATGGAAACGCCGTTTACCTTCCCACCAGAGCGGTTCCTATTTATCTGCTTGCACTTTGACGTGATTTCAAACTGCTAGGTGGGCAGGAGCAGGGACCGAGCAACGGGAGCTCACCCCGCAGGACCGGTGCTAGGGATTTTGGCATCCTAGGCGAGGGGGCGGGCCACGTGACGTCATTGCGCATGACATACGGTGCCCCGCCCCCTGCCCAGCCGGGCGCCCCGCGCCACCGTGGTTTTCGCCGCTGGTTGGGGCGGCATCAGGCGGGGGGCGAGGGGCAGGCTGGCCAGCGCCCCCTCCATTTTGGCGCCCTAGGCAACTGCCTAGCTCGCCTTAATGGACGCGCCGGCCCTGTCACCCCGTTGCAGGGATTCGAACCACCGACCTTCTGATCAGCAAGCCCTAGGCTCTGTGGTTTAACCCACAGCGCCACCTGGGTCCTTGGCTGTAACCATTTAAAAAAACAAACAAGCATGATCCCAGAAGTTGGCACTGCAAAGGCAGCTCTTCCTGGCCATCAACCACTTCCTGGCCATCATTATTGCATCCCTGCCAATGCTAACAGTGAATATGGCCTGTGTGAGTGTGGGGTTGTGGTGGTGAGAGGCAACACCAAAGCAGCAAGTTGTGTGACTGAGTGGAGGGGCTCAGGGCATTGGGGACTTTGTGTCTCCTTTGCTATCCTGTAGGGCAGCCTTTCTCAACCTTGGGTCCCCAGATGTTACTGGACTACAACTCCCATCATCCCTGACCACTGGTCCTGTGAGCTAGGGATGATGGGAGTTGCGGTCCAGCAACATCTGGGGACCCAAGGTTGAGAAAGGCTGCTGTAGGGTACCGCAGATGGTGACAGCAGTCACGAAATTAGAAGACGCCTGCTTCTTGGGAGAAAAGCAATGACAAACCTAGACAGCATCTTAAAAAGCAGAGACATCACATTGCCAACAAAGGTCCATATAGTTAAAGCTATGGTTTTCCCAGTAGTGGTGTATGGAAGTGAGAGCTGGACCATCAAGAAGGCTGATCGCTGAAGAATTGATGCTTTTGGATTATGGTGCTGGAGGAGACTCTTGAGAGTCCCATGGACTGCAAGAAGATCAAACCTATCAATTCTTAAGGAAATCAGCCCTGAGTGCTCACTGGAAGGACAGATCCTGAAGCTGAGGCTCCACTACTTTGGCCACCTCATGAGAAGACAAGACTTCCTGGAAAAGACCCTGGTGTTGGGAAAGATGGAGGGCACAAGGAGAAGGGAACGACAGAGGACGAGATGGTTGGACAGTGTTCTCGAAGCTACCAACATGAGTCTGACCAAACTGCGGGAGGCAGTGGTAGACAGGAGTGCCTGGCGTGCTCTGGTCCATGGGGTCACGAAGAGTCGGACATGACTAAATGACTAAACAACAACGGGGTACCCCACCCCCAACACACACACACACACACACACACACACACAGCCCCTTGATCAGCATTGTCCCTCCCCTTTGCAGTAGAAGATTTGTAGTCGATTCTGAAAAATGCAGGAAATGTTCTGGTGACTGAGCTCACATGCTGGAGGACTTACCCCAAATCTTCTAATTAATAGTCAGGATTAGCAGCTGCTGCGGCTGGGGCTTAGCTGCTTAATCAGGGTGGCACAGGCACATGGCCCTGGCACCTGGGCACGCCGATGCCCCCAGCTGATAAACAAGGTGGCGCACAGCACAGCAGGAGTGGCAACATAAAACCTCCCTCTCCAAGTGGGGCCTGGACTTGGCACATGCCGCAGAGAGACGGAGAGGGATCCAGGGGCAGGTTTACGCCCACGCAATGTCAAGCTTGTCTAATCGTAATCCTAATTTAATCAAATCCGCTTAAGAACAAAATTCCTGCTCTCTCCGGAGGGCCTTTTCACAAGCCCCCCTCCCACTCCGTGGGCAATAATATCAGCTCAGTTTTGCAAAACGTGAGAGCAGGCAGGAGCACCCAGAGCAAGGAAGTACCAAACCCTCTTGCGAGCCTCGCAGATTGCAACTCAGATATTCCCTTGTTGCTCTGGCTGTGGCCCTTTGTGTTTGTTCATTTCCTAGAGTCCCAGAACTGCAGAGCTGGAGGAGACCCAAAGCATCATCTAGTCCGAGCCCCGCAATTCAGGAACACAGGTATTTTATTTACTGTATGAAATAAACAGAAATCTGCTCTTATTCCCTTATGGGGTGTGCTGGTCCTGTGGGGTATCCAGAAGGCGAAGTCTAAGTCCGGTCCAAGGTCAGAGGTACACGTAAAGGCAGTCTGAATTAACAAGAGCAGGGTACAGGGCAGGGAGTCAGGCAAAGTCAGGAACGGGTGAACAAACAGGGAACCAAGGCGGGTCAGGAGCTCAGGCAGAACAACAGGACAGGGAACAAGCAGGAACTCGTCAACAACGATTTTGCTCCTGCAACTTGGGGCTGGGGCTGGCCGGCTTTTATCTGCCCCGAGGCATAGGGCGGCTCCGATCCTCAGGTGACTCGCCTCTCCTGGCCTGGAGGCGAGCACTCCTCCTGCGGGAACTCAGTTCCTTTCGCCTCTCTGCCCTGAGCCTCTGCAGCTCACGAGAGGCTGGAGGGTTACCGGACCCAGAGACAACCTCAGCTTCCCCTGATGGGGCTGGGAGTGGAGCACCTGCAGGCAATGGGTCATCCACCCCATCAGGAGCCAGAGCAGACAGCAGATGCCTGCACCTGAGGATCTAGCACAGGTGAGTCCCCTTCAGACTCAGGCCCTAGCCCTGGCTCCACTGGTTCTGGAGGCAGGGAATCCTGTGCAGGCTGGGATCCCTCAGGTTCAGAGTCTGAGTCTGAATCCCAGGCCATCACATGGGGTACACAAGAGCCTTCCCAGGTTCTCACTCGGTAGGAGTAAATTTACAGAGGCCAACCAGAGAAAAATGGAGAAGCAAAATTTTATTATATCTGTTGCAACAGGGCCCTCACTCCCAAAATGGAGGAGGGAGGAGGAACCCCCAACAGTGGTCTGCCAGCTCCTATATAGACTTTTGAAATCCCCCCTCCCCCTCAAGACCACCCCCCTATACATCATACATACATCACAAAAAGGGGTGTAACCTAGGACCACCCCCCAGATACATCACAGCTACATCATGAAAGGGGAGATCTGGTAGCAGTAATCTGAGCATCCTTGACCCTCCCCTTGCCTCCTCTTGCCCTCCACCAAAAAACCCATCAAGTAAAACAAAAGAGATATTTACATTTCCCTGTTTCCCAGCCAAGTTAATCACACCCTTTTGTCTGGCACTCAGGTATCAGGAAGCCAGAATCATCACTTTATTTTCCTGAGACAATCCCCCCTCCTTCCTTGCAGAGAAACAGTTTGTCAGTTTGGGAGTCAAAATGGAGACAGGCCTGTCCTTCTGCACTGCTTCAGACATGTGGCCTTGTTTTGCTTGGCACACTTATGAACAATTATAATTTATATATATATATATAAGACCTTGATATTCTTACAACACTGTATTCATAGGCTGCTCAATAACTGAAATTCTCTGGACAGCTTCCGATAAAAATCCAAACAAGAAACAAGATCGCAAAAGCATGAAAACTAACACAGAAGCAAATCTAGTGTGGCAGAAAATAAAAATAACAGCAGCAGGAAATAGAACCAGATCAATGGGGTTGTAAGGTTGGGAAAGCAGAACCAGGAAAACAGGCGGCCACTGTCTGGATCACAATGTGGGTAAGAAGAAGAAGAAGAAGAGTTTGGATTTGATATCCTGCTTTATCACTACCTGAAGGAGTCTCAAAGCGGCTAACATTCTCCTTTCCCTTCCTCCCCCACAACAAACACTCTGTGAGGTGAGTGGGGCTGAGAGACTTCAGAGAAGTGTGACTAGCCCAAGGTCACCCAGCAGCTGCATGTGGAGGAGCGGAGATGCGATCCCGGTTCCCCGGATTACGAGTCTACCGCTCTTAACCACTACACCACACTGGCTCTCACTCATAAGAGACTGTATGAGGCAACTATACCTGTTGGGCCATCAGCCTGCATGCTCAACAGCGATTCTGCCTACCTGGGACCTCAAGGCAGTGGCGTAGGAAGCGGGGTGCGGTGGGTGCAGGCTGCCCTGGGTGTCATCGCTGAGGGGGGTGACAAAATGGCCCCAAAATATGTTGTTTTTTAATAAATAAATAAATAAATAATTGGGCTCATGACACTTTTTTGGGAGGGGAAATAACTCCCGCACCGCCCTTCCTATGTCACTGGTAGCTAGGTGAGGTGGGGGGGCACTGGGTGCCACAGCGCGGGGCCTGCAGCTTGCCTGAGCCATGCGTCTCTCCTGAGGGGGATAGGCGGGCGGACTTCTTGCAAGCTTGGCACTGCTTTTTAGAGCAGCGCGGGGCTTGCGTCTGCCCGCTGCAGCCAGTGTGGTGTAGTGGTTAAGAGCGGTAGACTCGTAATCTGGTGAACCGGGTTCGCGTCTCTGCTCCTCCACATGCAGCTGCTGGGTGACCTTGGGCTAGTCACACTTCTCTGAAGTCTCTCAGCCCCACTCACCTCACAGAGGGTTTGTTGTGGGGGAGGAAGGGAAAGGAGAATGTGAGCTGCTTTGAGACCATAGCTGTCAACCCTCCCTTTTTTTGCAGGAAACTCCCTTATTCCAATGCTGTTTCCCGCTGCTATCCCAGGTTGTTGATATCCCTTAAATTTCCCGGATTTCAAAGAAAGCAGCTCCTCTCCCTCCCTGCCGGCCAGGGAGGCTCCTCAGCTGCCAATAAGGAGTCTGAGACCGACTGGGGGCGGAGCTTGCATGCCTTGTGCAGCCAGACCCTCACGCCCAACCAGACAGACAGCCTGCCTGCCGTCTACGCGCTCACTCTTTTGCTCACCAATTCGCGCGCAGCCTCTGGAGCGCAGGGTGGCGAGGCTACTTGGTGCCATTGCACCGCCCTCGCGGCATCCCTTATTTTCAAATCCGAAAGTTTGAAAAAATCCCTTATTTTCAAATCCGAAAGTTGACAGCTATGTTTGAGACTCCTTCAGGTAGTGATAAAGCGGGATATCAAATCCAAACTCCTCCTCCTCCACCACCTCCTCCTCCTCCTCCTCCTCCTCCTCTTCTTCTTCTGCCTTGGCTCACCCCACCCCCATGGGCAGCTCGCCCTGGCCACACTGGGCACCCAAGCGGGTAGCTATGCCACTGCCTCAAGGGATGTGGTCCAGCCAGCAGCCTAGCTATTTAACTTTCAGAAAGCCAAGGCTGTGGTACATTTCCATGTTAATCTGCAATTTTCTTTTAAAAAGTAATCTGTATGCAAACCCATGTTAACTATATATTCCATCCCATTGCATGTGTTTCTTAATGTATATTATCCTAAAAGACACATTGCTTCTTCTGCTTCTACTTACATATATTCCGGCGTGGGTTTTTTTTTGAACCCTGAACAGTATGTGTGAAATCCAAAGCAAAACTCATTTCTGATTGACGGATTAGTCCAGAGGGTGCAAATTAGGACAGTTTGTTTAATAATGCAGACTGAACCAAAGCCTCATCCATTATGACTCAGAATTTTAAAGCACATTAAACGTGGATCGAGCCTATGTTGCCATCCCTGCAGAGAATGAGGGCTAAAGATCTTATTGGCTTAGCATGCGGTGGGAGGGGGGGGGCGGTTTGGCAGGCAGCTCAGCTGTAAGTGAGCAAAACATTTATCACAGCCAAATGCGTCTGGCACTGAAGTTAAAGATGTTAAAACAAAGTTTTCTTTTTAGTGTTAGAACTTCATTGTTGACGATTTTCTTGAAAAAAGGAAATCCCTTGGATTCAAAGAGCTCTCTCTTAGGGGGAGGAACACCAGATTTAACTTATGTGTGTGGCTTTATCAGCGTGGAAGGCGGGCAGAGTCAGACAGGTCCGATTCCACAGTCTTTCCAGGTTCAGCCATGAAGATCTTGGGCTGTCTGGGAGGAAAAGATCAATACCGGAGTCTAACTCACGTCTCAAAATAAGCCAATACAGGTGATGAAAAATTCACTATGCATTTGTAGACTGAAGAGTCCAGAAGATGCACCCCACCACCAGCAAACAGTATTTAATATGACATTAATCATTTCCTTCAAAATAACTACCCTTGAATAACTTATCAGTCTGTGTGTGGCTGGATGGAAATCAGGTTCAGCACCTTAGTCAGCCATCAAGATTCTGGTGTGTGGTCTGTTCACACAGTAGGATTGTACAGCTGGAAGGGACTCCCTGGGATCATCTAGTCTAACCCCCTGCAATGCAGGAAATCACACCTAAGGAACACCTGACGGGTGGCCATCCAACCTCTGCTTAAAAACCCCCAGTGAAGGAGAGGCCACCACTTTCCGACGGAGTCCATTCCATTGGCAAACAGCTCTTGCTGTCAGAAAGTTCTTACTGATGTTTAGTCAGAATCTCCTCTCTTGTAACTAGGTAAAGGTAAAGGGACCCCTGACCGTTAGGTCCAGTCGTGACCGACTCTGGGGTTGCGGCACTCATCTCGCTTTATTGGCCGAGGGAGCCGACATACAGCTTCCAGGTCATGTGGCCAGCATGACTAAGCCGCTTCTGGCGAACCAGAGCAGCGCACGGAAATGCCGTTTACCTTCCTGCCAGAACAGTACCTATTTATCTACTTGCACTTTGATGTGCTTTCGAACTGCTGGGTTGGCAGGAGCAGGGACCGAGCAACGGGAGCTCACCCCATCACGGGGATTCGAACTGCCTACCTTCTGATCGGCAAGCCCTAGGCTCTGTGGTTTAGACCACAGCGCCACCCGCGTCCCTTCTCTTGTAACTAATTTGAAGCTATTAGATCGAGTCCTACCCTCCAGAGCAGGAGAAAACAAGCTTGTTCCATCTTCCATGTGACAGCCCTTCAGATATGTGAAGATGGCTCTCCTATCTCCTCTCAGTCTCCTCTTTTCAAGGCTAGACATCCTCAACTCCCTCGACCGTTCCTCATAAGGCATGGTTTCTGGACCCGTGATCATCTCAGTCGCCCTCCTCTGCCCACCTACCATCTTGTCAATATCAGCTTCCCCTCGTTCAGCCACTTCACACACAGACACACATTTGTGCCAAACTCCGTAACCCCCTCCCCCCCCAGGTTAAAGGTAAAGGGACCCCTGACCATTAGGTCCAGTCGTGTCCGACTCTGGGGTTGCAGTGCTCATCTCGCTCTATAGCCCGAGAGCCGGCGTACAGCTTCCGGGTCATGTGGCCAGCATGACTAAGCCGCTTCTGGCGAACCAGAGCAGCGCACGGAAACGCCGTTTACCTTCCTGCCAGAACAGTACCTATTTATCTACTTGCACTTTGACGTGCTTTCGAACTGCTACAGGAGCTGGGACCGAGCAACGGGAGCTCACTCAGTCGCTGGATTCGAACCGCCGACCTTCTGATCGCAAGCCCTAGGCTCCGTGGTTTAACCCATAGCGCCACAGGTTATGGACACATAAAACAGAGAAGCGGGAGAACCTTTGGCTTTGGGGCTGTCCGTTTCCGCCATAACTACGACTCCTGTGTGAATGGTCTTCGTCATCATTACAGCAACTCAGCAATGTAGATCAATATTATCCTCAGAGGGAAGGTGAGCAAGCCAAGAGCATCTGAGAGTGAGTGCCTTGCCTAAAGCCATTCCTGGGAGGAGGGGGGAGCTGTCAGGAGCCAGAGAACATCCAGGTCAGGATGACTCATCGCTCTTCCAGGGGGATGAGGCCGATGGAGCTCCTGAGAGGAGTTCGGAGTCTGAGGCTCTTAAACTTCAGAGAACACAACCAAGATGATCAAGGAAGAAGAAGAAGAAGAGTTTGGATTTGATATCCCGCTTTATCACTACCCCGAAGGGGTCTCAAAGCGGCTAACATTCTCCTTTCCCTTTCTCCCCCATACAAACACTCTGTGAGGTGAGTGGGCTGAGAGACTTCAAAGAAGTGTGACTAGCCCAAGGTCACCCAGCAGCTGCATGTGGAGGAGCGGGGAAGCGAACCCGGTTCCCCAGATTACGAGTCTACCACTCTTAACCACTACACCACACTACACTACATGAACTGACGCCCCTTGGAAGAAAGGATGCAGTGTCTGGGACTTTGGGCTTACAGAAAAGGTGAGTAACAGGTGGCATGAGAGAGAGTGAAAGTCTGGCCTGCAGAAAGTGGATAGAGAAGTTTTCTCCCTCTCTCCTAACACTGGAACTCTCAAGACACCTATAATAATAATAATAATAATAATAATAATAATAATAATAATAATAATAATTTATTATTTATACCCTGCCCATCTGGCTGGGCTTCCCCAGCCACTCTGGGCGGCTTCCAACAGAATATTAAAATTCAATAATGTATTAAACATTAAAAGCTTCCCTAAACAGGGAACAGCCTTCAGATGAAGCTGAATGTTGGAAGATCCAAGACAGGTTAAGGAAAGCACTTCTTTCTGAAACCAACGGAACTCACTGCTGCAGGAGGCAGTGATGGCCACCAGCTTGGATTTAAAAGACAATTAGACAAATTCATGGAGGAGAGGGATATCGAGGGCTACTAACAGCTGTTAAGCAGGAGGATCTAATCTGCACAGTGCCAGATGCTGCTCCTTCTCCAATGGAATTATGTATGAGGAAGCCATGAATGAATGATCTGATCAGACCCCACCTGAAGTCCTGTGTCCAGTTCTGGGCACCACAGCTTAAGAAGGATATTGACAAGCAGGAACGTGCAGAGGAGGGCAGCCAAGATGATCAAGGTCTGGGAACCAAGCCTGATGAGGAATGGTTGAGGGAGTTGGGTATGTTGAGTCTGAAGAAAGGAAGACTGAGAGGTGGTGATAGCTCTCTTTGAATATCTGAAGGGCTGTCCCGTGGAAGATGGAGCAAGCTTGTTCTCTCCTGCTCCAGACGGGAAGACCCAAATCAATGGATTCAAGTGACAAGAAAGGAGATTCCAATGAAACTTTAGAAGAATGTTCTGGGAGAGCCGTTTGACTGTGGAATGGGCTCCCTTGGAAAGTGATGGAGGTGTTCAAACAGGTGGATGGCATCTGGAAGGGACTCTTAAGCTCTGATTCCTGCCTTACAGGGGGTTGGATTAGATCAGGGGTAGGCAACCTAAGGCCCGTGGGCCAGATGTGGCCCAATCGCCTTCTCAATCTGGCCCACGGA
Source organism: Darevskia mixta (assembly GCA_034641385.1). Lineage (NCBI taxonomy): Eukaryota > Metazoa > Chordata > Lepidosauria > Squamata > Lacertidae > Darevskia > Darevskia mixta. Next base: position 3,841,757 of record JAWWNH010000025.1, on the reverse strand, counting down.
TGGTCTGGGAATCAGCGTATTTTTACATGAGTAGAATGTGTCCTTTTATTTAAAATGCATCTCTGGGTTATTTGTGGGGCATAGGAATTCGTTCATTCCCCCCCCCCCCAATATAGATAGATAGATAGATAGATAGATAGATAGATAGATAGATAGTCTGGCCCACATTTGGTCTGAGGGACAGTGGACAGCTGAAAAAGGTTGCTGACCCCTGGATTAGATTACCCTTGGGGGTTGTATGATTTGTGACCCTGCACAATGCCAGCTGTGGCTTTCCTGGAGTCAGGTAAGGCTTCCTAGTTGCAAAGGGGCCCCTCCAATGATCCTGTATATGCATAGCTGTCAACTTTGGATTTGAAAATAAGGGATGCCGTGAGGGCAGTGCAATGGCACCAAGTAGCCTCACCACCCTGCGCTCCAGAGGCTGCGCGCGAACGGTGTGAGCGAAAGAGCGAGCGCGTAGACGGCAGGCAGGCTGTCTGTCTGGTTGGGCGTGAGGGTCTGGGCTGCACAAGGCATGCAAGCTCCGCCCCCAGTCGGTCTCAGACTCCTTATTGGCAGCCGAGCAACGCAGCTGAGGAGCCTCCCTTCCCGGCAGGGAGGGAGAGGAGCTGCTTCCTTTGAAATCCGGGAAATTTAAGGGATATCAACAATCTGGGATAGCAGCGGGAAACGGCATTGGAATCAGGGAGTTTCCCGCAAAAAAAGGGAGGGTTGACAGCTATGTGTATACGGCTGGTCGAACGTGCCGCCCTCGGAACAGAGCGGGGCAATTTCAGCCTCAGAAAGCAGCATGTTTCAACAGGGCCACCAGCAGATAGACGTTGCAGCCTGCTTCTTCCATCTGATCCATGCGCTGCTAAGACGTCCCTGCTCCTTGGTCTCCCCCAATTCCCGCCCTCTGAAGCAGATGCCAAAAATAAGCCAATTGTGCCTTACAGTTTTCAATTTCGTGGGTTTTTCGCACTGTGCCATCTGTTCCCAAACATTCAGCGCAAATAAAAACTTGCTCTGATAGCTGTAAGTAGGCTAATAAGAAGCAAAACACGGCTGTTCAGAACGAAGGCAAGGAGTGTGCCAGATTCTTTTTCCCCCCTTTGACTCTCCTGGAAGTTGACTCGGATTTCTGCTTATTTATTTATGTTTTATTTAATTTATTGCATCTATACCCTCACCTTTTCCTCCAAGGAGCTCAAGGTGGCACACACAGTTCACTTCCTCCTCATTTAACCCCCGCAACAACCTTGTGAGGTGGGATAGGCTGAGAGGGGGTGACTGGCCCAATGTCACACAGAGTGAACTCCATGGCTAAGCGGGGATTCGAACCCTGGCCTCCCAGGTCCTAGTTCTCATTCGGACTGTGGAGAACCCCTAGGGACTTTACCCTTTGAGAGAGACATCAGACACAACACCCTCTCTCAGCTCCAGGAGTTCACCTTTCTGGCCCCTTTTGCTTCCTGTCTTCTGGAAAATACAACGATAGTACTGGGATTAACTCAGGATGTGCATTCAGTCTGGGTTTATGATACCACCATTTTACTGGAGTTACTATTTGTGGGAATGTTCAGGGAGGCAAGAGAGGATATCTTGTTTATTAATATCCTTCCTAACTTGCGTTGGGACGTGGGTGGCACTGTGGGTTAAACCACTGAGCCTAGGGCTTGCTGATCAGAAGGTCGGCAGTTCGAATCCCTGCGACGGTGTGAGCTCCCGTTGCTCGGTCCCTGCTCCTGCCCACCTAGCAGTTCAAAAGCACGTCAAAGTGCAAATAGATCAATAGGTACCGCTGTGGCGGGAAGGTAAACGACATTTCTGTGCGCTGCTCTGGTTCGCCAGAAGTGGCTTAGTCATGCTGGCCACATGACCTGGAAGCTGTACGCCGGCTCCCTCGGCCAATAAAGCGAGATGAGCGTCGCAACCCCAGAGTTGTCCGCGACTGGACCTAATGGTCAGGGGTCCCTTTACCCCACAATTGTGGTTAAACAATAAGCACTTGTCCTGCTGCTGCTAATGGGAAGCCCCACCTGTACCCCAAGAAACCACTGGATAATTCCCCCTCCTCCAAGACAAATCCCTTGCCAATTTATTTGCCCATATATGGAGTGGAGAATCTCAAGAGGTCATTTGCTCTCATGTAAACCAGCTGCATGAAAGGTCATGCAGGGCCAGGACTTTTTTCAGCCTGAACTCACCGGAACTCAGTTCTGGCACCCCTCAGCTGGGCGCCATTGCCATGATAAGAGAGCAAAGGAGGCGTTCATGGTGAGTTCCTACACCTCATTTTCTAGAAAAATAGCACTGCCCAGGGCAGAAAGGAAGCAGGAGTAGACAGCAGGTTGGGGTGAAGTTCCCTCCTCTCCTAAGCAGAGGCGTAGGAAGTGGGGGGCGGACCACCCCAGGTTCCATCATGGAGGGGGTGACAAATTATCAAGGAACAATTACTGCCCTACTAGGGCGGTTCATAAAAAAATGGGTTTTTTTTAAAAAATGCCTGCTCCAAAGGTCTTATCTTACTACACTAGGGATTATATAGCTATATATGAAATTTCATGCATATCAGTTAATATCTTGACCCTCCTCCACGAAAATAGCTGTTTACTTGGCCATTTTCCTATGTCGTGAAGGCTGAAATTTCAATTCAGTGGAGCACTTACTGTTCCCAACCCTAACCCTGCGGAAAGCCATCTCATTAGAGTTTAATTTGATTTTGACATGTTTAAAGGAGGTAATTTAATTATTGTTTGATTTTATACCAATGTTATGTACCTGATGATAGCCGCCCTGAGCGCGACTTTGGCCGGGGAGGGCAGGATATAAATAAAAGTTTATTATTATTATTACTTATTATTATTCCTTTGTAAGAAAATATGAAATAACGTAAAACCATTTTTGCAGGCAAAAAAAAAAAAAAAAAAAATCAAAAAAAATCAGTGTGTGTGTGTGGGGGGGTGACAAGAAATTTTCCGCACCGGGTACCACCTGACCTTCCTACGCCTCTGCTCCTAAGCACTTACAAACAGGGGGAGGTGTGGGGGGGGGGGCACAGCGCTGAAGCTCAAGGCAAATGGAACTGGTCAAGTATGAATGTTATGGTGGGTGAGCTACCTGTACCTGCTGGGCAGCAACTTTGCGCACCTGAGAGCACAGGGGGTGTGGACCAGCCTGCTAACTAGCTACCTTTCAGAAGGCAGTGGCCGTGAGGGGTTTGGGTTGGAACACCTTTTAGCTGGAATCTGTTTTAATACTGATACTGTACGTATATATTGGCTGGATTTATAGGCTAGTCTTTTTAGTCAATTTTATATACTTCTAGGTTAGTTGATTAAATTTTCCCCGCTGTAAAACAAAAATACAAGCAGATCATTAGCCCTGGAGACTTGGATGCCTTCACCCACACAGAGGGAGGCAGTTTGCAGTGATTGTACTTCTACCCCTCCTTTTTCTGCAAGGAGATGATGGCGGTATGCATTCCTCTTCGTCATTTAATCTCCACAACAGCCCTGTGGTGTAGGTTAGACTGAAATGTTTCCAAAGGAGCTTCATGGCCGAGAGGGGATTTGAACCCAGGTCTCTCCCAGCTCCCAGTTTAATTTACTCTAACCACTATACCCAACTGTTGTTTAAACTCCCTTCATCCCTTTTATGTTTTATTTATTAAATTTATATACGGCCCTTCTTCCAAAGATCTCAGGGCAGTTCACAGCATAAAAATGCACGATGAAAACACAAAATACGTAATAAAAACATAAACTAAACAAACCAAGAATCCCTTAACTGCCAACTAGGTTAGGTTGAGAGGCAGTGACTGGCCCAGGTAGCAACCTGAATCCTCATCTCTCAGGTCCTACTCTGACACTCTAACCCAGGGGTCGGCAACCTAAGGCCCATGGGCCACAAGTGGCCCACGGGGGTCGTTTAACCGGCCCACGAGCTGCCCCTGAACCGAGCCACCTGCTTGGTGAGTCCCTGCACACTACGCTAAACCAGCACAGCGCAGTGCGGGGACTTGCTTCCACGGTGCCGGAAATCGCGTCTGCACATGCTCAGATGCCGAAAATTGCGTCTGCGCAGATGCCAGAAACTGTGGCCACGCGCGCGATGCAATCCACAGAGGGATCTCCGCTGGAGTGAACTGGCCCAGGCAAGGTAAACCTTGCCTACCCATGCTCTAACCACTACACTACACTGTTGCTCAACAGCCTAGCTGGGGAGTTGTGGAGGTGTGGCCAACAAGGTTGTGGGGGCCTGGCAAAGTCCTGCTTTTCTCCCCATCCTCCTTGTTAGGAAAACGCCAGGGAATGCCAGGGATGATTCATCACTCTTCCGTCCCGAGTTGCTACTGCAACATATATCCGAAGATATATGCACACACAAACATAGCAGAGTTCAAAGCAGAAGCTGGACTTGAGGTGTAGAATCCTCAGCTAATTTATTATGTACAACATCAAGTGTTACAGAACAAAGAAATCATAGCTCCTCTCTCCTTGTCTGAGAGAGAACAGAAAATGCAAAAGCATAACATAATGGAACAGTGTTACAGAACTTCCGTCCTCATGACTCCAACAGTGCGGAATGTCAACACAGACATGTGATGAAAACAATCACACATCAGCAGTGGGAAGGGATGAAATCCCAACACTTCTCCCACCCTCTGCAAGCATACTGTGTGGACACCTAAGTATTCGTTTAGTCGTTTAGTCGTGTCCGCCTCTTCGTGACCCCATGGACCAGAGCACGCCAGGCACTCCTGTCTTCCACTGCCTCCCGCAGTTTGGTCAGACTCATGTTGGGAGCTTCGAGGACACTGTCCAACCATCTCGTCCTCTGTCATCCCTTCTCCTTGTGCCCTCCATCTTTCCCTCCATCTTTCCCAATTCCAGGGAGTCTTCTCTTCTCATGAGGTGGCCAAAGTATTGGAGCCTCAGGTTCAGGATCTGTCCTTCCAGTGAGCACTCAGGGCTGATTTCCTTCAGAATGGATAGGTTTGATCTTCTTGCAGTCCATGGGACTCTCAAGAGTCTCCTCCAGCACCATAATTCAAAAGCATCAATGCTTCGGCGATCAGCCTTCTTTATACCTTTATACCTAATCTTTAGAGGGACCCAGGTGGCGCTGTGGGTTAAACCACAGAGCCTAGGGCTTGCTGATCAGAAGGTCGGCGGTTCGAATCCCTGCAATGGGGTGAGCTCCCGTTGCTCGGTCCCAGCTCCTGCCCACCTAGCAGTTCAAAAGCACGTCAAAGTGCAAGTAGATAAATAGGAACTGCTCTGGCGGGAAGGTAAAGGGCATTTCCGTGCGCTGCTCTGGTTCGCCAGAAGCGGCTTAGCCATGCTGGCCACATGACCTGGAATCTGTACGCCGGCTCTCGGCCTATAAAGCGAGATGAGCGCCGCAACCCCAGAGTCGGACACAACTGGACCTAATGGTCAGGGGTACCTTTACCTTTACCTTTACCTAATCTTTGCAAATAGCACCTAACTGGAAAGGGTCTTCAGGAGGGGTCTCTGCTATTACAGTTGCTTCTCTGGGATGGGCGGTTTCTGATGTTTCCTTCACCTGTTCTGGTTCCTTCCCTTCTGTAGCCTCTTTTCCAAAGGAACAGTCAATGCTTAAACGCCAGAACTCATGGGCAACCCATGTCTGATGGAAAATTTGGGACAGACGAAAGGAAGTTCTTCTTCATGCAGCGCATAAACTGTGGGACTCACCCACGCAAGAGGCGGCGATGGCAACCAACCTAGATAGCTTTAAGCAAGGATTGGACGAAGTCGGGGTTAGTGATGGCTACTAGCCATGAAAGCTATGCTTTGCCATCATGGTTGGAGGCAGCAATGCTCTCGAATACCAGTTACTGGAAACCAAAGGAGGGGAGAGGGCTCTGATGGTCAAATCCTGCTTGCTAGTTTCCCACTGAGGCATCTGGTTGGTCCCTGTGAGAAGAGGGTGCTAGACTAGATGTGCCCTTGGCCTGATCCAACAGGCTCTTTTATGCTCTTATTGCTGTTTTATTAGGGCCTAAGAGAGCTTTGGTCTTCTGTTTGTTCTTGTGGGTGTGCACATAGTCCCTTATTCACAGCAGGAAACAGAAACAAAGGTTCTTTGCTTGTTCAGCAAAGCCCTCTCAATCCTGTTTAAACACCCATCCATGGCGAGTTGCTGGAAACTGACATTTCCCCACAATTACAAATGGGTTTTGTCGTATGCTCGGTCTCAGAGCAAAGTGGCTGGGGGACCAGAGGGATTGGAGACTGAGCTTTTCATTGACATCTTGGACACATAGGATCACATTTGATGAAACCAGGTTCCTAGTTGCCATCAAGACTGTGCTAAAGGAATGGGCTGGTTGGTAGCTTCGACCCAAGCCTCCACCCAACCTCTGAGGGTGGAGGAACTACCAAGAGGGCCCCCTCTGCTGATCTCAGCACCCAACAGCATGGGTAGGCAAACTAAGGCCCGGGGGCCGGATCCGGCCCAAACGCCTTCTAAATCTGGCCCACAGACGGTCTGGGAATCAGTGTGTTTTTACATGAGTAGAATGTGTCCTTTTCTTTAAAATGCATCTCTGGGTTATTTGTGGGGCATAGGAATTCATTCATTTCCCCCCCCCCAAATATAGTCCAGCCCCCCACAAGGTCTGAGGGGCAGTGGACCGGCCCCCTGCTGAAAAAGTTTGCTGACCCCTGTAGAAGTTCATGGCTGGGAGGAAGAGGCATCCGGCTGGCAGCCTTTGTGTTGACTGACAGGGAGCAAATCCATTCAAGAGCAAGGCTGGGGGTATTTACAGGAGTAGAATGTGTGCTTTTATTTAAAAAGCATCTCTGGGTTATTTGTGGGGCATAGGAATTCATTCATCCCCCCCCCCAAAAAAAAAATAGTCCGGCCCACCACAAGGTCTGAAGGACAGTGGACCAGCCCCCTGCTGAAAAGGTTTGCTGGCCCCTGCCCAACAGGGACTGAGAGGAAGGAGGCAAGCTTTCGGATATTTGGGGCCTGAGTGGTTTAAGGTTTTTAAACACCAACATGAACGCCTTGAATTGGGCCCAAAATAAACTGGCAACCAGTGGAGCTGTTTTAAAGCAGGGCTTATGTGAGATCTAATACTGTGTCCAGTTCTGGGCACCACAGTTCAAGAAGGATACTGACAAGCTGGAACGTGTCCAGAGGAGGACAACCAAAATGGTCAAAGGCCTGGAAACGATGCCTTATGAGGAACGGCTTAGGGAGCTGGGTATGTTTAGCCTGGAGAAGAGAAGGTTAAGGGGTGATATGATAGCCATGTTCAAATATATAAAAGGATGTCATATAGAGGAGGAAGAAAGGTTGTTTTCTGCTGCTCCAGAGAAGAGGACATGGAGCAATGGATTCAAACTACAAGAAAGAAGATTCCACCTAAACATTAGAAAGAACTTCCTGACAGTAAGAGCTGTTAGGCAGTGGAATTTGCTGCCAAGGAGTGTGGTGGAGTCTCCTTCTTTGGAGGTCTTTAAGCAGAGGCTTGACAGCCACCTGTCAGGAATGCTTTGATGGTGTTTCCTGCTTGGCAGGGGGTTGGACTGGATGGCCCTTGTGGTCTCTTCCAACTCTATGATTCTATAAATGGAACCCCAACCAATAAACTGGCTGCTGCGTTTTTGGACCTGAAGTTTCTTCGTCATCTTCAAGGGCAGCCCCATGTAGAGGGTATGGCAGTAATCCAGCCTGGAAGTCACCAGAGGATGGAAATATCCCCGGCTCCTTCTTCCCTTCCCACTGCACACCTCTCTGCTCCCCGTGAAGGTGGCTGCTGCTGCTGTTGGCATTGGGGTGGGTGGGTGGTCCTGCTGCACCTGCTTCCCCCCCTCCTGCCGCCGTTTCCCCCTTGCATAAAAGCTGTGCACCCTGTAAGCCTCTGTGATCCCGGTTCCCTGTTTGCAGCACAGCCCGCTCAGCTGGCACAGATGCGAGGATAAATGGGCTGCTTAGGGATCACAGCAAACATCTGAGGCAAAGAGACGGGGGAACGTTTGTCCTCCATTTGATCTGGGGATGCAAACACTGAGCTCTCTTCTCTGCGCTGTCACTATCATGCTTTGCGCTGAACGTCAGCCCACATGAAACGGAGAGCAGGTTATTTTTGAGGCTGATGGTCCCTCCTCTTCCCCTCCCTCCCTGCCCCATCTGCGCACTGCTGGAGGCTGCGAGAGAGAAGCCCTTTTCAGGGGGCGAACGCGTCTCCCTTCTCTTTCCTTGGCATGTTGCAAAAAGCCTGCTGCATTTTTGAGACAGCAAATGGAGCTAACTGTTGCAACAGAGACAGAAAACCCCCAGCGGATTATGTGGTTTAGAAGCTGCTGCAGGTTCAGGATGGAACCCTCCAAACGGCAAAGGATCAGGTATTAAAGTGGTACAATATTTAACCTGACAGCAATTTATGATATACACCAAAGGAAGGATTTCAATGAATTGCTGCCTCGGGGCTCTCAGGGAAGAGAAGCAGTACAAGGTAGTGTCTAGTAGCTCTGGAATATCCTTTGAAGCAGAGTTTGTTGGCGAGGTTTAGCAGGAGCAGTGAGGATGGCCTGGGTCTCTCAGCCAACCATTAAGTACATAATAAGACCCTGCTGAATCTGGCCAATGGCTCATCTCGTCCAGGATCCTGTTCTCACAGTGGCCAACCAGATGCTCCAAAGGGAAACCTGCTAGCTGGATAGTTGGTAAGGTAAAGGGACCCCTGACCATTAGGTCCAGTCGTGACCGACTCTGGGGTTGCGGCGCTCATCTCACTTTATTGGCCGAGGGAGCCGGCGTACAGCTTCCAAGTCATGTGGCCAGCATGACAAAGCCGCTTCTGGCGAACCAGAGCAGCGCACAGAAACGCGTTTACCTTCCCGCTGGAGTGGTACCTGTTTATCTACTTGCACTTTGATGTGCTTTCGAACTGCTAGGTTGGCAGGAGCTGGGACCAAGCAACGGGAGCTCACCCCGTCGTGGGGATTCGAACCGCCGACCTTCTGATCGGCAAGCCCTAGGCTCAGTGGTTTAACCCACAGCTCCACCCGCGTCCCACTAGCTGGAAGGTGACTATAGGGTTGCGGTGCTCATCTTGCTTCAGGCCTAGGGAGTCGGCGTTTGTCCACAGACAGCTTTCTGGGTCATGTGGCCAGCATGACAAACCGCTTCTGGCTGAACAGGACACTGTGACGAGTGCCAGAGTGCACGGAAACGCCATTTACCTTCCCGCCGCAGCGGTACCTATTTATCTACTCGCACTGGTACACTTTCGAAATGCTAGGTTGGCAGGAGCTGGGACAGAGAAACAGGAGCTCACCCCGTCACAGGGATTCGAACCGCTGGCCTTCTGATCGGCAAGTTCAAGAGCAGGGGTCAGCAAACTTTTTCAGCAGGGGGCCGGCCTACTGTCCCTCAGACCTTGTGGGGGGCCGGACTATATTTTTTTGGGGGGAATGAACAAATTCCTATGCCCCACAAATAACCCAGAGATGCATTTTAAATAAAAGCACACATTCTACTCATGTAAAAACACGCTGATTCCTGGATTGTCCGTGGGCCGGATTTAGAAGGCGATTGGGCTGGATCCGGCCCCTGGGCCTTAGGTTGCCTTCCCATGCTCAAGAGGCTCAGTAGTTTAGACCACAGTGCTTAGAAGCAATGCTGCCTCCCATCCTGGCTAGTAGCCATCAATCGCCCTCTCCTTCATGAATTTGTCTTCCCCCCGTTAAAGCCAATCTAAGTTGGTGCCAATCACTGCCTCCAGTGGGAGCGAGTTCCATAGTTTAATATGTGCCCCATGAAGAAGTCCTTCCTTTCATCTGTCCTGAATTTCCCAGCACTCGCCTTCATTGGATGTCCGAGATTTCTGGTGTTATGAGAGAGGGAGAAAAACATTGGCCTGGTCTAGCAGGCTCTTCTGTTGTTCAGATGTCCATTATTAACCAGAGATCAAGAGGACCACGGTTTTGGTGGAGCTCAGCTTGGCTTGGATACCCTGTGACTGCAGTGCACCATTGAAACTTCGATGGCTGACATGCAGATTTGGGCCCAGGAACAATTTCTGAAATGATGCTACAAGACTTTCCCCTTTCCTAAGAAATGCAGTGCAGCATCTGAAACAATCAAGGAGGCGTCATTCATCATTCCAAATGCAAGCTGAGGAATGGAGGCCTCGTGTCTTGCTTAATGCTACATGGCAGTTAATTAACTCCCCGGCAACTGCTGGCGTCCTGTCCCGGGGTGTCTGGCTCTGCGCAGCATTGTGCAGGCGCAGCGGTGGGCTTGGAGACTCTGTGGCTGAGCAGAGTTTCATCTTGCTGCTCCGAGTTATTATTCCAAGGATGTTCCTCTGGAACCAGAAGGGGCAGCTCGAGATCTTCCCCAGCTGCCAATATGCTGCTGCATCACTGAACTATATAATTGCATATTTGTTCCTATTGTATCTCCAAACATCAGGGGTCTGTGTGCGAATCCAGAGCATCTGGACCAGAGTCTGCTTCCTGAGGGGATTCCCTTTCTGGCAATTGGGCATGGGTTCTATCAAGCACAGGGACATGGGTGGCGCTGTGGGTTAAACCACAGAGCCTAAGGCTTGCCGATCAGAAGGTCGGCGGTTCGAATCCCCGCGACAGGGTGAGCTCCCGTTGCTTGATCCCTACTCCTGCCAACCTAGCAGTTCGAAAGCGCATCAAAGTGCAAGTAGACAAATAGGTACCGCTCTGGCGGGAAGGTAAACGGCGTTTCCGTGCGCTGCTCTGGTTCGCCAGAAGCGGCTTTGTCATGCTGGCCACATGACCCGGAAGTTGTACACTGGCTCCCTCAGCCAATAAAGTGAGATGAGCGCCGCAACCCCAGAGTTGTCTACGACTGGACCTAATGGTCAGGGGTCCCTTTACCTTTACTCTATCAAGCACAGGGCCGTCTTAAGCATATCTGGCGCCCTGGTGCAAAGCTCCCTTTGGCAGCGCCCCCCATTTCCCAGAGTTTTTTAGGGAGAACATTGCTGCCGGCGGGGCTGGAGGAGGTGGGCAGCGGCTGGAGGGTGGCTCCTCCGGTGGGGAAGAGGCGGAGGCTGGACGCCATGCCTCCCGGCTCAGCTGGCCGCTTTGTGCCGTGGTGGAGGCTCTGGGCGTGGCACTGCTTTGGCGCGGCATAGCAGAGGTGGGCAAGGGCGGTGAGCTGATGCCGGGAGGTGCTGCTTTCAGCCTCCACCTCTTCCCTGGCACCCTCCAGAACTTGGCGCCCCTGCGCCCTGCGCCACTAGCTTCTATGAGTAAGACGCCCCTGATCAAACACCCCCTCCTTTTCTCTGCGTTCCTATCTCAGGAATGGAATGGCTCCCCAAAAAAAGTGAGTACCAGCTACCTCTGCTGTGGGAGCAGAGGACAGGGTGCTGTTTCTCATGCATGAGTGACATTAGGTAAAGGGACCCCTGACCATTAGGTCCAGTCATGAACGACTCTGGGGTTGCGGCGCTCATCTCGCTTTACTGGCCAAGGGAGCCGGTGTACAGCTTCCGGGTCATGTGGCCAGTATGACTAAACCGCTTCTGGCAAACCAGAGCAGCGCACGGAAACGCCGTTTACCTTCCCGCCGGAGCGGTACCTATTTATCTACTTGCGTTTTGACGTGCTTTCAAACTGCTAGGTTGGCAGGAGCTGGGACCGAGCAACGGGAGCTCACCCCGTCACGGGGATTCGAACTGCCGACCTTCTGATCGGCAAGCCATAGGCTAGGCTCTGTGGTTTAACCCACAGCGCCACCCGCCTGAGTGACATTGTAAGGGCACAAATGAGCAGTTGGTTGGGCGTGAAGACGGGGAGAAGATAGCGTCTTGGGCTTCTCTGGGGAATCTCCACAAAGGCTCACTGTGCAAATGCTGTTTGCAGAGAAAAGAGGCCCCAACTCTGTAAAGACCACCATGAACATTAGGAAGAACTTTCTGGCAGTAAGGGCTTGTCCACACTTCCACTGGGTGTGCTCCAAGTGGGAGGTCATGGAGAAGGCAACAGAGGGCCCTCCCCTCCAAAGCTGTGCATTGAAGTATCTTGACTCCTCACTGAGGGACACGGGACAGGCTTGCAGCTGAAGTTGGGGTGCTGTTGGGAAATGGTGTTTGCAGGACCAGGACCAGGAATCTGCCTGTGGGCCTGGGTATAACTCCTGTATCCCCTGCTGCTGGTTTCCAGACAACCTGTTTGTTGAGCTTTCATCTTTATGTGTTTTCACAACGCTTGTGTGGAGGTTGGATGGCTTCCCCTGAATCAATAGGAATAATTTATTGGCCAAGTACATTTTCCAACATACTTGAAATTTTGTTTCGGCTACATTGCAATGTAAAGATGATGATGATGATGATGATGATGATGATGATGATGATGATAATAATAATAATAATAATAATAATAATAATAATAATAATTTATTATTTATACCCAGCCACTCTGGGCGGCTTCCAACAGAACATTAAAATACAATAATCTATTCAACATTAAAAGCCTCCCTAAACAGGGCTGCCTTCAGATGTCTTCTAAAGGTCTGGTAGTTGTTGTTCTCTTTGACATCTGAAGGGAGGGCGTTCCACAGGGCGGGTGCCACTACCGAGAAGGCCCTCTGCCTGGTTCCCTGTAACTTGGCTTCTCGTAGTGGGGGAACCGCCAGAAGGCCCTCGGCGCTGGATCTCAGTGTCCGGGCAGAACGATGGGGGTGGAGACGCTCCTTCATACCTTATACAAACACTGTTCCACTCACAATACAATGATACAGCAAAGAAACCCCACCCATAACTGGCCTCCCCTTCCGCTACACAACCACGAATTTAACAATTTAATGGCACAAGGGGAAAAAACTATTCCTGTGCCTGGCTGTTTTTGTGTATAAAGTCCTGTAGCGATGTCCAGATGGAAATAAATCAAACAGATGATGACCGGGATGCAAAGGATCCTCATTCTATACTTCCCAGGGCATTTTCCTGCCACTTTCCTTACTGCAAAAGGCTGCTCCCCTCCCCCAAGTGAATTTCTTGCACCACAGCACTTTAATCCACTTTATTGCACAAACCTAAATGTGCTGGTATGTGATCTGGAAATGCTCTGCGAGAGTGCCTGAAGGATCCCTGGCTCTTAAAAACACAAGATAAAACTGTGGGATCAGGCCAATGGCCATTTAGTCCAGCATCCTCTTCTCACAGTGGCCAGTCAGATGTCCCAGTGGGAAACCCCCAAGCAGTATCCGAGCATAAGCGCCCTCTCTGTCAGGAAATACCCCGCCTGGGGCAGTTTGTGAGACTGCCCCAAAGCCAGAGCAAAGCCGTGTGCGCACATCCCCGGCTACAGAGAGTCCGGTGGCGCAGTCATATGTGATTGTTCCCCAGCGTGAAGAACAACACACACAAGCCATAATTAAGGCTAAACTATTTATTGTAGGAATAGTGCAGAGAGAATCTCTGCTGGGAGCTATAAGTCAGAGCTGCCATAAAGCCATCTGTCCGGCATTGTAGCAAGCCAGGAGAGTGAGCACAAAGGCTAGGATTACAATAGTATAGTAAAACATAAACATTCCATGTAGGAAGAGATAAGGCAGCTTTCTCACAGCTTAGTGAGACAGGCAAAAGTCAGACCAGTCCTCGCTGCAGCTGTTGCCGCTCGGCTAGGACAAAAATCACAACACTCTCCCCCCCTGTGCTTTCCAGCAGCTGGTATTCAGAAGCACAGGCAGAGCGTAGCCATCATGGCTAGGAGCCACCGATAGCCCTCTCATCCATGAAGAATGTGGGCCATCAGCTGGTCTGGAAAGTGCACCTTCAAAAGCCCATCAGCTCTGAGGTTTCCAGCTTCTATTGGCAAGGTTGGGATTGCCAATGGGCTATCTCGCCCCTGACCAACCCATGTGTGATGCGCTGCGGGGAAGAGCTGCAGGCTGTGCAAAGCTTCAGGCCGTTATGCTGCTGCTCTGCGGGGAACAGACAAGAGGTAAAGGCTTAAGGCAACTGCAGCCCGTGGGCAAAAACCTTCAAAAGAGGCACGGACAGAATGTAAAGCGATGCCCAGAGGCTGGAGGAGAGGACCCCACCTTTGCCTCTCTAGAAATGGAGCAGGGATTATCCTGCTCCTCTTTGGCCATGAATCATAGAATCCTAGAGTTGGAAGAGACCACAAGGGCCATCCAGTCCAACCCCCTGCCAAGCAGGAAACACCATCAAAGCATTCCTGACAGGTGGCTGTCAAGCCTCTGCTTAAAGACCTCCAAAGAAGGAGACTCCACCACACTCCTTGGCAGCAAATTCCACTGTCGAACAGCTCTTACTGTCAGGAAGTTCTTCCTAATGTTTAGGTGGAATCTTCTTTCTTGTAGTTTGAATCCATTGCTCCATGTCCTCTTCTCAGGAGCAGCAGAAAACAACTTTTCTCCTTCCTCTATATGACATCCTTTTATATATTTGAACATGGCTATCATATCACCCCTTAACCTTCTCTTCTCCAGGCTAAACATACGCAGCTCCCTAAGCTGTTCCTCATAAGGCATCGTTTCCAGGCCTTTGACCATTTTGGTTGCCCTCCTCTGGACCCGTTCCAGCTTGTCAGTATCCTTCTTGAACTGTGGTGCCCAGAACTGGACACAGTATTCCCGGTGAGGTCTGACCAGAGTGGTACTATTACTTCCCTTGATCTAGATGCTATACTCCTATTGATGCAGCCCAGAATTGCATTGGCTTTTTTAGCTGCTGCATCACACTGTTGACTCATGCCAAGTTTGTGGTCTACCAAGACTCCTAGATCCTTTTCACATGTACTGCTCTCAAGCCAGGTATCTTCAATCAGCATTTTCAAAGCAAAGGATCAAAAAGCTCCTTGGCTGATGTGGGGGCAGGGGGGGTGGCATGTCCCAGGGCAGCATCGCCCCTTCAAGATCTGGGTTCTCCTGTAGCTGCTCCTTCCTGCTGCCAGGAACACAAAGGACATAAAAGATGGCCTTGTCCGAGCCACTCAACAAAATCTGATTAAGCTGCCAAGCTGGATTTGCAATTGTTACAAAAGGCGGCATGTCAGATGGTAAGATGTTATTAAGGGGTGGGGGGAAACCCAGAGAATTGTGTGAGCTTTCCTTCCTTCCCGCCACTCTGCAAACACTTCAGATTGCAAGCATAATGTACAGACCTTTTCCTAGTGCGTCTCTCTCGAAAGGTTATTCCCAAGGAGGAAAGTGAGTTATGGCGAAATGTGTGCTATGAAAAAATGAGAAGTCCTGCGTAAATGAGCTTTGGAGCAAGAAGGACAAGGTGCCACAGAAGGATGCAGAAAGGACTGCACTTTGTGAGTCGGTGACCCGCCACCCACGTGGAGTAAATAAAACACACAGACACATGATTTTAGGTTAATGGGCAAAATAAGGCCACAACTTTGATCTCTGGGCATTGTACCCCCACTTCAAGTACCAGCCTATCTATCAACTCTTTCTATTGCTAGTCATCGTTTCGCTTTTATTAAAGCACGGTTTAATGTATTCCCCTCAAACGTCCTTTTTCATAGATTTTCTAGGGGCCAAGTTTCGGTCTTATGTGCCTGTGATAACCGTTCGATTGAATCTCTTCATCACATAGTGTTTGTCTGCCCCTTGTATTCTGCCGCCCGAAAGACTCTATTACTTCCATTAACTCAAAAATTACCGGGGTATTTGGAAGAGTCTTACCTTGCTCTTCTGTTGCAAGATTCAGACTCGATTATAACCCTACATATGGCAAAATTTCTGACATCAGTTCTGACACTTAAGAAACGCAATGGATTGTTATATACAGCTTGAAATTTTAATTTAATTTTTATCATATTTTATTCAATTGAGTATCCCTTTTAATCTATTTTACTGTTAGCAATTGTAAACCAGACTGTGCCGTTTCTGTTTTTGGTTGTTACGTCTATGGGCTTAAAGCTGAAATAAAATGACTTGAGTTGAGGGCCACAACTTTATTGGTTACAGCGTGTGAGTGGTATTGGCTTAGGCATTGGACAAGAGTGCAACACTAGACTCCACTCCACGGAGTGGGGAGTCACTTTAGGGTTAACAACCAGTGGGAGGAGCTTGTTGATGCCAATACAACTGGAAGCTTCCCCTGATGTCACCGGGGGTCGTGCCATGGCCCTAGCAACTAGCAGGACATTGGACAGGATCCACGACCGCTGGATCCCTTTAAAGGGATACCCCTAGGAGGTAGATGATGGCCACAACCTGACCTCCGATACACCACACATATTACATCACATATTGAATATTACAATGCCTAACCACCAATACCATAAAGTTGTGATGAATTGCTACGAGGTAGGCGAAAAAACCAAGAGGCCGGTGCCAATTTGCCAAATGGATAAAAAAACTCCTACCAGGCCCCCTGGACAACCAAGGCGACCAACCGAAGTCCATAGCAAGGTCAAAAAGCCTAGCAAGACCTAAAGAGAGGGAGGGCGGGAGATCTGATGCAAGCAGGGGGCAGGATGAGGGAGAGCCGTTGCTGGGCTGCTTGAATGCAGCCAGACACAGCCCCCCAGCATAGCTGTCAACCTTCCCTTTTTTGGTGGGAAATTCCCTTATTCCAGTGCCGTTTCCCGCTGCTATCCCGTAAATTTCCCGGATTTCAAAGGAAGCAGCTCCTCTCCCTCCTTGCCAGCCAGGGAGGCTCCTTAGCTGCGTTGCTCGGCTGCGTTGCTCACCAATAGTTACAGAGAATAGGATGTCCTTAGACAACAGCACTGTTTGTGCTTTGCTTGCATGTAAAATCAACCACTCTGGCCCAGCCCACAAAGACACTCCTTCCAAAAGAGTGTTAAAGGATGCAAAGTCTGCAACACGTTTGCATAATAAGTCATTAATGGATGCCAGAGAGCCAAAAGAGTGAACCTGATCAATCCCCCCCCCCCCATGAAGAATTGACGCTTTTGAATAGTGGTGCTGGAGTCCCGTGGACTGCAAGAAGATCAAACCGATCCATTCTGAAGGACATCGGCCCTGGCTGCTCTCCGGAAGGACAGATCCTGAAGCATCGCATGAGAAGAGAAGACTCCCTGGAAAAGAGACCCTGAGGTGGGGAAAGATGATGGTGTGTAGCCTGGTGTAAATTAATTTGTAGCCTGGGGGGCTTAGCCCACAGCGCCACCTGGGTCCCTACTTCTTCAGATACACAGATGTTAAAACTGTGTTTATGGAAGACAATCCTACTCGGCTACCAGGGATCGCCAAAGAAGAAGAAGATTTGGACCCACAGAGGGGATGGTGGGAAGTTGGGAGATTCAGAGAAATCTCAATAGACGGTTATGTAGTTGGTAGTGTTGTAACTTTTTGTTTTGTAAAACCAAATAAAAAAATATTTTTAAAAAAGAGAAAGAAATCATAGAATTGTGGAGTTGGAATGTACCTCCAAGGACAATCTGTTCCATCCAACCTCTGCTTGAAAACCTTGAAGAATGTAGAGTCACCACCTTCTGGGTGGAACAGCTCTTACTAAGAAGGGTTGTTAAGGTCTTTATAGACTAGTCTTGACACTATTACTTTGAGGATCTTCCTTCTGCGTGGGGCTGCCAGGGAAACGGGACTCAGCCTGTGTGTCCATCAAGTCTTGAGTAGCAGAAAGTGATTGCTTTATAATGAAGGTGTTTACCAAGGCAATTATGTCCCATTTATCACAAATGAGAGATGAATCCCTTCCGTGTTCCCCCCCCCAGCTCCCTGCACATAATTCACGCATTATTCTTGTCTGGCAAGGGCGGCCCCAGTAGAGCTTCCCGGGGAGAGTTAGCCGCTTGTCATTCAAAAGGGGAGCTTGTCATCCTGCAAGGGAAGAATGAGCAGCACGTGGAGACCAATAAAGGGGAATGGGGCAGGGGCAGAGAGAAGGAATGGGATTCTAGCCATGTCCCAAGTCCAGAATCTTGGAATGCAAGTGAGGAAGCTCTGCTGCCCCCTCTGGGATCAGGCAGCTGGAAAAAGCCAGGGATTGACGCTGACCCCCCACCCAGGGCACCCAGAATCATATTCCTATTTTTGTTGGTGCTAGAAAAAAATCGATGGGGTCCCCAATGGACATTTGGAATCACAGGTTTTTTTTTCTTTTTTGAATGGGAGGGGTGGCCAATACCCCAGAGGACAGGATCACACTTCAAAATGACCTTAACAGATTAGAGAACTGGGCCAAGGCAAACAGGATGAATTTTAACAGGGAGAAATGTAAAGTACTACACATGGGCAAAAAAAATGAAAGGCACAAATACAGGATGGGTGACACCTGGCTTGAGAGCAGTACATGTGAAAAGGATCTAGGAGTCTTGGTAGACCATAAACTTGACATGAGTCAACAGTGTGATGCAGCAGCTAAAAAAGCCAATGCAATTCTGGGCTGCATCAATAGGAGTATAGCATCTAGATCAAGGGAAGTAATAGTACCACTGTATTCCGCTCTGGTCAGACCCCACCTGGAATACTGTGTCCAATTCTGGGCACCACAGTTCAAGAAGGATACTGACAAGCTGGAACATGTCCAGAAGAGGGCAACCAAAATGGTCAAAGGCTTGGAAACAATGCCTTATGAGGAACGGCTTAGGGAGCTGGGTATGTTTAGCCTGGAGAAGAGAAGGTTAAAGGGTGATATGATAGCCATGTTCAAATATATAAAAGGATGTCATATAGAGGAAGGAGAAAGGTTGTTTTCTGCTGCTCCAGAGAAGCGGACACAGAGCAATGGATTCAAACTACAAGAAAGAAGATTCCACCTAAACATTAGGAAGAACTTCCTGACAGTAAGAGCTGTTCGACAGTGGAATTTGCTGCCAAGGAGTGTGGTGGAGTCTCCTTCTTTGGAGGTCTTTAAGCAGAGGCTTGACAGCCATCTGTCAAGAATGCTTTGATGGTGTTCCTGCTTGGCAGGGGGTTGGACTGGATGGCCCTTGTGGTCTCTTCCAACTCTAGGATTCTATGATTCTATGAATGATCTTTATTGATTTTTACACATAAAGACACATAAACACCCCTACACATATACAAACAAACATATAACTACCTACCCACATACCTAAAGTTCCCAATCTTTTATAACATATAACAGTTTCACATTGACTTCCAATCCTCCTTGTTATATCTATCATTATCCAATCTTTTATGTTCCGCACCTTCGTTCTTTCTCTTCTTATACATATCCATAATTCTAATTCAAGTTTACCAATCTAATGGTACATAATAAATACAATTTATTCCCATACATTCAATATTTACAATGTTTCAATACAGTTAAGGTTTTACTTATCTTATTCTTTTTCTAATTTTTAATTTTCCTTTCATGCTATAAGTTTTCCCATCAAAAAAATTACTATAATTTACAGATCTTATCTATATAGGTTATATATTTCCCCCATTCATTTTGAAAGGTTTCCTCGCCTTGATGCCTGATCTTCATTGTCAGTCTCGCAATCTCCATATATTCAGTTAGCTTTTGTTGCCATTGTTCTACAGTTGGGATATATTTGGAATCACAGTTTATCCTCCATTATATGTTTTATTTATTTAAATTTCCCCAAAGATATTAATGGAAGGGGTAGCGCTGTGCTGTTTGTATTGTAGCTTTATATGTGTGTGTGTGTGTGTGTTTTTAAAAATAATCTTTTGTATTTATATACAGTTTTAATTCTATTAATGTTTAATTGTTTTTAATTATTCCCTCCTCTATGCTTTTAGCTGTTCCTGTTTTATCTGTAAGTCACCTTGAGTCCCTGTCAAGGAAAAAGATGGGGTATACAGTCAAACCTCGGTTCCCAAATGCCTCCGTTTTGGAATGTTCGGCTACTGAACCCCGAAAACCCGGAAGTAAGTGTTCCAGTTTTTGAATGTTTTTCGGAAGCCAATTGGGAGCTGTGCCTTGGTTGTTGAACATTTTGGAAGCCGAACGGGCTTCTGGAACTAATTATGTTCGACAACAGAGGTTTGACTGTACATAAATAAAACAGCTTTCCCCCCCCTGGCAGTACCCACCGGTACGCAGTACTGTCACCCCCCCCAAAAATCTTGACTGATGATGATAATCAGCTTAACATTTTTTTGAAATTCTAAGCCATGTAATCTAGTGGTGTATATGGTTGCCCCCTGTTTGTGCATACCATCCATTTCTTACAAATTCCATCCATTATCTACATACATACTTACACACCTTACATATAATACATACCATATCTAAATACATACATATATTCAATACATACAAAACATCCATCACTCCCAGAAATTCCCATAAATTGTGCAGAGAGAAGGACACCACATTTTAATAGAATTGTATTTTTATGAGTTTTGAGGCAGGGGTTAGTCTGGATGAACTTATAGTCATAGCTGTCAACTTTCGGATTTGAAAATAAGGGATTTTTTCAAACTTTCGGATTTCAAAATAAGGGATGCCGCGAGGGCGGAGAAATGGCACCAAGTAGCCTCCCCACCCTGCACTCCAGAGGCTGCGTGCGAACGGGAGAGCGAAAGAGCGAGCGCATAGACGGCAGGCAGGCTGTCTGTCTGGTTGGGCGTGAGGGTCTGGCTGCACAAGGCATGCAAGCTCCGCCCCCAGTCGGTCTCAGACTCCTTATTGGCAGCCGAGCAAGGCAGCTGAGGAGCCTCCCTGGCCGGCAGGGAGGGAGAGGAGCTGCTTCCTTTGAAATCCGGGAAATTTAAGGGATATCAACAATCCGGGATAGCAGCGGGAAACGGCATTGGAATAAGGGAGTTTCCTGCGGGAAAAAAGGGAGGGTTGACAGCTATGCTCATAGTACCATTCTATTCTGCCTTGGTCAGACCATAACTGGAGTACAGAGGACAGTTCTGGACCCCATGAAAGATATTGACAAGCTGGAACATGTGCAGAAGAGAGTGACTGAGATGCTAAAGGCTCTGGAAATCAAGCTCAATGAGGAAGAACAGTTGAGGAAGTTGGGTATCCTGAGCCTAGAGGTGACTGAGAGGTGATATGAGAGCCTTCTTCAAATATCTTAAGGGCTGTCTTCACATGGAAGACGGAGGTAGCTTGTTTTCTCCTGCTCTGGAGGAGAAGACCCAACCCAATGGATTCAAATGACAAGAAAGGAGATTTTGACTAAACACTAGGAGTTATTTTTTGACAGTAAGAAATATTTTACACCGCAATGGACACCATCAGAAGGTGGTGGACTCTCCTTAACTGGAGGTTTTTAAACAGGGTTTGGATGACCATCTGTCAGGGATTATTGAGTTGTGGTTCCTGCATTGCAGGGGGTTAGACTAGATGACCGCTGTGGTCCCTTTCAACTCTTTGTTGTTTAGTCGTGTCCGACTCTTCATGACCCCATGGACCAGAGCACGCCAGGCACTCCTGTCTTCCCGCAGTTTGGCCAGACTCATGTTGATAGCTTCGAGAACACTGTTCAACCATCTCGTCCTCTGTCGTCCCCTTCTCCTTGTGCCTTGTGTGATCTTTCCCAACATCAGGGTCTTTTCCAGGGAGTCTTCTCTTCTCATGAGGTGGCCAAAGTATTGGAGCCTCAGCTTCAGGATCTGTCCTTCCAGTGAGCACTCAGGGCTGATTTCCTTCAGAATGGATAGGTTTGATCTTCTTGCAGTCCATGGGACTCTCAAGAGTCTCCTCCAGCACCATAGTTCAAAAGCATCAATTCTTGGCCATCAGCCTTCTTTATGGTCCAGCTCTCACTTCCATACATCACTACTGGGAAAACCATAGCTTTAACTATTCGAACCTTTGTCGGCAAGGTGATGTCTCTGCTTTCAACTCTACAGTTCTATTATTCTTGATTCTAGGGAGGGGCTGTCTTAATGCTCTTCACGAAAAGCAAAAGGGGTTTGGGGTGAAACTGCTGCAAGTTCCCGAGACTGATGTGGTGTGACTTGGCACAAGGGAGCTGCCGACATCCTGCCCATGTTAGTCTGTTGATGCCGGCCTTGTGGCTGCCTGGGTTGCGTTTTGCTCTTGAAACACTTAAACTGATGGATTTGTACCCAATTTCTCTGGCTTTTGTTTGGCGTGACGTGGGGAGAGTGGAAACGTGGAAATCGATAGGAGGAAGGCGAGCGAAATAAAGCGGCAACGAGTGCAGCAGAAGCTGGGATTGCAATGCGGCGCATCGACGCTCCTCCAAACAAGCCCATTGTCCCTCCTCAGATTTCCTCTTGGACAAGCAATTGTGAAGCCAGCCTGTCCAGAAAAATGAGCTGTCATTCCACACAGTGAACAAACACCATCGATTTTAACGCGTGTGCATTCGGGGGGGGGGGGGGAGGCAGCTGCGGAAAGCGCAACGCAGCACGAGGCCTCTCGCAGCACAAGGCTCAGTCAGCAGGAAATAAATGCCCCGTTTTGTTAAGTCTGCAGGCAAAAACAGCAGTCATAGGAATCCTAGTCATAGATGGAAGCATCTTCACAGCATTGCAGAGAGAAGTTCCCCTTCTGTCAAGAGCCGGCGAATCCACTTGCGATGGTTCTGCAACAAAAGGGTCTCCCCATCTGATGAGGCACTGAACAGGGTTGGCCCAATACATTTTGCCGCTTGAGGCAAACTGGTGCCTGCTCTACCTGATATTCGGAGGTAGACTGCCCCTGAACCTGAAGGCTCTATTTCTTTCCCCTTGGCTCCCCAAGCTCAGAGAGGGAGCCCAGCCAGGCAGGCAAGTGAGTTGCTTGGCTGACGACCTGAGGGGGCCTCCCAGCACCAGGTTGATGCCCTCTCTCTCCCCCCCCCCCACACCTGTCTGCCTCCATCCATCACGGCTCACGGAGGCATTGAGAATGTGTGTATGAGCTTAACAGTGCTTAGCTTTTCTAGTTACAGTAGTTTGCTGTTTTGTTAATGTTGCTAATATGGTTTTTTAGACCATAAATACTGTATTCATTTGTTCATCATATGATATGACTTTTGCTGAAATTTAGCTTGTTTTTTAGTTGCTCCTTTGTTAATAGTGTTTTATAGTTTGTAATTGTTTAATTGATGATTTGTTAATTATTCTATATGATTTGTGTTGTATTTATGATGCTCTATTATGTTCTATCGGGACGCGGGTGGCGCTGTGGGTTAAACCACAGAGCCTAGGGCTTGCCGATGAGAAGGTCGGCGGTTCGAATCCCCGCGACGGGGTGAGCTCCCGTTGCTCGGTCCCTGCTCCTGCCCACCTAGCAGTTCGAAAGCATGTCAAAGTGCAAGTAGATAAATAGGTACCTCTCCGGCGGAAAGGCTAACGGCGTTTCCGTGCGCTGCTCTGGTTCGCCAGAAGCGGCTTTGTCATGCTGGCCACATGACCCGGAAACTGTACGCCGGCTCCCTTGGCCAATAAAGCGAGATGAGCGCCCCAACCCCACAGTCGGACACGACTGGACCTAATGGTCAGGGGTCCCTTTACCTTTAATATGTTCTATCATGCTATTGTTTTTTTAATTGTGTGTAAGCTGCTTTGAGTTTCATTTGGATGACAAGCGGGCACAGAAACACAAGCAATCAAATCCCCTCCTTCCTCCACTAGCCAGACTGCCTTGGAGGTCATTGCCTGTCTGCATGCCCCTCTTGGCTTGGCAGGGCAACATCCATAGCTGTCAACCCTCCCTTTTTTTGGCGGGAAACTCCCTTATTCCAATGCCGTTTCCCGCTGCTATCCCGGATTGTTGATATCCCTTAAATTTCCCGGATTTCAAAGGAAGCAGCTCCTCTCCCTCCCTGCCGGCCAGGGAGGCTCCTCAGCTGCGTTGCTCGGCTGCCAATAAGGAGTCTGAGACCGACTGGGGGCGGAGCTTGCATGCCTTGTGCAGCCAGACCCTCACGCCCAACCAGACAGACAGCCTGCCTGCCGTCTATGCTCTCGCTCTTTCGCTCACCTGTTCGCACGCAGCCTCTGGAGCGCAGGGTGGCGAGGCTACTTGGTGCCATTGCACCGCCCTCGCGGCATCCCTTATTTTCAAATCCAAAAGTTGACAGTGATGGCAACATCTGCACACAAGGTGAGAGCAGAACAGGACTCCTTCTCCTCCTCCTTCTGGGGGTGGGCAGAAGAGGAAGCCTTGAAGGAGAGAAGGAGCAGGCTGTCGCTTGCTTGAGTCTCCCCGCTGTCTCCCAGCATATGCCGCCTGAGGCAGGGTCGTAGCAAGGGGGGACGATGGGGGCAGGTCGCCCCGGGTTCCACCCCAGAGGGGGGGGTGACACTTAAACTTTATTAACTTTATTGGAACTTTATTGGAAAAAAGAGATAATACACACACACACAACCCCCCACACCTCATCAGAGGGGGGTGACACTTCTTTATTTTTTTATTTTTTTAAAAAAATAAAATTTTAACTTTATTGAAAAAAAAGAGATAATAGACACACACACCAAAAAAAACCCCACACCTCGCAAAGTGGCACCGTCATTTTTTTGGGGGTGGGGGTGACTTGCTATGCCACTGGGTGCAGCTCTGCCAGTGCCCTGGCAAAGTGGTGGTGGTGGTGGGGGGGTGACAAAAAAAATTCCGCTCCGGGTACCACCTGGGCTGGCTACGCCTCACTCTGACCAGTGGCTGGCCCGGCCCGAGGGTCATCTAGTCCAACCCCCTGCAAGGCAGGAATCTTTTTGCCCAACGTGGGGCTTGAACCCACAGCCCTGAGACAAAGAGTCTCATTCTCTACCGAGTGAGCTGTCAAGGAGGTTTTCTAGTTTGTATGTGTGGACTGACACCATCAGTTTTCAGGGCTACTTTGGGATATTAACTGGCCTGCTGAAGAGATTTACGCTCACTTAAGTTTCCTTGATCTATTTTAAGTGAGTTATTTTTAGAGAATTCCTTTGATTCAGCGCTGGTCATTTGTTCTGTATTTTATGACTATATAACGTTATGTCATGTTAATGATTTTATTGTACACTCCTGTGATATTTTTAATGGCACTTCATAAATACTCTCGGAAATAACGTTAACTGTTGAACCGATAGTATTGGAGCGATGTTCTAATTGCTTTAGAAGCCGGGATGGCTCTACCCTGGCTCCATAGCTGGAGGCAGCAATGCTTCTGAATTCCAGTTGCTGGAAACCACAGAGCAGAAGAGTTCCGCTGTTGTGCTCGAATCCTGCTAGCACATTTCCCATTGGGGCATCTGGATGGCCACGTGGAGAACAGGATGCTGAGCTAGATGCAACCCCTTTTGCCTGACCCTGACCCAGCAGGGCTGGATTTATGCTTTTTGCTGCACTTCATTTAGACCGTTTTCTGTAACACACGTGGCACACAGACATCTCTGTGGGAAATACGGTCTCTGAATAAACTGGCGAGGACTCTTCCGCTGGACACGGCTCCATGGCTCAGGGCCTCCCAAGACTCATAGCTGTCAACTTTCGGATTTGAAAATAAGGGATTTTTTCAAACTTTCGGATTTGAAAATAAGGGATGCCGTGAGGGTGGTGCAATGGCACCAAGTAGCCTCGCCACCCTGCGCTCCAGAGGCTGCGTGCGAACGGGTGAGCGAAAGAGCGAGCATGTAGACGGCAGGCAGGCTGTCTGTCTGGTTGGGCGTGAGGGTCTGGCTGCACAAGACATGCAAGCTCCGCCCCCAGTCGGTCTCAGACTCCTTATTGGCAGCCAAGCAACGCAGCTGAGGAGCCTCCCTGGCCGGCAGGGAGGGAGAGGAGCTGCTTCCTTTGAAATCCGGGAAATTTAAGGGATATCAACAATCCGGGATAGCAGCAGGAAACGGCATTGGAATAAGGGAGTTTCCCGCAAAAAAAGGGAGGGTTGACAGCTATGATGCTGAGCTAGATGCAACCCCTTTTGTCTGGTTGCAACCCCTTTTGATTCAGCAGATGCAACCCCTTTTGATTCAGCAGGGCTGGATTTATGCTTTTTGCTGCACTTCATTTAGACCGTTTTCTGTAACCCACTTGGCGCACAGACATCTCTGTGGGAAATACGGTCTCTGAATAAACTGGCGAGGACTCCTCCGCTGGACACGGCTCCATGGCTCAGGGCCTCCCAAGACCGCTAGCTGAAACAGGCTTGCGGGGCAGAGGGTGGGGGACATCTGAGCCTACGTTCCTGGAGGGCGCCTGCCAGCCATGATGGACATTCCCAAGTTAGAGGCGCCAACGGCTCCATCGCTTGCTGCAAGGCTGCTCTGTGTGGTGGTTACATAAGATCCATGTCCCTTGCTTTCCACCGACAACATCAGGTGCTTTCAGACATGCCCCAGGTGAAAGCAATTTGGAGGGGCAACGAGTAAAGCACAACAGAAATCCATCAACACTTGATCCTTTTATTGATCTGAATCTATAAAAGGGAGATGCAGCAGAAGCAGCTGAGACCGAACCCTCAAGCACAGGCCTCATCATTTGACTCTTGCCGGCGAGATGAGCTTTTTGGGTCTGACAGAGCCAGCCAGCCGTCCATTAGTCATTTTGCCAGCGCAGCAGTTTATCCCTGTCACTTAGGCCATGTGATAATATTTGGTCTATTTTTAAGATCTGATCTCACATTTTTTATTCATAGGGAGTTTAGATTTATATATATTGAAGATCAATACAACCCCTCTAGGATGGCTGCATTATTAATAAAGGCGATGTTTTCAAGCTGAAGGCAGCTACTTAGTAAATGGAATTTTAAGGGAGGGGGGCAATATTTTCTTTTGGTTTCCTTTTTACCCTTAGAGCCTGAGGAAAGCCCGAAATTACCCTGTGATGTCATGGGGTCCAGTTTCTTAGGTTATGAGCAAAAGTGGAGATGATTAAGGCCAGAGAAAAGAAAGAACTTCTTCACACAGCACAGTCATACTATGGAACTCCCTCCCACTGGAGACAGGGATGACCACCAACCTAGATACCGGTAGCTTTAAAAGAGGACTGGACAAATTCATGGAGGAGAGGGCTATCGATGGCTGCTAGCCAGGGTGGCTATGTTCTACCTCAGCAGCTTGAGGCAGCAATGCTTCTGAATACCAGTAATACCAGTTATCAAAAGATAATTGATAAAACCAACAATGTTAAAAAAAGTGCATTAAATGTGCAGGGCTGCTACAGTGTTGGAATAGGACTAGAACCAACACCAAGGTTCGAATCCACACTTGACCATAAAACTCACTGGGTGACCTTGGGCCAGTGGGTTTAACGCAAGTTAAACCACCTCACAAGGTTGTTGTGGGGGTTAGACGAAGAGGGAGAGAACCATGTAAGGCACTGGGAGCTCCATGGAGAAAAAGGCAGGATAGAAATACAATAAATAAATAACAATAAAATTACAGGTCAGGCACCATTAGATGGAGCACTAGTCTGAGTTGGTAGGGTTGCCATGGAAATAGCCGGAATACTGCAGTCGGAAGCAGTGTCCGGGCGGAAATTGCTAAAATGTCTGGTAAAATCTGGATGTATGGCAGTGTCGTTTGGGGCGATTTACCTGAAAAATAGCTCCAAAACGTCATTTTTAAAACCGATTTTGTCAAAAAAAATCTCAACTTTTATGACCAGATTTTTACTTTTTTAAACATGGCAACTGAAATTTACTCAGAGTCAAGTGTGAATTTCATGCTCTTTATTCAGCTCATAGTAGCAATGAATGAATCTTTCCCCAAAACGTCTGCTCTATATACATTGGGCCCCACGTGATTGGCTAATTCCGGGCTACTCCTGTAGGCCAATCAGGTTGTGGATTCACTCCTCCCAGAAGCCTGATTGGCTGCTCCTGCTGGCCAGTCAGGTTGCTGATTCAATTCACCCAGGAGCCTGATTGGCTGCTCTTGCAGGCCAATCAGGTCGCTGATTCACTTCCACCTGGAGCTGGATTGGGTGGCTCCTGCGGAATGCAATCAGACTGCTGCATTCTGGATCCTATTGTTCTAGGATTCAGCTCAGTACATAACAGCAACCCTAGAGTTGGGTAAGGCAGCTTCCTCTGCTCCTACAGAGAAAGGCAAGGCAAGCGGGGTCGCTCGGGGGTCACCCAGGTATCTCGAGGCCAAACTTGGCTTTGATGCAGATCCTTCCTTGACATAGAGCCCACCGGGCAAATCCTTCACTTCCCAATTCCAGTCCTAATGGACAGCGATGGCACTGGGAAAACATGAGCTGGAATGGAACAATCCAATACCAAGAGTCTGGAGTTGTCACTGCAAGTTGTCTTGGCTGCATTGAGGGCTGGGGCTGGAGCAGACTGCCAGGGTGGTTGTTATGTACTGAGCTGAATCCTAGAACAATAGGATCCAAAATGCAGCAGTCTGATTGGTCCTAGAACAATAGGATGCAGAATGCAGCAGTCTGATTGGTCTGCAGGAGCCACCCTATCCAGCTCCAGGTGGAATTAAATCAGCAACCTGATTGGCCTGCAAGAGCAGCCAATCAGGCTCCTGGATGAAGTGAATCCGCAACCTGATTGGCCTACAGGAGTAGCCCGGAATTAGCCAATCACGTGGGGCCCATTGTGTAAATAATGTATATATAGCAGACGTTTTGGGGAAAGATTCATTCCTTGCTACTACTGGTATGAGCTGAATAAAGAACATGAAATTCACACTTGACTCCAAGTATATTTCAGTGGTGCTCACCTCCCTCAAGGTATGGCAGGAGTCACATTGGGGAGCAGGCTGGCTGGCTGGCTGGTGAGATGACCCCCAGCCTGGCTCTTGAATGGATTTGCTCCCTGTCAGTCAACAGAAAGGCTGCCAACCGGATGCCTCTTCCTCCCAGCCATGAACTTCTACAGGGGTCAGCAAACTTTTTCAGCAGGGGGCCGGTCCACTGTCCCTCAGACCTTGTGGGGGGTCGGACTATATTTTGGGGGGAAATGAATGAATTCCTTTGCCCCACAAATAACCCAGAGATGCATTTTAAAGAAAAGGACACATTCTACTCATGTAAAAACACACTGATTCCCAGACCGTCTGCGGTCCAGATTTAGAAGGCGATTGGGCCGCATCTGGCCCCCGGGCCTTAGTTTGCCTACCCATGATCTAATCTGAGCCATGAGCTTTGAAGCAGAGTGTGAGTCATGATCTTTCGCAGGCCCCTGTCAGGCTGTGCGTCCAAAAGATGTGCAGAGCTGCGGAATCCTGACAGATTCCGCCCCCTCATATAAGCAAGCATGCGCGCATGCACACGCACACAGAGCGAGAGAGCGCACCCCTCCTTGCCTAAGAACAGCAGGAGGAGGGGGACACACCCCTTGAGGCTCCGTAATGACACAGTGGAAGCTCAGCCGGTCCTTTTACAGGCTGAGGATGGCACACAGCTGAAGGAGCTGACTGTATAGGGCACTCTGAAAGGGGTCCTCACCTGCCCATTCAGAAGTGACACCAAGTGAGGAGAAGGAAAGTTGCCTTGAGGGTTTCTACTCTGCACCATGTGAATAATGTGATAGAAACCCACAAGCAGGGATGAAGCATAAGGGAACTTCTGTGGTTTCCAGTAACAGATATTCAGAAGCATTGCTGTCCCCCAACCATGGAGGGAGACCATAACCATCGTGGCTAGCAGCCATTGACAGCCCTCCCTGCCGTGAATTTGTTTAACCCTGAACTATGTAGTATCATCTAGGGTGGCGGTTTGAATCCCCGCGATGAGGTGAGCTCCCGTTGCTCGGTCCCTGCTCCTGCCAACCTAGCAGTTCGAAAACACGTCAAAGTGCAAGTAGATAAATAGGTACTGCTGCAGCGGGAAGGTAAACGGCGTTTCCGTGCGCTGCTCTGGTTCGCCAGAAGCGGCTTAGTCATGCTGGCCACATGACCCAGAAGCTGTACGCCGGCTCCCTCGGCCAATAAAGCGAGATGAGCACCGCAACCCCAGAGTCGTCCGCGACTGGACCTAATGGTCAGAGGTCCCTTTACCTTTATGTAGTATCACCAGCAAACTCGTCCACCTCCTCACTGCTGACTCTAGATCAGGGGTCAGCAACCCTTTTCAGCTGTGGGCTGGTCCACCGTCCCTCAGACCATGTGGTGGGCCGGACTATATTTTGAAAAACAACAACAAATGAATGAATTCCTATGCCCCACAAATAACCCAGAGATGCATTTTAAATAAAAGGACACATTCTACTAATGTAAAAACTCGCTGATTCCCGGACCATCCACGGGCCAGATTGAGAAGGCGATTGGGCCGCATCCAGCTCCCGGGCCTTAGGTTGCCTACCCCTGCTCTAGATGGTTTGAGAAACAAGTTTAAAAGCACAGGTCCCAATGCAGGTTCTTGTTGGATGCCTCCCCTCAAACAATTTAAAATCTGCTCTGCGACTGTTATGGCCTGGGTCAAGTTCCACCCTGGATGAAGTGGAGCCCATTTCTTTTGCATAGACCCTGTTTGCCTCAGAATGTTCCCCAGTGCCTAACAAATAAAGACCCCTCCTCCCAACATCATTGTCTCATCCACACATTGAGAAGACCCAGCTGTGCTCGTCTAGCTGCTCCTGTGTGTGGAACTGGTAGCATTTTAAAGATTTTACCTAGGAGGCCCTGGCTTCCAGCATCTGACCTAGCAACCTAAATTGGGGTTCCAGGACCCCAGAACTACATTCCCACTTTGTCATTGGCATAGCTGTCAACCCTCCCTTTTTTTGCGGGAAACTCCCTTATTCCAATGCCGTTTCCCGCTGCTATCCCGGATTGTTGATATCCCTTAAATTCCCCGGATTTCAAAGGAAGCAGCTCCTCTCCCTCCCTGCCGGCCAGGGAGGCTCCTCAGCTGCCAATAAGGAGTCTGAGACCGACTGGGGGCGGAGCTTGTATGCCTTGTGCAGCCAGACCCTCGCGCCCAACCAGCCTGCCATCTATGCGCTCTCTCTCTTTGCGCTCTCTATGCGCTCTCTCTCTTTGCTCACCTGTTTGCGCGCAGCCTCTGGAGCGCAGGGTGGCGAGGCTACTTGGTGCCATTGCACCGCCCTCGTGGCATCCCTTATTTTCAAATCCGAAAGTTTGGGGAAAATCCCTTATTTTCAAATCCGAAAGTTGACAGCTATGAACATGCACCACACCCCCTGACTCCTCCCCAGTGCTATCTACCAGGCACATTACAGAGCATCTCAAACTGCCTTTTTCATAGTCCTCCTCCACCCCTTATAATATGGCTCAACTCTGCCCAGTTTGGATGTCTTCATTTGGCCAAAAGGCAGGACTCTTTCCTTGATTTTCCATGAACAGTAAATTCATTCCTGAATAGGCAAGGGGGTGGGGCGGGCAGAGAAAAGAATAACTGAGTGGTCCGTACTAATCTGCCGCAGTTAATAGCCTTGAAGAATCTTAAATTACTGTCCCTTGGGCCTGAAATAAGCTGCATCCCTGATCAGAATGAGATCAGGTATTTAGCAGCATTAAGGACTTTTAAATGCGCAGTTGATGATGCTGCAGCCTGGTATTTGTCACCAGGCTAACTTAGCCAGGAGATGTTTTGGAGCGGAATTTTATTTTACTTTAATGTTTTGTACCCTTGGGAGCTTGTCGTACTTAAAATGGTGTTTTATTACAGTCCAGGTTATCAACTAAATGAGACGTGTCTTTCCTACTGTGTGATGCTTTTTGATAATTGAAGGAGGGGGCAGCAGTGCACTAATGAAGATGCTCTAAATTGGCCAAGAGATACCTGTGCCCCCCCCTTCCTGGAGTCTGTAGCTAACAGTAAATTATTGAGGTGGGTTGGGGGGGGGCTGTGTTACTCTGGAACATGCCTTAAGTCCCTTCCAATTCTTGTGGTCCTGTACCCTAGTGAGGAGGGACCCAGGTGGCGCTGTGGGTTAAACCACAGAGCCTAGGGCTTGCTGATCAGAAGGTTGGCGGTTCGAATCCCTGCGACGGGGTGAGCTCCCGTTGCTCGGTCCCAGCTCCTGCCCACCTAGCAGTTCAAAAGCACGTCAAAGTGCAAGTAGATAAATAGGAACCGCTCTGGCGGGAAGGTAAACGGCGTTTCCGTGCGCTGCTCTGGTTCGCCAGAAGCGGCTTTGTCATGCTGGCCACATGACCCGGAAGCTGTATGCCGGTTCTCGGCCAATAAAGCGAGATGAGCGCCGCAACCCCAGAGTCGGACACGACTGGACCTAATGGTCAGGGGTCCCTTTACCTTTACCTAGTGAGGGACGCTGGTGGCGCTGTGGGTTAAACCACAGAGCCTAGGGCTTGCCGATCAGAAGGTCTGTGGTTCGAATCCCCACGACAGGGTGAGCTCCCATTGCTTGGTCCCTGCTCCTGCCAACCTAGCAGTTTGAAAGCACGTCAAAGTGCAAGTAGATAAATTGGTTCTGCTCCGGCGGGAAGATAAACGGCGTTTCCGTGCGCTGCTCTGGTTCGCCAGAAGCAGCTTAGTCATGCTGGCCACATGACCCGGAAGCTGTACGCCGGCTCCCTTGGCCAATAATGCGAGATGAGCGCCACAACCCCAGAGTTGTCCGCGACTGGACTTAATGGTCAGGGGTCCTTTTACCTTTACCTAGTGAAGGCTGGAATCTAACAGAGGATTCTGTTGCTGAACTGGTCAGACAACCTTCTTTGTAAGACAACAACATTGGGTAGCCAAATAAGTGTCCTCTTCAGCATCCCAAAAGAATGAGCCAGGTTGCAAGAGCGACAGCTAAGTGATGGGGCCCTCCAGGCTAATGGGTGGGCCTTTCCTTTCCACCCTCAGGTAGCTGCTAGGTAGGAGAACAATATCCAGAGTGAGAGTGCAAGAGCTGAGCTGGAAGCAGCCTGGAGGATGGAGACACAGAGACCTGCTTGCTCTGTGCTGAATCCAAAGCTGTGACTAATGGAGACGCAAGATCTTTTGGGGTGCTGATGCTATGAGCCCCGCCATCTTATGCTCGGGTTTTATAGATGTATAAACAAAACCTGTCAGGCTTCAGGGAATCAGATCCCTCCCATGGTGGCAGCCAAGAAGCAGAGAAGCGATAAAAGTTCTTACCAAGCAATTTATTCAATAATTCACAGAGAGCGACGAAGGAATGCAGTCTGCCCTAAATAATGGTGTTGCTCCAAGTAAGGTCCCACCCCCCTCTGTCTCCCCTATTCTAAGTCACCCCTATGTCAGCTAATCTGAGCTTTCTGTCTCTCAGCTCTCTGTTCTCCTACCCTCAATGCTCGCCTGGTCCTGGGAGGGGGGCGGGGGGGGTCAGGAGTGCTTTCCAAGGACACTGTCAGCTGTCTCTTCCCTGGTGCTTCTTCTTCCTGTTGCTCATCTCCCTATATTTCCCAGCTTCTGCCCTTTGCAGCCTGAGAACTATGCCCTTCTGCAAACCACTGTTCTAAATCTATTCTGTCCTCTTGTTCTTGGGAAGGTTCAGGAGAAGGGGGGCGGTCCTCACCATTCCTCCTCAGTCCAGCCCCTGACAAAACTTTTGTTGTTGTTTAGTCGTTTAGTTGTGTCCGACTCTTTGTGACCCCATGGACCAGAGCACGCCAGGCACTCCTGTCTTCCACTGCCTCCCGCAGTTTGGTCAAACTCATGTTGGTAGCTTCGAGAACACTGTCCAACCATCTCATCCTCTGTCGTCCCCTTCTCCTTGCGTCTACTTTCTTGGGTTCCATGATCACTGCAGATGGGGACAGCAGTCACGAAATTAGAAGATGCCTGCTTCTTGGGAGAAAAGCAATGACAAACCTAGACAGCATCTTAAAAAGCAGAGACATCACCTTGCCGACAAAGGTCCGTATAGTTAAAGCTATGGTTTTCCCAGTAGTGATGTATGGAAGTGTATGGAAGTGAGAGCTGGAGGGCACAAGGAGAAGGGGACGACAGAGGACGTGATGGTTGGACAGTGTTCTTAAAGCTACCAACATGAGTCTGACCAAACTGCGGGAGGCAGTGGAAGACAGGAGTGCCTGGCGTGCTCTGGTCCATGGGGTCACGAAGAGTCGGACATGACTAAACGACAACAACAAAAGGTATAAGATTATAAAAATAAGATAATTAAGCAGAAATAGTGAATATTTAAAGAACCAGAAGGGGAAGTTGAGGGAAGTCACGGGGAGAGGTATTTCCCCCTTTTTCTTTTATATGACAACTGTTATATGGTGTTGTTTGATTGAATATAAATGGTAAAAATCCAGTAAAATCTTTAAAAAACAAAACAACAAAAAAACCCCTGAAATTTAGTTATTGGTGTGTGCTTTTCTTTTTGTAAATTCACCAAAGAATAAAATAAAATAGGGATTAAGGGGTTTTCTCTGGGCAGTGGAGGGCGTGTGTGCTGTGTTTTGTCGGTGACCTGGTGGCTGAGATGCTCTATGCAGCGGGTGGGGAGACAAAAATGAGGGGGTCAAAGAGGGTCAGTTGAAAGGGAGTGAGAAATGTCCCTCTTTTCCCCTGAGGAATGTTGGAGGTTATGTGCTCCCTACCGTATGAAAAGCATTGTGCAGAATAGCGGTTTGCAGGAGGCAGGGAGGCATGGGTCACCCGGCTGGTTTATGTTCCTCGTTGCCTGTGGCAGCGGAAGGGAAGGGTTAACCCCTGCAGATCAGAAGGTGGGCATTTGTATGCGCCTGGCAGCCTAAGAGCAGCCTTTATATCCACCTCACAAAGGCAATTCTCTGCAGTTGATATAAAAAGGTGTCAGTTCTGGTTTAAGTACTGTATTACCAGCAGAGATTTATCTGCTTCAAAGGAATGCCTAACACCACCACCGAGGGAATGTAGAGTCCTCCTTATCTCTCTCGCATATACTGGAGTATTTTCTCTGGTGGACTTTTTGGCTTGCAACAGACTCCCGCTGCCTCCCCTTTCTCTATCCTCTCCAATCGCTGCAATTGAAAACAAAGACAGCACACAAGCTGGCATGGCTTGCCGTAGAAATTCCAAATTGCTCGGTTTATCCAAGGACAGGCACAAGCCAGCCCTGATGCCACACGCCGTGGTCCTCTGTTGCAGGAAGGGAGGGGCTCTTGTGCTTGGATCCTGCCCTTGGGGTTCCCACAGGCATCCGTTTGGCCACTATGGGAAGAAGATGCTGGATTAGATGGGCCGTTGGCCTAATCCAGGAGGGGCTCTTCTGATGTTCTGAACATCCTTTCTGTGTGCCAGCATAGTTGATGGATGGGATCCAATCCTGGATGGGGTGGTAGTCAGTGTCTTAAATGGCAGCAGGTTGGGGTAGACAGATGGGTAGAAGAAGCCATGAAGACTATATGGAACTTCCACATCTGCATGCTATTGTCAGGGTTGGAGACAGGCTTACACCAGCAACAAAAGCAATAAATCACTTGAGGCCATAGCAGTCAACCCTCCCTTTTTTTGCGGGAAACTCCCTTATTCTAATGCCGTTTCCCGCTGCTATCCCAGATTGTTGCTATCCCTTAAATTTCCCGGATTTCCAAGGAAGCAGCTCCTCTCCCTCCCTGCCGGCCAGGGAGGCTCCTCAGCTGCGTTGCTCGGCTGCCAATAAGGAGTCTGAGACCGACTGGGGGCGGAGCTTGCATGCCTTGTGCAGCCAGACCCTCACGCCCAACCAGACAGACAGCCTGCCTGCCGTCTACGCGCTCGCTCTTTCGCTCTCCCATTTGCGCGCAGCCTCTGGAGCGCAGGGTGGCAAGGCTACTTGGTGCCATTGCACCACCCTCGCGGCATCCCTTATTTTCAAATCCGAAAGTTTGGAAAAATCCCTGATTTTCAAATCCGAAAGTTGACACCTATGCTTGAGGCCAGTGCAGTTAAATCTTTATTCGAGGAAACAAACCACAGATCATGCCTAGTGGTCTCAGCAACTTTTTCTAGGAGTTCTTGCCCTGCTGAAGCATTTACAAGGCCTGAAGTTCTCCGCCTAGGAAGGGTTGGAAGGGACCCCAAGTCAAGCATCATAAAGGTAAAGGTAAAGGGACCCCTGACCATTAGGTCCAGTCGTGACCGACTCTGGGGTTGCGGTGCTCAACTTGCATTATTGGCCAAGGGAGCCGGCGTACAGCTTCCAGGTCATGTGGCCAGCATGACTAAGCCACTTCTGGCGAACCAGAGCAGCGCATAGAAACACCGTTTACCTTCCCACCGGAGCGGTACCTATTTATCTACTTGCACTTTGACGTGCTTTCGAACTGCTAGGTTGGCAGGAGCAGGAACCAAGCAACGGGAGCTCACTCCATTGCGGGGATTCGAACCATCAACCTTCTGATCGGCAAGCCCTAGGCTCTGTGGTTTAACCCACAGCGCCACCTGCGTCCCTAGTCAAGCATCATATAGTCCAACAATATTGTCCTGCAATGCAGGAATCGCAACTAAAGAATCCCTGACCGATGGCCATCCAAACTCTTATTTAAAAACCTCCAGTGAAGGAGAGTCCACCACCTTCTGAGTTGGTCCATTCCATTGCCAAACAGCTCTTACCACCTGCTCTTATGGACCAGGACAGCTATGTGCAATTCTTGTATTTAGTAATTGGAATATTGATGGTGCTGGGTTTTTTTTCCTGCATCATGAAATTTGCGTGTTCAGACCCAGAAACCTCCCCCCCCCCAAATAAATTCACACTTGACTCAAATTTTAGTTTGTTTTTGGGCAGAATTTAGGCCACAACTTTATTGATTACAGAAAGTGAGTGGTTGCATAGGCTCTGGTTCAACTACCGGTAGCTCCCTGCCATGCAGGTAGCGCTGACCCAGGGTTCCAGCATAGGTCAGCCAAGGGTGAACACCTGGATAAGTGGAATGCCGGGAACAGGCTATCTCCGCCACCCAAATGTCCCCCCGGACTCAGGCACGGGCACAACCCCCTCTCAGGGGTTGACCAAACCATTGAGTCCCTGGATTCCTTTAACGGAATACCCTTCACATAGGGATGGCGAGAGCGTTCTCCCATCCCTATCACCTGAACCAGAGCCTATCCGCAACCTTACAAGTTGTGACGATTTGCTACGTGGCAGGCGAAACCCAAATGGCAACAGCCAATCAGCCAAGTGGGGAAAATTCCTGCCGTGCCCCTGTCCCAACAACAAAAAAAAGACTTCAACGTCCATGCCGATGCCACTCCCTCCTCACAGGCTCTGGACCTAGTGACTTCCATGGCGACACTAGGGCTCTCCCAATTTGTTTTGGGCCCCACTCATCAAGCAGGCCACACGCTGGATTTGATTTTTGGTGCTGGCATAGATGTGATCATGCTCCCATCTGTGGAAGTGCCATGGTCTGATCACTATGCCCTGAGAGCCGAGATTGACTTTCAGCTCCTCCCCTGCTTGGGTGGCGAGCTTATTTTGGCTCGCCCGCGAAGGCTGATGGATCCTGATAGATTCCGCCAGGCTTTGCGGGACCCTGCCCCCCCTGGCGACTCATTAGATGATATTGTCAGGGATTGGAATAACCGATTCTTGGCAGCCATCGATGAGATCGCACCTAAGCGCCCTCTGCGACCCCGCCGAAACCGGACCCCTTGGTTTACCGAGGGGCTTCGGAAAATGAAACGGGATCTCAGACGGCTAGAGCGAGTATGGCGGCGTGCTCGCGACGGAGCTTCAAGAACATCTTATAGGATGTTTATGAAAACCTATGAGATGGCAGTGAAAGCGGCAAAGAGGTCCTACTTCTCAGCTTCCATTGCATCCGCTAGCTCTCGCCCAGCACAACTCTTTAGAATAATCAGGTCTCTAACAACCCTAGAGGAACAACCAAATTTAAATATGAATTTGACCCATAGCTGTGAGGCATTTGCGAGCTTTTTCGCGGAGAAAGTCTTGCAGCTCCGCCATGACCTCCCTGCCAATTTGGATACAATAACGGAGCTAGAGGCCCCTCGACTGTCTTCGGGCCCAGTATTGGACCACTTTGATCGGATACTCCCTGCCGATGTAGACAGATTCCTCCGAGCTGGAAGGCCCACCACCTGTCCCCTTGACCCGTGCCCGTCCTGGCTGATTAGAGCGTGCCCGGACGAGGTGCGGGCCCCCCTGGGTGAGATTATCAACTTGTCCCTTGGCACAGGGACCTTCCCAGGGGAGTTGAAAGAGGCAGTGGTGCGTCCGCTCTTAAAGAAAACTTCTTTAGATCCTTTAGATCTATCCAATTACCGCCCGGTCTCGAATCTTCCGTACTTGGGTAAGGTAATTGAGAGAGCGGTTGCTGAACAACTTAGTGGGTTTCTGGAGGAAACATCGGCTTTGGATCCATTTCAGTCCGGCTTTCGCCCTGGCTATGGGACTGAAACGGCTTTGGTCGCGCTAACGGATGATCTCCGTAGACAACTGGATCGAGGCGGATCGGGACTGCTGATTCTCTTAGATTTGTCAGCAGCCTTCGATATGGTCGATCATGAACTTTTAGACCACCGCCTTGCCGACGTGGGGATTCAGGGCACAGTCCGACAATGGCTGCGCTCCTTTATCTCAGGTCGGGGACAGAGAGTAGCGCTAGGGAATGAGATGTCCCCGCGGCACTCCTTGGTGTGTGGAGTGCCGCAAGGTGCAATTCTCTCCCCAATGCTTTTTAACATCTTTATGCGCCCTCTCGCCCAGATTGTCCGGAGCTTTGGGATGGGTTGTCATCAATATGCTGATGACACCCAGCTTTATCTGTTGATGGACGGCCGTCCCGACATAGTCCCAGACACACTGGCCAGGTGTTTGGAAGCTGTGGCTAGATGGATGCGTGGGAGCCGATTAAAGTTAAATCCTTCGAAGACAGAGGTCCTTTGGCTAGGTCGGGACGACATGGGGTTGGGGGGCCAACCCCCAACCCTTGCAGGCGTTCAATTAGTGCCAGCGCCTCTTGTCAAGAGTCTGGGGGTAACCTTTGACGCCTCCCTCTCCATGGAGGCGCAGGTTGCAGCCACAGCAAAGGTGGCATTTTTCCATCTCCGCCGTATTAGGCAGTTGGTCCCCTACCTCTCTCGCCCTGACCTGGCCACAGTGATCCATGCGACGGTCACCTCCAGACTAGATTATTGTAACTCGCTCTATGCAGGGCTGCCCTTGAAGCTGACCCAGAAACTCCAGCGGGTGCAGAATGCCGCAGCAAGGCTCCTTACGGGGGCCTTGCCGCGAGATCACATTCATCCAGTGCTTTATCAGCTGCACTGGCTCCCGGTGGAGTACAGGATCAGGTTTAAGGTGCTGGTCTTAACCTTTAAAGCCCTACGCGGCCTAGGGCCCTCGTACTTAAGGGACCGTCTCTCCTGGTATGCCCCAGGTAGGACCTTGAGGTCATCAAATAATAACCTTCTGGAGATCCCAGGTCATAAGGAGGTCAGGTTGGCAGCCACCAGGGCCAGGGCTTTTTCGGTTCTGGCCCTGATATGGTGGAATGATCTGCCACAAGAAACGAGGGCCCTGCAAGAGTTAGCACCCTTTCGCAGGGCTTGTAAAACGGAGCTGTTCCGTTTGGCTTTTGGGGTAATTTGTTAGTGTAACTTTTAAAATTCAAAATTTTTAAGTTTTAAAGTGTATTTTATATCTGTATTTTTAATCTGTGTTTTTATATTTGTATTTGATTGTTAGCCGCCCTGAGCCCGGTTTTGGCGGGGAAGGGTGGGATATAAATAAAAGTTTATTATTATTATTATTATAAATGACACACGATGGCATAGCAAGGTCAAGCGCAAAAGCCCTAAACGTAGGGAGAGGTGGGCGGGTGTTCTGAATGCATGCGCCGAAAGAGGAAGCTCTGGGTCACATGCATGGGTATATAAAGGTCCCTCGATCCGTTTGGACTGCGCCCCATTGGCCAGATTGAACCCAGCATCGAGGGACCTACCAATCGGCTGTTGTGGCTGACCAGTCTTACCCACCCACAACACAGGGTTTCGGTTTCCAGGTCTCACCGCAACACGTGCCCTCTTTGAGGGAGGACACGGTTTATCAGGAGCTGGGGTTTTCTAATACTATTAAATCTTAGAGCTAGCAGACGTATTGCGTTCATGTTTGTGATGCCAACTTCATTTTCCCGCAGGTTTTGCAGTTTAATATGGAGCTAATAAAATATGAAAAACAGGTCTAATCACTTTGAAAGTAAAATAAGACAAAACAATAACGCAGCCTATATAAATCCAGAAGGGGTGGGTGTGCCAAGTGGGGAGGCGAAAAGAGATGAGACCTCTCTAGGCTCTTTAAGCTGCATCAAGCGATGTCTAGTGTCCGGATCAAGGAAAGTAATAGTACTACTCTATTCTGTCTTGGTCACACCACACCTAAAGAAGGTCCTGGAGAAACACTAGAACTTGCAGACATCCAATGAAGCTGAACCTTGGAAGATTCAGGACAGATAAAAGAAAGGACATCTTTACGCCGTGCAGAATTAAAGGATGGAACTCCATGCCACTGGAGGCCTTAGTGACCATGGGCTTGGATGGCTTTGAAAGAGGATTAGACAAATTCTAGTGGGGTGGGGTGGGGCTAGCCCACCAATAAGTGGGTCCCAGATAGACATAGTCCAGTGGCTAATTCATAGCTGTCAACTTTCGGATTTGAAAATAAGGGATTTTTTCAAACTTTCGGATTTGAAAATAAGGGATGCCGCGAGGGTGGTGCAATGGCACCAAGTAGCCTCGCCACCCTGTGCTCCAGAGGCTGCGCGCAAACGGGTGAGCGAAAGAGCGAGCGCTTAGACGGCAGGCAGGCTGGCTGTCTGGTTGGGCGTGAGGGTCTGGCTGCACAAGGCATGCAAGCTCTGCCCCCAGTCGGTCTCAGACTCCTTATTGGCAGCCAAGCAACGCAGCTGAGGAGCCTCCCTGGCCGGCAGGGAGGGAGAGGAGCTGCTTCCTTTGAAATCCAGGAAATTTAAGGGATATCAACAATCCGGGATAGCAGTGGGGAACGGCATTGGAATAAGGGAGTTTCCCGCAAAAAAAGGGAGGGTTGACAGCTATGGGCTAAGTTTGTAAAGGGAACTCCTTCGCCTCACTTTTAGATGAGATGCCCCAGTCATTCCAGCTGTTGTAAGCCCAGGCAAATAGATTCTTCAAAAGAATGGTACTCTTCTTCAATAGAAATAGAATATCCTCCTAAATGTTCATCAAATTGCTAACAGAAACTGAGTTACGCTGTGTATTTTCCAAATGATGTGAACAGGATGGTGGTTTTTTATATACCGGTATATATCTCCCATACATTTCTTTCCATGCTTTTCCACCGAGGCACATAAATTGTCTTTGCCTGCACAATGCATTTTATGAAGCGCGTAAAAATACCAGATAGAAATTATCTGTTTCCCCCGTCCAGCATGTCACTTTTTGGCAAATAGATAACAAGAATCTGTTTCATTCTTTCCCTGTTTGCTGCTGAACGGCCCACTATAAATTGAGAAATGGCTGGAGAAATCATTTCTCTCTTGGAAAAGCCCTCCCCTCAACATGCTATTGTGAGCAGCATTAAGTACAAGAGACTCCTCTCATGACTTGCCCAGAAGGCGAATGAATCCGATTTCCTTGCTGATCGGGCTTCCTGCCCTCATTCGGATGGAGAGAGCAGGCTGGAACCACGTGAGGGTCTTTCCACTGTGTATTTTCCACATGTGGATATTCAAGAAGGACAATTACACCGCATTTAAAGGAGAGGCCATGAGACAAGTTGGCTGTCTGGGAAAAGGGCTGGCAGCTCCCAATCCCATTCCATCAGCACAAATGCTTTAAAGGTAAAGGTACCCCTGATCATTGGTCCAGTCGCAGACGACTCTGGGGTTGTGGTGCTCATCTCGCTCTATAGGCCGAGGGAGCTGGCGTTTGTCCGCAGACAGCTTCCGGGTCATGTGGCCAGCATGACTAAGCCGCTTCTGGCAAACCAGAGCAGTGCACGGAAACGCTGTTTACCTTCCCGCCAGAGCGGTACCTATTTATCCACATGCACTTTGACATGCTTTCGAACTGCTAGGTGGGCAGCAGCAGAGACCGAGCAACGGGAGCTCACCCCGTTGCGGGGATACGAACCGCCGACCTTCTGATCGGCAAGCCCTAGGCTCAGTGGTTTAGACCACAGCGCCACCTGTGTCCCTACTTTATACCTTACTTTACTTTCTGTCTAATTCAGAATCATAGCTGTCAACCCTCCCTTTTTTTGTGGGAAACTCCCTTATTCCAATGCCGTTTCCTGCTGCTATCCCAGATTGTTGATATCCCTTAAATTTCCTGGATTTCAAAGGAAGCAGCTCCTCTCCCTCCCTGCCGGCCAGGGAGGCTCCTCAGCTGTGTTGCTCGGCTGCCAATAAGGAGTCTGAGACCGACTGGGGGCGGAGCTTGCATGCCTTGTGCAGCCAGACCCTCATGCCCAACCAGACAGACAGCCTGCCTGCCGTCTACGCGCTCACTCTTTCGCTCACCCGTTCGCGCGCAGCCTCTGGAGCGCAGGGTGGCGAGGCTACTTGGTGCCATTGCACCGCCCTCGCGACATCCCTTATTTTCAAATCCGAAAGTTTTTAAAAAATCTCTTCTTTTCAAATCTGAAAGTTGACAGCTATGGACTAGACCAGTTCCATTAGCCCATAGTAAGCCAGAAACAGCCAAAGGGCATTACCGGTAGTTGTTTGGAACCTATTTGGGACCACACCACCGTACACCTTCTGACATCCACAGAAGCCCCTTTCTGCCTCAAACCTTTGCCATACAGGGACCCACAGCCTGTGTTAACGACAGATTCATCTTCGAGTGAATCTGGCAGCCCCTCTTCGGGGGAGGAGGAGTTAGTGGCTGGGAGCCAGGGAGTGCCAGGTGTCCAGGGAGTTGATGGGAGACCTGGCACCACCCAGCAGACTCGCTCGGAGGGGGAGGCGTCAGTTCCGGCGCATATATCACGTAGGAGAAGAAGGCGGCAATTCAGGATGCCGAGGCTGTGGTGTTGGCGCCAAAACAGGAGGGAGGCACTTCCGGATTCTGCTAGTGACTGAGCAGACATGATAAACTGAACTCTGCACTGTAAATAGCTTTGCACAAAATAAAGACACTTAAAGACAAGATGGCTTGTTCTTACTATTGAACAACCGATAAGAGAATCTGATAGCAATAATAGTAGTAGTAGTAGTAGTAGTAGTAGTAGTAGTTTTAAAATGAATAAAACAAAAGGCACTATCCACTGTGTGAAAAAGGACTTTCTTTTATCTGTTCAGTTTTTAGGTGACTCTGGGAAATTGTACAGCCAGGAGTGTGCAGCCAAGAGCAGCTGGCCAGGCCCC
This sequence comes from Darevskia mixta, assembly GCA_034641385.1. Classification (NCBI taxonomy): domain Eukaryota; kingdom Metazoa; phylum Chordata; class Lepidosauria; order Squamata; family Lacertidae; genus Darevskia; species Darevskia mixta. Next base: position 3,798,716 of record JAWWNH010000025.1, on the reverse strand, counting down.
TCAGAGTTATCAGAGCAGGCCTCACCAGTGTTCTTTGGTAGCCCCCAATTCCAGAGTTTCCAATCCATCAATGCAGGCAGATTGTAAAGAGAGACAACCTGGGGGAATGATGGCCTTTTTACGGCTCTGAGCTATAGAAGCAGGTATGCATTAGTACCGAGGGAAAGGAGAGATGGAGGCATTATCTCATCTCTGAGCAGAAGATACAGCTGAGGCCAGGAATGTGCGCTTCATTAGGGAGACTGGGATTCCTTGTGCAGGTGAATCCGTGCCTGCAGGAAACGAAGCACAAAGAAGAAGATCCCGTCACTCCCCTCTCAGAGGACAAGCAGGGTGGGTGTGTGAATGCACCTGGCTTGGTGTCCAGAGACTCATACAGAAGCTTAGGAAAGCCTCCAGCCCTCCTGAGGGCACCAGAGCTCTCCACACCTGCAGAACAGTCCACAGGAGCTGGAGAAGAAGACTTGGGAAGACCATCTTTCTTCCTCAGCTGCGGTGAAAGTTACAAGCAAATGCGTTCTGTGCATGGAAATATGGTTGCCATAAAACTTTATGGCCCAGTTTCCCGTGACCCAACCTGGCCATGATCTCATAGTCCATTGAAAACAAGCGCATCATCTGCTCCCTGGAAGTCTGGAGAGCTTTTTTCTTTACTCTGCTGTGCTCCAGGCAGCTCAGATTCTTAGCTTCGATAACACTGTCCAACCATCTCATCCTCTGTCATCCCCTTCTCCTTGTGCCCTCCATCTTTCCCAACGTCAGGGTCTTTTCTAGGGAGTCTTCTCTTCTCATGAGGTGGCCAAAGTACTGGAGCCTCAACTTTAGGATCTGTCCTTCCAGTGAGCACTAGGTCATGAACCTAGATGGCTTTAAAAGAGGATTAGACAAATTCATGGAGGAGGAGGGGACTATCGATGGCTACTAGCCAAGATGGCTATGCTCTACTCAACTATGCAGTTGCTGGAAACCACAGGAGAGAAGGTTGGTCTGATGCTCAGGTCCTGCTTGCTGACTTCCCAGAAGAGGCACCTGGTCGGCCACTGTGAGAACAGGATGCTGGACTAGATGGACCATTGGTGTGATGGCCTGGGATTCAGACTCAGATGCTGAACCTGAGGGATCCCAGCCTGCACAGGATTCCCCGCCTCCAGAACCAGCAGAGTCGGGGCTAGGGCCTGAGTCTGAAGGGTCCTCACCTGTGCTGGATCCTCAGGTGCAGGCATCTGCTGAGTCTGCTCTGGCTCCTGATGGGGTGGAGGACCCATTGCCTGCAGGTGCTCCACTCCCAGCCCTGTCAGGGGAAGCTGAGGTTGCCTCTGGGTCCGGTAACCCTCCAGGCTCTCCTGAGCTGCAGAGGCTCAGGGCAGAGAGGCGAAGGGAACTAAGTTCCTGCAGGAGGAGTGCTCGCCTCCAGGCCAGGAGAGGTGAGTCACCAGAGGATCGGGGCCACCCTCTGCCTCGGGGCAGATAAAAGCCGGCCAGCCCCAGCCCCAAGTTGCAGGAGCAACATTGTTGGTGACCAGTTCCTGCTTGAAACCTGTCCTGCTTTCCTGCCTGAGCTCCTGACCTGCCCTGGTTCCCTGCTTGCCTACCTGTTCCTGACTTTGCCTCACTCCCTGCCCTGCACCCAGCTTCAGTGACTACGGACTGCCTTTACGTTGCACCTCTGACCACGGACCGGACTTGGACCTCGCCTTTTGGGTAACCCACGGGACCCGCACAATTGGCCTGATCCAGCAGGCCCTTCTTAGGTTCTTAACAGTGGCCCAGGACCAGGCCTCTTTCCTTCCCAACGTAGCCAAGCAGCTCAAAGTTTTCCCTGGTCATTTTGCCGAGCTCTTCTGCCATCTCGAGCCAAGGCACACTGCAAATCAGCCTTGCTGCCGCTTGCTGTATGTACATATGGAATGAGGTTTATTTATGAGAGGGAAAGAAGCCATAAAGAAGACTTACGATGTCCAAGAGGCCCTGATTTATGGAACTGAAAACTTCAGACTGTTCGTCAGCTGAGGGAATGACAGCTTCTGACAGGTGTCCATGAATAAATCCAAAAGTTTTCCTGCCTCCAGCCGCCAGTGGCCAAATACTTCAGTTGATTTGAAAAGCCTCCACCTGCCATGATCTTTAATACTTGAAAGAGGGAGGAGCGAGAAGGAGGTTGTGGCATGGAAATGGCGCCTCTCCCTCATAAAAACGTAGGATTGCAGAGTTGGAAGGGACCCAGCGGGTCATCTAGTCCAACTCCCTGCAATTCAGGAATCACAAATGAGGAATCCCTCTGTTGGAAACTTCTGATGAAGGAGAGTCCACCCCTTTTGAGGTAGTCCATTGCACTGTCAAAAAGTTCTGACTGTCAGGAAGTTTTTCCTAAGCTTTAGTCAGAATCTCCTTTCTTGCCATTTGAATCAATTGGTTTGGGTCCCACCGTCTGCAGCTGCAGAAAACAAACTTGCTCCATCTTCCGTGTGACATCCCTTCAGATATGTGAAGGTGGCTCTCATATCTCCTCTCAGTCTTCTCTTTTCCAGGCTAGACATGCCCAACTCCCTCAGAAGCCAGTTCTGGTTGTTTATTGAAATTTGATTTATATTAGAGACTGGCACTCCTGGAAAGGGGTATGTGCAAAGCAAGCGGGGGAGAGTAGCAGCATGAAGAAGTTTGCTGAACAACAGGACGAGAAGATGGCGATGGTCGGAATGTGGCATTTGGAATTAAGAAGATCGACCTCATCCACACAGAGACATTGTTTATTATAATTTAGCCTGCTTGCTGGCATATATCAGCGGCTGTGGAAATATTGGAAAGAATTTTGAAAAGCAATTGATGGAGGTGATCAGGGAAGCTCCGGCGTCCGAGGCATGGGAAGTCCATATATAAAAAAAATATTATAATAATTAGGCATAATTGGAATGTTTCTTTTAATTGGGATTTGTATAATTAATTTGGATTGTAATTTGAAATGTAATTGGGAATAATTTCAATGTGATTTGCTGTGATTTGTATTGGAAAATTCAATAAATAGATTTTATATATATACAGTGGGACCTCGACTTACGACGATAATGCGTTCCGACGCAATTTTCGTAAGTCGAAAACATTCGTAAGTCGAATCCCCATAGGAATGCATTGAGCGAAAAAAATTTGTAAGTCGAAAATTTGTAAGTCGAAATTCGTAAGTCGAAAAAATCCTATTAAAAGCGGCCGCGACTTCCATTCGTAAGTCAAAAAATTCGGTTGCGGCGGCCATTTTGTTTCTCCCGGAAGTCATTCGTAAGTCGAAAAACACGTAAGTCAGATCGCTCGTAAGTCGAGGTCCCACTGTATAAAAAAAGACATGCCCAACTCTCTCAACCGTTCCTCATAAGGCCTGGTTTCCAGACCCTTGTTCGTCCTGGTTGCCCTTGTCTGCGCATGTTCCAGCTTGTCAAGATTCTTCTTATATTGTAGTGCCCAGTAAGATCTGTTTGAGAGTGGAACAGACTCCCTTTCTTGGAGGTTTTCAAGCAGAGGTTGGAGGGTTTACTTGAGACTCCTTCATCGCAGGGGGTTCGACTAGATGACCATCGGGGTCCCTTTCAACTCTACAATTCTGTGATTCTATCTGGGCACACAGTACTCCAGGCATGGTCCGACCAAGGCAGAACAGAGTGGTACTATTACTTCCCTTGATCTGGACACTAGATCTGGTCAGCAAACTTTTTTTTTAATCATTTTTTATTAGTTTTATAAGAATACAATAATAAAATTCACATATTTATCTTCACATCTTATACCATTTTGGCTTTTTATGGCCGTGACTTCCGTCAAACCTTCCTTATGATATTCTAATATCTATTCCTTATATCTATATTTCTTAAATCAATCACTGTTTTATATTGTTACTTTCTAAGAATTAATCACTATATCTTCGTATTAACAACAACATTTCTTCCTTACTCTACAAAGCTTCTTGCAGTCCTACCAATGTATTCAATTGAGTACAATTTTCCTTTAGATAGTCTGCAAATTTAGTCCAGTCTTTGATGAACTTCTGGTCCCGCTGTTCTCGGATTCTCCCCGTCATCTTGTCTAATTCTGCATACTCCGTTAGTTTCACTATCCAGGTCAGCAAACTTTTTCAGCAGGGGTCCAGTCCACTGTCCCTCAGACCTTGTGGGGGGCTGGACTATATTTTGAAAAAAATATATGAACGATTTCCTATGCCCCACAAATAACCCAGAGATGCATTTTAAATAAAAGGACACATTCTACTCATGTAAAAACACGCTGATTCCCAGACAGTCCGCGGGCTGGATTGAGAAGGTGATTGGGCCGGATCCGGCCCCCAGGCCTTAGTTTGCCTACCCATGCACTAGAGTTCTGTTGACGCAGCCTAGAGTTAAATTCACATTTTTTCTGCTGCTGCTGCATCATATTATTGACTCATGTTAACAGCATACAGAAAGAATAAAAATATCTAGGGCCCTCCAGATGGAAAACACTTCACAGTGATAAATCAGGATAACCCTCCCTAACCCACAGACTTTTATCCCACTCTCTGATGGGCTCTGAGTTCACACAGGTCCCTGCCCCCCCCCACCATGCAGACCAAATAAAGGATGTATTGTGATTCCTGTATTGCATTTCTATGATTCTACACATGAAGGACACAACATCCAGCATGACTCCTCCTGCTGAGTGTCTGAATCCCTAGAACATTTTATCCCTTTCTTGTTTGCCTCCTGTCCAATTAGCCCAGGCTGACAAAGGTCTAACTATGTAATCATGACACTAGCCTTGCTCAAACAGTGGTGTGTTTATTCCTGTGTGTTTCTGAGAAGTGACCTTGTTCAGCAGCAACTCCTGTCTTCATTAGCATTTGGCAATAGAAAATACATGGCTTCCTTTGCATACTTGACTTTGTCTTGATAAAAAAGCACGCTGCACTTTACAGGAATAATGGTCTCTTTGTTTAGAGATTAGTGCTCAAGTTGTATTTAAATGGCTCCCAGAGAGAGCCCATAATCCTATAAGGTACAAATCCCAATAGCATCAGTGTACCGTAGAACCATAAGCAATGCTAAGTTTTTGTTGTGGGTTTGGAGGGTTAGTCTGGATCATGGGTCAGCAAACTAAGGCCTGTGGGCTGGATCAGGCCCAATAGCCTTCTGGATCCAGCCCATGGACGGTCCCGGAATCGCAGTGTGGATCACCAGCGCGTGTGCGTTCTTTCCCTCACCCTCCCTCTCCCTCACATGGCGGCGCCGGCGGCGCCTCCTCCCTCCCTCCTCCTGGCTTCTCCCCGCCCTGCCTAGAGGAGGAAGGGGGCTGGGCTTTGTTGGTGCCAGCAGCAGCAGCGCTCGAGCAGCCGCCATTTTAAGCAGCCCCTCTCCGGAGCCCTTTTGCACGCTGCTCATCGTCCCGCCGCCACCGCCGCCGCCAGCCCCTGCCACTTGCAAGACACATCAAGACTCGCAAGACATATCAAGACTCGCAAGACACATCATTTCCCCCCCAAAATATAGTCCGCCCCCACAAGGTCTGAGGGACAGTGGACCGCCCCTCTGCTGAAAAAGTTTGCTGACCCCTGGTCTGGATGATGCCCTTTCCAATTCCGGGGGGCCTGTACCCAGAGAGGGTTAAATCTAACTAGAGGAGATTGCTGAACTGCTTGGGGTTTCTTTGTAAGTCAAGGACCTTAGCTGGCCAGTTGAGGGTCCTCAGTTGAGGGTAGCTGGGAAGCCTTTTGTTCCTGCTCCTGGGCCATCAAAGCCACGCACAAAACCCAGAGCTTTAGAAAATATTACCGGTAAGTCTTTTGAAAACGGAAGAGCACCCCTCTCGTGGCAATGACAAGCCCCATCCCCAGTGAAACGACTCCTGAAACACCAGAAAGTCCTGAAACGGCCACTCTCAATTTTCCAAATGTGGTGGCGTTTCCTGTCCCTGTTGACATCCTGCAGGAGACCTGGACTGGGCGAAAAGAGCTTCCAGAGAGTCCCTGTGCTGCTTATTTGCATTAATCATTTGAGTTTTATTTTGTATTTTTTCACTTAGGTTGTGATTTCTGTATGCCAGCATCATCCTCTGAGTCAGAAAAATGACTCAGTGTTATAAATAAGTGAATGAATGAATGAAAGGCAGTTCTTGGAAGCAGAAGGACATGGGTCCCCCCCTCCTGATCTCCATTCCAATAGGAAGAATGCCTCTGGGGTGGAGTGGGTGGTGGAAAGCAGCATTCTGGGAGCAGATCACTGCCCCCCCCAGCTGTGTCATAGGGGGAACTTGGGACATACAGCTGTGTTGCCCAGGCTTCTGCTCAGACAGAGGTTGGGGAGGGGGGCTATGGAGGGTCATAAAAGGCAGTGGTTTCCAATGTTTTTTGGGTCCCCATCTCCTTGGTTCCATAAACTCATCCCCAGTGCCCCCTACCCTATAAAAAAAGGATTATTCAGAATAGTGGTTTTTATTACGTGGTAATCCAGCTAGGTACTTCATGGCCGCCATGACAACCACGTGGCTCTTGTGGGAATGTTAAGGATAGTAGGAGAGGATATTTTGATTAAATATTATCCTTCCTTCACTCACGCTAGTGAGTCACGGAGCAGAGCAGATTCCCCTCAATACAGCAGGAAGCTAGTTTGCAGATTCATTTGAATCTCTTTAGTTAAGCAATCCAGTCTGGCTTGATCATACTGGATTATTCCTGGTGTCCCCTTTGATCCCTCTTAAAAGAATAAAGACACAAGAGTCTTTCCTTAAAAGTAACAAGAAGTTTACTCACATTCACTTCACAGTATGATCCCTGAAGGCAGGCTTTAGCTAGTACAGTGGTACCTCGGGTTAAGAACTTAATTCATTCTGGAGGTCCGTTCTTAACCTGAAACTGTTCTTAACCCGAGGTACCACTTTAGCTAATGGCGCCTCCCGCTGCTGCAGTGCAATTTCTGTTCTCATCCTGAAGCAAAGTTCTTAACCCGAGGTACTATTTCTGGGTTAGTGGAGTCTGTAACCTGAAGCGTCTGTAACCTGAAGTGTCTGTAACCCAAGGTACCTTTGTAGTTACAGAACATAGTGTGAGTTAACCCCTTATGGGGATTGAGCTCATGTGCTGCTGGCTGAGAGCCAGCAGACAGCAAAATAACATTATGAGAACAGCATCAAGAGAGAAAGATGGCTGCGTGACTCGGCTCTTTTATGGAGTCAGCCAATATTATTATTATTATTATTGAATCCCCGCCCTACATTTTTATGATTCTGTGATTCCTTTGGAGCCTGTTGACCCCAGAAATCACATCCCTCCCCTTGTAAGGTGGCTTTGCTCCTCAGTCTGGTACCTGTGGCTCTATCCCCCTGGTATACTGCTTCTACTTCTTGGGCAAAATGATGGCTGCATCTGGCTCTTGTGACCACCTGAGCCGTTCCTTCCAATTATTCCATTTTTTAAAAAGCAGAAGCATTTTCCTGCTTGCTCACCTAGATACTGCTTCTTTCCCTGCCTTCTCCTAAATACGTCCTGCATAAGACATTCACTTGGCACAATTACCTAATTTTTCTGGAGTTTTAGCGGCATGCTATTTTTACACGCGCTGTTGCAATTGATTTTGGAGGCTTTGAGAAACAGCCATTTGTTCCCAGGAGGCAGAGTATTTTAGATATGTTGGGGTTTGTGTATAGGTTTCATTTTTAGAAAATCGATGACCGTCTGCAGGCTTATTTATTCACCTTGAAAAAGTGTGGCATGATCAGAGGAGCACTGCCGGATAAGGAGGATTCAGTCCGGCTCAGCGATGCAGCCGAAGGAATGTGGACAGTCGGAAAACAGAGAAATGGGCTGGGTCTCCCTTAAGAGGAGAATCCTATTAACTTGTACTCTGACCTGAAGCAGCAGTGCCTGTTTCTTTAAGAGCTAAGGCAGGAATTCAGCCGCCAACGGAGGCCGCTATTCTCTCATCTAGTTGGTCAGCTGACTTTATGAATCAAATAATTGCCAAGTTGGCAGGGAGTCCAAGGATCATCTAGTTCAGTGGTGTCCAAACTTTTTCAAAGAGGGCCAGATTTGATGAAGTGAAGGGCCGTGGGGGTTGACCAAAGGGCCAACCAAAGCTGTTGACCTTTTTTTTAGGATTGAAGTTCTTGAGGTTTTTTTTTTTAGGATTTTACCCCAGGAAATAAACTGCCACAGGGGCCGGATTAGGCCCCCCGAAACGGACTTTGGACATGCCCGATCTAGTCCAGCCATAGCTGTCAACCTTCCCTTTTTGGGCGGGAAATTCCCTTATCCCAGCGCTGTTTCCCTCTGCTATCCCAGATTGTTAGATATCCCGTAAATTTCCCGGATTTCAAAGGAAGCAGCTCCTCTCCCTCCTTGCCAGCCAGGGAGGCTCCTCAGCTGCGTTGCTCGGCTGCGTTGCTCACCAATAGTTACAGAGAATAGGATGCCATTAGACAACAGCACTGTTTGTGCTTTGCTTGCATGTAAAATCAACCACTCTGGCCCAGCCCACAAATACACTCCTTCCAAAAGAGTGTTAAAGGATGCAAAGCCTGCAACACGTTTGTATAATAAGTCATTAATGGATGCCAGAGAGCCAAAAGAGTGAACCTGATCAATCCCCCCATGAAGAACTGACGCTTTTGAATTGTGGTGCTGGAGTCCCGTGGACTGCAAGAAGATCAAACCGATCCATTCTGAAGGACATCAGCCCTGGCTGCTCACCAGAAGGACAGATCCTGAAGCATCGCATGAGAAGAGAAGACTCCCTGGAAAAGAGACCCTGAGGTGGGGAAAGATGATGGTGTGTAGCCGGGTGTAAAATTAATTTGTAGCCTGGGGGGCTTAGCACGGCGTGGACTGTCCCCGAGAACCGTAGACTTGTCCCCGGGACAGGTGAGGCTGCTGATCCCTTATTTTCAAATCCGAAAGTTGACAGCTATGAGTCCAACCCCCTGCAATGCAGGAATCACAGCTAAAGAATCCTTGGAAGGTGGCCATCTGACTTCTGCTTAAAAACCTCTAAGAAGGAGAGTCCACCACCTTTTGAACAGCTCTTACCTTCAGAAAGTTCTGACTCATTTCTTGTCATATGAATCCATTCATTTGGGTCTTCTTCTGCGATTTTCTTGGCATAGAATCATAGAATCATAGAGTTGGAAGAGACCACAAGGGCCATCCAATCCAACCCCCTGCCAAGCAGGAAACACCATCAAAGCATTCCTGACAGGTGGCTGTCAAGCCTCTACTGTCAAGACCTCCAAAGAAGGAGACTCCACCACACTCCTTGGCAGCAAATTCCACTGTCGAACAGCTCTTACTGTCAGGAAATTCTTCCTAATGTTTAGGTGGATTCTTCTTTCTTGTAGTTTGAATCCATTGCTCCGTGTCCTCTTCTCAGGAGCAGCAGAAAACAACCTTTCTCCTTCCTCTATATGACATCCTTTTATATATTTGAACATGGCTATCATATCACCCCTTAACCTTCTCTTCTCCAGGCTAAACATACCCAGCTCCCTAAGCCGTTCCTCATAAGGCATTGTTTCCAGGCCTTTGACCATTTTGGTTGCCCTCCTCTGGACACGTTCCAGCTTGTCAGTATCCTTCTTGAACTGTGGTGCCCAGAACTGGATGGCCATATTGGATGGCCAATATGGCATGGTATGGCCATATTGAAACCGCCCTACTTCTTCAAGTCAGCACATTTCCCCGGGCCGCCACTGTGAGGACTGTCAATGGCTAGCATAAGCCAGGATGCTTATGCTCTGTCTCCATGGTTGGAGTCAGCAGGGCTTCTGAATACCATTTGCTGGAAGCTGAAGGAGGGGAAAGTTCTTGTGGTTGGATCCTGCTTGTAGACTTCCTACTGGGGCATCTGGCTGGCCACTATGAGAACTGGTTGCCACAATAGATGTGACCCCCCCCCCCCGGCCCAATCCAGCAGGTTCTTCTTATGTTCCTGTTGATTGGGTGAATTTAATTACGCCTTTGTTTTCGCTGTGATCTCTCGTTACAAAACTCTTGCAGGGCGATCCTAGACAAGTATCTTCAGAATCTGAGTTCGGCTCTGCTTAATGGAAGTTAGTTTTGAGTAGGTTGGACCACATTACAGCTTCAAACAATCAATCAAACTCCCAGTCGCAACGAATGCATCCCCTGGGATTTTGATGGCCTTTTGAAATTGGTGCTTGGGTAGGCTTCCGCTGCGATTAAAGTGTGATGGGCACACATCCTGCCACACATGCTGCCTGCTCTGCCACTCCACCAGTGATTGATCCCATTCCCTTTAGAGGACAGCTGTGCAGAGTAGATTTTGCAGAGTATTCGACTCAGGCACTGGAATCGCTAATGTCAAAGTACGTGGAATTGGGCGCAGAAGGCTACTGATGCAAACATGCACACATGCAAACATGGGTTTAGCAGGTGCATTCCTGCTTCCTGGAGGGGCAGGAAGAGGCTACAACCTCCCCTCCATCCAAGGCTGAGGCTTATCCAATGCCTAACCTCACAAAGTTGTGATGATTGCTATGAGGTAGGCGAAAACCAAATGGTTGGTGCCAATTTGCCAAGTGGGAAAAATTCCTGTCTGGTTCCAAATGTGGCGGCCAGCAAAGTCTGAGCATGAAAGAAAAAAGCACAGAAACACCATGGAAGAAAGGGTGGGAAGTCAAAATGCTAAGGGGATATTGTATGGAAACTGCATTGAATTTGTTAAATTGTATGAAAATCAATTTAAAAAATGACAAAAAGAAAAAGGAGGGCAGGTGGGACAGTGGCGGAGCTTCATGCTCTGGCACCGGGGGGCGGAGAGCAGGTGGGGGCAGTGCTGGCGCGCCGCCTGCAGGGGCATGGCACGCCGCCTACGGGGGCGTGTGACCAGCACGGGCGGGGGCAACCGCGATGGCACCCCACCAGGATCACGTTGCCGGGGGCAATGCGCTCCCCCCGCACTCCTCTTCCTCCGCCAGTGGGGTGGGAGAGCCAACAGAAAGCTGAGGAGGAGGGTTACACTTTATAGTGGTACCTCTGGTTATGTACTTAATTCGTTCCAGAGATCCGTTCTTAACCTGGAAACGTTCTTAACCTGAAGCACCACTTTAGCTAAATCGCTGCCCGATTTCTGTTCTCATCCTGAAGCAAAGTTCTTAACCCAAGGTAATATTTCTGGGTTAGCAGAGTCTGTAACCTGAAGCATATGTAACCTGAGGTACCACTCAGGTTGACAAACAGGCCAAACCCTACGCCAGAGGATAAATGGACATAAATCTGACATCAGGAATCACAAGACAGAGAAACCAGTAGGAGAACACTTCAATCTTCCAGGACACTCTATACAAGATCTCAAAGTAGCTGTCTTATTGCAAAGGAATTTTAGAAATAGACTGGAAAGAGAAGTTGCTGAATTGCAACTCATTACCAAACTTAAAACCATGGAGAGACCTGGTCTGAATAAAGACATTGGAATCTTATCTCATTATACATGACAAAGCTTTTTTTAGCCATCTCACCCCTTGCTTTTTCCTGTAGTAGTAGTAGTAGTAGTAGTAGTAGTAGTAATAATAATAATAATAATAATAATAATAATAATAATAATAATTTATTATTTATACCCCGCCCATCTGGCTGGGTTTCCCCAGCCACTCTGGGCGGCTTTCAACAGAACATTAAAATACAACAATCTATTAAACATTAAAAGCCTCCCTAAACAGGGCTGCCTTCAGATGTCTTCTAAAGGTCTGGTAGTTGTTTTTCTCTTTGACATCTGAAGGGAGGGCGTTCCACAGGGCAGGTGCCACTACCGAGAAGGCCCTCTGCCTGGTTCCCTGTAACTTGGCTTCTCGTAGTGAGGGAACCGCCAGAAGGCCCTCGGCACTGGACCTCAGTGTCCGGGCTGAACGATGGGGGTGGAGACGCTCCCTCAGGTATACTGGACCGAAGCCATTTAGGGCTTTGAAGGTCAGCACCAACACTTTGAATTGTGCTCGGAAACGTACTGGGAGCCAGTGTAGGTCTTTCAAGACCGGTGTTATGTGGTCTCGGCGGACTAATTGCAGTTGTTAACAGTCGTCAACAGGTTTACCACAGCTATCAGCCCATCACCCACTCCCACCACCCTTCTGAGTAATACCCCTCCCCACCCTCTCACTATATATATGGGTCTGGTGACTTCTGTTTCAGTGTATCTGAAGAAGTGTGCATGCACACGAAAGCTCATACCAAGAACAAACTTAGTTGGTCTCTAAGGTGCTACTGGAAGGAATTTTTTTGTTTTTTGTTTTGTTTTGACTATGACAGACCAACACGGCTACCTACCTGTAACTGAGGTACCACTGTATTCCCCCGGAGTGGACCCAAGCAACACCCATTGGCCTGAGGAATTCCCACATCCGAGTCTGCCTGCAATCCACTCCGGGCAGCCACCGGATCACGGATGTGTCCGTGGCCAGGTCGCAATACCGCCTGACCATTAAAGGTGAGTGGACTTGCTGGGTACCACAGGAGGGGGAAGCTGCTTTTGTGTTTGAATCCTGGTTATAATAATAATTTATTATTTGTACCCCGCCCATCTGGCTGGGTCTCCCCAGCCACTCTGGGCGGCTTCCAGCAAATATTAAAAAACAATACATTAACATATTACAGATTAAAAACTGGTTCTGTGTTTCCCACAGGCATCTGCTTGTCCAAGGTCAGAACAGGACGCTGGACTAGATGGGCCCCCATTGGCCTGATCCAGCAGGCTCTTCTTAAATTCTTATGATCGTGTGGGCAGGGTCTGGCGGGAGATCTGGTTCCAAACATCCGGAGGGCGTCAGGTTGGCAAAGGCTGGCTGAAGGGGCTTCTGACAGAGACAAGGTTGAAAAAGAAGAGGGCCACGAAGGTGTCATCGATTCATTTGTTATTATGACTGAACAAGTTTTGATTCCATTCCCAGTTTAAATGGTTAAATCATAATGCTGGCTTTCAGAAGATCCATGGACTGAGCTCCCCCACCAGCGGGCAAAACCCTTTTAAAATAGGGAATGCATCAGAGCTATAAATCCCTGCCAGCTAGATTGCAAAGCAATAGCATAATATATATCCTTTGCTCAATCTTTTATACATTATGCTTCGTCCTGCATTTTAGCAAATGTATTTATGGCGTAAGAAGCTTTCTTGGAAGAGACACAAGTCCTGTGGGTTTGCATCTGAGTCTTGGGAATAGGAGGGATATTGACAAAAGAAAGTGGCTGCTATGATCAATACAGGGTTGTGCTGCTAAGGAATCTGGTGCCACTGTGGTATAACAGAATGTTCACAGACATTGCAACTGGTAAAGCTGAATGCTGCAGCAAAATGGAGAAGAGAAGGTGAGAGATGATCTGAGAGCCATCTTCAAATATCTTCAGGGCTGCCCCATGGAAGATGGAGCAATCTTCATTTCTGCTGCTCCAGAAGGGAGGACCAAAACCAATGGATTCAAATTACAAGAATGACCGTTCCCCACATCAAATGGGGTGCACATTTTGCGTGGTCGCGAGCAGCCCTCTGAGATCACAGTTGCAGCTCCTGGCAGTTGGGTCTGGCACCGCCTTCCCAGGTTGGATACCTGTTGTCTCCACCTATTCCAGCAGCTGCCCAATCCCGGCTGGGGAGGTGTTGCCAGGGGGATTGGCCAGGTAGAGGGAAGGAATATACCTTACAGGAGTCACTCATTACCTGGGAAGCGGCCGTTGGATCCAGAGCTTCCCCACCCTTCACTCCCTCAATTAATGCTTGTTATGCAGATTAACCTTTTATTTTCCACAGCCACACAGGCACGCAGACGCTGCTATGACAAGGTCGCTGTTAAAGGGCCGGAAAGGACTTTCCCTGCATTGGCAGGTTTCGCCTTTCCCGTAGCAATACGTCACAACTTTGGCGTTTACAGGCCTTGGGCGGAATCCTTTAGTCATCTACCTAAAATGGGAGGGTCTGGCTGCACAAGGCATGCAAGCTCCGCCCCCAGTCAGTCTCAGACTCCTTATTGGCAGCCGAGTAACGCAGCTGAGGAGCCTCGCTGGCCGGCAGGGAGGGAGAGGAGCTGCTTCCTTTGAAATCCGGGGAATTTAAGGGATATCAACAATCCGGGATAGCAGCGGGAAACGGCATTGGAATAAGGGAGTATCCCGCAAAAAAAAAGGAGGGTTGACAGCTATGCCCCTTACCATCCTTCTCTCTAAACTTAAAAGGCCCAAATGCTAAAGCCTCTCCTTGTAGAGGAAGTTCTCCAACCCCTTGATCATTTGGCTTGCCCGCCTCTACACCTTTCCCAGCCCTTTTCAGTTGTGGTGTGTGGCCAGGTCTGTGTGCTGGTCCCGTGGGGTATCCGAAAGGCGAGGTCCAAGTCCGGTCCATGGTCAGAGGTACAACGTAAAGACAGTCCATAGTCACTGAAGCTGAGTGCAGGGTAGGGAGTCAGGCAAAGTCAGGAACAGGTAGGCAAGCAGGGAACCAGGGCGGGTCAGGAGCTCAGGCAGGAAAGCAGGACAGGTTTCAAGCAGGAACTGGTCACCAACAATGTTGCTTCTGCAACTTGAGGCTGGGGCTGGCTGGCTTTATCTGCCTCGAGGCATAGGGCGGCCCCGATCCTCCGGTGACTCGCCTCTCCTGGCTTGGAGGCAAGCACTCCACCTGCGGGAACTCAGTTCCCTTCGCCTCTGCAGCTCAGGAGAGGCTGGAGGGTTAGCGGACCCAGAGGCAACCTCAGCTTCCCCTGGCAGGGCTGGGAGTAGAGCACCTGCAGGCAATGGGTCCTCCATCCCATCAGGAGCCAGAGCAGACTCAGCCAATGCCTGCACCTGAGGATCCAGCACAGGTGAGGACCCTTCAGACTCAAGCCCTAGCCCCGGCTCTGCTGGTTTTGGAGGCAGGGAATCCTGTGCAGGCTGGGATCCCTCAGGTTTAGCATCTGAGTCTAAATCCCAGGCCATCACAGTCTGGACCTAGACTCCCACCTTTGCCTGAATATTATTTCCCCGTGACTTCCCTAGCTGAAGAAAAGCCTTGCCCCCACCCTCTGAGACCTCCTAGTCCATTATATGTATTTACTCAGAAGCAGCTATTGTGGGCAGTTTGCAGCGGGGTGGGTGGAGGGGGAGAAGGCAGGATCGTTAATCTTGGCCTGCCAATGCATCCCTCAGAAGCCACTGAAATAAATCAAAGAGCAATCAGAGAGGTTGGATCCCGACATCCCCAGCCGACTAGGCAAGGTGGAAAGGGATATATATAGCGCCTGACTGGAGAAGAAAAGGCTGGACTGCTTTGAGCAGAGCCCTTTACTTCTGGAGAGAAGTTTTATCTCGTTAAAAAGAAAGGAACAGCTGCCTGTTGCCTTCAGAGCTGAAGGGACTGTGATGCACGATTACATTTTTTTAAACACCCCCCCCCCCAAAGCTGTTTACTGCCTCAGCAGATAAGTTTAGCTTCTAACAGGAGATGCACTTTTGCAGTTTGTACATTTAATAGACTTTTTTTTTTGCGCATCTTCGATAACAAATCTCATTTGAAGATGGATGCAGTGACCAAATCAACCCCCACCTCACCCCCACGTGGTGTTGTAACACCATCTGAAAGGTGAAAGGTGATGGAAAGGCATGAGAAGCAAGATAGGCAAGGAAATGTTCGCTCTTCCTGCTCTGTGACTCCAGGAGCCTTTTCTGACAAGTCACTGCCAGCTCTGATCCATCCCATCAATGCATTTGTGAAGTCAGGATTCTTGGCCCGTCATTCATTCAATGAGTCCTGCCCTGCGGTCCCAAGTTAATTATGCTCCAGGAGTCTGAATGAAACAGAAACCTAAAGACTGATCTTCAGAATTGGGCAAAATTCTCAGATTATTAAGTTCCCTGTCTGCGAGCACCCGGAAAAGAATGACTTGATCATTAGGAGCTAGCCTGGGTTTATCAGGAATAACTCATCTCAGGCCTACCTTATCTTGCTTCTAGATAGGATTGCTAGTTCAGTAGAGTTATGCCACGGCGAGCATCCCATCTGGATTTCAGGAAAAGCGCATGGCAACCTATCCCCTGATAGTCTTGTTCACAAGGTGATAAAACCTAAGCTGCATGACACTGATGACAGGTGAATCAGAAGCTGCTTGAGCAACCATACCCAGCAAGGGCTCATTAACGGAGCAGAGGGGATGCTGATCACATCTGCAGATGATATGAAGAGTAGCTGGCACAACAGAAGAGAAAAGCAGAGTTAGAAACAACACTGAACGTGTGTTTAGTCTGCAGAAGAGAGGGCTGAGAGGCGATAGGATTGTTGTTGTTGTTGTTTAGTCGTGTCCGCCTCTTCGTGACCCCATGGACCAGAGCACGCCAGGCACTCCTGTCTTCCACTGCCTCCCGCAGTTTGGTCAGACTCATGTTGGTGGCTTCGAGAACACTGTCCAACCATCTCGTCCTCTGCCGTCCCCTTCTCCTTGTGCCCTCAATCTTCCCCAACATCAGGGTCTTTTCCAGGGAGTCTTCTCTTCTCATGAGGTGGATAAAGTATTGGAGCCTCAGCTTCAGGATCTGTCCTTCCAGTGAGCACTCTGGGCTGATTTCCTTAAGAATGGATAGGTTTGATCTTCTTGCAGTCCATGGGACTCTCAAGAGTCTCCTCCAGCACCATAATTCAAAAGCATCAATTCTTCGGCAATCAACCTTCTTTATGGTCCAGCTCTCACTTCCATACATCACTACAGTACTGGGAAAACCATAGCTTTAACTATATGGACCTTTGTTGGCAAGGTGATGTCTCTGCTTTTTAAGATGCTGTCTAGGTTTGTCATTGCTTTTCTCCCAAGAAGCAGGCATCTTTTAATTTCGTGACTGCTGTCACCATCTGCAGTGATCATGGAACCCAAGAAAGTAAAATCTCTCACTGCCTCCAATAGGATAGCCACCTTCAAATATCTGAAGGGCTTCAAGTTACAAGAAAGGAAATTCTGATTAAACATTAGGAAGAACTTTCTGGTGATAAGAGCAGTTTGACATTGCAATGGACCACCTTGGAAGGTGGCAGACTATCTTTTGTCAGAGTTCAGCTGGTCATCTGTCAGGGATTCTTTCGTTGTGATTCCTGCATTGTAGGGGATTGGACTACATCAGGCATCCCCAAACTGCGGCCCTCCAGATGTTTTGGCCTACAATTCCCATGATCCCTAGTTACAGGACCAGTGGTCAGGGATGATGGGAATTGGGGTCCAAAACATCTGGAGGGCCGAAGTTTAGGGATGCCTGAACTACATGATCCGTTGAGTCCTTTCCAACTCTACAATTCTATGATTCGAAATGGTAACAATTAATTGCACAATTATTCAGAATCCCATTAAAACTATTTAGTTTAATGAATTCAACAGAATGGGTGAACTTGATTCAGCGATACCAAGTCTGATAGTCATTTACACCTCCAGCAACCCACTGCTAACCGCTTGCCTCTTTGCGCTCTCCTAAGTAAGCTCCTAAGTAAGTGCGGGTGGCTCTATGGGTTAAACCACAGAGCCTAGGGCTTGCCGATCAGAAGGTCGGCGGTTCGAATCCCCACGATGGGGTGAGCTCCTGTTGCTCGGCCCCTGCTCCTGCCCACCTAGCAGTTCGAAAGCACGCCAAAGTGCAAGTAGATAAATAGGTACCACTGCAGTGGGAAGGTAAACGGTGTTTCCGTGCGCTGCTCTGGTTCGCCAGAAGCGGCTTAGTCATGCTGGCCACATGACCCGGAAGCTGTACGCCGGCTCCCTCGGCCAATAAAGCGAGACGAGCGCCGCAACCCCACAGTCGGTCACGACTGGACCTAATGATCGGGGTCCCTTTACCTTTAAGTAAGCTCAATTCTGCCCCACCCCAGCAGGTGACACCACCCACGTTTGGAACCACGATTGACATGATCTCTCCCCCCACCTCCCCCAGCCTAGGCCCCCCACTCCCTGCAACGTTTGACCTGTCCTCCTTCCTATAGAAGATGAGAAGGGGTGAGCTCAAATGACTTCATAGCTCAGCGCTGGAGCATCTGCCTTGCAAGCGGAGGTTCAAGCCCCAGTCGCATCTCCAAGAAGGGCTGGGAATGTCTCCTGCCTGAGATCCAGCCACTTCTGCCAGTCAGTGTAGGCAGTACTGACCCAGATGGACCACTGCTCCGACTCGGTATAAGGCAGCTTCCTGTGTGACTATACGGCAGCCAGAATACAATGTTTGCCTTTTGTTTCTCTGCTGGAAACGGATGCTTCAGTTTTCCCTCCTTTCTGGAAGGAAGCGCCCGCCTCCGCCCCTTCCGATCGCACTCAGGCCCCGAAGGCAGCCCGGTGTCAAAGTCCCATTGATAACCGTTGCCTTGTTACATCCTCTGTCTTACGGACATCACACAAAAGACATGCCGCACCCGTGAAGCCGCTCTCATGAAGTCCTGTCGATATCAAGCACTCTCCTTCCTGAAAAGAGTCAGTAATACTGAATCAATGGCACTCATTGATCTCTCTCCTGCCACGGCCGTCTTTGAGCCGCTCCATTTGCCTACGTCTTTCTATTTATTTATTTTATTCTTCCTAACTGACTTTATAATACATATAACAAACAATGCCCAAACACACACCCCCACCATAAGAAACTGGATTACTGTGTGGGGCTTTCCTTGGTTCTGGTTTGGTAGAGCCACCTGGTGCACAATGCAGTGGCCAGGCTGCTGATGGGAGTTTCTTTTTTCTTTTTTATAAATAATTTTTATTAAAGATTTCTACATACATTCTTTTAAATAACATTTAACATTCATATGTTATACCGTGTTTCCCCTATTTTAAGACACCGTCTTATATTTTTTCCCCCTCAAGAAAACGCACTATGGCTTATTTTGAGGGGATGTCTTATTTTTATTACGTAAGCCCAGCCCAGCCTTTTCCTTGGCGCCCTCCAGAACTGCGCCTATCACTATGGCTTATTTTCGGGGTACGGCTTATATTTCGCAAATGCGAAAAAATCCTGCTATGGCTTATTTTATGACTACGTCTTAAAATAGGGGAAACAGGGTACAAGTTTTCTGACTTCCACCAACCACTTCTCGGGATTTTCATTTTTCTTAACTTCCTCTTGTATTTCATACTCCACTATTACTTTTGATAATCAAATTCAAATATTATTTTCCAAAATTATTTCTGTAATATTTCTTAAAATTAACCTCACAAAACTTCTTGCGAGCCTATTAGCGTGATTTGTTGTTTACAGCTATCTTTCAAATATATCTCAAATATATATAGATATATCTCAAAGATATATTTCAAATATATCTCAAATATATCTCTGCCCGAGAATGAAGGCCTTCTGGGAAATGATATATAATGAAATGAAAAGAGTGTTGAAAAACACTTTTGTTAAAAAACCAGAGGCCTTCTTACTTGGAATGGTTAACCAGGAGATACCGAAGGAAGACCACGCCTTTTTTATGTACGCCACAACAGCAGCAAGAATATTGATTGCAAAATATTGGAAGACAAAGGACTTACCAACTACAGAAGAATGGCAGATGAAAATGATGGACTACATGGAACTTGCCGAGCGGACTGCGAGACTCCGAGACCAGAGGGAAGAAACGGTGGAAAAAGAATGGAAGAAATTTAGAGAATATCTAAAAAACTATTGTAAAATTTAGAGTTAAGATAATGCCGATAGAATAGTAATTTACAGATTAGAATTAAGAATGATTAAGTGGAAGTATGATATATGAATAGATATGCCTAGGATAGAAATTAAGGAATAGAAATTTAAGTGATATAAGTGATAAGGTTTGATAAGATAATAATGAGTTAAGATAAGGAAATTATGATGGTAAAAATAGATAGAGTTTCAGGAATATATTATTAAATAATGAGAGGAAATTGCTAATGAGAATAAATATAGACACTGGAACGCAGAGGGAAAGACAGGAGGAAGTCAAACTAAAATGTAAAGGAAAGAAGAAGAGAATTTATGATTTTTGTGTTTGTATATGTATTGTTTGTAGTGTTGTATTTTTGTTGTGTTAAGTATTGTTTGTTTTTTTACATTATTTATGTGTAAAACCTAATAAATATGAATTAAAACAAACAAACAAACAAATATATCTCAAATTTAGTCCAATCTTTTAGAAATTCCTGGTCCCGTCGGTTTCGAATTCTTCCTGTCATCTTATCCAATTCTGCATAGTCCATTAACTTCATCTGCCATTCTTCTTTTGTCGGTAACTCTTCTTGTTTCCATCTTTGTGCCATTAACATTCTGCTGATGGGAGTTTCTGGCTAAGAACCTGTGACACAGCTGAGCCAAGTTCAAGGTCCATGCATTAATTGACAAAGCCCTGAGCAACCTAGGTCCAGGCTACCTCAGGGACCTCTTGAACGCCTCCTATCCCAGCTCAGTCGCTGAGATCATCTGAAGGCTCCTCAATGGTCATTACCTGAGCTGGCAAGGCTCATTTGACTGCAACATGGAATCAAGCTTTTAGTGTCATTGGCCCGGTCCTATGGAACACTCTGCCACTAGAGAGTCAGCAGGAACCTTCTGTGCCAACTTTTAAATGCCTGCTGGGAACATTTCTATTCTGCCAGGCCTACGCAGGCAATTCAGAGCACATAGAATCATAGAGTTGGAAGAGACCACAAGGGCCATCCAGTCCAACCCCCTGCCAAGCAGGAAACACCACCAAAGCATTCCTGACAGGTGGCTGTCAAGCCTCTGCTTAAAGACCTCCAAAGAAGGAGACTCCACCACACCCCTTGACAGCAAATTCCACTGTCGAACAGCTCTTACTGTCAGGAAGTTCTTCCTAATGTTTAGGTGGAATCTTCTTTCTTGTAGTTTGAATCCATTGCTCCGTGTCCTCTTCTCAGGAGCAGCAGAAAACAACTTTTCTCCCTCCTCTATATGACATCCTTTTATATATTTGAACATGGCTATCATATCACCCCTTAACCTTCTCTTCTCCAGGCTAAACATACCCAGCTCCCTAAGCCATTCCTCATAAGGCATCGTTTCCAGGCCTTTGACCATTTTGGTTGTCCTCCTCTCCCACAATGGTTTGTTGATGCTTGGTTTTAACATCTTTGCTCTTAGGTTTTTTTAAAAAAAAATTGTAATGCTCTTATTGCATGCTTTTAAATGTTGTAAACCGCTTTGATTTGTTTTGTGATTCAGCGGTATATTAATATTTTATAAATAAATCCATAAATAAATAATGAACATTCCATGCGTCTACAATACGAGTGATTGACTAGGGGAGACTTACAAACAAATAAAATGAATTGGGTGGGGTAGAGGGAAGGAAAGGAGGAGACACCCTTATTTCCCACCTCCCCTGAACTCATCCCAACTGACAGGGAGAAGATGAGCCAAGGCAGCCCCCTCGCCTCCTCCAATTTGTAGGGGACCCCTCCTTGCCTCTCCATCTTTAACCGCTAGTCATGTGCAGCTAGTGGCCTCGTCATGCTCATTAGGCAACTGTGTTTGTCCCCAAATCATTCCTTGTGTGTGTGGGGGGGCAAACTTCTCTCCATATTCTCTGTGCAGAAAGATTGGCAGTGGCCTTTAAATGCCATTTCCAAATGCCACTCTCAGTTAACTGGCAACACAGCCAAGTATTTCAGCTAGGTTGGAGTCTCCATTTCCTGGGAGGCCTGTTAGGTCCAGTTGTGGACCCCTGACCATTAGGTCCAGTCGTGTCCGATTCTGGGGTTGCGGCGCTCATCTCGCTTTACTGGCCGAGGGAGCCGGCGTACAGCTTCTGGGTCATGTGGCCAGCATGACTAAGCTGCTTCTGGCGAACCAGAGCAGCGCACAGAAACGCTGTTTACCTTCCCACCAGAGTGGTACCTATTTTTCTACTTGCACTTGACGTGCTTTCGAACTGCTAGGTGGGCAGGAGCTGGGACCAAGCAATGGGAATTCACCTCATCGTGGGGATTCGAACCGCCAACCTTCTGATCGGCAAGCCCTAGGCTCTGTGGTTTAGACCACAGCACCACCCGCGTCATAGAATCACATAATTGTAGAGTTAGAAGGGACCTTAAGGGTCATCTCGCCAAACCCCCTGCAATGCAGGAATCTCAGCCAAAGAATTTCTGACAGATGGCCATTTGACCTCTGTTTAAAAACTTCCAATGCTGTGTGGCTCCATCTTTACAGACCCACTTTAGACCACCTGAATGAAACTTTACTTTACTTCTTCATGCAGTACATAGTTAAACTATGGAACTCACTCCCACAGGAGGCAGTGATGGAGATAAACTTGGACTGCTTTAAAAGAAGAAGAGAAGAGTTTGGATTTAATATCCCGCTTAATCACTACCCAAAGGAGTCTCAAAGCGGCTACCATTCTCCTTTCCCTTCCTCCCCCACAACAAACACTCTGTGAGGTGAGTGGGGCTGAGAGACTTCAAAGAAGTGTGACTAGCCCAAGGTCACCCAGCAGCTGCATGTGGAGGAGTGGAGACACGAACCCGGTTCACCAGATTACGAGTCCACCGCTCTTAACCACTACACCACACTGGCTCTCTAAAAGAGGATCAGGCAAATTCATAGCAAAGGGAGCTATGGGTGATGGCTAGCCATGCTGGCTATGCTCTGTCTCCACGGTCGGAGGTGTTAATACTTGCGATAGAAGTTGCTGGGAACTGTTCATAGAATCATAGAGTTGGAAGAGACCAAAAGGGCCATCCAGTCCAACCCCCTGCCAAGCAGGAAACACCATCAAAGCATTCCTGACAGGTGGCTGTCAAACCTCTGCTTAAAGACCTCCAAAGAAGGAGACTCCACCACACTCCTTGGCAGCAAATTCCACTGTCGAACAGCTCTTACTGTCAGGAAGTTCTTCCTAATGTTTAGGTGGAGTCTTCTTTCTTGTAGTTTGAATCCATTGCTCCGTGTCCTCTTCTCAGGAGCAGCAGAAAACAACTTTTCTCCTTCCTCTATATGACATCCTTTTATATATTTGAACATGGCTATCATATCACCCCTTAACCTTCTCTTCTCCAGGCTAAACATACCCAGCTCCCTAAGCCGTTCCTTGCTGGAAGGGAAAATTCACTGATGCTCAAATCCTGCTTTCAGGTTTCCCACTGGGGCATCTGGTCAGCCACTGTGCGAAGAAGATGCTGGTCTAGATGGGCCATTGGCCTGATCCAGAAGGTTCGCCTTATGTCCTTATGTCCTTACGACCACTGGTAGTCTGAGGACCGCAGTTCTGGGAATGCCTGCATCCTTGCCTTTATCCTGATTCTCCAAGGAGGACAGGAGCACCTTAGGAGCACCTGGACCAGTGATGTGGTGCCAGTACTCAGGGCCAGATCACAAAAAACACAGCAAAGTTGGGCCAAGCATTTCCTTTTAGGGGTGCTTAGTCTCCAGCAGAGGGACCCAGGTGGCGCTGTGGGTTAAAACACAGAGCCTAGGGCTTGCTGATCAGAAGGTCGGCAGTTCGAATCCCTGCGATGGGGTCAGCTCCCGTTGCTTGGTCCCAGCTCCTGCCCACCTAGTAGTTCGAAAGCACATCAAAGTGCAAGTAGATAAATAGCGGGAAGGTAAACGGTGTTTCCGTGCGCTGCTCTGGTTCGCCAGAAGCGGCTTAGTCATGCTGGCCACATGACCCGGAAGCTGTACGCCGGCTCTCGGCCAATAAAGCGAGATGAGCGCCGCAACCCCAGAGTCGGACACGACTGGACCTAATGGTCATGGGTCCCTTTACCTTTAGTCTCCAGAAGAACCACCAAGAACATCACCGCCACCATCTCCCTAATGCCGTCTGATTTTGGTATCTGCCCTCCCTGTGGCAGTCATTGTCTTTGAAACTGATGCTGGAGCTGTCCAGCGTCTGAGGGCTTCTTGCGAACTTGGGTGGAGAAGGCAGTAGTTCTGGAAAGCCGCCAAAGAGAAGACTCAACTGTTTGGCTTGATTAGAGGGAAAGCAATTGGTCAAGCCTTCCTTCTCTGATGAAAGCAAAAATCTCTTCCCCGCCCCCCACTCCAGCTGATTGGGAGTCAAGCTGGAGACTTCAGAAGTATCAGGCATACAATAGCAACCCAGAGGGAGTGAAGTGTGGGCTTTGCAACCTGCATTTCCCCAGGCAGCTGATTAATTAAAACTATCAAGTGTTCCCAGCTTTGTGAAATTAACTTTCAAAGGGTTTGGTATAGAGGCATACGTGGGGGTTGTTTTTTTTAAAAGAAAAAGACCAAAAAAATAATAATCAGGCTTGTACTGGGTATACATTTTTCTCCTGGTGGAGGAGGACAGAAACATGTTTATTAGGAGAAATTCACACTCAAATGCTGAATAATTTCCATACGGATTTTTTTTATTTATTTTTTAAATTGCAATCTCCAATTGCTGCAGAAGCAGACAGGACTGGATTTAAGATTAGAAAAAGGAGGCGCTTAGAGAACGAAAATTGACAGATTCATCTCTGCCCTTGGCCTGTGTGTCATGAAGTGGTCTGGTTCTGGCTACCCCACCTCGAAAAGGACAGAGCTGGAAAGGGTTCAGAAAAGGGTAACCAAAATGATCCAGGGGACGGAGCGACTGTCCTGTGAGGAACGTTGCAGCGTTCGGGACTTTTTAATTTAGGAGGTGACCAGAGGCGTAGGAAGGTCAGGTGGTACCTGGTGCGGAAAATTTCTTGTCACCCCCCCACACACATTGATTTTTTTTTTTTGCCTGCAAAAATGGTTTTGCGTTATTTCATATTTTCTTACAAAGGAATAATAATAAGTAAAAAAAAACACTTTTATTTATATCCCGCCCTCCCCAGCCGAAGTTGGGCTCAGGGCAGCTAACATCAGACACATAACATGGGTATAAAATCAAACAATAATTAAATTACCCCCTAAAAACATGTCAAAATCAAATTAAAGTCTAATGAGATGGCTTTCCGCAGGGTTAGGGTTGGGAACAGTAAGTGCTCCACTGAATTGAAATTTCAGCCTTCACGGCATAGGAAAATGGCCAAGTAAACAGCTATTTTCGTGGAAGAGGGTCAAGATATTTACTGATATGCATGAAATTTCATATATAGCTATATAATCCCTAGTGTAGTAAGATTAGACCTTTGGAGCAGGCATTTTCAAAAAAAGGTTTTTTATGAACCACCCTAGTAGGGCAGTAATTGTTCCTTGATAATTTGTCACCCCCCTCCATGATGGAACCTGGGTCGGACCGCCTCCCGCCCCCCACTTCCTACACCCCTGGTTCTGGCTACCCCACCTCGAAAAGGACAGAGCTGGAAAGGGTTCAGAAAAGGGTAACCAAAATGATCCAGGGGACGGAGCGACTGCCCTGTGAGGAACGTTGCAGCGTTCGGGACTTTTTAGTTTAGGAGGTGACATGATAGAAGTTTAGAAAATTATGCCTGGCATGCAGAAAGTGGATAGCGGAAAGCCTTTCTCCCCAGGATTCAGCTAAGTTGGCAAAATGTCTTGGAAGCTGGCCCTTCCTTGGAGGAACCTCCAACCCCTGGAGAATTTCTGCCTGGGGAGCCATTGTCTAGGGAAAATGAAGTATACTCAAAGAGGTGAAAAGAGCCAGAGAGACAGAGCCCAGGGAGCCTCCTCCCGCCTCATTCCACACCGTGATGATATGTGAAACAAAACATTAGCAGAAAAACCTGGCCCTATGCCTTCTCCCGATTACCGCAGAATTATAATTACACCAGCTCTTAATATCCCCACATCCCAGTAATTACAGCCGGCTTACTGCTTCCAGCCATGATCTGATATTAACTTTTAATCACCTTGCTTTTGTTCTGGGGAAGGGATGGCGCAGGCTCCAGGGAAGGTGGAGGGGGGGGGGGCGCTTCACAAATCTGCCAGCTCTGCTTTGCTTCGGCTGTAATCGGCGCTGGATTCTCACAGGCTGGGCTGGGCAGCCCTCGGCTCCCTCCGCCCAGAGCTGTCAGCGTTTAAGAACATCTCGCTTAGCTGCAAAGTGCACGGGGCTTTGGGGCAGCAGGCTGGACTTCGGCACAGGACTGAGCCACATGTCCCTGCAAGCCCATCCCACCATGCCCTGGTCTGATTATCACTGTTGCCAGACCTTTACCAGTCTAAGGCAGTGGTTCCTAAACTTTTTTGGACCCCTGTCCATAGCTGTCAACCCTCCCTTTTTTGGCGGGAAACTCCCTTATTCCAATGCCGTTTCCCGCTGCTATCCCGGATTGTTGATATCCCTTAAATTTCCCGGATTTCAAAGGAAGCAGCTCCTCTCCCTCCCTGCCGGCCAGGGAGGCTCCTCAGCTGCGTTGCTCGGCTGCCAATAAGGAGTCTGAGACCGACTGGGGGCGGAGCTTGCATGCCTTGTGCAGCCAGACCCTCATGCCCAGACAGACAGACAGCGTGCCTGCCGTCTACGCGCTCGCTCTTTCGTTCACCCATTTGCGCGCAGCCTCTGAAGCGCAGGGTGGCGAGGCTACTTAGTGCCATTGCACCGCCCTTGCGGCATCCCTTTTTTTCAAATCCGAAAGTTTGGGAAAATCCATTATTTTCAAATCCGAAAGTTGACAGCTATGCCCCTGTCCCCTTGGTTCCACAAACCCTTCCCCTGTGCCCCTACCCTACCCTCTAAAAAGCATTATTCAGACTAGTGGTTTGCAAGACCCACTAAGGAAGAAAACACAGTAGAATTCAAAAGAGTAACAATGAGATGCACATTTATACAAAACCCAGTTAAGAGTATTTAGTTTTACTAATTCAATAGAATTGATGGACTTGATGCAGTGATTAGCTGCTTTCAAAGGCAGATAGTTATTTACAGCTCCAATAACCTCCCTCCACCGCCTGCCTTTTAACAACCCACTATGTAATCATACAGGGACGCGGGTGGCGCTGTGGGTTAAACCACAGAGCCTAGGGCTTGCTGATCAGAAGGTCAGTGGTTCGAATCCCCACGATAAATAGGTACCGCTCCGGCGAGAAGGTAAACGGCGTTTCCGTGCGCTGCTCTGGTTACACCAGAAGCGGCTTAGTCATGCTGGCCACATGACCTGGAAGCTGTACACCAGCTCCCTCAGCCTGTAATGCGAGATGAGCGCCGCAACCCCAGAGTCGGACACGACTGGACCTAATGGTCAGGGGTCCCTTTACCTTTTTATGTAATCGTACAGCCCCCCAGGGGGCAGTGCTGTCCAGTTTGGGAACCACTGATCTAAGGCCATAGCAGGTTTACTCTGCATTGATAGACTACAATCAGTGATCTGAAATGCACACCATGAAAATCCCCACACTGAACATATTGCATAATTTATCCCAGGTGGGCACAATTTGTTTCTCATTTCATGATGTAGTGCATCAGGATTTCCAGGACTTGGGAGGGGGGTACTGAAGGCCCTCTCCCAATGCACCCCTCTTGCTCTGGAGATTTCAGCAGGACTCAGTTGCCCACACACTCTCAAGTTATTTGAGCAGCCATAAGTGCTAGGGATTCAGAATGAATGAATGAATAAGGAAGGAGGAAAGGAAGGAAGGAAGGAAGGAGGGAGGGAGGGAAGGAGGGAGGTTCAGCTCCACTTACAATCATAGAATTGCAGAGCTAGAAGGGATCCAAAGCATAGCTGTCAACTTTTCCCTTTTTTTGCGGGAAATTCCCTTATTCCGAATAGGATTACTTGCGAGAAAAGGGAAAGGTTGACAGCTATGATCCGAAGGACCATGGAATCCAACCCTCTCCAATGCAGAAATCATACCGAAAGAAGCCCTGACAGAAGACAACCCAACCCCAGTTTAAAAACCTCCAGTGAGAAAGAGTCCAAGAGAGTCCATTCCATTGTTGAACAGCTCTTATCACTAGAAAGTTCCTCCTAATGTTTAGCTGGAATCTCTTTTTTTGTCATTTGAACAATGCAGCAGCTAAAAAAGCCAATGCAATTCTGGGCTGCATCAATAGGAGTATGACATCTAGATCAAGGGAAGTAATAGTACCACTGTATTCCGCTCTGGTCAGACCTCACCTGGAATACTGTGTCCAGTTCTGGGCACCACAGTTCAAGAAGGATACTGACAAGCTGGAACGTGTCCAGAGGAGGGCAACCAAAATGGCCAAAGGCCTGGAAACGATGCCTTATGAGGAACGGCTTAGGGAGCTGGGTATGTTTAGCCTGGAGAAGAGAAGGTTCAGGGGTGATATGATAGCCATGTTCAAATATATAAAAGGATGTCATATAGAGGAGGGAGAAAGGTTGTTTTCTGCTGCTCCTGAGAAGAGGACACGGAGCAATGGATTCAAACTACAAGAAAGAAGATTCCACCTAAACATTAGGAAGAACTTCCTGACAGTAAGAGCTGTTCGACAGTGGAATTTGCTGCCAAGGAGTGTGGTGGAGTCTCCTTCTTTGGAGGTCTTTAAGCAGAGGCTTGACAGCCACCTGTCAGGAATGCTTTGATGGTGTTTCCTGCTTGGCAGGGGGTTGGACTGGATGGCCCTTGTGGTCTCTTCCAACTCTATGACTCTATGAATCTAGTGGCTTGGGTCCTCCCCTCTGTAGCAGCAAAAAACAGGCTTCCTCTATCTTCTGTGTGTCAGCCCTTCAGATATTTGAAGGTGGTCGTCATATCACCTCTTAGTCTTCTCTTCTCCAGGCTGAACATGCCCAACTCAACTATTCCTCATTAGGTTTGGTTTCCAGACCCTTGATCATCTTGGTTGCCCTCTTCTGCACACCTTCCAACTTGTCAATATCCTTCTCAACCTGGACACAGGACTCTTTTTTGTTTTTTTGTTTGCTGTTGCATCACCCTGTTGACTTATATTAAGCTTGTGGTCTCCTAAGACCCCCAGGTCCTTTTCACAGGTACTGCTGTAAAGCCAGGTGGCCCCCACCCAGTATTTGTGCATCTGTCAATCAGAAGAGATGGGAGAAAATGAGAGAGACCCTCAGAGCTGATACAGAAGAGCTTCTTCTAGGGCATCTGCCTTCCTATGGGGATTTTGCAAGGCAGTGGGGGAATTAAATGCCACGGAAAGCAGGCTGGGCCCTGACGCAGGGGCAGATCTATCATTTCTGATCATACTTTGAATTGCACATTCACTCTTTTGTGCTATTTTTGCAGGGCAGAGGAGATCTGAAGTTTCATGCAACTGAAACTGCCTTGGTCGCGCTGGTTGATGATCTCCGGCGGGCTAGGGACAAAGGTGAGAGCTGTTTCCTGGTTCTGCTGGATCTCTCAGCGGCCTTTGACACCATTGACCATAACATCCTTCTGGACCGTCTAGGGGGGTTGGGAGCTGGGGGCACTGTTATACAGTGGTTCTGCTCCTTCCTCCTGGGCCATGTTCAGAAAGTGGTGGTGGGGGATGAGTGTTCAGACCCCTGGGCTCTCATTTGTGGGGTGCCTCAGGGTTCCGTCCTCTCCCCCATGCTTTTTAATATCTATATGAAGCCACTGGGAAAGATCATCAGAGCGTTTGGGCTGGGTGTTCATCAGTATGCGGATGATACCCAGCTCTACCTCTATTTCAAATCAGAACCAGTGAAGGCGGTGCAGGTCCTGTGTGAGTGCCTGGAGGCGGTTGGAGGATGGATGGCGGCTAACAGATTGAGGTTGAATCCTGACAAGACAGAAGTACTGGTTTTGGGGGACAGGGGGCGGGCAGGTGTGGGGGAGTCCCTGGTCCTGAATGGGGTAACTGTGCCCCTGAAGGACCAGGTGCGTAGCCTGGGAGTCATTTTGGACTCACAGCTGTCCATGGAGGTGCAGGTTAACTGTGTCCAGGGTGGCTGACTACCAGCTCCATCTGGTATGCAGGCTGAGACCCTACCTGCCCGCAGACTGTCTTGCCAGAGTGGTGCATGCTCCCGCTTGGACTACTGCAATGCACTCTACGTGGGGCTACCTTTGAAGGTGACCCGGAAACTGCAATTAATCCAGAATGCGGCAGCTAGACTGGTGACTGGGAGTGGCCGCCGGGACCACATAACACCGGTCCTGAGAGATCTACATTGGCCCCCAGTACGTTTCCGAGCATAATTCAAAGTGTTGGTGCTGACCTTTAAAGCCCTAAACAGCCTCGGTCCTGTATACCTGAAGGAGCGTCTCCACCCCCACCATTCAGCCCAGACACTGAGGTCCAGCGCCGAGGGCCTTCTGGCGGTTCCCTCACTGCGAGAAGCAAAGCTACAGGGAACCAGGCAGAGGGCCTTCTCGGTAGTGGCGCCCGCCCTGTGGAACGCCCTCCCATCAGAGGTCAAAGAGATAAACAACTACTTGACATTTAGAAAATACCTGAAGGCAGCCCTGTTTAGGGAAGTTTTTAATCTGTGATATTTTAATGTATTTTGATATTTGTTGGAAGCCGCCCAGAGTGGCTGGGGAGATCCGGCCAGATGGGCGGGGTACAAATAATAAATTATTATTATTATTATTATATGAAGCAGGGAGGTTCTGGGTTGGCCAAAGAGGCTTTTCTGCCCAGGAAAAAAGTAGCAAGAACTGTTCAATAGTGGAATGGACAGACAACCTCAGAAGGTGATGGGCTCTCCTTTCCTTGGAGATTCTTAAAAATACAAGGTTGGCTAGCCAAATGCATGGGGTTCTTTAGCTGTGATTCCTGCATTGCAGGGGGGTTGGACTAGATGACCACTGGGGTGCCTGCCGACTCTTAAAATTCTATGATTCTATGAAATACAGGGCAGGGGAGGAAGAAGAGGCCAGGCAATCACGTGAAGCCTCCTTCCTAGAAGGACACTTTCAGAGACACTTTAAATTAGCCAGGCTTTGTTTTCACTGAGGTTTAGCGGAAGAATAATTACGTGTTCCATAAGTAGCAGCTGATTATTTCAAACATATTCGCTGAGCGGTCGCAGAGACTCCTTTGCGGGTCGCGCTCATCCCGTTATTTACTCTACATGCTTGAAATCACTGCACTGAATCTAAACAGCCTCATTCCTGTTTAACAATCCCCAAGTGTTAATTAGGGAGGCGTTCCAGGGCAATGGCTGGAACTGACACCCGGCTGCACCAGAGATTAGACCTTGGCAAATAGAGCGCAGCAGCCACAGGGATGGAACAGCGTCAGCACCAGGGGGTGGTGTGAGGAAGAGATTCCTTCCTTCGTCACCTTTCTGCTCTCAGCAGTGAGATAAGATCTTATGAGACTCAAGAGCTTGAGTGAAGAAGAAGAAGAAGAGTTTGGATTTGATATCCCGCTTTATCACTACCCAAAGGAGTATCAAAGTGGCTCACATTCTCCTTTCCCTTCCTCCCCCACAACAAACACTCTGTGAGGTGAGTGGGGCTGAGAGACTTCAGAGAAGTGTGACTAGCCCAAGGTCACCCAGCAGCTGCATGTGGAGGAGCGGAGACGCGAACCCAGTTCCCCAGATTACGAGTCTACCGCTCTTAACCACTACACCACACTGGCTCTCAAACATATGGCCTTGTGTCAGCCTTCATCAATCCCCAGCTGATGGGAGTTGTAGGTCAAAGCATCTGAGCAGATTTGTTGATGTTTAGTCGTTTAGTCGTGTCCGACTCTTCGTGACCCCATGGACCAGAGCACACCAGGCACTCCTGTCTTCCACTGCCTCCCGCAGTTTGGTCAGACTCATGTTAGTGGCTTCGAGAACACTGTCCAACCATCTCGTCCTCTGTCGTCCCCTTCTCCTTGCATAGCTGTCAACCCTCCCTTTTTTGGCTGGAAACTCCCTTATTCCAATGCCGTTTCCCGCTGCTATCCCGGATTGTTGAGATCCCTTAAATTTCCCGGATTTCCAAGGAAGCAGCTCCTCTCCCTCCCTGCCGGCCAGGGAGGCTCCTCAGCTGCGTTGCTCGGCTGCCAATAAGGAGTCTGAGACCAACTGGGGGCGGAGCTTGCATGCCTTGTGCAGCCAGACCCTCACACCCAACCAGACAGACAGCCTGCCTGCCGTCTACGCGCTCGCTCTTTCGCTCACCCGTTCGCGCGCAGCCTCTGGAGCGCAGGGTGGCGAGGCTACTTGGTGCCATTGCACCGCCCTCGTGGCATCCCTTATTTTCAAATCCGAAAGTTGGGAAAAATCCCTTATTTTCAAATCCGAAAGTTGACAGCTATGGTTCTTGGGCTACACCCCTTCTGTGATGTATGTATGATGTATGGATGGGTGGTCTGGAGCTCCAGGGCAGGGAATTGCAAAATGGATATATAAGGCCTTGCGCACCATTGTTCGAGGTCCTCCTCCTCTCTCCTGCGTGTGGTTGTGAGCACCCTGTGGCAACAGTTAATAAAGATCAGGCTTACTACCTGCTTTCCTTCTCAATATTCTCTGGTTGGTCTCTGTTATTTTCTCGTACTGATAGAGAACCTACAAAAGGACTCTATATGGGCTCTTGGGTGCCCTATAAGGGAAAAGGAGTAGTTTTTTTTTCTCATAACACCATCTAGTTTGCTGGACACCACTGACTCCAGTGGGAGGGAGTTCCACAGTTAAACTCTGTGCTGCGTGAAGAAGTCATTTATTTTATCTGTCCCAAATCCTCCAATATTCAGCTTCATTGGATGCAGGTTTTACGAGAGAGGGAGCTCTATGACATGCATCACTTTCTAAATTTCTATCTTGTCGCCTCTCACTCTCCTTTTTTCCTAAACGAAAAAGTCCCGAACACTGTGTGAGAAGGATGTGTGTCTCCTTGGAAGTAAGCATCCACAAACACCGTCTGCTAAACTAATTGCTTTATTTACAGCATTAAAGCGTCCAGACGTTACAGCTATGCATCCGACCCCTCTGAGTCAGATCCTTCGAGTACCGATTTTCGGCTCCGCCCCCAGCATAGGAGCTTCGGGAATCCAAGGCGCCGCCTCTCCTTCTTCCGTTTCCTTGCCTTCGCCTTGGGTGGGTCTGCGCGCGCCCCTTCCCTTTCACTTTCATCACCCACGCTGGTGGTGTCTGATGTACTGGCAACCTCTCTCAGCCCCAACTCCTCCCCGGTCTCCATGTTCTGCTCCCTCCCCATTGGCTGTGCTAGAGCCCTGGTAGGGACATCCTCCCATTGCTTCATTATCGCCTCTGGCGTCAGCAGGGGCTGTGCCTGTTCCCGATCCCAGACCTTCAATAACTCTTCAGGCATCAGCTGAGCCCTGTCTAGGTCAGCTGTTGCCTCTGGCACTGCTTCGGAAACCGGCCAGCCCCTGACACACTGCAACCTTTCCTCATAGGGGTGTCATTCTATCCCCTTGATCATTTGCGTTACCTCTTCTCAATCTTTTCCAGCTGCACAAAATAACATTTTTTCAGATGAGGCAACTAGAACTATACACAGTTTTCCAAATCCTGTCGCGTCTTGCAGTCCCTGGAACAGAGGACTCTGAGTTATGCCGATTCACACCATTGGTCTGCCTAACTCAATGTTATTCACACTGACTGACAGCCATTCTCCAGGCCTGAAGGCAGGGGATGTTGCCAGCCCAAGCTGGAGCATAGCTGTCCACTTTCGGATTTGAAAATAAGGGATTTTTTCAAACTTTCGGATTTGAAAATAAGGGATGCCGCGAGGGCGGTGCAATGGCACCAAGTAGCCTCGCCACCCTGCGCTCCAGAGGCTGCGCGCGAACGGGTGAGCGAAAGAGCGAGCGCGTGGACGGCAGGCAGGCTGTCTGTCTGGTTGGGCGTGAGGGTCTGGCTGCACAAGGCATGCAAGCTCCGCCCCCAGTCGGTCTCAGACTCCTTATTGGCAGCCGAGCAACGCAGCTGAGGAGCCTCCCTGGCTGGCAGGGAGGGAGAGGAGCTGCTTCCTTTGAAATCCGGGAAATTTAAGGGATATCAACAATCCGGGATAGCAGCGGGAAACGGCATTGGAATAAGGGAGTTTCCCGCAAAAAAGGGAGGGTTGGCAGCTATGAGCTGGAGATGCAGAAGGCTGAACCTGAGACCTTCTGCATGCAAAGCAGATGTTCTGCCGCTGGGCTGTGATGGCCCTTACTTCCTTCTCTTTACTTGAAATATGGTGTTTGCCAAAACTTCCGAGTTCCTCACTTCTGCTTTGGCTTCTACAATGTCCCTGTTTTGTTTATTTATTTTACAGTATCAAAATGCCGATCAAACACATAAAAAAAGAGAAAATGCTAATGGCTCAATTTATTACAAGAGAATGAAGTGTCACAAAAATAGCCAGTGTGAAAATTCTTATTCCAAAAGCTCCGTCCTTTTGGAAGCAGAATAACTCATTATTTTCCCTTCTTGCAACTGAATAAAATTGCTGCTTTTCAGAAGCCACTGCAGCCTCATCCCGTGCCTGTGATACCACTGGGATTTTATAACTATTATAGTATTTACATATCAGAATCTTTGCTGTAGCTAAACGATTCGGCACCAGTTCAGAGCCTTCCCTATGAATATCCTGATTTGCATATTTCAGAAGAAAAAAACCAGGGACATCATAAAGAAGCACATCCTGTGAAATGCGTGAGTAGCTTTGCCCCGTAATGTTTGAATTATTTCACACACAACAAATTGGGCATCTTGAGGGCATCCAAGGAGAAGCACCCATGAGGAAGATCAGGACAACTGTCTGCAGTTGCCTGGCCCCTCCTACACTGAAAATGCCCACTTCAACATGCTCACATTTCATTGGTTGCCAGGATTGGACACCCAAGAACCTGTTCTGTAAGGGAGTGTGGGGGCTGGCCAATTGGGGTGCCCTTTTCTGATCTGTGGGATCATAAGAACCTAAAAACGGAGGCTTAGCATGGCTGGGGCGAGGGGCCCCCATTTTGTTGAGTGCATTTTCATAGCTGTCCACTTTCAGATTTGAAAATAAGGGATTTTTTCAAACTTTCGGATTTGAAAATAAGGGATGCCGCGAGGGCGGTGCAATGGCACCAAGTAGCCTCGCCACCCTGCGCTCCAGAGGCTGCGCGCGAACGGGTGAGCAAAAGAGCGAGCGCGTAGACGGCAGGCAGGCTGTCTGTCTGGTTGGGCGTGAGGGTCTGGCTGCACAAGGCATGCAAGCTCCGCCCCCAGTCGCTCTCAGACTCCTTATTGGCAGCTGAGCAATGCAGCTGAGGAGCCTCCCTGGCCGGCAGGGAGGGAGAGGAGCTGCTTCCTTTGAAATCCGGGAAATTTAAGGGATATCAACAATCCGGGATAGCAGCGGGAAACGGCATTGGAATAAGGGAGTTTCCCGCAAAAAAAAGGGAGGGTTGACAGCTATGGGTTAATTTTATATGAATTTATAACAGAAACACTATAAGAGAGAAATATTTTCACTCAAGTGTGTGTGTGAGTGTCGTGCTTGTGGAACTGGGTGGTTCAGAGAAATTCCTGTAACACTTCAGATCTCCTTCTCAGAACACAGCCTGCAAGAAAGGGATGAGGCTTTGAAATGTGCAAAGGAGCCGCTCTCGTTTGCTGACTCATTTGTTTGTGAGAATAGGATGCTGGACAAAATGCGCCATTGGCCTGAACCACAAGCTCTTCTTATGCTCCTACTTGCCTTGTGAAAATCCCCAGGCTGCCTAGTCTTTAGCTATAAGTTATGCGGCACCACTATGGGCTGCCTTGGCAAATTTCTCCTCTCTTGAATCCCTACAAAGCCAATTCCTCCGTCGTCTCCTGAAAGTTCCCACCTGTGTGAGCAATGCGGCCATACGCGTGGAACTGAGGATGTCTTCCTTAGAGCAGCCTTTCCCAACCGGTGTGCCGCGGCACAGTAGTGTGCTGCAAGACACCGGCTGCTGTGCCGCCCTGGGCCGCTTCCGCTTCCGGGTCGGTCCGGGCTGGCGTCGCCTTCGCCGGGGCTGCCGGCGAGAATAATAAGCATCCCGAGCCCGCTTTTCTCCTCAGCCAGGTGCCCTACCTAGGAGCCCTGCGCCGCCACCGCCAGTCAGCCGCCCTCCTCCTGCCCCGCTTCCGTCGGCCAACACCGCAGGGAGGGAGCGGGGAGCGAGTGTGTGTGTTTCGCCTCGCCGGCCCTCGCAGGCGCTGTCACACGCGCCGCCGCCGCCGCCGTCTCCCTCCTCCTCCTTCCCTCGCCGCTGCTAAGAGCGACTCTCTCTCGCTCCAGCCCCAAAGCTCAGGGGCTGCCACCGGCAAAGTGACGTGAGGCTGACTCAAGGAGGGGTAGAAACTCCTTTACCAAAAAAGAAAAAGGAGGGGGGGAGAGAGAGAGCACCAGCCTCAAATCCAAAATAAAAACGGCGAGGGAGGTGGGGGCTTCTTCGCGGGAGAGATCCCATTAGTCAGGCGGGGATCTGTCCCCGCGCGCGCGCGCGCATCCGGGGCAGCGGGATCGCGCGCCGCCCTCCGCAAAAACACCTTTCCCCGTGTCTGGCGTGCGGTGTTTGGGATGATTTGGGGAGGGGGATCTCCCGCTCCGTTTTCGCCCGCCTGGGTCCTTCCCCTCCCTCCCGCCAGGGCGCACGGACACCCCGCCCCCCGGGGCGGGGGGGGGGTCGGGGTGCATGTGGTGGTGGTGTGCCGCGAGATTTTTTCCATGGGGCAGGTGTGCCGTTGCCCCGAGGAGGTTGAGAAACACTGCCTTAGAGACCCTCCTGTGGAAGCGTGGTTTTATCTATTGGTTAACACTCTGGCACAGATTACCTGAATATTATCTGGCCCAATGCTTATGGCGCGATGAGTTCATAAGCCCCTGGGCTGGTAAGATTCACGCCAAACTTTTGCTTATTGGAATTTCGCCCTTAGAAATTCTGAATCAAGATCTTAGTACAGCAAAAATGACCATCTCTCAAAGATTGGATGATATTGAGTTGCAACGCAATGTTATGCTGGGCGGGGGGACATGCTCACTGAGATCCCTGGGCATTGTACCCCCACTTCAAGTACCAGCCTATCTATCAACTCTTTCCATTGCTAGTCATCGTTTCGCTTTTATTGAAGCACGGTTTAATGTATTCCCCTCAAACGTCCTTTTTCATAGATTTTCTAGGGGCCAAGTTTCGGTCTTATGTGCCTGTGATAACCGTTTGATTGAATCTCTTCATCACATAGTGTTTGTCTGCCCCTTGTATTCTGCCGCCCGAAAGACTCTATTACTTCCATTAACTCAAAAATTACCGGGGTATTTGGAAGAGTCTTACCTTGCTCTTCTGTTGCAAGATTCAGACTCGATTATAACCCTACATTTGGCAAAATTTCTGACATCAGTTCTGACACTTAAGAAACGCAATGGATTGTTATATACAGCTTGAAATTTTAATTTAATTTTTATCATATTTTACTCAATTGAGTATCCCTTTTAATCTATTTTACTGTTAGCAATTGTAAACCAGACTGTGCTGTTTCTGTTTTTGGTTGTTATGTCTATGGGCTTAAAGCCGAAATAAAATGAGTTGTAGAATTGAAGCCATCGGAATGCCAATTACAGATGCTGGCAGGAGGTATAGGTGGGGACAGCCTACCTTCTCACCCACTTCCCTGCAAGCTGAAGAAGTTTCCAACGGTGCCCCCGCCTTTACTGCTTGAATAAACGAAGGGAACCCAGACTGGAGGGAAGAGTGGAGCAAAATGAACAGACCAAAAAGGAAAGAAGGCTTGCTTTCCCTCCACTGTGCCTTAAGGAAAAGCTGTCTTTGCTGTGCATATTCATGGACCTAGCAATAAATGAGGGTCCAGGCTCCCCCTCCCTCCCCACCCAATGATTGATAGACACAGGGATTAGTTTAAGCACAGGGAGAAGCTAAGTGGTTGGGCTTGGCCCTTGGCACATTCATCAACTCGACAGGCCAGGCACACCACTGAGTTCTTCAGACTAGCTATCTGCCTCTCTCTCTCATTTCGCTCAACCGGCCCAGTCCTTTAAAAAGGGAGAAGTCTTATTGATCTTGTGAAAGTACACAGATAGAGTGAGATACTGTTAATCCCTCCCAATTTAGGCCAGTGATGACAATCCCAGGGTGGGTCCTGTGTGTCATTGTTTATTTGCATGCTGCCTCAGGTGGCGCTGTGGGTTAAACCACAGAACCTAGGGCTTGCCGATCAGAAGGTCGGTGGTTTGAATCCCTGCGACGGGGTGAGCTCCTGTTGCTCGGTCCCAGCTCCTGCCCACCTAGCAGTTCGAAAGCACGAAGTGCAAGTAGATAAATAGGTACCGCTCCGGCGGGAAGGTAAACGGCGTTTCCGTGCGCTGCTCTGGTTCGCCAGAAGCGGCTTTGTCATGCTGGCCACATGACCCGGAAGCTGTACGCCGGCTCTTGGCCAATAAAGCGAGATGAGCGCCGCAACCCCAGAGTTGGACATGGCTGGACCTAATGGTCAGGGGTCCCTTTACCTTTTCCCCATAGCTAAAATCCTACTCAAGGCGGCTTACAGCATGAAATGATTTACACAATCACATAAATATAACAAAAGTAGTCACAAGCAACAAATGAAAACATATCAAAATGTACACAACAAAGTTAAACGATCCCCAGATAAGTCATATCTCAAAATAAAGATGCAAACTATTAATATTCTTAACAGCAGACTGAACATCCCAAAAATTAATTCTTGACCCCAAGAAAAAGCCCTAAACCATAACCCAACACATCAGTCTGCTGGCATCCTGAGAAGCAGGGCTTGAAGAACTCATGGCAAAGATGACCTCTGGCCTCTTCAGCAGCCTCAGATTTTGTAGCTGGAGCAGACCCGCCAAGTGTCCCTATTTTCCAGGGGTGTCCCTGATTTAGAGAAGCCATCCTGGTTTCTGATTTGATCCCGGAATGTCCCACTTTTCCTTAGGGTGTCCCTATTTTCATTGGAGAAATGTTGGAGGCTATGGAGTTATTCGATGCCTGAGCCATCTGGGCAATCCTGTATAGAGAAGTTTTTTTTTAAAATGTTTAAAGTTTTCTTATGTTTTTTATATGTGTTGGAAGCTGCCCGGAGTGCTGGGGCAGTCCCAATAAGATGTGTGGGGTAGAAATAGTAAAATTATCATTATGGAATGGGATGTCCCTATTTTCATCGGAGAAACGTGGGAGGGTATGCTGCAGTCAGTCAATCCGTCAGTCAGTGTTAGGACGCCAACAAATTGGTGCGCTGAAGAGCAGCAGTCAGTCTGATAAAGCCGAGGTTAAACAGTCTGGGTCAGAAGCCAGCCAAAGTCAGTTCAAGCCAGAAGTCAGGAAGCCAAGGTCAGGATTAAGCCAGGAGTCAGAAGCCGAAGTCACAAAGCCGAGGTCAGGAGGAAGCCAGGAGTCAGAAAGCTGAAGTCAGGAACACAGGAACCAGGAACAGGATGCGCAGGCACAACCACGTGCTTCAGCACAGCAGTTGCAGGTGCTGGTGAGGGAAGCAGCCGGCCTTCCTTAAGTAGCCAGCTCATCACCACGCCTTTTACGAGCTGCAACTGCCTCCAATTGTTCCCGCCGTTTCTCAGCTCTACACTCTACAGCTGAGATGGGAGGAGGGGAGGGGGCCCTCTGGCTCCTCTCCTCCCAAGGGCCTGATTCTGGCTCAACTTCTTCCTCCTCCTGTTCTGGCCTTCCCTCTTCCCCATCTGCTTCTTCCTCTTCTGAGGAGTGTCGCCACCAGTCTTCTTCAGGTAAGAATCCCTCCATTTCTCTGGACTCTTCCGTGGTTGCCGCTTCGCCTAGGGGGGCTTGCCACCACTCCTGCTCATCTGGTGCAACCCTGACAGTCAGTCAGTCAGTCAGTCAGTCAGGGCCCCGCCCTCCCCAGCCAGATAGAAAGTGGCTAGCAAAGGCAGGGAGCATGTCTTGCAAAACTTACAGCCTAACACATGACCTCCTCCTCCCTTCGCCACCATCCTTTTTGGCCTCCCTTTGCTTCCCTTTTTCTCGTTGTCATGACTGGGTAAGGGAGGAGTGGTGGAGGAAGAGGAATCAAGGTCAGAGGAGTAGACGACAGAAGGGCAACTGCAGTGATGGTTACACGTAGGTTGGTCTGCCATAGTCAAAACAAAATAAAAAATAAAAAAATTCCTTTCAGTAGCACCTTAGAGACCAACTACGTTTGTTCTTGGTATGAGCTTTCGTGTGCATGCATACTTCTTCAGATACACTGAAACAGAAGTCACCAGACCCTTATATATAGTGAGAGGGTGGGAGGGGTATTACTCAGAAGGGTAGTGGGAATGGGTGATTAGCTGATAGGAGAGGTAAACCTGTTGACGACTGTTAACGACTGCAATTAGTCTTACAGGAAAAAGCAAGGGGTGAGAAGGTTAAAATTAGCTTTGTCATCTATAATGAGATAAGAATCCAATGTCTTTATTCAGACCAGGTCTCTCCATGGTTTTAAGTTTGGTAATGAGTTGCAATTCAGCAACTTCTCTGTGATGGTGTTATACTGGCTGCTGTTTTGCTCCTTTATTCTTGGCTGGCGTCTTTGTTTCACAATCCAAGTGAGCTTGAGGAAATTTCCTATAACAGTATTTCAACAAATCCTTCCTGGAATAATAGTTTTCAGATAAATTGAGGGATGACACCAGCAACCTTGCCAAGGAGTTAAGGGAAGGCTCTGGACCTGCTTCCTGGGATCTCTGAGGGCAAAAACCGGTCAATAAGTCATGGGGGGAAATACTAGGACAGTGAGGAGAGTTCAGTATCTGGGAAGAAGAAGAAGAGTTTGGATTTGATATCCTGCTTTATCACTACCCGAAGGCTGAGAGACTTCAGAGAAGTGGGACTGGTCCAAGGTCACCCAGCAGCTGCATGTGGAGGAGCGGAGACACGAACCCGGTTCCCCAGATTACGAGTCTACCGCTCTTAACCACTACACCACACTGGCTCTCTGGGATGTTGACCTCTGCGTATTTCACAATTTCCTGGAATTGTAGGGTTGGAATGGACCTCATCCAGTCCAACCAGCTGTAATGCAGAAAGCACAGCTAAAGTATCCCTGACCCAGATAGCCACCCCACTTCTGGGCCTCAATTCCAGCACAGATTAGGCAGCTTTCCAGCAGGGCGGGTGGGCGGAAGTTGAGATGGAAACTCACAGAGACAAAGGATGGAGGAGGAAAGCGATTTATGCCCAAGCAGTCCAAGGCTTTTCCAAAGAAAGTGGCCATGTGACAGATTTACTGAGAGATGATACATCCTCTTTTGTGGATTTATAAGGAGAACTTGAAGGGGCATAAAACTGGATCAAAGATTTATTGATTTTTTTGTGGAAGCCTTTAAACTTTTATGCCATGCTATTATGGTAAATGAAGTCCACCCCACCATTTAAATACCCCTTGATTAAATCATCCTGGCCCCCTCCTCTAAAACCTCCTCCTTCTCCTCATGGAAAAGAGGAGATTTCCCTTTACCATTCTGAAGGTGGATCAAGGATATGAGGGGCAGAGTTTGCAAACTCAGCTCAGGGGCACACGCAGGGTGTGGGGTGTCATTCAAATGACTCCTGGAGAGCCCGGGGGGCTACTTGAGCCTCGAGGGTCAGGGGCTGCTGGGCTGTTGTGCCAGGGTGGCTCTTTGCAGAGTGTGGCATTCCACCAGCAATGACCATTTCCGACTGGTGCTGTACTGGGAAGAAAGCCATGGGGTACCACAGATAGATGGGGTTGACCCACTCTTGGCCTTCCTCATTTCTTCAGCTAGACCATTTGAAGGAATTTCTTTGGGGCAAGGCTCACACCATGTCTTTCTATTCTAGTGGTAGGGCTGCCTCTGCAACCGGTAGCACCTACATAGAGTAGGCAGCTTGGCCAGCATTTTGTACCTCCCACCATGGCTAGGACCATTTCAGAGCACTGGGGAGAGAGAATCACAGAGTAATAGAGTTGGGACCCCAACGGTCATCTAGTTCAACCCCCTGCAATGCAGGAATCACGGCTGAAAAATCCCTGACAGACAGCCATCCAGCCTCAGGTCAAAAACCCCCAACAAAGGACAGAATGCCACCTTCCTCAACCAGGGGACTCAAATGACAAGAGAGGTGATTTTAACAAACCATTAGAAATAACTGATGGACTCTCATTTGCTGCAGATGATGATAGATAGATATAGATAGATAGATAGATAGATAGATAGATAGATAGATAGATGATAGATAGATAGATGATATAGATAGATGATAGATAGATAGATAGATAGATGTAGATAGATAGATGATAGATAGATAGATAGATGATAGATAGATAGATAGATGATAGATAGATAGATAGATAGATAGATAGATGTAGATAGATAGATGATAGATAGATAGAGGTAAAGGGACCCCTGACCATTAGGTCCAGTTGTGACCGACTCTGGGGTTGCGGCGCTCATCTCGCTTTACTGGCTGAGGGAGCCGGCGTACAGCTTCCAGGTCATGTGGCCAGCATGACTAAGCCGCTTCTGGCGAACCAGAGCAGCGCACAGAAACGCCTTTACCTTCCCGCCAGAGCGGTACCTATTGATCTACTTGCACTTTGACGTGCTTTCGAACTGCTAGGTTGGCAGGAGCAGGGACCAAGCAATGGGAGCTCACCCCATCGTGGGGATTCGAACCGCCAACCTTCTGATCGGCAAGCCCTAGGCTCTGTGGTTTAACCCACAGCGCCACCCGCATCCCTATATAGATGATAGATGATAGATAGATAGATAGATAGATAGATAGATAGATAGATAGATAGATATAGATAGATAGTAGATAGATAGATAGATGATAGATAGATAGATGATATAGATAGATGAAAGATAGATAGATTTCCAATATATAACAGTTACCAAAGGGAAAAAGATACAAAAACAAAACCCATTGGGTGCATTTGTGTGTAGTTGGGAACATCAGAGGTCAGGTGTCACCTTATACCAAACCAGATGGCTGGTCCATACTAGCTCACCTTTTGAATCACTTTTTGAGCTCCTCCCCTCGTGTCTTCTCTCTATTCATCAAATACCAACTCGCTTAGGGGACCACTCAGCTTGTCTGACCAAGTGGCCTCTGTCTCCTGAATATTTTCTGTAATGATAAATTCGCCAGCCTTTAAGGTACTAGCAAAGGTATCTTGGTTGTCTTTGAAAAATGAGAACAGCAGCATCTATTGTTATAAAGTGCTCTGAGACATTAAATATTAAACAAAACCCAGCGCTGGGGCTGTTAAATGTGATCCCCCCTCCTTATTCCATTCCTAAATAATAAAAAAAGAGTCATTTTCAGCACCAGGGAGAAGCAAAAGGGACTAAACGTTTCTCCAGGCTTTAAAAATGCTTTTTCTATTTCTGCTGCGAAGTCAAATAAGTATTCATTCATACCGGCACTGATAGAAAACTGGCAAGGCTCAAAAGACTCGGTGCACAGCTCAGCTCTATATATTAGTAAGAAATAAATATATCGATAGTTCTCCTTAGAAGAGCAGCTATAAATTATAGTTGCCCAAGATGGCTAATACAGTTAGAGATGATGCAATATGCACCACTAAAAGCTTTGCTCCAGGCACTGGAATCTTATTTTTTAAGTCTTATGGACCATTTTTGCTGCATTCCCCAAGCTCCAGATGGTCAGGGCTAAAACTCCCATCAACACCAGCCAGCCTGGCCCTGCCGGAATCGAAAAGGCATCTGGGTGGCTGGAGCGGATTGGAGCCATTTGCGTGGCTAGGCGGAGTCCCCCCGAACCCCAGGCAGCCCCTGAGGGAAATAACGACACGTGACAACGTTCTATGGGATTAAATTGGCCACAACTTTATTAATATTCAGATGTAGGGAGACCTTGGCTCAGGCATTGGGCGTTTATCCTTCCCAGCCCCCCAGCTGGGGTTCTGGGTACTTTGCAGGGTTATCCAGCATGTGTGAGGGGTGGGCTAGCTCTGGAGAACATATGTTCAAGCAGATAGCCCGCCCCTCTTGTTCGCCGCCGCTGGAGGGGGAGGGCAATGACGACCTCTGGGCGTATGGTCAATGCCTCCCCCTAAGACCCCTTTAACGGGAACCCTGGTATCGCCGCCGCAATGGGGGCGGGGGTCACCGCCCCACGCCCCCTCCCATTTTATGTAGATGACTAAAGGATTCCGCCCAAGGCCTGCAACCGCCAAAGTTGTGACGAATTGCTACGGGAAATGTGAAACCTGCCAATGCAGGGAAAGTCCTTTCCGGCCCTTTAACAGCGACCTTGTCATAGCAGCGTCTGCGTGCCTGTGTGGCTGTGGAAATAAAAGATTAATCTGCATAACAAGCATTAGTTGAGGGAG
The DNA here is from genome assembly GCA_034641385.1 of Darevskia mixta. Lineage (NCBI taxonomy): Eukaryota > Metazoa > Chordata > Lepidosauria > Squamata > Lacertidae > Darevskia > Darevskia mixta. The sequence continues at coordinate 3,754,682 of JAWWNH010000025.1, read as the reverse complement.
TGGAGGGTGGGGAAGCTCTGGATCCAATGGCCGCTTCCCAGGTAGTGACTGACTCCTGCAAGGTGTGTTCCCTCCCTCTACCTGGCCAATCCCCCTGGCAACACCTCCCCAGCCGGGATTGGGCGGCTGCTGGCATAGGTGGAGTCCACAGGTATCCAACCTGGGAAGGCGGTGCCAGACCCAACTGCCAGGAGCTGCCTGTGATCCCAGATGGCTGCTCGCAGCCACGCAAAATGCGCACCCCTTTTAATGTGGGGAACGGTCATTGTTGTGATCTAGCGCTAAAGAGCGTGTTTCCCCTTGGAAACGAGCAGGGCAAGGGTAAAACTGCTCAGAACCAGGCCTAGAAAGCAAGCAGAAAACCACTTGAACATGTGCCTTCTAGTTGCGTGTTTAGACCTTTTACCCTCCCAGAAATAAGCTCACACAAGAGACAGATATTTGGTTTGGTTTTTGGCAGAATTTAGGCCACCACTTTATTGATTACAACCAAGTAAGTGGTTGCATAGGTTCTGGTTCGACTATCTCCCTGCACCCTTGCAGGCAGAACTGTCCCAGAGCCACCTTCGTAGGACAGACAAGGATGAACACCAGGGACGGCTGCTGGCAGAGGCGTAGGAAGCCTCTTGGGCGCCCGGCGTTGCTGCGCAGAAGCACCCCCTGGGGGCGGGGCATCCTGATGCATGTGTCGTGATCCGAAGCACGCAGCCAAGAGGAAGGCCGCACCACGTGCTGACCAATATATAGGATGCTGGGCTGTCCATCACAAATTGCAACATATAAATCTCCCCAGTAACACCACCAGGTCCATTCCAAGCTGCGGCCATCTACCAACTCACCCCAGCTACAGGGGAGGTGGCTTGCTAGCCCCCACCGCAACACGTGCTCTCCGAGAGGGAGAACACGCTTTATTGCAATGATAAATAATATTAAAAGAATGACTTCTGCATAGAAACCTCCACTCAGCTCCTTCCAGGAATCCCCCAGTGTGAAAATGCCCCCTTTCATTAGCTGAGCTGTATTTGAATAAGCCAGGCTTCCTCCATCTGCTACTCGCTGTTCCAGCCTCTCTTGATGCCAGGGCTGCTACGTTTTGAAGCAGAGCAAGTCAATGCATTTCCAAGGGCTGGCTCACGGTGGTCGATGCTGTCCATTTTCTCTTTGATAGATCCCTGAAGTGTTGACAAGCCAATCAATGAGAGGTGGTGTAAATCATGCTAATTAAAGTATCTTTAAAAGGCATTTGTCAACCTTCCAGGCAGGTCGCACTGTGCAAACGTGTCCTTGCTAATCCTATGGCTGTTCAGTAATAGACTCCAGGAAGCCTCTCAGAAGCGTTGGTTTCATGGTCCCTTCATCTGGAGGATGCCTGGGATGGACAGACACAGCCCTTCTGAGGGAAAAACAAACAGACAGCTAGTGCTGGACTACCTGCAAGAAGCAAGGTGGGTGTGTAACTCCTGCCTCTTTACAGATATAACTGGTGGCTTCTTTGCTCTGGGATAAGCCAAACTTCAGGACCCAGGTGGCGCTGTGGGTTAAACCACTGAGCCTAGGGCTTGCCGATCAGAAGGTCAGCGGTTCGAATCCCTGCGACGGGGTGAGCTCCCGTTGCTCGGTCCCAGCTCCTGCCAACCTAGCAGTTCGAAAGCACGTCAAAGTGCAAGTAGATAAATAGGAACCGCTCTGGCGGGAAGGTAAACGGCGTTTCCGTGAGCTGCTCTGGTTCGCCAGAAGCAGCTTTGTCATGCTGGCCACATGACCCGGAAGCTGTACGCCGGCTCTCAGCCAATAAAGCAAGATGAGCGCCGCAACCCCAGAGTCGGACACGACTGGACCTAATGGTCAGGGGTCCCTTTACCTTTACCTTTTTATGGCCTCTGATAACAGAGGTGATACCCAGGATCAGAGGTAATGTCTTAATAGCTTGCTTCGCCAACTATCCTATTTGAATTAGGCTCAGAAAAGACTAACCCTCTACTTACTTTTAAAAAATATATAAATGAGTCCTGGCAACAGTACTGGATTTTGGAGCTTTCCCTGTTTGGCTTGCCACCTTTAAGCCAAACTTCAGCACCCAAATGATTTGGTTATGTGGTGATCTTAAAGGTAAAGGGACCCCTGACCATTAGGTCCAGTCGTGACCGACTCTGGGTTGGCGAAACTCATCTCGCATTATTGGCCGAGGGAGCCGGCGTACAGCTTCCGGGTCATGTGGCCAGCATGACAAAGCCGCTTCTGGCGAACCAGAGCAGCACACAGAAACGCCGTTTACCTTCCCGCCGGAGTGGTACCTATTTATCTACTTGCACTTTGACATGCTTTCGAACTGCTAGGTTGGCAGGAGCAGGAACCGAGCAACGGGCGCTCACCCCAGCGCAGGGATTCGAACAGCCGACCTTCTGATCAGCAAGCCCTAGGCTCTGTGGTTTAACCCACAGCGCCACAGTTAGGTTCATTGAATTCTGACTAGTTCAGCAACAGAATTGTCACTTAGATTTTAACCCTCCCTGGGTAAAAGTAAATGTAAAGGGACCCCTGACCGTTAGGTCCAGTTGCAGACTACTCTGGGCTCATCTTGCTTTATTGGCCGAGGGAGCCGGCATACAGCTTCCGGGTCATGTGGCCAGCATGACTAAGCCGCTTCTGGCGAACCAGAGCAGCACACGGAAACACCATTTACCTTCCCGCCGGAGCGGTACCTTTTTATCTACTTGCACTTTGACATGCTTTCGAACTGCTAGGTTGGCAGGAGCTGGGACCGAGCAACGGGAGCTCACCCCGTCGTGGGGATTCAAACTGCCAACCTTCTGATCAGTCTTCTAACCCTCCCTGGGTACAGGACCCCAAGAACAGGAAGAGACTCCATCCAGACTGACCGCCCTCCAACTCATAACAGTTTTCTAGGATGGGCTGTTGGGCTGCACACATGTATGTGAAGCACTGATCTTTCAAGATCAGCTTGTAGCCTGGCTGAGCTTCCTAGGGCACTCAAGCAACCCTGTAACACTGTGTGAGGAATTGAGGAGATAAGCTGCATTTGCAATGAGCTCTGTTTGCAAAGACATCTTCTTTTCATCCTCACCATCCTTGAATTGCTGGCAATAAAGGCAGCCAAAGGCTTGATGCAGCGCTCCCCTCCTGACGACTACTCCACGCCCTCAAAGACTTTCGTCCTCTGTAATCTCCTCCTCAAAAGATCTCTTCCTCTTGGCCAAAGAGGTTCCCATTTCTCTGCCTCATTCATAGGGCGCTTTAGAATTTCTTGCACTTTCCATTGCAGGAGAGGTTGGCCTTACTTCACTGCTTCATGGTGGTGATGACAGGAGCGAGCCAACAGCAAATCACACGAAGCAAGCAGAGTCAACTCTTCAGTAGAAAAAACAAGATATGCACAGGAGTGTCAGGCCTAATGAGCACAGCAACTCATCTCCAGTAGGTCTTGCAGCAGTTAAGAAAACAGAAAGTCCCCACCTTCACACAACTCCCCTCCTCTCTAGGCAATCTGATTAAAACTTGACCTGGAATTATCTTAATTTACTTTATTTCGGCAAAAAAAACAAAAACAAAAAAAAACAAATTCAATGAAGAATGGAGGAATGTTATCTAAAATGAATGTCGTCTAAAATTAAGGTGTTACACCTACATGGAACATTGGTTGGACTAACTCTTGTAAAATAAGAATATATAGGGTTCTTAGAAGAAGTGTCAATGTCTATAACTTATCTTTCTTTAGTTATAATTATGTACATTGCTAGTGGAGAGTGGTAATAGGGACGTCAGCTACATATATATAATGTTTGTAACCTGGTTTCTTTCTCCGAAAGGAACGGTTAATGAAATTTTGATAATATTAGGATATATATTATTAACAATAATCTTAATTTGTCTATGAAATTTTAAGTTTATGTGTGAAGATTATATTGTGAAAATTATAAGAATGACGTATTTTATTCTCAGTCTGTAGGTGTGTGTATTAGTTTGCATGGGTTTGTTTGTGTATTTTTTTTCTTTATGTGTGCAATAAAGAAATAAATAAATAAATAAATAAATAAAAAAGCAATCTGAGATTGTGCCTGTGTGGTGCTAATTGCTCCTCCGCCCTCTTCATGCCGCTCCTGGATCTGGGAGTCACAGCGGGAAGGGGAGACACCTGTGCCTCTTCACCAGCATGCCTCATCTCTGCCTCTTGGGCTCCCTCATCCCACTCTCCTGCTTCTGATTCTGGACTTCTCTCTGCCACAGACTCTTCCTGCTCACGAACCCCTGTTACCTCTTCAGCTTCCAACACCTCTTCTTCCCCATCTTCTACCTCTTTGTAGTCTCAACACTACTCCCTGGCCTCTGAGCCTTCTTTCGTTGAGGTTTCCTCAGCTGGTTCCTCCTGCTGTTCCTCTGCATCCAACCAGTCCATGACAGGTGATGAGGGTGGAAGATTGTGGTGTTTGCTTTTATTTCCATGAAACATCTCTCTCTCTGGAGGCTCCCTGCCTCCCTGGGCTTCCTGCTCTCTGGAGTCTTCCTGTCCCATTTTCCCCGAAGCACAAAACCCCAGGGAGACTGGCTTCCAACAACTGATTAGTCATTATTTTCAGTGAGGTCCTTTCTTTTACCATCTTAAAAAATCCCAAAACTTCCTACCAACCATTCTTTAAAAGTAAAAGACTTCATTAAAAAAATAAAATAGCCACAGACAGTTGTGGAATGCACAGCAGTCAGCCTCCCCTCGCTGTCTTTTCCTGAGATTACACATTCCACATTTTCAGAAATAATAATAATAATAATAATAATAATAATAATTATTATTATTATTATTATTATTAATTTATTATTATTTATACCCCACCCATCTGGCTGGGTTTCCCCAGCCACTCTGGGCGGCTTCCAGCAGAACATTAAAATACAATAATCTATTCAACATTAAAATCCTCCCTAAACAGGGCTGCCTTCAGATGTCTTCTAAAGGTCTGGTAGTTGTTGTTCTCTTTGACATCTGAAGGGAGGGCGTTCCACAGGGCGGGTGCCACTACCGAGAAGGCCCTCTGCCTGGTTCCCTGTAACTTGGCTTCTTGTAGTGAGGGAACCGCCAGAAGGCCCTCGGCACTTCTGGGCAGAATGATGGGGGTGGAGACGCTCCTTCAGAAAGGGTTGGGACCCATTGTCTAAATATTTAAAATAAGAGAAGGATGGTGAAGGTGAAGTGCAGGAGGGCCCTGGACCCTCCGCTGCCCAGCCCAGACGCAGATCAGTCCCTGAAGTGCAGAAGTCAGATCCTGCCTGGTGCCAAGAGCTCCCTTCGGAGTGTGCGGGTGAGGAGGCTTTGACCTACATACTGAGAGCTCCGCATCCTTCTTTATGTTTTGCTTCTTGCAAATGCATATTCATTTCTGAAATCTGCTGGAGGCAGCGAGAAGAAACCCAAGATCAATGTATTCCCAACAGGCAAGTCTGTTAGTATAAATGCATATAAATCAAGCTAATTAAAGAGGAAGGTGTGTTTAATCTCTCTCTCTCTCTCTCTCTCTCTCTCTCTCTCTCTCTCACACACACACACACACACACACACACACACACACACCACAACCTGCTCCTTGTCCCTTTATTTTATTTTGTCCCCCCCCCCCCAAAGTGGAATAACCATGCAAAGAAGAGAAGGAAGAAACTGGGAGAGAAAGTGGAATTGGTATGCTTTGCAGTCTTGGGGACATCAGGGATTTATTTTAATCCAGTCCATTAATCAATTTCTCTGTTGAAATTGAATTAACTGTCTTTCATCGGCATCACATCCTGGGACTTGAAAACAGTAAGCGGCACATCTGAATGCAAATGAAGCGGCTTCTCCCTCCCTCCCTCCTCTTTCTCTGCAGAAATGTCCAGCAGGGGAATTCCTGGCTCCCAAAGCTCTCAGGAGATCCTCTTCCTCCTCCTCATGACTGGAGTTCCCCAAACTGGGCAGCAAGAGCCGGAACGGACTCTGGTTTCTCCCATGATTATTTCTGTCTGCAACACCTAACCAGACACATTTTTAAAAGGGAGGAGGCCTCATTCCTAGGCAGCCTTACTTGGAAGAAAATGTGAGTCAACTCTTGCATGACTTACGGCTCAGGGGATTTTGTTTAGGTTTGTGGTGCCAAAACTGGATTCACAGACGAAGCCACTTGATGTTTGCGGTCTGCTCAGCAGTCTGATTGCTGCTGCCTCGGGTCAGGAACGATTTCAACTCCTGAGCCTGTTGTCCTTGCTGCCTCCAACCCATAGCTGTCAACTTTCGGATTTGAAAAGAAGGGATTTTTTCAAACTTTCGGATTTGAAAATAAGGGATGCCGCGAGGGCGGTGCAATGGCACCAAGTAGCCTCGCCACCCTGCGCTCCAGAGGCTGCGCGTGAACGGGTGAGCGAAAGAGCGAGCGCGTAGACGGCAGGCAGGCTGTCTGTCTGGTTGGGCGTGAGGGTCTGGCTGCACAAGGCATGCAAGCTCCTCCCCCAGTCAGTCTCAGACTCCTTATTGGCAGCCGAGCAACGCAGCTGAGGAGCCTCCCTGGCCGGCAGGGAGGGAGAGGAGCTGCTTCCTTTGAAATCCGGGAAATTTAAGGGATATCAACAATCCGGGATAAATCCGGGAGGGGGTAAACCATGTATTCCACCTTGAGCTCCTTGGAGAAAAAGGTTGCGGGGATTCTGTGGCTGCACGTTGGGACAGAGCCAGCCTGGGGGAAGGTGCCGCAGCTCCAGGCAGAGCAAGAGGTGACTCAGAGCAAGGCCTGGGTGGGCTGTAAATGCCCCCCCCCCGTTAAGTCAATGGTTTCAAAAACCAGGAGGTTGGCAAATCAGCAGTGACTTACTGGGCACCTTGTGAGACAAAAGTGATTAATACATTTAGCAAGTAAATATAATAAATAATGGAAGGCTCACCTGAAGCCACTTCTCACGAGGAAGGCTCCATTAGCAAGCCTCTTTGTAAATCTCAGCTGCAGAGGGCAGCTTGGCTGCTCTTGGGAAGTGGAAAAAAGGAATTTTAATTTTGCTCTCGCTCGCACTGAAGTCAGGTCAGCTGCCGTTAGTTATAGCTCTGTTTTGAACCTGGAGGTATGAAAATTAAGGCATCATGAAGTGAATGGAAGGCCTGGGCACCTGGACGTAATTGAATCCTGCAAGAGGTTTAAAATATGAAGCCTGTTCCTCTCTCCTCAGCAGTCAAAATTGTAGAATGCAAGAACTCTGGCCAGGCAGTAGATCAGTTTTTGAATCTTCAAACAGTTTTAATATTATAGTATTGCAACAAATTCCAGTTGAAATAAATTCCTGTTCCAGGACAAGGCCCTGTTTCGCAAATTCTTCGTCAGCTAAATTTTCATGGTCAAAGTGTACCAATGTGTCTTCTGTGTGCTCCTCTCTCCTGGCAGTGGGTTGCCCATTTGACAGAGTTTCACAGAATTGTAGGGCTGGAAGGTACTCCCAAGGGTCATCTGGTCCACCCCCTGCAATCCATGAATCACAGCTAAAGAATCCCTGGCAGATGGTCATCCAACCTCTGTTTAGAGAGCCAGTGTGGTGTAGTGGTTGAGAGCGGTAGACTCGTAATCTGGTGAACCGGGTTCGCGTCTCCGAGCGGTAGACTCGTAATCTGGTGAACCGGGTTCGCGTCTCCGCTCCTCCACATGCAGCTGCTGGGTGACCTTGGGCTAGTGACACTTCTCTGAAGTCTCTCAGCCCCACTCACCTCACAGAGTGTTTGTTGTGGGGGAGGAAGGGAAAGGAGAATGTTAGCCGCTTTGAGACTCCTTTGGGTAGTGATAATGCGGGATATCAAATCCAAACTCTTCTTCTTCTTCTTCTTCTTCTTCTTCTTCTTCTTCTTCTTTAGAAATCTCCAAGGAAGGAGAGTCCACCATCTTCCAAGGGAGACTATCCCACTGTTGAACAGCTTTCATCATCAGAAAGTTCTTCTTAATGGTCAGAATCTCCTTTATCGTTATCTGAAGCCATTGGATTGGGTTCTTCCTTCCAGAGCCCTGGACAGCCCTTCAGATAGATAAGGATGGCTATCTTATTACTTCTCAGCCTTTTCCTCACACTCAACTCCCTCAACCGTTCTTCATAAGGCTTGCCTCCCAGATCCTTGATCATCCTGGTCACCCTCCTCTGTAAAAAAGAAGAAGAAGAAGGTAAAGGCCCCCGGATGGTTAAGTCCTGTCAAAGGCGACTATGGGGTTGTGGCACTCATCTCGCTTTCAGACCGAAGGAGCCAGCTTTTGTCCACAGACAGTTTTCCAGGTCATGTGGCCAGCAGGACTAAACCGCTACTGGTGCACGGTGGACCATGACAAGTGCCAGAGTGCACAGAAACTCCGTTTACCTTCCCGCCGCAGCGTTACCTATTTATCTACTTGTACTAGTGTGCTTTTCAACTGCTAGGTTGGCAGGAGCTGGGACAGAGCAACTGGAGTTCACTCGGTTGCGGGGATTCGAACCGCCGACCTTCTGATCAGCAAGCTCAAGAGGCTCAGTGGTTTAGACCACAGCGCCACCAGTGTCCCTTCCCTCCTCTGTACACCTTTGAGATAGCCTTGAAGGCAGCAATGCTACTGAAAACCAGTTCCTGGAAACCACAGGAGGTGAGGGTACTCTTGTGCTCAGACCCTGCTTACTGGTTTTTCAAAAGAGGCATCTGGGTGGCCACTGTGAGAACAGGATGCTGGATTAGATCAGGGGTCAGCAAACCTTTTCAGCAGGGGGCCGGTCCACTGTCCCTCAGACCTTGTGGGGGGCCAGACTATATTTTTTTGGGGAGGGGGGATGAGCGAATTCCTATGCCCCACAAATAACCCAGAGATGCATTTGAAATAAAAGGACACATTCTACTCATATACAAACATGCTGATTCCCAGACCGTCTGCGGACCAGATTTAGAAGGCGATTGGGACTGATCCTGCTCCTGGGCCTTAGGTTGCTTACCCATGGATTAGATGAACCTGATGTTCCATTTGACTCTGTTCCTATTTGCATTTTTGTGGAAGAAGCAGCAGCTCTCCCAACAGAGACTGGCAAGCTAGTCTTTCCAAGGTGGATCGTGTCTGCAATTTTGTAGCCTTTGAGAAGACTTTAGCATTGCAAAATTGCCACCCTGCACATGTGTTATCTCCCTTCCCCATAACAGTCCATTCAGCTGGAATTTAATTAAGCTCATCCACTCACCAGGACTGCAGCTATCATCACCCAGCCCACATGGCGAAGTGCTGCTACAGCAAGGCAGGCGTGACCAGTCAGTCCCCCCTCGCTCTGAAGCTTTTGGAGTCCTGCACCCAGAATGGAGCAGTAGGGCAGTGGAGGAGGCATCGGCACTGGCCCTTAGAATCACCACCCTCTCCTCATTCACCAATCTGTTTCCTTTAGAGCAGGCTTCCTCAACCTTGGCCCTCCAGATGTTTTGAGACTCCAATTCCCATCATCCCTGACCACTGGTCCCGCTAGCTAGGGATCATGGGAGAGCCAGTGTGACATAGTGGTTAGAAATGTTGGGCTGGGCTCACAACCAGGGTTTCAATTCCCACTCAGCCCCGAAGCTTGCTGGGTGTGACTTTGGGGCATAGCTGTCAACTTTCGGATTTGAAAATAAGGGATTTTTTCCAAACTTTCGGATTTGAAAATAAGGGATTTTCCCCAAACTTTCGGATTTGAAAATAAGGGATTTCCCCCCATACTTTCGGATTTGAAAATAAGGGATGCTGCGAGGGCGGTGCAATGCCACCAAGTAGCCTCGCCACCCTGCGCTCCAGAGGCTGCACACAAATGGGTGAGCGAAAGAGCGAGCGCATAGACGGCAGGCAGGCTGTCTGTCTAGTTGGGCGTGAGGGTCTGGCTGCACAAGGCATGCAAGCTCCGCCCCCAGTCGGTCTCAGACTCCTTATTGGCAGCTGAGCAACGCAGCTGAGGAGCCTCCCTGGCCGGCAGGGAGGGAGAGGAGCTGCTTCCTTTGAAATCCGGGGAATTTAAGGGATATCAACAATCCGGGATAGCAGCAGGAAATGGCATTTGAATAAGGTCAAGTGCACAGGACAAGGTTTGGCTGCTCTTTTGACCATCAGAGCTCCACATGCCAGCCCCCTCCCTTTACAATGAATGCCAGCAAATTAATTAAGCAGAGGATTAGCACTTCATCATAAAGTGCTTTGAAGGTGGAAAGCACAATAGTGTTGGTAATTATGTAAATAATAATAACCGTGAGGAACTCTTTGATGTGTCCAGGAAAAGTGGCAGTGAGATTGCGGGGGTGCTGGGAGCCTAAGAGATGAAGCAGGATTTGTGTGCTGGAGCATCTCAGTGAGACTGGGCAAAGCTTTGCAAATTTAGCAGAGACTCTCCTATGGAGGGAACTACAAATGGGTGGCCCAGGGTGGGGGCATAGCTGTCAACTTTCGGATTTGAAAATAAGGGATTTTTTCAAACTTTCGGATTTGAAAATAAGGGTTGCCGTGAGGGCGGTGCAATGGCACCAAGTAGCCTCGCCACCCTGCGCTCCAGAGGCTGCGCGCGAACGGGTGAGCAAAAGAGCGAGCGCGTAGACAGCAGGCAGGCTGTCTGTCTGGTTGGGCATGAGGGTCTGGCTGCACAAGGCATGCAAGCTCCGCCCCCAGTCGGTCTCAGACTCCTTATTGGCAGCCGAGCAACGCAGCTGAGGAGCCTCCCTGGCCGGCAGGGAGGGAGAGGAGCTGCTTCCTTTGAAATCCAGGGAATTTAAGGGATATCAACAATCCGGGATAGCAGCGGGAAACGGCATTGGAATAAGGGAGTTTCCCACAAAAAAGGGAGGGTTGACAGGTATGGGTGGGGGTGGTGGAGAGGTCCCAGGTGGAATGTCATAGACTGGTTAGATGCCGAGGAATAATGGGAGGAACCAGCTGGGGAGCAGCCAAAGGAAGAAGGCTCAGAGACTAGGGAGTGCTGGTGGGATGATGATGAGTGGTCAGAGGGAGAAGACTGGGAGGAGGAGGTGTCGGAAGGTGAAGTAACAGGGGCTAGTGAGCTCAGAGAGTCTGTGCAGAGAGAAGTCCAGAATCAGAGGCAGAAGCTGAATCAGGAGGGTGGGAGGAGTGAGGCCAAGAAGCAGAGATGAGTCAGGCTGGTGTCTTCCCCTCCTTCTGGGACAAGCTCCCCTCCCTGCTGGTCTCTCAGAACCAAGAGAGGCATGAAAAAGGTGGAGGAGAGGTTGGCTGCACACGGGCGCAGTCTCTGATTGCTTGGGGGGAAACCCTGGAGAGGAGGAGACATAGATGGCCGCGAGGAGGCTGGGGCCTTTATTCTCGGCAACTGACCCATGGAGGCAAGACCTATGGGATGGGGTGGGGAGTTCCTGTGCTCATTAGGTCTGACCCTCTGCCAAATCTGTGCAGATCCTGTTTTTGCTAATACGGAGTTAACGCCAATGTGCATGGTGTGATTTACTGCTGGCTGGCTTCTGTCAAAGCATAACAAAATGAAAAGATACAAAGAAGGAAAAATGTAGACCGTAAAGCATCAGAGCCAGGAAGGACCAAAGTACAAAGATCTAGTGCAGTTTGGGGGCAAAAAAACAACAACCCATCCCCTTCACAGATAATAAAGATTTATCTATATATATAAAATCGTTCAAGTTGGATGTTTGTTAACAATCGCCTTTGTCCGTAACCCCTTGATCGATTCCGTTCAAATTTGGACACAACGTTCCATGCCCATATGGGAGTGATCATATTTACTTACATTGCACAAATACCACACCTTTCCCAGGTAAAAATGTGATTTTGTGCAAAAAAAAATAGCGCCCTCCAGTGGACGTAAAACAGCACAGCACAACACACACTTTCTCTTTCATACTGTATCTTACTTTTGCATTTCACCAAATCAGCCACAGCAAGGCGTGGCCCGGTCAGCTAGTATATATATATATATAAGTATTCTCCACCTGTGAGTTCCATAGATATTGACAATAAAAGTTCTATATGGTTTTAAATGAGCCAGATATTTGCATTTACTTGGTGGCACTGAGCAAATATGGGCCTCAGAATTTGTATAAGAAATAAAATCATGCCTGAGCTCTGCCCTTTAGATGCTTTTAATTTATGAGATATGTTTTCAAGAAGGGCATGTTACCAAACACAACTGTCTGCCTGCTCAGCCATGCCTCCGCCCCATCGCTGCATCGCCAAACCTCCTTCCTCGCTTGCTCTAACCTCCACTGTTAGATGAGGAGGGAACCAGTGGTCCAGCCAGGCTCCATTTTACTGGGTGATCAATAAACTGTTAATTTAAAAATATCCTTAAAAACAGCTTCTGGTCTGAGGTCTCAGAATGTGCAGCTGGGAAACAGATTGCAAAGGCGGCAAGAAATGCTATTAACAAGACTCCAGTGTTCCAGGAGATATTAATATTAATGGCGATATTAATGCCAACAAGCGTCAGCTCCAATATTTCGAGGCATCTTCTAAGCGGTGCTAATGGGCAATGACAACCAGGCAGTTTCTGGGGGGAATAGAATTGTCTCTGCTTAACGTGACGGGGCAGGAGCCAGGCTGGGGCTGCTTCCATATCTAGTACTTTGATGGATCGAGGTGGGGGTGTCCCGTTTTGTGCTAGGGCCTGTCCCCCCCCCCACAAAAAGGCTACCACTGGACATAAGTCTCTAGGACAGGCATCCCCAAACTTGGCCCTCCAGATGTTTTGGGACTACAACTCCCATCATCCCTAGTTAACAGGACCAGTGGTCAGGGATGATGGGAATTGTAGTCCCAAAACAGCTGGGGAGCTGAGTTTGGGGATGCCTGCTCTAGGAAGTTCAGCTTTTCAGAGGTGGGGGTCCTAAACCTCACAGACAAGGTCTCCCTCCCTCCCTCCAGAACAGAGAGAGAGAGAGAGAGAGAGAGAGAGAGATTCTATATTCCTATTGTCCAGAGAACCCATCTTTGAAACAAATAGGGCAGTGGACTCTCCTTCATTGGAGGCTTTTAAACAGAGGCTAGGTCAGGGGTAGGCAACCTAAGGCCCGTTGGCCGGATGCAGCCCAATCGCCTTCTCAATCCGGCCCACGGACGGTCCGGGAATCAGTGTGTTTTTACATGAGTAGAATGTGTGCTTTTATTTAAAACTAGCTGACCGGGCCACGCCTTGCTGTGGCCAGCCAAAATGTCACTCCCCCTCCCCTGGAACCTGGGGCGTACTGCCCCCCGCCTCCCCTTGTGACTGCAACACACTATTGCTCCACTCATTTCAACTCCTTCATGGAATCCCTCCAAATGATGCTCAAACACACATGTGACTGCGTCTCTTAACTACACACACACACACACACACACACACACACACACACGATGTTTAGCATTGCCATTTCTAAGTGGTGTACAATGAGCTTTGAAAAGGGCTACAATAGAGATGCAATCACTTGCAATTAAGCACAGAATCAGGAAAACATACTGAAAATGCCTGCTTGGGGGGAAAAAATTCAAAAGGGGACAGATGTTCGTCAAGAAGGGGGCCTTCCTCATCTCAGACGGGAGGGGGTTCCACAGAATTTGAATAAAATGGATGCTGGAAATTAGGAGCCGTGTGCCTGAGCAACGGGGAACCACAAACGCCGACTCCCTCGACAAGGTATCAGGTGGTCTCTTGGGTATCCTGGACCCAAATAATGAAGGAGATTGGACCTGGCTCAGTGGCATGTGAGCGGCTGGCGCATTGCAGGGGGTTGGACTAGATGTCCCTTGGGGATCCCTCCCAGCTCTGCAATTCTATGCTCCTCTGAGTTGTCTTTGGCCGAGAGCCCCTCCCTCCCGCTTCCATTCCCTTTGACTCATTCTGCCTCTGCAGCATGTTTATGGACATAATTACGGTGCGCTATTGATTTCCTGACAGCCAGCCTGATGTAGCTCAGTTACAGAGTCAAGCTAATTTCATACTTGGAGGTTTTTATGGCCCTTCGCAGCCTGCGGTGGCCAGCAGCTGTGCCCACGCCATGCTGCCCTCTTTGTGGCCAGAGATGGCGTCCGTGGAGGGGTTACACTGACTCGGACCATTGGTCCATGTAGCTTAGTACTGTCTACACCAGTGATGGCTAACCTTGACACTCCAGATGTTTTGGGACTACAACTCCCATCATCCCTGACCACTGATCCTGTTAGCTAGGGATGATGGGAGTTGTAGTTCCAAAACATCTGAGGTGTCAAGGTTAGCCATCACTGGTCTACACCATGGGTCAGCAAACTTACCGCGCCTTGAGCACCGGAAATAGCTTGTGCGCATGTGCACGGGCCTCCTCCGACCCGGATGTGCACTGGAAATAACGCTTGCGCATGCGCACAAGCTATTTCCAGTGCTCCTCCGACCTGGAAGTGCGCCGGAAATAGCGTGTGCATACGCGTATGGGCGCGCGCTCCCCCGCCCTCCGGCCCGCCGCGCAATCGGCGCTGGAGACACTGGCCCGAGGCGCAGTAAGTTTGCTGACCCCTGGTGTAGACAGTACTGAGCTACATGGACCAATGGAAATAGCTTGTGCGCATGTGCACGGGCCTCCTCCGACCCGGATGTGTACTGGAAATAATGCTTGCGCATGCGCACAAGCTATTTCTGATGCTCCTCCGACCTGGAAGTGCGCAGCCGTGCCACACTGCACCGGTAAGAGCAGCGGGCGGCGGGGATCGCCAGGGGCCGGATAAATGAGCCCCTCGGGCCGTATCTGGCCCCCCGGGCCGTAGTTTGGAGACCCCTGGTCTACACTGACTGACAGCAGCTCTCTGGGATTTCACACAAGGAATCTCTCCCAGCCCTAGCTGAAAATGCCAGCAGGGATTGAACCTTGTGGTTGCAAGACAGATGCCCTTGCTAACAACACACACTGAGGATCTTCTGCCCAAACCAACAGACGTCAAGGAATGAGCTGCTCCATCTCACAGGAGGCACCACAAATGGAAGTCTGGATCAAGCCTCAGTCCCTTTGCGGCGTGGGACCGGTGAAGACTTTTTCTTTTCTTTTTGTTTTAAATTGCAAACTGAAATGTGGCGCGCTGAAACAAACCTCAAAGGCACCTTACAAGAAAACAACAGCAGCTGCATTATCAAGAAAAACGGACAACAATACTTTTAAGACTTTTGAAAAGTTAAAACAGCAGCGCCCTAAAAACAGATTAAAACTCACCTCAGCTTTCAATACACCCGGGTAGGCTTGTCTAAGCAAAAATGTTTTTAAAAAGGTAAAGGGACGACGTTTCCATGTGCTGTTCTGGTTTCGCTAGAAGTGGCTTAGTCCTGCTGGCCACATGACCCGGAAAAACTGTCTGCGGACAAACATCGGCTCCCTCGGCCAGTAAAGCGAGATGAGCACCGCAACCCCAGAGTCGTTCGCGACTGGACTTAACTGTCAGGGGTCCTTTAGCTTTACCTTTTATGGACTTGTGTAGGTCCTTTTAAGGATTATTGCCTGCCTGATCTCCATCCCTGCATCTGTTGAATCCTGGCAAGACGTTGATCAGTGAGTAAACCTTGTATTTTTATTGTTTGCTCAACAGCCTGAGAGTGATTTCTTTGTTAAGAGGAAAACATAAAAAGAGAGAAGATAATCCAAGACTGCCTATCGCATCCTTGCATATTGTAATTGTTCTAGAAGGTCGCGCAACCTTGTCCTAATAGCTTCTGGAGCTAAGCTGCGCATGGGTGGTGATATTAACTCTGCTGAAATAGATATTTACATTCTCACACAAGGTGGGAAAAGAGGAAGGATAATTAATAAATAAAATATCCTCTCCTCCTCATCTAAAGCCAACCAACAAGAAGAACAATATCTACTTAGCTACAAAGACCACATATGAAAACTCTGGAGAAGGAGCGCTCCCCATATCACTTGTCTCAGAAGAGCCAGTCAACTTCAAACCAAAGTCTCTGGCCTCCCTCGGCCCCAGGGAGCTGTGGCGTTCATGCTGCTCTGTTTGTGGGCTTCTGACAGGCCCCGGGGCCCCTGGATAGGATGCTAGGCTAGCTTCATCTAGCTGGGGAAATTCACCTGCTCCTGAAACTCTGCCTTGCTCCCCGCCTGTGCTGTCCTGATTGATTTCAGTTGCCCCCCAGAGGCGTAGCAAGCCCAGGTGGTACCCGGGGCGGAATTTTTTTTTGTCACCCCCACCACTTAAAAAAAATTTAAAAAGTGTCACCCCCCTCTGATGGTGCCACTTTGCGAGGTGTGGGGGTTTTGTGTGTGTGTGTCTATTATCTCTCTTTTTTTAATAAACTTAAAATAATAAAAAATTAAAAATAATAAAAATTATTAAAAAAATAAATAAATTAAAAAGTGTCACCCCCCCTCTGATGGTGCCACTTTGCGAGGTGTGGGGGTTTTGTGTGTGTGTGTCTATTATCTCTTTTTTAAAAATAAAGTTAAAATAATAAAAAAATAAAAATAATAATAAAAATTTTTTTTTTTAAAAAAAATTAAAAAGTGTCACCCCCTCTGATGGTGCCACTTTGTGAGGGGTGTGTGTGTGTGTGTGTGTGTGTCTATTATCTCTTTTTTCAATAAAGTTAAAATAATAAAAAAATAAAAAATGATAAAAATTAAAAAAATTTAATAAAAATTAAAAAGTGTCACCCTCCTCTGATGGTGCCACTTTGTGAGGTGTGGGGGGTTGTGTGTGTGTGTGTCTATTATCTCTTTTTTCAATGAAGTTAAAATTAAAAAAAAAATTATTATTATTATTTTTTAAAAGTGTCACCCCCCTCTGGGGTGGAACCCGGGGCAGCCCGCCCCCTTGCTACGCCCCTGTTGCCCCCACCCCACTTAAGTTAGCAAAGGGGCTATTGGAGACAAGCTGCCTGCACAGCCATCCTTTAGAAAGAGCTGCTCTGCTCTCTCCGTGTCCAGAGCCTTGGCTCAGGCTGCAACGTCCGCCTTGGAGGTATATCAATAAGAAGCAATCAAGAGTGGCTGTAACGATGCCAATCGATACATAATTGCATCAGGACCACTCTATTACTCGTCTCGGTGACAAGCAAGGAGCCTGTTTAATTTGAACAATTCTTTTATCGTGTCACCAGGACCCTGACCAGGAGGGCAACTTCCACACGGCAAATAAGGCAGGACGGCCCAGCGGGGGCCGGGAATGGATGGAGACAGGAATTGAACACTGGCTCCCAGTACATTTCCGAGCACAATTCAAAGTGTTGGTGCTGACCTTTAAAGCCCTAAATGGCCTCGAATCAGTATACCTGAAGGAGCATCTCTACCCCCATCGTTCATCCTGGACACTGAGGTCCAGCTCTGAGGGCCTTCTGGCGGTTCCCTCCCTGCGGGAAGTGAAGCTACAGGAAACCAGGCAGAGGGCCTTTTTGGTAGTGGCACCCACCCTGTGGAACGTCCTCTCATCAAGGAAATAAACAACTATCTGACTTTTAGAAGACATCTGAAGGCAGCCCTGTTTAGGGAAGTTTTTAATGTTTGATGTTTTATCTTATTATTAATTATTATTATTATTATTATTATTATTATTATTATTATTATTATTATTATTATAATATTGGGAGCTGCCCAGAGTGGGGTATAAAGATGGGTGGGGTATAAAAAATAAATTATTATTATTATAACATGAGCACAAGAACATGGGAAGGGCCTGCTGGATCAGGCCAAAGGGGACCCATCGAGTGCAGCATCCTGTTCTCTCAGAAGAGAAGACTGAGATGTGGTCAGAGAGCCACCTTCAAATACTTGAAGAGCTCTCTCCCAGAAGATGGAGCAAGCTTGTTTTCTGCTGCTCCAGAGGATGGAACCCAAACCTATGGACTCAAATGACAAGAAAGTGGATTCTGACTAGAGACTAGGAACCGTTCAGCAGTAGAACAGACAACCTCGGGAGGTGGTGGACTCTCCTTCTTTGGAGGTTTTTAAGCAGAGGTTTGATGGCCACTTGTCAGGGATTCTGTAGCTGCGATTCTCTGCATTGCAGGGGTTGGACCTCATAACCCAGTGATGGCTAACCTTGACACCCCAGATGTTTTGGAACTACAACTCCCATCATCCCTAGCTAGCAGGATCAGTGGTCAGGGATTATGGGAGTTGTAGTCCCCAAACATCTGGAGTGTCAAGGTTAGCCATCACTGTCATAACCCTTTGGGGCCCCTTCCAACTCTACAAATCTATGATTCTATGAAATATTTGTAATTAAGTCAAATATTAACACTCCCCCCAAAAAAGAGCTGCGTTTCCTCCACCAAAGAAAGCTCAGGGAAATAAGGACCATGTCTATTATATGAGGACCGTAGAGATACCGTATTTTTCGCTCTATAAGGCGCACCTGACCATAGGACGCACCTAATTTTTAGAGAGGAAAAGCCCCATTTTTTTGAGGATCAGTTCAAATTTCTGTAGCTTCTTTTGCAAAGGAGAAAAGCCCCATTTTTTGAGGATCAGCTCAAAGTTGTTGAGCTTACTTTGCAAAGGGGAAAAACCCTGTTTTTTGGGGTTTAACTTACAGTTCTGCAGCTTCAGGAAACCATTTCTACAGTTTCCAGACAGATAATCTAATCAGCCAGTCACATGTCACTGGGGAAACAGCCTCCCTCTGCAAGGGGGCGGGGCTGGAATCTCTCTCCCTTATCTCTCTCCCCGATCGTTTGCTGAGCAGCTGCTCAGGGGGCTTCCTTTCAACACCCCCTTCTCTCTCTTTTTTTTAAAAAAGCACGATCTGCTTTTGCCCCAGGGCAGTTCAGCTCCAGGGACCACACATTCGCTCCATAAGATGCACAGACATTTCCCCTTACTTTTTAGGAGGAAAAAAGTGCGTCTTATGGAGCGAAAAATACGGTATATACTGGGAAACCGTTCCCCTGGGACATTTCAGTTTGATCTCTCAACTCCTTTGCATCCTAGCAGAGCTTGTTCCCTGGTCACAGAGAAGGAGTCTGCGTGTTTTGCATCTGTGGAGAGGTGTGCCCTGACTCATCCGGGCAACCCTGATGAAAACTTGCAGGGAGACTGGCAGCTCGGTTGGGACTGGGGGCGAGGAACGGCTATTGCTGCCACCGCCACCACTCCAGCACCTACCATCTCACCCACGCAACTTGTACACATCAAAAATAATTGACAGCTCTTACAACAGCACCCTTGCTTGCTGTGATGGCCTGTGATTCAGACTCAGACACTGAACCTGAGGGATCCCAGCCTGCACAGGATTCCCCGCCTCCAGAACCAGCAGAGCTGGGGCTAGGGCCTGAGTCTGAAGAGGCCTCACCTGTGCTGGATCCTCAGTTGCAGGCATCTGCTGAGTCTGCTCTGGCTCCTGCTGGGATGGAGGACCCATTGCCTGCAGGTGATCCACTCCCAGCCCCGTCAGGGGAAGTTGAGGTTGCCTCTGGGTCCGGAAACCCTCCAGCCTCTCCTGAGCTGCAGAGGCTCAGGGCAGAGATGCGAAGGGAACTGAGTTCCCGCAGGAGGAGTGCTCGCCTCCAAGCAAGGAGAGGCGAGTCTCCAGAGGATCGGGGCCGCCCTCTGCCTCGGGGCAGATAAAAGCCGGCCAGCCCCAGCCCCAAGTTGCAGGAGCAACATCGTTGGTTACCAGTTCCTGCTTGAAACCTGTCCTGCTTTCCTGCCTGAGCTCCTGACCCGCCTTGGTTCCCTGCTTGCCCACCCATTCCTGACTTCGCCTGACTCCCTGCCCTGTACCCTGCTTCAGTTGTTTCGGACTGCCATTACGTGTACCTCTGACCACGGACCGGACGTCAACCTCGCCTTTTGGATACCCCACGGGACCAGCACACTTGCAGCAAGAAGCACCCGAAGGCAGCAGCCCTCTCCCCTGGGGTCTCAGCAGATGCCGGAAGCGCAATGCCCCAGCACAATTGCTGGCAGGAGCAAGGCCTTGCCAGCACACAATACCTGTGCTTGGAGACCTGGACTGGTTGCTGATTTGCTACCAGGACAAGTTCTAGGTGTTATTGTTACTATACAAAGCCCTTAACAACTTGGGACCTAGGAGCAAACCTTGCCCAATATATGCCCACTCGAATGCTTCGATCGGCGGAATTGGCACTACTGCGGGTGCCACATAATATGCATTCCGCCCTTGTAAGAACTTGACCTTTTACTGCTCGAATCCGTCGCGGGGATTCGAAATGCCGACCTTCTGATCGGCAAGCCCTAGGCTCTGTGGTTTAGAGCACAGTGCCAACCGCGGCCCTCACACATAGTCCAGTTCAAAATTGTGTGTGTTCTCTGGGGGAGAGCTCACAGACATCCTACCCCATTGTAGGTGTGAGTGACAGGATGGAAGAGGCAGGGATTAACTACTAGACTTTTAGAAGACATCTGAAGGCAGCCCTGTTTAGGGAAGCTTTTAATGTTTGATGGATTATTGTATTTTAATGTTTTGTTGGAAGCCGCCCAGAGTGGCTGGGGAAGCCCAGCCAGATAGACGGGGTATAAATAATAAATTATTATTATCATCATCATCATCATCATCATCATCATCATCATCATCATTGCCATTTCCCAACCACCAGGTTTGGGGGATATGACATCATAGAGTCCCATCTGTGCAGGTTCTGAAGCTCCATAGGTGCCATTGCCCCTATAGAGAGCCAGTGTGGTGTAGTGGTTAAGAGCAGTGGACTCGTAATCTGGGGAACCGGGTTCGATTCCCCGCTCCTCCACATGCAGCTGCTGTGACTGGTCCACCTTTGACCCCTTGGACTCCTCCTACCCCCGTACTTGACACTTAACTTTGCTGCTCTCCTTGAGCTCAAGTTTTCCCTCCAGAGCGAGTGATGGAAGGAAAGGTCCCAGCGCTCAATTGTGGCTCTGGGCACGTTCTTTTCAGGCTGCATCTCATTCACAATCTCCCAGCTCTAACGTTGCATCATCCTCAAAACACAACATATGCTGCAGAAATAAATTACAAATTCCATCTGGGGCGGAGTGATGAATTGGAGCACTTGCAAAGTTGCCTTATCGCCGCCATGCATATGGGAACCATTGTGTGTGTGTGTGTGTGTGTGTGTGTGTGTGTGTGTGTGTGTGTGCGTTCGAGGGAGAAGGAGGGGGTGCAGGAAAGTGGGAGGGGTGGAATGAGGAGACAGTTTCCCCTCTCTCCCCCTTTTCTCCTCCCCCTCTTTTTCTCTTGCTTGCAAGCCCTGTGCCACAATGCTGCTCTTGCCTTCTTTGCAAAGTGAAACCGAGGCATCTTTTCCTAACCTGCCTGTGATGGCCTGGGATTCAGACTCAGACGCTGAACCTGAGGGATCCCAGCCTGCACAGGATTCCCCGCCTCCAGAACCAGCAGAGCCGGGGCTAGGGCTTGAGTCTGAAGGGTCCTCACCTGCGCTAGATCCTCAGGTGCAGGCATCTGCTGAGTCTGCTCTGGCTCCTGATGGGATGGAGGACCCATTGCCTGCAGGTGCTCCACTCCCAGCCCCGTCAGGGGATGCTGAGGTTGCCTCTGGGTCCGGAAACCCTCCAGCCTCTCCTGAGCTGCAGAGGCTCAGGGCAGAGAGGCGAAGGGAACTGAGTTCCCGCAGGAGGAGTGCTTGCCTCCAAGCCAGGAGAAGCGAGTCTCCAGAGGATCGGGGCCGCCCTATGTCTCGGGGCAGATAAAAGCTGGCCAGCCCCAGCCCCAAGTTGCAGGAGCAACATTGTTGGTGACCAGATCCCAGGGGCGTAGCAAGGGGGGGCGGGGGGCGGGCCACCCTGAGGGAGGGTGACACTTTGGGCGCTTAAAATTATTTTTTTTTTAAGGCTATTTTCGGCAATGCCGGGGTGGACCTGCAGGGGCGCCAGCGAGGAGCGGTGTCACCCCCCCCCCCCGCTGGCCGCCCCTGCGGCTCCGCCCCGGCAGCGCCGAAAATGGCACCCCCCCCTTCCAGCGGCTTTTCCCGCCGCTGGCTTGCAGAGCCGGGGAATGGAAAGGGGCGGGCCAGCGAGGAGGGTGACACCCCTCCTCGCTGGCCCGCCCCTCTCCCTGCCCTGACTTGCGCTCCGCCCATGGAGCCCCGGCGGCGGCTTCGGGGTCTCTGCGGGCTGCAGAGCCTCCCGAATCCGCCGCCAGTCAGGCATCCCTTGGTGCACTGGGCGGCTGCTCGTGCCGCCCGGCGCGCCAAGGGGGGTGACAGGCGGCAACTTCGGGAGACTCTGCAGAGCCTCCCGAATCCGCCGCCCGTCCGGCACCCCTTGGCGCACCGGGCGGCTGCTCGTGCCACCCGGCACGCCAAGGGGGGTGACAGGCGGCGACTTCGGGAGACTCTGCAGAGCCTCCCGAATCCGCCGCCCGTCCGGCACCCCTTGGCGCACCGGGCGGCTGCTCGTGCCGCCCAGCGCTCCAAGGGGGGTGACAGGCGGCGACTTCAGGATACTCTCTGCAGAGCCTCCCGAATCCGCTGCCGGTCAGGCATCCCTTGGTGCGGCCGGCGGCTGCTCGTGCACGAGCAGCCACCGCACGCACCAAGGGATGCCATGCCGGACGGGCGCCGGCTTCGGGAGGCTCCCGAAGTTGGCCCCTGGCATCCCCGGGGGCGGGGCGTCGCACTTTACGCGTGCGTCATGACGTCATGACGCACGCACACGCCGCGACGCCCCGCCCCCAGGGGGGTGCCTCTTGGCTTCCCGCCCCGGGTAGCCAAGAGGCACGGAACGCCCCTGCCAGTTCCTGCTTGAAACCTGTGCTGTTTTCCTGCCTGAGCTCCTGACCCGCCCTGGTTCCCTGCTTGCCTACCTGTTCCTGACTTTGCCAGACTCCCTGCCCTGCACCCAGCTTCAGTGGCTACGGACTGCCTTCACGTTGCACCTCTGACCACGGACCGGACTTGGACCTCACCTTGCGGGTAACCCACGGGACCAGCACACTGCCCCTCTCAGTTCCACGTTCCCCTTTAATGCCTGCAAAGGAAGGGTGCAAGCGGGCAGATTCTTCAGCACATGCCAGCCTCCCACAGCTTCAAATTCCTAGTTCTCCCCAGGCCTTTCCCCAAAACTATTGCCTCTTGACAGGTCAGATTGTCTGCTGACCATTTCTTTTTGCGTATTTAGACATTTAACCTCCCCCTTAAATAAATTCAGACAAGACTCAAATTTTTGGTTTGGTTTTTGGCAGAATTTAGGCCACAACTTTGTTGATTACATCAAGTGAGTGGTTGCATAGGCTCTGGTTCGACTAGCTCCCTGCACCATTGCAGGTAGCACTGACCCAGGGCACCAGCATAGGTCAGCCTAGGGTGATCACCGGGAACAGCGGAAAGCCGGGGTCAGGCTAGTCCACCACCCAGATGTCCCCTTGGACTCAGGCACGGGCACAACCCCCTCACAGGGTTGACCAAACCATTGAGTCCCTGGATTCCTTTAACGGAATATCCTTCGCATAGGGATGGCGAGAGCGTTCTGCCACCCCATCATTTGAACCAGAGCCTATCTGCAACCTTACAAGTTGTGAAGATTTGGTACACGGCAGGCGAAACCCCAATGGCACCAGCCAATCCTGCCGTGCCCCTGTCCCAACGACAGATAACACACGACGGTATAGCAAGGTCAAGTGCAAGCCCTAAATATAGGGAGAGGTGGGCGGGTGTTCTGATGGACTGGCCCAAAGAGGAAGAGTGATCAGCCGCTGATCCCAGCCCTCTCCTGCCGGACCGCCTGGGGAGTGCTGCAGGCTTAGGCTTTATCCTGCTTTATCACTACCTGAAGGAGTCTCAAAGCAGCTAACATTCTCCTTTCCCTTCCTCCCCCACAACAAACACACTGTGAGGTGAGTGGGGCTGAGAGACTTCAAAGAAGTGTGACTAGCCCAAGGTCACCCAGCAGCTGCAGGTGGAGGAGCGGGGAAGCGAACGCGGTTCACCAGATTACGAGTCTACCGCTCTTAACCACTACACCACACTGGCTCAGGAAGCTCAGGGCCTTAAATAGGCCCCTTATTCCGAATTTGCTAGCATCCCATTGGTCTGAATACACCCCAGCAACGAGGGACCTACCAATTGGGTGTTGTGGCTATCCAATAGACCCCGCCCACAACACAGGGTTTGGTTGCCAGGTCGCATCGCAACACATGTCCTCTTTGAGGGAGGACACGATTTACTGATAGGAAACTGTGAAAGAGCAACTTTGGCCAAAGTTGTCTCTTTGAGGTTATTTGAAACCACAATAATAGAGGTTCCACTTTATGCATTTATAAGAGTGTTTGCATACCACCATCTCATAGAGCATGTGGGTGGTGCACAGCAATATGCACACAATAAAGTATAAACATTAAAAACAGCAAAATATTAGAAACAAAATAATTGTTACAGTGGCTGGCTAATCAAGACAGATTTAAACAGCTGCACAGGCCTGTTGGCACAAATCCAGCCTTCAAACGATCTGAAAATCAAACGCGAGGATGCCTGATGAATCTCTGCTGGAAGAGAGTCTTCGCTGCAGCAGGGAAGCAGCCAGATGCAATGCCCAAGTATAGGGGACCAATTTAGAAATAAACATGAATAAACTATGTGTTTCTTGAGACAGACTGTGCTGGTCCCGTGGGGTATCCGAAAGGCGAGGTCCAAGTCCGGTCCGTGGTCAGAGGGGTAACGTAAAGACAGTCCGTGGTAACTGGAGCTGGGTGCAGGGCAGGGAGTCAGGCAAAGTCGGGAACAGGTAGGCAAGCAGGGAACCAGGGCAGGTCAGGAGCTCAGGCAGGAAAGCAGGACAGGTAGCAAGCAGGAACTGGTCAGCAACAATGTTGCTACTGCAACTTGGGGCTGGGGCTGGCCGGCTTTTATCTGCCCCGAGGCATAGGGCAGCCCCGATCCTCTGGTGACTTGCCTCTCCTGGCTTGGAGGCGAGCACTCCTCCTGCGGGAACTCAGTTCCCTTTGCCTCTCTGCCCTGAGCCTCTGCAGCTCAGGAGAGGCTGGAGGGTTACAGGACCCAGAGGCAACCTCAGCTTCCCCTGACGGGGCTGGGAGTGGAGCACCTGCAGGCAATGGGTCCTCCATCCCATCAGGAGCCAGAGCAGACTCAGCAGATGCCTGCACCTGAGGATCCAGCACAGGTGAGGACCCTTCAGACTCAAGTCCTAGCCCCGGCTCTGCTGATTCTGGAGGCGGGGAATCCTGTGCAGGCTGGGATCCCTCAGGTTCAGCGTCTGAGTCTGAATCCCAGGCCATCACACAGACAGATGACAATAACAATGTGAAGAAGAAGAAGAAGAAGAAGAAGAAGAAGAAGAAGAAGAAGAAGAAGAAGAAGAAGCTACTGCAATTCTAGGCTGCATCAACAAAAGTAGACTGTCCAGATCAAGGGAGGTTGTATGTGTGTGTGTGTGTGTTTATTGGTCTGTGTCCAGTTCTGGGCACCCCAGTTTAAGAAGGATATTGAGAAACTGGAAAATGTGCAGAGGAGGGAGACCAACAGAGGATCAAGGGTCTGGAAACCAAGCCTTATGAGGAACGGTTGAGGAAGTCAGGTATATTTAGTCTGGAAAAGAGAAGGCCGAGAGGTGATGGGATAGCCACCTTCAAATATCTGAAGGGCTGTCAGATGGAAGATGGAGCAAACTTATCTTCTGCGGCTCCAGAGGGGAGAAGCAACGGATCCAAATGACAAGGAAGATGATTCTGACTAAACCTTGGGAAGAACTTTCTGATGGCAGGAGCTGTTGGACAGTGGAGCGGACTCCCTCAGAATGTGGTGGGCTCTCCTTCATTGGAGGTTTTGAAGCAGAGGTTGGATGGCCACCTGTCAGGGATTCTTGGGCTGCGATTGCTGCATTGCAGAAGGTTGGGTGACCCTCAGGGTCCCTTCCAACTGTACGATTCTGTGATATCGCAGTCAGTTTGCATCTGCATCAGCTGTTGAATCAGAGGCTCCCCTTTCAACCCTTCCTGGCCGACAGACTGTGTGGACCAGCTTACTCCCACGGAAGGACCCCCCCCCCGCCTCCGCCAGCACAAGGCTTTGGCTCAGAACATCTAAGCCTCTGCCTGTGAAATTGACACAGTGGTTGAAACGACACCAGGATGTTGGGTGTTGGAGGGGAAACAAAGGGCAGCCTTGACTGCCATTTAGGCCAGCAGGAAGAGGGAGGCTGGCAGGAAGGAGCCTTTGGCCCGGGGGCCCAACAGAAGGTCAAACTTAAATGTTTTAGGCATCTCCTGTCATTCAACCCTCGACTTCAAAACTCGCTGTGACACTCTTCCGAGGCCTTTGTGACACAGCGACTGCCAGATTCGAGTTTATGAATAGTAGAGGTCAAAGGGAAGTCCAGCGGCTAGGACCTTCTCAGGCAGGCACTGACCCCAAGTAGGGCAGGGTGCTACTGGTTGCGGGAAGAAAGGAGGCCTTGAAGGAGCCCTCTGTCTTCTGCTGTTTGGAGAGAAACTGACTACAAGCTGTGTTAAACGTATGGAATCATACAGAATTGTAGAGCTGGAAGGGACTCCAAGGGTTCTCTAGTCCACCCTCCCAGCTCTACAATTCTATGATTTTTCATCCTGGCCACACCTTAGACCATAGCTGTCAACCCTCCCTTTTTTTGGCGGGAAACTCCCTTATTCCAATGCCGTTTCCCGCTGCTATCCCAGATTGTTGATATCCCTTAAATTTCCCGGATTTCCAAGGAAGCATCTCCTCTCCCTCCCTGCCGGCCAGGGAGGCTCCTCAGCTGCGTTGCTCGGCTGCCAATAAGGAGTCTGAGACCGACTGGGGGCGGAGCTTGCATGCCTTGTGCAGCCAGACCCTCACGCCCAACCAGACAGACAGCCTGCCTGCCGTCTACGCACTCGCTCTTCCGCTCACCCGTTCGCGCGCAGCCTCTGGAGCGCAGGGTGGCGAGGCTACTTGGTGCCATTGCACCGCCCTTGCGGCATCCCTTATTTTCAAATCCGAAAGTTGACAGCTAAGGGTCTGCTTGCCTCATCGACCACCACATGGGGGGCACCCCTGCCTTCCTGCTCCCCTGCTGGACCCCCAGCCAGTGGGGACCTGGTTCCCGGCAGGGTCTCAGAGCTGCACAAATACTGTAATTGCCAGGGTTCTGATCTAGGAAGAGCAATCAGACTAATTAGCCATCATGCAAATGAAAATAAGCAGAGGGGAGAAACAGCAAAGCCAGTAATTGAAGCCCAATAATGAATATTTAACTCTCATAAGTAAAGTTTAATTAAGTTCCCCATGGCTGAGGCTTTCTGCAACATCACTGTGGCTTTTGAGCACATTAAGGCGAGCTGGAAATAACCTGAGCAGAGAGAGAGAGAGAGAGGGCCTGCCTGTCTCTCTCCTTCACTCTCCCTCTCTGAGGAGTTGTTTTCCTGCACTGCACTTTAGCCTGTAGGTTTCATTAACAATAAAGTGGAATTAATTTAGAGGCTGAGTCCCCTGCCTCCACCCTTTCCCAAAATGAATAACAAACCGTTTAGTTCCATTAGAATTAATTAGGGACAGATTTCGACAAAATAGGTCATCTTAGTAAGAGTCTTGGACTTTGGGCTAGGTGCCCCCGGGTCTATTCTGGCAGCAGGAGACACCAAGGAGCCTCCAAGCAAGGATGGGTGAGGATGGCTTTGATAGAGTGGGCATCATGGAGACCTGGTGGAGCGAAGGGAAGCAGTGAAACACAGTTATCTCTGGATAGAAGCTTTCCAGAGCCAGTGTGGTGTAGTGGTTAAGAGCGGTAGACTCGTAATCTGGTGAACCGGGTCCGCGCATAGCTGTCAACTTTTGGATTTGAAAATAAGGGATTTTTTCAAACTTTCGGATTTGAAAATAAGGGATGCCGCGAGGGCGGTGCAATGGCACCAAGTAGCCTCGCCACCCTGCGCTCCAGAGGCTGCGCACGAACGGGTGAGCGAAAGAGCGAGCGCGTAGACGGCAGGCAGACTGTCTGTCTGGTTGGGTGTGAGGGTCTGGCTGCACAAGGCATGCAAGCTCCGCCCCCAGTCAGTCTCAGACTCCTTATTGGCAGCCGAGCAATGCAGCTGAGGAGCCTCCCTGGCCGGCAGGGAGGGAAAGGAGCTGCTTCCTTTGAAATCCGGGAAATTTAAGGGATATCAGCAATTCGGGATAGTAGCGGGAAACGGCATTGGAATAAGGGAGTTTCCCGCCAAAAAAGGGAGGGTTGACAGCTATGGGTCCGCGTCTCCGCTCCTCCACATGCAGCTGCTGGGTGACCTTGGGCTAGTCCCACTTCTCTGAAGTCTCTCAGCCCCACTCACCTCAAAGAGTGTTTGTTGTGGGGGAGGAAGGGAAAGGAGAATGTGAGCCGCTTTGAGACTCCTTCAGGTAGTGATAAAGCAGGATATCAAATCCAAACTCTCCTTCTCCTTCTCCTTCTCCTTCTCCTTCTCCTTCTCCGAAGGACAGGAAAGGATGTACCAGAAAGGAGATTCCAACTAAACACTGGGAATAACTTTCTGATGGTAAGAGCTCTTCAACAGTGGGACAGACCTTCGAAGGTAGTGGACTTCATTGGAGTTTTTTAAACAGGTCAGATGGCCACCAGTTAGGGATCCTGTATGTGTGATTCCTGCATTGCACAGGGTTGGACTAGATGGCCCTTAGAAGGGGGGGGGGCATCTCTTGATCTCCTTCCGCAGGGCCTGTAAGACAGAGCTATTCCGCCTGGCCTTCAATCTGAATTAGCCTGATCCTCTATTTTATTCCCTTTTCCCTTTCCTTTTCTATGAATAAACCCTTTCTGGGACCCCACATTTAAACTCTTCCCTGGTCTCCTTGCTGGCCCTAGTAGGACCAACTTGGCCAGTTAGCCCTGATGATCATTTGATGTTTACTGACTGGGATCCCCCCCCCAAAAAATGACCCCTGAATTTTTGAATTTTTTTGACATTGCTGCTGCATTTATGTTGTATTTTATGCTGTTTTTATGCTGTTTTTAAGTCACATCTTAACCAATGTTTTATATTTGCTGTTAGCTGCCCTGAGCCTGGTTTTTAAACCAGGAAGGGTGGAGCATAAATAAAAAAATATTATTGTTGTTATTGTTATTGTTATTGTTATCATCATCATCATCATCCAGACTGACCCCCAAACCCCCAATATTAATTTTCTTGCACACTAATATGTGCATTTTTGTACTTCTATTTTGCTTGGAGAATTGCATTATAAAAGTCAGGGGCATGAGAATTTCAAAGGCGATCTGCCTTTCAGTTCATGTATAGCTTTGGGAAAGTACAAATTAAGTAGGTTAACATTCAAAGTTGGAGATGAGTGGACCCCCACCCCCACCCCTGCCAGGGACTCCGGGCAGCAGCTGCCTAAGCCTGCAGCACTCCCCAGGCGGTCCGGCAGGAGAGGGCTGGGATCAGCGGCTGATCACTCTTTTAACTCCAGCCAATTTCATTAGCACACTCTCTGCCATCTCTCCTGGGTTTGCTTTTCTGAACTTGCAGAGCTCCCCCCACCTCCCCCAAGCTGTGTGCTGAGTTCCTGGGATGATGCCTGGATAGAGCTGCCTATTGATTTCAGTGTCAACCTGTTAATTGCAGAGTCTCCATCTAAATCCTCTCCAGCATCTCTTCGTGAATTAGCATTTGGATATATGAGTGCAACACATGAGCTTCCATCGCAGATGCGGGCAGAGGAAGAGAGAAGACCTGGCCAATCCTTGCCTGCAGCCTAAGAATGTCAGGGATTCTTTCTTTGTGTTTCCTGCATTGTGTGTGTGTGTGGGGGGGGGGTTGAGCTAGATGACCCTTGGGTGTAAAGGTAAAGGTAAAGGGACCCCTGACCGTTAGGTCCATAGCTGTCAACCTTCCCTTTTTTGGCGGGAAATTCCTTTATTCCAGCGCCGTTTCCCGCTGCTATCCCAGAATGTTAGATATCCCATAAATTTCCTGGATTTCAAAGGAAGCAGCTCCTCTCCCTCCCTGCCGGCCAGGGAGGCTCCTCAGCTGCGTTGCTCACCAATAGTTACAGAGAATAGGATGTCATTAGACAACAGCACTGTTTGTGCTTTGCTTGCATGTAAAATCAACCACTCTGGCCCAGCCCACAAATACACTCCTTCCAAAAGAGTGTTAAAGGATGCAAAGTCTGCAACACGTTTGTATAATAAGTCATTAATGGATGCAAGAGAGCCAAAAGAGTGAACCTGATCAATCCCCCCCATGAAGAATTGACGCTTTTGAATTGTGGTGCTGGAGTCCCGTGGACTGCAAGAAGATCAAACCGATCCATTCTGAAGGACATCGGCCCTGGCTGCTCACCGGAAGGACAGCTCCTGAAGCATCTCATGAGAAGAGAAGACTCCCTGGAAAAGAGACCCTGAGGTGGGGAAAGATGATGGTATGTAGCCTGGTGTAAATTAATTTGTAGCCTGGGGGGATTACCGCGGCATGAACTGTCACCAAGAACCGTAGACCGTCCCCGGGACAGGTGAGGCTGCTGATCCCTTATTTTCAAATCCGAAAGTTGACAGCTATGGTTAGGTCCAGTTGCGAACAACTCTGGGGTTGCGGCGCTCATCTAGCTTTATTGGCCAAGGGAGCTGGCGTACAGCTTCCAGGTCATGTGGCCAGCATGACTAAGCAGTAGGCAAGGACCACAGAGCTACTCTCAGTTAACTGCTAGTCCCCACAGATGGCAAGCCAAACAGGGAAAGCTCCAAAATCCAGTACTGTTGCCAGGACTCATTTATATATTTTTTAAAAGTAAGTAGAGGGTTAGTCTTTTCTGAGCCTAATTCAAATAGGATAGTTGGCGAAGCAAGCTATTAAGACATTACCTCTGATCCTGGGTATCACCTCTGTTATCAGAGGCCATAAAAAGGTAAAGGTAAAGGGACCCCTGACCATTAGGCACAGTCGTGACCGACTCTAGGGTTGCGGCGCTCATCTAGCTTTATTGGCCGAGGGAGCCGGCGTACAGCTTCCGGGTCATGTGGCCAGCATGACAAAGCCGCTTCTGGCGAACCAGAGCAGCGCACGGAAACGCCATTTACCTTCCTGCCGGTGCAGTATCTATTTATCTACTTGCACTTTGACGTGCTTTCGAACTGCTAGGTGGGCAGGAGCTGGGACCGAGCAACAGGAGCTCACCCCGTCGTGGGGATTCGAACCACCGACCTTCTGATCGGCAAGCCCTAGGCTCTGTGGTTTAACCCACAGCGCCACCCGCGTTTCTCATCAGAGGCCATAGGTCTCTATATAACAGTGGATGGGGAACACAGGTGTCGAGAGGGCTCCTGCACTTAGGTTCTGCTTCTGTGCTTCCCATTAGGATATCAGAACATAAGAAGAGCCTGCTGGATCAGGCCAAAGGGAGCCCATCTAGTCCAGCACCCTGTTCTCACAGTGGCCAGCCTGTGGGAAACCAGCAAGCAGGATTTGTGCACAAGAGCTCTGTTCCCTCCTGTGTGGTTTCCAGCAACTGGTGTATTCAGAAGCATTGCCACCTCCAACCAGTGATGGAAGAGCGCAGCCAGGGCCGTCTGAAGCATATCCGGCGCCGTGGTGCAAAGATCCCTCTGGCGCCTCCCCCCTCCCCATTTCCCAGAGTTGTCAACCTTTTCCCAAGCCTCTGCGGGGATCGCTCTCCTCACGCGGGGGCTTGGGAAGGAAGCTGCACGCCCGCCAGTCATATGGTTGACGGGGTGCAGCTGACGGGTGTGCAGGGAAAGGGGAGGCCGCCAGCAAAGCGGCTCAACTCCCCAACTCGCTGGGGCGCCCCTGAGAGACCGGCGCCCTGGTGCAACGCGCCACTCAGCCCAATGGGAAAGACGGCTCTGAGCGCAGCACATTTTGGCGCCCGAGGCAAAGCACAAAAGGCCAGGGAACAAGGCAGGGAATCCAAGCAACCTAATCTGATGGCTGAAGTGAGGATCAAAGGCCAGGGGGTGGGGATAGGGGGAAGGAGCCTTCCCTGAGTCATGCCAGGTGGGTGCAGAGCCCAGGAGACCTCAGAGGGCAGCCATGTCCATTTCCTCCCTAGGGGTGAGACTTGACCCCAGGGGTGGGAGGAGATGATTTGCTGAGAGGCTGTTGTAGAGGCAACGTGTGTGTATGTGTGTGTGTGCTGATGTGGTGGCAGACCTGGCCTCCAAGGAGCATGCTGCTGCTGTTGCTACCACCATGAAGGAGTAGCCAACGCATTTCTTGGAGGCCAGATCTGCTGCCTCTGTGGATTCCAAGGTATACCAAGGAAGTATCAGGTGTTAAACCGATTATGATATACCAAGACCTAAACAAATGTTACTTTTTTGATGTAGGTTGCTTATTTTGAAGTTATGCTTTACTATCACATTTTTGTATTGCATTAGATTGTTATAAGACAGTGATGGCTAACCTTGACACTCCAGATGTTTTGGGACTACAACTCCCATAATCCCTGACCACTGATCCTGTTAGCTAGGGATGATGGGAGTTGTAGTTCCAAAACATCTGGGGTGTCAAGGTTAGCCATCACTATTATAAGATGTACATTTTATCTTTCTTCATCTTGTAAACTGCCTTGAGTATTGTAAGATAGAAAGACGGTATACAAATTAAAAACGATGATGGTGGTGGTGGTGATGATGATGATAGTCATTTACATCTCCTGTTGCCCCCTTGCCTCTTAGCATCCCCCTAAGTAACCCCACTGCCCACTTTGGAAGCTGCTGCACTTGAGGATGGAGCTGTGTGCTTTGAAATGGGATGCACAAAAGGCTGTCTTGAGCTTTCGTGATTCCAGCAAAACATCCCAAGAAGGAAGTAGACATCTCTTCCCCGAGGAAGATTTGGTTGCCATGTGCCTCCTCATGTAGGAGGTGTGGTTGCTGCTGGTTCTGTGCCCATTTAGTGCTCTCCAGATGTTTTGCCCCATCACCAGGGGCTGTCCTGGTAGAAGTCCGAAACAGCTGGAGGACACCTGGTTGGCAGAGGAAGCTCTGGGGCAGCTGCTCAGAGAGAGATCCTTCCTTCCTTCCTTCCTTCCTTCCTTCCTTCCTTCCTTCCTTCCTTCCTTCCTTCATCCCTCCCTCCCTCCCTCCCTCCCTCCCTATGGCATGCATGGTTTCCCTCCTCATTTAATCCCTGCAACAACCCTGTGAGGTAGGTAAGGCTGAGGGGCAGTGACCACCCAGTGAGCTTCATGGCCGATTGGGAGGATTCGAACCCAGGTCTCTCCAAGGTCCAAGTCTGACCTTCTGACCTTCTTACTACACCACAATACATGTCAACACCAGGGTGGCGATCAAGGGCACCATTTCAGGGGACAATAAATCAGGGAGGATATATAGCAGAGCCTTCTCCTGAGTACATTCAGAACTAAATTCCAAAAAGGTCATTTGTTGTAAAAGCAATTTGTGTTGGATTTGTTTTAGTAACTACAGCAGCGTTGTCAACTCGGATGACACAAACATCCGATAAAATTTGCTCTTAGCCAAAGGAGTTGGCATTTTTGGCACGCAAACTTAATGTGCGGTTGAGAGGCAGGTGGAATTGCTTTGCAACGACAACCGCCTCTCTCTCGGTAAAGATGGCCAAAGTCATTTGGGCACAGCCCTGCGGAATAACAACAACTTGTGGCCTGGAAAACCTGGAGGTCCCGGTGGCTGAGTGTGGGGAGATGTGCCCCATGACCTCACCAGAAGAGGGAAGCATCTTTCAGCCTGTTCCTCCGTAAGTGGAGAGCCAGGAGAGCCAGAGAGTCAGGAGGACTCTGCTCTCCGCTTCCCCCCTAATCTGCATGTGCTCATCCAGCACTCTAAACAAACCACCAAAAATAAAACAAAATTGTCTCTTCTGCTAAACGGCAATCATTCCCCAGCGGCCTCTTTTCCAAAACGCCTCCGATGACAATGAGTGATTTGTTACAACATCCAATCGGGTGCACCTCACCCTAACCCATAATTGCCTGCTTTTCCGTGGCGCTTAAAAGCTTTCCAGGTTACAGGAACAGAAGCTTCTTGTCAGAACACCAGGCTATTATACAGATGAAAGGAGCCGGCGTTTTCCCTCTGCCCGTTTTGTGATGGCCTGCCCCTCCCCTCACTTCCCTCTCTCTTGAGCTATAATGGGAGCGTTTGACTTCAGGACATTGCCAAGATGATAAAAGGAATTGGAGTCAGGCAGGCAAAGGCTCTCTAGCTAAGCGTGACTCCACAGGGACTGGACATCGCCACCTAGCCTCACCAAATTGCCGAGTCGTAAAGTTGGAAAGGATCCCCAAGGGTCATCTAGCCCAACCCTGGAACTGTTTAGAAACCTTCAGCAAAGGAGAGTCTGTGTGCTGGTCCCGTGGGTTACCCGAAAGGCGAGGTCCAAGTCCGGTCCATGGTCAGAGGTACAACGAAAAAGCAGTCCATAGTCACTGAAGCTGGGTGCAGGGCATGGAGTCAGGCAAAGTCAGGAACAGGTAGGCAAGCAGGGAACCAGGGCGGGTCAGGAGCTCAGGCAGGAAAGCAGGACAGGTTTCAAGCAGGAACTGGTCAGCAACAATGTTGCTGCTGCAACTTGGGGCTGGGGCTGGCCGGCTTTTATCTGCCCCGAGGCATAGGGCGGCCCCGATCCTCTGGTGACTCGCCTCTCCTGGCTTGGAGGCGAGCACTCCTCCTGCGGGAACTCAGTTCCCTTCGCCTCTCTGCCCTTCGCCTCTGCAGCTCAGGAGAGGCTGGAGGGTTACCGGACCCAGAGGCAACCTCAGCTTCCCCTGACGGGACTGGGAGTAGAGCACCTGCAGGCAATGGGTCCTCCATCACCATCAGGAGCCAGAGCAGACTCATCAGATGCACCTGAGGATCCAGCACAGGTGAAGACCCTTCCGACTCGGGCCCTAGCCCTGGCTCTGCTGGTTTTGGAGGCGGGGAATCCTGTGCAGGCTGGGATCCCTCAGGTTCAGCATTTGAGTCTGAATCCCAGGCCATCACAGTCTGCCACCTTCCGAGGGAGTCTGTCCCATGGTCAAAAACCTCTTGCTGTCAGAATGTTCTTTCTAATGTCTAGTGGTCAGAATCTCCTGTCATGCAATTTGAATCCATTGGTTCAGGTACACCCCTTTGGAGCAGCAGCAAACAAGCTTGCTACATCTTCCAGCTGCTTAGCTCATTTGGTTAGAGCGTGATGCTGATAATACCCCACCCTCACCTAGCTGCTAGGTAGGAGAACAAGAGCCCAGGTGGTGTGTGTGTCAGCTGAGCTGGGATCAGCCTGGAAGCCGGAGACACAGAGACCTGCTTGCTTTGTGCTGGCTCCAAAGCTGTGCCTAACGGAGAAGCGAAATCTGTTGGGATGTTACTGCTGTGAGCCCTTCCATCCTTTGCTGAAGTTGTATCTATATGTAATTAAAACCATATATCCTAAAGACACCACAGTCTCTGCTGACGTTCATTCCAAGGAAACCAAGCCTGGTTAAATGCATGGAACCCCTGGAGTCCCTCACCACTCGGAGATTGGGGGAGTTTGCGACAATAATTTCCCCTGCTTAAAAACCAGAACTGTCCCTCAAAATGAGCTCTTCTCTTCTCCCCCACTCCAACTCCCAAAGAAAGTGTTTCCCTTAAAATCAGCCTGGTTTCACTTTTAAGAACAAAAATCTGAAGGATTTATTTATTTGGGGGTGGGGAAACTGAGTCAACTGGAGGCTTTTATGGGACAGGGGGTGGCACTTCAACTTGGGGAGGGACCTTGTCAGTATCACTATCCTAATGGGTAAAGTTCAAAAAAGGCACTCCAAGGACACCCTCATTTGAGTTGCAGATTTCATGAAGTTAATTTCATACATAATTCCATTCTGAAGGAAATCAGCCCTGATTGCTCACTGGAAGGACAGATCCTGAAGCTGAGACTCCAATACTTTGGCCACCCTGGAAAAGACCCTGGTGTTGGGAAAGATGGAGGGCACAAGGAGAAGGGGACGACAGAGGACAATATGGTTGGACAGTGTTCTCGAAGCTACTAACATGAGTCTGAGCAAACTGCGGGAGGCAGTGGAAGACAGGAGTGCCTGGCGCGCTCTGGTCCATGGGGTCACGAAGAGTCGGGCACGACTAAACAACAACAATTTCATACAGAACTGATACATCCATCTAAAATGTAGTCATCCTCATAGCAGCACTTCCTACCATCGCCAGGCCACGTTGTCACATAAGTAGGGTTACACGCCATCCCAATATTTGAGCGGCGAGAGAATCCAGTGGTACAGTTTAATTTCCTTGGAATGAAGGCCAATGGAGCCTGTGGTATATTTAGGATATGTGGTTTTATTTACACATACATACAACCCAGGGTGGATTTGATTTAAATCAAATTGATTTAAATCACGATTTAAATCACGATTTAAATCACTAGTCAGTAAGGCTCGATTTAAATCACTAGTCAGTAAGACTTGATTAAAATATTTTTTTTACAGAAAGACTCATTCTTGCTGGTATATTCTTAATATTTACAACCATATGAAGGTTTCATTTTTGGAATAATAAATTTTCAGAGTAGTTTTTACAGTTATATCAAATTACTGATTTGGTTATACTACTAGAAATACATAGACAGATAATTATGAAATTATGGTGAAGTTTAATAAGTTAACTGTTTATATTTGGACAACTTTTCTGCTTTACTTTATTGGAAGGAGAAAAATAATCATTTCCTTAATAACCATTTAAACAATTTATTTAACTAAAACAATAACATGATAGCATATGTATCCATGTTTGTTAACTGATGTGGTTAAACATTTTTTTAAAAAACTTAGACTGAGTTTTAGCACACTTGATAAACTTAAAACAAATCCTTATTTCCTGATGAATAGCCTTTGGACTACAATGTAATTTAAATAGAAGACTATATTTAGAAAGATTTTTCCTCCAAAAGCATTTTATTTTAAAAATCCAATTATAATCAAAAAAATCCGATTTAAATCAAAAAAATCTGATTTTTTTGATTTTTTTAAAAAAATCATTGATTTTTATCCACCCTGATACAACCTGAGCATAAGATGGAGCGACTCACAGCGTTAAAACCCCAGCAGGTCTTGCATCTCCATCAGTCACAGTTTTGGGTCCAGCACAGAGGAAGCAGGTCTCTGTGTCTCCAGCTCCCAGCCTTCTTCCATCTCAACTCTCACACGCCACTCTGGCTGTTGTTCTCCTACCTAACCCCCAAGGTGAGGGGGTGGAGGACAGGCCCACCCATTAGCCTGGAGGGCCCCATCACAACCTGGGTCATTCTTTGGGGTTGCTGTTGAGGACATTGAAGTGGCCAGCTAAGCTTATTGTTTTACAAAGAAACTTGCCTGTCTAGTTCAGAAATAGAGATTCTAACCCAGGGGTCAGCAACCTTTTTCAGCCGTGAGCCGGTCCACCATCCCTCAGACCATGTGGTGGGCCAGACTATATTTGTGGGGGGGGGGGATGAACAAATTCCTATGCCCCACAAATAACCCAGAGATGCATTTTAAATAAAAGCACACATTCTACTCATGTAAAAACACCAGGCAGGCCCCACAAATAACCCAGAGATGCATTTTAATAAAAGCACACATTCTACTCATGTAAAAACACCAGGCAGGCCCCACAAATAACCCAGAGATGCATTTTAAATAAGAGGACACATTCTACTCATGTAAAAACACCAGGCAGGCCCCACAAATAACCCAGAGATGCATTTTAAATAAAAGGACACATTCTGCTCATGTAAAAACACGCTGATTCCTGGACTGTCTGTGGGCCAGATTGAGAAGGCGATTGGGCCGCATCCGGCCCACGGGCCTTAGGTTGCCTACCCCTGTTCTAACCCTTCCTTGGGCACAAGACCTCTAGAATTATAAGAGACTCAAGGACAACACCCCAAAACTCGTAGCAACTTATTTGCCTGTGAACTTTCCTGAGCATATTTTAATAGAGAAATGGGTGATATACAGCTTAGAACATGACTTAAGATCTCTATCACTACAAGAAAAGGTAGAAAGGTGCACAGAGATGGACATTTAAGGTCAAATTTCCAAAAGCTCTTTGCAACAGCTTTGATGACTCCTGGATCTACCTGCATCATCTGGAGAAGATCCTTCTGGATGCTCAGAAAGCAGATCCCATCAGTCCCAGACCACACAGTCAGATGATGGTGGGACTGGTGGGAGTTTGGGTGCAAACATCTGGAAGACCACCAGGGTGTTGAAGGTTGCTGGGGTGCAGCATGAAAGAAGCAG
This sequence comes from Darevskia mixta, assembly GCA_034641385.1. NCBI lineage: Eukaryota > Metazoa > Chordata > Lepidosauria > Squamata > Lacertidae > Darevskia > Darevskia mixta. The sequence continues at coordinate 3,716,576 of JAWWNH010000025.1, read as the reverse complement.
CCCCCTTTCGCCCACGTTTTAATTTGGAACCCAACAATGTTCTTCCCTGCTAAGGGAGTCTCCATTCATCTGATCCCCCTTCCTCTTTGAAGTCTGAGAGCTACATCAAAACAAATCCGCAGAGGGGGATGTCAAAACAGCTGCCTGCCAATTTCCAAGAGATCAAACTCCTGTCCCAGAATAGCGCAGCTGATTGCCATGTCATCATTTGCAATTTTCTAGCAATTAATTCTGCTCCTGGTGACATCCGGTCACTTTTATACACAAGGGGCTTCTTGCTGATCCTCCTTGAACAAACAGTCAAACATTTCATGGCAAAGCAGAAGGCGAGAGGATGTCAGATCGCAGTCATGTGCCCCCGACAAGATACATGACCCCCCCCATCCCAGTTCAAGGGAACACTCCATGACCCCAGGGGTCACCTTTGCTAGTCCTGAATCACTTCCTGTTCTGATGCTCTGACTGAGAACCATTGGTCTTAGAAAAATATCCTCTTGGAGCAGATTGAGTACATTGATGGGGGGGGCAGGTGGCATTTAATTCCCAAAGATCAAACTCCTACCCCAGAAAAGCTCATGAATGGAGTGTCCCATCTCTGAGCGGCAGATTAGATTGGAAACAACTGTGGTCTGTTCCATTTCCCTGACCAAGTTTACAAAATAAATAACCCCTGTGTTGCAAACAGGAATCAGCAACAATGAAGGCAACACAATCTTCTATATATATAAAAATGTTCCCATTGTGCGTTTGTCCGAAACACCCTTGCTCTGTAACCGCTGGACCAAATCGCATCAAATTTGGACACAGCGTTTCCATTACCGTGGCATACTAATCTGGCATAATAAAAATTCAGAAAAACCACACCTGTCATACCTAAAATAAAGAAAAACCGCAAAAAATTCTGTCACAGACATTATACATCACCAGCAGAAGCTCTGAAGACACCAGCAGCATCCAATAGAAAGGCAGATCACGCCCTGTCACCAGCAAAAGCTCTGAAGGGTGGTGCCAAATAATGACGTCATCAACCGAGCAACTGAAACCACCAAGGCGGCCATTACCAGACAAAGGCAAACTGCCAAACCCAGAGCCACAGCCACAGGCCGCAACCCAAAAACATTCCCCCCTCCCAGGCCTTGCCTCTACTTTACAGCCAAGCCTCGGCTCTACTTTACAGCCAGGCCTCGGCTCTACTTTACAGCCAGGCCTCGGCTCTACTTTACAGACTAGGCCTCGTCTCTACTTTACAGACTTTCCTGAGTGGAGCTGAGGTGGGGGGTGGGTGGGGGAGGAGGGGCCCGAATAGGTCATGGGCTGACCCAGGGTGGGGGAAGTCACAGGGATGACTCGGGGGGAGGGGGGACTGGATACCTCATGGGTCACTGCAGGATGGGAGGAATCACAGGGATGAGACAACAACGGGGGGGGGGAGGACAAAACCCATAGCCCGGGGGGGGGGTTATTTTGGCTGCGGCTGCTACTGATGGTAATAAGCATAAAATCAGCCACAGCAAGGCGTGGCCCGGGTCAGCTAGTGACCAATAAGTGTTCCTGGCACTCTAACTATACAAACATAGCATACATAGCATAATACATAAGTACCCAAAGTACGTTCTCGTGAATCTAAAATGAAACAAACAAAAGTCTCTGGAAGCAAAGCAAGTCTCTAGATGACACGATGTAACAATGTTCGTTTGAAGAAGTAGTCAATCTTTATCTACTGATGGAATCATGTCCAAGTAGTAATGTGCAGACAGTGATCCCGGATAATCAAACTGTTTCGCAGGAGTCTTCTTCAGCACAACACATTGGTTTGCAGAGAACACGTCTCTTCAAACCAAAGTGTTGTGCTGAAGAAGACTCCTGCGAAACAATTTGATTATCCGGGATCACTGTCTGCACATTACTACTCCCGCCCGGAAACCAATGTCCCCACTGTGGAAGGACATATGGATCCAGAATTGGCCTCCGCAGTCACTTACGGACTCATTGTTTATGGAAGACAATCTTACTCGGCTTTGAGTGATCGCCAAAGAAGAAATAAAATAAATATAAATGCAAGAAAAAACAACATACTAGCCAAAATCACAGCTCACTTGCTAACTGTAGAAGAAGAAACTTTTTTAAAAAATGGTCTGCATCAGTCTGGTGGTAGAGAAAAGAGAAATCTCAGATGAGTGCATAGCACTGGACACATAGCAAGTGGAGAGTACTGCAAATTATTTGGAAGAATAATGCTCTTCCTACGTCTATGAAGCTAAAGTATCTCTTGTAAGCCACCTTTGATTCTATCGTTTTGATTTTCGGAGCAGAGCCAGAGGCTAGGGGTGGTAATGCTGAAGAGGGAGGTCCTTCTATGTGTCACCTTTCACCTTAGCCCCAAATTCTTAAGAAAATGGAGAATATAGGGAAAGGTTTTTTGCCCTCTGTCATTGCACTAAAACTCGGGGTCATCTAAGGAAGATTCAGGACAGATAAAATTAAACACTTCTTCATGCAGCGCACAGTTAATCTGTGGAACTCCCTCCCACAGGAAGCAGCGATGGACAACCACCTAGGGGGCTTTAAAAGTGAATTGGACAAATTCATGGAGAAGGCTTATGGATACTAGCCAGGATGGTCATACTCTGTCTCCACAGTTGAATACCAGTTGCTAGAAACCTCAGAAGAGGAGAGGGCACCTGTTTTCGAATCCTGCTTGCTGGTTTCCCATTGGGGCATCTGACTATGCACTGTGAGAAATCGGGTTCTCCTCCGAGGAGAGCACGTGTTGCGGTGGGGGCTGGCTAATTCACACACCCCCACTGTTGCTAGGGAGTGATGGACTTTGGCCTCCGCTGTGATTGGTCCTGGGTTGTTGTTGGGGAAGATTAAATGTTGCAATTTTGCCTGGGTCTGCTCAGGTTTATAACTCCCTGGGCACGCCTTGTTAATTCCTCTTTGCTGTGTGCAACGGATCTCCCGCCCGTCCTCTCCCATTTTATTAGGCCCCTGTGTTGATCTTGCTATGCCTGTCATGGGGTCGTCTGCTGTTGGGGCAGGGGCCTGGTAGGAATTTTTCCAGTTGGCTGATTGGCTGGTGCCTTCTGGTTTTCGCCTACTGCATAGCAATTAGTCACAACTTGTAAGGTTGGCGGTTAGGCATTGGTTCGTGTGTTCGTTGCTAGAGGGGATAAGCCTGGCTGTGGCTGCCCCTCCAATTGTTGCTGCTGCATGGGGAATTCCGTTAAAGGAATCCAGGGGCTCACCATTGCTTGTCCGTATCCCTCCGCTTGGGGGCCAGGGCCGTGCAAGAGCTCCTGGGAGCATGTGTGGGGAGGGTTGTAGAGTCTTGACCCCGCTCATAATCTCAACCCCAATAAGTGCTCTCCCATACTGACGGACGTCAGTTCTGTCCCTTAGGGGGCAGATAGTTTGAACCAATGCCTATGCAACCACTCACATCGTTTTGTATTTCAATAAAGTTGTGGCCAAAATCATGCCAAAAAACAAACCATAATTCCTGTCTGTAGTGTGTGTTATTTTGGGGGGTGAATGGGGGACCTTGACACGCAACAGGATGCTGGATTCGATGGGCTCCCACTGGGCTGATGCAGCCGGCTCTTCTTATGTTCTTATGGAATCAGAGCAAGTGAGGGCAGACCTTGAGCTGTCCATGTCCCCCTCTACACGGAAGACTTTGAAAGGTGCAGCCCTAACGCCAAGTAAATTGCACAAAATGTATAAAACAAAAGATAATCTTTGTTGGAAGTGCCAAAAAGAAGTGGGGGATTTTTTGCACATGTGGTGGCAATGTGAACAAATACAAAATTTTTGGAGTCAGGTCTTTGAAGAAACCAAAAAGATTTTGAAATATAACATAAAGAAAAACCCAGAATCTTTCTTACTGGGGATAATAGAGGAGGATATAAGCGATCAAGACGATAAATTATTCCTATATATAACTGCTGCGGCAAGGAATTTGATCGCATTATATTGGAAAAAGCAACAAGTTCCGGGAATCAATGAGTGGAAAGAGAAATTATTTAGTTATATGGACCTAGCAAGATTAACAAAAGTGGTAAGAGGCCGCAGCATCCAAAAATTTCAAAAGAACTGGGAAAAATTTGGAGATTACATGAAAAAAGAGTGCCCCACATTAAAATCTTGGATTCACTTCTAAGTATTCCGTATTGGAAAATTCCAAGGGATAGTGTTAGAGAGCAGCATAAAAGATAGAATATAAGATTTAGGACTATCAAAACAGTTACAATATGAACTAAAGTAAAGACACCTGAGATGACAGCAAGTGGAAGCCAAGTGATTGAAGTTTTGTTTTTATTTTGTTTGTATGTTTTTGTCTTAAGTTGTTATTATTTTGTATGTATGGCTTTGCTTTTAGGTGTTGTGTTTTTCTTGTTATGGTAATGTATACTTAGTTTGATTCATTATATGACTTGATTTAATATTGTATATGTATGTGTGTGTATGTATGTTTCTTTTTGTTTGTTTGTCTTAATTTTAAAATTTAATAAAGATATATATTTTTTTTAAAAGAAAAAGAAAGAAAGGTGCAGCCCTTAGTGTGTAGAAAACATTATATGTCGCTGTTGTGTGTTGTATGAGAAAGAACCTGGACTCTGTTCCAAGCTGTGCTGATTAGGTGACAGCCACGTAAATCCTGAGACTTGGATCTGGAAGCTGGGATTAGACATTGTTTATTAAACTCCTGCTCACAGATGCCAGCAAAGAAAAGATTGTTGCCATTATGGATTGAGTATGTAGGGGAACGGAAAGGGGGGGAAATCACGACTGCCTTGTTTACTCAATTCCCTTTCTTCCTTTCAAACTGGACTGTGAATCTAAGAAATCCGCTCTCTCTTCCTCCCCCCTCACCCACAGAGAGAGTGGGAGACACACAGAGAGAGAGAGACCCCTCCTGTGTGTGCTCATTGGAGTGCTCATTGGAGTGCAGCCAGTAGTAGCACTGGTAAAGCAGAGTGCCTGCTGTTCACCAGTAGAAGCATCCCTATCCATCTGATGGGAAGGAAGGCGTCTGTCAACAGGGCTCCCCCAAACACTATATACCAGTACCATGGGTAGGCAACCTAAGGCCCGGGGGCCGGATGTGGCCCAATCGCCTTCTCAATCCGGCCCACAGACGGTCCAGGAACCAGCATGTTTTCACATGAGTAGAATGTGTGCTTTATTTAAAATGCATCTCTGGGTTATTTGTGGGGCATAGGAATGCGTTCATTTTTTTATTTTTATTTTCAAAATATAGTCCGGCCCCCCACAAGGTCTGAGGGACAGTGGACCGGCCCCCTGCTGAAAATGTTTGCTGACCCCTGCTATATACAAACATCCATGTTAGGGTCTAAAACTTGATGCTATCACTGAAATGTTGCGGGATGAACTCCCCATCATTTCCAGCTACCGTATTTTTCGCTCCATAAGACGCACTTTTTTCCTCCTAAAAAGTAAGGGGAAATGTCTGTGCGTCTTATGGAGCAGATCGTGCTTTTTAAAAAAAAGAGAAGAGAGAAGGGGGTGTTGAAAGGAAGCCCGCTGAGCAGCTGCTCAGCAAACGATCGGGGAGAGAGATAAGGGAGAGAGATTCCAGCCCCGCCCCCTTGCAGAGGGAGGCTGTTTCCCCAGCGACATGTGACTGGCTGATTAGATTATCTGTCTGGAAACTGTAGAAATGGCTCCCTGAAGCTGCAGAACTATGAGTTAAACCCCATAAAACAGGGTTTTTTCCCTTTGCAAAGTAAGCTCAACAACTTTGAGCTGATCCTAAAAAAATGGGGCTTTTCTCCTTTGGAAAAGAAGCTGCAGAAATTTGAGCTGATCCTCAAAAAATGGGGCTTTTCCCCTCTAAAAACTAGGTGCGTCCTATGGCCAGGTGCGCCTTATAGAGCAAAAAATACGGTATTTCTTTGCCCCAAGTGTTCCTGTATATATTTGGCATCTGAATGGAGAAGAAGGGCATGGAGCTCCCTGCAACCTGCACCCCCCCCTGCTTCGGGTGATGCCACCTGAGGTTGCATTGGCCTTTTCAAAAGCAGCCCTGCTGGCTCAACATTCGGCTTTTGATCCATTCTTCGTGCCCTGCTGCCAAGTCAGGTCTCTGCCATCCTATGCCATGCCTTTGATTTTCCTTCTTTGGCACCCAAATGCAGGCATGGACTTTGATCTCTGTGGATTTCATCTTGTTTCCGCTCTTCAAGATGATTTTTCATCTCTCCTTAAGGGCATTAGCTCTCCTCCACAGCCTCATCCGATTCACTGATCAAACTGCTGCAGTGCACAGAGGGCCTCTTTGGCAGGGGCCTCTGACACCCCACTGGAGACTCCCCTCCAGCCCCAAAGGAGCACTCAGCTGAGTCTGGCTGCTTGACCAGCTGTAGCTCCAATCCACAAACTGCAGCATCACCCAGCCCACGTTTTACTATATCCTCGACAAGGATCACAGAATCACAGAATCATAGAGTTGGAAGAGACCACAAGGGCCATCCAGTCCAACCCCCTGCCAAGCAGGAAACACCATCAAAGCATTCCTGACAGGTGGCTGTCAAGCCTCTGCTTAAAGACCTCCAAAGAAGGAGACTCCACCACACTCCTTGGCAGCAAATTCCATTGTCGAACAGCTCTTACTGTCAAGAAATTCTTCCTAATGTTTAGGTGGAATCTTCTTTCTTGTAGTTTGAATCCATTGCTCCGTGTCCGCTTCTCTGGAGCAGCAGAAAACAACCTTTCTCCCTCCTCTATATGACATCCTTTTATATATTTGAACATGGCTATCATATCACCCCTTAACCGTCTCTTCTCCAGGCTAAACATACCCAGCTCCCTAAGCCGTTCCTCATAAGGCATCGTTTCCAGGCCTTTGACCATTTTGGTTGCCCTCCTCTGGACACGTTCCAGCTTGTCAATATCCTTCTTGAACTGTGGTGCCCAGAACTGGACACAGTATTCCAGGTGGGGTCTGACCAGAGCGGAATACAGTGGTACTATTACTTCCCTTGATCTAGATGCTATACTCCTATTGATGCAGCCCAGAATTGCATTGGCTTTTTTAGCTGCTGCATCACACTGTTGACTCATGTCAAGTTTGTGGTCTACCAAGACTCCTAGATCCTTTTCACTTGTACTGCTCTCAAGCCAGGTATCACCCATCCTGTATTTGTGCCTTTCATTTTTTTTGCCCAAGTGTAGTACTTTACATTTCTCCCTGTTAAAATTCATCCTGTTTGCCTTGGCCCAGTTCTCTAATCTGTTAAGGTCATTTTGAAGTGTGATCCTGTCCTCTGGGGTATTAGCCACCCCTCCCAATTTGGTGTCATCTGCAAACTTGATCAGGATGCCCTCAAGCCCATCATCCAAGTCATTGATAAAGATGTTGAATAAGACTGGGCCCAAGACAGAACCCTGTGGCATCCCACTAGTCAAGAGACTAGTCAAGACAGAACCCTGTGGCACCCCACTAGTCAAGAGAGGTTTTGACTCAAATCAAGATACACAATCTACGAAATGAGGAATTCTCTAGTCAGGAAAGGAAACCAGTGTGGTGTAGGAGCCAGCGTGGTGTAGTGGTTAAGTGCGGTAGACTCGTAATCTGGGGAACCAGGTTCGTGTCTCCGCTCCTCCACATGCAGCTGCTGGGTGACCTTGGGCTAGTCACACTTCTCTGACGTCTCTCAGCCCCACTCACCTCACAGTCATAGCTGTCAACCCTCCCTTTTTTTTTGCGCGGGAAACTCCCTTATTCCAATGCCGTTTCCCGCTGCTATCCCGGATTGTTGATATCCCTTAAATTTCCCGGATTTCCAAGGAAGCAGCTCCTCTCCCTCCCTGCTGGCCAGGGAGGCTCCTCAGCTGCGTTGCTCGGCTGCCAATAAGGAGTCTGAGACCGACTGGGGGCGGAGCTTGCATGCCTTGTGCAGCCAGACCCTCACGCCCAACCAGACAGACAGCCTGCCTGCCGTCTATGCGCTCGCTCTTTCGCTCACCCGTTCGCGAGCAGCCCCTGGAGCGCAGGGTGGCAAGGCTACTTGGTGCCATTGCACCGCCCTCGCGGCATCCCTTATTTTCAAATCCGAAAGTTTGAAAAAATCCCTTATTTTCAAATCCGAAAGTTGACAGCTATGGATAGGGTGTGGAAACCAAGCCTTATGAGGAACCATTGAGGTAGCTGGATATCTTCACATCCCTGTCACATGGAAGATGGAGCAAGCTTGTTTTCTGCTGCCCTGGAGGACATTAGGTGATCCTTTGGGTTCCCAGCGGTGGAGCAAGCCGATCAGGTGCCTGGGGCAGCGCACGTGCCCTGCAACCAGGGGGATGGGGCCAGCTGGGGCAGGATGCTCCGCGGGACCGCCGAGACGTCTGCCTGCCTTCTCCCACTCAGCTGTTCTACAGTTGAGGGGGAGGTGGCAGGTGGACCGTTTTGGGCAGCGCAGAGCCTGTGGGAGCCCAAGCCAGTGTGTCACTCCCAGGAGAGACATGTGGCTCAGGCGCACTGCAAGCCCCGCAGTGAGTGCCGCCCGGCATTTTGTCACCCACACCCCCACAGGGGTGAATGAGCACTGTTCCAGAGTATTTTTAATTTTCATGTATATTATATCTATTCGAAAAAAAGATTGGTTAATGAAGAAATGACATTTTTGTTGTTCAGTCGTTCAGTCGTGTCCGACTCTTCGTGACCCCATGGACCAGAGCACGCCAGGCACGCCTATCCTTCACTGCCTCTCGCAGTTTGGCCAGACTCATGTTAGTAGCTTCGAGAACACTGTCCAACCATCTCATCCTCTGTCGTCCCCTTCTCCTTGTGCCCTCAACCTTTCCCAACATCAGGGTCTTTTCTAGGGAGTCTTCTCTTCTCATGAGGTGGCCAAAGTACTGGAGCCTCAACTTCAGGATCAGTCCTTCTAGTGAGCACTCTGGGCTGATTTCTTTAATAATGGATAGGTTTGATCTTCTTGCAGTCCATGGGACTCTCAAGAGTCTCCTCCAGCACCATAATTCAAAAGCATCAATTCTTCGGCGATCAGCCTTCTTTATGGTCCAGCTCTCACTTCCATACATCACTACTGGGAAGACCATAGCTTTAACTATACGGACCTTTGTTGGCAAGGTGATGTCTTTGCTTTTTAAGATGCTGTCTATGTTTGTCATTGCTTTTCTCCCAAGAAGCAGGCGTCTTTTAATTTCATGACTGCTGAAATGACATATCTTTCTACTAACAAGTGTTGAACTAATTTGCTGATGAAGAATTCAATGAAACAGTAGTTGCTATCCGGAAACACTGTTCAGAGTTGGACATCAGAATTGGACATTTGCTGATTATACAAAGCTTCATAGGTTGTTCTCCGCCGGGTAAAGTCTGTCATCGCGATTCATTTAAGGACTTTCAGAGACTTTCAGAGACTTCAGTTTGATAGTTTTGATGTTTTGAATCATTTCATAAAGTTTTTCATATTGTATTTGTTTCTGGTCATCGTGTTGCTTTTGATATTGCCAATTCTATGAGTCAACAGAGAGTTCTAAGCAGAGGTTGGCTGTCAGGGGTTATTTAGCTGTGATTCCTGCATTGCAGGGCACCCTTGGGAGTCCCGACTCTAGGACAAGCATGTTCCTTTGTTCTCAGACCTGCAAGTCTGGATAAAGCTCCCTGCTGGAGTGCTGCCAGGTGGACGTAATGCCCACTGCAAGGCAGCCGCTGGCACCTTCCCTAATGGGAGCTGAAGGGGCCTGTGTGGTGGAGCCAAACATTTTGGCCTGCCAAGGGCTTTCAAAGAGCTGGCTCTTTCATCCAGCCAGGCAAGGGAGATGGAGGTGTAGCAGCTGCTGCTCAAGAAAAGTGCAGCTGAGGATCCTGTGGAACTAGGCAGGTCCTGGGTACCCTCAGGGGAAAAAAAGAGCAGTGCTGTTTCGTGCCTTGTTTTTGCTGAGTGCTGCTGGTGGTCTTTCGTTCTGCAAAAGGAGATGCTGCCATCGAAGAAGAAGAAGAAGAAGAAGAAGAAGAAGAAGAAGAAGAAGAAGAAGAAGGAGAGGAGTTTGGATTTGATATCCCGCTTTATCACTACCCGAAGGAGTCTCAAAGCGGCTAACATTCTCCTTTCCCTTCCTCCCCTACAACAAACACAATGTGAGGGGAGTGGGGCTGAGAGACTTCAGAGAAGTGTGACTAGCCCAAGGTCACCCAGCAGCTGCATGTGGAGGAGCGGAGATGCGAACCCGGTTCACCAGATTACGAGCCAGGACTGAGAAGGGAGCTGTGTCTCTTTCTGTCTCTCCCTAGCATAGCTGTCAACTTTCGGATTTGAAAATAAGGGATTTTTACAAACTTTCGGATTTGAAAAAAAGGGATGCCGCGAGGGCGGTGCAATGGTACCAAGTAGCCTTGCCCCCCTGTGCTCCAGAGGCTGCGCACGAACGGGTGAGCGAAAGAGCGAGCGCGTAGACGGCAGGCAGGCTGTCTGTCTGGTTGGGCATGAGGGTCTGGCTGCACAAGGCATGCAAGCTCCGCCCCCAGTCGGTCTCAGACTCCTTATTGGCAGCCGAGCAACGCAGCTGAGGAGCCTCCCTGGCCAACAGGGAGGGAGAGGAGCTGCTTCCTTTGAAATCCGGGAAATTTAAGGGATATCAACAATCCGGGATAGCAGCGGAAAACGGCATTGGAATAAGAGTTTCCTGCAAAAAAAGGGAGGGTTGACAGCTATGCTCCCTAGTGTGGGCTTAGCTCTTAAGGGGCACCTGTAGGCTAGGGATGCAGAACTGAGTGACATCAACTGATTGACAGGTGGACATGGGTTTTTTTTGGAGGGGGAGGAATGGTCCAGTGGGTACAACTGGACCCCCTAGTGGCTCAGGTTTGGCCTGTGGACTGGAGGTTCCCCACCTCTGTTTCAGAATATGAATGGATTTGATGCAACAGGATTCAAGAGAAGGTGCCACGATGAACAGGAGTCAACCTGGTGAGAACAGACTAAATGATGCAGAGATGGAGCTGCCGCTCAAGATAGGAAAAGGGGTGATAAGGGAACACCTAGCTACTTTGAATGAATGCAGATCTTCAAAGCCTGATGAGCTACACCCAAGGCTACTAAAGGAGCTTGCAGATGATGATGTTGTTGTTGTTGATGATGATAATCAATGGCGTCCATCTGGCCGGGATTCCCCAGCCACTCTAGGCGGCTCTCAACAGAATAATAATAATAATAATGCGATAAAACATCAAACTTTAAAAACTTCTCTAAACAGGGCTGCCTTTGGATATAATCTCAGAGCCTCGGTCTATAATCTTTGAGATTCCTGGACAACATGTGAGTTCCCTGCAGACTGGAAGGAGCTGGGAGCACTTAGAAAAGGATGTTGCGATTAGTAAGATCCAGTATGGGTTTCTCAAAAACAAGTTATGTCAGATGAATCTGACTAAACTTCAGGAAAAACTTTCTGATGAAACAAAATAAAAAATAAAAAAAATCCTTCCAGTAGCACCTTAGAGACCAACTAAGTTTGTTATTGGTGTGAGCTGTCATGTGCATGCACACTTCTGATGGTAAGAGCTGTTTGACAGTGGAATGGACTCCCTCAGAAGGTGGGTTACTCTCCTTCAATGAAAGTTTTTAAGCATCTGCCAGGATTCTTTTGCTGGGATTCCTGCGTTGGACTAGATGACTCTTGGGTTCCTTCCCAACTCTACAGTTTTATGATATGTATTTTGCCCTTGCATTGTGAGTTGCTTTGGGCAGGGGCGTAGCAAGGGGGCGGGGGACGGGCCGCCCCGGGTTCCACCCCAAAGGGGGGGGTGACACTTACAAAAAAAATTTAAATTAAATTTAAAAAAAAAAATTTTTTAACTTCATTGAAAAAAGAGATAATAGACACACACACAACCCCCCACACCTCACAAAGTGGCACCATCAGAGGGGGGGGGTGACACTTTTTAATTTTTTTTAATTTTTTAAATTTTTTATCATTTATTATTATTTTTATTTTAACTTTATTGAAAAAAAGAGATAATAGACACACACACACACACACACACACACACACACACACACACAAAAAAAACCCCACACCTCACAAAGTGGCACCATCAGAGGGGGGTGACACTTTTTATTTATTTTTATTTTTTTAAAATTAAAGTGGGGGGGGGTGACAAAAAAAATTCTGCCCCGGGTACCACCTGGGCTTGCTACGCCTCTGGCTTTGGGCAACATTTTAGTGAGAAAGCATCAAACAATTTGGAGTCCCCCGTCACCAGCAAGCAGAAGCCCCCCCTTCCTCCTCTGCCCCTTCCCCACTGTTCCCTTCTATTTCCTCCACAGCCTTCTCTGAAAATCTGCAACGGTTGACACTGATCCTTAACCAAAAGCTTTTCCAACCTCAAAGATAAGAGAAGTGATTAGTGGCTTTCAAAGGAACAACACAGCCAGGGGAGAAAGATGAATGGACGTTTGATTGAAACTCTGTTAATTCCCAGTGTGGGCATTTTGCGGTGGGAGGGGGTGGGCAGGTGGGAGGTGTGGATCCCAAGCTTTGTGATGCTGCCTGCAAAACAGCCCCTGCTTCTTCTCCGGTTAAATTTAGCACTGCAGCCAAGCTGAGTGCTGGCCATTTCCGTGCCTGCTGCGCCGTGCATCTAAATGTCATCCTTGGACACAATTACTTACGGATCTGACTGACTGAAATTGTTCAAGCGCTTCTTGGGGGATGGGGAACAACAGCAACTGGAGCTTCAGAAGGACAAGGCAGAGAGGGGGAGAGGGGCTCTCTAGGGGTAGAGAGGTTTGCTGAGAACAAATTTGCTGATCTGCAAACTGCCAGGGGCAAAGAGGAAACTTGGAAGAGTTTAGACAGAGACCTTCCAAATCAAGAGGGAGCCACAAAGGCAAGGTCTTGATATAGTCCAACTCCTCGCAATGCAGGAAATAGGGCTGAAGAATGGCCATCCAAATTCTGCTTACATACCTCCAACAAAGGAGGGTCCACTGCCTTCCGAATGTGTCTGAGAGTCAGTGTGGTGTAGTGGTTAAGAGCGGTAGACTCGTAATCTGGGGAACCGGGTTCGCATCTCCGCTCCTCCACATGCAGCTGCTGGGTGACCTTGGGCTAGTCACACTTCTCTGAAGTCTCTCAGCCCCACTCACCTCACAGAGTGTTTGTTGTGGGGGAGGAAGGGAAAGGAGATTGTGAGCCGCTTTGAGACTCCTTCGGGGAGTGATAAAGCGGGATATCAAATCCAAACTCTTCTTCTCTTCTTCTGTTCCATTGTTGAATGCATAGCTGTCAACTTGAAAATAAGGGATTTTTCCAAACTTTTGGATTTGAAAATAAGGGATGCCGCGAGCGCTGTGCAATGGCACCAAGTAGCCTCGCCACCCTGTGCTCCAGAGGCTGTGTGCGAACAGTTGAGCGAAAGAGCGAGCGCATAGACGGCAGGCAGGCTGTCTGTCTGGTTGGGCGTGAGGGTCTAGCTGCACAAGGCATGCAAGCTCCGCCCCCAGTCGGTCTCAGACTCCTTATTGGCAGCCGAGCAACGCAGCTGAGGAGCCTCCCTGGCCGGCAGGGAGGGAGAGGAGCTGCTTCCTTTGAAATCCGGGAAATTTACGGGATATCTAACAATCCGGGATAGCAGCAGGAAACGGCATTGGAATAAGGGAATTTCCCACAAAAAAAGGGAAGGTTGACAGCTATGCCCAGATGGCCTTTGGCCTGATCCAGAAAGCTCCTCTTATGTGAATTAGAAGACACCTAGCTGCCCAGTCCCTCTCCCAGCTCGGTGATTCAGCTTCCTACCTATCAGTTCCAAATGCAGTTACAGGTAGGTAGCCGTGTTGGTCTGCCATAGTTGAAACAAATTAAAAAAATTCCTTCCAGTAGCGCCTTAGAGACCAACTAAGTTTGTTCTTGGTATGAGCTTTCGTGTGCATGCACATGAAAGCTCATACCAAGAACAAACTTAGTTAGTTCCAAATGTAGGTGATGCTTCTTGGAGGAGAACATGCAGTGGGGGGCAGGATACTGGGGAGCCAATCCTGATCTTCAGGTTGCCCTCCCTTCTGCCCACTCCCCAGCTAGCTCCTCTGGCCCCCTCGTGCAGCAGTTCAGCATATTTCCTGTGCCAAATAAACATTACTTTCTTGCCCACCTAAGTCCAATTCATCTTCCTGTCAAGGAGATCACACAGAGAGGGAGAGAGGCAGCCAAAGGCCACTTATTGCTTACGTACAGCAAAAGGAACGGCACACTTGCCCACCCGACCCTCTTGCTGTTAGACTTTCTCTCTCCTTCTCTCTCTCCCCCCCTCCAGTTTCCTTGTTTAATCAAATTGAAGCAGGGATTATACGAGTCTGAAAAAGAGCCACCTTGTTCGTTGCAACGGTACCTTTGTTCTATCCAGGACTATAAAACCCTTTGCGATTATTATCTTTTTCATAAACTTTTATTGAATCCGGTGTTACGAGGGCCGTCGAAGGCGGTGCAATTAAACTTCCCCAGTCATCTCATTCTGAACTCCGGCGAGCTACACTGATGGGGAGATTAAAAACTAATACAGATGACAAATGCAAGCAGACAAGCCCAGCCAAGGAGTCTGGAATGGAGGGGGCGGGCAGGCAGGCAAGAGGCACAGGGTGGCTGGGTTGAGAGTAGGCACTCCAGACCCAACCTTTCCCTTACATTTTCCAAAAAACCAGAGGCTTTTCTGTTAAGTATTATTGACAAGGATATACCTAACAAATTAAGGGAGATCTTTTTGTATGCAACGGCAGCTGAACGTATTTTGATTGCTAAAAGGTGGAAAGATCCAGAAGCCCCAACTGTCACAGAGTGGCAACATAAAGTACAGGAATTTGCTGAGATGGCTTATCTCACCAACAGCATGAGGGGCAACTTGAAGCAAAAATTTGAAGATAAATGGAATAAATATAAAATATATGTTCAAAATTACAGTAAGGGTATGATAACCATGACAGCTTTTGAGTGACCTTAGAAGATGTAGAAGTTAGATAAGAGTGGTAAGGGTGCAGGAAGTTAAAAGTATGTATTAGAATAACGGCAAATAAATGTATAATAATAAGGAAGACATTCATTTGTATTACTTTATTATGCTTTTGGGTTGGACAGGAAGTCTATGTATTTAATTGTATTTTTTCCCTTTTTTAGTTTTATGCATGTTTCCGACTACTTTTACAACCAAGTTCTTTTTTCTCTTTTCTTTTTTCCCCTTCTTTCTTTTTCTCTTTTTTCTTCCCTCTTGCTATCTGTTTTCTTTATTGGCATGAGATACTAGATACTTTGTATTAGTGAACAAATGAGATGTATAATAAGAGACATGAAAGTATTATATTATAATGATGTTTATTACTGTAAAATATGAATTGGATCAATAAAGAAAATTTTTCTTGGAAAAAAAGCAAATAAAACGTTTTAAATGTGTTTTAAAGTGCAACACACAAATGTGACACTAGATGGTGGTAGTGAGCTATGGCAAATTCAATATATTTTTCAAAACGCTTTTTTTTTTTTTTAAGCATTTTCACAGTGGTTTTTATATATTTGTAGATTCTACCTTGGACCTCCCAGAGAGACCTAAGGGATGCACCTAGCAGTTCGAAAGCTTTATTTATAAGATAAACAAGCTATAGCTTAGGGCCCCACTCTCTTGGGGGCCCTCAAAAAAAATCAAAGGGGAAAAAAACCTGGATGTACATTGCCAAAATATAAGATCAAAAACAAATAAAATAAAACCTACATACAGCAATAGTGTTTTGTGTTGTGTAGGCCCCTATGGCTTGTTTGCCCTATGCAGAATGCAGAAGGGCTTTGTTCGCAGATGGTGGTAAGTGATGCCACTGGAAGAAGCAGGTGAATGAATTTCTCCTCTTTTCCTCCCTATTTTCCTTTCTAGATTGTAGGCTAGCTAGAGAGCCGTTTTGTTTTGTCTTTTAACTTTTCTTTTTCTTTTGAGTGATTTGAAAGCTGCGCTGGGAGCCCTTTTTTTGGCTGAAGAGCAGCATTTTTAAAAAATAAAAGAAATCCCTTTATCCCTTGATGTTGTGGGGGATGTTTTCGGGACCTATAATGGTGTTTCCCAAGTAGAATATGGGGACAGATTTGACCTCTGCCTTTTTCTTATAGGGTCTGGGTCCACGATTTTCTGTTGCTGTCTTTAAGAAAGCACAGAACTGCCACCCAAGGTCAGCGAGAGGAAGGTCTGTCATTGTCCAAGATTGGGCTGTTGATCATTACTGACACATTTGAGTGGTTTCAGCTGGGAACTATCAACAGCACTTTCTCTTCCATCTCTGCCTTTATGATAGATCATTCCTAGGTACCAGTCTGGCCTTGTTGAGCTGTTTCCCCCTCCACCTTTTCATTTTGTTGGATGGGTATTGCAGTTTGAGGAATGCTTGATGTAAATTCTTAAAACGCAGAGTCTCTGCCTGATGGGTCTTAAGAATCCTAGAGTTGGAAGAGACCACAAGGGCCATCCAGTCCAACCCCCTGCCAAGCAGGAAACACCATCAAAGCATTCCTGACAGGTGGCTGTCAAGCCTCTGCTTAAAGACCTCCAAAGAAGGAGACTCCACCACACTCCTTGGCAGCAAATTCCACTGTCGAACAGCTCTTACTGTCAGGAAGTTCTTCCTAATGTTTAGGTGGAGTCTTCTTTCTTGTAGTTTGAATCCATTGCTCCGTGTCCTCTTCTCAGGAGCAGCAGAAAACAACTTTTCTCCTTCCTCTATACGACATCCTTTTATATATTTGAACATGGCTATCATATCACCCCTTAACCTTCTCTTCTCCAGGCTAAACATACCCAGCTCCCTAAGCCGTTTCTCATAAGGCATCGTTTCCAGGCCTTTGACCATTTGGGTTGCCCTCCTCTGGACACGTTCCAGCTTGTCAGTATCCTTCTTGTACTGTGGTGCCCAGAACTGGACACAGTATTCCAGGTGAGGTCTGAAAAGAGCGGAATACAGTGGTACTATTACTTCCCTTGATCTAGATGCTATACTCCTATTGATGCAGCCCAGAACTGCATTGGCTTTTTTAGCTGCTGCATCACACTGTTGACTCATGTCAAGTTTGTGGTCTACCAAGACTCCTAGATCCTTTTCACATGTACTGCTCTCAAGCCAGGTGTCACCCATCCTGTATTTGTGCCTTTCATTTTTTTTGCCCAAGTGTAGTACTTTACATTTCTCCCTGTTAAAATTCATATTGTTTGCTTTGGCCCAATTCTCTAATCTGTTAAGGTCATTTTGAAAAAGAAAAGTGGTTGTATCTTTGAGCTTGGTTGTGGATCTTGTTCTGGGTGGAAGCTGGAAGTATATAAATCTGAGCAGCAGTCAGTGGATCTCCTGTAGCTGCAAGGTCTGTCCAGAAAGTGAACCTCTTGTGTGGACTGGTCTAGGCTCAGGCTGATGATGGGCTGAAAGTTTGTTTGCCTGGAAGTCCTGGTGAAGCTGTACAGGTGCCTCGTGATCATGACTCCAGATTATGAAGATGTTGTCCATGTATCTCAGGTAGAGGCATGACTTTTTTTCAGCCAGAACTCACTGGAACTCAGTTCTAGCACCTCTCCGTTTGTCAGGAATGAGCCAGCTCCAAGCGAAGGTTTGCAGCCAACTGCAGAAAGCAGCCAGGAACAGGGAGACTTAGATGTTAGGCAGGGGAGAGCCTAACAGACTGCAGCTCTAATTGACAGACTGCAGCTCTTCTTGACCTTGACGGGTGAGCTGATAAGGCAGTAGCTAAGAACAGGCTAGAACACAGCCAAAGCTCGCAGGAAGTACAAATAGATTCAGAGACAGCCTCTCAGACCAGGAAGAGGTTGGAGCTGACCCACTAAGTCCAAAGAGTCGGCGAATGGGAGGTCTGCTAGACAGGAAGCAAAACAAGAGACATAGGGGTCGTAAGTTCAATATCTTCTGTTGACGCCGGAAAAAGTCTTCAGAAGGGTCATCTTGAGTAATGAGGCTTTGTCAGAGCCGTCCAGAGCTATCTGTTTGTTTTTGCAATAAATCCTCCTTTCTAATTACCTACGCTTACTGCGTTATCAAGCTGGGAACCTGGACTCCTGACACTGTTGGGTGCCATTGCCATTCTAAGAGAATGGTGGAGGTGTTCATGGTGAGTTCTGGCACCTCTTTTTCTTGAAAAATAGCACTGGGTAGAGGAGAAGTTTTTGGATGCTGGACTTGTTCTATGTCAGCCATTAAGATGTTTGCTTAACTGTGGAGCCAGGCAAGTGACCATGGCAGTGCCACTGATCTGAAGGCAACATGTTCTCCCCAAGGCTGAAGTAACTGTGGATTACAAAGTGGCAAAATTTAGTAGCAAGGTGTGCTGGAGCCTGTCAACAATGGTATCTATGATAGCTTGCATCCCATCTCTGAGGGTGGTGTGAAGAACATAAGAAAATAAGATGAGTCTGCTGGATCAAGCCAATTGCTCCTCCAGCCTAGCATCCTGTTCTTACAGTGGCTGACCAGATGCCCCAATTGGAAACCTGCAAGCAGGATCCAAGCCCAAGAGCTCTCTCCCCTCCTGTGATTTCCAGCAACTGGTATTCAGATGCATTTATGCCTCTGACGCGAGTGGCTCTGTGGTTTAACCCACAGCGCCACTCGCGTCAGAGGCATAAATGCATCTAGGATTTGCCAATTAGAAGGTCGGCAGTTTGAATCCCCGCAACGGGGTGAGCTCCCGTTGCTCGGTCCCTGCTCCTGCCAACCTAGCAGTTCGAAAGCACGAAGTGCAAGTAGATAAATAGGTACTGCTCCGGCGGGAAGGTAAACGGCGTTCCCGTGCGCTGCTCTGGTTCGCCAGAAGTGGCTTAGTCATGCTGGCCACATGACCCGGAAGCTGTACGCTGGCTCCCTCGGCCAATAAAGCGAGATGAGCGCCGCAACCCCAGAGTCTTCCGCGACTGGACCTAATGGTCAGGGGTCCCTTTACCTTTACCTTTATGGAGGTAGAGCACAGCCATCATGGCTAGGAGCCATTGACAGCCCTTTCACCTATGAATTTGTTTAATCTAAGGTTACCAGATTTTTTTCAATGAACTCAGGGACACTTTTCAACTTCAATTGATTTTGTATGGGGAATGGTTTGTAAATCCGGGGACTGTCCCTGGGAAATGGGGATGTCTGGTAACCTTAGTCTAATCCTCTTTTAAAGTCATCTAAGTTGGTGGGCAAAAGGGACCCAGGTGGCGCTGTGGGTTAAACCACAGAGCCTAGGGCTTGCCGATCAGAAGGTCGGCGGTTCGAATCCCTGCGACAGGGTGAGCTCCTGTTGCTCGGTCCCAGCTCCTGCCCACCTAGCAGTTCAAAAGCACGTCAAAGTGCAAGTAGATAAATAGGTACCGCTGCAGCGGGAAGGTAAACGGCGTTTCCGTGCGCTGCTCTGGTTCACCAGAAGCGGCTTTGTCATGCTGGCCACATGACCTGGAAGCTGTATGCCGGCTCCCTCGGCCAATAAAGCGAGATGAGTGCCCCAACCCCAGAGTCGGACACAACTGGATCTAATGGTCAGGGGTCCCTTTACCCTTTTAAGTTGGTGGCCATCAATACATTATAGGGGAGCGAGTTCCATAGGGAGGCTGCAGAGTCAGGTTCAAGCAGAACTGCTCAGGAGCTGCAAGCGACTGGCCACAAGGACCAGCTCCTGTTTCTGGCAGCTCTGGAGTTTAAGTTTCAGCAAAGAAAAGCAAGCGCTGACTCTGCAGGCTGTGAAGAAACTGCTCCTTTAAAAAAAATTATTGTCTATAGGGAATTAACTCAAAAGGGCACCATTCAAAGCGGAACTTTTAACCTTCTGCGAAAATGCAAACCAATACTGTGATCTGTGTATTTTTACATTAAGTGTGATCTAAAGAAAGATCGTATTATGCACTTTGTATGTCAAAGGAAATGGACATTTTTTGCCACCTGTATTCCCAGCCATGGGTGCTTATTATTCCCTTTCTTCAACAGCGACTTTATCCTCCCTTCAACCTTCACCGCTTTATGAAGCCGAGGTTTAAGCTATGTTTTAAAAAGATCTGCAGCAGCCCCTTCACTACAAGCAGTTAGAACAATCCTATTCCCTTTGAACCATTTGCTTCCTGTATATATCTTCAATGCAGTTTAAAGGCAACATACACACCTTTATTTCCTATTCTTGACAGCTTCTAACGATTCTGGACTTTTTAATATAAAAACCCCAAACACCTCCCATCCAAGCCTTATGCCTTGAAACTGACAGGCTCCCATTTCACTGATTCTCTCTCTTTTACAGGGCAGGTTTTGAAATATGCTCCTTTTGATGTTTGTCATTCTTTGAGGATTGTAATTTTTGTTGGAAGGGGGGAGGAGTTTTGATCAAGCGTTCTCTGCTTTGTTTAGAGGTGCATGATAGTGAGACGTCTTTCTCTCAACACATAGAATCATAGAATCATAGAGTTGGAAGAGACCACAAGGGCCATCCAGTCCAACCCCCTGCCAAGCAGGAAACACCATCAAAGCATTCCTGACAGGTGGCTGTCAAGCCTCTGCTTAAAGACCTCCAAAGAAGGAGACCACACTCCTTGGCAGCAAATTCCACTGTCGAACAGCTCTTACTGTCAGGAAGTTCTTCCTAATGTTTAGGTGGAATCTTCTTTCTTGTAGTTTGAATCCATTGCTCCGTGTCTGCTTCTCAGGAGCAGCAGAAAACATGGCTGGATCAACAGCAGTGGCTGAAAAGGGCATGGCAAAAAATGCTTTCTGATTTCAGGCATTTGCATCAGGAACCACACTGTGCTCTGATCAAGAGTAAACTTCTTTTTGTTACTTATGAAGCAAACTGTTGTGTTAGTTCATTTTTGTTTAGTCGTTTAGTCGTGTCCGACTCTTCGTGACCCCATGGACCAGAGCACACCAGGCACTCCTGTCTTCCACTGCCTCCCGCAGTTTGGTCAGACTCATGTTGGTAGCTTCGAGAACACTGTCCAACCATCTCGTCATCTGTCGTCCCCTTCTCCTTGTGCCCTCCATCTTTTCCATCATCAGGGTCTTTTCCAGGGAGTCTTCTCTTCTCATGAGGTGGTCAAAGGATTGGAGCCTCAGCCTCAGGATCTGTCCTTCCAGTGAGCACTCAGGGCTGATTTCCTTCAGAATGGATAGGTTTGATCTTCTTGCAGTCCATGGGACTCTCAAGAGTCTCCTCCAGCACCATAATTCAAAAGCATCAATTCTTTGGCGATCAGCCTTCTTTATGGTCCAGCTCGCACTTCCATACATCACTACTGGGAAAACCATAGCTTTAACTATACGGACCTTTGTTGGCAAGGAGAGATAAAAGGGGTCTTACCAGGAATATATTCCAATCTCAACGAAGCCAGATTGGATTGCTTAATAATAATAATAATAATAATAATAATAATAATAATAATAATTTATTATTTATACCCTGCCCATCTGTCTGGGTGTTCCCAGCCACTCTGGGCGGCTTCCAAAAAATATTTAAATACAATAGTCCGTCAAGCATTAAAAGCTTCCCTAAACAGGGCTGCCTTCAGATGTCTTCTAAAAGTCTGTTGGTTGTTTTTCTCTTTGACATCTGGTGGAAGGGTGTTCCACAGGGCGGGTGCCACCACCGAGAAGGCCCTCTGCCTGGTTCCCTGTAACTTGGCTTCTCGCAGTGAGGGAACCGCCCTCGGCGGTTAAGTAAAGTGGATTCAAACGAATGTGCAACCAGCTTCCAGCTGTGTAAAAGGGGGGATGTGCTGCATAAATGAAACTCACTAGTGTGCATTAGGAAGGATAATATTTAATCAATATATGCTCTCCTGCTACCCACAACATTCCCACAGGCCTCTGCACACACCTCGCCCGAGTCTCCAGGAACTGGGCACAAGCTCAGGGTAGAATTCAATTAAGATTTACTCAGAGTAGACCCATTGGAATTAAGTAACATGGCTGAGTTAGTTCCATTAATTCCAACAGGTCTACTCTGCATACCACCCATAATCTTTTGATTAAGACGCAAAACTAAGAACATAAGAAGAGCCTGCTGGATCAGGCCAGTGGTCCATCTAAAGCAGCATCCTGTTCTTGCACTGGCCAATGAGATGCAAGCAGGACATGAGCACAGGAACCCCCGTGGTTTCCAGCAACTGGTATTCAGAAACATAGACTTCAGAGTTAGTAGTCATGGATAGTCCTCTCTTCCATGAGTCTGTCTAATCCTCTTTTGAGGCTCTCCAACATAGCTGTCAACCTTCCCTTTTTTTGGCGGGAAATTCCCGTATTCCAGCACCGTTTTTTTGCCGTTTCCCTTTTTGGGTGGGAAATTCCCTTAGTCCAACGCCGTTTCCCGCTGCTATCCCGGATTGTTAGATATCCCGTAAATTTCCCGGATTTCAAAGGAAGCAGCTCCTCTCCCTCCCTGCCGGCCAGGGAGGCTCCTCAGCTGCGTTGCTCACCAATAGTTACAGAGAATAGGATGTCATTAGACAACAGCACTGTTTGTGCTTTGCTTGCATGTAAAATCAACCACTCTGGCTCAGCCCACAAACACACTCCTTCCAAAAGAGTGTTAAAGGATGCAAAGCCTGCAACACGTTTGTATAATAAGTCATTAATGGATGCCAGAGAGCCAAAAGAGTGAACCTGATCAATCCCCCCATGAAGAATTGATGCTTTTGAATTGTGGTGCTGGAGTCCCGTGGACTGCAAGAAGATCAAACCGATCCATTCTGAAGGACATTGGCCCTGGCTGCTCACCGGAAGGACAGATCCTGAAGCATTGCATGAGCAGCGAAGACTCCCTGGAAAAGAGACCCTGAGGTGGGGAAAGATGATGGTGTGTAGCCTGGTGTAAATTAATTTGTAGCCTGGGGGGGGGGGGGATAACCATAGACTGTCACCAGGACAGGTGAGGCTGCTGATCCCTTATTTTCAAATCCGAAAGTTGACAGCTATGCTCTCCAAGTAGATGGCCACCATTGCCTTCTGTGGGAGGGAGTTCCATAGTTTAGTTGAATGAAGAAGTTATTTCTTTTCTCTCTCCTCAATCTTCCAACATCCAGCTTCATCGGATGTCCAGGACTCCTAGTGTTGTGAGAGAGGGAGGAATACTTTTATCAGTCCATTTTCCCCCACGCATATGCATGGCATTTTATAAACATCTGTCATGTCATCTCTTACTCGCCTTTTCTCTAAACTAAAGTCCCCAATACTGCAACCTTTCCTAATAAGGAAGCTGCTCTTGATCAAACTGACCTTAGATGGAAATTAAGTCATTCCTGCTTCTCACGGAGAAGGAGAGGAGGCTGGGAGCTGCTTGCTTGTATGCCGATTGGCAAGTTCAGGATGTTTCCTCAATATAAAATTGTAGGTGCATAGGTACCAGTCCCTATCACAACTTCAGATAATACTGGATCTGCCCAAGTCTCACATCTTCTGTAATCAATGGTGAAGAATCCAAAGTCTGTTCCTACTAAGATACCAGATCCTCTGTTCCGTCACATAAGAAAATACAGAGGCCTGTTCCTAAATAACCCAGAGGAACCAAAAATGAAGTGGAATTGCATAAGCAAGAGGTTCCTAAAGGCAGGAGAGAAATGGGTCCTTCAGATCTATTTATTTCTAGAACTTCTTATGTGACGATTACTCTCTTCAATGGAGTTGCTCTCAGGCTCTGCTTTCAAACCATCAAGAGTTTTCCAAGAGTGGTACTAATAGAAAGAGATAAATGATTTGAGCTGAATCTTGGGGCAATAGGAAAGAAGCTCGGTTTTCACTCAAATTCTCAAAATATTCTGCCGATAGTAGACTTAGCTCAGTCAAGCCCCACTTCTCCCCAGGTCTCAGGCACCTTTTCCCCCAAGTTGAAAAGTCCTGAATGTTGTATAACCTTCCCTGGAAGGGAAATTGCTCCATTCCTTCAATCATTCAGCTCCAGGTCTCAGGAAGGCTGATTCAAAATAATACATGGGGAGTCATGAATCACAACTGAGTCGATGGCAGACTTCAGGAAGACTGCTGCCGCTCTCTGGTTCTGGGAGTGCTCCAAAGCTCTCCTTCAACAGGACCTGCACATCACAAAGAAGAGACTAAGATCAGGTGACTGCTTGAAGTGCCAGATTTACCTATAACAGGGGTCGGCAAGGTTTCCCGGCCATGGGCAGGATCATTCCCACAGAGATTGTCCGTGGGCCGGACATGTGCAGCGCAATGTCAGAAATTGTGCCTGCGCATGTTCGCGGTGCCGGAAATCGCTTCTGCGCATGCCCAGACGCCAAAAATTGCGCAAGTAGATAAATAGGTACCGCTGCAGCGGGAAGGTAAACGGCGTTTCCGTGCGCTGCTCTGGTTCGTCAGAAGCGGCTTAGTCATGCTGGCCACATGACCTGGAAGCTGTACACCGGCTCCCTCCGTCAGTAAAGCGAGATGAGCGCCGCTGCCCCAGAGTCAGTCATGACTGAACCTAATGGTCAGGGGTCCCTTTATTCATTAAAAAAGAAGAAGAAGACATGAGATAAGAACCTCAGAAGAACCTGCTGGATCAGGCCAATAGCCCATCTAGTCCAGCATCCTGTTCTCACAGCTGCCAGACAGATGTCCCAAAGGGAAAACAGCAAGCAAGATCTGAGCACAAGAGCCCTCACCCTCCTCCTGTGGTTTCCAGCAACTGGTGTTCAGAAGCATTGCTGGCTCTAACTGTGGAGGGTTGAGCATAGCCATCCTGGCTAGTAGCCATCGACAGCCCTCTCCTCCGTGAATTTGTCTCCAGGGGCGTAGGAAGTGGGGGGCGGGGGGGGCGGACCACCACAGGTTCCATCATGGAGGGGGTGACAAATTATCAAGGAACAATTACTGCCCTACTAGGGTGGTTCATAAAAAGCTTTTTTTTTTTTTTTTTTAAAAAAAATGCCTGCTCCAAAGGTCTTATCTTACTACACTAGGGATTATATAGCTATATATGAAATTTCATGCATATCAGTTAATATCTTGACCCTCCTCCACAAAAATAGCTGTTTAGTTGGCCGTTTTCCTATGTGGTGAAGGCTGAAATTTCAATTCAGTGGAGCACTTACTGTTCCCAACCCTAATCCTGCGGAAAGCCATCTAATTAGACTTTAATTTGATTTTGACATGTTTTTGGGAGGTAATTTAATTATTGTTTGATTTTATATCAATGTTATGTATCTGATGTTAGCCGCCCTGAGCCCGACTTCGGCCGGGGAGGGCGGGATATAAATAAAAGTTTATTTTTACTTATTATTATTCCTTTGTAAGAAAATATGAAATAACGTAAAACCATTTTTGCAGGCAAAAAAAAAAATCAGTGTCGGGGGGGGGGGAGAAATTTTCCGCACCGGGTACCACCTGACATTCCTACGCCTCTGTTTGTCTCACCCTCTTTTAAAACTATTTAGGTTGGTTTAACTATGCACTGCGTTAAAAAAAGGACTTTCTTTCATCTGCCCTGAATCTTTCACAGGGCTGACAATGGAGAGGGAATAAAGTTTCATATAGACACAGCACACATCAGCTCATTAGGAACCCTCCTAAAAATTTAAAACAAGACAAATCACCTTTCATGGGTAGTACATGGAGATGCAGTGCTATTAGTACTATTAATATGGAGCTGTGAGTGAAGGATGGAAAGGGGGGGTCCTCTTTGGAGCGAGCTATTAGTCTAAACAAGCAGCCATCACAAATATGCAAGGGAAGAAGGGGGAGAAGGAATGTACAAAAAGCCAAAGACCTGAACCCTGGAAGCTGACTCATAAAAGGAAGAAGGGAAATGGAACAGGTCCAGTACCACCCCCCAAGATGCAAAAATAGGGGGAACAGGTTATATTTATTAAAATGTAACAATTTCATACACAAATTCATGGAGATCTACCAATCTCCTGAATCTACCTGAATGGGGTAACTGTGCCCCTGAAGGACCAGGTGCACAGTCTGGGAGTCATTCTGGACTCACAGCTGTCCATGGAGGCGCAGGTTAATTCTGTGTCCAGGGCGGCTGTCTACCAGCTCCATCTGGTACGCAGGCTGAGACCCTCCCTGCCCGCAGACTGTCTCACCAGAGTGGTGCATGCTCTAGTTATCTCCCACTTGGACTACTGCAATGCGCTCTACGTGGGACTACCTTTGAAGGTGACCCGGAAACTGCAATTAATCCAGAATGCGGCAGCTAGACTGGTGACTGGGAGTGGCCGCCGGGGCCACATAACACCGGTCCTGAGAGAGCTACATTGGCTCCCAGTACGTTTCCGAGCACAATTCAAAGTGTTGGTGCTGACCTTTAAAACCCTAAATGGCCTCGGTCCTGTATACCTGAAGGAGCGTCTCCACCCCCATTGTTCTGCCCGGACACTGAGATCCAATGCCGAGGGCCTTCTGGCGGTTCCCTCGCTGCAATAAGCCAAGTTACAGGGAACCAGGCAGAGGGCCTTCTCGGTAGTGGCGCCCGCCCTGTGGAACGCCCTCCCATCAGATGTCAAGGAAATAAACAACTATCTGACTTTTGGAAGACATCTGAAGGTAGCCCATGTCTGATGTTTTATCGTGCTTTTAATTCTGCTGGGAGCCACCCAGAGTGGCTGTGGAAACCCAGCCAGATGGGCAGGGGATAAATAATAAATTAATAATAATAATAATAATAATAATAATAATAATAATAATAATAATAATTAGTATTATTAGGATTAGGATTGGGATTAGGATTAGGATTAGGATTAGGATTAGGATTAGGATTATTGGTCGGCTTTCAGCTGCTTATGGTTGATATCATGCAAGTAAATTGCACACAAGATATGATCCTACTGTACAAATATAAAATCAAACCAAAATCAACCAGTTAAGCCAGAGGTGACACACCTTAATTCAGTCACTGTCAGCTGGTGCTTTCTCTGATCTGCCTCTCCTTTGAGTTTCCGGACCTATAAGATCCATGCAGACCCTCCAGAGGCAAAAGCCACCTATCTGAGATACAGATTACAGCAGTTCAAAGGCTCAGACTCTCATCGCTCCCTCTGTCCTTTTCCTTCTTCCTCTCTCTTTTGCATTACTCACTCGCTCACTCACTGAGAGGTCACTCTCCAAGGAAGGAGGAATGTAATTACCCTTGATTGTGTGAGGCGTCTCCTAATTCCCTCCCCCACTGACTCATGCATGCTAAATTCCCCGTCTCTAAATGCTTGTTGAATGGAACTCCAATTCAACAAAGCTGTTTTGATGCACTAAATAAATATCAATTGACTGCTTTTTAAAAAAAATAAAAAATAAATAAAAAGGAGCTTCTTTGAGAGGCTTAGTGAGTATGAGGCAGCTGCAGGTTTGCAGGCTTGGCTTTGAAACACAGCCCTTGTTCTAGCAGCTGTCTGCTAAAACCAGGCATTTGAGAGTCACTCTGGTCATTAGCAATGCCACACACAAGAGCTCTTTTTTGCAGGCATGAACTAAGCCCCAAAACATCCTATTTGTCCAACAAGGGCTTGGCAGAGGCAGATGGGGAGGAGGGGAGCTCCAGCAGCAGGTCTAGGAGTCAAAGGAGTCTTCTTGAGCAAGCTTTTGATGACCTCTGCAAATAGGAGCCAATAGGATTCCTACTGGAATCGTCATATGAGTCTATTGCAGCAAAAAGAATGTTTCATGTGCCGCAATGTTGTGGCACGTGACCACAATCTCAGAGTGGTGAGAGACATCAGGATTCCAGGGGTGTACTTAGGGTTTGATTTCCTTGCAGTGAAGGTCAGCAGAGACTGTGGTGTCTTTAGGATATATGGTTTCATTTACACATCTATAGAACATGAGCATAAGGTGCAGGGGCTCACAGCACTAACACCCAGGCAGATTTCACTTCTCCATTAGTCACAGCTTTGGATCCAGCACAAAACAAGCAGGTCTCTGTGTCTCCAGCTTCCAGCCTGCTTACAGTACAACCCAACCCACAACCCTCTGCCTCTTCTCCTCCTACTTAGCAGTTAGGTGAGAGGGGCAGGGAAGGCTCATCCATTCATTCAATGACACAGAGCAACTCCTTTGGTTATGCTAGTCATGACACTTGACTAGTGAGCCAAAGCCATTGCCTAGACAAAGGGGCTGGTTTGGCATGCTTGCTCTCATACCTTCTACCCCTTCTACAATGCCGTTTCCCACTGCTATCCCGGATTGTTGATATCCCTTAAATTTCCCGGATTTCAAAGGAAGCAGCTCCTCTCCCTCCCTGCCGGCCAGGGAGACTCCTCAGCTGCGTTGCTCGGCTGCCAATAAGGAGTCTGAGACCGACTGGGGGCGGAGCTTGCATGCCTTGTGCAGCCAGACCCTCACGCCCAACCAGACAGACAGCCTGCCTGCCGTCTACGCACTTGCTCTTTCGCTCACCCGTTCGTGCGCAGCCTCTGGAGCGCAGGATGGTGAGGCTACTTGGTGCCATTGCACTGCCCTCGAGGCATCCATTATTTTCAAATCCGAAAGTTCGAAAAAATCCCTTATTTTCAAATCCGAAAGTTGACAGCTATGGTCTCCGCTCCTCCACATGCAGCTGCTGGGTGACCTTGGGCTAGTCACACTTCTCTGAAGTCTCTCAGCCCCACTCACCTCACAGAGTGTTTGTTGTGGGGGAGGAAGGGAAAGGAGAATGTGAGCCGCTTTGAGACTCCTTTGGGTAGTGATAAAGCGGGATATCAAATCCAAACTCTTCTTCTTTTCTCCTGGACACAGGCAGCTTTAAAAAAAGAAACAGTCTTTTGAGTTCTGCAGCAGGAGCAGGAGCAACCTCTCTTCTCAGATTAATCACAGTGCATGGCATTCCATCCCCCCAATTTCCAGGGTTTCAGCGCTGACCCCTTGGTCAAAGGCAGCCCCAAAGGCAGAACCTTGCCATGCCTGGTGCTTGTTCTGGCACCATTCAGCCCGGCATGTGTTCAACTCTTCCAGCCAAATGACCTCCTAAGGGTTTGTGTGTTGTGTTCCCAGGAACTTTTGCCATCAGCGTGAACTTGAACTGCCCTCTCTGGGATACTTTTTGTGCAAAATGAGCTCATTCTTCAGTTCAAGGAGAGGCAAGGCAGATCCCACTTGCCTCATGACACTTGTCTGGCAAACCTTACCTTGTTATTAGGTTTTTTTTTGGGGGGGCAGTCTTGATGATGCCTTGAGTGACTTCCAATTCTTGGGGTCTTGTATCTCTGGGGGTAGAAGGTATGAGAGCAAGCTTGCCAAACCAGTCCATTTCTCCAGACAATGGCTTTGGCTGACTAGTCAAGCACCACGATTAGCATGACCAAAGGAGTTGCTCTGTGCCATAGAATGAATGGGCAGCCCTCCCATCCTGACCTAACTGCTAGGTAAGAGAACAATTGCCAGAGAGGTATGTGAGAGCTGAGCTGGGAGCAGGCTGGGAGCTGGAGACACAGAGACCTGCTTGTTCTGTGCTGGATGCAAAGCTGTGACTAATGGAGAAGTGAACTCAGCTGGGGTGTTAATGCTGTGAGCATAGCTGTCAACTTCGGATTTGAAAAGAAGGGATTTTTTCAAACTTTCGGCCAAGTGCAATGGCACCAAGTAGCCTCGCCACCCTGCGCTCCAGAGGCTGCGCACAAACGGGTGAGCGAAATAGCGAGCGCATAGACGGCAGGTTCCGTGCGCTGCTCTGGTTCGCCAGAAGCGGCTTAGTCATGCTGGCCACATGACCTGGAAGCTGTACGCCGGCTCCCTCGGCCAAGAAAGCGAGATGAGCGCCGCAACCCCAGAGTCGGTCACAACTGGACCTAATGGTCAGGTGTCCCTTTACCTTTACCTTATGACATAATGCAAAGGGGCTATCATAATCCCAGGGGATCCAGATGGCTGCTGTTGGTGGAATGATTGCCAGTTCCACGCAACCGGTGCCAATGGAAACGTTCCCTCCAGAGCAAATATCTTTCTCAGGACCACCACAGGGGAGAAAATAATTTCATCCGTCCACCACAGTTTATGCCATTTTGAGTACAGATGTGCATCTATCATGCTTAAAACTTTGCTAACAAACAACAGTTTGTTTCCCCAGTGCACACCTGGTGCTGGTGGGGGGGGGCAGAGAAAGCTCTCACCTTATGGTGAGAACGCTAATCCTTTGCAAATCGTGCTACAGATTGTTTGCCAAACAGAACCACATTGCTGCTGCCAAATTCGGAGGCTGGAATTAGCCTGCTGGCTTGCTCTGCTGTGTGCTGCTATTGGCATGGCAATGGAGGAAGAGGACGGAGCCCCTTTTCAAGGGTCTGCTGGGAACTGGATCAAGGCAGGATGTGAAAGAAGGACGCTCTGATTTAGGACCTGTCCCTCCCTGCCCCACCCCACCCTCCCACTAGACATGGACGATTGCACAGTCCTTATCAGCCCTGCTGTTTCAACCCGATGAAAGCCCTCAGTTTAATCAGAGGGGGTTGTGTGCATTGCCTCCTTCTCTGCAGCTGCTCACAGCTGGGATTTTGAGAATCTCGAGTGAGAAGGTTAACCAAGCTGTCAGAGTAGATTTCCCCCCCAAAGATGGCAAAACAGTGACACGTGTTTAGTTTGGGGTTGGGAAACTAATGGGAAATAGATATTCCTGCTGTGCAATGCGCTAACTGCCTTTGACATGAATGATGGACCTTTGCTTGGAACAAATTCATCCAGTGCCTAAACACATTATTTCAAGTGCTGATGGCACCGTGTTGCAAATATTCTAATGCTGGTGCTGCCTGCATTTGCTCTGCTGCATATCCAGCACATCTCATATGGTGAGGCCAGGGGGAATAGGGCGGATCTGTTGTAGAGTTTGCAGATGGCACCTTCTTCCTCCTCGTCACATCCTACCTTTGTGTAAAGGTAAAGGGACCATTAGGTCCAGTCGTGACCGACTGGGGTTGGTGCGCTCCTCTCACGTTATTGGCTGAGGGAGCCAGCATACAGCTTCCAGGTCATGTGGCCAGCATTACAAAGCCACTGCTGGCGAACCAGAGCAGTGCACGGAAATGCCGTTTACCTTCCCGCCGGAGTGGTATCTATTTACCTACTTGCACTTTGACGTGCTTTCGAACTGCTAGGTTGGCAGGAGCAGGGACCGAGCAACAGGAGCTCACCCTGTTGCGGGGATTCGAACCGCCGACCTTCTGATCGGCAAGCCCTAGGCTCTGTGGTTTAACCCACAGCGCCATCTAGAACCCCCTCAATACAACAGCTTTCTCTCCCAATAGATTATTAACAGATGGATTATCACAGGGTGATGCACTGGCAAAAAACAAAACACCTCTCATGCAATTCTAGGCTGCATCAACAGAAGTCTAGTGTCCAGATTGAGGGAAGTAATAGTTCTACTCTGTTCTGCCTTGGTCAGACCCCACCTGGAGTTCTGTGACCAGAAAGTTGAAACCAAGCCTTATGAGGAATGGTTTAGGGCAGTGTTCCTCAAACTTGGCCCTCTAGATGTTTTGAGACTACAATTCCCATCATCCCTGACCACTGGTCCTGCTAGCTAGGGATCATGGGAGTTGTAGGCCAAAAACATCTAGAGGACCGAGTTTGAGGAAGCCTGGTTTAGGGAGTTGGGGATGTTTAGCCTGGAGAAGAGACGTCTGAGAGGTGATCTGAAGGGCTGTCCCATGGCTTTGCCCAGAAGGTTAGTTCTTCTTCTCAGTGTATTGATCACCACAGTATGAAAGATTGATATGCACCAAAGGCCTTGATTTACAATGAAACAGTCCCCAAAGATGGCTCAAAGCTTCCATATGAGGATGTTTGTAAATGTGACTTAAGTGACTTTGACATCATTGAGTGGGAAGCTCTGGCATGCGTGAGGAACATCTGGCGTCTCAGACTCTGGGCTGGTGCACACAACTGTGCCAAGAAATGTCTCCTGCAGGCCAGTAGAAGCTCATAAGCAGAATGAAGAGTAAGGAGGGAGAAGACAAGCGTTGAAAATGGACTCATGCACGCAGCTTGAGGTTGATCGAGGTTGGTCTACCTAAGCATTTGTATACAGACATGTGTGGGCTACTTTAGGAAATCTATATTATACTAGCGGACCCGGCCACGCGTTGCTGTGGCTCATTTTATGCTTATTACCATCAGTAGCAGCCGCAGCCAAAATAAACCCCCACCTACCCCCGCCGGCGCCGTGTGCACTCTGCACGCACTCAGGTGCCCTCTCGCGGCCTGTGGCAGAAAAAGCCGAGGAAGGAGGCCTCTGACGCCATCTGAGGGAAAAGCACTATGGAAACGCAAAGATAAAAAACACACATCAGGAGATCACTGAGGGACGATCACGGTGGCCATTTCCCGGCGTGCCTTGCCTGTGGCCTTTTCAAGGGGAAAAGTGCTAGTAACCCTCTACAGAGAGGATTTGATTCCATTTCCCAGAGTGCCTTGAGCGCGTGGTTGGTTGGGATAATAAGCCCACCGTTTCCCAGCATGCCTTGCGGTTTGGGCGAAAGAGCTTAGTTCACCCACAGGGCGCCTTGACTCCATTTCCCAGCGCGCCTTGCAGGTACGGTCTAGTTAACTGCGAGGGGCGGCGGCCTCCATTTCCCAGCATGCCTTTGACAAAAGAGATATTTACATTTCCCTGTTTCCCAGCCAAGTTAATCACACCCTTTTGTCTGGAAGCCAGGAATTATCACTGAGACAATAACCCCCTCCTTCCTTGCAGAGAAACAGTTTGTCAGTTTGGGCCTGCGGCCTGTCTTCAGACATGTGGCCTTGTTTTGCTTGGCACACTTATGAACAATTATTATATATATAGATAAGACCTTGATATTCTTACAACACCTTGCGGGTCCGTCCTAGTTAACTGCGAGAGGCGGTGGCCTCCATTTCCCAGCGTGCCTTGCGGCTATTAAAAGCCGAGTCGACTATCAGGGAAAGAGGCAGGCCATCGCTTCTTTGAATTCATTTCCCAGACATCCTTGCGGCCCTGGCCTGAAGAGTCCATTGAGATTGACGCTGCCCTGCGATGAGCCTTTCTATTGGAAGCTGCTGATGCCGTCTAATATGTGCGCCATTTTTTTTAGTGTTTATTCTATATTTTAGGTATGTCAGGTGTGGGTGTTTTGAATTTTTATTATGCCAGATCCTTCCTTGATGGTCATGGTACGCTGTGTCCTAATTTGATGAGATTTGGTCCAGCGGTTATGGAGCAAAGTGGTGTCCGGTGCGCACACAATGGGAACATTTATATATATATAGATTGTATGCATATGATGTTATATATATGATAATTTGTATAACAATGCATCTATCATCATCATCTTTGTGGCATTATAACTTTGGGACTTTGGCTATTGTGTTTTTCCTAAACACAAACTGTGTGTTTCCAGAGGATTGGAGGATCCAGAAGGCTTTTATATCACCTGTTGGGATTTTATTTCCACTGCGTCAGTCTTTGATGCTCAACATTCACCATTCACACCAGCTCAAGAAATACGGGTGCCTTGATTTATATCAGTGCATCTCCATCTCTTTCTCCTGTTATTTATTTATTGATTGATTGTTTTGTATGTAGCATGGTGTAATGACCTGCTACTACACTTTTGGATTATTAAGTAATGGCAATAAAGGAAGTTCTTTTTTAAATTTAATATTATTATTAGTAGTAGTAGTATACAGATTTACAAACCGCATCACAGCAGAAATCCATAGAAGAGGGTGTACAAGATGAAACAGAATAAACACAAGCTCTAAGTTGAGTAAAAGCAATTCTGCAAGCTCTAAAACAATAAATGCCATCTCTTAAAAACAACATAACCATTTCATCAGGGATGCAGTTTTCAAATCAAATCAAATACCTTTATTGGCATCACAGTAGAAAACATTTCAGATCACTGGGATAATTAAAAGGACATGGGTGAAGCTGTCGAGGGTAGTAAGGTCACAACCCTTTCCTCCAAGGAGCTCAAGGTGGCATTCCTTGTACTCCCCCTCCTCATTTAATCCCCACGACAACTCTGTGGTGTAGGCTAGGCAAAGAGGCATTGACTGACCCCCCCCCCCAAGGTCACACCCAAAGGAAGCTACCGGTACTAAAGCAGTGATATCTTTGTCCCCATCTGCTGGGAGAAACCTCATTTGACTTCTCAGATTTGTAGGTCGAAGGTCCAACATTTTGCTCAGCATCAGTTGGCGAGGTCTGCTGTGTAGAGAGCAAAATCTAAGAGAATGTGGTCCATTGAATCAGGTACTTCTTGCTTGCAGGCATACTTTGATATGGAGTATGTGAGAATCTACCTTTGGTCACTGCAGAGGGGAAGGCATTTAATCTCGGTAGAGAGAGCCAGTGTGGTGTAGTGGTTGAGAGCGGTAGACTCGTAATCTGGGGAACCGGGTTCGCGTCTCCGCTCCTCCACATGCAGCTGCTGGGTGACCTTGGGCTAGTCACACTTCTTTGAAGTCTCTCAGCCCCACTCACCTCACAGAGGGTTTGTTGTGGGGAAGGAAGGGAAAGGAGAATGTGAGCCGCTTTGAGACTCCTTCGGGTAGTGATAAAGCGGGATATCAAATCCAAACTCTTCTCACAAGCGTAAAGGCTTTTCGATGGGAAGGGAGTAGTAGATCCTCAGAGATGCAGTCGATCTTCCATAAACGACCAGGTAACACCCCAAGGGAAGCCTTCCAAAAGAAAAACGTCTTCAATCACTGCCTAAACATCATGATGCTAGACACCTGTCCGATTTCAGCTTGGAACTGATTCCAGGGGGCTGGAGGTGCCACACTAAAAGCCCAGTTGCTAGCACAGGCTGAGCGCACCTCTGGGGCATACGGTACTCTCAGCAAATTCCCCAACAGAGGAGCACAACTGCCGGGCAGGGGTCGATAGGGCAAGGAAGTCCCTTAGATATCCTGCTCCCAAGTTCTTTAGGACTTGAAATGCAACTCACAAAGAAACAGTTACCCACACTGCACTTAGGCACTTTGCTGGTGCACATCTCCTGGCCAATGTTAAAATAGAGTTGGTTTTTTATTATTATTATTATATTTATTGGGTTTTAAACATAAAAAACATCAACTTAACATCATTACATTAATCATGATAAAAAATACAAAATACATACCTATATACTCGAGTATAAGCCTAGTTTTTCAGCACATTTTTTGTGCTGAAAAAACCGCCCTCAGCTTATACTCGAGTGAGGCAGGCAGTGGCTCCTATGAAGCTTTCCCAGGTTTTTTGTGGTGAAATTGGGTGCCTCGGCTTATATTCGGGTCGGCTTATACTCGAGTATATACGGTAATAAACAAAACACAAACATACATCTTATTTTCCCATTCATCATGTCTGATCATATTGGGGTGACTTCCTCTCGTTTCCCCCACTGCGTTTCATTATCAATCATCTTTAGTAATTTCTTAACATCTTTAAACATTATTTATTATTCTCAAATATATCCTTTTCTTATATAAGTCTTAACCTAAAATCATAAGTCTATATTATCTAACCTATTTTTCTATTCTGTAAGCTATCATTTCTCCCAACTTTAAATCTTACAATAGTTTTTTAAATAAACTTTAAATTTCTTCCAGTCTTGTTCCACCGTCTCCTCCCTCTGGTCACGTAGTTTCCCGGTCAGTTTGGCGAGTTCCATATAGTCCATCATTTTCATCTGCCAGTCTTCTATTGTGGGTAGTTTCTTGCAATCAAAATCCTGGCTGCTGTTGTGGCATACATAAAAAAGGTTTGGTCTCTCTTGGGGACCTCCTGATTGACAATTCCAAGTAGAAAGGCCTCTGGTTTCTTAACAAATGTGTTTTTCAACACTTTTTTCATTTCATTATATATCTTTTCCCAGAAGGCTTTTATTCTTGGACAAGTCCACCACATATGATAAAATGTCCCTTCAACCTCTTTGCATTTCCAACACTTATTGTCCTGCAAATGATAGATTTTAGCAAGTTTGACTGGGGTCAGATATCATCTATATATCATTTTCATAATATTCTCTCTTAACAAATTACATGCAGTAAATTTAACTCCTTTCTTCCAAAGTCTCTCCCAGTCCTCCATCATGTAAAATAGAGTTTTTAAAGCCCTTAAAAAAACAAAAAACACCTAGCAAGGGTTGGGCTAGATGACCTTGGGGGCATGGGCGTACCCAAGGGGGGCAGAGGGGGGCAGATGCCCCCCCCTAGAAGGCAGCCCTAGAAGCAAAAATGATCAGCGTCCATTCAAAGCAAACCTGAACAACCATGGCTTGCCCCCCCCCCTAGTTCAAAGCACACCTGAACGACCATGGCTTGCCCCCCCCCCTAGTTTTGATCCTGGGTACGCCCCTGCTTGGGGGCATCTTCCAACTGTAGGATTCTAGGATTCTGTGCTCACTAGTGGGGCAGACTAGGGGGTTTGACTAGATGGTTTCCAAGGACCCAGATAGCTCTGTGATTCTATTACCCTATCCTGGCTGTTTTTCTCTCGGTGTATCTCTTTCAGTGGGAGCATCTCTAGTGGGGGCTCCTCGCAGGAGAGGGAGCGAGGGGCGGCTTAGTACATTACCTGCTTTGTCTTGCAGGGCTTAACACTGCGCTGGAAAGAATATCTTTATTCCTAAACCCTTCAGTCCCAGTAGGGACAGCTTGCCTGGCAGAGCTGTGCAGGGAGGGCTCCCCTCTCTCCGCGATATTACTCAAAGGAATGAGCAGCTATTATGAAATCATTAAATTAATAACTTGGTAATATAGGCAGATATATAAAGCAATCTGTTCACAGAACAAAAGAAATTACCACCTCCCAAACATTCATAATTTAATTTAGCAATGAATTATTAGCAGCATGGAGGATTTCAGCCTCAAAATGTCAATAGAATCATGTAAATATAACTTTGCATTCCTAATACTCAGTGTGTCGACTGAGGGGGGGTGGGCAGAGCTGGGCATTGTGTGGGTACCATTTTGAAGAGTCCTATTGTGGGTCGGGGGCAAAGCTTCTCTATTAGCCCCCAAACCCAACAGACAGAAATACACAAGATGTTTGGCTTTTAATTAAGAGTTTATTAAACGCTCAAAGCTCTCTGAAGGAAAATGAAAACATGGGCGAGAGCTGGGATTTACTCTGTTTGTAGGATTTAACAGACAGACTCAACCCAGCGATAGTTGGAGAGTTTCAGGCAGCTGAGAGGATTTGTGGGTTTTTTGTGGGAAAACTAGAGGGAGCCCATTTGGAAGAGCGTGCAATGAAAAACAAAAATAATCTGTTCAGCAAACTGTGAGGCTCCATCCTTGGCTCAAATATCTAAATGGCCATCTATGCACCACCCGTAACAAACTACAGGTCCCATTATTCTTTGGGGGAACTCATGACTGTTAAAGTGGACTAAGAGTGCTTTTATGGTGTAGATGTGACCAAAGACACACCAGGCCAGGAAGGGGTGGGGGACTTGTGGTCCTATTTCATGTCAGAGGAGCACAGGAAGCAATTCCAGGGACAATAAATGCTGAGCAGCAGTGGGGATGCATTGGGCCACCCCATATGACTCCCTACCGGCTCTCGGGTACAGTCATAGCTGTCAACTTTCGGATTTGAAAATAAGGGATGCCGCAAGGGCTGTGCAATAGCACCAAGTAGCCTCGCCACCCTGCGCTCCAGAGGCTGTGCACGAACGGGGGAGCGAAAGAGCGAGCGCGTA
The DNA here is from genome assembly GCA_034641385.1 of Darevskia mixta. NCBI lineage: Eukaryota > Metazoa > Chordata > Lepidosauria > Squamata > Lacertidae > Darevskia > Darevskia mixta. Next base: position 3,678,964 of record JAWWNH010000025.1, on the reverse strand, counting down.
GACGGCAGGCAGGCTGGCTGTCTGGTTGGGTGTGAGGGTCTGGCTGCACAAGGCATGCAAGCTCCGCCCCCAGTCGGTCTCAGACTCCTTATTGGCAGCCGAGCAACGCAGCTGAGGAGCCTCCCTGGCCGTTCAAGAAGGATACTGACAAGCTGGAACGTGTCCAGAGGAGGGCAACCAAAATGGTCCAAGGCCTGGAAACGATGCCTTATGAGGAGCGGCTTAGGGAGCTGGGTATGTTTAGCCTGGAGAAGAGAAGGTTAAGGGGTGATATGATAGCCATGTTCAAATATATAAAAGGATGTCATATAGAGGAGGGAGAAAAGTTGTTTTCTGCTGCTCCAGAGAAGCGGACACGGAGCAATGGATTCAAACTACAAGAAAGAAGATTCCACCTAAACATTAGGAAGAACTTCCTGACAGTAAGAGCTGTTCAACAGTGGAATTTGCTGCCAAGGAGTGTGGTGGAGTCTCCTTCTTTGGAGGTCTTTAAGCAGAGGCTTGACAGCCACCTGTCAGGAATGCTTTGATGGTGTTTCCTGCTTGGCAGGGGGTTGGACTGGATGGCCCTTGTGGTCTCTTCCAACTCTATGATTCTATGATTCTAGGACAAGTAAGAATGTTCTGTTGGTAAGAGCACTTTGACAGTGGAACAGAGGCTCCCTTGGAAGGTGATGGAAGGATTCAATCCTTGGAGCGACTGAAGCACAAGTTGAGGTGCTACCTTCCAGGGATTCTTTATCTGTGATTCCTTCGTTTTATGGGTAGTTGGACCAGATAGCTCTTGGTATCCGTCCCAGCTCCACAATTCTATTTTTCTATGACCAAAAGAAGAATGCACATTCAAGCACAAACTCCATCGCTCCCTGTCAGCAGTAGCTGCTTCAGTGTGATGGCCTGGGATTCAGACTCAGATGCTGAACCTGAGGGATCTCAGCCTGCACAGGATTCCCCGCCTCCAGAACCAGCAGAGCCGGGGCTAGGGCCTGAGTCTGAAGGGGCCTCACCTGTGCTGGATCCTCAGGTGCAGGCATCGGCTGAGTCTGCTCTGGCTCCTGATGGGATGGAGGACCCATTGCCTGCAGGTGCTCCACTCCCAGCCCTGTCAGGGGAAGCTGAGGTTGCCTCTGGGTCCTGTAACCCTCCAGCCTCTCCTGAGCTGCAGAGGCTCAGGGCAGAGAGGCGAAGGGAACTGAGTTCCCGCAGGAGGAGTGCTCGCCTCCAAGCCAGGAGAGGCAAGTCACCAGAGGATCGGGGCCGCCCTATGCCTCGGGGCAGATAAAAGCCGGCCAGCCCCAGCCCCAAGTTGCAGGAGCAACATTGTTGGATACCAGTTCCTGCTTGAAACCTGTCCTGTTTTCCTGCCTGAGCTCATGGCCCACCCTGGTTCCCTGCTTGCCTACCTGTTCCTGACTTTGCCTGACTCCCTGCCCTGTACCCAGCTTCAGTGACTACAGACTGCCTTTACGTTGCACCTCTGACCACGGACCAGACTTGGACCTCGCCTTTCGGATACCCCACGGGACCAGCACATTCAAGATCTCTTCTGGTAACAGCCTGAAATGGAATGAAGTCTCTGCGCTGCGCCTCTATCATCTTCCCTCCTGCTGCAGAAACTCACCTGAGCTCAGAGTAGCCCCCCACTGCCCGGCTAAATCGAACCCCAAAGCGCACCAGAGAAATCTGTGCCCAATGCCTGCATCTGGCTCGCGGTCTGCCTCAGACTTTCCGCCCGTGTCTTTTTTTTCCATCTGAGCAACCCAATAGTTTCTCTTTCGGTTGAGAAATTAATTTGTTATAATATATGTGTGCATACGTTGATTGCTTTTGATTAAGTTTAACAAGCTGCAAAAAAAATCTGCTGAATTGAACATCAGAGTAAACAAACCCATTTTCGAGGTCTGCTTGTGTATAATTAATACACGCTGTCATTTTGGGTGCAGTGAATATATCTATTATGTTACAATAAAATATGTGTTGTGGTAATTACTACATGCAGCCCAAATATGCACTGAATAAGTTTGCAACCATCTCCAGACACAAGTTGCAAGCCAGCCAGATCCCTTATTGCTTGTAACTGAAAGACATCTGCGATTGGGAAGGGGGGGGGAGTTTAGCAATTAGAGATGGCGCCAAAGGGGGGGTGGGGTGAGAGTGTTCAGAAATGAGCTTCTCCAGTTCATAAAGCCTGAAGTACTTACAGGGGGAGCCCAGCCAGCCCCCTCCTATATAGTCTGTTGAACCTTGGCTAATAGATATCAGGTTCCACACAGGTGTTGATGAGTAGTAGGTTTGTTTTACCGGGTCATAATTATAGAGCACTTTCGCAGGGCTCTAAAGCACATTCCCGCAGCAGAGTTCCTCTTAGACTGCGGAGAAAGACCGGAGGGAGCCAGAGGGATGGCTTGCTTCTACTTGAGGCTAACTTGAGGGACTCTGCGGATAGGGTCCCTGTCTCCTCAATGCTCTTGCTCGAATGTGCATTGCAAGAGAGGAGGGAGACAGGCAACAGAGAAGGATCACGGCAGAGTAGGAGTGGATGGGCAGTTCTCACAATGGAGGGATGCAAGAAGACGCATAGTATTGTAGAGTCGGAAGGGACCCCAAGGGCCATCTAGTCCAACCCCCTGCAATACAGGAACCACAGCTAAAGAATCCCTGACAGATGGCCAGTCGACCTCTGGTTAAATCGGGTCCTCCCTTTTTTGCGGTGAGACCTGGCTACCAAATCTCATGTTGTGGGTGGGAATGATTGACAGCCACAACACCCACTCGGTAGGTCCCTCGATGTAGGGTTCAATCTGGCCAATGGGACGCAAGCTAAACGGGTTGAGGGACCTATAAATGCCCATACATGTGACCCTGAGCTTCCTTTTTTCGGCGCTTGCATCGGAACACCCGCCCACCTCTCCCTATATTTAGGGCTTGTACACTTGACCTTGCTATGTCGTCGTGTGTTGTCTGTCGTTGGGACAGGGGCACAGCAGGAATTTTCCCCACTTGGCTGATTGGCTGTTGCCATTTGGGTTTCGCCTGCCACGTAGCAAATCGTCACAACTTGTAAGGTTGCGGATAGGCTCTGGTTCAGGTGATAGGGATGGGGGAACGCTCTCGCCATCCCTATGTGAAGGGTATTCCATTAAAGGAATCCAGGGACTCAATGGTTTGGTCAACCCCTGAGAGGGGGTTGTGCCCGTGCCTGAGTCTGGGGGGACATTTGGGTGGCAGATAGAGCATGTCCCCAGCTTTCTGCTTATCCAGGTGTTCACCCTATGCTGGAACCCTGGGTCAGCGCTACCTGCATGGCAGGGAGCTAGTCAAACAAGAGCCTATGCAACCACTCACTTTCTGTAATCAATAAAGTTGTGGCCTAAATTTTGCCAAAAACCAAACTAAAATTTGAGTCTTGTCTGAATTTATTTGGGGTGAGGTAAAAAGGTTTGAACATGCAAATACCTCCCTTCCGACATCATCACCCCAGTTATTTGATGAGTAAGGAGGCAGAAATAACTCCCGCCCCCTACACACACATTCAGCTGAGCTACATGTGACAGAGTGGGTGCATCCACCACTGGGGGGGGGGTCCAAAAAATGTGAGCGCCCCCTCATTGTACATGCTCAAAGACACCATCTTTATTGTTCCTTGACATCTTTCTTATCCGAGATAGGACCCATTTCAGTGTCTATTTAGGACACTGGAATGTTTTAGTTCAGGCATAGGCAAACTCAGCCCTCTAGATGTTTTTGGGACTACAACTCCCATCATCCCTGACCACTGGTCCTGTTAGCTAGGGATGATGGGAGTTGTAGTCCCATAACATCTGGAGGGCCGCAGTTTGCCTATGCCTGTTTTAGCTCAAACTCTGCAATGCCCCAGCCAGGGAAGACCTCATGAAGAGAAGACCAGGAGGCCCTGTCTTTCCACAAAGCCCATCAGGGATCTTGTGACACGGCCAATGAAGGACTCTCCACATGCAGGGTGAGATCTGTGGGAGATATTACAGTTGAGTCTAACAATGAATACCTATGCTAGTTAGTAAATGAAGGAGTTAAGGACCATAGAGATGTACATTTCTAGAGAAGGCACGGCTAGATCATGCCCTCCCACCTTCACAGAAGGAGAAAGTAAGGCTTGCTTCATGTTCCTTTCTCTCTGTCCTCTCTTTGAATCCTGCAGCTGAGCAGACATCTGAGGCTGAGGCTCTAGACTCAGACTGCCTGTTTGAGACCAACCTCTGCATTTCGTAACCAAGGATACCTTACCTGCGTTGTTTCTGCTGTGCCATTGAACAATGAGTGAGACCTCTGATTACTATAAGTAAAGCATTTAAACTTACTTAAGGTTGTGGTCTATTCACTCCAAGAAGGGTAGAGGCCAGAGAGTGCAATTGTAAGCACTTAATACTGGAACATTTAAAGACCTGACAACCTATATTTCCTGCTGTTTTAAACTCTGCTGGGGTGTTTTTGGCTAGAGAGTGAGTCGAGCCCCATGTCCTTTTGGAAGTCAGGCAGTCAAACTGTTTTTCTTTTGCAGTTTCCCCACACATGGGGGACACTGGGATTAATTGGTATTCCCCAGTTGTTCCCAGCAGGTTCATCCTCTGACCAAACAGGTCCCAAGCCAGAGGAAGAGACGGTGCCTTAAAGGCCAGATGGAAATCCAGCCCATGTACAGGCAAGGACACCTCTGGACCAAGGTCTCCTTGGGAGTGAGGCCCTTCTCTCAAGGAGACCTCTGGAGAGAAGGGAGTTGAGAGGAGTCGGCTCAGGCTGGGGTGCCGTTCCAGCAGCTCCAGCTCAAAAGAAACCCTAATGCTCACCTGGAACAACATCCACGCACCAACTCTGCACTCCTCTGCTTGTTATCAGATCACCTGCCTGTGCCAAACCTATGCTCTGACCCTTTGTAGTGCGTTCTGCTTGCTTAGACTCTGACCATGGACCAGTTTGCTCCTCCCTGTTCTCCTGCCAGTTCATGACATTTACACAATTTCATGGAAGAGAGGGGTGTTGATGGCTGTTAGCCATGATGGCTCTGTTCTGCCTCCATGATCCGAGGCAGGAATGCTTCTGAATACCAGCTGCTGGAAACAGCAGGAAGGGAGAATGCTCTTGTGTTCGAATCCTGGGTTTTCGATTCGGTAGGGTGGCCATATTTCAAGAAGTAAAAATCCAGACACCCAGCTCTTTCTTTCTTTCTTTCTTTCTTTCTTTCTTTCTTTCTTTCTTTCTTTCTTCTTTCCTTCTTTCCTTCCTTTTTTCCTTCCTTCCTTCCTTCCTTCCTTCCTTCTTTCCTTCCCTCCTTCCTTCCTTCCTCTCTTTCCTTCTTTCTTTCTTTCTTTCTTTCTTTCTTTCCTTTTTTCCTTCCTTTTTTCCTTTTTTCCTTCCCTCCCTCCCTCCCTTCCTTCCTTCCTTCCTTCCTTCCTTCCTTCCTTCCCTCCTTCCTTCCTTCCCTCCTTCCTTCCTTCCTTCCTTCCTTCCTTCCTTCCTTTCTCTCTCTCTCTCTCTCTCTCTCTCTCTCTCTCTCTCTCTCTCTCTCTTGGAACACCCAAAAGTTGCTGAGTTTCTTTTACAAAAACGCCAAAAAACTCCCACGATTTCTCAGTTTACTTGCCGAAGATCCAGGACAAACCGCCGCCTTCCGGAAATTCCCCCTGGACGTCACTTCCGCATTTGAAACCCCAGTAATGTCCGGGAAATCTCAGATGAATGGCAACCCTATATTAGGGCATCTGGTTGGCCACTGTGAGAACAGGATGCTGGACTAGATGGTCCCCTTTAGACCTGATCCAGAAGGCTTGTCTTACCTGCACAGGCACATGTCAGAGACAGAATGGAATCCAAACTGGAGACACAAAAGAAACCAAACTGAAGACAAAGCGGGCAAGAGCAACTTTAGAATGAAAATCCCTAGCAACTGGGGCAAGTCCCCTTAGCCAAGCAAGAGGTTTAGATCAGGATTCAGGAGGATGAAATGGGCTTCCTGGTGTCCACATCAGGACTGGCTGCTAGCCATAGCTGTCAACCCTCCCTTTTTTGCAGGAAACTCCCTTATTCCAATGCCGTTTCCTGCTGCTATCCTGGATTGTTGATATCCCTTAAATTTCCCAGATTTCAAAGGAAGCAGCTCCTCTCCCTCCCTGCCGGCCAGGGAGGCTCCTCAGCTGCGTTGCTCGGCTGCCAATAAGGAGTCTGAGACCGACTGGGGTGGAGCTTGCATGCCTTGTGCAGCCAGAACCTCACGCCCAACCAGACAGCCAGCCTGCCTGCCGTCTATGCGCTCGCTCTTTCGCTCACCCGTTCGCGCGCAGCCTCTGGAGCGCAGGGTGGCGAGGCTACTTGGTGCCATTGCACCGCCCTCGGGGCATCCCTTATTTTCAAATCCGAAAGTTTGAAAAAATCCCTTATTTTCAAATCCGAAAGTTGGCAGCTATGCTGCTAGCCGAAGTTTCATTCTGCTTAAAGGAGGGACATGGTAGAAGGATGTGCTGTGTTTTATTAAGGCATATTCTCTTTTCCCCTCCCAAACTTCACACCATCATCTCGGTTTCCTCCCCATTCCATTGTTCTGACAACATTTTGAGTCTGATACTCACCAGCCATCAGAGCAGATTCCCCAAGCTCCTCAAATGTTGCCTCCCCTTCTTTCAAGAGGAAGCTCAGTCTTTCACCATATTTCAGAGTCATTTTGTTTCAATTGAAATGATCAAGGAGATGGAACAACTCCCGAGGGGGAAAGGTTGCAGCGTTTGGGACTTTTTCATTTAGAGAAAAGGCAAGTGAGAGGTGACAAGATAGAAGTATATAAAATTATGCCTAGCATGGAGAAAGTGGATAGAGAATGGTTTTTCTCCCTCTCTCATAACACTAGAACTGGTGGACATCAGTTTCAGATGAAAGGAACTCCTTCTTCATGCAACACAGAGTTAAACTGTGGAACTCCCACCCACTGGAGACAGTGGTAGCCACCAACTTGGATGGCTTTAAAAGAGGATTAGACAGATTCATGGAGGAGAGGGCTATCGATGGCTACTAGCCAGGGTGGCTATGCTCTGCCTCCACAGTCGGAGGCAGCAATGCTTCTGAATAGCAGTTGCTGGAAGCCCCAGGATGGGAGAGAGCTCAGGTCTGGCTTCCAGGTTTCCCTTTGGAGCATCTGTTTGGCCATTGTGAGAAGAGGATGCTGGACTAGATGGGCCCCCTTGGGCCTGATCCAGCAGGCTCTTCTTATGTTCTTACTTTAGCCTGGAGAAGGAACAGAAATCTAGATGACAATCACTGGGGAGGTGCTGATAATTTTTATGATGCCCATTCCCTCTCCTGGCCCCAGGGGCGTAGCAAGGGGGCGGGCTGCCCCCGGGCAGTGCCCTGGTGGGGGTGACACTTGGGGCGGGGATGCTGCCCCCCCCACACCTCCAAAGCCGCCCTGGGCTTTTTCTCTTTTTTTTAAAGGCTATTTTCGGCGCTGCCGGGGTGGAGCCGCAGGGGTGGCCAGCAAGGAGGGGTGTCACGCTTGTCGCTGACGTGACCCCCCCCACCCTCGCTGGCCGCCCCTGTGGCTCCGCCCCGGCAGCACCGAAAATAGCCTCCCCCCCCGCTTTCAGCGGCTTTTTTCACCGCTGGGCTCCGCCCAACAGCGAAAAAAAACCGCTGAAAGGGGGGGAAAGGTCTTCCTTTCCCCCCCTTTCAGCAGCTTTTTTCGCCGCGGCATGGAGGCAAGGGGCGGAGGCATCGCTCCGTGCGCAGGTGCCTCATGACGTCATGCTCATGGAGCGACGCCCCACCCCCAGGGGTGCCGCTTGGCTTGCCGCCCCCGGCAGCCAAGCGGCACGCTGCGCCCCTGCCCGGGCCGATCATCAACTGTCCTCCTCAGCAGCTTCTCTTTGCATTTAACATCCCATAAACGTGGATCTCAAGCACAAGGTCACCTTTGGCAGTCACACATACTATTTAGGCTATGGTTACCAAGATTTATTTCAATGAATCCGGAGACGCTCTTTTTTCTTTTTCAACAGGGAGTCAGTAGTGGGGATAGTGAGGCAAAAGACCCTGGGCCAAGCACACATGTATAAAGGGTGCAAAGCCCTTCTTTCGTACCCTATGAAACATAAATGCGCAGAGTTTTTTAAAAACTGGGCAACGGCCGGCCGCCCGCAACTCCTGAGCCGCTCCAGAGGCTGCACGCGAACGGGTGAGCGAAAGAGCGAGCGCGTAGACGGCAGGCAGGCTGGCTGTCTGGTTGGGCGTGAGGGTCTGGCTGCACAAGGCATGCAAGCTCCGCCCCCAGTCGGTCTCAGACTCCTTATTGGCAGCCGAGCAACGCAGCTGAGGAGCCTCACTGGCCGGCAGGGAGGGAGAGGAGCTGCTTCCTTTGAAATCTGGGAAATTTAAGGGATATCAACAATCCGGGATAGCAGCGGGAAACGGCATTGGAATAAGGGAGTTTCCCGCCAAAAAAAAGGGAGGGTTGACAGCTATGATGGGGACTTCTGGCGAGGAAAAATGGCGGGCGCTACGGCAGCAAGCAGCTCCTGAAGCCAGCCAGAGCCAACTGCGCTACTAGGCTGGCTCCGGGCTGCTGAGGCTGCTGCCGCCACATTTCCTGGGGACAGATTTGCAAATCTGGGGGTGTCCCCGGAAACCAGGGACGTCTGGCAACCCTAATTTAGGCACCCAGAGGAGTTTCTTCGTCTATTGCATTTATATCCCGCCCTTTCCTCCAAGGAGCTCAAGGTGGCATTTCTTGTACTCCCCCTCCTCATTTAATCCCCACGACAGCCCTGTGGTGTAGGCTAAGCAAAGAGGCATTGACTGACACCCCCCCCCAAGGTCACACCCATGGCTGTGTTCCCCTTACCGTGTCCAGGTGAATTTCTTCTCATGTACCAAAGGATCAGATCATAGCTCTGCAGCCAGAGACGGTTTCAAAGGCTGCATTCCGCTTTGAAGAGAGGGCACAACTGATGGAAATGAGGTAGGACGCATCTATTTTTCATTATAATCCCAGGTGATATCACCATGTAGCTGACGTTTTCCTATTCAAAAGGAGTCGAACATTTGAATCTTGGCAGCCAAGGCCATTACAAAAAAAAAAGTTAATCCCTTTCGCCTACAGTTAGCAACATTTGTTGTATTTGGGTTAAAGGAAGTGTATCCTTTTAGAAGCTACTTGGCCAATTATTACCTTTTCTTCCTTAGGAGGCCCCCACCACCACCGCCACCTATGTACCGTCTAATGATAGTAATTGCAGGCAGCTCCAGAGAACAGGGAAATTAATGACTAAGGATGAAGGCAGTTAACAGCCAAAGGAACCAGGGCACTTGGTGCAATGCCATTGTTGCTGGCATTTAATATTTATGGCTGGTGGTGTCAAATAAGCTGTAAATTGAATGAGGTTGTTTGCAAGGTAATTAAAAAGAGGCAAGGCAGGAGATGGAAAGTCTCCTTTATGGGGAGTTATAAAGTGGATGTAATTGGGGATTTGGGTGTTCAGCAGGGAGGGGAGCAGCCTATGGGCTCACGGAGGAAGGGGGCACCCCACTCGTGGGACAGGGAGGGGGTGCACCAGAGGGGCAGGCTGACGGCAAAGGGCCTCATTGGAGCGGAAAGGCTGGCAGGTGGGCCTCCCTCTGCAGAGAAGCACCTTCTGTTCGTCGGGGCCGATTAGAAGGCAGGCATATCTAAACATGTCAGGCTAATTACAGAGTTGTTTAGACAGCAGCCGTGCTTCTGCTTCTCGTAGGGGCTGCGTAATGATGGGTGGAAGCTGCTGCAAATAGCTTCGCTCATTTCCCAGAAATAGGTCAGGCCACGAGTTCGGGTGGAGGGGGCTCGTGGCAGCGGAGCTGCTCTGTGCAACGGCTGCCGGCCCCCATCGGCAATGGCAGGCAGCAAAGTGCTTAGGAAGAGGGATTTTGTTCAATGGGTGTGGCAGAGAACTAGGCATTTTTTTCCATCCAAGATGGCACCGAGAAGGGCTGCCTTGGCTTCTGCTCTGTAAAGTGCCTGCTTTTTTAAAAGAGTTTAAGAGTGTTTTATAATAATAATAATAATAAATTTTATTTATACCCCGCCCTTCCCAGCCGAAAGTGGGCTTAGGGCAGCTAACACCAATAAAAATTACAATAAAATATAAAAGAAAGAAAAACCGTTAATTAAAATACAGGTTAAAATTTAAAATTTAAATGCAGCTTCATTTATCGCCCATAATCAAAACCATAAGGGGAGGAAACATCAGACTGAGTCCAACCCGAAGGCCAGGCGGAACAGCTCTGTCTTGCAGGCCCTGCAGAAAGATGTCAAATCCCGCAGGGCCCTGGTCTCTTGTGACAGAGCGTTCCACCAAGTTGGGGCCAGTACTGAAAAGGCCCTGGCGCTAGTTGAGACCAGTCTAACAACCTTGTGGCTTGGGACCTCCAATATGTTGTTGTTTGTGGACCTTAAGGTCCTCTGCGGGGCATACCAGGAGAGGCGGTCCTGTAGGTACGAGGGTCCTAGGCCGTTGTTTTAGGGTGTTGTTTTACGTCGTTACAGGACTCTATACACAAAAACGTCTAGGCACAGGAATAGTTTTTTTCCTTGTTCCATCAAACTGTTGACTTTGTAGTTGTGTGCGGGAGGGAGGTCAGTTGGTGGTATGGGGCTCCTTTGTTGTGCTTTTGTAGCGTGAGGGGAATAGTGTTTGTATGAGGTACCAGTACGTTTTCTTACATTGCAATGTAGTCGAAGCAAAATTCCAAGTATGATTGATACTTGGCCAATAAAATTATTCCTTATTCCTTATTATTGTGAGTGCAGGAGCACAGCACAGCAATTCAAAGCACCGCAAGTCAAAATGCAAGTGCTAAATATACTTGAAGAGAGAGGCAGTATACAAGTGTTTATACACCGATGCTGGAAGCCTCCAAGCCAAGGTGGGTGAACTCTACAGGAAGGACAGAGAAGGATGTGGTGTTACTCTGTCAATGTCTGCTGTATAAACCCCCACGGCCATCTGCCGAAGGCCCTCCTTCCCTCTTTGTCGTGCCACATCTTGCTCACCCTAGGTAGGGTCCTGGGAAGAGGGGTGCCTCCTCCTTAGCTGTCAACTTTCGGATTTGAAAATAAGGGATTTTCCAAAACTTTCGGATTTGAAAATAAGGGATGCCGTGAGGGCAGTGCAATGGCACCAAGTAGCCTCGCCACCCTGCGTTCCAGAGGCTGCACGCGAACGGGTGAGCGAAAGAGCGAGCGCAGCTGTCTGTCTGGTTGGGCGTGAGGGTCTGGCTGCACAAGGCATGCAAGCTCCGCCCCCAGTCAGTCTCAGACTCCTTATTGGCAGCCGAGCAACGCAGCTGAGGAGCCTCCCTGGCCGGCAGGGAGGGAGAGGAGCTGCTTCCTTTGAAATCCGGGAAATTTAAGGGATAGCAGCAATCTGGGATAGCAGCGGGAAACGGCCTTGGAATAAGGGAGTTTCCCGCAAAAAAAAGGGAGGGTTGACAGCTATGGCCTCCTCCTCCAACCAAACACCTCACTCTCCTTGTTTAATGGAGCAACCAGCCTCCGGATCGCTTTCCATGAGAACCTTTCCCCAGCACAGCCAAGAATCCTTGGCTTCCCACTCCTCAGCAAGGCTCCGACTCAGACTATTATTAATGTCAGCTTTGATGCAACCCCATTCCTGCTCCAGTTAATTCTGGAGGCAAGCCTGCGACAAACACACGCAAAGAGCACAATGGCTTGGCCACGGTGCCATTCACAGTCTCATCTCCAAGCCAATCTCTTCCCGAGCTTGCGATACAAGGGAGAAGTGGCAGGGTGGGAGAGCTCTAAGGCGGCAGTGGGACGAGGGGCAGAAAGATGGCTTGCGTGTGCATGAGGGGGGAGCAAAAAACCAGCATGCATTTGAATGGGTTCGCTGCGGCATGGGACAGATAAATTTTGCCCAAGTAAAAGAAAGTCACAAAATGGAGAATGTCATTATTCAGCAAAAGTGATGATGCCACAGGCTGGGCAGGCTGGACCTGATGGCGTTGCAGTCCAAAACTTCTAGAAGGCAGTGCCAGGATGTCCTACACATGAGTAGGAGCTTGGCAGAGACACATGCCCAACTGGCATGTTCCCTCCCTCCTAGTAGATCGTTCGGGAGCCTCCCTTTTTTGGCGGGAAACTCCCCTATTCCAATGCCGTTTCCCGCTGCTATCCCGGATTGTTGATATTCCTTAAATTTCCCGGATTTCAAAGGAAGCAGCTCCTCTCCCTCCCTGCCGGCCAGGGAGGCTCCTCAGCTGCGTTGCTCGGCTGCCAATCAGGAGTCTGAGACCAACTGGGGCGGAGCTTGCATGCCTTGTGCATCCTGACCCTCACACCCAACCAGACAGCCAGCCTGCCTGCCGTCTACATGCTTGCTCTTTCGCTCACCCGTTCGCACGCAGCCTCTGGAGCGCAGGGTGGTGAGGCTACTTGGTGCCATTGCACCGCCCTCGCGGCATCCCTTATTTTCAAATCCGAAAGTTGACAGCTATGCTTGACTGTCTGTTTCCTTTCCACTGCCTTGTCTACCTGCCTGCCTGCCTGGCTCTTCCTCCTCCCCAGGATTCCTCTTCCAGGCAGTTTATGTGAAACAGGCCATTCCACCCTCCCATTGGCTGTGGGTGACTCTGTCCCAGAGCTGATTCTCTCCTTGTACTCCATTGACCAGGGCTGATCCAAGAAGCAGAGCAGCCAATGGCCAGCCAAATTATTTTGGCACTTGAGGCATAAAAACCCACAAGCAGCTCTTCTTCTCTCTGGGAGCAAAAAAAAAAGGGGGGGAATTAAGTAGCTTAACATTTTGCTGCCATGTTAACAGCAAGCAACAATTCTGTGTAGATTCGCAGCTCTCAGCAAAACATACACAAACACACAAAACGTGTTGCTAACCTATAGATAGATAGATATAGATGATAGATAGATAGATATAGATAGATAGATAGATAGATAGATAGAGATAGATAGAAGAGAGAGAGAGAGAGAGAGAGAGAGAGAGAGAGAGAGAGAGAGATAGGTGTGTGTGTGTGTGAGAGAGAGAGATGATAGATGATAGATAGATAGATAGATAGATAGATAGATAGATAGATAGATATAGATAGATAGATAGATAGATATAGATGTGTGTGTGTGTTTGTGTGTGTGTGTGTGAGAGAGAGAGATGATTGATAGATAGATGATAGATAGATAGATAGATAGATATAGATAGATATAGATAGATAGATGATAGATAGAGATAGATGTGTGTGTGTGTTTGTGTGTGTGTGTGTGTGAGAGAGAGATGATTGATAGATAGATGATAGATAGATAGATAGATAGATATAGATATAGATAGATATAGATGATATAGATAGATAGATAGATAGACAGACATAGATAGATAGATGATAGATAGATATAGACAGATAGATAGATAGATATAGATAGATATAGATAGATAGATAGATAGATAGATAGATAGATGATAGATAGATATAGATGATAGATATAGATAGATAGATGATAGATAGAGATAGATGTGTGTGTGTGTTTGTGTGTGTGTGTGTGTGAGAGAGATGATTGATAGATAGATGATAGATAGATAGATAGATGATAGATAGATAGATAGATAGATAGATATAGATATAGATAGATATAGATGATATAGATAGATAGATAGATAGATAGATAGATAGACAGACATAGATAGATAGATGATAGATAGATATAGACAGATAGATAGATAGATAGATAGATAGATAGATGATAGATAGATATAGATGATAGATATAGATAGATATAGCTAGATAGATAGATAGATAGATAGATAGATAGATAGATGATAGATAGATATAGATGATAGATATAGATAGATAGATAGATAGATAGATAGATAGATAGATGATAGATAGATAGATATAGATGGTATAGTGTTAAAAGTCGACAGGAATTTTAATTTGCTGCAGCTGTGAGGTGTTTAATTGTTTTATGATCATTCTGTAGTTTCTATTTTTGTTTGATGGTTACTGTATATTAATAAATGGCAGCCCACTGATGGCAAGCAGGCCAGTCATGTTATGGGGTGGGGCATGGGAACTCAGCGGGTGGTGACTACAATATCACCATATTTTCTCAATAGGGAGTAAACCTCAATTATTTCAAGAGAGGTACTTCTGAATAAAGCATACCAAAACCAACCAGTTGTATTTTATTCTGAAAGGCAGCACACTTGGGTGTGTGAGTGTGAACGAAATAATGTGGACAGGAGGAAAGTACTTAAACAAACGTACCCTGGTAACTTCCCCTATCCAGCTTCTCCTGCTACTCTGGAAGGGTCCTCTCCTGAGTCCCAGGAGGTGGGGGATAGCATTCATTTTGTTGCTTGCTTAGCAACAGTGATTAGACATCCTTCGCAAGGATGCTGCCTGCCAAGTGCCAAAGCATTAGAGATCCCTCCACATTTTCTGCTCAAACTTTCTTCAGAAATGTCGAAAAGAAAGAAAGAAAGAAAGAAAGAAAGAAAGAAAGAAAGAAAGAGGGTGTGGGGCCCTGGTACAATTGTGCCCCTATAGTCCCCTAGGCATGGGCTCGTTTCCTGGCATTTGGGAGCTTGCATGAACATGGAACATGCCTAACACAATGTGTTAAGCCAAAGGGGATTTTGTTGAACGGATTGGATTAGAAGCAGAGTTCATTCCATCAGCTCTGCTGAAAGGCCCGTTCCATCTCCTGCTCCTGAATCGTTCCCAGCTGGTCGTTAGAAGAACAACAACCTAACTTCAATTACTGGCGCCTGAGTGTGTTTTACCCCTCCCCCCTGTCCCTTTGTGTGTTGTGCCTTTTAGATTCTAAGCCCTCCAAGCAGGGACTGTCTTGTTTGAATTGCTTGTATTTAAGCCGCCCTGGGAGTCCTTCTTGGCCCAAGAGTGAGGTCCAAATGCTCTGAGGATGCCTCTGGACTCTCTCTCTATAATTTGGTCCCATGGATGATATTTAGCAAGTATGTTTTCCTTCAAGGATCTCTCTGTATGAAATGGACTGATATAGTGATTTTTTTCCAATGAGAACTTTATTGTTTTCTATTATTATTATTATTATTATTATTATTATTATTATTATTATTATAATTAATTTGCAGTATTATTACAATCTGTATCATGTTTTTGTTAATTTTTATTTGTCCTTTCAGTGCCCCGGGGAAGGTTGTTACCACCACCCAACCCCTAAACTTAGATCATCTAGTGCAGTGTTCCCCAACCTTGGGTCTCCAGCTGTTTTTGGACTACAATTCCCATCATCCCTGACCACTGGTCTTGCTATTGAGGGATGATGGGAGTTGTAGTCCAAAAACATCTGGAGACCCAAGGTTGGGGAACACTGATCTAGTGAGCTTTGTGACTGGATACCAAATTTGAAGCTGAATATTTGTGGTCCTACTTCATGAATCACATTTCAAACCATTGACAGGCATGACATAGTAGGGTGGGCTGTCTAGGACTCAGCTATAAAGCTGCAACGAAAACATTTTAAATGTGTTGCAAAGTGCAATATACAAATGTGACACTAGATGGCGAGAGTGAGCTATGCAAAAGTCAATGTATTTTTCAAAACTTAAAAAAAAAACATTTTCACAGCGTTTTTTTTTAATAAAAAAATGTGTGTAGATTCCACCTCTATCTGTGTGTGCAGGCACACCTGTCTGTGTGCACCATGGCTCCACAGGTGTGCAAAAGAAACAGAGCTGGTGCTTCTCAGATAGTATTCATTTTCCTGGATAGCTTTTTGCTTAAAGATGGGTAGGATTTTACTTAAGGTGGGAGAGAAATTTCCAGAAAAGGGCAGGGTGGGTGGCTAAACCAACCTCTCAGTAGTGGAAGGGTTTTCTTTCTGGCTTTAAGGAAAATGATGTATGGACTGGGATACTGGCATTAAGGATTATATGTTTTTTTAAAAAAATCAGGAGTTAAGGAGTTAATTTCGAGACCACAGGGAGGTAAGGGTGCAAAAAGTATAAAATCAGGAGTTTTAATTTAGGTTGTAATAGGGAATCTGGATAAGGCTATAGGAAAGGATCAGAAGTACTATGATGCTGAGGTATGGAAAAAGGGGTTGTATTAAGTAAAATGAACTTTTTTATTTTTATTTTTCTTACTGGATTATGAATCTATTGTATATCCTTTTGGATTATTTTAAAGTTAGGAGTATGAAAACTGTTAGAGAGGATAGATAATGAAATCAACAGAGAGGGACTTGAGGAAGTCAATCGAAATATGAAATTGAGGAAGAAGGAATGCCTGGCCCTAGAATTGGTTAATACAGTAAGGTTAAATGTACAATGATTATGACTACCCTTGTGAGAGAGGGGGATATATGTGGCTTTCCACAGTGAGAGGGGGGAAGTATGGAAATTTAACCGCCATGTAATGTGCTTAAAAAATTGTAAAAAATCAATAAAAAAATTTTTTGGGGGGGGGGGCAAGTAGTGAAAGGGACTTCTTCTATGACTTGGAGAGCTTACTGCCCTCCCTCCTGGCTTCCAAAACCAGAATGATGCCAAGTAGCTCTGACTGCAGAAAACAGCAGGAACTGGGCCCATTTACCCCCAGTCGGCAAAGTCCGTCCAGGTTGCAGAATCTTGACAGGCTAGTGGTGCAGAATAGCAGGGAATGTGCTGCAGCAGAAGGGTATAAACAAACAGCTGCCCCTGCCCATAAGCCATCAGCAAAGACTTCAAAACAAATTAAAGTTGTTATAGCAACTGGAATGTGAGGGCAGCAACTCGTGAGCAGCCCAAATTAACACACAGGCTGCCTCTTGTTGCTAATTAAACGATCCCTTCGAAAGGCCCTCCTTCCGTATTCCAGCCCAGGGAGTGAATTGTAAATCCAACCTTGCTGCAACAGGCAGAGTGTTTACATGACGAAAGGGTGGCTGTTTTATATGAGCATTAGCATGTTTTTCTACTCCTCCCTTCATGCTTCTGCATTTCCTACCGTGTTTCCCCTGTTTTAAGACACCGTCTTATATATTTTTTTTCCCCTCAAGAAAACGCACTATGGCTTATTTTGAGGGGATGTCTCATTTTTATTACGTAAGCACGCCTTGGCAAGGCCACGCTCGAGTTCTGGGGCTGCGAAGGACGGGACGGGCGCGGAACTCTTTGTTTGCTTGCTGGCAGCGGGGGGAGAATCTAAGCTGAGCTTTGAGGAAACGGGCACCAGAGACCCGCTTTCGCTGGGCGCTCTCTCCTGCTCCTCCTCTGCCGCCTTCCCTCCTCGAAACGCGACAGAAGCCTTGTTTTCCAAGGAGCCTCTTGGGCGACGCGCAGGGGGGCTCAGGGGATTTCGTCGTGGTGGCGAGCAGGGAAAGCCCGTGCCACCTTCCCTCTCCGCCACGGCGGCCACCCTGTGTACTCTGCGCCGAGCGGAGTTGGGCGAGCGTGCGGGCAAAGAGACCTTCGGAGTGCCTTTGTCACGCCCGCTGCCCCTTCCTGTGCGCCCTGCTCTGCAGAGTTCCTGAGCGCTGCTTCTAGGGCTGACTGGTTTTGGTGGCGGGACTGGATGCCCAGCCCCACCATTTCCTTGGCGCCCTCACTATGGCTTATTTTCAGGGTACGGCTTATATTTCGCAAATGCGAAAAAATCCTGCTATGGCTTATTTTATGACTACGTCTTAAAATAGGGGAAACAGGATATGTACAAAGCTGTGTGTGTGTGTGTGTGTGTGTGTGTGTGTGTGTGTGTGTGTGTGTGTGTTTGTGTGTGTTGCAGTTGTCTTAGCTGATGCTCTGCTCTGTTGCTCTCCATTAGGGGGGGGAATTAAAAAAAACTTTCTGACAGCAAGAGCTGTTCGGAAGAGGTTTTCAAGCAGAGGTTGGATGGCCATCTGTCATGAATGCTTTAGCTGAGATTCTTGCATTGCGGGGGTGGGGGGGTTGGACTAGATGACCCATGGGTCCCTTCCAGCTCTAGGATTCTAGGATTCTAGGATCAGCCTAGAAGCTACAGTTAGAACTGGATATGGAAGAACTGATTGGTTCAAAATTGGGAAAGGTGTACGACAAGGCTGTATATTGTCTCCCTGCATATTTAACTTATATGCAGAATTCATCATGCGAAAGGCTGGACTGGACAAATCCCAAACTTATTAATTAAGATTGCTGGAAGAAATATCAACAACCTCAGATATGCTGATGACACAACTTTGATGGCAGAAAGTGAGGAGGAATTAAAGAACCTCTGAATGAGGGTGATCACTGCATATAGTGACAGCAGTCACGAAATTAAAAGACGCCTGCTTCTTGGGAGAAAAGCAATGACAAACCTAGACAGCATCTTAAAAAGCAGAGACATCACCGTGCCGACAAAGGTTCGTATAGTTAAAGCTATGGTTTTCCCAGTAGTGATGTATGGAAGTGAGAGCTGGACCATAAAGAAGGCTGATTGCCGAAGAATTGATGCTTTTGAATTATGGTGCTGGAGGAGACTCTTGAGAGTCCAATGGACTGCAAGAAGATGAAACCTATCCATTCTGAAGGAAATCAGCCCCTGAGTGCTCACTGGAAGGACAGATCCTGAAGTTGAGGCTCCAATCCTTTGGCCACCTCATGAGAAGAGAAGACTCCCTGGAAAAGACCCTGATGTTGGGAAAGATGGAAGGTACAAGGAAAAGGGGACGACAGAGGATGAGATGGTTGGACAGTGTTCTCGAAGCTACCAACATGAGTCTGACCAAACTGCAGGAGGCAGTGGAAGTCAGGAGTGCTTGGCGTGCTCTGGTCCATGGGGTCACAAAGAGTTGGACACGACTAAATGACTAAACAACAACAACAACAGCAACAACATCATCATGATCAGCCTGTTGGAGCTGTGGGCCTTGGGGTTCCTTCCAACTTTACAAGTCTATAATTCAACGAAATCATGCACACACACACACACACACACACACACACACGTACGTGACCCAACTGGGAGATTTTGGGGCTGCTGTCAATTGTGCAACAAATAAACAGCTCTCCTGTGTTTCTGCCTTTCTCTTCAACCTGTCTGCAAGCTGCATTGGGTTTATTTTTAATTCAAGGTACATCAAGGCCAGTAATTGCAAAGTGGGGAAGCTTTGCCATTATGTAAATGACAAAAGGACGACCATGATTCTCCACTCTGACTCCCCCAAAGGCCATCTATTTGAGGAAGGAAGGGAGGAAAGGAGGAAGGGAGGGGTGCCCCCCTTGCTGCTGCTATTCAGTCCGGCGCATTCAGATCTCATCTCCAGCGCACCTATGTACACAGCATGTTCACTGGCTGATCTCTCTGGCAAGCTTCCAGGGCATCCCTAGGTGTATTTGGCTGCACTTGCTAGAAGCCACGGGGAAGCACTCAAGCCGTGCTTGCAGATTTCCCTTTGGGGCATCCGATTGGCCACTGTGAGAACAGGATTACAAAAGGGGGAGTCTACACCGTGAAAGATCCCTGAAACGAGATGAGCTTATATTTATATGGTGATACTAAAACAAACAATATATTTAACTAGTTGAATTTAGCCCATTAAATTAACGGGCGCTAGAACATATGTGGTCAAGACCCCCCCCAAAAAAACACAGCTGCGCCCCCCCCCCCGCTTCCCTCCTCCGCCTTCTCCTCAACGGCCCCGCTGCTCGCCGCCTCTCGGTGGCTGGCCCGCTCCCTCCCCGCGGCTCGGCTCTCTCACCCGTCGTCATTGCCGCCGCCGCCGCCTCTCCCGGCAGCCAGGGCTGAGGCGAGTCAACAGCGGCCGCCTCAGGCCGCTTTTCCCAGCATTGCCGCCGCCTCCTCTTCTCTGCCCCAGCATGCGAGTGTGAGATGTTTCGCCCGTCGGCGGCAGCAGCAGCAGCAGCTCCAGAAGTCTCTGCGTCGTCCAATCCCTGTGTCCGTGGGGGACATGCGCAGTAGCGCAAACCCACGGACGGACGGACGGCACGCAGAGACACTTGCACTTTATTATATAGGATGATGATTCAAGAGCAGACTTGCTTAAGAGAAAAAAATACTCAAAAACGTGATAAACTAATTCAAAGAGATATAAGTAACTCACGAAAACCTTCCAAATAACTTCAGTATAACTATCAGTATATGCAATAGCTTTGTAACAATAAGATCGTGTGAGCTTACATAGCCCCTTGTCGACGTGTTTTACAAGCTATGGAGCTTGTTTTTGAACTTGAGTTTAGGTATTTAACCTTTCGGATGAAGCAAAATTAGAATTCCTAGTTTGGATAATTACCACTTACTGTTTGGGAGTGGTTTTTTTTTTGAAGTTTCCTTAATCCTCCCCCTAGATTTAATAGCAAACAAACTATTTTGAGTTATATAAATGTATTTTTTCCTTCTGAGGAAACTGATAGATCATAACAGTGAAACGAGAATCTTAGCCGGCAACTCGTCAAGGTTATTTGGAAGTTTATCTTGAGTTATTTTTTGTTATCTGGAGTTATTTGGAAGGTTTTCTTGAGTTATTTATATCTCTTTGAATTAGTTTATCACGTTTTTGAGTATTTTTTCTCTTAAGCAAGTCTGCTCTTGAATCATTAAATATATAGTTTGTTTTAGTATCACCATATAAATATAAGCTCATCTCGTTTCAGGGATCTTTCACGGTGTAGACTCCCCCTTTTGTAATTTAGTTATTCCCGTGACTGTCTTTTTTGCCTAACTGTGGGAACAGGAGGCTGGACTAGATGGAGCATTGGCCTGATCCAGATGGGATGATCAGAAAAGGATAACCCCTTTTTCAGGCCACAGGCCATGTGCTCGCTTCCCCTTGCCCTGTGCCATTTTCCATTCTGAATCGTCAGCTTGCCTTCCTTCCCCCTCTCCTGCCCACCCCTTACTGGGTGCATGTTTGGGAGACATGTGCGGCAAATCAATCTCCAGCTCCCCTCCCCCTGATCATCCACGAGCTGCAATTCCTCTGGGTTTTAAAAGCTTTGTCAAGAATGGGTGGGAATTTTCACACCGCCAATTTCCCTGCCAGATGATATGATCCCTCTGCGAGATTCCCCTGGAAAATGTCAATTAAGATGAAATGTTTCAGTTTAGAGTGCAGAGGAAAATGAAGCTGCAAAGGGTGTGTTTCACCAGATTAAATCATTGCGATTCGATTGAAAAGCCAGCGGAAATGCACAAAGCCTTGTTGGCTTTTAACGTTCTGTGAAATTCCCTGACATTTGGGCTTCTGATGGGATGTGAAATGTTTTTAAAGGCTGGTTGAATTCCGCCCCCCGCCGCCCCCCCCATCAGTCAGAAAATAATATGGGCAGTGCTGATGAAAGCAAAATGTTTTGTGGGGTGGGGGTTATGGTGGAAGAAATTTGAAAACAGTTGCACCATTTTTTAAAAAGTGTGCATTTAATTCTGAATATTGCATTTTACATTTTCCTCTGAGGTTAGAATCCCCTTTCCTGTCTTCTAGACTGGGGCACCCAGGAGCCAAATATGGCTGTCCAATGCTCTGTCTGGTCCGCTGGACTCCCCAAGACAGAATAGAGGGCTACTATTACTGAACACTAGACTTCTGTTGGTGTAGCCTAGAATTGCATTAGCTTGTTTTTGCTGCTGCATCACACTGTTGACTCATGCTCAGCTTGTGTTCTCCTAAGACTCCCAGATCCCGTTCACATCTGATAAAGATAATCACAAAACAATTATTAATAGACAAAATTCCCAGGAAAGTCATGTTAGTGAGAATAACGCTGTAACACACAAGGCTGAGCATTATCCTGGGGATTTGTATAGCAAGTGGCTCCAGGCCTCTTCACAACTGAGTTGATTTTTTTATTTATTTGATTGATTGATTGCCTTTTCTCCATGGAGCTTATGCAATCCCTCACTTCCTGGCCAAGTGAGGATTTCAACCCTGGTCTCTCTAGCCACAACACCAGGCTGACTGTCAAATGTAGTTGAACGTGTATTTGAAGCTCTTTGCAGGCCCATATAGCCAACATCTGCCGTGAGCCCCTCCCTCCTATGCTCAGTGTGTATAGATGTGCAAATAAAATCATATATCCTAAAGACACCACAGGGGGACGCGGGTGGCGCTGGGGTCTAAACCACAGAACCTAGGGCTTGCCGATCAGAAGGTCAGCGGTTCGAATCCCCATGACGGGGTGAGCTCCCGTTGCTCAGTCCCTGCTCCTGCCCACCTAGCAGTTCGAAAGCACATCAAAGTGCAAGTAGATAAATAGGTACTGCTCCGGCGGGAAGGTAAACGGCATTTCCGGGCCCTGCTCTGGTTCACCAGAAGCGGCTTAGTCATGCTGGCCACATGACCCAGAAGCTGTCTGGGGACAAACGCCAGCTCCCTCGGCCTATAGAGCGAGATGAGCGCCGCAACCGCAGAGTCGTCCGTGACTGGACCTAATGTTCAGGGGTACCTTTACCTTTTCCTTTAAAGACACCACATTCTCCAGTGACCTTCATCCCAAGAAAACCTACCCCTAGAAAAGTGCTTCGAACCCCTGAAGTCTCTCACTTCTCAGAGATTAGGGTGCAATGTAATGGTATCAAACAGCCATTTTCCTGTCTTTGGAATGGGAAATCCCATTTTTGGATTGTGCATAAAACAAAGTCTGTGCAGGTAAGTTTGCATTGCATGGGGGGTATCAGGGATCTGCCCACCCCTGCCAGTCCAGCTCTGAGTGCTTACAGGGACCTGCAACCTGTGTTAACGACAGATTCATCTTTGAGTGAATCTGGCAGCCCCTCTTCGGGGGAGGAGCAGTTAGTGGCTGGGAGCCAGGGAGTGCCAGGTGTCCAGGGAGTTGCTGAGAGACCTGGCACCACCCAGCAGACTCGCTCGGAGGGGGAGGCGTCAGTTCCGGCGCATATCTCACGTAGGAGGAGAAGGCGGCAATTTAGGATGCCGAGGCTGTGGTGTTGGCGCCAAAACAGGAGGGAGGCACTTCCGGATTCTGCTAGTGACTGAGCAGACATGATAAACTGATCTCTGCACTGTAAATAGCTTTGCACTGAAATAAAGAGACTTAAAGACAAGACGGCTTGGTGTTACTATTGAACAACCGATAAAAGAACCTGACAGCGGGGAATGCATGTGTGTGCACTATTCTGCAATTCCGGAGCAGGGATTGCATGCACGGCTCAGCTGATTCCTGTGTGCATGCCCTGTTTCTGCACAATTCATACATTTGAATTTTAAAAAATGGAAGGCAGAGACAAAAAAACTTCCTGTTATGGGTTGGGAAAAGCTGGCTTGACCTTCGGCTTCAACTGTGAATGCATCTGTGCGTGTGTGTGAACTAATAAGGTCAAACGGGAAGGGAGACAATGTGGGTTCCAAATGAGATCCAGCTCCCAGGTGTGATCAAGCCCCCAGTCTCACTATTAACTTGTTAGATGCCCACCTGTCATTGCATTTGATAGTTAGCAAGCTTTGTTGGACAAGCTCTCTCCCAGGTGCTGTCATACCTTTGTGGTCTGTCAAACGATTTACAGGATTTACAGTTAGTGGCAATCACCTGCCTAACATCTGTTAGCAGGGGTTTTGTAAGCTTGCAGCTTTCTTTGTTAAATGTTCCTTCCAGGTAAGCCGGGAGAGTTCTGTTCGGCATCCTGAGAGTGGCATGTCACCTGCATTACGTCCTTTATTATATTGAGCATTTCTTGCCAGAAGGTTAATGTTTGAGGACTTGAGCATCATAAATGTAGGTCAGTGGTGCATAGCGTTTGAGACCTCCAGCCCCTGCCTACTTGGAGGGTTTGTGTTCTTCAGAAGACCAGGAACCATATGCCACCTATAACTCAATTGAAACTTGAATGGAAGCAAGAACAAACACCGACAATTGAAGAATGGAGAATGAAATTACTAGACTATGCAGAAATGGACAAAATGACGGGGAGAATCCGAGAACAGCGGGACCAGAAGTTCCTTAAAGATTGGACTAAATTTACAGACTATCTAAAAGAAAATATTGAACTGAATACGTTAGTAGGATTACAAGAGGTATTGTAGATTAAGGAAGAAATATTGTTGTTAAAGATGAACTTTATAGTAATAAGTTTTGAATGAGATGTAAAAAGCAATGGTAGAAATAAGAAATATAAGTAGAAGTTTAGGAATAATAAGGTCGCTTGGAAGGATTGAAGGAAGTCAAGGCTGTAAAAAGCCAAAAGGTACAAGATGTGAAAAGTATGTGAATGTTAATATTGCAAAAATGTTTTGAAAATAAATAAAAATGATATTAAAAAAAAAGAAAGAAACTTGAATGGATTGAGTGTCAAATTTATCTGAAACATCTCACTCCTAACCACTCCTTTGCTTTGCTGCCTTCCTACACTCCCACCCCAGGCGGGGAAAATATCCTTTGATCTCTTGAAATATTCAGCAGCGCCCTTCTCTGTTTCATAGACACTCACTGCATGGCCAGGCAGAGAACAATCTCCACCACCACTACCAACTCCACATTTTTCAGAAGGAGAACTTTCCTGCAAAGGAAGAAGAAGAAGAAGAGTTTGGATTTGATATCCTGCTTTATCACTACCCGAAGGAGTCTCAAAGCGGCTAACAATGTCCTTTTCCTTTCCTCCACCACAACAAACACTCTGTGAGGTGAGTGAGGCTGAGAGACTTCAGAGAAGTGTGACTAGCCCAAGGTCACCCAGCAGCTGCATGTGGAGGAGCGGGGAATCGAACCCAGTTCACCAGATTACAAGCCCACCACTCTTAACCACTACACCACACTGGCAACCATTACAGTTTTAGGGGGGGCTAATAAAAAGGATTCGCGTAATCTTTATGGTCAGTTGGTCTGAAAATAGCAGGCATGAAACAGGTGGCCTGCTGTAAAAACAAAACAAAACCTGTCAAAGTACAGATAGATAGGTCCAGGGGCTTTAATGCCAGGCCCCTTTGAAGTTGATTTGGGGGTAAATGTAAAGGGACCCCTGACCAATAGGTTCAGTCATGTCCGACTCTGGGGTTGCGATGCTCATCTCGCTTTATTGGCCGAGAGCCGGCGTACAGTTTCCAGGTCATGTGGCCAGCATGACTAAGCCACTTCTGGCAAACCAGAGCAGCACATGGAAATGCCATTTAACTTCCCGCCAGAGCGGTACCTATTTATCTACTTGCACTTTGATGTGCTTTCGAACTGCTAGGTTGGCAGGAGCAGGGACCGAGCAACGGGAGCTCACCCCGTCGTGGGGATTCGAACCGCCGACCTTCTGATCGGCAAGCGCTAGGCTCTGTGGTTTAACCCACAGCGCCGCCACCCGCGTCCCCTGATTTGGGGGTAGGAAGAACTAAAAAAGATAAAATAATTCCCTCTGATTACAAGCAGGGCGGCTAAAGGAGAGTTTGGGCCATGGCAAAAAAGGAGGGGATTTTTAGACTGCCTATAAATCATTACGTGGGATAGAAAATAAATGTGTTTTCTCATTTTTATGTTAATAATAGATATGATCATACTCATACCCTTTGAGAATATTAACATCTTAGTGACTAAGGGCAATAATGCAAGCGCCCACACAATTGTTGCTGAACTAAGCATACACTTCAAACGCTAAGCTTGGACGTGTAACACAGCACAATGTGCACCATGCAACAACTTTGCTGCATTCACAGGGTGTTTGCTTACGAAAACCTACAAGCCCAACAGTGGGTTATAGTGTCAAAGTGCAGAGAGTAGGAAATGATTGGAAATGCTCCGTTCACGGTACAAATTCACAAGCCACAATCCTTTTCTAAGTGCTCACAGAACAACTGTTTAATTATGTGTTCTTAGACCAGGGGTCAGCAACCTTTTTCAGCCGTGGTCTGGTCCACCATCCCTCAGACCATGTGGTGGGCCGGACTATATTTTGAAAAAAAATATGAACGAATTCCTATACCCCACAAATAACCCAGAGATGCATTTTAGATAAAAGCACACATTCTACTCATGAATGAATGAATTTATTCTTACGGTCACAGACCAGCTTATTAAATCAATAATACAAAAATAATACATTAAAATTTACATAACAGCAATAATACACATATGTATACGAATACAGCAACGTTTTAAATATATGAATTAAAATTGTGGCACTAAAATATGGCCTAAAAATTGCCATATGGGGCCTATTAATATCGGTAACACCGCTTGTTCTCTGAGCTTTATGGCTGCTGCACAGTATTTGGCTACTTTCAGCGTAATCTCAGGGTCCGTGTCTTCTACAAGGCGTTTGAGACATAGGAATTCATTTGAAGAATTTTGTATAACCGGAGAGATGAAAACCCGACGTATGTCGTTGTAAAAACGACAACGTAGTAAAACGTGAGAGACAGATCCTACCTCCGGCAGGCCACAGGGGCAGACTCGTTCCGCATATGATTTACCTGCAAATCTTCCCTGCAATAGGGCAGATGGTAATACATTAAATCTAGCAAGAGTAAATGCCCGTCTATACATTCTACTCATGTGAAAACACCAGGCAGGCCCTACAAATAACCCGGAGATGCATTTTAAATAAAAGGACACATTCTACTCATGTAAAAACACGCTGATTCCCAGACCATCCACGGGCCGGATTTAGAAGGCGATTGGGCCGCATCCGGCCCCCGGACCTTAGGTTGCCTACCCCTGTCTTAGACCCTTCTTTTAAAATAATGATGTTAGCTGGCCACTTAAGTGTTCTCGTCAGCATCCCAAAAGAATGAGCAAGGTTCCAAGAATTCCAGCCAAGTGGGCCTCACCTAGCTGCTAGGTTGATGAACAATAGCCAAGGTACTGTGTGAGAGCTGAGCTGAAAGCAGGCTGGAAGATGGAGACACACAGATCTGCCTGTGTGGTGTAGTGGTTAAGAGTGGCAAACTCGTAATCTGGTGAACCGGGTTCGCGTCTCTGCTCCTCCACATTCAGCTGCTGGGTGACCTTGGGCTAGTCACACTCACCTCACAGAGTGTTTGTTGTGGGGGAGGAAGGGAAAGGAGAATGTGAGCCGCTTTGAGACTCCTTCCACTCTGGTCAGACCTCACCTGGAAAACTGTGTCCAGTTCTGGGCACCACAGTTCAAGAAGGATACTGACAAGCTGGAACAGGTCCAGAGGAGGGCAACCGAAATGGTCAAAGGCCTGGAAACGATGCCTTATGAGGAATGGCTTAGGGAGCTGGGTATGTTTAGCCTGGAGAAGAGAAGGTTAAGGGGTGATATGATAGCCATGTTCAAATATATAAAAGGATGTCATAGAGAGGAGGGAGAAAGGTTGTTTTCTGCTGCTCCAGAGAAGCGGACACGGAGCAATGGATTCAAACTACAAGAAAGAAGATTCCACCTAAACATTAGAAAGAACTTCCTGACAGTAAGAGCTGTTTGACAGTGGAATTTGCTGCCAAGGAGTGTGGTGGAGTCTCCTTCTTTGGAGGTCTTTAAGCAGAGGCTTGACAGCCACCTGTCAGGAATGCTTTGATGGTGTTTCCTGCTTGGCAGGGGGTTGGACTGGATGGCCCTTGTGGTCTCTTCCAACTCTAGGATTCTACGATTCTACGAGTAGTGATAAAGTGTGATATCAAATCCAAACTCTTCCTCTTTTTTTATTGAGATTTTCTTGATTTACAAAGGTGTGTGCCATGTCTCTCTCGTATTTTTTACATGTAACATGTTTGCAGATTGTTGAGATATAAGGAATAAAAGGAGGAAAGAGGTGTGTGGGATGGGGAGATGGGTGGGGTGGGGTGACGATGTTTCTATTTTACTTAATATATGTAGGGTTTGGTGTCAGCATTGTTTGTGTAGGTTCTCTGTTGTTTGCTTGTGCTCCTTTGGCGGTGAGAGAGGTTGGGGTTGGCATAGGGTGTGATTGTCCATTTGTGGTTGGCTGTGGTGATCTTTGGTTTCCTGTGTGAGTGGGGATCCAAACTATCCTTCTTCTTCTTCTCTGGGCTGAATCCAAATTTGCCACCAATGGAGAAGTAAGATCTGTTTGGATGTTAATGCCATAGGCCCCTCCATCTTATGTTTAGGTTGCATCCATGTGTAAATAATATCCTAATGACGCCATAGTCTCAGCTGAGTTTTATTCCTAGGAAACCAAAACCCGAGAAAGTAGCTGGAACCTCTGAAGCCTCTCACTGCTTGGTGATTGGGGTGGTGTGTAAACAGGCATTTTTACAGCTGGTACTTCCAAGTAAGACTGGGAGGAGATTAGAATCAAAAAATTTAATAAGCAAATCTTTCTGGGGTTGTTTTTTTTCACTAAAGCAAATAAAAGTAAATATTCACTGCACATCATCCATCATTTTGCAAGTACAGCTATTAGGCAACAGCAAAACCCTCTTTGTTCCCCAGTATAGCAGAACAATTGCAGAGTTAAAATGAAACATAAGCATCTATGGAGCTTGAATTATTTAGCAGACAGTATCCCTTACATCCCTGGACTTCTCTTTTGTACCAACCATGTGCAGCTTAAAGTAATTCTGCATGCAATGATAACATTTTTCATCCCTATAATTAATTTACTGGAAATAAGTTAGGGAAACCACCACTGCCTTTCTCTTTTGATAGAATGCATGGATCTGTGATAAATTAACAAGGTATTCTTGCTCCCAAGCACGGAAACAATACAGAGGAAAGAAGGGGCGGAGGGAGAGAGAACCCACCAAATAGCATGTTGAAATTATTGAGACGAACGCTTCTACAGTGGCTGCTTTTGGAGTTTTACCACAAAGCATATATTTCAGCCGCAATCTTGTGTGCTGCTAAGGGTGACAAAACAAAAACGAGGCAGTGGAACTTGGTGCAAAAGGACTGCACTCTTTCCATGCTCTTGCGCAGGGCCGTCTTAAGCATATCCAGCGCCGTGGTGCAAAGATCCCTCCGGCGCTCCTTCCCTCCTTTCCCAGAGCTGTTGACCTTTTTTTTTCAGGGCTGGAGGAGGCGGGCAGCGGCTGGAGGGCGGCTCCTCCAGCGGGGAAGAGGCTGACGCTGGACGCGGTGCCTCCCGGCTCAGCTGCCCGCTTTGTGCCGCGGTGGCCACGGCAGGCAACACACCAAGCGAGCAGGCCTGCGCCGAGCAAGTGAGGTCTGCGCCTCCAGCCAAGTGTCGGCTCAGTATTTTCCCTTTTAGCCTTCTGCCACCCCGCAGAATTCAGCGCCTGCAGGCTAAAAGGGAAAAAACCGAGCCGACGCTCAGCGGGAGCAGCGCACACACCCTCGCTCGCTCAGTGTGCTTGTTCGGTGTTCCCCAGACTCTCACCTGGCGCCCTCCAGAACTTGGCACCCTGGCGCCCCGCGCCACTAGCCTCTATGGGTAAGACGGGCCTGCTCTTGTGCAGTACAGTGGTACCTCGACTTACGAGCGATTCGACTTACGTGTTTTTCGACTTACGAATGACTTCCGGGAGAAACAAAATGGCCGCCGCAACCGAATTTTTCGACTTACGAATGGAAGTCGCGGCCGCTTTTAATAGGATTTTTTCGACTTACGAATTTCCGACTTACGAATTTTTTTCGCTCAATGCATTCCTATGGGGATTCGACTTATGAATGTTTTCGACTTACGAAAATTGCGTCGGAACGCATTATCGTCATAAGTCGAGGTCCCACTGTATCCATTTTCACAAGGAACACTTCAGCTGGAGCGAGCCAGTGTCACAGAATCACAGAACTGTTCCACTGTTAGGAAGTTATTCCTAAGGTTTAGTCAGAATCTCTTTCCACAGGTTATCGAATTGTAGAGCTGTAAGGGACCCCAGTGGTCATCTAGTCCAGCCTGCTGCAGTGCAGGAATCACTCAGTGGGACTTAGTTCTGAGTAAAAATGCAGAGGTTTGCAATGCAAAGCTACATGGTCTCTCCCTAATAACCTGAGAGAAAGCTCTCTTGAATACAGTGAGGCTTACTTCTGAGAAGACATGTAAAGGCTTGCAGCTCCTTTTCCAATAAAGGAATCAGCACGTTTCCTTAAAATATGGCTGGCTGCTGAAGCATTTCAGTTAAAGAATTTAATGTGGATTGGTGACATTTCCCTTCAAAATTATAGGAAGGGCTTCATACGCCAGCTTCCCTATTTCCTTCATTTGGTACAGGCATTTTATTTTCCATATAAACAGGACTCCGTTTTTGCACCTACGCCCACAGACAGCAATTTTAATTGTCCTCTGAGATGTGGAGGAGAGGAAAACTGGGACATTCCAGGAACAAACCAGAAACTGGGATGGCGACTATAATTCCGGGACTGTCCCTGGAAAATCAGGACACGCGGCAACCAGTAAGAATATGCATTTCTTAGGTTTGGCTGCTAATCTCCCACACAACCTTGCTTAAAAAACCGAGGGAGTCCGTTCTACTGTCGAACAGCTCTCCCCACCAGAAAGTTATTCCTACGAACTTGGTTTGGTTTGGTCGGGATCTCCCTTCTTGTCATGTGAATCCATCGGTGCAGTCCCATGTCCCTCCATCTCTATAGCAATAATAATAATAATAATAATAATAATAATAATAATAATAATAATAATTTATTATTTGTACCCCGCCCATCTGGCTGGGTCTCCCCAGCCACTCTGGGCGGCTTCCAGCAAACATTAAAATACATTAACACATCACAGCGCTGGATCTCAGTGGGGGTGGAGACGCTCCTTCAGGTATACAGGACCGAGGCCGTTTAGGGCTTTAAAGGTCAGCACCAACACTTTGAATTGTGCTCGGAAATGTACTGGGAGCCAATGTAGATCTCTCAGGACCGGTGTTATGTGGTCCCGGCGGCCACTCCCAGTCACCAGTCTAGCTGCCGCATTCTGGATTAATTGCAGTTTCCGGGTCACCTTCAAAGGTAGCCCCACGTAGAGTGCATTGCAGTAGTCCAAGCGGGAGATAACTAGAGCATGCACCACTCTGGCGAGACAGTCTGCGGGCAGGGAGGGTCTCAGCCTGCGTACCAGATGGAGCTGGTAGACAGCCGCCC
Source organism: Darevskia mixta (assembly GCA_034641385.1). Lineage (NCBI taxonomy): Eukaryota > Metazoa > Chordata > Lepidosauria > Squamata > Lacertidae > Darevskia > Darevskia mixta. The sequence continues at coordinate 3,648,043 of JAWWNH010000025.1, read as the reverse complement.
TGGACTCAGAATTAACCTGCGCTTCCATGGACAGCTGTGAGTCCAAAATGACTCCCAGGCTGCGCACCTGGTCCTTCAGGGGCACAGTTACCCCATTCAGGACCAGGGACTCCCCCACACCCGCTCGCACCCTGTCCCCCCAAAACAGTACTTCTGTCCTGTCAGCAACTCTGTGCCCTACACAAAGGAGGCTAGCAAGGCTGCCCTTTGCAAGAGGATGCCTGGGTCAGCCATGTCCAGTCCTGCCCCTTTGTGTTCAGCTAACTGGTTAACTAACTGGGATGCGGGTGGCGCTGTGGGTTAAACCACAAAGCCTAGGGCTTGCTGATCAGAAGGTCGGCGGTTCGAATCCCCGTGACGGCGTGAGCTCCTGTTGCTCGGTCCCTGCTCCTGTCAACCTAGCAGTTTGAAAGCACGTCAAAGTGCAGGTAGATCAATAGGTACCGCTCTGGCGGTAAGGTAAACGGCGTTTCCGTGCACTGCTCTGGTTCGCCAGAAGCGGCTTAGTCATGCTGGCCACATGACCTGGAAGCTGTACGTCGGCTCCCTCGGCCAGTAAAGCGAGATGAGCGCCGCAACCCCAGAGTCGTCCACGACTGGACCTAACTGTCAGGGGTCCCTTTACCTTTACCTTTAACTGGTTATCAATAGCTGCATGGCTGCCTTCCTTGCTTAGCGGAGTGTGGAGCCACGTCCATGAAATCACATGCTAGTAAAAATAAAAACTGCAGGTGAACATGACCCACATCAAGTCCTTTGCAACTCCCCCCCCCCCCATTTTAAGCAACCAGCTTTGTTTATGAGTCTCTAACATATTTGAGTGCCGGCTCAGGAGGTTATTCTCCCCGACACTCCAGCAGGCAAGTAATTCCCTTTGCACAAACATGTGAGCGGAATGCCAGCCAGACAATTAGCGCGGCTTTTATTTTGCCTGCTTGCCATCCTTGCTAAGCTGAAGGAAATTTGATTTATTTCAGTAATAGGGAGGCAAATGCACTGCTCCTTCTAAATTCACCCTTTCGTGTGCCTCACCATCTACATCGCTGAGTGGGGAGAAGGCAGAGAACAAACCATGTCAACAGTCAACACGCTGTGCTCAGCCGGAACAAGACCTGATGGCCACAACGTTCTTAGCTCAATGCAATGCATGAGTTTGACAAGGGGAAATAAAGGAGAAAGGTTCTATCTGGCCCAAGAGCTGGACAAGGGGATAGAGTGACTCCCTTATTAGGGAAGGTTGCTGCATTTGGGACTTTTTAGTTTAGTAAAAAGGCAAGTAGAAATTTGTAACATTACTAGTGGACCCGGCCACGCGTTGCTGTGGCTCATTTTATGCTTATTACCATCAGTAGCAGCCGCAGCCAAAATAAACCCCCACCTACCCCTGCCGGCATCATGTGCACTCTGCATGCGCTCAGGTGCCCTCTCGCGGCCTGCGGCAGAAAAAGCCGAGGAAGGAGGCCTCTGACGCTGTCTGAGGGAAAAGATAAACAACACACATCGGGAGATCACTGAGGGATGATCACGGTGGCCATTTCCCGGCGTGCCTTGCCTGTGGCCTTTTCAAGGGGAAAAGTGCTAGTAACCCTCTACAGAGAGGATTTGATTCCATTTCCCAGAGTGCCTTGAGCGCGCGGTTGGTTGGGATAATAAGCCCACAGTTTCCCAGCATACCTTGCGGTTTGGGCGAAAGAGCTTAGTTCACCCACAGGGCGCCTTGACTCCATTGGTCCAGCGGTTACGGAGCAAGATGGTGTCCACCACGCACACAATGGGAACATTTTTATATATATAGATGCTACGATAGAAGTTTATAAAATTATGCCTGGCATGCAGAGAGTGGATGGAGAAATGTTGCCCCCCCACCCCTGTAACACTAGAACCTGTGGACATCCATTGAAGCTGGATGTTGAAAGATTTAAGATAGATAAGCAGGGGTCAGCAACCTTTTTAAGCCGTGGGCCGGTCCACCGTCCCTCAGACCATGTGGTGGGCCGGACTATTTTTTGGGGGGGTGGGGGGAGGAAATGAACGAATTCCTATGCCCCACAAATAACCCAGAGATGCATTTTAAATAAAAGGACACATTCTACTCATGTAAAAACACCAGGCAGGCCCCACAAACAACCCAGAGATGCATTTTAAATAAAAGGACACATTCTACTCATGTAAAAACATGCTGATTCCTGGACCGTCCTCAGGCCGGATTGAGAAGGTGATTGGGCCTTAGGTTGCCTACCCCTGGATAAAAGGAAGTCCTTTTTCCTGCAGCACATAGTTAAACTATGGAACTCCCACCCACAGGAGGCAGTGATGGCCGCCAACTTGGATGGCGTTAAAAGGGGATTGGAGACATAGAGGAGACATGGTTAAGTCCAGGTTAAAACATGGTTAAGACATGGCGTTAAAAGGGGATTGGAGACCTAGAGGGGACATTGTTAAGTCCGGGGGGGAAACAGGAACACAATGTCAGGGGCAGGCAGGACTCCAAAGAGTGTGGGATGGAGGCAGGGGACCAGGAGAGTGACCCAGGAGAGGGGACAAGTGATTGATGGGGCTTGATGCTGCCTGTAAGGAGCAGGGGAAGCGGGAGAGTCAGGGCAGTCTGCGTGGAGAAAGGCATGCCTGATGTGGCCCCAGAAGAAGGGGCTGTTTAGCCAACAGAGGGGTCTGCAGACTCCCCACCTTCTCCTGCCCTGCTGTCTCCTAGATTCTGGAGGGCCACAAGGCAGCAAGAGCTGCGGTGACTGCCGCACAAGAGAAGTCTCAGGTTGTGTATGTGCAACCCACCAGGGGACGGCATATAAACCAGCACACTGGCGGGTGGGTGGGTGGGTGTGCTTGCTTCCTATTGCCATACGGCCCAGACCAGTGGACAGCTGCCTAGAGGCTAGAAGCATGTTTACGTGTGTGTTTCTATTGCGAAGAAAGAGATAACGGTCATATGTGTGCCTTCCTTATCTGTGATGGGACAGGACACATAAGAAGAGCACCTGCTGGATCAGGCCAATGGCCCAACTGGTCCAGCATCCTGTTCTCACAGTGGCCAACCAGATGCCTGTCAGGGGCTGGACTGAGGAGGAATGGTGGGAACCACCACCCCTCCCCCCTCCCCCCAGTAACCAACTGGCATGGTACAGAACTGTGGCTCAGTGGTTAGAGCATCTGCCTTGAAAGCAGATGGGGCTAGGTTCACTCCCCAGTGGCACCTCTAGGGCTGGTCTCTAAGGGACGTCTGCCTGAAATCCCAGGTTGCTGCTGCTGGTCAGTGTGTAGACAATAGATAGACCAATGGTCTGACCCAGAATCACTGAATTGTAGAGTTGGAAAGGGACCCTGAGGACCATCTAGTCCAACCCCCTTGCAATGCAGGAATATGCAGCTGTCCCATACAGGGATCGAACTGCAACCTTGGTGTTACCAGCACCGTGCTCTAACCAATTGAGCTTATCACACTAATGAGCTATGGCTCATATTTAAAGGCAATTGTGCGGTCTCTGCATAGATGCACCCTTCTCATTTTGTCACCACTGTAATTTGTTCACCAGAAAGTTTCCAAGGACAAAAAAAACAACAACAACCAGCTTGGGGGGGGGGAGCTCAGAACCCCAGCAAATGACTTCCCTCCACCGAAGGCAGGCTTGCAGCTGACGGGCAATTTCAAGCCCTGGCTATCACCCGGGCTTCTGGCCTGGCTCCCTTCAGCCCAGAAGTGATTTCCTTTGCCTTGGAATACCTTGCAAAGCTGCATTTTCTCCTGCTCCCCACCCCTTCCCCCCAATCTCCACCTGCAGGTAGAACAGGTGGAAGGCAATTATCATAAACGCAGCGGCAATAGGCAATTTCGTGGAGTTCTGTTTGCTTGCGAGGCACATCAGAATCTTTCAATTTCATTGCCCTCCGGAGATTGTATCTATTTTCTTCCCCATTTGGAGAGGCGGCTGTTGAGAGCATATATAATGGGCCTGGGTATTTCTGAGAAGAGCTCTGGTTCTTCCACCGAGCTGGTTTCCCATCAGTCACCTGAACAAGCGGCCGTTTGCCTCTTAGCAAAGGAGACCATTCAGACCCACCGTCTCTTGCACCTGGCCTCATTGGAGCCCTGCAGCCACAAAAACATGAAAGGAGGCTGCTGGATCAGGCCAATGGCCCATCTAGTCCAGCATCCTGCTCTCACAGCAGCCAACCAGGTGCCCTAAAGGGAAACCAGCAAGCTGTACCCAAAAAAAACCAGGTGACCTCTCCTCTCCTGGGGTTTGCAGCAACTGGTATTCAGAAGCATTGCTGCTTCCAGCTGTGGAGGCAGAGCAGAGCCATCTGTTATGATATTTGTCCAAGCCGAGCGGCACGCAGCTGCAGCGAGGATGGTTTGACTTTTGCCTGTCTCACCAAGCCGTGAGAAAGCTGCCTTATCTATTCCTACATGGAAAGTTTGTGTTTCACTGTACTATTGTACTCCTAGCCTTTGTGCTTACTCTTCTAGCAAGACCTCAAGCTGGAAAGACAGCGTTATGGTGGCTCTGTCTAAATGAGCTGGCAGCAGGGATTCTCTCTGCACTATTCCTACAATAAATAGTTTTAGCCTTAATTATGGCTATCATATCACCCCTTAACCTTCTCTTCTCCAGGCTAAACATACCCAGCTCCCTAAGCCGTTCCTCATAAGGCATCGTTTCCAGGCCTTTGACCATTTTGGTTGCCCTCCTCTGGACACGTTCCAGCTTGTCAGTATCCTTCTTGAACTGTGGTGCCCAGAACTGGACACAGTATTCCATTGAGCTTTTTTTAGGAAGGAAAGCCCTGTTTTTGGTGGTTCAGGTCATTTTAGGGGTGCAAGGCAAAGATGTTGAGTTTTTGTAGGGGAGCCAAAGTTTTTGGCTTCTTTGGGGGGGAGCCACTGATCTACCGGTGATCTACCACAGACATCCAGTGATCTACTGGTAGATCACGATCTACCTGTTGGACATGCCTGACCTACAGAAAGGCAAGTTGAGGCAGGTGCTCTGAGCAGCGGTACAGCCCATCTGGGCTTTACCCCATAGCTGTCAACCTTCCCTTTTTTGGTGAGAAATTCCCTTATTCCAATGCCGTTTTCCGCTGCTATCCCGGATTGTTAGATATCCCGTAAATTTCCCTGATTTCAAAGGAAGCAGCTCCTCTCCCTCCCTGCCAGCCAGGGAGGCTCCTCAGCTGCGTTGCTCGGCTGCATTGCTCACAAATAGTTACAGAGAATAGGATGTCATTAGACAACAGCACTGTTTGTGCTTTGCTTGCATGTAAAATCAACCACTCTGGCCCAGCCCACAAATACACTCCTTCCAAAAGAGTGTCAAAGGATGCAAAGTCTGCAACACGTTTGTATAATAAGTCATTAATAGATGCCAGAGAGCCAAAAGAGTGAACCTGATCAATCCCCCCATGAAGAATTGACGCTTTTGAATTGTGGTGCTGGAGTCCCGTGGACTGCAAGGAGATCAAACCGATCCATTCTGAAGGACATCGGCCCTGGCTGCTCACCAGAAGGACAGATCTTGAAGCATCTCATGAGAAGAGAAGACTCCCTGGAAAAGAGACCCTGAGGTGGGGAAAGATGATGGTGTGTAGCCTGGTGTAAATTAATTTGTAGCCTGGGGGGATTACAGCGGCGTGGACTGTCCCCGAGAACCGTAGACGGTCCCTGGGACAGGTGAGGCTGCTGATCCCTTATTTTCAAATCCGAAAGTTGACAGCTATGCTTTACCCTCACCTTCCTCAAGCATGATGGGGAAGAAGTATTGTGTTCTATGGAGGCAGGGGGACGGCTAGTGACTCAAACAGCACACACTTTGCTTCTTGGTATGTTTATTTTAGATATTGGTTAAGCACTCCCAACCGCTCTCCTCTTGACAACGCCCCCACCAGCCACAGGACTCTGGAGGAGGTCATCTTGAACATGGAGGGTAGAGATATTTTGTTCCCTGTTGTAGACATTGGTTAAATAATAATTAAAAAAACAACAACTTTACAATAATACATTTTTGTTGTGGTTTTGATCCTTAAAAAAGAAGACAGGAAAGCTAACGGAACCCTATCCAGGTTATGTGTTTGGTTACATATATCCATATGTATATAAAGAAGCGGGTCTCTCTTGATATCATAGCTGTCAACCCTCCCTTTTTTTTGCGGGAAACTCCCTTATTCCAATGCCGTTTCCCGCTGCTATCCCGGATTGTTGATATCCCTTAAATTTCCCGGATTTCAAAGGAAGCAGCTCCTCTCCCTCCCTGCCGGCCAGGGAGGCTCCTCAGCTGCGTTGCTCGGCTGCCAATAAGGAGTCTGAGACCGACTGGGGGCGGAGCTTGCATGCCTTGTGCAGCCAGACCCTCACGCCCAACCAGACAGACAGCCTGCCTGCCGTCTACACGCTCGCTCTTTCGCTCACCCGTTCGCTTGCAGCCTCTGGAGCGCAGGGTGGCGAGGCTACTTGGTGCCATTGCACCGCCTTCGTGGCATCCCTTATTTTCAAATCCGATTTTTTATAAAAAAAAAATCCCTTATTTTCAAATCCGAAAGTTGACAGCTATGCTTGATATACATATGCTAGATATGCCTAGGATCAAAGGAGAGTAATGAATGCTGGTTGCCAGCTATGGCTGCTTCCATCCATCACGAACCCAAAGTGACCTTGGGGCAACCTTAAGAAGAGGAGAAGTTTCCCCTCTTGGACAGCAAAAATCCTAGAAAAGAGAAGGAACAGAAGGAACAGCAGAATGGGGTATCTCCTCTAGAACTGTCCAATACTCTTCTTGTTCCACCACGAGACTCGACTGGGTTTGCTATCAGGAAGGCTGTCCTGAAGGCCTAGAAAATCATGGGGTGGGTGTTGCTGTTCATCTCAAAGTGCTCCTTGCACTCCTGGAGGGACGCCCCCCCTGCCCCCCGCCAGCCGCTCAAACATCTTCTCCGCCTTCTGCTTCAAGAGGAGAAAGTTAAGACACTTCTGTGGGTGACGGAAGCCAAGTTTGGCCAACGGGAGGAAGGAGACAGTTTTTCTCCCCCAAGCAGCAAAAAGGAACGGTATGGAGGCTGGGGCAGGACAGGGGGAAAAGGATGTAGCTGTCTCTTGCCCTGCAAAGCAGTTTGGCAAACTAAGGCGCATAAGCCACAATTGGCTCCGTCTCTCCATCCAGAGTCAGCCTCCTCGAGATTCTCCAACTCCTTGCAAAAGCAGGCGTGCTTCTTTGAATCGCCGTTCGCGACCCCTTCCAGACATGGATGTATTTGGACACAATGGGAGACTCTCGGACTCTTGCGCTAGAAACTTCAAACCAAAAAGAAACACAAAGCAAAGAAAAAAACAACCCCTCCTTGAAGTATGCAGAATTCCCAGCGTTTAAGTGCTCCCTTGGCACAGATTTTTCTGGGGGAAATTGTCCTCTCAAAGCTCCTGCGACTTGCCGTCGTGCCTTTTCGAAAGCAGAGGCTCCGGAAGGCCAAAGGCCAAAGGAAACGTTTTCAAGGTGTCTTTGTCCGTCTCTGCGGGCGCAAAAGTTTGGGCTGCGCCTTCCCCCACCCCCTCAGAGCACTCGATCCCACTTGTCTTCTATAATGCCACTTTCAAAAGGAGGAGAGGGAGAGCAAAGAGGGTCCCTGGGACAGAAGGCCGGATGCCAGATCCATTTGTGTCCACAAACGTCTTCTGTTCGGGGATCATGTCTGTGGTCAGCGACTTCTGCAGGGGGAAAGGAGGAGGAGGGGAGAGAGAGGAAAAGAAGAAAAGAGGGTCAGTTCAACAGAGCGGCAGCCACCCCAGGGCACGGGAGATTTTCCTGAAAGAGCTGCTTCTCTCCTTCCAAGCCAAGGAGCCAGACCTCTTGGTTTCGAGCGAGGATATTGGCAAGTGTCATTGTGGGCATGCAAAGCAATACAGCTCTCCTGGGCATAGCTGTCAACCCTCCCTTTTTTGCGGGAAACTCCCTTATTCCAATGCCGTTTCCCGCTGCTATCCCGGATTGTTGATATCCCTTAAATTTCCTGGATTTCAAAGGAAGCAGCTCCTCTCCCCCCCTGCCGGCCAGGGAGGCTCCTCAGCTGCGTTGCTCGGCTGCCAATAAGGAGTCTGAGACCGACTGGGGGCGGAGCTTGCATGCCTTGTGCAGCCAGACCCTCACGCCCAACCAGACAGACAGCCTGCCTGCCGTCTACGCGCTCGCTCTTTCGCTCTCCCATTCGCGCGCAGCCTCTGGAGCGCAGGGTGGCGAGGCTACTTGGTGCCACTGCACCGCCCTTGCGGCATCCCTTATTTTCAAATCCGAAAGTTTGGGGAAAATCCCTTATTTTCATTCCGAAAGTTGACAGCTATGCTCCTGGGGAGCTTAGAGAGTAAAAGCCCAGGCAGTGACTGCAGGAGGCTCTGCATCAATTTAATAAATAATAATAATAATAATAATAATAATAATAATAATAATAATAAACCCAGTTCATCTGGCCGAGCCTCCCCAGCCACTCTGGGCGGCTTCCAACAGAATATTAAAAACATGACGAAACATCAAACATTGAAAACTTCCCTAAACGGGGCTGCCTTCAGATTTTTTCTAAAAGTCAGGTAGTTGCTTATTTCCTTGACATCTGATGGGAGGGCGTTGTTGTTGCTGTTGTTTCTTTATATCCCTCCCTGACCAAGACTCAAGACTGCATACCCAAATCAAAGCAACACAGATAAAATGCCAAAAGCTATAATCGTATAAAAAGGTTAAAAAGTAATATCTGAATGGACTGAGGAAAATTTGGTTTGATTAAGCTAACTTATTACAAAACAATACATATATACCAGCCTAACAGGTTTTGGGGGGGATGGTATATTTTATAATCTTTTGGAACAACAAGTTCAGTGATAATGTCCAGGCTTTTGGTGTTTTCAACTTGCTGTGGCAACACAGTATTTCTTTATGCACTTTGTCTTTGGTTTATTTTGTTTTACTTTTTTTTATAATTAAGACCCCAAGGTAATTACAACTTGGTAGAATAGCCCCACTCTTTAAAATGAGTACATAATCCACGGGTCCCTCGAATCTGCACCCCGGCACCTCTTTTGATCCCCGAATGAGAGATTCTTTCTGTGAAATGGGGCCTAAATAGATGTCAGAGGGGACTTCTCAGTATTTGTCCCCTCCAGTTGAAATCTCTGAGCATAGCTGTCAACCTTCCCTTTTTTGATGGGAAATTCCCTTATTCCAGCGCCGTTTCTTGCTGTTTCCCTTTTTTGGTGGGAAATTCCCTTATTCCAGCGCCATTTCCCACTGCTATCCCGGATTGTTAGATATCCCGTAAATTTCCCAGATTTCAAAGGAAGCAGCTCCTCTCCCTCCCTGCCGGCCAGGGAGGCTCCTCAGCTGCGTTGCTCGGCTGCGTTGCTCACCAAGAGTTACAGAGAATAGGATGTCCTTAGACAACAGCACTGTTTGTGCTTTGCTTGCATGTAAAATCAACCACTCTGGCCCAGCCCACAAATACACTCCTTCCAAAAGAGTGTTAAAGGATGCAAAGCCTGCAACACGTTTGTATAAGAAGTCATTAATGGATGCCAGAGAGCCAAAAGAGTGAACCTGATCAATCCCCCCATGAAGAATTGACGCTTTTGAATTGTGGTGCTGGAGTCCCGTGGACTGCAAGAAGATCAAACCGATCCATTCTGAAGGACATCGGCCCTGGTTGCTCCCCGGAAGGACAGATCCTGAAGCATTGCATGAGAAGAGAAGACTCCCTGGAAAAGAGACCCTGAGGTGGGGAAAGATGATGGTGTGTAGGCTGGTGTAAATTAATTTGTAGCCTGGGGGGATTACCGCGGCGTGGACTGTCCCCGAAAACCATAGACTGTCCCCGGGACAGGTGAGGCTGCTGATCCCTTATTTTCAAATCCGAAAGTTGACAGCTATGTCTCTGAGCCTGGGAAGAACGAGGACGTGAGCTTTGAAGAGGCTCCTCTCGGGTATGGGCAAGAAAGGACCAAAGAGGCTTTGAAAGAGCCACTAATGTTTCAAAACCAGGAGCTAGTCGAGGAAGCGGGGATCAGAGTAGCATCCTTTAGCTTGAAATCATCAAAGGTGCATGTCTCTTTCCCTTCATGCACTTGAGAGAGATAACTTCAGCTGCAAAAAAAAAGACCTCATTAAATTCCACAAGATGGATTTCCTTCAGGAGCTCCTCAAGCTACAGAGAACAAGCAAATTACCTTGTTTATGAGATGCTGTTGTACATATAAAAGCCACCTCTGAATTGATGAAGTGCAATTTGACCTGGGCGACAGGGGGACGCAGTCATACCAGAACGCCCAGTCGAGAGAGGTGGAGAGAGCAGAGGACGGGTGATCTTCATTCACGATTTACAATGTATTATTATTTATTTACTGGGACGCGGGTGGCGCTGTGGGTTAAACCACAGAGCCTAGGGCTTGCCGATCAGAAGGTCGGCGGTTCGAATCCCACGATGGGGCGAGCTCCCATTGCTCAGTCCCTGCTCCTGCCAACCTAGCAGTTCGAAAGCACGTCAAAGTGCAAGTAGATAAATAGGTACCACTCCGGCGGTAAGGTAAACGATGTTTCTATGCGCTGCTCTGGTTCGCCAGAAGCAGCTTAGTCATGCTGGTCACATGACCCTGAAGCTGTATGCTGGCTCCCTCGGCCAATAAAGCGAGATGAACGCCGCAACCCCAGAGTCGTCCGATTCAAACCACCGACCTTCTGATCCGCAAGCCCTAGGCTCTGTGGTTTAACCCACAGCGCTACCCGCGTCCCTCAAAGGGGTCTTAACCAGGAATAATAGAACTTATGAGATTCTAACGAATCTGCAACTAGCTTCCTGCTGTGTAAAAGGGGGGATGTACTCTGCTGGGTGAATAAACTCAGTAGCATGTGTTAGGAAGGATAATATTTAATCAATATATCTTCTCCTGCTACTCACAACATTCCCACATGTAACACATCAGATTCCCAAAGACCATTCCTTTCTCAAAGGTCTGCAGTGGTGCTCTTCCTTGGGTTCCCTGCCTGCAGACTCAGCTTGCCCTCTCACCCTCACAGGTGACACCTATGCCTGGCCCCCTGGATCCGTGCGCGCTGAACTCCGGGGCTTGATGTCCTTGTGAAGCAGCGGCCCAAGGGCAATGGACAAATTCTCATGCTCATCACAAGCTGGCAATTACCCAGCTGGGGAGGCGGGAGGCTTGGATGCTATCTGTTTGCTTAAATATTTCGCCTCTCTGCATGCATTTCTTGACACTCCAACTGCCAGAAAGGATTTGGAGAGGGGACAAGAAGAGAAGGGCCCCCACATTTAGCTCCCTGGGAGCCTCCTGCCCTTTCCTTTTTTTAATGAGGGGGGAGAGGCGAGAATAAGAGAAGAGACTTCATTGCACCAACATTGCTGCGTCTTCATAAATGTCTAGATCTTGGGCAGCGGTTCCGCCGCACAGGGTGCCAAGCCGAAGGGGTGCAAAATTGAGAAGATCCATAACCGAGAAGATCCATTTGGGGGTGCCAAATTTTGGCCTTGCACAGGAAGCTATATTACAAAAGATTACCAAAGTCTGCCTGTGTCTTGGGAGTGGGAGTGGTATAAGGGAAGCTGGTATTAGGGTAGAATAAAAAGGCTGTACCAGAGCAAATTGTCCAGCTGACGAAGGGCCCACATACTTAATATTATTAATTTGCTTATTTAGCACGTTGTTTGGTTGTTTCCTAATGTTTATACACCGCTGGTTTGTAAAATATGAAAATGAAAAAATCCCAAAGCAGTTTGACGAAAAGATGCCACACTCAAAGAGCGAGTTCGATTCCTGCATTGCAGAGGGTTGGACTAGATGGCTCTCGTGGTCCCCTCCAACTCTACAATTCTATGATTCTAATGAAAGCAGGACGGCTCTTATGCGCATAGCTGTCAACTTTGAAAATAAAGGATTTTTTCCAAACTTTCGGATTTGAAAATAAGGAATTTGTTCAAACTATCAGATTTGAAAATAAGGGATGCCGCGAGGGCGGTGCAATGGCACCAAGTAGCCTTGCGACCCTGCGCTCCACAGGCTACGCGCGAACGGGTGAGCGAAAGAGCCAGCGCATAGACGGCTGTCTGTCTGGTTGGGCGTGAGGGTCTGGCTGTACAAGGCATGCAAACTCCGCCCCCAGTCGGTCTCAGACTCCTTATTGGCAGCCGAGCAACGCAGCTGAGGAGCCTCCCTGGCTGGCAGGGAGGGAGAGGAGCTGCTTCCTTTGAAATCCGGGAAATTTAAGGGATATCAACAATCCGGGATAGCAGCGGGAAACGGCATTGGAATAAGGGAGTTTCCCGCCAAAAAAGGGAGGGTTGACAGCTATGATTATGCAGCACCTGTAATGGTGGCATTTCCACCAATAGAAGCAGCCAAGTGGGTGCATATGGGCAAAGTGATCTCACGGGTAGACTGGCCCCAAGTTATTAAGAACTTTGTATACTAAGAGGAGGGACGCGGGTGGCGCTGTGGGTTAAACCACAGAGCCTAGGGCTTGCCGATCAGAAGGTCGGTGGTTCGAATCCCCACGCCGGGGTCAGCTCCCGTTGCTCAGTCCCAGCTCCTGCCCACCTAGCAGTTCAAAAGCACGTCAAAGTGCAAGTAGATAAATAGGTACTGCTGCAGTGGGAAGGTAAACGGCGTTTCCGTGCACTGCCCTGGTTCGCCAGAAGCGGCTTAGTCATGCTGGCCACATGACCTGGAAGCTGTACGCTGGCTCCCTCGGCCAATAACGCGAGAGGAGCGCACCAACCCCAGTCGGTCACGACTGGACCTAATGGTCAGGGGTCCCTTTACCTTTACCTATACTAAGAACTTGACCCATTAACATTTGAAATTTTCAATCATTCTTGTTATTTTTCTTAGTGATAATTTTATTGCTTTATCTTTTTTGTACACCATTTTGAGCTATGTGTTTTTTTAACAATCAGGAGGTGTATAAATTTTTTGAAATAAATATTCACAGTTTCAGAAGAGAAGGGATGGAAACTGGTGCGTTGATATACTGAAAAAGAGAGGATATCTACATTGGTGTACAAAGGCTGTTAAGCCACCCCCAAAAGGGCACTATGTCCAGCACTAAGTGCATATTATGGGGGAAAGGTAAAGGTAAAAAGATAAAGGACCCCTGCATGATTAAGTCCAGTCAAAGACAGCTATGGGGTTGTGGCGTTCATCTCGCTTTCAGCCCGAAGGGAGCTGACAATTGTCCACAGACATTTTCCGGGTCATGTGGCCAACACGACTAAACTGCTTCTGGCACAACGGGACACTGTGACAGAAACCAGAGCGCACGGAAAAGCTGCTTACCTTCCCGACACAGTGGTACCTATTTATCTACTTGCACTGGCATGCTTTCAAACTGCTAGGTTGGCAGGAGCTGGGACAGAGCAATGGGAGCTCACCCCGTTGCATGGATTCAAACTGCCGACCTTCTGATCGGAAAGCCCAAGAGGCTCAGTGGTTTTGACTACAGCGCCACCCGCATCCCTATATTATGGGGTACACACCCTAGAACCATAGATGTGTAGAGCTGGAAGGGATCACAAGGCCAGGAATCTTTTGCCCAATATAATAATAATAATAAATAATAATAATATAATATTATTTATACCCTGCCCATCTGGCTGGGTTTCCCCAGCCACTCTGGGCGGCTTCCAACAGAACATTAAAATGCAATAATTTATTAAACATTAAAAGCCTCCCTAAACAGGGCTGCCTTCAGATGTCTTCTAAAGGTCTGGTAGTTGTTTTTCTCTTTGACATCTGGTGGGAGGGCGTTCCACAGGGCGGGCGCCACTACCGAGAAGGCCCTCTGCCTGGTTCCCTGTAACTTGGCATCTTGTAGTGACGGAACCACCAGAAGGCCCTCGGCGCTGGATCTCAGTGTCCGGGCTGAACGATGGGGGTGGAGACGCTCCTTCAGGTATACTGGACGGAAGCCATTTAGGGCTTTAAAGGTCAGCACCAACACTTTGAATTGTGCTCGGAAACGTACTGGGAGACAATGTAGGTCTTTCAATGTGGTCCCGGCAGCCGTTCCCAGTCACCAGTCTAGCTGCCGCATTCTGGATTAATTGCAGTTTCCGGGTCACCTTCAAAGGTAGCCCCACGTAGAGCGCATTGCAGTAGTCCAAGCGGGAGATAACCAGAGCATGCACCACCCTGGCGAGACAGTCTGCGGGCAGGTAGGGTCTCAGCCTGCGTACCAGATGGAGCTGGTAGACTGCTGCCCTGGATACAGAACCCACGACCCTGATATTAAGAGTCTCATACTCTACCGACTGAGCCACTAAGTCAAAACCTCCAGAAAAAAATCTAGAATAGGGTCTTTTTTTGGGGGGGGGGTTGTACAGTTTGGAGCTGGTCTTTGTCAACTACAGCACCAAAATACTTTTTCTTTTTGCCTGAGCTAGATGTAACAAAGGATGTCAGGGTCTGACCCCAGGCTTGGGTAATGAATGTCCCTTGTTCCAGGGCAGGCAGCGAATCAGTCAGTGGGGCTGAGGATGTGCTAATGGAGAGGAAAACGTTCTGTCCTATCCCCTACTTGCCATGGGGGGCGGGGGGGAGGTTCTGTCGCGAGTAGAGGTGCCCGCAAACGGAGCACCGGGCCTCTGATGCGATGCAACTCTAGCATGAAATTGAGCCGCTGATTGTCTCATGCGGCGGTAACGAGAAGCATAAGATGTAATTTCTCAGGCATGCCGGATCTAATTAGAGGCTGCCCAAGGGTGACATTGCTGCCTTTTGCATCTGCTTGCCGAGCTGAGGAGGAGATCCAAATGGCCAACAAGACCCCCGAGAGAGGAGGAAGGGCTTCAGCAGAGAGTTGTTTCGCAGGTGGGCTGGGGGGGGGGTGCAGCAGGCATTGTGTCTCCACACACATGGGCATGTGCCCCTTGGCGAGGGGCTCACTGAAACGGCCATGCGGCAAGGCCTCAGTGCTCCTGCTGCTCCCTCGAGTCTTGTCCAAGCGTGGCTTAAATCGCAGAATCAGAACTGTCATGTTGGAAGGGAGCCCAAGGGTCATGTGGTGTAGTGGTTAAGAGCGGTGGACTCGTAATCTGGGGAACCGGGTTCGCGTCTCCGCTCCTCCACATGCAGCTGCTGGGTGACCTTGGGCTAGTCACACTTCTCTGAAGTCTCTCAGCCCCACTCACCTCACAGAGTGTTTGTTGTGGGGGAGGAAGGGAAAGGAGAATGTGAGCCGCTTTGAGACTCATTCGGGTAGTGATAAAGCAGAATATCAAATCCAAACTCTTCTTCTTCTTCTTCTTCTTCTTCTTCTTCTTCTTCTTCTTCCTCTTCCTCTTCCAGCCAAATGACCTCCTAAGGGTTTGTGTGTTGTGTTCCCAAGAACGTTTGCGGGATATCAAATCCAAACTCTTCCTCCTCCTCCTCCTCCTCCTCCTCCTCCTCCTCCTCCTCCTCCTCCTCTTCTTCTTCTTCTTCTTCTTCTTCTTCTTCTTCTTCATGTAGTCTAGCACTTTGCAATGCAGAAATCATAGGTAAAGACACTCTGACCAATGCCCACCCAGTCTCTGCTTAGAAACCTCCGATGAAGGAGAGTCCATCACCTTCCCAGGTCATATAATTATACAATTGTAGAGTTGGAAGGGACCCCGGCAATGCAGGAATTTCAACTAAAGCATCCATGACAGGTGGCCATCCAACCTCAACTTAACCCCCAATGAAGATCATTTTTTAAACAAAAACAAAACCTCCAGTGGAGTGTCCACTACCTTCCAAGGGTGTCAGTTCCACAGTTGAACAGCTCTTACCCTCAGAAAGCTCTTCCTAATGTTTAGTTAGAATCACATTTGAATCCATTGGTTTGGTTCCTAGGCTCTTGAGCAGGAGAAAACAAGCTTGCTCCATCTTCCATGTGGCAGCCCTATAGATGTTTGAAGGTGGCTGTCATCTCATCTCTCAGTCTTCTCTTCTCCAGGTTAGACATCTCCAAGTCCTTCAGCTGTTCAAATGACCACTCATCGGAGGCAGACTGACCACGAGTGTGTCTTTCAGACTCCACACTTTGTGACCTGCTAAGCAAACCTGTGCTCTTGAGTC
Organism: Darevskia mixta; assembly: GCA_034641385.1. Taxonomy (NCBI): domain Eukaryota; kingdom Metazoa; phylum Chordata; class Lepidosauria; order Squamata; family Lacertidae; genus Darevskia; species Darevskia mixta. The sequence goes on along the minus strand of JAWWNH010000025.1, from coordinate 3,631,950 downwards.
GCCAGGAAGGGATGCAGGGATGCCGTCTCACAGGACTTACCTGGATGGAGGTGCAAGTGGTGGTCACACCTGTGTCGTAGATGGTGTTGCTGTCATTGGCGTCGTATGTTGATGTCTCCATCTTGGGCGGCAAGGTGATGTGTTGAATCGGAGGGAGAGGCCGGTCCGTGCCGTTGCCAAAAGCCTGGATGGCATTTCCTGGAGAGGGAAACAGACAGCTTTACTGAAGGAACAACCAAAGCTCCTCCTTGATGTCACCTCCATGCCCTTTCCTATCAGGCTTCCCTGTTGGGGACCCACCCCTCTCTGACCTGCCCATTGCTTCCTGCAAGTGCTCTGCAGCCCGACATGAATGCGATATAATGAATGTAACCACAGGAGACGGCAACGGCGACCAACTGGATGGCTTAAAAAGAGGATTAGGCGAATTCATGGAGGAGGGGGCTAGTGAGGGCTACTAGCCATGCATGAAGGCGAAGCTCTGCCTCCACAGTTGGAAGCAGCAAGGCTTCTGAATTCCAGTTGCTGGAAGTTGCAAGAAGGGAGAGGGCTCTTGTGCTCAGATCCTGCTTGCGAGTTTCTCAAAAGTGGCACATGGTATCGAGTCCACTGTGAGAGCAGGATGCTGGACTCGATGGGTCACTGGCATAGCTGTCAACCCTCCCCTTTTTTTGCTGAAAACTCCCTTATTCCAATGCCATTTCCCACTCCTATCCCGGATTGTTGATATCCCTTAAATTTCCTGGATTTCAAAGGAAGCAGCTCCTCTCCCTCCCTGCCGGCCAGAGAGGCTCCTCAGCTGCGTTGCTCGGCTGCCAATAAGGAGTCTGAGACCGACTGGGGGCGGAGCTTGCATGCCTTGTGCAGCCAGACCCTCACGCCCAACCAGACAGACAGCCTGCCTGCCTGCAGTCTATGCACTCGCTCTTCCATTCGCGTGCAGCCTCTGGAGCGCAGGGTGGCGAGGCTACTTGGTGCCATTGCACCGCCCTCACGGCATCCCTTATTTTCAAATCCGAAAGTTGGAAAAATCCCTTATTTTCAAATCCGAAAGTTGACAGCTATGGTCACTGGCCTGATCACATTATGGTTAGTAGCCATCAATAGCCCTCTCCACCATTACATGTGGTGCTCTCTCTCTCTCTCTCTCTCTCTCTCTCTCTCTCTCTCTCTCACACACACACACACACACACACATGCATGAGACTCCACGGTGTTTGAGAACAGCCCTAACCCCCCTCTGTCCAACTTCTACTCTGGGGACCACAGAATGACTTACGCAGGCAGGGGTTTTCCATGAAGTCCTTCAGGAACTTCTCACACTCTTCCTCCATGTTGCCACTGCCCCGGCAGGAGCACGACGGGGACACAACGAGGTTGGCAGTGCTGGAGTCGACATAGTTGGGTGTCATGTCAAGCCCTGTCCAAGAAGGGAGAGGGTAAAGCTTGAGTCTGCCACCTCCTACTCACAGAGGGATGGGCAAATGCCACCTGCTTTGTAATTCCTTTCTCAAAACCCTGCCCCATTTGTCCAGCGCACATCAGGTACTGGACCCCCAGGGTTCAATTTAAGCATCAGTGTGTATCTCAGAGACCCAGCTCTTTATTGTGAGAGATTGCAGTCAAACGGAACGACGCACGACTCCTAGTTAGTACATGAAGGGGTTAAGGACTACGTTGTATTGCTAGATAGACTCAGTTAAGTCATGCCCCTCTCCAAAGAGGAAACAAAGATTCTTTCTTTCTCCTTTCTGCCATGTGCTTAAGCAACCCGGTGGCGCTGTGGGTTAAACCACAGAGCCTAGGGCAGTGGTGGCTAACCTTGGCACTCCAGATGTTTTGGAACTACAACTCCCATCATTCCTACCTAACAGGACCAGTGGTCAGGGATGATGGGAGTTGTAGTCCCAAAACATCTGGAGTGCCAAGGTTAGCCACCACTGGCCTAGGGCTTGCCGATCAGAAGGTCGGCGGTTCGAATCCCCGCAACAGGGTGAGCTCCAGTTGCTCAATCCCTGCTCCTGCCCACCTAGCAGTTCGAAAGCACGTCAAAGTGCAAGTAGATAAATAGGTACTGCTGCAGTGGGAAGGTAAACGGCATTTCCGTGCGCTGCTCTGGTTCGCCAGAAGCGGCTTAGTCCTGCTGGCCACATGACCTGGAAGCTGTACGCCAGCTCCCTCGGCCAATAATGCGAGATGAGCGCCGCAACCCCAGAGTCGGTCACGACTGGACCTAATGGTCAGGGGTCCCTTTACCTTTACCTTACACTTCGAGCACATGTCTGACTCTGGCTGTATTTTCTACCCAAGACTATTTTGCCTGTACTATCCTTGCATGGAACAATGCATGACTGAGACCTTGCATCTGCAAGCAGAGCATTTTAAACTGACTTAACATAGAATCGTGGAGTTGGAAGGGACCCCAAGGGTCATCTAGTCCAACCCCCTGCAATGCAGGAACCTCAACTAAAGCATCCTCTACAGATGGCCATCCAGCCTCTGCTTAAAAATGCCCAATGAAGAAGATTCCACCACCTCATTTATTGTTACTTGAAATATTGTTACTTGAAATTTCTTATGTTCTTATACTGTAACGAATTATTGTTTACTCATACTACTGTGAATTTGAAGTTGTATTTTTCATTTGAAGCTACACATATTATTGTGAACTTGAAACTGTTTTTCTTATTTGAACTGACATTCTCTGCCTAAGACTGTAATTCTTAACAGAATACACCTCTAGTCACATGCTAAAGGAAGTCTGTCCCAGTCCAGGAGGAAACAGGAAGTTCCGACTGGCTGGACCAAACATCCCCTTGCATGTCTACTCTAGGAAAACTAGGAATGTTGTACTTGACTGCTATCTATGTATCGCAAAAGGGAGCCCAAGGGTTATCTAGTCCAAGCCACTGCAACACAGGACGTCATGTGGACACTGCCAAAAATAAAAAATAAAGGACACAACAAGCAGTTTCAACTCAGCATTAGCTCCAGTGCGGATGAGCCCATTAATGCCACTCACCTATTAGGCCTGCGTAGGAACCAAGACACGCCTGGTAATTGTCCCCAGGGCAGCTGGTCAGTGATTGGAAAGAGGCTTGGCAATTCGTGTGGAAATCTGCCAGTCTTGACCTGGTGACAAAGACAAGGGAGGGAAGGGGAAGGAAAGTTAAAATACTGCCCTGCTCAAGAAGTAGCAAGTTGTTTATGAGAGTTGGGGTGGAGGGAAGAGAGAGGAGATTAAGGGAACCATGGTCTTGCCAAATCCTGGAAGACCTTTAATCTTAGTGCCGTGGTACCTTGGTTGTCAAACTTAATCCGTTCCGGAAGTCCGTTCCAAAACCAAGGCGCGCTTTCCCATAGAAAGTAACGCAAAATGGATTAATCCGTTCCAGACTTTTAAAAACAACCCCTAAAACAGCCATTTAACATGAATTTTACTATCTAATGCAGGGGTCAATTTTACTATCTAATGCAGCAAACGTTTTCAGCAGGGGGCCGGTCCACTGTCCCTCAGACCTTGTTGGGGGCCGGACTGTATTTTGAAAAAAAAATAAAAAATTAACGAATTCCTATGCCCCACAAATAACCCAGAGATGCATTTTAAATAAAAGCACACATTCTACTCATGTAAAAACACCAGGCAGGCCCCACAAATAACCCAGAGATGCATTTTAAATAAAAGGACACGTTCTACTCATGTAAAAACATGCTGATTCCCGGACCGTCCACGGGCCGGATTTAGAAGGCAATTGGGCTGGATCCGGGCCCCGGGCCTTAGTTTGCCTACCCATGATCTAAGGAGACCACTGATCCTTAAAATGAAAGCAATAAACAACGTACTGCAGTCACACAATCAATCAGTCAGTAGCTGAATTGGGTTCCACACAGTCACAAAAACAAAAGAGCAGCAAAAACAGACAGACCTCAGCGTAACACTCAACACGGAAGTGTGGCACTCAAATTGGAAGCGTAACACTCAAGCACATTCAGCTTCCGAAAAAAGTTTGCAAACCAGAACACTTACTTCCTGGTTTGCAGTGTTGGGGTCCCAAGTTGTTTGAGTACCAAGGCGTTTGAGAACCAAGGTACCACTGTAATTTGGATTGCTGGTTTGCAAATGGTCCTTCTTGAAAGGGTATCTCATTAACAAAGTATCTAAAGGGCAAGGTTCGATTGGCCTTTTTTTTCTATATATAATAGAATCATAGAATTGCTGATTTGAAAGGGACCCCAAATATTGTCTAGCGCAATTCCCTGCAATGGAGGAATGACAGCTAAAGCATCCCTGACAGATGTCCAACCACTGATTAAAAAGCTGAAATGAAGGAGAGTTCACCGCCTTCCAAGGGAGTCCATTCCACTTTTAATAATAATAATAATAATAATAATAATAATAATAATAATAATTTATTATTTGTACCCCACCCATCTGGCCGGGTCCCCCCAGCCACTCTGGGCGGCTTCCAACAAACACTAAAATACATTAAAATATCACGCATTAAAGACTTCCCTAAACAGGGCTGCCTTCAGGTGTTTTCTAAATGTCAGGTAGTTATTTATCTCTTTGACATGGGATGGGAGGGCGTTCCACAGGGCGAGCGCCACTACCGAGAAGGCCCTCTGCCTGGTTCCCTGTAGCTTTGCTTCTCGCAGTAAGGGAACCACCAGAAGGCCCTCGGCGCTAGATCTCAGTTTGAACATATGGCATGATTTTATTTCTTATACAAATATTGAGGCACATGGTCACTCAGTGCCACCAGCATATGCAAATGTCTGACTCATTTAAGCCTATACAAAACTTTGGACACATCTAAAGGTAAAGGGGCCCCTGACCATTAGGTCCAGTCGTGTCCGACTTTGGGGTTGCAGCGCTCATCTCGCTTTATTGGCCGAGAGCCGGCGTACAGCTTCTGGGTCATGTGGCCAGCATGACAAAGCCGCTTCTGGCGAACCAGAGCAGTGCACGGAAACGCCGTTTACCTTCCCGCTGGAGCGGTACCTATTTATCTACTTGCACTTTGACGTGCTTTCGAACTGCTAGGTGGGCAGGAGCTGGGACCGAGCAAAGGGAGCTCCCGTCGCAGGGATTCGAACCGCCGACCTTCTGATCAGCAAGCCCTAGGCTCTGTGGTGTAACCCACAGCGCCACCTGGGTCCCTTGAACACATCTACACAGCTGCAAATAAAACATTTAAAATGTGTTGTAAAGTGCAAATGTGACACTAGGTGGCGATAGTGAGCTATGCAAAATTCAATGCATTTTTCAAAACCTTTTTTAGAAAAAAGCATGTTCACATGTGTTTTTTTTATATGTGTGTGTGTGTGTAGATTCCACCTTTTATTCTCAGTAATGATGGAACTCACAGATGGAGAATACTTTTATTTTTATAAATAGTTTTGTTTTTTAAAAAGGAATATTTTTGCGAGTTAATACTTTATTATCCCTTTGGAGCTGTGTTGTCTCTTTAACTATGATTCCTGCTTTGCAAGGTTCAAATTAGATGACTCTTTCGGTCCCTTTCCATCTCTACAATTCTATGCTTTTATTATCTTTGTACTTTTGTCCTTCCAGCTTTTATGGTTTACATTCCTCACTCTCTCTTTTTTGCCTTTTTTTGTTACGTTTTCACTTTTGGCTGTAGTTCTCAAATCAATAAAATAGAATAAAGAATAAAGAATAAAGGCAGTCAAGGGTCTGGACAGCTGCAGGAGGTGGTCATCATGTCACAACTCATATTCCCAACCATTTTGTGGCTCTTCCTAGACCTCACACCGTGAGCGAGAGAAGCCAGAAAAAGCTGCCAGGAAGATCTATGTCCGAGATGACCAGGGAGGCGTGAAGACCATCACCCAGGGAAGCAAAGAAACTAGAGCTGGGCTGAAATGACTCACAGCTTTTCATAAATTTTTCTGGCAGTGCAAAAAAGAAAAAAAGCCACCCTTAGCATTTGGTCCCCACGTCCTTCTTGTGAAATTATGCACTTCCTTCGTTGACAACTGGCTGTCTTTTCTCTCAGTTAACCCTCGGTGACATCTTCACGCTTTGAATTGAATTGGCTTTGCCGTGTTGTGGCATCTCGTTCGCTGCTTGAATCATAGAACCTACCCTGTTTCTCCTAAAATAAGATGTAGCCATAAAATAAGAGCAGTGGTTACATATTCATATGACCACTGCTCCTTGAAAATTTCCATTGTATGTTAAGTTACCCTGTTTCCCCTATTTTAAGACGTAGTCATAAAATAAGCCATAGCAGGCTTTTTTCGCATTTGCGAAATATAAGCCGTACCCCGAAAATAAGCCATAGTGATAGGCGCAGTTCTGGAGGGCGCCAAGGAAAAGGCTGGGCTGGGCTTACGTAATAAAAATAAGACATCCCCTCAAAATAAGCCATAGTGTGTTTTCTTGAGGGGGAAAAAATATAAGACGGTGTCTTAAAATAGGGGAAACACGGTATTATATGCTGAAGAAGACGTATACGAAACAGTGTCAATACCGGATCACTGTCCGTTGTCTTTCTGGTATTATACAAGAAAAATATATAAACTACTTTCATTGGCCGTCGTGTTGCTCGTTTTTGTTTCTGTTGAAGATTGCAACACAGAGGTTTTTTTGTCTTGCTATAAAATAAGCCGTAGCAGGATTTCTACGCATTTGCGAAATATAAGCCATACCCCGAAAATAAGACATACCCCGAAAATAAGACATAGCGATGCGGCGCCTCTCCCTTAAGATGGCCTGGATAGGCGTGGCTATGCAACGTACTGACGTGGAGTGGTTAAAATAAGACATCCCCCGAAAATAAGCCATACTGTGTTTTTTTGAGGGGGAAAATATATAAAACGGTGTCTTATTTTAGGAGAAACAAGGGTAGAACTGCAGGGTTTGGATGGGACTGTGGGGTGTGAAACACAGAGCAGTCAAATACAACATTCCTAGAGTGGACATGTTTGGACCTGAAGAGGGATGTTTGTCCAGCCAGTAGATAAACTTCCTGTTTCCTCCTGTGCTGGGACAAACTTCCTCTACATGTGACCAGAGGTGGGCGTGACTTTACCTGTGCAGGTAGCAAAAGCACAGGACTGGCCACCACATCTCTCTCTTCTCCATTTTGCTTTCATCGAAGAAGCACCAGCCTGAGATGCTCTCTTGGCTTCCAGCCAAGAGAGGAGAAAGGAACTATCTCCTTATGGGATAGATTCCACATGTATATGCTTTGTAACTCAAGTCTGCCTTCAGGGATCCTCTTGTGAACTGAATGAACCTGTGAGTAAACTATTTTACACTTTTTATACTAGACTGTGCCGTGTCTATTCTTTTTAAAAGGGAATAAAGGGGAAATTACCAGGTAACTTATTTTTGAGGCTTCATGCAACCCTGGCAAAACGTTATCCGCTGTCAAAACAAAATAAAAAATAAAAAAATTCCTTCCAGTAGCACCTTAGAGACCAACTAAGTTTGTTCTTGGTATGAGCTTTCGTGTGCATGCACACTTCTTCAGATACACTGAAACAGAAGTCACCAGACCCTTATATATAGTGAGAGGGTGGGAGGGGTATTACTCAGAGGGGTGGTGGGAATGGGTGATAGGCTGATAGGAGAGGTAAACCTGTTGACGACTGTTAACGACTGCAATTAGTCTTGCAGGAATAAACAAGGGGTGAGAAGGTTAAAAATGGCTTTGTCGTGTATAATGAGATAAGAATCCAATGTCTTTATTCAAACCAGTTCTCTCCATGGTTTTAAGTTTTAAGTTTGGTAATGAGTTGCAATTCAGCAACTTCTCTTTCCAGTCTATTTCTGAAATTCCTTTGTAATAAGACAGCTACTTTGAGATCTTGTATAGAGTGTCCTGGGAGATTGAAGTGTTCTCCTACTGGTTTCTCTGTCTTGTGATTCCTGATGTCAGATTTATGTCCATTTATCCTTTGGCGTAGGGTTTGGCCTGTTTGTCCAATATAGAGAGCTCTGTTGGCATTTGATGGCATACACAATGTTAGACGATGAGCAATTAAATAGTCCTAAGTTATCCGCTGTGTAAGTTTAAAAGGGGAATGTTACTCTGCTAACAAAAGTTGGGAAGGATATAATTAAACAATATATCCTCTCCTGCCTCCCTGAACATTCCCACAGGGACCCCAAGGGCCATCTAGCTAGCCCAACCCCCTGCAATGCAGGATTCACAGCTAAGGAATCCCTGACAATGGCCAGCCAACCTATCTTTAAAAACCTCCAACAAAGCAAAGGTCCACTCCACTGCAGAACAGCTCTTACCATCTTCCTAATGTTTAGACACAGTCGCCTATATCCTTTTCACATGTCCAACCAGGTGTCTCCCCTCCCTACATTCTCTATTTGTGGATCTCACTATTCCTGTCTAAGTGTAGGACTTCACGTTTAAAACCTATTGGTTTTGAACCAATAAATAAAAGTAAAGGGTAAAGGGACCCCTCTAGGTCCAGTCGTGTCCAACTCTGGGGTTGCGGCGCTCATCTCGCTTTATTGGCCAAGAGCCAGCGTACAGCTTCCGGGTCATGTGGCCAGCAGGACTAAGCCGCTTCTGGCGAACCAGAGCAGCGCATGGAAACGCCGCTTACCTTCCCGCCGGAGCGGTACCTATTTATCTACTTGCACTTTGACGTGCTTTTGAACTGCTAGGTGGGCAGGAGCAGGGACTGAGCAACAGGAGCTCACCCCCGTCGCAGGGATTCGAACCGCCAACCTTCTGATCAGCAAGCCCTAGGCTCTGTGGTTTAACCCACAGCGCCACCTGGGTCCCTCGAACCAATAAATAACCGTTCATAATTCAACCCGCCTGCCTGGAGGTAGCCTTTTAATCTGTGTGTCTGGGAAGTATGTGCATTTCATTTCGCTGGCTTTGACCTCACAGCTCTCTCTTCCTCCATCCCATCAAGAAAGAAACTTGCACCCCTATTTAATCCAGATAACACCGAACCCCTTTTTAGTGTGTCCAGTAAATGTATGGCGCGTATTGTGGAGTGACCAGTTTAACTACGTGGTTTGGTGAAGAAGCACCTCGTTCTGCCCAAATCTTCCAACAATTCAGCCTGTTGGCATTTCATAGGCATTTCATTGTCTTCACAGCGATACAGGGCAGGCTGGCAATGCTAAAATCCTGGCATGCACTGCTGAGTTTGACATGTTCTCTCTGCCTCTCGCTGGAGCCTGGGCACGCTGGTGTCTTGAGGCATCTCCTTCTGGAAAGCTGGCTTGTTCTGGGCAGGTAATGAAGCAAGAGAATCGATGGGTTTTCACCCTTCTTCACTTTGAGGGAGGCTCCAGGGTGGGGGCAGGGAGGGTGCTGTGGCCGCAGCAGGAGAAAGGAGGAGCCGTTTCATATGCAGCCCCTTCGTGAGGCCAGGCTGGGCACCAGCAAGACCCTGGGAGCACTGCTTACCTTTCTTAGTGGGTCGTGAAAACTACTACTGTATTTTTTGCTCCATAAGACGCACCTGACCATAGGTCACACCTAATTTTTAGAGGAGGAAAGGGGGAAAGCCCCATTTTGGGGGGGGGATCAGCTCACAGTTGTGCAGCTTCTTTTGCAAAGGGGGAAAGCCCCCTTTTGTGAGGATCAGCTCAAAGATGTTGAGCTTACTTTGCAACGGGGAAAAAAATTCTGTTTTTATGGGGTTCAACTCACAGTTCTGCAGCTTCTTTAGGAAAGGAAAGGGAGCTGTTTCTACAGTTTCCAGACAGATAATCTAATCCGCCAGTCACATGTCGCTGGGGAAACAAACAGCCTCCGTCTGCAGAACATTCAACAATGGAGGCCTGGGCAAGGGGGCGGGGCCAGAAAGGGAGCCAGCGATGGACCACACATTCGCTCCATAATACGCAGACATTTCCCCTTTTAGGAGGAAAAAGTGCGTCTTATGGAGCAAAAAATACGGTATTCTGGACAACCCTTTTTAGAGGGTAGGGGCAGTAGGGGTGAGTTTATGGAAATAAAATGATTGGGAACCACTGAGAGTTAAATATCAGCCTGTAATATGAGTCTACCATATACAGTTGGTATAAGGATTTCTGGCATCACGCTTGTGAGAGATGTTCAGACCTGCATAAGACAAGGCTACCTAAATACTAAGAGAGCTTCTTCTTATTTTGCTCCTCAGCTGAGACCTGCTTTGTCCAGGGAGGCAGGTGGAATTATGAATGGTTATTTCTTTGTTTAACCACGAGCTAAAGGAAGCACACAAAGAATAAGCAATATTCCAGGTGGAATATATGGCTTAGTTCTTATATGGCTTAAATCAAGGCTATCTGAAAACTCTGTTCCCTCATAAGAACCTGCCTGGGTTTTGAGATCTCCGGGAGAGTCCCGTCTCTCGGTCCTGCCACCCTCTCAGGCACACTTGGTGGGGACGCGGGAAAGAGCCTTCTTGGGGGCTGCTCCCAGACTTTGGAACTCCATCCCTAGAGAAGCCAGACTGGCTCCCTCCTTGCTGCCCTTTTGCCGGCAGCCGAAGACTTCCCAAACAGGCATTTGGGAGCTGACTGCTTTTAAGGAAGGGGCTGACGCCGTGCTTCTCTCTCTCTCTCTCTCTCTCTCTCTCTCTCTCTCTCAATGTTATTGTTTTTTAATGATTTGCCCCCGTCTTTTAAGCTGTTCTTATTTTGATCTATAAGCAGCCTTGAGGTCCGTGTCAAGGGAAAAGGTGGGGTATAATCAATCAATCAATCAATCAATCAACCCTCTGCCGTAAATCTGCAGAAATAGTACATGTTGCATTTTCACTGATTCATTCCCTGGGTGGCAGGGTGGATTTGATTTAAATCAAACTGATTTAAATCACCATTTATATCACTAGCAGGGTGGATAAAAATCAACAATTTTTAAAAAAATATATATTAAAAAATCTGATTTTTTAAAATTTAAATCAGATTTTTTTGATTTAAATCTGATTTTTTATTATTATTTTTTATTTAAAAAATCATTGATTTTTATCCACCCTGCTAGTGATTTAAATCAGTTTGATTTAAATCAAATCCACCCTGCTGGGTGGGTACCCAATGCTCAGGTTCTGCTGAATCCCCAATCCCAGGATCAGAGTCGGTTGCATCAATTGCCCCAGGAAGCGTCACAAGCTCGTTGCCAACAAGGAGAGAAATTTGTCACACACACACACACACACACACACACACACACACACACACACACACACATCGGCGGGTCCTGCTCCTGGCTTGTAGCATCCTCCAAGGCAAATGTTATTCTTTGCACAATACATGACAGGCCAGCTGGTAATCTTTCCGTAATATCCAAGCCAGATGTCGCTCTTTCCATTAGGCACAATGAATTCACAGTTATTGGATGAGATTTTAACTGCCAGGAATAAACCTTCCTGGAGCCATTCCAGGGCTTCTCAGGTTTCCGTCTTTCAAGTGCCTCGGCCGGGAGCCCTGGGCCAAGTCCCTGGGTGTGGTGGCATGGAGAAGTCAAGCCAAGCTGCCTGGGGCACTCCTGGGGCAGGCAGGTGGTCCTGTCCAGGCTTCAAAGCTGAAGGGGGACCTGGCTGAGGTTCTGGAAAATGGGATTGATGCTGAAGGGAGGCTAGGAGGCCAGGAGAAGAGTCCAAAAACTTGGTTGGGTTCCTTTCCTGAAATACTTTTGAGAAAGGTATAAAGGAAAACAGATGAAAAACGCAGGCTGCCTTCCAAGGGCTCCATTTCAAAATTAAATCTCCCAGTTGTTCCTCTTTTGATGAACTCATTACATGAATGTACTTTCCTTCTGGAGTCATTTGACTTGGCCAGGACATGCTGAGAATGTCTCCTTGGCAAACAAAGAGCACACATCGCTCAAAGTGGCTGGATCCCTGGGCCTCTGTCATGGGACGGGGCCATGATCAAGCGCTGGCCCAATCTGCAGAACCCCCTGAGCTTCCTGTGGCATTTCTTTTTATTTATTTATTGCATTTCTGCCCCACCTTTTTCTCCAAGAAGCCGAAGATGGCCCACGTGGTTCTCTCTCCCTCCACATTTTATCCCCAGACAACCCTGGGAAGTAGGCTAGGCTGAGAGGCACTGACTGGCCCAAGGCCACCCAGTGGGCTTCATGGCTGAGTGGGGACATTGGAACCCTGGTCTCTCCCTGGTCCAACCGCTACACAACTGTTGTAATTGTTGTAAGAATATCAAGGTCTTATATATATATATATATATATATATATATATATATATATATATATATAATAATTGTTCATAAGTGTGCCAAGCAAAACGGGGCACATGTCTGGAGCAGCGCAGGAGGACAGCCCTGTCTCTATTTTGACTCCCAAACTGACAAACTGTTTCTCTGCAAGGAAGGAGGGGGTGATTGTCTCAGGAAAATAAAGTGATAATTCTGGCATCCTGATGCCGGAGTGCCAGACATGGGCCATTTCCCTCACAAAGAACCCACCACCTAAAATGGATTTGGATCGTTAGCCCTACATTAGCCCTGCCAGGCCAGGGCAGGAAACAAGAAACCTTTTGTTTTGCTGAAATGTGTGTCTGGGAGGGGTCAGGGAGAGATGGCACAGGGGTGAGAATTCTCAGGTTACCTCCTCTGACACCCCCCCCCCAATCTGTGATGCAACTGTGATGTATCTGGGGAGTGGTCTGGGGTTACACCCCTTCTGTGATGTATGTGGGAGGTATCTGGGGGTGGGGCTGGACTTGGAGGAGGGATTTTTGAAATGTCTTTATAAGAGCATGTGCTCCTTTTGTTTGGGGTCCTTTTTCCCTTACTCTCTGGTGTGTGGGGCAAAAACGCCATGTTGCAACAGAAATAAATTCTTTGCTTCTCAATTTTTCTCTGGTTGGCCTCTGTAATTTACTCCTTCCGATGGAGAACCTCAAAAGGCTCTTGTGTACCCCATAAGGGAATAAGAGCAGATTTCTGTTTATTTCACAACACTGGCTCTGAAGCATGGAGCCAGACAGGAGTTGAAGCTACACTCTCTTTGTCCATAGTCAGATGCGTTATCCCTTACAACACTGGTCCAGCTCTTGTAAAACCAGCCCAGGCCTGAATTTCAAAGCATGCCTGGATTTGAAGTGCTCCGTGCATGCGCTGATTTGCAGATGTGCAAGCGCACAGTAGAAATAATTAACTAGGTTGTGGTTGTTTAGTTGTATAGTCGTGTCCGACTCTTCGTGACCCCATGGACCAGAGCACGCCACTCCTGTCTTCCACTGCCTCCCGCAGTTTGGTCAGACTCATGTTAGTAGCTTCGAGAACACTGTCCAACTAGGTATTTGCAATCAAATAATGGGACGCGGGTGGCGCTGTGAGTTAAACCACAGAGCCTAGGGCTTGCTGATCAGAAGGTCGGCGGTTCGAATCTCTGCAACGGGGTGAGCTCCCGTTGCTTGGTCCCTGCTCCTGCCAACCTAGCAGTTTGAAAGCATGTCAAAGTGCAAGTAGATAAATAGGTACCACTGCAGCGGGAAGATAAACGGCGTTTCCGTGTGCTGCTCTGGTTCGCCAGAAGCAGCTTTGTCATGCTGGCCACATGACCTGGAAGCTGTACGCTGGCTCCCTTGGCCAATAATGCGAGATGAACGCCGCAACCCCAGAGTCGGTCACGACTGGACCTAATGGTCAGGGGTCCCTTTACCTTTTTAATGGAAGAGCAAGTCTAGAGCAGAGGTGTCAAGGGGGAGGAGATCTGGAGAAATAAGCAGCAGGTACATTAAATGAGGATGCAGAGAACCTTGTATGCCACCTTGAGCTCCCTGGAGAAAAAGGTGGGCTATAAATGAAATCAATCAATCAGTAATACTGGGGATCACAATGCTGACTATTTACCATTTAATACCTAACCATAATCAGAGGAGCAGGGTGGATTTGATTTAAATCAAACTGATTTAAATCAAACTGATTTAAATCACAATTTAAATCACCAGTCAGTAAGGCTCAGGGTGGATAAAAATCAACGATTTTTTAAAAAAAAATCAGATTTTTTTTAAAAAAAAATCATTGATTTTTATCCACCCTGAGCCTTACTGACTAGTTATTTAAATCGTGATTTAAATCAAATCCACCCTGCAGAGGAGTACCGGTAAATGGCTTGTGGGCATCCAATGAAGCCGAGTGTCAGAACATTCAGGACAGATGAGAAAGTCCTTCACGCGGCATGTCATTAATCTCTGGAACTCCCACCCACAGGAGGCAGTGATGGTCACCACCCTAGATGGCTTTAAGAGAGGTTAGACAACAATTAATGGAGCCAGGCGACTAGCCAGGGTGGCCACGCTCTGCCTCCACAATTGGAGGCAGCAATGCTTCAACTGCGGGAAACCACAGGAGGGGAGAGGGCTGTTGTGCATGAATCCTGGTTGCAGGCTTCCCAGAAGAGCCATCTGGTTGACCACTGTGAGAACAGGATGCTGGACTAGATGGGCCACCGGCCTGATCCAGCAGGCTCTCCTTATGTTCGTATGCTTGTCCAAGATCTGCAAGTATCTGCAGAGTTCCTAGAGGCCCCAGAGGTAAAGGGCTGAGGGGAGCTGGGTGTCTGGAAGGAGAGGACAATTACAGAATAGATTTCATTTGGCAAATTTAGGCTAAGGAAAGTGCAGGCTGACTTGGAGAGATTCTATCTTCCAGAAGTATTGGCTCAGTGGAGACCAACATTTGGAGTCGCCCTGGTCTTAAGGTTCTGTGCAGTTGTTAAATACCGTATTTTTCGCTCCATAAGATGCACCTGAACATAAGACACACCTAGTTTTTAGAGGAGGAAAGGGGGAAAGCCCTGTTTTTTTGAGGATCAGCTCAAAGTGGTGCAGCTTCTTTTGCAAAGGGAAAAGCCCTGTTTTTTTTGAGGAGCAGCTCAAAGTGGTGCAGCTTCTTTTTCAAAGAGGAAAAGCCCTGTTTTTATGGGGTTCAACTCACAGTTTTCAGCTTCTAGTCCTACAGGAAAGGGAGCCATTTCTACAGTTTCCAGGCAGATAATCTAATCAGCCAGTCACATGTCGCTGGGGAAACAAACAGCCTCCCTCTGCATTCAACAACGGAGGCCTGGGCAAGGGGGCGGGGCTGGAAAGGGAGCCTTATCTCTCTCCCCGATCGTTTGCTAAACAGCTGTTCAGCGGCTTCCTTTCAACACCCTCTTCTCTCTTTGTAAAAAAAAAGAGCACAATCTGCTTTTGGCCCCTAGGCAATTTGGCTCCAGGGACCATGCATTCGCTCCATGAGACGCACAGACATTTCCCTTTACTTTTTAGGAGGAAAAAAGTGAGTCTTATGGAGCGAAAAATACGGTAATTGATATTAATGTTTGTATCTTTATTTTAGATCTTATTGTGATTTATGGGGGTATTGTTCACACTGGCTATGTATTTTTTGATGTTTGATTGTTTATGACTACTTTCGTGACGTTGTAATTATGTACTTTTTCATGTTGTAAGCCACCTTGAACATGGTTTAACGCAGGCATGGCCAAACTTGGCCCTCCAGATGTTTTGGGACTACAATTCCCATCATCCCTGACCACTGGTCCTGTTAGCTAGGGATGATGGGAGTTGTAGTCCCAAAACATCTGGAGGGCCAAGTTTGGCCATACCTGGTTTAAAGTATGCAAAGGTGGCATACAAATAAAATTATGCATGCATGCATGTATTAAAACGCACACAGTCAAAATGTATGCATTAAAATGCACACCTTTATGGACTGTTCCCATGCAAGTCCATGAACCACACGTGTGGATTTCTTTCCGTCACAAGGCAAGCCAAAATGGCAAATAGAATTGAGAACGGCAGCCCATTAAAAAAACAACTACAGTATAAAATCCACAAGGAACATTAAGTGAGTTTCTTATTTTATACAGAGGAAGGTAATTGAGCCAACTGTTCAAACGGATGTTTTGGGAGCCTCCAAAACTCAGAGAGAGAGAGAGAGAGAGAGAGAGAGAGAGAGAGGGAGGGAGGGAGGGAGGGAGGGAGGGAGGGAGTCTGCTGAACTGGCACAATCGCTTTGGCCTTTTGCTTCCCTCCTCCACAAAAAGCTCGTGCCAAAAAAACTCCTTTTTAGTCACCTTGATCCATATCTTGCTAGGAAGAAGCCTTTCGTTTGGGGAATGTAGGCCATGAAGAAACGTAACCTTTCCTGGAGATGTCATCTGTGTAGCCCTCTATTCACTTCAGTGTTTCTCTTAATGCCCTGACCTTTGAAAGACACGTACCTATTTTGTCTGTCTAGCCTTGTAGTAAACTGCATCCGAGTCCCTTAGACCAGTGTTCCCCAACCTTGGGTCTCCAGCTGTTTTCGGACTACAATTCCCATCATCCCTGACCACTGGTCTTGCTAGCGAGGGATGATGAGAGTTGTAGTCCAAAAACAGCTGGAGGCCCAAGGTTGGGGAACACTGCCTTAGACTATAGTTCTAGCTCTTTGGCTTTTTTGCTCCTCTCTCTTCTGGAAGCCTTAATTCCCCTCTGGTCCCCTGAAACGTTAGATTCGCTTGCATCTTTTGGAAGTGAGTGCCTGCAGCAGCAAATGCAAAGGGTATATGGTTCCAGATCCACCTTCCCCAACCTGGTGCCCTCTGGGTGTTGTGGACCGGAGGCTGATGGGAGTGATAATCCAATAGAGCTGCAGGCTACAAAGCTGAACCAGGCTACACTCTATGGACCAACCTTGTTCTAGTCCAGCACAGGTAGATGTGTTTATCTGTTAAAAACATGATCACCTGTGCTGGATCAGACCACAGTGGGGCCATAGAGTGCAGGTGGAGATTTGTGGATGTCGTCTATCTCACTTAGGAGGGACGCGGGTGGCGCTGTGGGTTAAACCACAGAGCCTAGGGCTTGCCGATCAGAAGGTCAGCGGTTTGAAGCCCCCAGTCGGTCTCAGACTCCTTATTGGCAGCCGAGCAACGCAGCTGATGAGCCTCCCTGGCCAGCAGGGAGGGAGAGGAGCTGCTTCCTTTGAAATCCAGGAAATTTAAGGGATATCAACAATCCAGGATAGCAGCGGGAAACAGCATTGGAATAAGGGAGTTTCCCGCAAAAAAAGGGAGGGTTGACAGCTATGGCTGTGAGACCCACCATCCTATGTTCATGTTCTATAGGTGTGTAAATAAAACCATATATCCTAAAGACACCAGAGTCTCTGCTGACCTTCAATGCAAGGCAACCAAACCTAGATAAACACCTGGAACCCCTGGATTCCCTCACTCCTTGGAGATTGTGGTGGCATGTCTCACCCTCCAATGCCAAAGTTTGGTGGCACTGTGGGTTAAACCACAGAGCCTAGGGCTTGCCGATCAGAAGGTCGGCGGTTCGAATCCCCGCGACGGGGTGAGCTCCCGTTGCTTGGTCCCTGCTCCTGCCAACCTAGCAGTTCGAAAGCACGTCAAAGTGCAAGTAGATAAATAGGTACCACTGCAGCGGGAAGGGAAACGGTGTTACCGTGCGCTGCTCTGGTTCGCCAGAAGCAGCTTAGTCATGCTGGCCACATGACCTGGAAGCTGTACATGACCTGGAAGCTCCCTCGGCCAATAATGCGAGATGAGCACCGCAACCCCAGAGTCGGTCACGACTGGACCTAACGGTCAGGGGTCCCTTTACCTTTATCTCACTTAGGAGGCCAACCAGGGCTGGGTCAGAGAAACCAGCAGCCAGCCAGCCACAGAGAACATCTTGCATGGCGAGACTTGTTGAAGTGAATGGAAGATCCCCGTCAGCATCTTTCATCGCTCTGGTACATTTCAATGCACAACACCGGGGGTACTGTGCTCAAAGGCTTATGTTCCACTAGCAAAACTTCCTTTTCAAATCCCACCTCCGCATTTGCTGGTGTGATGTTGTTTCCTCTTAAGAGCCCGTGTTTTCTTTTTAATTCACGGCGGTTAAATGCACTTGAAGAGGAGCCCCCTCCCCATGGCATCGCCTCACCTGTGCTCAGAGGCCATGCTTACCTAGCGAGGGAAGGGAAGAATTAAGGGCATGCATCATTTGATTTTAATTGAAGGAATGTTCTATCCCATTGAACTGCTAACTAAGCCGAACACAGGATTGTGTTTACATAAGCAAGCCCCGAGTCGATATAGACTTGCTGTCACGTTAAGTCAATACTTATGAAACTTCTCTGTTTAATTATTCAGTGAGGATTGACTTATTATTGTGTTAAGATGGTGGTTAGCCTTGAGCAAAGGGAGCCGCAGAACTGAAAAGGCTTCTTTCGGCTTTCCCCGGAATGGGCTGGGGCTCAGGGAGAGAGAGAGAGAGAGAGAGAGAGAGAGAGAGAGAGGGTCTCTCACATCTTCAGCATCGTCAGATGCTCCTTCGATGGGGCGGGGGGGGGACACAGCTGGGGATGGGGAGAAGGAGGCAGTTTTCCATTTTTGTATCTTTCCATTCATACATTCCCGAATCAAAGCACGACCCCAGCAAGCCTTGGAGCTGATTATCAGCCAGCTGAGATCAATGATTCCCTAACAAAAAGTCACCAGCCTTATTTCACTTTCAGAGCTAATCGAAGAGCCTCCATTCCCCCAGATGTATTGTTCCATGCTACCCCAGTCTCTGAGCGATGAGAGACTCCAGGGCTCCTGCATGCTTAGCCAGGGTTCAGATTCCCTGGAATGAAGGTCAGTGGACCCTGTTGCATCGTTAGGGTATGTGGTTTTATTTACACCGACATACTGAGCATAAGATGAAGGGGTTCACAGCATCACCCCAGCAGATCTTTCCATTAACCACAGCTTTGGCTCCAGCACAGAGCAAGCAGGTCTCTGTGTGTCCTGCTTCTAGCCTACATCCAAGCTCAGCTCCCACAAACTACTCTGGCTATTGTTCTCCTGCCTAGCAGCTAGGTGATGAATGACCTTAGCTTGGAGGGTCCCATCAGTTCAGGCATGTCCAACAGGTAGATCGTGATCTACTGGTAGATCACTGGACGTCTGTGGTAGATCACTGGTAGATCACTGGCTCCCCCCAAAGAAGCTCAGCAACTTTGGCTCCCCTAAAAGAAAGCTCTACATCTTTGCCCTGAAACCCCCAAAACAGGGCTTTCCTTCCTAAAAAAAGCTCAACTTTGACCTGAACCCCACAAAACATGGATGGCTTTCCTTCCTAAATAAAGCTCAACAACCTCGACCTGAACCCCCCAAAAGAGGATAGATCACTGCCAGTAGATCACAGTCACTTGGAAGTTGGCCACCCCTGACTTAGTTCTAGCTCTTGCAACCTGGCTCATTCTTTTGGGATGCTGATGAGGACACTTAAGTGGCCAGCTAAGGTCTTTGTCATATCAAGAAACTTATCTGACTAATTCAATAATAGAATCCTTTATTAGATTCTGAACCCTTGCTGCCCCCCAAGAATTGGAGGGTCTAAAGGCATCATCCTGACTGACCTTCACCCCCTCCCAAAAAAACCCCAACAACAGTATGCTTGCAGGGATGAACGTTTCCCCACCCCCTTGAAGAACGAAGCTCAGGTCAGAGGGAGCAGGGGGAGGTATATACCGTGTTTCCCCTATTTTAAGACACCATCTTATTTTTTTTTCCCCCTCAAGAAAACGCACTATGGCTTATTTTGAGGGGGTGTCTTATTTTTTATTACGTAAGCCCAGCCCAGCCTTTTCCTTGGCACCCTCCAGAACTGCGCCTATCATTGTGGCTTATTTTCGGGGTACGGCTTATATTTTGCAAATGCGAAAAAAGCCTGCTATGGCTTATTTTATGACTACATCTTAAAATAGGGGAAACAGGGTATGGATGTCATGAGACCTGTCCAATCAGAGGGAGGCTCAGGGGCACCTCCCCCTTGTGGAGCACTTTCCATTCGGTACAGCCCCTCCCCTCCATTCCTCCAAGGAGAGCTGACATCTCCCCATCTGGTTCCATGAACAGTATTCTTATTTATATATTTACAGGGGAGGTCATAGTCCTGTGAGAAGGGTGAGTCAGCTGGATGTCATTCTATCATGAGAGAAATGGGGTGTGTGTGGGTGTGTGGGTGTGGGTGGGTGTGATTTCTCACGCTTTGTTTTTCCCATGAGAGCAAAGCATCCAACTTAAGCCATTAACCATGGACCCCTGTGGCACGTGAACATGTGCTACCTGCCATGCGTTATTGATCCAGACAACCATTTTACCAAGCGGTAAAGGTGGTGGAAGCCTTACAACTGGGTGAAACCCCCAACCTTGCTTATACATGAGAAAGCATAGCAGGAAAAGAATTACATGGCGTTTCATTAGTACAGATGGCCAAGACACGCTAGAAAATCTGGCAAAGTCACATTGGGCTCAACTCCCACAAAGAGAACTGACTGTTGAGCTATGGAACTCCAGACAACAACAACAATCTTTATTACGGTCCATGACCAGAAATCAATTTGTATAAAATGTAATAGTGTAAGTTGTATTATCTTACAAATAGAGATAAAAATACGGGCCAATTCACAGAATTGATGCTTACATTTAAAACCATATTTTAGCCTCTTAAGGTTTAAAATTTAAGTTCAAAGTCTCTGCTGTCTATTATCGGACCATCAGGGTTACATTTCGGACCCCATTGCTGATATCACTGCTCGTCTTATTCTTGTCGCGATGTGACTGTATTTTGCCACGGGCCTTGTAATTTCGGGATCTTTATCAGCCAGGAGGTGTCTAATATAGGTATCGTCTGTACTACTACCGGGTAGTTTCCTCAGGATCGGTTCGATCAGCTCTTTTCTTGAGTCTCGATATAATGGGCAGTGTAGAATGACATGCCCAATGGATTCGATCTCGTTGCTATCACAGGGACATAGTCTTTGTTCGATCGGAGTCTTGTTGTATCTTCCCTCTAAGAGAACTGAAGGGAGAGCATTAAAGCGCGCCCTGGAGAATGCCCAACGGTGTTTGGCGTTGTCTAGTATTTTGAGGTAGTTTGCTAGCTGGGGCCTATAGGAGTTATACAGGGGTTTGTAAATTATCGAAAGTTGATTAAAATCATTTTGGACTTCAATGTCCCTTAGTCTTTCTCTGATTATGTTCTTGGCCCTTCCCGTTTCTAGGCTTAATAAATACTCTGGGGAGAGTCCATATGTGGCCAGTTTTCCGAGAATGCCCTTCCGCCAGCTAGATTGGAATTTGTCGTGTAGCATCAGGGGGAGCAGACCAGCCGGCGAGTTGTTGGTTCTTAGCCAGGTAAATAGTGTCCTTATCCATACTTTGGCTTCAATCCTGTATAATCCTGTTTCCAGACGCAGGGCAGCGTTTGGGACACATTTTGGTGTTTGCAGGAGTGATCTGAGGAAACCTGATTGTATCTTTTCATATGGGTCTAAATTAGCAAGGGAAACAAGTGGTGCACCATATAATATTTGTGCTGTTGGTTTTGCAACAAATAATTTAATAGCAGCAGGAATGAAGTTTCCTCCCGTTGTGCGATGGAATCTTAGGATTGCCCTTGTGCTTTTTGTGCTGTAGCGGAGCTATAATTAATGTGGGCAGTTTTCTTCCTTGATGCTTGGAACACTACTCCTAAGTATTTAAAGCATGGCACTTGTTCAATCTCTTGATTCTCTATCCGCCATCTGTGTATTTTCCTTTTATTAGAGAAATCCATAATTTTTGTTTTTTGATAATTCACTACTAGTTTCTCCTCTCTACAGTATTGGGTTAAGCTGTTAAGAGCTCTTTTGAGGCCCATCCGTGTCTGGGACAAAATAACTGCATCGTCCGCATAAAGTAATATAGGCAGTTTTTTGTCTGCCAATTTTGGGGCATGTATATCCGCCCCTTGTAGGTGGACTATAAGGGAGTTTATATAGATGTTAAATAAACAGGAGGCCAATATACATCCCTGTTTAACTCCCTTAGTTGTTCTAATGCAATTAGAGAGTTGACCTTCTTGATTGCATCTTACACGGAGTCGTGTGTTATTGTAAAGTTTGGATATTAATAGCAGCAGACGTCGATCTATAGATGACTTGCTGAGTTTGTCCCAGAGTCGAGTTCTTGGGATGGAATCGAAAGCTGCTTTAAAGTCTACGAATGCTGCAAATAGGTGGAGATTATGCTGCGACGTATATTTCTCAGCTAGGTGTTGTAAAATCAAGCAGTGATCCATTGTGGATCTCCCCTGTCTGAATCCAGCCTGTGCTTCATCAAGTATGTTTGCATTTTCTGTCCATTCGCACAGTTTCTCGCTGAGATGTTTGGCATATAATTTACTTATGATGTTCAGAAGGCTTATAGGTCTATAATTGGCGGGATCAGCCCTAGAGCCCTTTTTATAGATGGGAATAATGATGGAAGTCCCCCAATCTTCTGGGATCTGTGCTGTTCTATCTATATATGTGAACAGGGAGGCTAACAAGGGGGCCATGGAACTCCAGATGACGAGCTCAACACCACAAATATATGGCTCTTTCCCTAAGAAGCATTTCTGAACCCCTCCTTTCCACAGATTACCATATTTTTTGCTCCGTAAGACGCACCTGAACATAAGACGCACCTAGTTTTTAGAGGAGGAAAGGGGGAAAGCCCTGTTTTTTTAAGGATCACCTCAAAGTGGTGCAGCTTTTTTGCAAAGGGAAAAGCCCTGGTTTGTTGGTTTTTTGGGGGGTTTTTTGTGTGTGTTTTTGAGGATCAGCTCAAAGTGGTGCAGCTTTTTTTGCAAAGGATCAGCTGAAAGTGATGCAGCTTCTTTTTCAAAGAGGAAAAGCCCCGTTTTTATGGGGTTCAACTCACAGTTTGCAGCTTCTAGTCCTACAGGAAAGGGAGCCATTTCTACAGTTTCCAGACAGATAATCTAATCAGCCAGTCACATGTCGCTGGGGAAACAAACAGCCTCCCTCTGCATTCAACAATGGAGGCCTGGGCAAGGGGGCGGGGCTGGAAAGGGAGCCTTATCTCTCTCCCCATCGCTTGCTAAACAGCTCTTCAGCAGCTTCCTTTCAACACCCTCTTTTCTCTTTGTAAAAAAAAAGAGCACAATCTGCTTTTGGCCCCTAGGCATTTTGGCTCCAGGGACCATGCATTCGCTCCATAAGACGCACAGGCATTTCCCCTTACTTTTTAGGAGGAAAAAAGTGTGTCTTATGGAACGAAAAATACGGATAGGCAATTCTGATTCGTCTCCTGCCCTGCCTATTCTCTGGCTAAAACCTGGACCTGTGAACAGCTGCTCCAAGCCCTTCTCATTACGTAGTGTAATGAGAAGGCGCAACCGCTCTGGTTGTTGGTTTTTTCCAGAGATGCATCTACTGTATTACCAAATGACATTTTGCCCATCACTGCAGAGGGTGTGAAGCTCTGTGGGTCCAGGTAAAAAAAGGGGGGAAAGGGGGGGGAAGCAACCGTCCCACTTTGGACACGAATGCTCTCAAAGTCAGGTCATTTCATCAGCATCATCTTCTCCTCTTTCGAGGTTTTCCGTTGGAGGGTGAGGGGAACAGAGTCGGAACGGAGAACCCCAATGAAAAATGAAGGTCTCTCCTTGCCTCTGGAGACGGTGGAAACACAGCCTTTGTAGAAGATGGGAAATTCTTCCGAGGCAGCATTCAGCGAAGCATGTTAAGACCAGATTATTTGTGGTCCTGATTTGCTGATGCAAGATGAAAAAATACAGCAAACTGCAGCTGCTGAAATCAGCTCTTTTCATCCTTTCCCCTCCTCTCTCCCCTTAGCTGAGGTTATGGTTTTGCAAAAGGTTTTATATTCTGAAGCTAAAACCTGTCCGGTACAATCAGCGCCGTGGTGGAAAGACAAGAAAAGCCACACAGAGTGGAACGAGGGTGCCAGCAGAAGGAGGGGCTTTTTTCCATTCCAAGGGGATGGGGAGCCGGATCCAGACACCCTGGGGTGGGATGCGGGGCCTCTGCCACTCTCAGCCGGGTCCCAAAGGGTGGCAAACGACACGTGACATACAAATGCATTGGGGGGGGGGTGTCTGGCTGCTGCTTTAATGAAAAGCGGGTCATTGGGAGGCTGCGATTTTGAGCAAGGGAGGGGGGATGTGTGCTTAGCCCTTAGAACCATAGAATTGTAGAGTGGCAAGGGACCCCCCAAAGGTCATCTAGTCCAACCCCTCGCAATGCAGGAAGCCCAGTAAAGAATTCCTGATGGGTGGCCATCCAACCTACTGTATCTTTTTAAAAAAAAACACCCAATGAAGATTTGTACAAGGGAGCACTGGTCCTGAGAGATCTACATTGGCTCCCAGTACATTTCCGAGCACAATTCAAAGTGTTGGTGCTGACCTTGAAAGCCCTAAACGGCCTCGGTCCTGTATACCTGAAGGAGCGTCTCCACCCCCACCGTTCAGCCCGGACACTGAGATCCAGCGCCGAGGGCCTTCTGGCGGTTCCCTCACTGCGAGAAGCAAAGCTACATGGAACCAGGCAGAGGGCCTTCTCGGTAGTGGCGCCCGCCCTGTGGAACACCCTCCCAGCAGAGGTCAAGGAAATAAGCAGCTATCCTATTTTTAAAAGACATCTGAAGGCAGCCCTGTTTAGGGAAGTTTTTAATGTTTAATAGATTATTGCATTTTAATGTTCTGTTGGAAGCCACCCAGAATAGCCATGTTCCCATTCTTCATTTCTGCCCCCCTGGTTGCATTAGCAGTTTGACCCCAGTCCTATAAGAGGCAACCTACTCCCTTGCCTCCTTTCCTCTGATGTCCTCCTGCACTTGAGATAACAGTAAGGGGGAGGGGGGGGAAACAACTCTCTTTAAAGGCTCTCCAATTACAGCTCATCTTTTTGCCTATTAGCTCTTGGGTTGGAGGTTTAATTACCTGCTGTCCTCCTAGCATGGAAACCTTATCTTTCCCTGTGTCTCTAGCTTGTTATCGGGGTGGTAAGTGCGGTGTTCTTGGTTGTGGCTGGAGTCCCATCACTTAGGCCTGCTTAAAAGCCGAAGGAATGAGCATCAGGGAGGCATTTTTTTCCCCAAGAGCAGCAAAGACACGCCAAGCAGCGCCTTCCATGTGGTCTCTTGCACATGGCACTGCATGTTTCATAAGAAAATAAGAAGAGCACCTGCTGGATCAGGTCAATGGCCCATGTAGACCAGCATCCTGCTTCTCACAGTGGCCGGATCCAAGCGCAAGAGCCCCCCGCCCCCGTGGTTTCCAGCAACAGGAATTCAGAAGCATTGCTGCCTCCGACTGTGGAGTCAGAGCATAGCCATCCTGGCTAGTAGCCATCGATAGCCCTCTCCTCCATGAATTTTCCCAAATCCTTTTTAAAAGCCATCTAGATTGGTGGCCATCATTGGCTCCTGAGGGGGAGAGTTCCATAGGTTCACTATGTGCTTTGTGAAGAAGGACTTTCTCTCCCCCCCCCCCCAAATCTTGCTTGAGCTGCTGCTTCAAGGGAGCTGGGTATGTTTAGCCTGGAGAAGAGAAGGTTAAGGGGTGATATGATAGCCATGTTCAAATCTATAAAAGGATGTCATATAGAGGAGGGAGAAAGGTTGTTTTCTGCTGCTCCAGAGAAGCGGACACAGAGCAATGGATTCAAACGACAAGAAAGAAGATTCCACCATTAGAAAGAACTTCCTGACAGTAAGAGCTGTTTGACAGTGGAATTTGCTGCCAAGGAGTGTGGTGGAGTCTCCTTCTTTGGAGGTCTTTAAGCAGAGGCTTGACAGCCACCTGTCAGGAATGCTTTGATGGTGTTTCCTGCTTGGCAGGGGGTTGGACTGGATGGCCCTTGTGGTCTCTTCCAACTCTAGGATTCTAGGATTATTTAGTGGCTTTTTGACTTCCGACCTGTGTGTTTTTCTCCAATGCCTTCAGCCACCTGATTTCCCCTTCCCCTCGCTGCCCTCTTGGACAGGGGTAGGCAACCTAAGGCCCGTGGGCCGGATGCGGCCCAATCACCTTCTTAATCCGGCCCATGGACGGTCCAGGAATCAGCGTGTTTTTACATGAGTAGAATGTGTGATTTTATTTAAAATACACCTCTGGGTTATTTGTGGGGCATAGGAATTCGTTCATTTCCCCCCAGAAAATATAGTCCAGCCCACCACATGGTTTGAGGGATGGTGGATCGGCCCACGGCTGAAAAAGATTGCTGACCCCTGCTCTTGGGCTTTCAATGCTCCCCCTTTATACCTCTGTGCCCCTCCCCTTTCCCACCAAGCCTTTGGGTTTGGTTCCCTTGTGCCCTAGCCCTCATGGCAGTAACCCCTGCCAATCACAGAAAACAATGGCCCATCCTAATATACCAGGATACCCACCAGATTTGCTCTGTTTTACACTTTCCTCCACTTCTGCTGTCATCTTTTCTGGGCTGATTTATATACATACATATTATCCTTCATTCCTTATCTCGCTGCTCCTCATGTAGAGCCCACAGTAGCTACCAATGTATAAAATATAGCAATAAATGACTCCTGAAAGCACAGGCTAAAAATACAGCCATAAAAATGCCATTAAGCAGCCTATCACAATTCGAAGTGCCGCAGGCATCCTGTCCCAAAGGCCTGCCAGAACGTAAATGGATCTGAATAAGGGGGGGGGGGGGAGAGACAACTTGATCTGCAGAAAGAATACATTCCACAAACAGGATGCCACAACCAAGAAGCCCCTGCCCTCAGACCATCCTAAATGGGGGGATCACCAGCAGAGCCTCCCCTGCAGCTCTTAACACCTAAGCTGGTCAGCACTGGGAAAGACGCTCCATCGAGTACTGGGCTCTTAAGTCATTCAGGGATTTGTACATAGGGACATGGGTGGTGCTATGAGTTAAACCACAGAGCCTAGGGCTTCCTGACCAGAAGGTCGGATGTTCGAATCCCCGCAACGGGGTGAGCACCCGTTGCTTGGTCCCTGCTCCTGCCCACCTAGCAGTTCGAAAGCATGTCAAAGTGCAAGTAGATAAATAGGTACCACTCCGGTGGGAAGATAAATGGCGTTTCCGTGCGCTGCTCTGGTTTCGCCAGAAGCGGCTTAGTCATGCTGGCCACATGACCCGGAAGCTGTACGCCGGCTCCCTCGGCCAGTAAAATGAGATAAGCGCCGCAACCCCAGAGTCGTCTGCGACTGGACCTAATGGTCAGGGGTCCCTTTACCTTTACCAACACTTTGAAACTGGGCCAGGTCATTTCGTTGGTGAAAGATGAGCCTGTCCTGCCCTTCTAGATAATAAATGGGCAGTAGCATTCTGTACCAGCTTCAGCTTCCCAAAGCACTTGGGCAAGAGGATCTGATTGTGCCAGGACCTCCCCAGCCACAGAGGCCAAGCTGCCCTCCTCAGACTCCAGCTCGGAAGCCCCAGGGAAACCATCATCTCTCCTGCTCTGCTCAACAACTGCTAAAGCCAGCTAGGCTGCTTTAACTGAAGAGGTTTCTGCCACCAAAGACAGAACAAGCCACTGAGAGAGAGCTGCAGCTCTTATCCAAGACTCAGCCTTGGAGCGCAGAGGCTGAAACAACACCTAGGCTTTTATGGAGCCTTCAGCCAGAGCCCTGCATGGAACTGTCCAAGGTGCCACGGAAGGCTCTCCCTCAAAGCAGAAGAGACTCAGAAAAGTTCAGGTGTGGCCCCTGCCCACTTCCTGACACTCGCCAAACTATTCTGTGCTGGAGCAGAATATTCTGCAGGTCCCTTAAGAAGAGCACCTGCTGGATCAGGCCAATAGGGGCCCATCTAGTCCAGCATCCTGTTCTTACAGTGGCCCACCAGATGCCAGGGGAAATCATTCTGGGGGCATTCCACATGGGACAATGAAAGTACCTTTGAGGGCCCCCACCATCCACAAACCTTGTGCAAAGGCTGTCAATGGAGGGAACAAAGTGAAAGGAAAGTGAAAGGTGCATTAATATCAATCCTGGATGTTCCATAAACAAAATTCCTTTAGAAGGGCCTGGTTGATTCCAAACCTATTTCGGTGGTCCCATTTGCCACCCAGAATTCACTGCTCCCAGTTCCACAGCAGAGCTAACCTCTGTAATGTATAGAAAGAAACTAACAGTTGCTTGATTAACCCAGCATCCACCGAAGAGTGTGCAGAGCATAGCTGTCAACTTTCGGATTTGAAAATAAGGGATTTTTCCTAACTTTCGGATGTGAAAATAAGGGATGCTGCGAGGGCGGTGCAATGGCACCAAGTAGCCTCGCCACCCTGCGCTCCAGAGGCTGCGCGCGAACGGGTGAGCGGAAGAGCGAGTGCATAGACGGCAGGCAGGCTGTCTGTCTGGTTGGGCGTGAGGGAATGGCTGCACAAGGCATGCAAGCTCCGCCCCCAGTCGGTCTCAGACTCCTTATTGGCAGCCGAGCAACGCAGCTGAGGAGCCTCCCTGGCCGGCAGGGAGGGAGAGGAGCTGCTTCCTTTGAAATCCGGGAAATTTAAGGCATATCAACAATCCGGGATAGCAGCGGGAAACGGCATTGGAATAAGGGAGTTTCCCGCAAAAAAAAGGGAGGGTTGACAGCTATGGCTATCGATGGCTACTATGGTTCTGAATATCAGTTTCTGGGAGCCACAGAAGGGGAGAGGGCTCTTGTGCTCAGGTTCTGCTTGAGGGCTTCCCAGTGATGCATCTTGTTACTCGCTGGGAGAACAGCTGGACCAGATGGGCCCCATTGGCTTGATCCAGCAGGGCTCTTTGTATGTTCCTATGTGCTGTGGTTCATCAACTAGCCATTCCAGGAGCTCAGATTTTCTTCCCTCCGCCTCCTCCCTTTGTACCCAGCATTTAGCAAGGGGCAAGGGGAGGCGCACAAGGATCGGCAGTGCCCATTGGCCCTTGGAAGAGAATATTGCCCTGGCAGCTGATTAGACTGCCGGGGGAGTTCTGGCAGCTGGAGAGACAGAGAGACAAAACCAGAGAGACAGGGCAGAGCAAGAGACCGAAATTCAGGGAGACAAGTCTAGCACTAATGATGTTTCCCCCTTGGCCAGCACTTTGACACCTCCTTTTTCAACATCACTCGCAATTTCTTTCTCCTTGATCTCCTGAGACACTTCCCTGCCCCTGTGTCCAGCCCTAGCAGAGCATCACGTGCCCTCCCACCCCCACAAACACGCAGACACATATGCCTAGACCAGCTCCCTTCCCCTGCCTTCCTAAGCAGGCCTGTCTTCTTGGCAAAGTCAGCTCCAGGTTGCCTGGTCCATTGGGGCCAGATGATTGACAGGATCCCCCATCCTGTCTCACAGTGGCAGACATGAGGGATGAACCAGCATGGCCAGCACTGCCACCTTCCCCAACAGCACCTTGTCTACATTAGAGTAATAGATTTGTAGAGCTGGAAGGAACCAAAAGGGTCATGTAGTGCAACTCCCGGCAAGGCAGGAATCACAGTGAAACAATCCCTGACAGGTGGCCATCTGACCTCTGTTCAAAAAGTTCTAAGAAAGAAGAGTACAACATCTTTCAAGGAAGTCCATTCCCTTGCCAAACAGCTCTTAATGTCAGAAATTTATTTCTGATGTTTAGTCAGAATCTCCTTTCTTGTAACTTGAATCCTTTCATTTGGCTCCTGCCCTCAAAAGTAGCACAAAACAAGCTTGTCTATCTTCCCCATGACAGCCCTTCAGATATCTGAAGACGGTTCTCCAATCACCTCTCAGTCTTCTCTTCTCCAGGCTAAACATTGCCAACTCCCTCCACTGTTCCTCCCAATTCTTGGTTCCAGACCCTTGGTACCCCTCCTTTCCACACCTTCCAGCTTGTCAATCACAGGACTCCAGGTGGGGTTGGACTAAGACAGAATAGGAAAAGGTAAAGGGACCCCTGACCATTAGGTCCAGTCGTGACCGACTCTGGGGTTGCGGCGCTCATCTCACTTTATTAGCCAAGAGCCGGCGTACAGCTTCCAGGTCACATGGCCAGCATGACTAAGCCGCTTCTGGCGAAACCAGAGCAGCGCACAGAAACGCCGTTTACCTTCCCACCGGAGTAGTACCTATTTATCTACTTGCACTTTGACGTGCTTTCGAACTGCTAGGTGGGCAGGTGCAAGGACCGAGCAATGGGAGCTCACCCCATCGCAGGGATTCGAACCGCCGACCTTCTGATCGGCAAGCCCTAGGCTCAGTGGTTTAGACCACAGTGCCACCCGCCACCCTGAAAAGGTGAGTTTCCCCAAGAACACTCCCAGCATGCACCCAAACGCACAGCCTCACATCCAAATCACTGCATCAAAGCAATCCATTGCCAGAGATGCTGGAGACTCCATCAAAAACCACACATGCCCAAGACTCAAAGCCACAAATGGGCCACAATGACAACGTTTCATTGGTGAGCCCAGGATGCTGAGCCCGTTTTCCTTAGTGACCTTCCTTTGGAAATAAACTCCAGTGCTCAAGGCCTTCCTTCTCCCACGTTTGAAAACTCATGCTAATAACAAAACCCACATTTCACAGATCATTCGTGAGCCCCAGGGTCTTTGCCATTGGGAAACCTGGCTTCACAGTGAAGCGGTCCTTACCGGCAGAGGGGGTCCGACCTGCACAGGCTGCGGAGCTCCAGGCAGTTGGGCTTCTCCTTGTCCTCATAGGAGCAATGGGGGACGATGGTCTGTCGGCGTCTCTCGGCACACGCCTGGTCCCTGCAGGAGCAGAAGAGCAGCCGGTAGGTGTACTCGTGGGGCACGCGGTCGAAGAACTGGCGCAGGGCTTTGTGGCACTTGCGGCGGTTGCAGCGCTCCGTGGAGGAGATCTCCTTGTTGCAGATGGAGATGTAGCTCGAGCGGAGGCGCTTGCAATTGTCGTTCAGGTTGCAGGCTTTGGCCGCATCGAGGCAGTGGTTGCTTTTGGCGTTGGCAGTCGAGTCCATCCCTGTCCCAGCAGAAGAGAAAAAGGGGTTACTGTATGTCAGGTTCCCTTATCGGTTGTTCAATAGTAACACCAAGCCGTCTTGTCTTTAAGTCTCTTTATTTCAGTGCAAAGCTATTTACAGTGCAGAGCTCAGTTTATCATGTCTGCTCAGTCACTAGCAGAATCTGGAAATGCCTCCCTCCTGTTTTGGCACCAACACAAAAACCTTGGCATCCTAAATTGCAGCCTTCTCCTCCTACGTGAGATATGCGCCGGAACTGACGCCTCCCCCTCCGAGCGAGTCTGCTGGGTTGGTGCCAGGTCTCTCAGCAACCTGGACACCTGGCCCTCCCTGGCTCCCAGTCACTAACTGCTCCTCCCCCGAAGAGGGGCTGCCAGATTCACTCGAAGATGGATCTGTTGTTAACACAGGCTGCGGGTCCCTGTATGCACTCAGAGCTGGACTGGCAGGGGTGGGCAGATCCCTGACACTGTGCATAAGACCAAGGGCCCACCTAGTCCAGCCTCCTCTTCTCACTGTGGCCAAGCCAAGCACAAGAGCCCTTTCCTCCCTGCGTGATTTCCAGCAACAGGTATGCAGAAGCATTGCTGCCTCCGACTGTGGAGGCACAACATAGCCATCATGGGTAGGAGCCCCCCCCCCATAGCCCTCTCCTCTACGAATCTGTCTAATCCTCTTTTAAAGCCATGCAAGTTGGTGGCCATCGCTGCCTCCAGTGGGAAGGAGTTCCATAGTTTTACCTACGGACTGTCTGAAGAAGACCTTTCTTTTATCTGTCCTAGATCTCCCATCATGTGCACTTTGGTTGATCTGTGCCCTTGGTGCTATGGGGCGTGCGAGAGAGACATGCACACCTCCTCTAGCTGCTCTCTGGGATCAAATCCAAATCCAAATTTAAGTCCAAATCCAAATCCAAATTTATTATTACGGTCACAGACCAGTACCAACCCACGTACAGTATCAAGAAAATAATAAAACACGATAGGGATACATTTGAATTTGCAATTAGGTATAACCGGGACAATACAGATATAGCAACAATTAATAATGTATAAAAATTAAAACTTAGTCACTAAAATGTAACCTAAAATTACCATTTAAGGCCTTAATCATTATGATAACACCGCTCGTTCCCTAAGTTTTATGGCAATCGCACAGAATTCGGCTACTCTTAACGTGATCTCAGGGTCCTTGTCCTCTACCAGGGATTTTAGACATTGAAGTTCGGATTCATTTGGAGATTTTTGCATAGTAGGGATAATGAATACCGAACGTATCTCCCCATAGAAAGGGCAGCGTAACAAGGCATGAGAGACAGCTTCTACCTCCATCAAGCCGCAGGGGCAGACTCGTTCCGCATATGGTTTACCCTCGAATCTTCCCTGCAATAAGGCAGATGGCAGCACGTTGAATCTAGCGAGGGTATCCTTTTGCAGCAGGTGGGATTCTTATCTACACTCTGGGAACAGCAGGTTGCAGCCATTCGAGAAGGAGAACTCCCAAGCAGGGCATTTGGGTCCAAGATTACATGGAGGGTGTGCACCTGGGAGATTTGGCACGGGTACCTCTAAAATGCCCAGAAGGGGCAAGCAAGCAAGAGAGAAGGGACTGGCACGGAAGCATCATTGTGGGGCTTTCCCCCCCCCCCAATCCCTTTCCTTCCCTTCCATCCAGAGAAGAGCAGCTGTTCCTCTCACCAAACCACAGAAGCACTGCCCCACTAGCTTTGTGGCTCCCAAACTTTTTGGGGCCACCATTCCCATAGTTCAGGCATGTCCAACAGGTAGATCGCGATCTACTTGTAGATCTCGGGGTGCTCCTGGTAGATCCTGGTAGATCTCTGGCCCCTCAGCAATCTTTTTTTTTTTTTAATGTGATTTAAAAGAAAAAAGAAAACAGCTCAAGCACTCTGGCTTCCTTTAAAAAGCTCAACAACTTTGGTTTCGAAAAAAAAGGGTAGATCACTGCCAGTTTTTTTACAATGGGTAGATCACTGCCAGTTTTTTAAATACTGTTAGTAGATCGCAGTCTATTGGGAGTTGGACGTCCCTGCCATCAATAAACTCATCCCCAAAGCCCAACACCTTACCATATATATATATATATAACACATTGTTCAGAACATCAATTTGCACAACCCACAAAGGATGACAATAGCACAATAAAATTCAAAACAGTAACAATTAATTGCAGCTATTCAAAAGCCAATTAAACGTATTTAATTTCATTAATTCAACAAAACTGATCCAGCGAGAACAGCTTTTCAAAGTCTGATAGTCATTTACACCTCCAGCACCACTCTGCCACCCCCTTGCCTCTTAGCACCCCCTGCCCACTTTGGGAAACACTGAGACCCTCAATGGCTGACACCATCAGAGCATTCTGGAGCCCTAAACTGTTTAGTCAAAAGATTTTTAGGTTGCCTGTCAGGTTCGCTTAACGGTTGCTCATGAGTAAAGACCAAGTCCTTCTTGTCTTTCAACTATTTTATTGTGCAAATATGTACAGTGCGGAGCTAACCCTAAACATGACCGTCTAGTCGCTAGCGGAATCCAGAAGTGCCCCCCTCCTGTTGCGGCACCAACACCAGAGTCTCGGCACTCTACAGTGCCGCCTTCTCTAAAGAGCGAAAGAGCGAGTGCATAGACGGCAGGCAGGCTGTCTGTCTGGTTGGGCGTGAGGGTCTGGCTGCACAAGGCATGCAAGCTCCGCCCCCAGTCGGTCTCAGACTCCTTATTGGCAGCCGAGCAATGCAGCTGAGGAGCCTCCCTGGCCGGCAGGGAGGGAGGGGAGCTGCTTCCTTTGAAATCCGGGAAATTTAAGGGATATCAACAATCCGGGATAGCAGCGGGAAACGGCATTGGAATAAGGGAGTTTCCCGCAAAACAAGGGAGGGTTGACAGCTATGATCTGGTTGGCCACTGTGAGAACAGGAGGCTGGGCTAGATGGGCCACTGGCCTGATCCAGCAGATGCTCTTCATATGTTATTATGGTAGAAGCACATTCATCATTAGTCATTCCATGCCAGTCTTATTATGGTGCCTGGGCCCTCCCCACCCTAAGCCGGTGAGCCTAATGGGAAGAGAGCTTACTGGGAACTACTGGTGCTCCCAGTTCCCTTCTCCTGCAATAGCCAGTTTCCTTTACTGCACAGAGCCAGTTAGCCACTTTCCTGATAGAGTTAACATGTGTCAGGTGCCAAGTTCTAATACAGCGTAAAATTAAAGTCATACCAGGGAAAGCATGAGACGACACGCAAGTGAAAGGGGCGCCCCTCCCACGTGCCTGCCTTGAACTCAAGCCTGTCCTCATCCGCCATCTGCTCTTGATTCAAACCAGCTTTCTCTGCGAGCGGAGTAACGTTTCGGTTCCTTTTGCTAAAGCTGATCCTGGCCCCGCCACCAGCTGGGGGATGCAGAGCTCCTAAAGCATGGGTAGGCAAACTAAGGCCCGTGGGCCGGATGCGGCCCAATCGCCTTCTCAATCCGGCCCACGGACGGTCCGGGAATCAGTGGTTTTTTACATGAGTAGAATGTGTGCTTTTATTTAAAACTAGCTGACCGGGCCACACCTTGCTGCGGCTGATTTGGTGAAATGCAAAAGTAAGATACAGTATGAAAGAGAAAGCGTGTGTTGTGCTGTGCTGTTTAACGTCCACTGGAGGGCGCTATTTTTGGCACAAAATCACATTTTTTACCTGGGAAAGGTGTGGTATTTGTGCAATGTAAGTACATATGATCACTCCCATATGGGCATGGAACATTGTGTCCAAATTTGAACGGAATCGATCAAGGGGTTACAGAGAAAGGCGATTGTTAACAAACATCCAACTTGAACAATTTTATATATATCGATGCATCTCTGGGTTGTTTGTGGGGCACATTGTGCCACAATGGCAGCAGCAGCTGCCGTGAGCTCCTGGGAGGCTGGATCTGCCATCCCCTTGGCAGCCCCCCCCCCAATGATCCACTGGTCTGCTCTCAAGGTACATCTTTATTCCCCTCCCCCTCCCCCATTCCTGATGTGGAACTTCACTCCTTCCCGGGCGAGGGACACCATTTATTGGTTTGCCTCAGGTGCTAAAATGTCTTGGGCCTGTGGAAGAAGGGGATCAAGTTTACCGCATGTAATGTACTACGAGAAAATGTAATGAAAATGATGTATAGATGGTACTTGACCCCGGTGAAATTAGCAAAAATGTACCATACATGATAATAAATGTTGGAAATGTAAAGAGAAGGACGGCACATTTTATCATATGTGGTGGACGTGCCCCAAGATAAAAGACTTCTGGGAAAAGATATATAATGAATTGAAAAAAGTATTTAAATATACATTTCTTAAAAAACCAGAAGCCTTTTTGATTGGTATAGTTGGAAAGGATATTGTAAAAGAGGTTCTTTCTTTATGCTACAACAGCAGCAAGATTACTTCTTGCTAAAAACTGGAAATCCCAAGAGATATCAACTTTAGAAGAATGGCGAATGAAATTACTGGACTTTATGGAAATGGCCGAAATGACTGGATGAATCCGAGAACAGAAGGACGAGAGCGTTGAAGAAGATTGGAAGAGATTGAAAGACTATTTGATTTGGTACAGGCAGCAGAAGTAGTTAAGCTTAGGTTAAGAAAATAAGATGCGATGCATAATAAAAACACGAGGTTGTAAGGTGGGTTTTTTTTGTAAAAAAAGAAGAAGAAGAAAACTGTTAAAGAGAATTACAATGAATGTCAGAAAAAAGGGACTTGAGGAAGTAAAAAAAAATTAGGCTGTGTAAAAAAGAATTACAGGGCCTCGGATATGGAGAGGCCCAGGCTAAACAAAGATTTGATGTTGTTAATGATGTTTGTTAAGTTTGTTTTTAAATGATAAAATCAATAAAATATATATTTTTTAAAAAATGTCTTGGGCCAACCTTGAGCCACATACACCCTCCCCATCTCCCTATCCTTAACCTGGCGCAGGAGAAAGGAACAGCAGGGGACGCATCTCCCCTCCTCCTCCTCCTCCTCCCGCTTTCGAGCCTGAATCCAGGCTGCCCTTTTGCAAGACGCCGGCATCAGTGTGGGGATCTATGTAAAGCAGGCTTGATTGCCTAATCCTCCCGGGTCCCCCCTGCTCCTGCCCTGCCCGGGACCAGCAGGGACCTGGATGCATTTTAATAGATCCAGGGCTTGCAGGAGTCTTGCTTTCTGGGGAGCTCATTAATGAGGTACAAGCATTAAACTTTCATGAAGAAGAAGAAGAAGAAGAAAGGGAGGTTGGAGCCGGGCCTTTCAGGGGGGGAGCTGAGCATCGCTGACCCGATTTGTTCTTGGGGGCCAAAGAGACATCCGCTGCCTTTCCTGCTGTTGTAAGAATTTTAAGGTCTTATATCTATATATAGAAAATGTTCATAAGTGTTCCAAGCAAACAAGGCCACATGTCCGAAGACGGGCCACAGGCTTTTGACTCCCAGCTGACCAGTATTTCTCTGCAAGGAAAGAGGGGGTGATTGTCTCAGTGATAATACCTGGCTTCCTGATACCTGAGTGCCAGACAAAAGGGTGTGATTAACTTGGCTGGGAAACAGGGAAATGTAAATATCTCTTTTGTTTTACTTGATGGGTTTTTGGGTGGAAGGCAAGAGGAGGCATGGGGAGGGTCAAGGATGCTCAGATTACTGCTAACAGACCTCCCCTTTCATGATGTAACTGTGATTTATCTGGGAGGTGGTCCTGGGTTACACCCCTTTTTGTGATGTATGTATGATGTATAGGGGGGTGGTCTTGAGGGGGAGGGGGGAATTTCAAAAGTCTATATAGGAGCTGGCACACAGATGATGGGAATTGTAGTCCAAAACATCTGGAGGGCGGGTTTGGGGGTGCCTGATCTAGTCAAACCCCCTGAAAAGCAGGAATATGCAGCTGTCCCATATGGGGATCGAACCTGTGCCTTCAGCAGCTGACCTTTTTTTACAGGAAATGGATGGTACTATGAAGCTTTTATAAGGGACACGGGTGGCGCTGTGGGTTAAACCACAGAGCCTAGGGCTTGCCAACCAGAAGGCTGGCGGTTCGAATCCCCGCGACGGGGTGAGCTCCCGTTGCTTTGTCCCAGCTCCTGCCCACCTAGCAGTTTGAAAGCACGTCAAAGTGCAAGTAGATAAATAGGTACCACTCTGGCGGGAAGGTAAACGGCGTTTCTGTGTGCTGCTCTGGTTCGCCAGAAGCAGCTTAGTCATGCTGGCCACATGACCTGGAAGCTGTACGCCGGCTCTTGGCCAATCAAGCGAGATGAGCACCGCAACCCCAGAGTTGGACACGACTGGACCTAATGGTCAGGGGTCCCTTTACCTTTTATGAACCTTTTATACCTTTTATAGATTTTTAAATATTGTTTTAATTCTACTACTGTGTAATTATTTTTTTCAATGACCATCCTTTCTATGTTCTTAGCTTCTTCTGTTTTACCTGTGTTTTTGTATTTTAATCTGTGAGCCTTGGTCTGGGGAAAAGTCAGGATATAAATAAATTGCCGTTGTTATTCGGATGCCTTGACGTCCCATGCTCTGCAGATGATGCTACAGCCATTCCTGGGCTCCCAAGCACTTGGCCTAAGGGGGTAAGGGGGGGTCTTGTGGTCCTGCCCATAGAACATGCCATGCCCCCCTCCCCAGGGAGAGCACCCCAGCCTCCTACCTGCCTGTCCAGCTGCCATCCCCAGCACCTCCCGGGGGGCTCCTTGGTTTTGCAAAAGAAAGCTTTGAAAGGCTGAGCCGCGTTTCTAACCTGCTTTGTGGTGAGACTTAGCAGGTTTGACAGCCGCTGGGCGAGGAGGTGGGAGGTTTTGAAATTTAAATAGCATGTTTTCCACATCTGCCTTTGGATCCAACCTGAGGGTAATCGTTTTACATCCCCGTGCAGCTGGGAAAGCGACGCTCTCCAACGTTTAGCTTATCCTTTCCTTGTGCAAGGACAAACACCACCACCCCCAGCTCTCAGCCCCCACCCCCCACCCACACGGATACACGCTTCCTGAAAATATTTTCGGCGATGAGATCCAGAATAAATACATCCAAGCGCTAATGCTCCATGATGCCAAACACGGCCCATTCCCTTATTTTCCACCAGCTAAATAGTTTATTGATGGGGATTTGCTTCAGAGCGGGTGGAAAAAGAAAAGTATTGTCGACTGGAATCTAAGCGCTGCATTTCTTGGAAGGGAGTTTTGCAGATTTCCTTCTGGATGTCAATTCATATTTCCTGCCCACAGAATTAGGAGGGGAGGACCAAAGCAGCCCTGCAGCCCTTCGGGGCAACTCTGTGTATGGGCATTGTCTGAGCACATCCAGTTCCCGCCGCCCAACACAACACACACACACACACACACAGCATGTTCCTTGGCTGCCCCCAACCCCAGCACCTCCAGGAAAGAGAAGAAAGAGCCCCCACAAACCACAGGGCAATCAATGGGGCTGCATGGCTGCCCTCCTGAGCCACAGCTTTCTTGAAGGAATTTCCCAAAGGTCTGCTTGGACATAGAATCCTAGAATCATAGAGTTGGAAGAGACCACAACGGCCATCCAGTCCGACCCCCTGCCAAGCAGGAAACACCATCAAAGCATTCCTGACAGGTGGCTGTCAAGCCTCTGCTTAAAGACCTCCAAAGGAGACTCCACCACACTCCTTGGCAGCAAATTCCACTGTCGAACAGCTCTTACTGTCAGGAAGTTCTTCCTAATGTTTAGGTGGAATTTTCTTTCTTGTAGTTTGACTCCATTGCTCCGTGTCCGCTTCTCTGGAGCAGCAGAAAACAACCTTTCTCCCTCCTCTATATGACATCCTTTTATATATTTGAACATGGCTATCATATCACCCCTGAACCTTCTCTTCTCTGGGCTAAACATACCCAGCTCCCTAAGCCGTTCCTCATAAGGCATCGTTTCCAGGCCTTTGACCATTTTGGTTGCCCTCCTCTGGACCCGCTCCAGCTTGTCAGTATCCTTCTTGAACTGTGGTGCCCAGAACTGGACACAGTATTCCAGGTGAGGTCTGACCAGAGCGAAATACAGTGGTACTATTGCTTCCCTTGATCTAGATGCTATACTCCTATGGATGCAGCCCAGAATTGCATTGGCTTTTTTAGCTGCTGCATCACACTGTTGACTCATGTCAAGTTTGTGGTCTACCAAGACTCCTAGATCCTTTTCACATGTATACAATGTACGGTATACATGCATACTTCACATGTATACATGTATACTTTCACATGCATACAATTATACATGGCATGGAGGAAGGAGGCAGAGAAATGTTTTGTCTCCCTCTCTCATAACACTAGAACTCAAAGTCACCCAGTGAAGCTGATTGTTGGAAGATTCAGGACAGATAAAATAAAATTAAAAAATTCCTTCCAGTAGCACCTTAGAGACCAACTAAGTTTGTTCTTGGTGTGAGCTTTCGTGTGCATGCACACTTCTTCAGATATAATAAAGTTCTTCATGCAGTGTGCAGTTAAACCAGGGGTCCCCAAGCTCACCCAGCTTCGGCGCAGCTGCCCATCTCCGGGTCAGCGGAGCATCGGAAATAGCTTGTGCGCATGCACAAGTGTCATTTCCTGCACTCACAGACCCGGAAGTGCCCCGGAAATGACCCTTGCGCGCATGAGCCTCCTCCGACCCGGAAGTGCGCCGGAAATGACCCTTGCGCACATGAGCATCCTCCGACCCGGAAGTGCGCCGGAAATTACTCTTGCGTGCATGCGCATGAGCCTCCTCCGACCCAGAAGTGCGCCGGAAATGACCCTTGTGCGCATGAGCCTCCTCCGACCCAGAAGTGCTCCGGAAATGACCCTTGCGCGCATGAGCCTCCTCCGACCCGGAAGTGCGCCGGAAATGACTCTTGCGCGCATGAGCCTCCTCCGACCCGGAAGTGCGCCGGAAATTACTCTTGCGTGCATGCGCATGAGCCTCCTCCGACCCAGAAGTGCGCCGGAAATGACCCTTGCGCGCATGAGCCTCCTCCGACCCGGAAGTGTGCCGGAAATTACTCTTGCGTGCATGCGCATGAGCCTCCTCCGACCCGGAAGTGCGCCGGAAATGACCCTTGCGCGCATGAGCCTCCTCCGACCCGGAAGTGCGCCGGAAATGACTCTTGCGCGCATGAGCCTCCTCCGACCCGGAAGTGTGCCGGAAATGACCCTTGCGCACATGAGCCTCCTCCGACCCGGAAGTGCGCCGGAAATTACTCTTGCGTGCATGCGCATGAGCCTCCTCCGACCCAGAAGTGCGCCGGAAATGACCCTTGCGCGCATGAGCCTCCTCCGACCCAGAAGTGCTCCGGAAATGACCCTTGCGCGCATGAGCCTCCTCCGACCCGGAAGTGCGCCGGAAATGACTCTTGCACGCATGAGCCTCCTCCGACCCGGAAGTGCGCCGGAAATTACTCTTGCGTGCATGCGCATGAGCCTCCTCCGACCCAGAAGTGCGCCGGAAATGACCCTTGCGCGCATGAGCCTCCTCCGACCCGGAAGTGCGCTGGAAATGACTCTTGCGCGCATGAGCCTCCTCCGACCCGGAAGTGCGCCGGAAATGACCCTTGCGCACATGAGCCTCCTCCGACCCGGAAGTGCGCCGGAAATTACTCTTGCGTGCATGCGCATGAGCCTCCTCCGACCCAGAAGTGCGCCGGAAATTACCCTTGCGCGCATGAGCCTCCTCCGACCCGGAAGTGCACCGGAAATGACCCTTGCGCGCATGAGCCTCCTCCGACCCGGAAGTGCGCCGGAAATGACTCTTGCGCGCATGAGCCTCCTCCGACCCGGAAGTGCGCTGGAAATGACTCTTGCGCGCATGAGCCTCCTCCGACCCGGAAGTGCGCTGGAAATGACTCTTGCGCGCATGAGCCTCCTCCGACCCGGAAGTGCGCCGGAAATGACCCTTGCGCGCATGAGCCTCCTCCGACCCGGAAGTGCGCCGGAAATTACTCTTGCGTGCATGCGCATGAGCCTCCTCCGACCCAGAAGTGCGCCGGAAATGACCCTTGCGCGCATGAGCCTCCTCCAACCCGGAAGTGCGCTGGAAATGACTCTTGCGCGCATGAGCCTCCTCCGACCCGGAAGTGCGCCGGAAATGACTCTTGCGCGCATGAGCCTCCTCCGACCCGGAAGTGCGCTGGAAATGACTCTTGCGCGCATGAGCCTCCTCCGACCCGGAAGTGCGCTGGAAATGACTCTTGCGCGCATGAGCCTCCTCCGACCCGGAAGTGCGCTGGAAATGACCCTTGTGCGCATGAGCCTCCTCCGACCCAGAAGTGCTCCGGAAATGACCCTTGCGCGCATGAGCCTCCTCCGACCCGGAAGTGCGCCGGAAATGACCCTTGCGCGCATGAGCCTCCTCCGACCCGGAAGTGCGCTGGAAATGACTCTTGCGCGCATGAGCCTCCTCCGACCCGGAAGTGCGCCGGAAATGACCCTTGCGCACATGAGCCTCCTCCGACCCGGAAGTGCGCCGGAAATTACTCTTGCGTGCATGCGCATGAGCCTCCTCCGACCCAGAAGTGCGCCGGAAATTACCCTTGCGCGCATGAGCCTCCTCCGACCCGGAAGTGCACCGGAAATGACCCTTGCGCGCATGAGCCTCCTCCGACCCGGAAGTGCGCCGGAAATGACTCTTGCGCGCATGAGCCTCCTCCGACCCGGAAGTGCGCTGGAAATGACTCTTGCGCGCATGAGCCTCCTCCGACCCGGAAGTGCGCTGGAAATGACTCTTGCGCGCATGAGCCTCCTCCGACCCGGAAGTGCGCCGGAAATGACCCTTGCGCGCATGAGCCTCCTCCGACCCGGAAGTGCGCCGGAAATTACTCTTGCGTGCATGCGCATGAGCCTCCTCCGACCCAGAAGTGCGCCGGAAATGACCCTTGCGCGCATGAGCCTCCTCCAACCCGGAAGTGCGCTGGAAATGACTCTTGCGCGCATGAGCCTCCTCCGACCCGGAAGTGCGCCGGAAATGACTCTTGCGCGCATGAGCCTCCTCCGACCCGGAAGTGCGCCGGAAATGACTCTTGCGCGCATGAGCCTCCTCCGACCCGGAAGTGCGCTGGAAATGACTCTTGCGCGCATGAGCCTCCTCCGACCCGGAAGTGCGCCGGAAATGACCCTTGCGCGCATGAGCCTCCTCCGACCCGGAAGTGCGCCGGAAATTACTCTTGCGTGCATGCGCATGAGCCTCCTCCGACCCAGAAGTGCGCCGGAAATGACCCTTGCGCGCATGAGCCTCCTCCGACCCGGAAGTGCGCCGGAAATGACCCTTGCGCACATGAGCCTCCTCCGACCCGGAAGTGCGCTGGAAATGACCCTTGCGCGCATGAGCCTCCTCCGACCCAGAAGTGCGCCGGAAATGACCCTTGCGCGCATGAGCCTCCTCCGACCCGGAAGTGTGCTGGAAATGACTCTTGCGCGCATGTGCATGAGCCTCCTCCGACCCAGAAGTGCGCCGGAAATGACTCTTGCGCATGCGCACAAGCTATTTCCGACGCTCCGCCGACCTGGAGATGGGAAGCCGCGTAAGAGCGGGCGGCGGGGGTCGTCGCAGGCCGGATAATTGGCTCGCTTGGGCCGTATCCAGCCCCCGGGCCTTAGTCTGGGGACCCCTGAGTTAAACTATGGAACCCAGCTCTACAGGAGTCAGGAATGGCCACTAACTTGGATGGCTTTGGAAGAGGATTGGACAAA
Source organism: Darevskia mixta (assembly GCA_034641385.1). Lineage (NCBI taxonomy): Eukaryota > Metazoa > Chordata > Lepidosauria > Squamata > Lacertidae > Darevskia > Darevskia mixta. The sequence goes on along the minus strand of JAWWNH010000025.1, from coordinate 3,589,497 downwards.
TGCATTGGGAAGAGGGCTTTCAATGGCTACCAAGCCATGATGGCTCTGCTCTGCCTCCACAATCAGAGGCAGCAAGACTTCCGAATACCAGTTACGGGAAGCCAAAAGAGGGGAGAGGGCTCTCGTTCTTGAATTCTGCTTGCGGGTTTCCCACAGGGGATCCAGTTGGTCACTTTGAGAGCAGGAAGCTGGACTAGATAGGCTCCCGGCCTGATCTAGCCGGCTCTTCTTACGTTCTTATGACATTAAAATGCCACGAGCATGTACCCACGTGACAACGGGAACTGACTTTCCCTCTAAGATCAAGTATTAGTCATTGGCTATATTTATTATTATGCCTCTCTGGCTTGCCATCAGCTGTCGTCAGCTCATAATCTTTGCAAACTCGTTTACAGAATCAAGTTCAGTATTTATTTATTGTTTTAAAGCGTTTGTCTGCTACTGTTCAGCCAAAACGTCCACAGCATTGCCCAAATTTAAAACAAGCAACTAGCAGAAGCGTTAATAAAATAATTTGGCAATGAAAAGAGGGATAAACAGCAAAGCAACATTGCCACCAAAAAGCAGAATCAACCTGCAAGGATCCCGTGGGACCACAATTCCCAGTACCCCTGGCAACTGGCCCCATCCCTACTCCATGCCTTTAGTTTCAAGAAAGGAGATTCTGAATAAACATTAGGAAGAACTTTCTGAGGGCAAAGAGATGTTAAACATTGGAAAGTATGCAGGGGTGGAGGAAGCCTCCTCGCTACCCGGGGCGACGAACGAAGGCATCCCCCTGGGGACGTCACATCTTGACGTCACAACGGAGTGCACATGCGCACTCCGTCGCCGGGCCGCTGCCACTGGGAACAGCGGTGACCCGGCGATGGAGTGCGCACGTGCGGCATTTTGCGCATGTGCACTCCGTCTTGACCGGTGCCGCTGCTTCAGCGGCAGCCTTACGAGCCGCCGCGCAAAAAGCACAGCGGCGGGGCACCCCCACGAGCTGCCAATCGCGATCAGCAGCTCGTGGAGGTGCCCCGCCGCTGTGCTTTTCGCACGGTGGCTCGCAAGGTCGCAGCGGGACCAGCGACGGAGTGCGCACGCACGGCATTTCACACATGCACACTCTGTCTTCAGTGGCGGCCTTACGAGCCACCGCGTGAAAAGCAGCGGTGGCGGGGCACCCCCACGAGCCACCAAGCAAAGCGGCCTCGCTCCGCGGCTTGCTCGGGGCTCGCGGGGAGGGGTGGGGCAGGGCAGGGCCGGCCGAAGTGGCACCCCCTCCCCTGGAATCCGGGGCGCACCGCCCCCTGCCTCCCCTTGCGATGCCACTGAAAGTATGCCTTTGGAAAGTGGTGGATTCTCCTTCCTTTTAAGCAGAGGTTGGATGGCATCTGTCAGGGATTCATTAGCTAGGGTTTGGGCTAGATGACTCTTGGAGTCCCTTTCAACTCTGTGATTCTAAGAGGGCAGAATCAACAGACACACCCCCTCACTTTTTTTTTTTTTACCTGACTGGTATTTGAGGTTATTCTTCTCTCATATATTTACATGCCTTTATTGCTGCCGTATCTGGATATTCCGTTTCCGTATCAAATGTAAGCCTCTGCTATAAACATTCCACATATCATAATTAAAAACAGCTTCTGTATTTACCCAGGGCTACTTAGTATCATGACAGGACGATCAAAGGAAAGACTGTCTCCATCAATGCCTGGAGTGAGTAGGATTTAGATGCACCTGGTGAGAAGAGGAGGGTGGATTTCACCATTCCACTAGGAGACAAGTGTCCCCCACCCCCTTTTCCAGGCCTACCAGAAAAAATGCAAATGAAGCCAGCTGGATGCCACCCTGCCTCCTTGGAAGGGGAGTTGCAAAGTCCTCTTTCTGGCATCCTTCCTGGCCAAGACCACTGAATGCTGAGTCAGTGGCTTGAAGTTGAGTCTGAGAAGCAAAGAATCTGCTCCTGAACTGGGGTGGGGTGGAGGAAGGGTTGTTCTGCCCCACTTTGCTGACGCAAGGTGCCTTTTGCCTGCTCTCGATTCCTGGAGAGGGATGACCAGACCGCCGAGGGATCCATGCTCTAGTTATGTCCAGGCTGCGTTGCCGTGGTGAGTAATATACGTAAGGCTTTAGAAGTGGTCCAGCAACTTCAACTGGCGCAGAAGATGGCTGCAAGAGCCTTAAGCAGGATCAGGTGTTGACAGATGTATATGTGGGGTCAACACAGAGCAGTCAAACACAACATTGCTAGAGTGGACATGAAGGTGTCTCAGTCCTCCAGCCATAACTTCCTGTTTACCTGGACTGAGACAACTTCCTCTATGTAACTGGAGGTGGGTGTGGCTTCACCTGGGCAGGTTAGGACAAAACCACAGGTCAGCGGCCATTTTCCCTCTCTTGGGATCGTGACTTCAAGCAAGCAACATCTTAGAGCAGAGATGGGCTCTTGGCTTCCAGCCAAGAGGGCCCAAATGGAGCCTTCTCCCACATGGAGAGTCTCCACATGTACATATATTTTCTAAACTCAAATCTGCCTTCATCTGGGATCTTATTGTGACCATTTGATGTCCGTGAGTAAACGTTTTTATATGCTTTTATAGAAGACTTGTGTAGTGTCTTATTTTAAGTGGGGAAAAGGGGAAATATATACCAGGAAACTATTTTACAGAGGTTTAAACAAACCTGAGCAACCTTCTGCTGTGTGATTTAAAAAGGGGAATGTAACTCTGCTGACTTTGTTGGAACTTGTAAACACAAGTTGGGATAGGATATCTCAAGCAATATATGACACCGCAAGCCATAGCCTCCAGAAGATCAAAAGTGATTATGAGGCTCTGGGCAGGAAGCTGAAGCAATTAAATGCACAAATTGTCATCTCATCTGTCCTCCCAGTTGAACGCCGTGGCCCAGGAAGAGAGGGGAAAATAGGAGAAGTGAACAACTGGCTTCGCAAATGGTGCCGGCAGGAACGGTTTGGATTCTTAGATCACGGCCTGCAGTTTCTTGAAGATGGACTTCTGGCAAGTGATGGGCTGCACCTCACAAGGGTTGGGAGGAATGTTTTTGCCAACAATCTCAAAAACCTCATCAGGAGGGCTTTAAACTGACTTATGTGGGGGAGGGAGACAGTGGTCCTGAAGGTAGGAGTCTATCAAATGCTGAAGATGATCATCCAAAAGTCAAGGACCAAATGGAGCAAACAGCACACAGACCTAGTGGTGGGAGGAAAAAATCCTTAAGTAGGAGACTAGGGGGAATGATCAATGGTTTTCAATGTCTGTATACAAATGCACAGAGCATGGGAAATAAACAAGATGAACTTGAGCTCTTGATACAGCAAACTAAATACGACATAATAGGCATCACTGAAACCTGGTGGGATGAGTCTCATGATTGGAATGTAGTAATAGAGGGATACAATCTATTTCAGAGAAATAGACCAAACAGGAAAGGAGGAGGAGTGGCATTATATGTCAGGGATGTGTATACCTGTGAAGAGATCCATGATTTAAAACTTCAAAGCCAAATTGAGAGTATCTGGGTCAAAATTAAGGGAGAGAAAAATAACAGTGATCTCATTGTGGGAGTTTACTATAGATCCCCGAGCCAAACTGAGGACATAGATGATGCCTTCCTGGAACAGATGACCAAGCATTCAAAAGGAAATGAGATAGTAGTAATGGGGGATTTCAACTATCCTGATATTTGTTGGATGTCAAACTCAGCCAAGAGCATAAGGTCGAACAGATTCCCTCACTGGCCTTGCAGACAACTTCATTGTCCAGAAAGTGGTAGAAGCAACAAGAGGATCAGCCATTTTAGATCTGGTCCTAACCAATAGTGATGACCTGGTTAGTGGGGTAGAAGTGGCAGGATCATTAGGTGGGAGTGATCATGCTCTTCTGGAGTTTATTATACATCAGAAAGGAGCAACCAAGCATACTAAGACTCAAATTCTAGACTTTAAGAAAGCCGACTTCAGAAAACTTAGGGAAATGCTGGATGTGATCCCATGGTCAGTAATACTAAAAGGGATGGGAGTTCATGATGGATGGAGTTTGTTAAAAGGGGAGATATTAAAAGCACAACTTCAAGCAGTACCAATGCGACGAAAACATGGAAGGTGCCTAAAGAAGCCAGGGTGGCTATCTAAAGAACTTTTAACTGAGTTAAGATTTAAAAGGGATATGTACAAGAAATGGAAAAAGGGGGAAACCACCAGAGAGGAATTCAAACAAATAGCCAGCACATGTAGAGACAAAGTCAGAAAAGCTAAAGCACAGAATGAACTCAGGCTTGCTAGAGAGGTTAAAAGCAATAAAAAGAGTTTTTATGGGTATGTCCGTAGCAAAAGGAAGAACAAGGAAACAGTGGGGTCACTTAGAGGAGAAGATGGTGAAATGCGAACAGGGGACGCAGAAAGGGCAGAACTCCTCAATACCTTCTTTGCCTCAGTCTTCTCCAAAAGAAAACAATGCCCGACCTGAAGAATATGGAGCAGATGATTCAGCAGGGGAAACACAGCCCAGAATAAGTAAGGAGGTAGTACAAGAACACTTGGCTAGTTTAGATGTATTCAAGTCTCCAGGGCCAGATGAACTACATCCCAGAGTATTAAAAGAACTGGCAGAGGTGATTTCAGAACCACTGGCAGTAATCTTTGAGAATTCCTGGAAAACAGGTGAAGTCCCAGCAGACTGGAGGAGGGCAAATGTTGTCCCTATCTTCAAAAAGGGGAAAAGAGAGGACCCAAACAATTACAGCCCAGTCAGCCTGACATCAATACCAGGAAAGATTCTAGAGCAGATCATTAAGCAAACGGTCTGTGAGCACCTAGAAAGGAACGCTGTGATCACTAAAAGTCAGCATGGGTTTCTGAAAAATAAGTCATGTCAGACTAATCTGATCTCATTTTTTGACAGAATTACAAGCCTGGTAGACGAAGGGAACACTGTGGATGTAGCCTATCTTGATTTCAGCAAGGCCTTTGACAAGGTGCCCCATGATATTCTTGTAAAGAAGCTGGTAAAATGCGGGCTAGACAATGCTACCATTCAGTGGATTTGTAACTGGCTGACTGACCGAACCCAAAGGGTGCTCATCAATGGCTCCTCTTCATCCTGGAGAGAAGTGACTAGTGGGGTGCCACAGGGTTCTGTCTTGGGCCCAGTCTTATTCAACATCTTTATCAATGACTTGGATGATGGGCTTGAGGGCATCCTGATCAAGTTTGCAGATGACACCAAATTGGGAGGGGTGGCTAATACCCCAGAGGACAGGATCACACTTCAAAATGACCTTAACAGATTAGAGAACTGGGCCAAGGCAAACAGGATGAATTTTAACAGGGAGAAATGTAAAGTACTACACTTGGGCAAAAAAAATGAAAGGCACAAATACAGGATGGGTGATACCTGGCTTGAGAGCAGTACAAGTGAAAAGGATCTAGGAGTCTTGGTAGACCACAAACTTGACATGAGTCAACAGTGTGATGCAGCAGCTAAAAAAGCCAATGCAATTCTGGGCTGCATCAATAGGAGTATAGCATCTAGATCAAGGGAAGTAATAGTACCACTGTATTCCGCTCTGGTCAGACCCCACCTGGAATACTGTGTCCAGTTCTGGGCACCACAGTTCAAGAAGGATATTGACAAGCTGGAACGTGTCCAGAGGAGGGCAACCAAATGGTCAAAGGCCTGGAAACGATGCCTTATGAGGAACGGCTTAGGGAGCTGGGTATGTTTAGCCTGGAGAAGAGAAGGTTAAGGGGTGATATGATAGCCATGTTCAAATATATAAAAGGATGTCATATAGAGGAGGGAGAAAGGTTGTTTTCTGCTGCTCCAGAGAAGCGGACACGGAGCAATGGATTCAAACTACAAGAAAGAAGATTCCACCTAAACATTAGGAAGAACTTCCTGACAGTAAGAGCTGTTCGACAGTGGAATTTGCTGCCAAGGAGTGTGGTGGAGTCTCCTTCTTTGGAGGTCTTTAAGCAGAGGCTTGACAGCCACCTGTCAGGAATGCTTTGATGGTGTTTCCTGCTTGGCAGGGGGTTGGACTGGATGGCCCTTGTGGTCTCTTCCAACTCTATGATTCTGTGATTCTGTGATATCCTCATCCACATTCCTAAACATTCCCACAGTATAATGTCGATGCTCACCCATCCAACAAACTTGTTTTGGGGGACAACTGGATGTCACAGGAGGAAGAACAAGGCAGGTCACACACATAAGAAGAGCCTGCTGGATCAGGCCAATGGCCAATCTAGCCCTGCATCCTCTTCTTGCAGTGGGAAACCTGCAAGCAGGACCTGAGCATGAGAGCCCTCTCCCCTCCTCTGGTTTCCAGCAACTGGGATTCAGAAGCATTGCTGCCTCCAACTGCGAAGGCAGAGCCCAGCCATGGTGTCTAATCCCCATTGATGGTCCTCTCCTGCATGAATATGTCCAACCGTCTTTTAGAGCCACCCAGGTTGGTGGCCACCACTGCCTCCTGTGGGAGGGAGTTCCATAGTTTATCTATGCGTTACATGAAGGAGGGCTTCCTTTTATCTGTCCTGAACCTTCCAACAGTCAGCGTCATTGGATGTCCAAGAGTTCTAGTGTTACAAGAGAGGGAGTTAAAAACCTTTCTCGATTCACCCGCACAAGGGAGTTTGTGAGACAACCCACCAGTCAATCATGTGGTTTGGCCCAAAAGGCCTATCCTGATCAAAAACTGGCCCGCAGAGCCAAAGGCATACCCCATGCCCTGCTCTGTCCTAGGCACACAGCATATTCAAAAGTTGCACAGATCCGATTTCTCTTGTGAGCGATTGCTGACACACAACGCTCTCAGTTGAACATCTCCATCATAGTTGTCAACCCTCCCTTTTTTGGCGCGAAACTCCCTTATTCCAATGCCGTTTCCCGCTGCTATCCCGGATTGTTGATATCCCTTAAATTTCCCGGATTTCAAAGGAAGCAGCTCCTCTCCCTCCCTGCCGGCCAGGGAGGCTCCTCAGCTGCGTTGCTCGGCTGCCAATAAGGAGTCTGAGACCGACTGGGGGCGGAGCTTGCATGCCTTGTGCAGCCAGACCCTCACACCCAACCAGACAGCCAGCCTGCCTGCCGTCTATGCGCTCGCTCTTTCACTCACCCGTTCGTGTGCAGCCTCTGGAGCGCAGGGTGGTGAGGCTACTTGGTGCCATTGCACCGCCCTCGCAGCATCCCTTATTTTCAAATCCGAAAGTTTGAAAAAATCCCTTATTTTCAAATCCGAAAGTTGACAGCTATGTTGCTGACACACAACGCTCTCAGTTGAACATCTCCATGTTTCTCAGGATGGGATGCCTTTACACTGCCTGTGGGTCTCCCCACCTGGCCTGGAAACTCGAGGCCCACTGTGCACCCACCCAATTTCCAAATCATTTTCAAGATACAAGTTCCCAATATACCAGACATGCACAAAACAGTAGTTAAGGAAAAGACATGTTGCTGCCTGAGGCGAAAAACAAGATGGCACCCTCCTCCAAGGCCCGCCCTGAAGCCAACTGGACTGGTAGTTGAATTCCTACTTTAATACTGGCGAAATGACTACCCTCAAGGGGCTACAGGGCAGGTCATGTGGCAATCACAGCTCTGTTCACTTCGTGTCCCACCTCAGCATCTGCCGCCTGAGGCAGCTGCTTCATTCTGCCTCATTGTTTGGCTGGCCCTGATGGGATGAACCAGATCCACTTTAAAGTGCCATGTGTACATACACAGACAGCCCTGAACTCCCATGAGAGAGGAGCAAGGAGAAGATGTTGGTTCTCCTAGAGTTCTGCAGTCACCTGATGGAAAACAGCAAATGGAAGTGGCCAGGAAGCCCTTTTCCCTTGGTCCCTCTTACCTGAGACAATTGAAGCGAGTCTGAATATATCAGTGAGACGAGAGGTGACTGGTTCGTAGGGGGAAGCTTCATAAAACTCTTCTCCTGGAATGAGAAGGAGGAGAAAGAGAGACTCTTAGCAACTCATAATGTCCTTTTGCTTTTGCACGGGGGGGGGGGGTAGAGAGCCACAGATCCCTGGATCCCTGTTAAACTGCGATTTGTTTCTTGTAAAAAGAAACTCAAAGCAGTTTACCAAAAACCTGAATCAACAGCATTGTTAATAAGAAAAATTAACAACAACAATGTAAAGCTTTGGAGAATTTAAAAGGACAATAGACTAAGCACAGATTAAAACTCACATCAGCTTTCTAAAGATCTGGGCAGGCTTGTCTAAACAAGAATGGTTTTAAATGTGGGATGTAAACACACAGAGCCGTCAAATATAACATTGCTAGAGTGGACATGAAGGTGTCTCAGTTCTCCAGCCGTAACTTCCTGTTTACCTGGACTGAGACAACTTCCACTAAGTAACTGAAAGTGGGAATGGCTTCACCTGGGCAGGTTAGGACCAAACCACAGGTCAGTGGCCATTTTCCCTCTCTTGGATCGGGACTTCAAGCAAGCAACATCTTAGAGCAGAGATGGGCTCTTGGCCAAGGTTTGCAGCCAAGAGGGCCCAAATGGAGCCTTCTCCCACATGGAGAGTCTCCACATGTACATATATTTTCTAAGCTTAAGTCTGCCTTCATCTGGGATCTTATTGTGACCATTTGATGTCCGTGAGTAAACGTTTTTACATGCTTTTATAGAAGACTTGTGTAGTGTCTTATTTTGACGAGGGATAAAGGGGTAATACCAGGAAACTACTTTTACAGAGGTTTAAACAAACCTGAGCAACCTTCTGCTGTGTGATTTAAAAGGGGAACGTAACTCTGCTGACTTAGTTGGAACTTGTAAACACAAGTTAGGATAAGGATATCTTAAGTAATATATCCTCATCCACATTCCAAACATTCCCACATTAACAGGCACCAAAAAGAGGACAGTGTAGACGCCTGCCTGATGTCAATAGGCAGGGAGTTCCAGAGTGTAGGTTCTGCCACACTAAAATACCAACTTCTTGCAAATGTGGAATGATTATGTGGCACCTATAACAGCACCACTTCCACTGATTGAAGTGGATAAGAGGGTGATGTGGCTCAGCAGCTATCACAGGTTGGCCTTAGTTGATCTGTGAAATCAGATTCAGCTCACACTTTTCTCCAGATGAAGCTCTCTTGCCCCCTTTTTCTTGATATCTGACGTATGAAACAGGGCTGACAGCCTCACAGGGTCCTTGCAAGGATGAAAGAGGCAAAGGCTATTTTAACACGGACAGTCCTAAGCATCAAGAGCCTAAGTAAGTTGATTGAACGGCCCCTGAAGCTGCTCAGGCAAGGCATTTCAGATTCATTCAGGAGCCCTTGGCTTCCCAATTCACCTCTGGAGCCCTGGTGTGACTGTGATTCACACACCAGACCAGAGGGGCATGGAAGCAATCCAGAGGACGGAGGGCCCCAGTTTAAACCAGGGATTTCAGCAGCTCTTAGTCCCAACGCCACTTTAAACCATAGAATTTTAGAGTTGGAAGGAACCCCTAGGGCCATCTAGTCCAATCCAGTGTGGTGTAGTGGTTAAGAGAGGTAGACTCGTAATCTGGTGAACCGGGTTCGCGTCTCCTCTCCTCCACATGCAGCTGCTGGGTGACCTTGGGCTAGTCACACTTCTTTGAAGTCTCTCAGCCCCACTCACCTCACAGAGTGTTTGTTGTTGGGGAGGAAGGGAAAGGAGAATGTGAGCCGCTTTGAGACTCCTTCGGGTAGTGATAAAGCCGGATATCAAATCCAAACTCTTCTTCTTCTTCTCTTCAATGCAGGAATCAAAGGTAAGTAATCCCTGGCCATCCACCGTCTGTTTAAAAACCTCCTACAAAGGAGAGTCTTCTCCGTATCATTCCTGTTTTAGTATATGTGCTGCCGAAGCAAGCACCCTACAAAGGAGATTCCGCCACCTTCTGAAGTACAGTGGGACCTCGACTTACGGCGATAATGCGTTCCGACGCAATTTTCGTAAGTCGGAAACATTCGTAAGTCGAATCCCCATAGGAATGCATTGAGCGAAAAAAATTCGTAAGGCGAAAATTCGTAAGTCGAAAATTCGTAAGTCGAAAAAATCCTATTAAAGCGGCCGCGACTTCCATTCGTAAGTCGAAAAATTCGGTTGCGGTGGCCATTTTGTTTCTCCTGGAAGTCATTCGTAAGTCGAAAAACACGTAAGTCGAATCGCTCGTAAGTCGAGGTCCCACTGTAGTCTGTTCCACAGGCAAACAGCTCTTGCCGCCGGAAAGTTCTTCCTAATGTTTAGTCAGAATCTCCTTCCCTTAAATTGGATCCATTGGTTCAGATCCTCCCCTCTGGAGCAGCAAAAAACAAGATTGCCCCATCTTGCATATGACGCCCCTTCAGGTACCTGGAGATGGCTATCATGTCACCTCTCAGCCTTCCCTTCTCCAGGCTAAATAAACAACTCCCTCAACGGTTCCTCCTCCTAAGGATTTGTTTCCAGACCCTTGACCCTTTACTTCAGGGGTCGGCAAGGTTTACCTCGCCTGGGCCGGTTCACTCCAGCGGTGATCCCTCCGTGGGCCAGATTGTGCATGTGTATGAGTGTGCCCACCCGCGATTTCCAGCATCTGCCTAGATGTAATTTCCGGCAACGCAGAAGTGAGTCCCCGCACCGTGCTGCACCAGTTTAGTGCAGCGCGTGGGGACTCACCAAGCGGGCGGCTCGGTTCGGGGGTGGCTCGTGGGCCAGTTAAACGGCCCCCGTGGGCTGCTTGTGTCCCATGGGCCTTAGTAATAATAATAATAATAAATTTTATTTATACCCCGCCCTTCCCAGCCAAGACTGGGCTCAGAGCGGCTAACACCAATAAAATCACAACAAAACATACAAAACAATAAATTAAAATGCAGGTTAAAATACGATTTAAAGTACAAATAGCAGCCTCATTTTTAAGTAGCCCACCAATCAAACCATAAAGGAATGAAACATCAGGGTTAAACTGAAACCAACCCAAAGGCCAGGCAGAACAGCTCTGTCTTGCAGGCCGTCTTAGGTTGCCTACCCCTGATTTACTTGTTCCACCCTTTGCGATCAGGAGTTGTAAAACAAGCTCAAAGGATGGAAAGACTCTGGTGGAGGAGAAGACCTCCCTCCCTTCCTCCCAGGTTCCTCCTGGGCTGCTTACTCACAGAAGATATTTTCAGCCTGCAGGAGGAGGAGGAGGAGGAGGAGGAGGAGGCAGCTGCCCCCCTCCTCTCTTGTAATTAAGAAGCTCAGCTGCTCAAACACAAGGTTATTAGCAAGCCAGGAGCACTCCAGGAAGGGTCAGCCCCCACCACAGGAGCTCCTCGCTGGACAGTTACAAATGCATTTCATTACAGTACTGGGGATTGTTCCCCATTGCCAGGCGAGCTCAGCTGCCCCCATGCACAGAGGGTGCTTCTCAAGGGCACGCTGCTCAAACAGGCTGCTTCTCTCAATAGGGAACAGGAGCCCGGGAAGGGAAAGACAGAGCCGTAAAGGGAGGTCCACATGAAAATCGTAGAGTTGTAGAGGCATCATCTAGCCCAGCCGCCTGCAATCTAACTTGAAAAGCAGCAAAGTCATTTTCCACCCACCCACAGAGTTCCAAGCACAGCTGTCAACCCTCCCTTTTTTTGCGGGAAACTCCCTTATTCCAATGCCGTTTCCCGCTGCTATCCCGGATTGTTGCTATCCCTTAAATTTCCCGGATTTCAAAGGAAGCAGCTCCTCTCCCTCCCTGCCGGCCAGGGAGGCTCCTCAGCTGCATTGCTCGGCTGCCAATAAGGAGTCTGAGACCGACTGGGGGCGGAGCTTGCATGCCTTGTGCAGCCAGACCCTCACGCCCAACCAGACAGACAGCCTGCCTGCCGTCTATGCGCTCGCTCTTCCGTTCGCGCACAGCCTCTGGAGCGCAGGGTGGCGAGGCTACTTGGTGCCATTGCACCACCCTCGCGGCATCCCTTATTTTCAAATCCGAAAGTTTTAAAAAATCCCTTATTTTCAAATCCGAAAGTTGACAGCTATGGCCATAAGTAATTAAGTATCTGAAAAACTTTGCCCCTCGCTAGGAAAATTGCCTTGCATCAAAAGGGCAATGGACTTCCCCTGAGCTGGAGGAGGCAGAAATAGCCTCTGGGGGGGAGCACCAAGGTGGAACGGGAGCAGCCGGGGGGGGGGGGAGAGAGAGAGAGAGAGAGAGAGAGAGAGCTCAGCTGGGCTCCTTCCAGGAGGAAAGAGGACCTTTGGGCAGTTGATCAGGGGCAACACCTTGGACAGGTGGGCAGATCTTGCCGTTTGCAAACTATCCTTTGCCTGTAGGTGCAGAGAAATATGCCCAGAGACTTGCATTTGGTGGAGACAGGAAACTGTGCCACAGATCTTGTATGTGTAAAATGGGGTGCATCCACACTGGTTTTGAAAGGTCTTCATTGGCTCCCAGTACGTTTCCAAGCACAATTCAAAGTGTTGGTGCTGACCTTTAAAGCCCTAAACGGTCTCGGTCCTGTATACCTGAAGGAGCATCTCCACCCCCACCGTTCAGCCCGGACACTGAGGTCCAGCGCCGAGGGCCTTCTGGCAGTTCCCTCGCTGCTAAGTTACAGAGAACCAGGCAGAGGGCCTTCTCGGTGGTGGCACCCACCCTGTGGAATACCCTTCCACCAGATGTCAAAGAGAAAAACAACTACCAGACTTTTAGAAGACATCTGAAGGCAGCCCTGTTTAGGGAAGCTTTTAATGTTTAACAGACTATTGCATTTTAATATTTTGTTGGAAGCCGCCCAGAGTGGCTGGGGAAACCCAGCCAGATGGGCGGGGTATAAATAATAAATTATTATTATTATTATTATTATTATTATTATTATTATTATTGACATTTTAGGCACTGATTTCTTTCTGCTTTTTTTAAAAAAATGATCTCTTAAATTGAAAGGTAGTACGGTAATTTTTTCATGTTCTATGTATTCCACTGAGAGCCAGTGTGGTGTAGTGGTTAAGAACGGTGGACTCGTAATCTGGTGAACCGGGTTCGATTCCCTGCTCCTCCACATGCAGCTGCTGGGTGACCTTGGGCTAGTCACACTTCTTTGAAGTCTCTCAGCCCCACTCCCCTCACAGAGTGTTTGTTGTGGGGGAGGAAGGGAAAGGAGAATGTTAGCCGCTTTGAGACTCCTTCGGGTAGTGATAAAGCGGGATATCAAATCCAAACTCTTCTTCTTCTTCTTCTTCTTCTTCTTCTTCTTCTTCTTCTTCTTCCATCTGGTGAAGAGCCTCTCTCCCGCCAACAATCATTCAGGGATCCCAAGCTTGGCCCTCCAGGTGTTTTGGGACTACAATTCCCATCACCCCTGACCAATGGTCCTGTTAGCTAGGGATGATGGGATTTGTAGTCCCAAAACATCTGGAGGGCCGAGTCTGGGGATGCTTGATCTAGATGAAGCATAAGGGTAGTCTCACATAGAGCAGCAATCCAACCCAGTTCTCAAAGCTCAACTCAGTTTCGCACATGCGCACCCCACACCCCCGCCAGCCAGGGAAGACACTTACCCCCCGTCAAGCCAAGGTGGATGCTCCAGTAGATCTGAAGGCACAGGAGCTCCTTCTTCATCCCGCGCTTGCAGTGGCAGTCATAGAGGGGGCTCTCCTGCAGCACCTCCAGTGCTGCCTGGCACTCCTTGTTGGCCAGCATGGTGTTGCGGTCACGCCCGGCCACGCACTGGCGCAGCGTGCGGTAACGGGAGCTGCAGCTGGGCTCGGCCGCACACAGCTCGTTGGCGCGGACACAGTCCACGGGGATCCGCCAGGTGTGGAAGTCCTGGGTGGTCAGCGAGGAAGAAGCAGCCCAGGTGTGCAACATCTTGTCTGCAGGCAAGGAGGAGAACACAGGGAAGCGGCTCAGAGAGGGAAAGAAGAGAGACCCAGGGCACCACACCCCCAAAGCAGTGTTAGAAAGTCAGATATATAAGCTAGGCGCCAAATGGCTCCTTAAACCAAGGTTGCAGTCACCAAAACGGAATGTCTAGTCGCCGTCCGGGGGCAAGACGGCTCACAGAATCACAGAATCACAGAATCATAGAGTTGGAAGAGACCACAAGGGCCATCCAGTCCAACCCCCTGCCAAGCAGGAAACACCATCAAAGCATTCCTGACAGGTGGCTGTCAAGCCTCTGCTTAAAGACCTCCAAAGAAGGAGACTCCACCACACTCCTTGGCAGCAAATTCCATTGTCGAACAGCTCTTACTGTCAAGAAATTCTTCCTAATGTTTAGGTGGAATCTTCTTTCTTGTAGTTTGAATCCATTGCTCCGTGTCCGCTTCTCTGGAGCAGCAGAAAACAACCTTTCTCCCTCCTCTATATGACATCCTTTTATATATTTGAACATGGCTATCATATCACCCCTTAACCGTCTCTTCTCCAGGCTAAACATACCCAGCTCCCTAAGCCGTTCCTCATAAGGCATCGTTTCCAGGCCTTTGACCATTTTGGTTGCCCTCCTCTGGACACGTTCCAGCTTGTCAATATCCTTCTTGAACTGTGGTGCCCAGAACTGGACACAGTATTCCAGGTGGGGTCTGACCAGAGCGGAATACAGTGGTACTATTACTTCCCTTGATCTAGATGCTATACTCCTATTGATGCAGCCCAGAATTGCATTGGCTTTTTTAGCTGCTGCATCACACTGTTGACTCATGTCAAGTTTGTGGTCTACCAAGACTCCTAGATCCTTTTCACTTGTACTGCTCTCAAGCCAGGTATCACCCATCCTGTATTTGTGCCTTTCATTTTTTTTGCCCAAGTGTAGTACTTTACATTTCTCCCTGTTAAAATTCATCCTGTTTGCCTTGGCCCAGTTCTCTAATCTGTTAAGGTCATTTTGAAGTGTGATCCTGTCCTCTGGGGTATTAGCCACCCCTCCCAATTTGGTGTCATCTGCAAACTTGATCAGGATGCCCTCAAGCCCATCATCCAAGTCATTGATAAAGATGTTGAATAAGACTGGGCCCAAGACAGAACCCTGTGGCACCCCACTAGTCACTTCTCTCCAGGATGAAGAGGAGCCATTGATGAGCACCCTTTGGGTTCGGTCAGTCAGCCAGTTACAAATCCACTGAATGGTAGCATTGTCTAGCCCGCATTTTAGCATTGTCTAGCCCGCTCTAGAGTCTTGTTTTTCAAATGATGGACTGACCGTGATTGATTCTAGCTGTGATGGCCTGGGATTCACTCAGATGCTGAACCTGAGGGATCCCAGCCTGCACAGGATTCCCCGCCTGCAAAACCAGCAGAGCCGGGGCTAGGGCCTGAGTTGGAAGGGTCCTCACCTGTGCTAGATCCTCAGGTGCAGGCATCGGCTGAGTCTGCTCTGGCTCCTGATGGGGTGGGTGACCCATTGCCTGCAGGTGCTCCACTCCCAGCCCCGTCAGGGGAAGCTGAGGTTGCCTCTGGGTCCGGTAACCCTCCAGCCTCTCCTGAGCTGCAGAGGCTCAGGGCAGAGAAGCGAAGGGAACTGAGTTTTCCGCAGGAGGAGTGCTCACCTCCAGGCCAGGAGAGGCGAGTCACCAGAGGATCGGGGCCACCCTATGCCTCGGGGCAGATAAAAGCCAGCCAGTCCCAGCCCCAAGTTGCAGGAGCAACATTGTTGGTTACCAGTTCCTGCCTGAAACCTGTCCTGCTTTCCTGCCTGAGCTCCTGACCCGCCCTGGTTCCCTGCTTGCCTACCTGTTCCCGACTTTGCCTGACTCCCTGCCCTGCACCCAGCTTCAGTTATTACGGACTGCCTTTACGTTACCCCTCTGCCCACGGACCGGACTTGGACCTCGCCTTTTGGGTAACCCACGGGACCAGTACGCTAGCTAGTTCAGAGCACTGAGAACTTAGAGAAAAGTCACTTGATCCAACAGGCCTGTTCTGACCTCTTTCTCTTAACCACGCTGCACAGAAAAAGCATTTGGGTTGCAGAAATTCATTCCAACTGTGCAGATAAAATATAATGGATAGAATTCTACAGGATTAGTCTGTGAAAACTGTGCCGATCCAACGATCCCCAGATGGTGGAGATGTCAGGTGTCATCCTGGCGCCCAGGCATCTTCGCTTGGTTGCAAGTGATTGAAGGTAAAAAGGTAAAGGTACCCCTGACGGTTAGGTCCAGTCACGAATGACTCTGGGGTTGCGGCGCTCATCTCGCTCTATAGGCCGAGGGAGCCGGCATTTTTCCGCAGACAGCTTCCGGGTCATGTGGCCAGCATGACTAAGCTGCTTCTGGTGGACCAGAGCAGCGCACGGAAATGCCGTTTACCTTCCCGCCGGAGCAGTACCTATTTATCTACTTGCACTTTGACGTGCTTTCGAACTAGGTGCAAAATGAGCCTGGTGCCTGGCTAATTTCGAACACTGTGGGTAAGTGGTGGCATGAAAGAAGTTTAGAAAATCATGCCTGACATGGATAAAGTAGACCAAGAAAAGTTATTCTCCCTCTCTCATACCACTAAGAACTGCTTGTGGGTGTCTAGCTGGGCCCCTGGTCTGATCCAATATGTTCTTTGGTTCTGATGTTTTAATGTTTCTGTGTCATCAGGAATGGCAATGAGAGGATCTAAGTCAGGGGTCAGCAACCTTTTTCAGCTGTGGGCCAGTCCTCCGTCCCTCAGACCAGTGTTCCCCAACCTTGGGCTCCAGCTGTTTTTGGACTACAACTCCCATCATCCCTCGCTAGCAAGACCAGTGGTCAGGGATGATGGGAATTGTAGTCCAAAAACAGCTGGAGGCCCAAGGTTGGGGAACACTGCCTCAGACCATGTGGTGAGCTGGACTATATTTTGAAGGGGGGGAAACGAATGAATTCCTATGCCCCACAAATAACCCAGAGATGCATTTTAAATAAAAGCACACATTCTACTCATGTAAAAACACGCTGATTCCCAGACGATCCATGGGCCGGATTGAGAAGGTGATTGGGCCGCATCCAGCCCATGGGCCTTAGGTTGCCTATCCCTGATCTAAGTATTAAAAGAGTAGCCCCAAGCTCCTCCTGCCCCACCTCAAAGGCTGCCTCGCCTTCTACTCAGCAGGATCACCAGACCTTCAAGGCCTCACAGCTGGTGAGTGTTAGCCCAAGGAGACCACCCACCATCCTTTCCCAGAGTAGCCCCAGGAGAAGTGAAGAGCACACCACCCAGAACCTGCCATCGCGCAGCACCCAAGGGTGCTTTCCTGAATATGGTACTTCATATGTTTGCTGGAAACTGCCTTGAAGCATTTGTTTGGGCAAAAGGCAGAGAAGGCATCTGGCAATCAAATGCATGGACCACACATGGACCAAGAGCCACGAGAAAATGCAAGCTTCTTGTGTCTCATCATCTGCTGAGAGAAACCAGGCGTGCTCCTGCCAGCCAGGAGTGGACAACCTTTGAGGGACCAGGTGCACATCTGGAGATCTGAAGAAGCACCCTGGGCACCACAAAATGTGGAAGAAAAACTGGGGGGTACTCAAGAACCCCCTTGCCCACACACAACAGGAAAGGCACACACAGAGAGAGAATATTTAGGACAGATAAAAGCAAAACAAAATAAAAAAATTCCTTCCAGTAGCACCTTAGAGACCAACTAAGTTTGTTCTTGGTATGAGCTTTCGTGTGCATGCACACTTCTTCAGATACCAAAGCAAGTTTTTCTTCACATTAAACTAGGGCACTAAATTATGTCTAAATTATTTGTATAGAAACACAAAGGTGGCTTGCTTAAGCCATGCAGTCTAAGCTTGGAATATCTAACTTAGGCCTCCTTACAGGTAGGGTTCACATGGTGGGAGTGAGAGTACAAAATGTTTGGTAACCCTTCCTTTCAAGGTGAGGGGTGTGACCTATCTAAGTCTGGCAGAACAGCTTACTCTATGGTCTTAACCCATAGCTGTCAAACCCCCCTTTTTTTGTGGGAAACTTCCTTATTCCAATGCCCTTTCCCGCTACTATCCCGGATTGTTGATATCCCTTAAATTTCCCGGATTTCAAAGGAAGCAGCTCCTCTCCCTTCCTGCCGGCCAGGGAGGCTCCTCAGCTGCGTTGCTCGGCTGCCAATCAGGAGTCTGAGACCGACTGGGGGCGGAGCTTGCATGCCTTTTGCAGCCAGACCCTCACGCCCAACCAGACAGACAGCCTGCCTGCCGTCTACGCGCTCACTCTTTCGCTCACCCGTTTGCGCGCAGCCTCTGGAGCGCAGGGTGGAGAGGCTACTTGGTGCCATTGCACTGCCCTCGCGGCATCCCTTATTTTCACATCCGAAAGTTTGAAAAAATCCCTTATTTTCAAATCCGAAAGTTGACAGCTATGGCTTAACCCCTTCGTGCATTAATTAGGGTTAAGCATGTTGGTTGTAGGAGGACTAGGTGGCGCTGTGGGTTAAACCACAGATCCTAGGGCTTGCTGATCAGAAGGTCGGCGGTTTGAATCCCTGCGACGGGGTGAGGTCCCGTTGCTCGGTCCCAGCTCCTGCCCACCTAGCAGTTCGAAAGCACGTCAAAGTGCAAGTAGATAAATAGGAACCGCTCTGGCGGGAAGGTAAACGGCGTTTCCGTGCGCTGCTCTGGTTCGCCAGAAGCGGCTAAGTCATGCTGGCCACATGACCCGGAAGCTGTACGCCGGCTCCCTCAGCCAATAAAGCGAGATGAGTGCCGCAACCCCAGAGTCGGACACGACTGGACCTAATGGTCAGGGGTCCCTTTACCTTTACCTTTATGTTGGTTGTATGAGGCTCATTTATCCCACACCGGCTGCCCTGGCAGATGGCAACACCTGTCTCAGCAGCAGCAGCAGAAGCACCTGGGCACCTCTTTTGCAGGTAAAGCGCTTTCTTCTCTTTCTTTCTTTTTGTCACTTTAAAACACCCAGCTGCCAGCATGTCTTTGGCAGGAAGGTCACAACTGAATGTCAAATGAAAGTGTTTTGTCAGTTCTGGGGGCACAGTGGGGAGGCGGACTGCCCAGCACTGCCAAGCCTCGCTCTTTATTTTTTTTATGTATTACAACTCTCCTAACTGCTCTTGCTGGG
Organism: Darevskia mixta; assembly: GCA_034641385.1. Lineage (NCBI taxonomy): Eukaryota > Metazoa > Chordata > Lepidosauria > Squamata > Lacertidae > Darevskia > Darevskia mixta. The sequence goes on along the minus strand of JAWWNH010000025.1, from coordinate 3,570,482 downwards.
TGGAGCCAAGAGGAGCAATAAGGGTACAGCAAGCTCGGTGTTGTTCAGTGAAGATGATAGGGAAATTTCCGAATGGGGGACTGAACCTGCTTTATTCAAGCCCCAGACCCCGAAAACACGAGGCGATGACCTCAAGGAAACCCCCCTTCTTAACTCCTGCCCCACACTGTGTTGCACAAGCATGTACATAAAGCCCTCGCGATAAAGGGTTTCCCCCTCCCTGCGCCCCTCTCCCCGTTCAGCCCGTAACCGGGACTATAAGCGCTATATGTCCCTTTAAAACCCCGTTTTCCGTCCCGGTCTACTGCTGTCAAAAGCGCATTCTCCCTCTTTATTTCTTGTTTCGTCCCGGGCAACCTCCATTACTCGTTATGGCCAATGCTTTCCTATGGGTGCGTCTTGGCCAATCAAAACCATGCATTTCCTCTGCAGAGCTGAGCTCAATCAGAACTCTGTGCACGCTCCAGTGACCACTAACAAGGTGTTGACAGCTCCTTATCAGCCCTTGCTGGGAGAACAAAGGTGATTCGATCAGAGACGGATAGTTATTAATTAAATATTGATACATTGTAACAAAACGGAGTCTAGACTCGGAAATGTCCCTTTAAACTTTATTTCTTCCACCAGCCAAGCCGCGAATCTTTAGAAAATCATAGTAAATCACTGCCTTAACGGATTTCCTTCGTCCTGGTCTCGTTTTAAAGCTTATGAGGAGGGCTTCCAAGCCCCTCGATTCCCACCATTGCCCGAGCCTCAGGAATTGACTTCTGAGGCCCTTTGTCACCCGCCGTTGGTCAATGGGCAAAGGGGAACTTCTTTCCAAAACCCTCCATAATCCTTTAAGCGAGAGGGCACGTACGCAGACCTAGGGCCTCAGGAAATGCCACACCTGGGTAATCCTTTCCAAGTACCCATCCTCAAGTTTCCTAGGCGACAGACGGCCCCAAGATACTTCTCATTGTTCTTCCCCGGTTGCCACTCAAAATGTATATTTGACCCACCCAAGAGCCATTTACTTGTTCCTGTGACCCATCACCTGTATGCTAAACTTGTTTACCTGTATGTTAATTTTCTTGAACCCTCCTACTCTCCACCCCTTCTTGACGTTTTGCTTATGTATTAGTGATGTAGTTGTGATGTATGGTGAACTGTATTCTGGGATCTCGCGGGAATCTTTAAAAATGACTGTCGCCCTTTGTTCGGGGTTCGGATTCATCGGAACCTGTTGCGCAATAAACTCCTTTGCTTTTGCTCCAACATCTGGCTGTTCTCCTTTGATCTCCGCTGCGAACCACGGGCTTCTCTCGTAGGACCGGGACCTGAGCAACCTCTGACCCGGGAATTTCCGTAACAGTCTGGTGCCGAAACCCGGGACCTGCGGTGCTCCCGTGTTGGCCGGGGACCCAAGAAGTCTTCAGCCGGCACCAGGACCTCTTTCTCCTGGGAAGACCCATCGGACCTCCGGCCATCCTCCGGGCGGTAATTGCAGGTCTCAGGGGGAGCCAACCGGGGAGCAAAGGCAAAGTCCAGCCGGCTTCGTCTCCAACGATCCAGGGGATCGCAGTGGAAGACGCGTGAGTATAACAGTAAAATCCAGTGCACTGGTGATTGTGGGTGGCGGGTGGTAAAACTTGGCAACCGTTTCTACTCTCAACTATCATTTTCCAGCCTTTCTCTTGGTCTGTCCCGTAGACCACTGCTCAACTCAGGGAGGGGAGTTCTGAGCCCTATCTCTTTTCTCAAATCTCCGGTCAGCCGCACCGTCGGCCGGTCCGACGAACGCAAGGGGTCGGAGCTCTCTTTCGTACATCTACCCGGTAGATGGACTTCCTGCACTATCTTGACCTCAGCCGCACTGGTCGGGCCACGTATACACGCTAGCCGTGCGTGAGTTCGCTTCCAAACGCAAGGGAGGTTTTCCGGATCGAAGGTCTATCAAGGGTTCACCCGATCTGGCACCGCTTGTCGCGGGCGTCCAGTAGGGCCCCTCTTTCTTAGCTGACGATAGGCAGGGGGTTGCCAAGTGGGATACGTGACTGGGGTGGGTAACGGGAAGTTTAACGAAGTAAGGGAAAGGAAAGGAAGAGAGCTCTGAAAAAGGAAGTACAGGGAGTCTGGGGAAGGACCAGACTGTAGAATAGTTGCCCTTGATCAGCCGCACCTCTAGCCGATCTAGAGAACGCAAGGGACAAGGGCTTTAGGTAGTTAGGGAACTCTGCTTTTGATCAGCCGCCCCTCTGACCAGAGAACGCAAGGGACGAGGGCTTTAGGTAACTCTGCCCTCGATCAGCCGCCCCTCTGACCAGAGAACGCAAGGGACAAGAGCTTAGATAGGTAGGGACGTCGTATAGGTATAAAACCCTTTTTTTTCCCCATATACTAAAAACCCCTTTCCCGTCCTCTCTCTTAAATCCCAGGTCTTTTCAAAACCCAGAAAATGGGATCCAAAGCTTCGAAGCTTGGTCGGGCTCCGTCTGGGAGGAAGGCTTCTACGAAGCCTTCCCTAGCCCAGCCGGACCCCGACTCCCCCCTCGAGTTTGTGTTTGACCATTGGAAGGAGATATCTGGACATGAGACCTTGTCCAGACAGAAATTACATGATTTATGCAAGAATGCCTGGCCGTCTATTACTATTAACGAAGAACCCGATCTCCGTTGGCCACCGGAGGGATCCTTTAACCAGGATCAGCTAAAGATATTAAAAAGGCACTTAATGGAGAAGAAACCCCGTCAACTAGATTACCTGGCTGCTTTCGAGGTTGTCTTCGACGCCTTTGTGTCCCTAAAGTCTTCACCAAGGCTACAGATGCCCATGCTAAGGCCATCCAAAAGGGAACCCAGTAACAGAAAGCCTAAAGGGATTCCTGCACCACCCCCATACGAGGACCCCTCGGATGATGATTCCATGGATCAAACGATGGCTCTCCTCTACAATCACCCTAGACCAGTTCCAACTGCCCCGCCAAGCCAGGATGATGCCCCTACCCAGGCTAGCCCACCAGCTCAGGGGGACAACGCAACCCTTAGTGTCCCTCCAGGGACACCAGGTGCCCAGGCTGCCCCTCCTCCCTCTCAACCCGAAGGGATAATAACATCACCCAGTTCTGTGAGGGAAGTGACCTTGGCTTCTCTGGCCCCAAGTGATCACTCCGCCTATGCGCTGCCACCTCAGAGTTCCCCGCTATTGGACAGTTTAGACTTGCCTGGATTCAGAGAGGGTGTCTCCACCCGGGCCATGATACAAGGCGCCAAACAACTAGCAAGTCGCATACAGGGAGCCTTTTCCCCATCTGCGACCCGGAAATCCACTAAGACTAACTCAGCGGGAACAGGGACCAACAACCGAACCACCATCTCTGCGCAAATGCCCCTAAGGGCCTTCCCGATACCACCAGCCCAACCGGATGGGGCTCCCCGAATGGTCTACACCCACCAACCCTTCCGCACAGCAGATCTTATCAACTGGTCAACTCAGATGCCCTCTCTCCGCGACAGCCCTGATCTGTGCTATCGCCAAATAAGCGGCATCTTTGCCTCACATAAGCCATCATGGGAAGATGTCCATCTCCTTTTAAATACACTCTTTAATGAAGCGGACAAGGCAGATATATTAGCTAAAGCCGGAGAAGCACTAAACTCCCCAAATTACCAGGACAACAGACCCGAAGGGGTGGAAGCAGTGACAGCCCAAAATCTACGGATACCACCCGACCCAGCTTGGGATTATAATACCACTGGCGGATTTTGGAGCTTGAATCTGTTCAAGAAAGCCATCCTAGATGGCATCAAGGCAGCTGGCCAACGCACGGTGAGCTGGATAAAGGTTCAAACGGTCATACAAGGCCCAAACGAACACCCCTCAGATTACTATACCAGGCTCATAAATGCCATTAAAACCTGGGGAGGGATAGACCCAGAGAAACCCGAACACGATGTAATCGTGAAGGGATTTTACAAGGACCAAGCGTCCCCTGATATTCGAAAGGCCTTAAATCTCCTAGTGGGCTACGATGGCAAGTCCTTCAGTGAGATATTGTCCATCTCCAAGTCCATCTTTAATAACCGGGATGAGAGAAAGAGGAAGGAAGCCAGAACAGAAGAGGAAACGGTGCTAGCCCTCAGCATGGACCCCACCTATTCTCAGCCAGCCAACTACCCTATATATCCGCCCAGAGTTAGAGGGAGAGGAAGAGGGGGTGGACAAGCGGGGCCGCCGACCACCCAGCGACCCTGGGGCCCCTCATCGGGACTCTGCTACCTCTGTCAACAACCAGGCCACCTAAAACGGAACTGTCCGTTCCTCTACCCCGGGAGCCCTTGGACCGGAACCAATTTCAATTCCTCCCAAGGAGCCAATCCTTCGTATACCTACAACCCCTCTCAACCCCAACCAGGAACCCACAACTATACAAACCTACCACCACAGCCACCACAGCAACCACTCCAAGCACCACCCGTGCCACATCAATCAGTGCCACAACCACCCCAGGAACAGTGGGCCCAACGGGGCCACCGGGTTCCACTAGCCCAGCCAACTGGAAGGACCCAACCTCCTAATACTTTCCGCCCCGCTCCAATCACCAACCAGTCAGTTCAGATCCCCACCCCCGACATGAATGGAGCCCCGAATGTTTCCTATTGACAATTAGAAGGGGATCCTACCCAAACCCGATCAATCTGTCCGGTACTAGCGCTGTCTCCTGATGACCCCATCTGTACCATAGAAATTGACGGACATCCGTATGAGTGCTTATTAGATACCGGGGCCACCTACTCGACCCTAACGAGCAGCCACCTTAAACCAGGGGAGGAGACACGGAAAGTTATGGGATTGGATGGGATACCCCGCACTTGCCCGCTATCGCAGCCTGCGAAAGTCACACTAGGACCCCTACTCGCTGAGCATACATTCCTTCTCACGAGTAGCCCCGTCAACCTCCTTGGCAGAGACCTACTCTGCAAGCTGAACGCCACCATCAGCTGCTCGTCAAATGGCATCTACCTTCACATGCCAGAGGAGTCTGTCCCTTCCTTCCAAGGAATTATCCAGGATGCAAAGGACAGACGCCAATTCCCCGACCTTCCCCTTGAATTGGAGCAAGAAATGCCACCTTGGCTCTGGGGAACGGAATCGACCTCAGTAGGACTCCTAAAATCAGCCATTCCCGTTAAGATCTCCTATAGGACTGACCTCCCGTATCCCTGTGCCAAACAATACCCCTTACCTACAGAGGCTATAAATGGACTCACTCCTATGATCCAAGACTTCCTAGAACAAGGAATTTTGACCCCGTGCGCATCACCCTGTAATTCGCCTGTACTCCCTATTAAAAAACCGGGGGGAGAAGGAACCCCTGTCCGTTACCGTTTTGTACAGGACTTAAGACTTGTCAACCAATTCGTGATACCACGTCACCCGGTGGTGGGAAACCCAAATTCCCTCCTCAATGCCATCCCTCCGGACACTACCTGGTATAGCGCAGCCGATTTGTGCTCAGCCTTCTTTAGCATTCCGGTAGCCCCAGAGAGCCAGTTCCTTTTTGCCTTCACCTGGGGCTCTGGTCAGCTAACTTGGACTAGACTACCCCAAGGGTACGTGGAATCCCCAGCCATCTTCTCCGCGACTCTGCACCGCGACCTTCAGGATGTCCACCTCCCTTCAGGCTCAGCCTTTCTCCTCTATGTAGACGACATCTTGATTTGCTCTACTAGCGAGGAAGCGTGTAAAAGGGACACTAAGCACCTCCTAGTAGAACTAGCCTATAAGGGACACAAAGTTTCCCCTAAGAAGCTTCAGTTCTGTAAACAAGAAGTAAAATACCTGGGACATATCCTTGGGATTGGGACCAGAAGCCTAGCTACTGACCGGATTGAAGCGGTCACTAAAATTCCCCTTCCACAAACTAAGAGACAACTAAGAGGGTTCCTTGGGATGGCGGGCTTCTGCCGCGCCTGGATAGCGGGATACAGCGAAATTGCCAAGCCTTTGTCAGCCATGACCCGCCAGGACCACCCAGACAAACTACAATGGACAGAGGAAGCCTTTGCCTGTTTTGAACGCTTAAAAATGGAACTCCGGTCTGCCCCAGCTTTAGGATTACCAGACTATCGCCTACCTTTCAGTTTGTTCGTCCATGAACAAGGAGGGATAGCCTCAGGGGTCCTAACCCAGTCCTTTCGGGACCAACAAAGACCGGTAGCCTATTATAGCCTCCAACTTGATAATACAGCAAAAGGGTCGGTTAGCTGTCTGAGAGCCATTGCGGCAGCCGCGATCCTACTCCAAAAGGCACAAGAAACGGTGTTGGGACACGAAGTCACCATACATGTCCCACACGCTGTGGCCACCCTATTAACTCTAAAGGGCACCCACCATTTCTCTAACCCACGACTGAATCGCTACGAAGCCCTCCTATTAACCCCATCCAACGTAACTATTAAAAGAGTCAATTCATTGAACCCCGCTACCCTTCTCCCACTGCCAGAGGACGGTACCTCGCACCACGACTGTGCACAAGTAGTCCGCCAGGCTGAGAAACCCCGGGAAGATTTAGACCACCTCCCGCTACAGAACCCCGACCTCATTCTCTATACGGATGGTAGCTCTAAAATAGTAGAAGGGGAAAGAAAATCAGGTTACTCGGTGGTGTCGGACTTCGAAGTCATAGAAGCAGAGCCAGTAAACCCACAGTATAGTGCCCAGGCTGCAGAATTAATAGCCCTCATCCGAGCCTGTGAGCTCTCCGAAGGGAAACGGGTCACCATATACACCGACAGCAAGTACTGTTTTGGACTAGTGCACACTACAGGACAGATCTGGCTTCAGAGGGGGTTCCTAACAGCCGCGGGATCCCAGATCTCTCATGCTGCCCTTGTTCAGCGGCTCTTAACAGCCATCCACCTACCAAAAGCCATAGCGGTGGTACACTGCAAGGCACATACCAAAGGCAGGGATCCCATTTCCAAAGGAAACCGCCGGGCAGATAGAGCCGCTCAAACCGCTGCCACGCAAGCTTTCTCGGAAGGGACTCACTTTCAATGTATCCAGATTCCCGCAGAAATTGACTTTGCAGAAATGTATAAGGCTGCCTCAGAACAAGAACAGGCTATGTGGACGTCTATAGGGGCCATACAGACAGATGGCATATGGTCCCTGCCCGATGGGAGGATCATTATGCCAAAAGCCTGGACTCCTAAATTCGTGAGGGTCTTGCACCAACAGACCCATTGGGGAAAAACCAAACTGATAGACTATGTTCAGAGAAGCTGGTATGCCCCCGGAACAGCCATGGCTGCTTCTGCGGCCACAAAAAACTGCCTCACATGCCAATCTTTCAATCCCAAGAGAGAACCAAAACGACCGCCAGGGGCCAGACCTTGGGCTTTTGTTCCCTTCGAGAGCCTACAATTAGACTTCATCGACCTGCCCCCGTGCCAGGGCTACCGATTCGCTCTAATTGTGATTGATAAATTTTCCTCTTGGGTGGAGGCATACCCAGCCAGGAGAGCCACGGCCTCTGTGGTTGCCAGGGCTCTCTTGCACGAGATAATCCCGAGGTTTGGCATACCGCGCAGGTTGGACAGTGACAGGGGTAGTCATTTTACTGCAGAGGTAGTTCAACAGGTAGCTCAAGCCCTAGGAATTAAGTGGGAGCTCCACACCCCGTATCACCCTCAGTCCTCTGGACAAGTGGAACGTATGAACCAAGAAATAAAGATCCAGCTTGGAAAGCTCTGCAACAGTACAGGACTTAAATGGATAAATGCGCTACCCCTAGTCCTTCACAACATAAGAAGTGCACCAACTGGACCTTTAAAGCTTTCCCCTTTCGAACTGCTATTTGGCAGGCCCCCTCCAATCTATAACACCCAGTTCCCGTTGTCAGAACTAGATGTGGGGGAGTCAGAACTCACCTTTTATGTGGTCCAATTGCAAAAACAATTGCGACGTCTACATCAATATGCAGCCATAGAAGGGCAAAATCTCCCGACAGATGTACAGGTACACTCATTTCAACCCGGCGATTGGATTTTGGCAAAAGTCTACCAGAAGGTGCCTCTGCAACCCACTTGGGAGGGACCCTTCCAGGTACTCCTTGTCTCTCCCACTGCAGTTAAAATTGGGGAAAAGAACTCTTGGCTACATCACTCTAGGTGTAAACTCACCCAGCCTCCTCAGGACGATTCGGATGCCGAGGGGGAAGACTATACATATCATAAACCCCCTTCCGCCCCAGACTCTTTCCTTGACCAGGATCGGGACCAGGATCGGGACCAGGATCGGGACCAGGATCGGGGTCAGAGGGATTGGACCCAACAGACCGGACCAGATTCGGGGCCACAGGATCGGGCCCAACAGACCGGACCAGGATCGGGGCCACAGGATCGGGCCCAACAGACTGGACCTGACACCACAACCACCAACTGGACGTCAGAGCTCCTTCCCGGCGGCATCCGACTTCGCCTGAAGCGCGATTGACAGCTCGCCCTTCGCTTCGTTTGACAGCTCTCTCTTCGCTTCGTTTGACAGCTGGCCCTTTCGCTTCGTTTGACAGCTCGCCCTTCGCTTCGTCTGACAGCTCGCCCTTCGCTTCGTTTGACAGCTCTCTCTTCGCTTCGTTTGACAGCTCGCCCTTCGCTTCGTCTGACAGCTCGCCCTTCGCTTCGTTTGACAGCTCTCTCTTCGCTTCGTTTGACAGCTCGCCTTTCGCTCCGTTTGACAGCTCGCCCTTCACTTCGTTTGACAGCTCTCTCTTCGCTTCGTTTGACAGCTCGCCCTTCGCTTCGTCTGACAGCTCGCCCTTTGCTTCGTTTGACAGCTCTCTCTTCGCTTCGTTTGACAGCTCGCCTTTCGCTTCGTTTGACAGCTCGCTCTTCGCTTCGTTTGACAGCTCGCCCTTCGCTTCGTTTGACAGCTCGTCCCTCGCTTCGTTTGACAGCTCGTCCTTCGTTTCCCTTTGACAGCTCATCTTACAGCTCTCCGCGTCTGACAGCTCCTTTCATCTGACAGCTCTTCACTTGATACCTAGGTACTTGACGGCCCAACAGCCACCAACTGACTATGCGACCCGTCCTATACCACCTCGCCTCCCTCCTGATGTGCGTGACCATGGCCTCAGGACTTACCCAATGCACAGGACTGCATACTAAATACCACTTCCTGGACTTCCACGCTGTGGACTTAGGGGGAAAACTGAACCCAAACCGAATGGGGAACTTTGATTTTTGTCTCCCAGAAACCCGGACCTTGTTACGCCACTCGCTGGTACCTAGCCTTGATACCAATGTGCACTGGGAACTCTTTGTACGAGACCAACGATTTCGTCGCCTTGGATCGGCTGTTCTCACCATTGATAGGCAGTACTATCGCCTTACGTGCAAAAACGGGTCCTATCTTCTATATGGACAAGGGGAACTCTCTAAAAGCCCCAACTGGACCGAGGTGGAACTGGGAGGGACTACACATTCCTACACGGACACACACCATGACTCTGAGAACCTCATTTTTGGGTTCCAGTGCCTTCGCATGACCCCGAACCTACCCAGACCTCAGATACAGGGAATATGTCTCCGACGTTTCTGCTGCCTGTGGGACCTTGGACTCACAGGAGACTGGAGAGGGCAGGACTACTTGGAAGGTTGGTATCATCCTGCTATTCCATCAGAGCCCCCCATGTGGGACCACACTGGTCCTCTACGATGTGGGGGTGTCGCCAGGGAGGCTGCCCTCCTGAACACGACAGACCCACTCCACCCACTGGGGACGGCTCCTCGTCAGCTGGGAGCCAACCAAAAGCCCCTTGAACCAGATCTCCTGTCATCATGGGAACAGAACTCCTTCATCCAACTCCTCGACAGCGTCGCCAAAGAAACCCCCTTCCCAGAATGCTGGATTTGCGCCCATGCCCCGACTCATCTCCAGCAGGGACTCCCTCTCGTTCCGGTGGCTATTTCCATGGAACAGTTGCGGACTACTGACTTTACCGCCTGGAACCTGACCGCAGTCAACTTCACACACCAATATCTGTACCTAACTGGACCTACTAAGGGGCCCCTCTGCCGCCTCTTCACCGGAGAGGGACCGGCCGTCGGGACCAGTACTTGCAGTATCAACCTTGAACTTCATGAGTCAGGACAGGTAACCATCACTAGCCTAACAGACTCTAGGACTGTCCTCGATCTTGCCCTTGCATGGATTACCGCTGTGGGTACCTCACCTCCACCCAACCCGGTTATGCTGCAAGCTCTTGCTTCCGGGAGACTGGACTCCTCCCTCCCAGGACTCTGGTGGGTGTGTGGTCACCGCGCGTACCGGTGGGTCAGCCCCCACATGTCGGGATCCTGCTACCTTGGGTATGTCGTTCCTGGGATCCGAGTTTCCCGCAGCCCACCGACTGGTAGACTACGGAACAGGAGGGAGGACCAAACTCTTTCGGAACTCACCGATGTGGCCGCTAACGGCGAGACTTGGGGAAGAGCACTGTTTCCAGCTTACGGGGCTGGCTCAAACCACGTGGACATCCTACGACTCACGGACATCCTCCTCAAGTTCATGCGGGAGTCCGAGCAGATTACTGACTCCATTACCACTGAACTGTCACAAGTGCGACAGCTGTCCATTCAAAACAGGATTGCTACGGACTTTTTATTATCTAGTGAGGGCGGGACCTGTGCCCTGATCGGTTCAGAATGTTGTACCTACGTTACCGACCAAACTCTGAACATCTCCGGCCACCTGAATAACATCCACCAGCTGTCACAACGCCTTGATGACATTCAACATGAAGGGCTGTCTGACTTTGACTTGTGGAACTGGTTACCCAATATAGGATGGGTAAAACAATTAGTTAAAGGTATAGTTATGGTTGTTTTTGTTGTTATGTTTTGCATGTTTACCCTATGTTGTGTTATGCATTGTTGCGGACCTTGCTGCGCTACCCTTCGTGCCTTCCCTACCCGGAATTCCCCCTCTCTATTACCCCTCAGAGCGTACTCTTCAACTTTAACTCCCTTCCCAGAGTACGTCAGGATGAGACACTTGGGGGAAGGGGAATACGAGATTACAGAACTTTAGGGGGTGCGGAGAGAAGGATTTGCGGTTCTTCGAACCTGATGCAAATCTTATCTCCGAATGGGGGAGATGATAGGGAAATTTCCGAATGGGGGACTGAACCTGCTTTATTCAAGCCCCAGACCCCGAAAACACGAGGCGATGACCTCAAGGAAACCCCCCTTCTTAACTCCTGCCCCACACTGTGTTGCACAAGCATGTACATAAAGCCCTCGCGATAAAGGGTTTCCCCCTCCCTGCGCCCCTCTCCCCGTTCAGCCCGTAACCGGGACTATAAGCGCTATATGTCCCTTTAAAACCCCGTTTTCCGTCCCGGTCTACTGCTGTCAAAAGCGCATTCTCCCTCTTTATTTCTTGTTTCGTCCCGGGCAACCTCCATTACTCGTTATGGCCAATGCTTTCCTATGGGTGCGTCTTGGCCAATCAAAACCATGCATTTCCTCTGCAGAGCTGAGCTCAATCAGAACTCTGTGCACGCTCCAGTGACCACTAACAAGGTGTTGACAGCTCCTTATCAGCCCTTGCTGGGAGAACAAAGGTGATTCGATCAGAGACGGATAGTTATTAATTAAATATTGATACATTGTAACAAAACGGAGTCTAGACTCGGAAATGTCCCTTTAAACTTTATTTCTTCCACCAGCCAAGCCGCGAATCTTTAGAAAATCATAGTAAATCACTGCCTTAACGGATTTCCTTCGTCCTGGTCTCGTTTTAAAGCTTATGAGGAGGGCTTCCAAGCCCCTCGATTCCCACCATTGCCCGAGCCTCAGGAATTGACTTCTGAGGCCCTTTGTCACCCGCCGTTGGTCAATGGGCAAAGGGGAACTTCTTTCCAAAACCCTCCATAATCCTTTAAGCGAGAGGGCACGTACGCAGACCTAGGGCCTCAGGAAATGCCACACCTGGGTAATCCTTTCCAAGTACCCATCCTCAAGTTTCCTAGGCGACAGACGGCCCCAAGATACTTCTCATTGTTCTTCCCCGGTTGCCACTCAAAATGTATATTTGACCCACCCAAGAGCCATTTACTTGTTCCTGTGACCCATCACCTGTATGCTAAACTTGTTTACCTGTATGTTAATTTTCTTGAACCCTCCTACTCTCCACCCCTTCTTGACGTTTTGCTTATGTATTAGTGATGTAGTTGTGATGTATGGTGAACTGTATTCTGGGATCTCGCGGGAATCTTTAAAAATGACTGTCGCCCTTTGTTCGGGGTTCGGATTCATCGGAACCTGTTGCGCAATAAACTCCTTTGCTTTTGCTCCAACATCTGGCTGTTCTCCTTTGATCTCCGCTGCGAACCACGGGCTTCTCTCGTAGGACCGGGACCTGAGCAACCTCTGACCCGGGAATTTCCGTAACAAAGGGCAGCTTCCAAACACCATGTTTAAAGAGAAAGGTGGAGAGAGAGGCCTGCTGTTTCTTCTCCAAAGCCAAGAATATCCCATTGAAATGCTGGGGCTTTAGTCGTTCTTGGGATTTAAAGGCCCATCTCCTGCACAGCTGTCCTACAAAGCCAGCCCTTTCTAAAGAATCTGGTTGCCTTTTTATTTTCAGGCACCAAAGAAACATCCCAGCAGAGTCCGAGAGCCTCCTAAAACATCCGTCAAACCGTATTGCAAGACAAGAGGAGGATAGTGGCGATTCTTTCATGTGCTGCAGAAGACGGAGGAATCAGAAGTACCGTATTTTTCGCTCCATAAGAGCACTTTTTTCCTCCTAAAAAGTAAGGGGAAATGTCTGTGCGTCTTATGGAGCGAATGCATGGTCCCTGGAGCCAAATTGCCTAGGGGCCAAAAGCAGATTGTGCTCTTTTTTTTACAAAGAGAGAAGAGGGTGCTGAAAGTAAGCCGCTGAACAGCTGTTTAGCAAGCGATCGGGGAGAGAGATAAGGCTCCCTTTCCAGCCCCGCCCCCTTGCCCAGGCCTCCGTTGTTGAATGCAGAGGGAGGCTGTTTGTTTCCCCAGCGACATGTGACTGGCTGATTAGATTATCTGTCTGGAAACTGTAGAAATGGCTCCCGTTCCTGTAGGACTAGAAGCTGCAAACTGTGAGTTGAACCCCATAAAAACGGGGCTTTTCCTCTTTGAAAAAGAAGCTGCACCACTTTGAGCTGATCCTCAAAAAAACAGGGCTTTTCCCTTTGCAAAAAAGCTGCACCACTTTGAGCTGATCCTCAAAAAAACAGGACTTTTCCCTTTGCAAAAAAAGCTGCACCACTTTGAGCTGAGCCTCAAAAAAGCAGGGCTTTTCCCTTTGCAAAAGAAGCTGCACCACTTTGAGCTGATCCTCAAAAAAGCAGGGCTTTTCCCTTTGCAAAAAAAGCTGCACCACTTTGAGCTGATCCTCAAAAAAACAGGACTTTTCCCTTTGCAAAAGAAGCTGCACCACTTTGAGCTGAGCCTCAAAAAAGCAGGGCTTTTCCCTTTGCAAAAGAAGCTGCACCACTTTGAGCTGATCCTCAAAAAACCAGGGCTTTCCCCCTTTCCTCCTCTAAAAACTAGGTGCGTCTTATGTTCAGGTGCATCTTATGGAGTGAAAAAATATAGCTAAGAAGCAAGAGGAGTCAGGGGTTGTGCTGCGCAAAGACCTTGCCGCCATCTTGCAGGAGGGATATGCTTGGCAGAATCCCAGACTGCATCCCTTAGCCAAATACATGAAGATGCTCTGTACTCAGCAACACTTAAAAAGTACATGCCCAACATCCAGACTTCAATGTGTTGCTTGTTTTGTAGTCCAATCAAATGATGGAAGCTGTGCTGTCGTCACTTACATTCCTGGCTTTGAATCTTGGATCCAACAGATTTTCAGGAGCATGAATCGGATGGCAACAAAATTATGTTGCTCTGTTCTTTCTTCCAAGCCCAGTCCTTTGAGGTTTCATCTGGAAGGCAGAAAGAGATCCGCCAACTATGCCAAGAAGAGGAAGACTACAAACAAAGAAAGCATTGAGTCCTTCTTCCTTCCCTTGTCACAATGGCAAGGCCCCCCAAGAGGCAGAAATGTATCTCACTCTTGCATTTGAGCTTGCTTGTCCCCAGGGTACAGGAATTGTAGTGAGGGTGAAAGAGGAGAGCGCAAAATATGGTCTGAAGCTCAACATCAAAAAAACTAAGATCATGGCCACTGGTCCCATCACCTCCTGGCAAATAGAAGGGGAAGAAATGGAGGCAGTGAGAGATTTCACTTTCTTGGGTTCCATGATCACTGCAGATGGAGACAGCAGTCACGAAATTAGAAGACGCCTGCTTCTTGGGAGAAAAGCGATGACAAACCTAGTCAGCATCTTAAAAAGCAGAGACATCACCTTGCCGACAAAGGTCCGTATAGTTAAAGCTATGGTTTTCCCAGTAGTGATGTATGGAAGTGCGAGCTGGACCATAAAGAAGGCTGATCGCCAAAGAATTGATGCTTTTGAATTATGGTGCTGGAGGAGACTCTTGAGAGTCCCATGGACTGCAAGAAGATCAAACCTATCCATTCTGAAGGAAATCAGCCCTGAGTGCTCACTGGAAGGACAGATCCTGAAGCTGAGGCTCCAGTACTTTGGCCACCTCATGAGAAGAGAAAACTCCCTAGAAAAGACCCTGATGTTGGGGAAGATGGAGGGCACAAGGAGAAGGGGATGACAGAGGATGAGATGGTTGGACAGTGTTCTTGAAGCTACTAACATGAGTCTGACCAAACTGCAGGAGGAAGTGGAAGACAGGAGTGCCTGGCGTGCTCTGTCCATGGGGTCACGAAGAGTCGGACATGACTGAACGACTAAACAACAATACAGCACATGGTCTTACACAAATGTCTTACTGTTACACAGTTTTAGAAATCATTTGGAGGGCATAAATATATGAAAACTTGGTCTTAAACATTTTGTTCATTATTCTATAAGAAAATATTTCATAATCCAAAAACCTTTCAAAATGTTCATTTGGAGGGGGGGATGGGACAGGAAGGACAGAATGGGACAAAAAGAGCTTTGAAGAAATGGGGAAAGACCTGTTTTCTCCCCTTTTTCCAGTCCATCCCCATCCAGCCTTCAAAGCTCTGTTGTTGTTGTTGTTCAGTCGTTCAGTCGTGTCCGACTCTTCGTGACCCCATGGACCAGAGCACGCCAGGCACGCCTATCCTTCACTGCCTCTCGCAGTTTGGCCAAACTCATGTTAGTAGCTTCGAGGACACTGTCCAACCATCTCATCCTCTGTCGTCCCCTTCTCCTTGTGCCCTCAACCTTTCCCAACATCAGGGTCTTTTCTAGGGAGTCTTCTCTTCTCATGAGGTGGCCAAAGTACTGGAGCCTCAACTTCAGGATCAAAGCTCAACTTCAGGATCAAAGCTCTACATTAGGGCAAAAATTCCTAACTTTAACATATATTCTAACAGGGTTCAAATTGGCAGGACTGACCAGGAACAAGATTTGGGGGCAAAGGGGGATTCAGTGAAGACATTGACCCAGTGTGTGGCAGCCTTGAAAAAAGTGAATTCCGTGCTAAGGATCATTAGGAAAGGAAACTAAAAATAAAACTGCCAGTATCAGAATGGCATTATGTAATTGTATGGTGCGGCTGTACTTGGAATACTGTGTACAGTTCTGCTTGCTGTGCCTCAAAAAGGATACTGTTTGGTTGTAAAAGGTTCATAAAAGGTCGACTAAAACGATCAGGGTGGGGTGGGGTGGAGGAAGTCAACTTTGAGGAAAGGTTTGGGGCTTTTAAGTTTAGATAAAAGGCGAGGAAGTTGGGGGACATGGTTGAGGTGTACAAACCTATTATTTACCACTGAATTGGAGCAAACAGAAGTCTGCAGAAAAACTTGGCCCTCCAGGTGTTTTGGGACTACAATTCCCATCATCCCTGACCACTGGTCCTGTTAGCTAGGGATGATGGGAGTTGTAGTCCCAAAACATCTGGAGGGCCGAGTTTGGGGATGCCTGATTGTTGTTTGTTCCAATTCAGCAGCAAAGAGCAGGGTTGTGTGTTTTTTTTTGGGGGGGGGGGAGTAGCACTTGGGCACAGACCAGGAAAGTGCCGACCTGTGCCTAGAAAGTGCAGGGTGTGGATGAGCCCTGAATGTTGGACGATTTTGGACAGACACATAGTTCAGCTATGGATCTCGCTCTCACAGGAGGCTGTGACAGTCACCAACTTGGACGGCTTTAAAGGAAGATTAGACATATGACTGGAGAACAAGGCTATTGATGGCTGCTAGGGCACCATGTTGGCAGAGGCTGGCTTCCACTGCCCCCAGCCTGGGGGTCTTCTGCATTTCCCTGGCCCTCCAGTCATGCAGTCTCAGGAGGGTCCTGTGAGAAGGTGGAGAGGGAATTGCTGCTCCCTCTTCTAAATCGCCATCTGTGAAATGACCTCTGTCTCAGGCTGCTGTCTGCAGGAATTAGATGCTAAAAGTCTGGAAATCCCCGAAGGGGTTATCCCAGCAGCCTTGAAGCAGAGCAGCCCCTCTTCCAAATGCAAAGGGGTCGGGCTCTGTCACGTGTCAGACATGTGGGTGCTGCGCGGAGGTTAGCACAAGGTGACACAAGAGCCACAGTTCACGCATTCCTTTGAATTCAGCACCCTCTCAGGGTTCACCTAAGTTCACCCAGTTCCATGCCTGGGACATGTTGTTTTCATTAAAACTGCATGATGCGCTGAGAGAGAAAGCATGACAAGGTTTGATGTCTTCATCTGCTTTACAGGATTAAAGTCACGCAGACTCAGGAGGGGAGGGAATTTGGGAGCGGTGAATAAGTTGGTGTGTTCTGATTTCTTGTAGAGCCAGAAGGGACCCCAAGAGTCACCATGCCCTGCAGTGCAGGAATCACAGCTGAAGAGTTCTTGACGGATAACCATCACCCTTCTGTTTAAAAACCTCCAGTGAAGGATAGCCCACCATCTTCTCAGGTAATCCATTCAACTTCCTGATGTTGAGCCAGAATCTCCTTTTTTGTCATTGGAATCCATTGGTTTGGGTCCTCCCCTTTGAAGCAGTAGAAAACAAGCTTGTTCCATTTTCCATGGGTCAGCCCTTTAGATATTTGAAGGTGGCTATTGGGTCACCTCTCAGTCGTCTCTTCTCCAGGTTAAACGCACCCAGCTCTCTCCACCCTTCCTCATAATTCTTGGTTCCAGACCCTTGATCAGTTTGGCCATCCTGCTTTCCACACCTTCAGCTTGTCAATCTCTTCCTTAAACTGTGTTGACCAGAGCTGGTCACAAGACCCCAAGTGGAGTCGGACCAAGGCAGAACAGAACAGAACAGTACTATGCTTCCGTTGATTTAGCTTCCTGGGAACCTCCAACAAGAGCCAACAAAGGCTGCATCTTGAGCTGCTCAATCCTGACACCCATACTCGGCCAAAGCTGTGGTTGCTCAGCTTCAGGCACCTGCTCTGAGCGCCATATAAGCCACAGAGACCAGCACTCACAGAATGAGGAAGAACGGGTTGTCCAAGGTAAGGCCAAGCGTTCCAGGCAACCTAGGAAGCTGGTGGCCAAGGTGGTGTCAACCCTTTGAGTCAAAGCCAAAAACAAGGCTAAAGGAAAAGGAGGGAGGGGGAGGCCTGTCAATGGCAGCACAAGAAGATACAATGGAAACTTGAAATGACCAGTTGCCTAAAGTAATTTGACAAAGGCAAACAAGCAACAGCAAAGTTTTGGAAGACAGGAAGCTGGTTCATCCAGCATCAGACCATTGGTCCATCTAGCTCAGCACTGTCAACAGGGGCTGACGGGCACTCTGGAATTTGGGGCATGCTCTCTCCACCACCACCCCCAATCCAGAGGGTGAAACAGGCCTGGATGGGAGCCATGGCAGGACAACCCCTTAGCAGTGGGTAAGAAGAAACTGCCAAGAAACCCGAGGAACAGGATCCAGCTGCCGCCAGCAGAGATCAAAACTTGAGCCTTCAAAGGGCAATCTTCTCCCAACACTTTGTTGCTGGCCCAGTTGCTCTTTGAAGTGCATCAGTAAAGTTTTAAGGCTTTGTAGATCCCAGCTCAGGGGAAAGGATGGCCTGCCTTAGGGGGTTTATTAGAGCATTGCCCATCCCTGCTGGGTTCATGGCATTTTCCCACCCCCATATGCTCCGGACTACAATTCCCATCAGCCCCAGACAGCATAGCAATGCTGAATTCTTAAGACTGCATTGGCTAGGGCTGATGGAAATTGTACTCCGGAGCTTTAAAAAAGGATTGGATCACCATGGGATTAAAAGGTAAAAGGACCCCTGACCATTAGGTCTAGTCGTGTCCCACTCTGGGGTTGCGGCGCTCATCTCGCATTACTGGCCAAGGGAGCCGGCGTACAGCTTCCAAGTCATGTGGCCAGCATGACAAAGCCGCTTCTGGCGAACCAGAGCAGTGCACGGAAACGCCTTTTACCTTCCCGCCGGAGCG
Source organism: Darevskia mixta (assembly GCA_034641385.1). Lineage (NCBI taxonomy): Eukaryota > Metazoa > Chordata > Lepidosauria > Squamata > Lacertidae > Darevskia > Darevskia mixta. Next base: position 3,552,014 of record JAWWNH010000025.1, on the reverse strand, counting down.
GTACCTATTTATCTACTTGCACTTTTGACGTGCTTTCGAACTGCTAGGTGGGCAGGAGCTGGGACCGAGCAACGGGAGCTCACCCCGTTGCAGGGATTCGAACCGCCGACCTTCTGATCAGCAAGCCCTAGGCTCTGTGGTTAAACCACAGTGCCACCTGGGTCCTAACCATAGCTGTCAACCCTCCCTTTTTTTGCAGGAAACTCCCTTATTCCAATGCCGTTTCCCGCTGCTATCCCGGATTGTTGATATCCCTTAAATTTCCTGGATTTCAAAGGAAGCAGCTCCTCTCCCTCCCTGCCGGCCAGGGAGGCTCCTCAGCTGCGTTGCTCAGCAGCCAATAAGGAGTCTGAGACCGACTGGGGGCGGAGCTTGCATGCCTTGTGCAGCCAGACCCTCACGCCCAACCAGACAGACAGCCTGCCTGCCATCTACGCGCTCGCTCTTTCGTTCACCCGTTCACGCGTAGCCTCTGGAGCGCAGGGTGGTGAGGCTACCTGATGCCATTGCACCTCCCTCGTGGCATCCCTTATTTTCAAATCCGAAAGTTTGAAAAAATCCCTTATTTTCAAATCTGAAAGTTGACAGCTATGGTCCTAACAGCTATCAATGGTTGCTAGCCACGATGCCACGATGCCTCAGAAGAGCAGTTGTCAGGAAATGCAAATGGGCAGAGTACTCATGTGCTCATGTCCAGCTTGCAAGCTTCCCAGTGTGAGAATGGGATGAGGGACTAGATGGTCCATTTGCCTGACCCAGCAGGTTGCTCCTCTAATGTTGGAAAGGAGGGAGAGAAGGCTCTGCCCCACATCCATGGAGCCCAGCAAGCCAGCAGTCCAAGCACAACCACCTCCTCTCTTTGCCAGAGTGAGTCTCTCTGTCTCTCCCCATCTTCCTTCTCCTCCCCCCCCCCCAACCCTGAACTGATCCACTTAATCCAGCGTAAATAAGCTCAGCATTTCAGGGCTGCAGCTCTCCACCCTGCTCCCCCAGGAGGGAACTTCGTTTCATTTGTACTTTGTTTGGCTTGGGATCTGGCAGGAACGTCCCATTGAATGGGAAAATTCAGCTTTCCCCCTGCTTGGTTCAGGCAACGCCGCCCCCCTTGACTAAGGATGGAAGGCTGGGAAGGCTTCCAAACAGCTTCTTGGCTGAAAGACAGTGGGGAGGGGGATCAAAAGGGCTGCCTCTCCAAGGCCCCTGCCTCCAAGCACACACAGCCTGGCACGGGCTTGTAATCTGGGCCCATGGAGCCTTTGCCCTCCCCACCCCACTGATGCCACCACCATACACAGAAAAGGCACCAGGCTGCCTTGAGGCTTCCCACCAGGCAGAGCCCCTAGGAAGTGAGGCAGCAGCGACACCTACAGGCAGGTGGGGGCTCGGCCCATTCAGTGCTTCCCAAGGCAACACACAGATGGGGCAGATCGCAGGGTTGCTCCTCCAGATACTTTCCAGCATCATGTTCCAGCTGGAGCCTGCCTGCTCTATTGCAAGGCCCTCCCTGGCAGCAGCCAGCACACGGCCTCTCCATCCCAGAGGCTTATGGGAAACCCTGGGCACTGGCATGGTGACCCCCACCTAGAATCATAGAATCTTAGAGTTGGAAGAGACCACAAGGGCCATCCAGTCCAACCCCCTGCCAAGCAGGAAACACCATCAAAGCATTCCTGACAGGTGGCTGTCAAGCCTCTGCTTAAAGACCTCCAAAGAAGGAGACTCCACCACACTCCTTGGCAGCAAATTCCACTGTCGAACAGCTCTTACTGTCAGGAAGTTCTTCCTAATGTTTAGGTGGAATCTTCTTTCTTGTAGTTTGAATCCATTGCTCCGTGTCCGCTTCTCTGGAGCAGCAGAAAACAACCTTTCTCCCTCCTCTATACGACATCCTTTTATATATTTGAACGTGGCTATCATATCACCCCTTAACCTTCTCTTCTCCAGGCTAAACATACCCAGCTCCCTAAGCTGTTCCTCATAAGGCATCGTTTCCAGTCCTTTGACCATTTTGGTTGTCCTCCTCTGGACATGTTCCAGCTTGTCAGTATCCTTCTTGAACTGTGGTGCCCAGAATTGGACACAGTATTCCAGGTGGGGTCTGACCAGAGCGGAATACAGTAGTACTATTACTTCCCTTGATCTAGATGCTATACTCCTATGGATGCAGCCCAGAATTGCATTGGCTTTTTTAGCTTCTGCATCACACTGTTGACTCTTTCCCTGAAAGGGAAGTGCAGCTGCCTCAGAGAGGCCTTCTGATCAAGGCCCCAGTCCCTCATCACCTGGCTCTACAGCACACAGAGGCTCAGGGAGTCCAGGGTGGAACTGCCTGGTCAGAGGCAGGAGGGCCAAACCGCTGGGGCCACAGCCCCCCTCCCCACTAGCCTGAGGTCTGCAGGCCAAAAACGGAGGGCTCTGTGAGGTAGGCAATATAGAAAGGACAGGGTGGAATGCATAGCTGTCAACTTTCAGATTTGAAAATAAGGGATTTTTTCAAACTTTCGGATTTGAAAATAAGGGATGCCGCGAGGGCGGTGCAATGGCACCAAGTAGCCTCACCACCCTGCGCTCCAGAGGCTGCGCGTGAACGGGAGAGTGAAAGAGCGAGCGCATAGACGGCAGGCAGACTGTCTGGCTGCACAAGGCATGCAAGCTCCGCCCCCAGTCGGTCTCAGACTCCTTATTGGCAGCCGAGCAACGCAGCTGAGGAGCCTCCCTGGCCGGCAGGGAGGGAGAGGAGCTGCTTCCTTTGAAATCCGGGAAATTTAAGGGATATCAACAATCCGGGATAGCAGCGGGAAACAGCTTTGGAATAAGGGAGTTTCCCGCCAAAAAAGGGAGGGTTGACAGCTATGGATTGCAGTTGCAGTAGAGTAAATACGGTTCCTGCTGTTTTGTTGCTAGATTTAGTTCTCTTGATACCTTGGGATATAGTGGTCTCATCTGGGCTGGATTATTGCGAGTCGGACCTGTGGCAGTTTGGTGAGTGACCATGCTGGGTGGGTGACTTTTTCCATCCCTCTCATGGATGATTCTGGTTGCTGCTGCTTATGGAAGCTGCTTCCTTCCTTTGTGGATCCCAAGCCCAGAGGGGTTTGTTTCCTTACTGAGCTTGGTGTCTGCTCCTACTAAGAGTGTTGTTTGGTGGTGATAAAGTCAAAGCAACCAGTGTGGTATAGTGGTTAGAGTGTCGGACTAGGGCCTGGGAGATCAGGGTTCAAATCCCCACTTGGGTGATCTTGGGCCAGTCGTTTACTCTCAGCCTAACCTGCCTCACAGAGGTCTTGGAGGAAAAGGCGGGATATCAATGCAACAAACAAACAAACAAACAATATTCTGCCACCATTTGCCATTGCAACTTTTCTATGCTACCTTGCATAAGTGTCTGGTGAAAAACTGCCTAACCTCATAGTTAGGCAAGCACACAGTGCTGCCATGTTGGCCTCTAGGGCTGAAGTGGCTTCTGAATTCTGTCTTGGCCTTCCGCTGACAGTCACACAAGGCAAGGAGCAGGTACTACATGGGATGAAATCGTCTCTCAGCACATGTCCCCTGGGTGCTGGGCTCCACTCCTTTCCAGCAATTTGATCAGAGATGCTTTGTCTGGTTATGCAAGACAGTCTGCTATGCTTTTCCAGATGAGGGATGAGCTGCAATAGACAAGGGTACCAAAGTTGCCTAAAGGGGGAGGGAACACCATTGCTGAACACCATTCAGATAATGGCTCTCTTCCAAGTGCTTTGAATGTGTGTGTGTGTGTGTGTGTGTGTGTGTGTGTGTTGTGGGGGGGCAGGGGAGGAAGGAGCAGGGGGAATCAAATTTCTCCTGCACACAACAAAAATGAATGGCAACTTCTTCACACAGCACATGGTTAAACTACAGAGCTCCCTCCCACAGAACAGGAGGCAGTGATGACCTCCACCTTGGAGGATTAAAAGAGGATTAGACAACTTCATGGCAAAGTGGGCTCCTAGCCACAATGGCTATGCTGTGGAGGCAGCAATGCTTCTGAATACCAGCTGCTGGGAGCTACTGGAGGGGAGAATACTTGTGTGCTGGAATCCTGCTTTCGGGTTTCCCTTTGAGGCATCTGGTCAGGCACTGTGGGAACAGAATGCTGCCCAAATGGGCCTGATCCAGCAAAATCTTACTGTACCAGGCGAATCCACCTGGTGGTATAGAAGTCCCAGTGGTGGGCTGTTGCTTGGTGGTCATGGAGGCAGCGAGGTCAAAGGTCGCAAGCTCCTCTTGCACAAACCATGTGCAGCCAATTTTGGGACTCTTTCCTGAAATAGCTGGTGTTTAAAACTGAGTGCCCCTTCCCCAACGTAGGGCTCACATGCTTCCCACCCAACACCCTGTCCAATGACTGTTGTCCACACAAAATCATTTCACAAATCTTCCCAGTATTTTATTGCATTCATATCCCACCTTTTTCTGCAAGGAGATCAAGGTGGCATACATAGTTCTCCCTAAAGGTCATCCAGTGAACTTCATGGCTGAGTGGGGATTCAAATCCTGCTTTCCCAGGTCCTAGTCCAGGCATAGGCAAACTCGGCCCTCCAGATGTTTTGGGACTACAACTCCCATCATCCCTAGCTAACAGTTCAGGGATGATGGGAATTGTAGTCTCAAAACATCTGGAGGGCCGAGTTTGCCTATGCCTGTCCTAGTCCAACATTCTAACCAGTACACCACACTGTCTCTCAGTGAACACCGCCCCCCCCCCCCCCCGCTCAGTCCAGTCTTGGAGCAGAACTCTGTTTTTGCAACGGGTTTGTTTGTTTGCACAACGTGTTTACTGCATACACACCACAAAATGGTGTGCATAAAAATATTAAAACAATAAGCACCAATTAAAATGATGCAATAAAGCCACAGGGTGTGTGGGAGGGGAACAGCTGGAACGTGAGAGCTCTCCTTCCTTCAGGACGAGATGCTGATGGAGTAGTTCTGCAGTGGTGAATTTTGCCAGGAACTCAGTGCTGTTGTTTGAGTGCAGGAGAAATGTTAATACTTCTGCTCTTCCTGCTCTGCACCCCCCCAAACAGAAAGGCTGCCCCCTCCCCTCTAGAGGTGGCAAAGGACTTATTTTTTTCTGTCTGGAAACGCTCTGAGGCTCAAGTCACTGAACTTGGGAGTGACCACTGTCATAGGCCAATGGCACTGCTTATTGCAGGCTCCAGTGGAGGTTTAAGAGAGAATTGGACAAATTCATGGAGGAGAGACCTATCAAGGGATACTGGCCGTGATAACTATGCTCTGCCTCCAAAGTCGGAAGCAGTCACGCTTCTGAATCTCAGGGCTTACCTTTCCTCCACTCTTTCCAGTGTTAAAACCGGGGGGGGGGGATTGCAACACCTTCTATTTTCCCTTATCAACAGGCACAGCCTGTGATTTAAAGCTCCGTGTCCGAGTGCCCACCCTCTTTTTGCTCTAGAGCTTTCCCCGCAAACACCCACCCTTTAAATCTCATTCAGAGCAAGCGTCAATCCTCTGAAAAGCCAAATTGATGTTTTCTCTGATTCAGCTTTAAAGAATGGAAAGTTTGGGGCAAAAAGGCCCACCCCTGCTCGGACACAGACCTCTGCCTGGAAATAGGGGTGGGGGGATTTAAGTAAGAATAATCCTCCAGTTGTTCAGAATCACAAGTGGGGAGAGAGTTGCTGTTATGTTCAGCTCCTGCTTGCAGCCATTCCCTTTAGGGCATCTCATTGGGCAATGTAAGAACAGGATGTTGGACTAGATGGGCCATTGGCCTGGTCCATCAGGTTCTTCTTATATTATTGTGGAACCTCCAGGTCCAGAAGCAGTCTATCCAGAATCTTAAGTTCTTAGAAGCATTTGACCACTGTGAAAATGGGATACTGGGCTAGATGAACGCCCCCTTTGGCCTGATCCAGCAGCCAGATCCTTCATGCGTTATTTCAACTGCTCCAACTTTGCCTCATTTCCTGAGGAAGGATAGGCCAGGACGTGACCAGTGCCACACAAACAGCCATTCCACCATAGCTGTCAACCCTCCCTTTTTTTGCGGGAAACTCCCTTATTCCAATGCCGTTTCCCGCTGCTATCCCGGATTGTTGATATCCCTTAAATTTCCCGGATTTCAAAGGAAGCAGCTCCTCTCCCTCCCTGCCGGCCAGGGAGGCTCCTCAGCTGCGTTGCTCAGCTGCCAATAAGGAGTCTGAGACCGACTGGGAGCGGAGCTTGCATGCCTTGTGCAGCCAGACCCTCACGCCCAACCAGACAGACAGCCTGCCTGCCGTCTACGCGCTCACTCTTTCGCTCACCCGTTTGTGCGCAGCCTCTGGAGCGCAGGGTGGCGAGGCTACTTGGTGCCATTGCACCGCCCTCGCGGCATCCCTTATTTTCAAATCCGAAAGTTTGGGAAAAAATCCCTTATTTTCAAATCCGAAAGTTGACAGCTATGCTGCAATCAAGAGCACCCAACTCAAGATACTCCACTTGGTTAAGACTCGGTGATCCATCTGTCCTGTTTCAGTTTCACTGTTTCCAAAATATGCTTCCATTCGGGGATAATTTTACCCAAGCCATGGACACAAAGCTCACAGTGCTATGGGAATCCCCAAAGGGTCGTTCCAGGAGACCTAGCCCCTACATCCCATGCCCTGTATCAAGAACAGGGGCCTGCAAACCACATTCCCCTCCCCAAACCAGGAAGAGAAGGGCATCTTCCCCATTCCCACTGGGATCTCTCTCCTCTCACATGATGCCTGAGCCCATCCCACTTTAAAAAGATCAGCTTCTCCCTCGTTTTTGTGACCCTGTTCAGAAGCCAGCCTAAAGACATCCATGGAATTGATGTCCTGTCAGCTTACAACGAGACACTCTCCATGGATTTTGGACCTGCTCTGCATTGGTGACCTGGCTTGTGCGAAAAAACAGAAAACAAATGCCTTTCCCTGCCAAATCTTCTGGACACCCAAGTTATCCCAGGCACCTATTGATGCCTGTGGTCAGCCAGCAAACGGAAAGCAGGTCTGGAAATCTAATCCTGCAGTTTGTCCGGGTGCCAACCTCCTGTTCCAAAGGTTTCATTTGTAATTGGTTTGCCCCCCGCCTGGATCACCTGTCCTAGTGCCAGCCCACACTTTGCTGCTGTATCAAGAGAAGAAGAAGAAATCCCACACACGCCTCCTGAAGATGGAATACCCCCCCACCCCCCAACAAAGAAAGCCAGAAATGCTGGCTGCCAGCTAGTCAAGGCTGTGCACTCTCCCCCAAACCCACAACATATTCACCAACAGCAGGCCTTTGTGTTCAAAAGTCAAATGCGAGGCAAAACACACAGAGGACAGCAGATTTGTGGAGCTGGGCTGTTGGCTCTGCTTACAGGTTCCAGCTTCCCTAATCATACAAAGGAAAAGGTTTCAGTTGCACGCCACTCTTGAAAGGTAGAACGAGGCAGCTGTGGCTTTGCAACTCAACTTCAGCTCCCAGAATCAGCACCACAGAAACACGAGAGCAGCTTTTTTCACCAACCTGGCTGGCAATCTCCAAGTGTTTTGGACTACAACTCTCGCCACCCCCACCCCCAGCCAGCCAGCGCAGTGACTCTCCCATTCGTTGAATCATCACACAGCTGTAGGTTAGTTAGGACACCAAGGGAAGTTGCAGAGGAACATTGGTCCATCTTGCTCAGTATTGTCTACACTGATTGGCAGCAGCTGTCCAGGATTTCCAGCAGGGGATCTCCCCCAGCCCCACCTGGCGATGCTATCAAGGATTGAACCGGGGCCCTTCCACATGCAAGGCAGATGTTCTACCACTGAGCTACAGCCCTTCCCCAACACATCAGGAGGGCACCAGGTTGTTGGAGAGTATTCAGGGTGAAAGGAAGGAGGGGGGCAGTCTAGATCCAGCTGGGTGGGTGGGTGGGGGGTCCACTGGACCCTGGACCTCATCATCAGCCCTGTGCACCTGCTGGTCATTGCTGTTGCCAACGGACCAATCCTGGCCACCATCTCCTTACACTGTGTTGTTTGCATACACACACATTTGTGCAGAGAAAGACAACATGATGACTGGGGTCAGACTCAGCCTTCGAAAGCATTGCATTGGCAAGGGCAGCGGAAAGAGGAGAGGCAGAGGTGGGGAGATGCTGGGGGGGGGGCTAAGCAGGCCTGAAATGAGACACACACACACCCTTCCACCATTGAGAATTGAGGCTCTCTTTGACAGCACCAGTCACTAGCCCAAGCGGCAAATGGGGAGTGGCGAGGTTTTGGCAGGAGGGCAGGCGTGAGCTGCACCCCCCAGTGTGCCAAGGTTTGCTCTCTCGTGCCCAGTTATAGCCAGGATGCCCAGAGAGGGCAAAGATGGGTCAGTGGGCTCCTGGGACCCCTGCGGCTCTTCCAGCTGGTCTTCCTGCCACAGAGGCTGGACCTTCTCTTGAGGAAGCCCCTTCCTTTCCCTCTCTGGTTCTGCCATCCCTGCACAGACATCTGGCATTCTGGGGGTGGGCAAGGGCTTAGCTCCCACTGAGGTCATTTTCTAGTCCAGCAAAGCACTCAAGGCGGTCTCTTCACGAGGCGCTGGCCACCCGCAGCCTGGTGTCAGCAGTCTGATTTTGGGAGAGACGGAGGTGATCCTGCTTCTCTCCCCGTGTGTGAGGGGGGTGGGCAGAAGCAGTGCCCCTCCCTGTCCAGAAGACACCCATCTCTCCGTCGCCCTGGCCTATTTCTCCAACTCGCCCTTCCGGACACCCCCTCCCCGCTCGCCCGCACCTCAACCTAGGACTCGACCTGGGGCAACCCCAGGAGACTGGCCTCTCACCACCCTCCGGCAGGCGGGCGAGGCGCACTTTTATGCCCCCCCCCCAGCTCGTAAGCCAGGGAGGTTGATTCCTCCGGACAAAAAGAGAGGACGCCCCCCCCCTCCGCCGCCAACCAAATGCACCACCCTCCCACCCCCACAGCTCCGGTTGGCCTGGAAAGACAGAGATGACGATGCCGCCCGCACCCCCGCGCTCTCCTTCTTTCAACTAAACTTTCGGGGGGCGGGGGCTCTCCAACCCGACCTTGGCGGCGGGGAAAGCAGCTCGGATCAGGAGCGCTGCGGTGAAGCAAAGCAGCCGACCCACCCCCCCCAATCCCCCGCCAACCATGTCCCATTTCCTGCCGCGCTCGCAGCTGGCAAAGGCAGCGATGCCCCCCACCAGCTGAGACGCCCCCTACCAGGCAGATGCGCCCCTCTAACACACACCCGTCCTCCCTTCGCACAAGAAGACCCACCAGGGCGCCCCCTTTCCAGTCTTATCCCACCCCGCTCTCAGTCCCCTCCGGCTCGCCGTCCAGGATCCGACCTTCCCCAGCGCACCTGCTCGGTCACTCACCCAGGCAGAAGAAGAGGCAGAGCACGCCGGCGGCGATCATGGCAGGCAAATCGTCCCCGGGACCGCCAAGGCAGCAGCAGCAGCAGCTCCCGCGCTCTCCGTGCGCTCTCCCGGCTCCGTCCGCCCGTCCTGCCGCCGCCGCCGCCCTGCTCCTCAGTCCCCGCGAGGCGGAGGCGCCGTCCGCCGCTCCGCCGGCAGCATCTCGCCTGCCTGCCTCTTCCACGACGACGGAGCGGAGCTCAGAGCGGAGGCTCCATGCCGCGCCGCCTCTCCGCGCTCTCCGCCTGCCCGACGACGACGACGACAGCGAGGACGGCGCTCGGCTCGCTCTGGCGGCCGCGGGAAGCAGCCGCAAAAGTGGCCGGCAGGAGGCGGAGGAGGCGGAGCTGTCCGCGGTGCTTCGCCCGGCCTCCGCGCCCGCTCCTCGGCAGCCTCTCCGCAGCCCGCCGGAGCCCAGACGTGCAGAGCTCTCCCCCGGCGGAGGCGCGGGCGGGCGGGGACCTTTTGAGGCGGGGGGGAGGCCCTTGGTGGCTCCGCCAGGGAGGGAGCGAGGGCGGGGCACAGCCTCGCCCGGGCGCGCCGTCCAACTTGGCCCTGCAGACGCGCCGCCCGGGATGCTGCTACCCAGTGGCGGCGGCGGCGATGCCTCCCCTCGGAGTAGCGGCACAAGGAAGGCGGCGAGGGGCGAGTGCAGCGCAGCGAGGAAGAGTCGGATCGCGCGCCGTCGAGCCTCGCTTTCGCAGGACCTACCTGATCTCCCCAGAGTCCCCACCCCCACTCCCCGGGATGTCTCCGGGGACGTGGAGGTGCCGCCCCCAACCGAGATCGTGCCTCGCGGTGGCGTCCTGCCGCGCTGGCGCCAAACGGCCCCGAGGGCATCTCTGAGGCGCATACAAGCGTGCCAAGCAAAGGAACGCCCAAGGACCTCTGTGTGCGTGCAGAGTGCGTTTCCCTCCCAGCTGATTCCACGCAGCCTGCTCCCCAAACCTCTCCACGTTCATTTTTAGGAATTCTATCTTTGCACTTCTATCCCACCCTTTCCTCCATGGAGTTCAATTTGGTGTACCCGGTTCTCCTCCGCCTCCCCATTTTATCCTCACAACAACCCTGTGAGGTGGGTTAGGCTGAAGGTCAGTGACTGGCCCGACGTCACTCAGTGAGCTTCTTTACGGCTGCGTGGGGATTTGAACCCTGCTCTCTCCTAAGTCCTAGTCCAGCACTCTAACCACTATGCCGCACTGACTCTCTAGTTTCTGGTTTTGTGCCTTCCTTCCAGGTAGCATTGAGCTCCCCCCCACCCCACCCCTGGAAAGCAGCTGGGGGAGACCCTACTGACCCCAGCAAAGTCTTGGAGTTTGCTTAGACCTTGGAGGTCATCTCAGTGCAGGATCTCACAACTGCAGCCTCCGCCACCTCATAAGGAACTCTGGCCTGTCCCATCAGTTCAACAACCTTCCTGTTGGAAAGTTTGCCCCAGGTAGAGGATCTTCTCTTTTCTAGATCTGACATGTTGCCTCACTCCCTTGCCCATTCTCTCTAAAGAGAATGTGTGGAGAGGGAGGCAGAGAGACAGATTTGGGAAGTGGGCCTACTGGTAGGGAGGTGGTTCTGAGAGAGGCCTTTTCAGCCTCCTCTAAGTCACCTGCCGGGACCCAGGTAGCGCTGTGGGTTAAACCACAGAGCCTAGGGCTTGCTGATCAGAAGGTCGGCAGTTCGAATCCCTGCGACGGGGTGAGCTCCCGTTGCTCGGTCCCAGCTCCTGCCCACCTAGCAGTTTGAAAGCACGTCAAAGTGCAAGTAGATAAATAGGAACCGCTCTGGCAGGAAGGTAAACGGCGTTTCTGTGTGCTGCTCTGGTTTGCCAGAAGCGGCTTTGTCATGCTGGCCACATGACCTGGAAGCTGTACGCCGGCTCCCTCAGCCAGTAAAGCAAGATGAGCACCGCAACCCCAGAGTCGGACACGACTGGACCTAATGGTCAGGGGTCCCTTTACCTTTTAAGTCACCTGCCGCCCCTAGCTGAGAAATCTGGGCCTAGGTAGCCCTACAGATGCATGAGTGTCTCCCAGCAGACTGGTGAGCAGCTGCCACTGGCCACAGGCTGCTCTGAGGGCTCTTGGGTGGCCACGCAGCCTCAGCTGAGACAGGGCCATAGTTCTGCTCAGCCTGCAAACCACTGGGCCTTTCCCCCTGGCCTTTCTGGGTGGCTCATTTCTCCAGGCCTTAGAATCACAGAATGATAGAGTTGGAAGAGCCACCAAGGGTCAGCTAGCCCAACCCCCTGCAATGCAGGAATCGAACTGTATCCTGGGGACAGATTGCAACAACCAAAGAGGCTAGTTTTGCCCCGCCATCTCCTTCCTCCTGTGTTTCTTAGATGGGTCTCCCAGCCACCATCCTTGGAGGGGGCTCTGAGCTCCCGCTTCTTCTCCTGCTTTCCCAACCTGCCTGGGCCTGTGTGACATTGAGGCTGATTTTGCCACTGGGGCCACCCTGCATCTCGCAGGAGAGTCTGCTGACTTTCTCCCCACTTCCCATGAGAATTCTTGCCCAGGTGCCAAGACGATGGGGCAGACACAGATCCCTCCAAGCGACCTCTGTCCCTTCTTGGAGCTTGCTAGGACAGGAAGGGGAGGGGGAAGGGCAGAACACCTGCCGTGCATGCAGAAGGTCCCAGGTTCAATCCCCGGCATCACCAGGTAGGGTTCGGAGAGACCCCTGAATCTGAAACCCTGAAGAGCTGCTGCCGGTCAGTGTAGACAATATTGAGCAAGATGAACCAATGGTCTGACTCCATATAAGGCAGCTTCGTATGTTTTGAGCACAAGGTGTTCCATTTGTGTGTGTGAGAGAGAGAGAGGTGGGGGGATTAATTATTGTAGTTGTTGTTTGCTTGTTTGTTTGTTTGTTTGTTTGTTTATACCCTGCCCATCTGGCTGGGTTTCCAAAGCCACTCTGGGCGGCTCCCAACAGAACATTAAAAGCACGATAAAACATTTAAAACTTCCATAAACAGGGTTGCCTTTAGATGTCTCCGAAAAGTCAGATAGTATTTTATTTCCTTGACATCTGGTGGCAGGATGTTCCACAGGACGGGCACCGCTACCGAGAAGGCCCTCTACCTGGTTCCCTGTAACTTCGCTTCTCACAGTGAGGGAACCGCCAGAAGGCCCTCGGAGCTGGACCTCAGTGTCCGGGCTAAACGATGGGGGTGGAGATGCTCCTTCAGGTATACTGGACCGAGGCCATTTAGGGCTTTATAGGTCTACACCAACACTTTGAATTGTGCTCAGAAACGTACTGGGAGCCAATGTAGCAAGACATAACTATGCAACTATGCAATGTAGCAAGACATAACTTCATGCAAGACATAACTATGGAACTTGCCATCAGTGATGGCAGCATGTGGCCAAATCTTGCTGGTCACAGTGAGAACAGGATGTTATATTATAATAATAATAATAATTTTTATTTGTACCCCGCCCATCTGGCTGGGTCTCCCCAGCCACGCTGGGCGGCCTCCAACAGATATTAAAATACATTAAAATATCACAGGTTAAAATCTTCCCCAAACAGGGCTGCCTTCAGGTATTTTCTGATGGTCAGATAGTTGTTTATCTCTTTGACCTCTGCTGGGAGGGCGTTCCACAGGGCGGGAGCCACTACCAAAAAGGCCCTCTGCCTGGTTCCCTGTAGCTTTGCTTCTCGCAATGAGGGAACCGCCAGAAGGCCCTTGGCGCTGGACCTCAGTGTCCGGGCTGAATGGTGGGGGTGGAGACGCTCCTTCAGGTATACCGGACCGAGGCCGTTTAGGGCTTTAAAGGTCAGCACCAACACTTTGAATTGTGCTCGGAAATGTACTGGGAGCCAATGTAGCTCTCTCAGGACCGGTGTTATGTGGCCCCGGCGGCCACTCCCAGTCACTAGTCTAGCTGCCGCATTCTGGATTAATTGCAGTTTCTGGGTCACCTTCAAAGGTAGCCCCACGTAGAGCGCATTGCAGTAGTCCAAGCGGGAGATAACTAGAGCATGCACCACTCTGGCGAGACAGTCTGTGGGCAGGGAGGGTCTCAGCCTGCATACCAGATGGAGCTGGTAGACAGCCGCCCTGGACACAGAATTAACCTGCGCCTCCATGGACAGCTGTGAGTCCAAAGTGACTCCCAGGCTGCGCACCTGGTCCTTCAGGGGCACAGTTACCCCATTCAGGACCAGGGAGTCCCCCACACCCACTCGCACCCTGTCCCCCCAAAACAGTACTTCTGTCTTGTCAGGATTCAATCTCAATCTGTTAGCCACCATCCATCCTCCAACCGCCTCCAGGCACTCACACAGGACCTTCACTGCCTTCACTGGTTCTGATTTGAAAGAGAGGTAGAGGTGGGTATCATCCACATACTGATGGACACCCAGTCCAAACCCCCTGATGATCTCTCCCAGCGGCTGCATATAGATGTTAAAAAGCATGGGGGAGAGGACGGAACGTTGGACTAAAGCGGCCGTTGGCCTGATCCAGCAGGCTCGTCTTATGTTCTTAGGTTCTTGTTTGCTACTTTTGTTCCACCCCATCTGGGGAACAGCACTCTGGGGAACATTACCCTTTGCAGGAAAAGAGCAGCCTGTGTCAGACTGTGCCTGCTTTTCCTCAGTGATGCTTTGTCAGTTGATAAGCCATTTGCCTCTTTGACCCTTTCCATAAGGCAGCATGCTCCACTCCTCCATGGAGAGAAATGCACGTCGTCGTCGTCCCCCCCCCCCAATGCAGGGTTTCTTTCCCTGCTTAAAACATTGTGAACAGGCTTCCCTCCTCATGATTCCAGAACCACACGCAGCAGGGTTGCATGTTGAGGCAAGAGATCAACGCTGCCTCCCACCGCCGTGCCGGATTAGGTCAACTGCAAGGGAAGCACTAAAAATAAATGCGGTGTTTGTTTTCCTTTCCATCTTTCCAATTAGGAAAGGTCCTAATTTGGCAGCAGATGCTTCTGCCGTGGTTTCCCTGGCTCTGGCCTTCATGGAAAAAGAAGAGGGCTTGGAAGAGGCCCCTTCAGGCTGGAGCTTTTAACTGATGTGGGCTAAGGCATTGCTGCTGCCTTTGGGCCAGAGCTTCCTTTGGAAGCCTGATGAGAGATCCTTCTTTACGCAGAGAAGATCTAGAACAGGGCGGTCCCAACTTTTCATACCAAGGGTGCCGAAAGAACTCTTGGACACGGAACCCGTGGGTTGCACACTGCCTTGCAGTGGGGTGGGGAGAGAGGCCGAAATTTGATCCCCCCCCCACCAGCCTTCATTCTGCCTTCCCAAAGCTTCCCTCCCACATCCTTCCCAAAGGTGGGAAAGCACTAATTAGGCTTTGGGATGGAGGTGGGAGGACTCTAGGACCCTATCAGTGCCTTGTGTCTCCTTCCCAAAGCCCAGCACCTCGCTTACCTCACTTTGGGAAGGCAGTGCAAGGGTTGCGGGGGGGGGTGCAGTATTTTTACCTTTCCTTCCAGCTGGGAGGCAACAGAAGCTCCAGGGGGGAGAGAGAGATCCATTATTCATTATTATAACAAAAGCCTTGGACTGATTTCTTTCCTCCACTAACGCAGACAAAAGTGTTCAAAATCTATTATCACGGAGTCTGCTCTGGTGGGTTGCTTTGGCCTGATAAAGACATCACACTAATAAGGATTTTGGATTATTATTTTTTTCTCCTTATGGGCCAACATAACTATTTTTAGTTTATGTGTGACCGGAAAACATTGTGTCTGGGATTTATTCTGAAGCAAAATATGTTTGAATCTGGCCAGAGTGGAAGGACCAAGTTTTCCCATTTGGCAGCGGAAATTTCCAAGGAACACGCGATCCCTTCCTTTCCTACTTCAGACTCCAGAAAGGATGGGCAATGAGTTTTTAGTACAAATGCAAGAGGGAGAAGAGAGATAGTCACCTCCCTGGGGTGGAGGCATGCATGAGATTAAAACAGAAAAACAGAAAAACAGAAAAACAGAAAAACAGAAAAACAGAAAAACAGAAAAACTTCATTGTCACTGTACCACATGTTTACAGTGAGATTAAACGAGCCTCCCCTTCCCCCCACAATCTCTCAGTCCTTCGTACAACCACCGACCCCGAACGTCAGCTGCAATGTTGCTGTCTTCCATTCAGCAGCCTCACGGCCCACGGGTAGAAACTGTTCTTTAACCTGTTGGTTCGGCTTATCATGCTTCTATATCTCCTGCCCCCGAGGGCAGGAGATTAAAAAGGTGCTGGCCAGGGTGTGAGTCATCCCTGAGAATGTTCCTCGCTCTTCTGAGGCAACGGTCTTCTGTGATAACATCTAGCGGACTCAGGGGACAGCCCATGATGTCTTGTGCTGTCTTCACCACCCTCTGTAGGGACTTTCTGTCCATGGCTGTCAAACCAGCGTACCACACCATGATACAGTATGAAAGAACACTTTCTATCGTGGACCGATAGAAGGAAATCAGTAGTTGTTGTCTAACATTGTTCTTTCGCAAGACCCTAAGGAAATGAAGTCTCTGTTGGGCCTTCCTGACCACCTGGGCTGTATTGACCTTCCAAGTAAGGTCTTCACTAAGATGGACTTCCAGGAATTTAACGGAAGAGACTCTCTCCACACAGCCCCCCCGATATACAACGGGGCTAGCTCATTAAAGAAATGATTGAAGAACAAAGTTTGATTGAAGAACAAAGTTAGCAGCCTTGCCCTGGCTGGGATAACTCTACCTTCACTGCTGAAGTGAAGGGTTAGCAGCCCAGAATTGCATTGGCTTTTTTAGCTGCTGCATCACACTGTTGACTCATGTCAAGTTTGTGGTCTACCAAGACTCCTAGATCCTTTTCACATGTACTGCTCTCAAGCCACGTGTCACCTATCCTGTATAGTCGCTGGAAGTCACGGGGGGAGAGGGGAGTGTTCTTGCGCTTGGATCCTGCTTACGGGTTTCCACCCGGAGCATCTGCTTCGCCACTGTGAGAACAGGATGCTGGACTAGATGGGCCATTGGCCGGATCCAGCAGGTGCTCTTCTTATGTTCTCATGTCATTATGTCTGGCAGGGGACCTGACAGGGCACTGCTGCAAACACAGTGAAGCACCACATGTGGACTACAATTCCTGAAGGATGACAGGGCGGCTGGGAGTTATAGTGGAGGGCACCTGGTTGACAAAGACTGGACTTGGAGGATCTAGCAGGGAGGTGTGGGATTGTTTGGAATGTGGATGAGGATATATTACTTAAGATATCCTTATCCTAACTTGTGTTTACAAGTTTCAACTAAGTCAGCAGAGTTACATTCCCCTTTTAAATCACACAGCAGAAGGTTGCTCAGGTTTGTTTAAACCTCTGTAAAATAGTTTCCTGGTATTACCCCTTTATCCCTCTTCAAAATAAGACACTACACAAGTCTTCTATAAAAGCATGTAAAAACGTTTACTCACAGACATCAAATGGTCACAATAAGATCCCAGATGAAGACAGACTTAAGCTTAGAAAATATATGTACATGTGGAGACTCTCCATGTGGGAGAAGGCTCCATTTGGGCCCTCATCTCTGCTCTAAGATGTTGCTTGCTTGAAGTCCCGATCCAAGAGAGGGAAAATGGCCACTGACCTGTGGCTTTGTCCTAACCTGCCCAGGTGAAGCCACTCCCACTTTCAGTTACTTAGTGGAAGTTCTCTCAATCCAGGTAAACAGGAAGTTACGGCTGGAGGACTGAGACACCTTCATGTCCACTCTAGCAGTGTTGTGTTTGACTGCTCTGTGTGTTTACATCCCACAGGAGGCTCTCATTTAAAGGGCTTTTCCTTCTTTCTTTTGAATGTTACACCTGGCTGGTTGATCCAGAGCATCACGGCTCATCCCACACCTTCCTGCCTCCTGCTCCCACGGAGCTCAGGGTGCCGTGTGTGGGTGATTCCACCTTATTCTCACAGCCGCCCTTTGCGGTAGGTGAGACTGACAGAGAGCAGCTGGTTCAAAGCTACACAGAACGTAAAGCGTGGGCAGGGAGTTGAACTCCCTGGTCCTGAATGGGGTAACTGTGCCCCTGAAGGACCAGGTACGCAGCCTG
The DNA here is from genome assembly GCA_034641385.1 of Darevskia mixta. Lineage (NCBI taxonomy): Eukaryota > Metazoa > Chordata > Lepidosauria > Squamata > Lacertidae > Darevskia > Darevskia mixta. Next base: position 3,534,577 of record JAWWNH010000025.1, on the reverse strand, counting down.
GCAGTGATTTTGGACTCACAGCTGTCCATGGAGGCGCAGGTTAATTCTGTGTCCAGGGCAGCTGTCTACCAGCTCCATCTGGTATGCAGGCTGAGACTGTCATGCCACAGTGGTGCATGCTCTAGTTATCTCCTGCTTGGACTACTGCAATGCGCTCTACGTGGGGCTACCTTTGAAGGTGACCCGGAAACTGCAATTAATCCAGAATGCGGCAACTAGACTGGTGACTGGGAGTGGCCGCTGGGACCACATAACACCGGTCCTGAGAGATCTACATTGGCTCCCAGTACGTTTCCGAGCACAATTTAAGGTGTTGGTGCTGACCTTTAAAGCCCTGAATGGCCTTGGCCCGGTATGCCCGAAGAAGCGTCTCCAGCCCCATCACCTTAGCACTGAGATCCATCTCCAAGGGCCTTCTGGCGGTTCCCTCACTGTGAGAAGCGAAGTTACAGGGAACCAGGCAGAGGGCCTTCTCGGTAGTGGCACCTCCCGTGCGAAACGCCCTCCCAGCAAATATCAAGGCAATAAGCAACTATTTTACTTTTAAAATAAGGTTACCAGACGTCCCCGTTTCCTGGGGACAGTCCCCAGATTTACAAACCAGTCCCCATACAAAATCTATTGAAGTTGAAAAGTGTCCCCGGATTCATTGAAAAAAATCTGGCAACCTTATTTCAAAAGACATCTGAAGGCAGCCTTGTTTAGGGAAGTTTTTAATGTTTAATGCTGTATTGTGGAGAGTGGCTGGGAAACCCAGGCAGATGGGCGGAGTATAAATAATATATTATTATTATTATTATTATTATTATTATTATTATCCCGGGTCTGCCTGGCCTGTACCTGAAATCTCTAGTCATTTCACCAGAAGCCTTTAACTGGTGATAATCAGATGATACCTCAGAGGTTTCGTGGCTGCATCACCATCAAAGTCTAAATTGCCTCCTGAAGTTACCCGCAATATCTGCATAAATCTCACAGCATGCCTGGGTTTAGGCTGACTGTGCTATTGTGCTAGGCATTTGCACCTCACAGTGCAAAACCTTGTAGCTGTCTGCTTCTAAAAATAACTCCGTTTGTACCCCAAGAGATCCTCCTTGTTCTCAGCATCCTGACATCTTGGTCAACGGTGGGGAGGGCAGCTCCAGGTCTGGTGGAGAAACACCATTGGAGGGATCCAGCATCAGTTAGACCCATGAGGAGGAAGCAATAATAATAATAATAATAATAATAATAATAATAATAATAATAATAATAATTTATTTATACCCCGCCCATCTGGCTGGGTTTCCCCAGCCACTCTGGGCGGCTTCCAACAGAACATTAAAATACAATAATCTATTACACATTAAAAGCCTCCCTAAACAGGGCTGCCCTCAGATGTCTTCTAAAGGTCTGGTAGTTGTTTTTCTCTTTGACATCTGAAGGGAGGGCATTCCACAGGGCGGGTGCCACTACCGAGAAGGCCCTCTGCCTGGTTCCCTGTAAGCAAGTGTCAATGCATGGCGGGGCAGGCGGTTACATGCGGGGAGAGCAGGGGCGGAAGGAAGGGGATGTGGTGGGGGTGATCCGCCCCAGGTGTCACCACTGGGGGGGGTGACAAAATGCCGGGGGGCACTCACCATGGGGCCTGCAGTGCGCCAGAGCCACACGTCTTTCCTGGGAGTGATGCGGTGGCTTGGGCGCCCGCAGTCTCCGCACTGCCCTAATAATAATAATAATAATAATAATAATAATAATAATAATAATAATTTATTATTTATATCCCACCCATCTGGCTGGGTTTCCCCAGCCACTCCGGACCATAGCTGTCAACCCTCCCCTTTTTTGTGGGAAACTCCCTTATTCCAATGCCATTTCCCACTGCTGTCCCGGATTGTTGATATCCCTTCAATTTCCCAGATTTCAAAGGAAGCAGCTCCTCTCCCTCCTCAGCTCCTCAGGCTCCTCAGCTGCGTTGCTTGGCTGCCAATAAGGAGTCTGAGACCGACTGGGGGCGGAGCTTGCATGCCTTGTGCAGCCAGACCCTCACGCCCAACCAGACAGACAGCCTGCCTGCCGTCTATGCGCTCGCTCTTTCGCTCACCCGTTCACGCGCAGCCTCTGGAGCGCAGGGTGGCGAGGCTACTTGGTGCCATTGCACCGCCCTCGCGGCATCCCTTATTTTCAAATCCGAAAGTTTGAAAAAATCCCTTATTTTCAAATCCGAAAGTTGACAGCTATGCTCTGGGCGGCTTCCAACAAAACACTAAAATACAATAATCAACGGTCTGCCCCCCACCTTCCCCTCAGCTGTAGGGCGGCTGAGTGGGAGGAGGCAGGCAGATTCCTAGGAAGCCCCACGGAGCGTCCTGCCCCTGCTTGCCCCTCCCCCGCGAGCGGCTGGCCTCGCCCCTGGGCGCAGAGCACGCACGCCACCCCAGGCGCCCAATCGGCTTGCTCCACCGCTGGGGGTAGGGAGGGGGAGCTCTGTGCTTCTGCGCATGCATTTATTTATTTACAATTTCAAATCCTGCTCTTCCTCACCAAAACAGCTTGCAATCTCCAATAAAAGCAACTCCTCCTGACAATGAACCATAAGAATGAAAAATGATATACAACCAAACAATAAACCAGCGTGAAAAGCGGAGCAGAGAAATGCAATATAAAACATAATGCAGATCGCACAAACAGTGATTCTATAAACAGCATCAAGACAGAGAAACCGGCAGAAATTAAAGGCTGCAGGATTGTACCCTTGCCTCTGATCCAACACTTGGGGGGGGGGGGGGAGGCAGCATCACAGAGGGTTTGTATTTACCAATACACAACTGAATGTTAGTCAGAAAAGCCAGGATGAGAGAGAAAAGCAAATCAGAAGACAGGGAAATGTGAAGGTGCAGAGGAATCAATAACAGACTTGCACTCACTTTTTCTTTGCTCAATTTTATTTTTACTTCACTCCAAGTTTTGCTAATAGAGCCTTGTTTGCTCTGAGGCCTTTTCGCCTTCTCTTTGCGAGGAGAAGAGATTCCTTGCTTTGAACGTCTCCCTCCTTCTGGCCATTTTATCTGAATCAGCCCTTCTAAGCCTGGATACTTGGCTCATGAATAGTTTTTATGAGATGCAATTTTTATAGGGTTTTGTTTTCCCTAAAATCCTGCATATTTTGATTTGTTTGTTCTGTTTCTTAACTGCTGAGACTCAGACTGCATTCTTCCGATTTTAAATGTTTTTCCTGAACTTATTTCCCGCCTGGACCATACTGGATTTTGGATTCCTCTTTCTCAACTTTCCCTTGGAGCCCACAGAAGCCAGATTCATGGATTCCTTGTGCTGAGATTGATAGTTTAATTCTGCACACACATTTAATCTTCAGGCTAAACTAATGTAAGGCTGGGAATCTAGTAAGCTTTTAACTACCGGGTAGCTTTGACTGGGGGAGGTTTGGGGAAGATGCAACCCAGAGCTTAGCAATATGCATGCTTTCATGGTAGCTGTTTGGCAAATAAAAATGATTAAACATTCTCATCCCGTTTTCCATTAATGCATAAATTAATTCATATATTCTCTTTATTCTTATCTTTCCGTTATTGCTGAGTCTGTCCTTTTTCATTCAAATCTTTCCCATTTATGTTATTTTGGTCAGACTGTGGGCCCTTCCTCATTACCACCACAAGCTCAATGGAGCGAAAATTAAGAGCCTCTTTTTCACATGGGGCTTTGCGCTCCCCCCTTTAAATTTTTTATTTATGCATTTTCCAAAATTTATCTTTCAATTCTCTTCACTCATCTCCTTTATCCAGACTTCCCCAGGCCCACCGGTCCATGGCTTTCGACTTTGTTCCTTGTTATGCTGCATATCGATTTATATCACCCATTTCGATTCTATGCAATATCTCAAGTGTTATTAACTCCCAGTACATTTCCGAGCACAATTCAAAGTGCTGGTGCTGACCTTTAAAGCCCTAAACGGCCTCGGTCCAGTATACCTGAAGGAGCGTCTCCACCCCCATCGTTCAGCCCAGACACTGAGGTCCAGCGCCAAGGGCATTCTGGCGGTTCCCTCACTGCAAGAAGCAAAGCTACAGGGAACCAGGCAGAGGGCCTTCTCGCTGGTGGCGCCCGTCTTGTGGAACATCCTCCCATCAGATGTCAAGGAAATAAAATACTATCTGACTTTTAGGAGACATCTAAAGGCAACCCTGTTTATGGAAGTTTTAAATGTTTGGTGTTTTATCGTGCAGAGCAAACGTGCCTGTCAACTTCCAGCCTCCTTTTAGCTCAGCTCACGGTCCACCCCTTAACCTGGAGGGCCCCATCACTGAGTTGCAGCCCTTGCAGCTGAGTTTATTCTTTTTGAGATGCTGATGAAGTGGCCAGCTAAGGTCACATACCCTCTAAGTGTCCCAATTTTCCAGGAACAGTCCTGGAATTACGAAAGCCGTCCCAGCTTCCGAGTGGATCCTGGAATGTCCCTATTTCCCTCGCTAGTGCTGTCGCTGTGAAGCCCGGGGAGAAGGATGAGCCAGCGCTTGTTGCAAGTAGCAGCTGCTTGTCCTCCCTTGGGCAGCTCATAGCAGCTACTGGAGAGCAGCCGA